>JAMZTW010000129.1:1450401-2900802 GCA_024706585.1 Penicillium simplicissimum | reverse complement strand
ATCATTCTCATGCGTCCCCCTCATCTTGCTTTCAAAGTGGGCTACTGTGAACTCGGAGCACCCCCGAAGGGTCTGTAGGGAGGACTGTGTTAAATAGAGTATCTCCTCCTGGTTCTTGAGTGCTGCTCAAGAAACAGTCTTGCCACAATTGGACTTGTTACTATTCTCCCTTACCTGACTGACACGACTTCTACCCTGCAAGTAGATTATATCTTTACAGCCATCTTCTGGCGATAGATCAGGTTATTCTTATTTGGAACTACATTAATTTTTGGTGAAAAGTTCACTGAAACAACGTATTAATTCTGATAGAGCCTTACCTAGAGTAAGACTTACGGTCTCCTAGTAAATTCACGTAATTGCCCTAAGACTAGTAACTCTCTCTGTACCGGTCTAGGAGACGATGTAACTAGTAGGCAAGGGTTCCTAGGAGCATACAGTTTAATTAATTAATTAGGTGGTTAACTATTAGGCTTCATCGAGGCGCAATGAATAGCAGCAAGTGTACCAAAATGAAAGGTTAGGTTATTGATGCCTATGCGTTTTTGATAAGCTGGTGGGGACAATCTAAAGAACGAGAGGTTACGTGGATAGGGCTAGCATGTTGCGTTTTATTAAGGTGCCTGAGCTCAGGTTGTGCTCAGTGAGCAAATCAGAGCGCTCAGCTGAGCATCACTGAGTGGATCCGACTTGCTCAGTGACCAGATCAGTGAGCATTATGTAAGCTCACTAATCTGCTGAGGGCGCTCAGAGGCGTGCTCAGTTCTACTCAGTGAGCAAAAACGGCGAGGGTCTGAGCAGTAATACGGAAAGGCAAGGCCAAAGACGTGGCATAGGATATCTGGTACATAGGTGAAACCTCTTTGGTGATAATCTCACCCGCCAATGCTAATCTCATCTGCTTGGCACGAGAAGCCTGTTTAACCATGTCTGAGGCGCCTGATAAAGCAACCCTTCTCCTCATCCATGGGGCTTTCACCACAGCCGCCGACTGGCAACCCGTGATATCCCATCTTGACCAGACCTTCCACATCTTGGCCCCAGATCTCCCCGGCCATGGATCAGCCGGTGGAAAGTTCACAATCGACCACGCAGCTGACGCACTCTACACCCTGATCCAAGAAGCAGCGCCTGGCAACAAAGCCCATGTCGTCGGCCACAGCCTGGGAGCTCAAGTCGCCATCCGACTAGCTGAAAAGTACCCCAGCGCAGTCGATCATATGGTCGTGTCAGGATTCGAGATATACCCTTCATTACCATCAAGCGACCGACTCACCTACATCCTATGGGCCATGAATCGCGCGGAGAATCTCGTCCCACGGCCAGCGATTCGATGGCTCATGGATGGGGTGGATATACGCCGACACTCGCCCTCGCTCGAGCAGTGTCGGCAGATTGCAGAGACTATGAAGACAGCTACGTACCCGAGTGTCTGGCCTGCACCGACATTGATCATCGCTGCGGGTCGTGGAGGGTTGATACCTTCTTATGACCACCCTGAAGATGCTAAGAAGCTGGCGTCTATTGGTCGTGAGGGAAACGACAAGACGCTGGCTGTCACTCATCCTCTGATGCGGCATCCATGGCATCAGCAGGATCCGTTGTTGTTTGCGAATACTGCTCGGGGGTGGATTCAAGGTGATTACGGTGTGCCAGCGGGGTTTGATCGTCTCTGAGAATCTTTTGCTCTATTGTCATGGTTTCCTAGCTCGTCAAGCATCATTGTATACTGGATCTACACAATTGGGTACACGAGTACTCAACGAGGGATAAATCAATATGAGCATAAAGTGAATAAAGAGTGGCTTACACTCTAAGTTAAACCTGCTGGTTTTTAGAGCTACATCCTACAAGCTTAGCCCTCCGGGCTGCACTGCATATTTCCAATCTGATCTTGAACACACGGGGATATTTCGGTAAAATCATAGCAGCTTCGGAGTTAACAAAGTATCTCCTTCCAGCGATCAGCTTCTGCCCCTTGAACATTAGCTGTACAAGCACAGCGAACAAGCGCCAAGACAGTCCGGTCGCGGAGCAGCCAGCAATCTACAGTTTGTAGCTTTGTACGGAGCAAAGTGTTCGTGCTAATGATGTCAAGGGTGGGCGATGGATACGGCAAATGATCAACGAGACAAAAATAGTCGAACGATTCAGATGGACACCCCGTTGCTACAATTTGACTGGCCGAGCCATCCAGAAGGATGCTCTTTAGTGGAGCCTCTTTGACCTTCCCGGTGTCGATGACACAATTAAATTAATTCCAGACGCAGGGTTGCAGGGCATGTTATGGCTCGGACTTTAAGCGCTTGTTTGAATGCCGCTACATAGTACATCCAAGGTGCTCGTTTCCAACAGCCTATTCTCCCGATCATTATTGTGGCAGTGAATGTGAGACACGGGTATTTAGCCCCCATCCTCCCCAGACGTACCACATGACTACGAACCGCCTAGCGAACCTGGTGGCGGCAGTGGTTCACTACAGTACATTAGTTTGACGCGATCGCATAGCCCCCGAGAACCGGAACCGGCGAAGGATGGAAGTCAGCACTGTTACAGCTTACCCCACTCGACCCCCATATGTACGCAGAGTATCCAACCACCGTTGCAAGCACCCGCTGTCATGAACCGTAGTAATAGTCTTCTAGCCAATGAAGCCATACTCAAGGCGTGGGTCGATTCAAAGTCTTAGGTTCTGTCACCTCGCTGCTGCGGCTGTGACCGAATCCACCAAGGACATTCCACTTTTCCAGGCCTTAGTGCTGATGTCCTTCTTAATTAATCTCCAGGCACCCATGACATAACAGCCCTTCAGAGAGCATTTTACCCGAGGGCATCCATGCTAAAGGTCCTCTGTGCTTTCTCGACACCCAATACGCCATCTCAGTCAAATGGTTGAACTTAAGTCGGTTCAATCACCACGGCTCTTTGACGTCTTACACTCGAACGATCGGCTTCGACTCGATCGTTGGCTCCGGCGATGCGTATAAGCGGGACGAGTTCAATATGTGCAGTGATTCTATACGCGCTGACACTGGGCTATCAAGCTCATGCTATCGAACTCGATATCAACAATGAACGTGAGCACAATGACGAACTGATCACACATTGATCTCATTTGTCCAATACCTTTTGAATGGTCCAGCTAATCAGTTCGTGGTCGGGCAGAGTCGATCAAAGATGCCGCCTCAACCGCTACCTACGGGATGATGGTCTGGTATCATGGCAACGAGACCGGACAAATTCCTGGAGCCTTTCCCTCCAAATGGTGGGAAGGATCAGCCTTATTCTACGCACTTCTCAATTACTGGCATTTTACGGGCGACGAAACCTACAACGACGAGCTGAGCGTAGGACTACAATGGCAGTCGGGTACCAACGGGGACTACTTGCCTAGCAACTATAGCCATTTTCTGGTAAGACAGCTCGTGCGATCGCATCAAGCGTCGCTTCCTTTTCCCATTCCGTCTGACATTCCGTCTGAATATTTCAGCTAATTTGATTGCCCGCACAGGGAAACGATGACCAAGTATTCTGGGGCCTTGCAGCAATGACAGCAGCCGAGATTAAATTCCCCGACGTCTCAAACGGATTCTCATGGCTCTCCCTCGCGCAAGGCGTGTTCAACTCACAAAAGAGTCGATGGGACACAACTATGTGCGGCGGGGGCTTGACCTGGCAGATGTTCTCATACCAAGGATCAGGTTATACCATGAAGAATGCCATCTCGAATGGCGGCTTCTTCCAGCTCGCGGCTCGTCTCGCCCGATACACCGAGAACGAAGAGTATGCGACATGGGCGACGAAGGTCTGGGACTGGTCGGTCAACTCGCCTCTAGTCAATAATAAGACTTGGGTTGTGCAGGACTCAACCGAAGGCACGAATGGGTGCAAAGACGGGGCTAATATCCCTTGGACATACAACTATGGCACGTATCTTATGGGTGCGGCTTATATGTACAACTACGTGAGTACCAACCTCCCTACCTATACTATCCTATATCCAGACTAACCAAACCCCCTCCACCAGACCGGCGACTCCAAATGGCTCGACGCAACAAACGGCCTCCTAAACATGACCCTCCGAACCTTCTTCCCCAAAGAAACCGGCTACGTCATGGAAGACATAACCTGTGAACCCCGCGAAATCTGCAACAACAACGAAGTCCTCTTCAAAGGCCTTCTCTCCACCTGGCTCTCCTACATCGCCCTCGTCGTGCCAACAACCTACGACCTGATCATGCCTAAGCTCCAGTCCTCCGCCGTGGCAGCCGCCAAGTCCTGCACGGGCAATGGCAACAACACCTGCGGGGTGCAGTGGTACAAGTCGCAGTGGGATGGGTGGACGGGAATGGAAGAGCAGATTAGCGTGAGTCAAGTGTTTAGTGCGAATTTGTTGCCGTTTACGGTGACGCAGGGGAAGGCTGTGGCGCCAGTTACGTCGAAGACGGGCGGGAATAGTAGTAGTAATCCGAATGCGGGATTGGTGAGTACTAAGGATAGTGCTCCTAAGCCAATTACCGCGGGGGATAAGGCCGGGGCTAGTTTCTTGACTTTGGTGCTTGTGGGCGGTTGGGCCGCGATGATGGCTTTTGCGGTGATGGGGAAGGGGGTTTGAATCTTGAATTTTCAGGTGATTATAAGATGGGCTGTCATTGAAGGAGTTTCGGGTACTGACGATTTTTTTGAGTACTTGAACGATATCTCACATTGATACTGAGCATCGTTGACGTGAGAAATTGACTGTAAATACAATCTGTGTCAGAGTACAGAGTATGCCGTGAAGGCTTCAAGGTTGGCTTTGCTTCATTGTGATCTGAATACAGGAGCAATGAGCGAGAGGTCGAAAGGTCCATTTGGCCGGTACACTGGAAATACTTCAAAGACATATACCGCTCGTGGGGCTTTCCTGAATGGACTGCCGCCGCTTTTATGAGGGCGATCAGGCTCAGGCTCATGCTCAGTGATCTGGTCAGTGCAGTCATGTGTGCTCAGTGACTAGTTAGTTAACTAACGTAGTTCACTAACGTTAGTTAACTGATCAGGAGGTGCTCAGTGACGGCTTAAGCTAACTAGTTGGTTATTGACTTAGTGTTCCTGTCCCCATATTAGCGCGTTAAGCCTGAGAGTCTCGTTATATTATCCCCTCCTTTTGTAGGTCTTTGTCCTTAAAGATGGTTTAAATAGCGTGTTCCCACCGGTATGTGTGCCGTGTGAGATTCCCCTCCCCTTCGTACCCCTTTAGTCTCTGTCTAACTATAGCGCACCGTAGGAGTTTCCTTGCAGGTCCCTCTTCTGGCCGCTCTCACTCCTTCTTTGATAACATCGGATCGGTCAGGGATCAATAAACTCTCGATGGATCTTCTACAGGAATCCAGCATGAATGCATGCCCTCGTATTACTTCTTCATGTTACACAAAACAAGACCTCAGCTCAGTTGGCTTGTACCATATCCCCTGGTCGGGTACGAAGCCCTCTAGGAGGGCGCATGTTAAATAGCTTGTGAAGAGACTCTCCTTGAGAAAATTCAGGTCATCTATGTTCGTGCAATGCCATTCGTCTGCCGGTTGGTGGTCTTGTGCTTAAGTTGGGAGAGACTGCCCCGCACTTTCCCAGTGGCTGGCTGTTCCCCACATTTATATGGGGAGGTCGCGACAATGGTGATTTTAACCCACAGGGTCCCCACCACTTTTCTATGTGGGACTATTTCATTTTTGAATGCGTAAGAACTGCACTTTCACTGATATCCCTCCATGGCGGATGGTAACAGCACCCAAAGAAATGCCTCCTAGCAAAATTAACCAAACTACTCTAGATGCTATCCTCACTACTCTTCTGATCTCCCATGACTGCCTCCGAGCGCATTAGACAGAAATAGTCGAGTCGAAATGTTATAGCTCTTGGTATTTTAGCAGATATTTCACTGCCAATACCTAGAAGTCTGGTGGTTTCTACCAAGACGATGTGATAGGCTAGCCATAGCTACCGTATTAACGGTAGTTATTACGCTGATCTTCCTAATCTGCAACATTAATTTATCTGTCAACTCTTTTGTTAACTACCTACCATATTGGGCCTACTGGGCTTTTCACTGGTCTTCCCACTGTTCCTTACACCATCCATTTTGCTGGTGATATTGGATTCTGCCGAGAAGATTGGCTGACAGAGGGCCCATTTACTAAATTGCTGTCAGCCTCCGCCGTGCACTCTCTGATCTCGACTTATTTTCGCGATGATCAATTGAGTCTGAGTTGAGTACTGTTTAGGTGGCTTCCTCTATAGGTCTTCCCTACCCTGAGGTCTGCGAACTTCATTCCGTGATATTGGTATCTCGGACAGAAAATAGACTTGCGTAGTACATAAGTAAATACTTTAATTGTTTTTTCGCCCGTTGCACCGATAGGTGCAAATGTTGTAGGTTTCACTCTGCTGCTGCAGGACTCGCGGTCTTGTTCATATAGTCTGTCCGTCAGCGCCGTATCTTGGAAATCTAAAATTCACGCTCATACAAAAGACCCATTAAAACTACAGATAAGTAGTTTCTCTCGCGCTCCTCTTGCACTCCGCGTGAAATAATCGCAGGGAGATTCCGACTACTCAATTTATCTGGTGCTGGGTGAACATGATTGTCCAGGGATGATTCAGTACTGTAGGTATGCAACCATTTTTCCACCCGTGGATCGATAGGAGGGTTCCACTTGTGTATTTTCCAAAGGTACTCTGGAAACGTGTATCCCTCCATTGGATGACCTCCAAGTTAGGGAGCACGAAAGCACCAAGCCACCACCAAGTTAACGGTTGGACTTACCATATGTATGCAAACTAAATCACGAGGATAGAAGAGAAGCAAGCCTAAGAATATTACAGGCTGATTTAAAGATTACGGACGATTCAAGGCTGAAGACTCCAAATCGAGACCGACGGAATCGCGTTTAAAAGAAAAGGAAGACAAACAGCACCCGGTGACCTTATTTAGTCGACTTCTTACGAGAAACCAAAATTATATAGATCAAACATATAAGGGTTCTCGATAGATAAGGATTATGGGGTGCTATGCGGTCTCTGAAAGTTGGGAGGTTACCTCTGTTGCCACCGCACCCACAGTGTTCGTTAGCCTTTGTGCATACCATGGTCGCATATTCATCGAAGGGGCATGATTTGCTCATTTAGCAATCGTGAGACTATGGAACACAAAAAGTTTTCTAGGCGCTTGGAAACTACGGGACACATCATTGGAGCCCCCACACTAGCCTCCTAGACCTTTGAACAGCCTTGCACAGGAGCCTCACACAACCTGAATAATATTTAAAGATTATCATCAGTTTGAAATCGCCGTGTCTTGAATGTCCGCTGATTCTGGGAGATTGCTATTTACTTCACGCGTCGAAAATCTTCATCCTCCTGCAGCGACGTCCATCAGCCAACATGTCTCAAAACAATTTTGAGAGTTCACTGCGTGCTTCATGCGACGGCTGTAGGAAAGCTAAAGTATTTCAGACTGGGACACTTTGTTCAACGAGGCATTTTGACTGATCTTGGGTTGTCCTAATAGGCTCGATGTGATAAGACCGGCGCAAGTTGTACACGATGTTCATTTCGTGGAGATATTTGTTCCTTTTCGCCGAAAGCTCGCAGGCGCGGCATGAAAGCCCCTCCACGTCTACACGAGTAGGAGTCGATGTTTACCCAGGATACAAGGAATGCGTGATTCTAACTTCAACAAATGCAGGCACGCAATCACTGATATGAAGAGTCGGCTGGAGCGATTGGAGTCGTTGTTGTCTTCATCGCGGAATGTAACATCGGCCAAAAATGAGGCTACCGCGGCCCTTCTGCCCGTTGCCAGTGATGATGAACTGTCGTTCTATTTGACAGATCGAATGGGGTTCTCAAGTTTCATCGGTAGCTTCCTCTCCAACAATCCCAGTCCCGGTACTTGGAAGTTAGTTGCTAACATACTCTATTGTGCATAGGATCCTCGTCTGGGTTCTCAATTCTATCCCCTCATGGATTACGAAGAGTCACAGCTCTCACTGAATCGACAGAATTGTCAGACTTTATTTTCAGCAGAGCCCGATCATACATGCTTGGATGGTCTGAAATGATGACCAGCGCGTGTAAGCATCTCGCCCTGGAGGATAGGATGCCGGTCCCCCCAAAAGAGTCTGCTATGATCAGTGTCAATAGTAAGACACCTCCACTTTATCCATTTATTAACCCTTTACTCCGGCATTCGTTAACATGCACCAAGTGTACTTCAGCCACATCAACACCATGATTCCACTCTATGACAAGACTCGATTTATGCTCCTTCTTGATCAGCAGTATTCGGAGAATCCACCCACGAGTTTGTCATGGTATGCGACGTTGCATGCAGTCATCGGCATTGGTGAGCTTGTCCTTGAAGATAAAATCGGTCCCCATTTATCGGGCTCCGATGGGCTAGAACAGTCCAAAAGCAATTTTCAGGCTATGCGGTGCCTGCAAACGTGTTATTCGGTATTTACCCAGCTGGCTTACAGCTGCAGAGAGATGATGGCTGTGCAAGCCCTTATCGGAATGGTTTGTCTTTTCCGTGTAGTGTCTAAATGGTTTGAATTTTGGTTAATTCTCGCTACAGGGATTAATTATTGACATGCTCCTGGATGCTGAGGCAAGCTACATGACCATTGGAGCAGCAGCCCGCTTAGCAATAAGCCTGGGATTGCATCGCACCATAATGGACTCGCATCTCACCCCGAGTGAGGTTGAAGAACGGCGCAACGTCTTCTGGATACTTTATGTTTTGGACAGAAGGGTAAGTTTCCGACTTGGCCGTCCACCAACCATTCACGAGCAAGATATCGACATCAGCGAACCGACTCCATCTTCAGCATTCCAGCCATCCAAAGTGGAAGACGGGTTTGCGCATTTTGTGAAGCTTAGCAGGATCAAAAGCGAAATCTTCTCAAAGCTTTACTCCGCTAGTTCTTCAGCTAGTGGAAACGGAAAAGAGAGGATGGCGAGTTTTCAAAACCTTCATGAGAAGCTCATGGCCTGGCAGAATTCTCTGCCTCGAGATATGTTGCCATTCCAACAGACACAACCATACATAGATGATGTGTTCAACACAATGACAGTCCTGCTGCAAGCCGAATATTATAATTGCCAGTTGATGCTCTATCGAACGGCCAGCTATATGGAACCCTCAGTCTCTGTTGAGAATTCAGGCCATACTCTCACTTCGTCCACCTCATTCAACAAGAAAATACAGCATCTCAATTGTCTTGCTGCCGCGAGACATACAGCTGAACTTCTTGTGAAGCTACAAGGAAGTGGAAGGGCAGTTAAGACCAATTTGACACGGTATGTTTGTGACATCGCACAATCTCGATCTACGACGGACGCTGACGGGCTGTAAATGTAGCTACTTTTCCTACTATCCCCTTTCTGCCTTTTTCGATATTTTTCTCAATTTGCTCTCGAACCCTCATGATGCAAACGCTACTACCGATCTACAATATCTCCATATCATCATGGATGCACTGCTAGGCGCTCTGACCACCGGCAGTTCGCCGCTCGCTCTGCTGCTAGCCGATGTCTTCCAGAAGATGACAGAAATAACCCAGAATTTCCTATTAAGGGCAAATTTGGGAAGTGGGTTTAATGTTCATGCTCATGCCGCCGGGTCTAATAGAACCACGGAGCCGCCCAGCAGTGTCCCTGGCGATCTAGCGAACAGTCCACCTACAACTGGATCTTTGTCTAGGCATGATTCCTACACTCATTTACCGGGCTTTTCGTCTCCGGCTTTGAGGTCTTCAAGCGACGAAATATCAGAGTTGGGGTTGGATTTATGGGGCGCATCAATTGCTCCCAATCTTGGCGCGGTGTATGAGCCTTTGACATTGGCTCCCCAGAGTCTTCCCGCACAAAGTTGGGAAAGCATAGAGCTTTGCCCCAGCAACTCGTTTCAGACCCTATGAAGACCAATAGGTTGATATTTTGCGACTTACGGATAATGATAATCTGAGATGAGAGTATGAACTCATATCTTGTAAGCAGTAACACGTAAAGGACTATCATTCCAACTAACCCGAGGGATAAGAACGGGCCTCGTGTCAGCACTAGCAGTCGCGGCATATCATCCACAATTTCTGAAGTCCATCAAGAGCATGCTTAGATAGAAGGACTTTTCGGAGAAAACGACGGCTGATTCTCCGAGGCTTTTGCGAAAGTGATCCTTGGCGGCGCCAGATAACGCACGGTTCTTGACCCACTGCACCTCTTGAAACCCAGTACTGGTGGAGCATCTTGACTATCTCATCTGATTGACAGTCTCCTGATAGATTTCAAAGAGATTTAAATAGTGGATAGACACTTCATCTATATCTTACTGTGTGTACTAGAACGGAAATGGTTTCCGTTGAAAACCCACACTTCCTTCCTCGGGCAATCGTACGGGCGAGAATACAGGTTGTGTAAATGAGAAAGATTAAAATTTCAAACACACGGTATAAATCTTGGTAAATCTGCTAATCAAGTACCTGGTAATAACAATACGACCTGTAGCCAAGAGCTTTGAAAAGGGATACGTATAGCTGACTTTGGATCAGGCGAATGGCTTGGGGCGTTGAACAGCTGGCGGTTTATTCGAAGGGACATATGTCCGCCAGTTTCCTGGACAGGATTGACAGAAATGGTCGATAATAGTGCACAGCTTAGGATCCATAAGCTTTAAATTACTACTCTAGGTTTGGAAGGCATGTCTTGGATTTATCAATACGTGTACTGTCTTTGCTGCTTTTGTTGCTTCTACCACGTATTTGCTACAAGTTTCTTCGCTCTCGCTACATACTTTTGAGCGCCCGTTGATCTGAAATTTTACACGAAAAGGGCGTTGCATTTATCTACCCTTTTGCAGTATTTGCCCGACTTCCAATTTACTTGGATGGCTGACACCCCAAAAAGATCCAGATCAAACTTTGATACTCGTGATCAACACCTTGCCAACGTTAAACCTGCACAATGAGAGTCTGTTATGGGCTTGTTGATTCGGGTTGAAATTAGAACTGTGGCTGAAAGAGCAAAATAGTGATTGGGCCTGAACTGCTCGACACTTTTCTGCACATTTGAAGATCTGGCCAGGCTCAGGTTAAAGATCATGACATACAGTAACTTCCAGAAGTTTGGGATAACAATCACTGGTATAACTTAACCTTGAACAAAGCTAAATCGGAGTCAACCCGTGGATCGACAAAAGCATCCAGGACGAGTCTGTTGCAGACTGGTCTAGACCCTCGCTAACAATTAGTCTGCCTTTCTGTCCACTGCCCGGCAGCCTTGACTAATTATGGCCATGCTCATGGGGCTGGCCACCTTAAACGCCTTGAACGGATCCCGAGCGAGCGATTTCTTGACGGTTTCGCGGTGGCTGGCCTGGAGCCCCTATCAGTCGGTCTGCAATCAGCACGGGACGCTGAAATCGGAAATGTGGGACTTATTCTCAATGTTCTTCGTTGCTGGTGGAACTATCAATTGATCGCCATCGGAGTCTCGGCGGGTCGCCGGAACTCCGAAGCAAGACGGGCCGTCTTGGAGGTTGCCGGCATTCCTGACTCCTGAGGCCAACGGTTTACTAGAGAGAGATCTTTGTTCTGATGGTGTGCTTTGTAGGTATAAACTGCAACAGGAAGAACTACAATCACCCATGTTTGTGATTTTTTTTTCCCCAGGCACTGTCCATCCTTTACTTCAACGTGTTCTGTCCGCGTGAATCATCATCTGGACCGTGTAGA
Organism: Penicillium simplicissimum; assembly: GCA_024706585.1. NCBI lineage: Eukaryota > Fungi > Ascomycota > Eurotiomycetes > Eurotiales > Aspergillaceae > Penicillium > Penicillium simplicissimum. The sequence goes on along the minus strand of JAMZTW010000129.1, from coordinate 2,889,028 downwards.
ACTTTGAGGAATGACAGCTATGTCGCCGCCTGAATACGAGGAACGGATGATGTCCACCGAGACCCCGACGCGCAGACCAAGCTCAGTCACCAACTCTGACCTTGATGCAATCTCGCGAATTGCTTCCTCCGTCTCTGTCCGCCGGAGACGAACTGAGGAGCGCGGGGGAGTGCTGCACACGATTCTCGAAGATGACCCGGCACTTGATCCCACCAAGAAGGACTTCGACCACTATAAATGGGCCCGAACCAGACTCAACCAGCTGGATGAAGAAGGAGTCTTGCAAAAGCATGCGGGAGTGGTGTTCAAAAATCTGAACGTCTCCGGGTCTGGGGCTGCGATGCAGCTGCAAGGAGAGATTCTCTCATCTCTTCTAGCTCCGTTTCGTCCCTCCAGCTACAGGAAGCTATTACATCCTGAACCACGGAGACAGATCCTACACGATTTTGATGGAGTTCTCAGGAGCGGGGAGATGCTCATGGTTCTGGGTCGACCAGGCAGCGGTTGCTCTACCTTCCAAAAGACAATCTGTGGAGAGCTCCATGGACTTGACTTGCATCCAGATTCAATTTTGCACTACAACGGAATTCCCATGAAGAAGATGCATCAAGAGTTCAAGGGAGAATGTGTTTACAATCAGGAGGTGGATAAGCACTTCCCACATTTGACCGTTGGCCAAACTCTGGAATTTGCCGCTTCAGCTCGAACACCTTCTCATCGGTTGTCGGGAATGTCTCGCAAGGAGTATGTTAAGGAGATTACCCAAGTTGCTATGGCAGTACTCGGTCTATCTCATACATATAACACTCGAGGTAAGCTACGTTGAGGACTACTGCAACCTTCGCATAGGCTGAATCAAATGTGTAGTCGGCGATGATTATATTAGGGGAGTTTCCGGTGGAGAACGGAAGCGTGTTAGGTAAGAGACCCAATTGATTTGCTCCGTCTTTCTTCTAGGACAGCGGCTAATAGTATGGAAATTTAGCATCGCAGAGATGGCGCGTAAGTTGGTGTTCGAGTCCACAAGACAAATCAGTGATGAATTAACTAACGTGGATCCTGTGGCCGACTGTAGTTGCGCGAGCTCCCATTGCCGCCTGGGACAATAGCACGAGAGGCCTTGATGCTGCAAGTGCTCTGGAGTTTGTGAAAGCACTGCGAATCTCGGCCGATCTCACCGGAAGTTGCCACGCCGTAGCCACCTACCAGGCATCACAGGCTATCTACGACGTCTTTGACAAGGTTATGGTTCTATACGAGGGCCGTCAAATCTACTTCGGATCATGCAATAAGGCGAAAGACTACTTTGTTAAAATGGGCTGGTCCATTCCCCCTCGACAGAATGTTGGAGATTTCCTCACTTCTGTGACAAACCCACAAGAACGCACAGCCCAAGAAGGAATGGAGGACAAGGTTCCTCGGACCAGTGAAGAGTTTGAAATATACTGGAAGAAGAGCCCTGAATATGCCGAACTTCTCGAATCGATCAATCAATACGAGACTCAATATCCTCTTGGGGGCCATGGCCAGGAGGACGTCACTGCTGGGAAGCGTATGGAGCAGGCGAAGCACGTTCGGCCAGGCAGTCCATACCTCATCTCTGTTCCGATGCAACTGAAGCTTTGCATGATCAGAGCTTATCAGAGGTACGTCCAATTTCTACTATATCGATTATTGTTTTCCTCGTGGTTCATAGAATAGCAGGCATTGGCTGACCTGGTTGTGATAGGATTTGGAATGACAAAGCTTCAACATTAACTGTACTCGTTGGCCGAGTTGTTATGTCATTGGTGGTTGCATCAATCTTTTTCGAGTGAGTTTTCTTCCTGGATTTTTGCTTTTGCCAATTTCTGACTTGATTAATAGTACTCCGGATGCCACTGCTGGCTTCTTCGCTAAAGGCTCCCTGCTTTTCTTCGCGACTTTGTATGTTTCAACTACATCGAACATATGGGGCACGATTTACTAACATGTTATTTGACAGACTTAACGCCTTGATCAGTGTGACGGAGATTAACTCTCTATATGACCAGCGTCCTATAGTAGAAAAACACGCTTCATATGCTTTTGTCCACCCATTTGCAGAGGCGTCGGGGGCGATGGTCGCTGATCTGCCTATCAAACTTGCATCAGCGGTATTGTTCAATGTGATAATCTATTTCCTGGGAAGCCTGGTAAGTCCAGCTCGGAATCCTTCGATCACTATCAAATTCCTTGAGTTAACAAATTTACGAAAGCGCTACACTGCATCCCAGTTCTTCATCTTCTTCCTATTCAGCTTTTTGTCAACCCTAATCATGTCGGCCGTTTTCCGGACTCTAGCTGCCTTAACGAAAAGCATCGCTCAGGCAATGGCTATGGCGGGGCTCATGATCCTTGTACTTGTGATCTATGCCGGGTTTGTTGTCCCCTCACCGGAGATGCATCCGTGGTTCGCTTGGCTACGTTGGCTCAATCCGCTGTTCTATACCTTCGAGAGCCTCATTGCGAACGAGTTTCACGGCCAAGAATTTGAATGTTCTCAGTTTATCCCGGGATATCCAGTCTTATCTGATAACGCTTTCATCTGTTCTGTGCCCGGATCCGTGGCAGGGGCTAGGACAGTATCCGGGGACACATTCATCTATACCCAATACCGCTATAGCTACTCCCACGTATGGAGAAACTTGGGTATCCTCATTGGCTTCTGGGGTTTCTTTACTTTCGCATACTTTTTGGCCGCGGAGCTGAACTCTGCAACGTCCTCGACAGCTGAATTCCTCGTCTTCCGTCGAGGGCACGTCCCGGCCCACTTGAAACCGACCATGAAAGATACGGAGAAGTCTTCTCGATCCCAGGCACAGATTCTGGAACACCCATCAGAGAGTGGGGACACTATTAATCTCAGCGCTATTATGCCAGCACAACGAAACATCTTTACTTGGCAGGACCTCTGCTACGATATTCCCGTTAAGGAGGGACAACGCCGCCTTCTCGATAATGTTTCCGGCTGGGTGAAGCCAGGGACATTGACAGCATTGATGGGCGTCTCCGGCGCCGGTAAGACCACGCTTCTTGATGTTCTTGCTCAGAGGGTGTCTCTGGGCGTGGTGACAGGAGATATGCTGGTTAATGGATCACCTCTGCCTCCAAGTTTCCAGCGTCAAACCGGGTATGTACAGCAGCAAGATCTTCACCTCGCCACATCAACTGTACGTGAGGCATTGAGATTCAGCGCAATGCTTCGGCAGCCAAAGCATGTCCCCAAAGCAGAGAAGGATGCCTATGTGGATCAAGTCATTGAAATGTTGAACATGAAGGAGTTTGCTGAGGCCGTTGTCGGCACCCCAGGGGAAGGCCTTAATGTGGAGCAACGGAAACTGTTGACGATTGGTGTCGAACTTGCAGCAAAGCCACAGCTGCTTTTGTTCCTTGATGAGCCGACAAGTGGTCTTGATTCTCAAAGTGCATGGTCAATCTGCACCTTTCTGCGGAAGCTCGCAGATAATGGACAGGCAGTCCTTTCTACGATCCACCAACCCAGCGCCATCTTGTTCCAACAATTCGATCGGCTTCTCTTCCTCGCCAAAGGGGGCAAAACTGTCTATTTTGGCGAGATCGGGGAACAGTCCAGAACACTGCTGGCCTATTTCGAGCGAAACGGCGCGAGGCCGTGCGATCCATCCGAGAACGTAAGTTAATCCACCGCCTTCTTAGAGGCTTCTGACAATTATCTGACAATCTCCTACTTATAGCCCGCTGAGTACATGTTGGAAATCATCGGTGCTGGTGCGTCTGGTCATGCTGCTAAGGACTGGCCAGTGGTTTGGAAAGAGAGCCCTGAGGCTGTTGAAGTAGCAGCCGAATTGAAGCGAATTCGTGGAGCGGCGGCTCAATCTAATCCCAGCACCGAAGTCAACAACGTCAGGTCCGATGACCATAATGAATATGCCATGCCCCTTATCTCACAGATATGGTGGGTGACCCACCGCGTGTTCCAGCAGTACTGGCGTGAGCCCGCCTATATCGGCGCAAAGTACATGCTCGGTATCTCCTCGGCTCTATTCATTGGGTTTTCATACTTCTTGCCGGGTCAATCTATTCAGGGGATCCAAAACCTCCTGTTCAGCTCGTTCATGTTGACCTCGATCTTTTCTACTTTGGTCCAACAGTAAGTGCAGTTCCCAACTTTACGACCATTAAATTTGTTCGCTCTGACTGAAGATATAGGATAATGCCCAAATTCGTCACTCAGCGTTCACTATACGAGGTGCGCGAACGACCATCTAAAACCTATTCATGGCTTGCATTTGTCCTCTCCAATATCGTCGTGGAAATTCCTTACCAGATTTTCCTGGGACTCCTCGTCTGGGCGAGCTACTACTACCCTATCTACGGCGCCCATCAGAGCTCAGATAAGCAAGGTCTGATGCTGATGTTTGTCATTCAATTCTTCCTGTTCACCTCAACATACGCGGATTTAGTGATTTCCTTTCTCCCAGACGCAGAGACGGCAGGTAAGATACCTATTTATTTAGACTGAAAGGGATTCGTGCCAACTTCATCACTAACGCGCTTTGACAGGAACCGTTGCTACATTAACATTTGCCCTGATCCTGACATTTAATGGAGTCATGCAAACTCCAAATGCTCTTCCTGGATTTTGGATTTTCATGTACCGTGTCTCGCCTCTCACATATCTGATCGCTGGAATGTGTGGCAATGCGTTACATGGACAAGAGATACAGTGCTCCAATGCGGAGCTCAGTGTCTTTTCGCCTCCTCAAGGCATGACATGTGGTCAATATCTTGAGGATTGGTTGGCGGTCTCACCCAGTCAACTCTTGAACCCATCAGCCAAAGCAAATTGTGAGATGTGTGCTTTTACAACTGCGGATCAGTACATGGCTCTTAGCGATATTTGTAAGTGGCGGACATTCCTCGCCTTCTGCTTGCTGTCATTCCGTCCTAGCGGCTCAAATACTAACATTGAACACACTTCAGACTACAGCCAACGCTGGCGCAACTACGGGATTGGCTGGGCATATATTGTATTCAACATCGCGGGTGCTGTTCTGCTGTACTACATCTTCCGTGTTCGCCATTATAAGCCAACATTGGTTCCATCAGCAATCAAAGCCTGTGGGCGAGTCCTGCACAGGCTTTTCAGAAGAAGATCAGGAACTGTCCCCCAGGAGAAGCAAGCCGACAGCGCTCGAGCACTCTAATGCTTTTCTTTGTTATCCTCACTCTGCTGTCTTTTTCTCCTGTATTTTTGACATGATTTGGTGTATATTATATCTATTTTAGAGAGTTTGTCGAGCTTTAGTTTTAGACTGCTTATTTGACGTGGTACTGGCTTTAGGAGGAGGATCATGTAATCTGATAAAGTCAACAAGTGATTTTCCAGCAATGTTGCCCAACATCCACTTTTCCAAAGTCCATCTCAAGAACTATGTCTGGAGAACGCTGCGTCGCGGTTCATGTTATATCAATGACACACTAGCCCCCTTATTCTCTCCTCATCTACAGCTATCCTTTATAAATTGAAGTCGACTTTGAGCACTCTGCCTGGTTGGAGGCTTATAACTGTAGCAAGTGGGTTTGCCATGGTCTGGTCTTCTCGAGCCCTAGCTCAGCGTCTTTTCTCGATACTGAAAGGAGGTCTTCAAAAATTCTCACATGCGGTTGCCTAGATTTTAATTCTGCAATATGTGTTGCGCATGAGTCAGTCAACTGATACTATATCTACAATTGCCAAATTCCATTTTTCCCAATATCAATTATATCGCAGTTCTTTTCTTTTTATGATGCATATTGCTATGAAATTTTTTATGAAAACAGAAGCAAAGCGGCAGGTTGGTTTCCAAGGCGTCGAGTTTTTTGAAAGTTTTTCCTTCGAGCCACGAATGATGATATCCAGGGGATAAATGAGACGCAAGGTCTAATCAGGTGTGAGGCTTTGTCAATTCAGCTGTAGAAGATCGGCCAGCGTTTGAGAAGCCTCAACCATCTCGGCCTTTGTATCGCAAGTGGCATAGACCAACCGGTCAAACCTGACGATCACGAATCGTTTCCCTCCCACAACGTTCCAGATTTGCGAGTCATTGTAGCCGTGCGGTATCGGTCGTCCAACACACAAATCAGACTGCTCAAACTCCTCTGCAGTCGCGGTCCGGAAAACTGCAAGATCACCAAATTCAGTGCCGTGTTCAACAAAGGAACAGTTTTTGGCTTGCACGAGATAGATAGCTTCGTCTGCAGACAAGTGACCATGACTGAAATGATCCATGCCATCCAATTCCCCGGATGCCTCAACGGCCTGACTTGGCTTATCAAGCAGAACAACAAGCTGGAATAGTTTGGTCTTGTTGCTGGAGAAAATCACATCATCCGTGAAGCGAACTCGGTTATCGACCTTTGCAAGGGAAGTGCAATATGTCTGGGGAAAGGCAACTCCACCATGGAGATGAGCCAAGAAAGGCATGCCATCAGCATGAATGTATCTCGTTGGGCCTTCACTTCGGGGTCCGAGTTCCAGTTGATGTTTGATAGGAGGGATCATTTGCATGGCCCAAAGCGCCCAATCTCGGATGAAATTTTGCACCACGTTGGTGCTGCTCACCAACTGCCCGTTGCGCAAGGTGGTGTCGAGTGACCTCTGAAACTGTTGGCTACGCTCAGTGTACCAGCCTTTGAGTAATTGATTATAGTCAAGCCGAGGGGAATTTGAGTGAGTGGCAATGGCCAGTCGCCAGGAAAGAGCGATAGCGTCTCGAAAGCCCGAAGTAATTCCCTGGCCACCGACTACAGAAACGTATGCTCGCGTCAGTTGTGAATCTTCTAAAAGGCAAGAGAAGAAATGAACTTACAGGGAGGAAAAACATGAGCCGCATCACCGCACAAAATGACTCTCTCCAGAGCCCATTTGTTACACTTTCTGGCGGCAAAGTGGAAGGGTCGGGAGCGGAGCACCTCGATGCAATCGGTAGGAAAATCAATGTCTGAGTTTAGTCTGCAACATTTGTTAAGAGCTTTCTCTCTCAATTATGGTCTCTCCCTTTCTCTATTTGCAATTCATCCACTTACCCATATCGGCTCCCTGCGTGACGCAAGTACGGGAATACAACCTCGCGAATCTTGTGGGCCTCGGACATTTCTTGAGGGTCTTCACCTTCCTGGACCACAAATTCAAATCTCCAAAGCCGGTCCTTGGTCTGGCCGAATCGGCCGCATACAGCAGGCCGACGAGGGTTGCAGAGGAACCGGAAGTCCTTTGGGAAGAATTGGTCATATACATCCTCGGGGGAATAGCCCAACTCCCATAAAGGAAAGTCCGGGTGGGTTTCACGTGTTGGCAAAGTAATTTTCCAGTTCAAAGCCACCCAGGTTTCCTCATAGCGACACCTTTATTTGTCCGTTAGTACAACGACGAACATATCCTGAAGAAGGAAGTATGCGTGAGAATACGTACTGTTCAGCCCACTCCATTTTGATCCCTCGTGGTTCCAAGTAGTGTTTGCGTACGTAGCCAGTCTTGCCGTCCGCGCCAACCAAGAATCGAGCCCGAATTCGTCTGTTATTTCCTTCGTTATCGGCATAGCTCGCATATACCCAGTCGGCGTCTTCTTCGATGGCATTCAGGGTGCATCGGCTCCGTAGTTGCGAATACTTCGAGCCCGTAATTACGGAACGAAGATGCTTTTCAAGAACGGGCTGTTTGTGACTTATGACACCCACATGTCCCGTAAACCCTTCGGTCTGATGCAGAAATTAGAATCAAGGAATAGCAAGACCTGTCAGGTTGAAGGCGGAATGGATTCCAGCACTTACGGATCCGGTATTGAACCCAAAGATTGGTTTTGTGCTCAAGCTTTGCCGCTCGCCTGGCAAGAACAATACCTTTTCAATACCTACTGATCGTTAGATATACCTGGATTCATAAATATCAGGGCGGCCATGGATACTACTCACAGGTGCCGATATCGGTATAAACATGGTCATACAGTCCGAGGCCCTGGAGATAACGGATGCCATCATCATCGAGAACAATTCCTCTTGGGTCGGTCGTGATCTCGGCCTCTCGCTCCAGCACGATATTTCGTACTGCCATTCTATCTAAATAGCCTGACAGCATACCGCCTGTTGGCCCACAGCCACAGATGAGGACATCTGTCGTCTCAACCGGTTCCGCAGAGGCCATGATGGCTGTAGCGGTCAAAATTGGAAATTGCTCGCTTGCATGCCAATGTTGTCCCTCTTGACCATTTATAACGCACTGCTTTTTACGTGCCACAAAGGTTGCCCCATTTTGTTTAGAAAAGGTGGGCCAATACTTCCAAAGCCGTCGACAAGATATTAAAAATAGGGGCAATTCTCAAAGTTGCCACATAATGTATGAGGGTAGGCCCCGCAATATCCCGCAATTTGGGCGCAGTTCCTCGCAGCGTACACTCTACTCCGTAGATTGGGCTCGACTCTGCAGTCGTGCCGCGGGGTGACCTCAAAGCCAAGATTCAATGTTCATCGCATATTGTCCGGGTCCGTCAAAATATTAAGATGGAGATTTCGTGTCTTTACTGCCAAGGCGCTATGAAGTCATGTCTTATAGCAGAGGTCTGACGGTCATTGTTAAGCTCAAGATAGAAGTTTACATTTCGTGATCGCAATATAGTCTAATGTAAAAGGGTCTTTCGGAGAAATTAGAATGCAGTTATTGTCGTGATTCGGTCATTTGGTAATAACACAATAGGGCTCATGAAATAGCCAAGAGGACATTATCAAAAGTGCGAACCACCAGCAATTCACGATCCAAGCCTACTGCAAGAAAGCTAGCGGGACCTCGGGGCCCCAGATAGCCAAAGACTCATGACCCGCCGGCAAAATTCCGATCGGAGTGTCCTCGTTGACCAGATCACCGTCGGCATAGTGTTCAACCATATTTCTTGCGGGGTCCCACCAATAATCAAAAATCTGAGATCCCAAAATATGCCGGCCAACGCCCCAGACAGAGTCATAGCCCTTTTTTGCCAGCCGTTCATGTCCTAAGTGCTGAGTGTCAAAGTCAAAGACTTCGAAGGAGCAGTGGTGAACATGGGATCCGGTCGGATTGGCGCCAATGAAGAAACAGTGATGGTCTGTGAGATTCTGACCCAGATCCAGATGCATAAATGTTGTCACGTCGATTCTGTTGCCGCCAGCTTCCATGTAGAGTATATCAGAGGGAACAAGGTTGAAATGGCTGGAATAGAACGAGAATAGCTCTTCGAAACGGGTCGTGGAGTAACCAAAGTGACCCAACTGATCGTATAATGAGAACTCGTCAGTACGGGGCCCGTGGAGATGCGCTACTGACATAGACAACCGTAGATCTGTTTACCTTGTGCACAGCCGCAGGGCCAGGGTCGAAGCGATTGAACCGACGGACCCTCTGCTTCTCGTACGGATAGTTCGCCGTCAGCTTCTCAGAGGCTATTCCAGCAGAGGTGAGTTCGCGTCTGGTTTGACCGAACATCACATTGAACGGAAAACCATCCGGATCTTCGATTGTGACCATCTGACCTCCTCCGGGAGCGTCAGATAAGTCTTGGACCTGGGACGCTCCGGGTATCTTCAAGGCCCTATATCCACATTTATCATACGATTAGCGGTTTTATTTTCTGGGATAGAATTTTGAAAAATGCATCATACTTTTCGAACTCTTCCTTCGAATCGACTGCGAACACTCCACCCAAGAACTTTTTCGGTCCTTTGATTGCATAATAGACATATTGCTCAGCTCCATAGCCTCGGAACCACGCCTCATTCTCGGTTTTCTTCGCAATCACCATGCCAAAGTCTATTATGGTTAGTGTGCATGCGGTTGAGGCATCTAATTTGGTGACACAAACCTAGCATGAATTGACACAGCGCCTCCAGATCGGGAGTCTGATAACGCATATGGGAGAGCCTGGACAACCGCACACGGTCTTCCACTTTGATGCCTCTGGACTTGAGCCAAGTAGCTTGAGACACCTGCTCCGAGGACGCACTGGTGTCGGGCACACAGGCTACGTGGTTGGGATTGATCGCGAACTCGGAGACTGCCATGTCGAAGTCCAAATAGGGATGACGTCGGGGTGAGAAGAATAGTTTTGTTCTAAAACTCGGATACAGGCGTACTGTTGTATCTAAATAATGTGGGTGATAAAGCAGGTTCGGGAGAAATCACACATATTTTCCTTACCCATAAGCCCCACAATGTCTTACATAGCTACCATATTGTGGCATACCAAGCATTAATGATCGGGCAGATGTGGTACCTATCGATATGCAGAATGATAGGCACGTGGGCAGCCTATGAATCAATTATAAATGCCGCTCCATCATAGCGAGTCCTGGGCACAATTTCAAAGTGGAATGTCAAGATAATAAGGTTTAATCTCAAAATCCCATCTCAAAGACCTCCCCATGGCTTTCAAACGACTTGTCCGTTTCGCTATCGGAGACACTGTCTCGTTTGGCGACCTACTCAATGTGACCGGCGGGCTTTATAAAATCAGGAGATTGAGTGGTGACCCGTTCACAAAGCTGTTGCCCACCGACGAAGTCGTTGAGGTGGATAAGGTGTGTTCACTCTCGCTTTTTTTCATGAGCTGTTGTTCCCATCTAATTGCTTGCTAGCTTCTTTGTCCCCTCGAACGGACCCCTCTCATCATACTCGTGGGGTTGAACTATCAAAGCCATGTGAATGAAGCAAAGGTGTGCGATGCACTTAGTTCAAACCTTCCTACCTATTTACTTACAGTCTTATAGCTGAATGTGCCCAAATACCCTCCTATCTTCGTCAAGCCCGCTGATGCGCTTGCTGGTCCCTTCGATACTATTGACGTTCACCCCGACGCTCGTACTATGCTAGACTACGAAGGTGAACTGACCGTCGTTATGGGCCGAGATGCAAAGAATATCTCCGAAAATGAGGCATTGGACTACGTCCTGGGATATACTGCCGGAAATGACCTGTCCGCACGGAACTTTCAGCTTCCGGAAGCTTCCGGTATGCAATTTGGCTACTCCAAATCGTTTGATCAGTTCGGCCCCATTGGCCATACCATCGTTGCGGCTAGCGAAATTCCAGATCCTCAGGACCTTCGTCTACTCACTAGGGTCAATGGGCAAGTCAAGCAGCAGACCAGCACGAGTGACATGATTTGGAATGTCCGGCAGATTATCAGCCACTTGTCTCGGGGAATTACTCTTCGCAAGGGTACCGTCATCATGACTGGTACCCCAGCGGGTGTTGGGTTCTTCGAGAAAGAGTTCCTGAAAGATGGCGACGTGGTAGAGGTCGAGATTGAAGGGGTTGCGTCTGTCAGGAATTCGATTCGCTTCCCTTAGGGTTTCACAACTAGTCTATTCACCCTTGTTACACTACGTTGATTTTAGAGACGAATTGAACATGGAGCTGTAGATGCAGCAGAGAATCGAATAACGAATCAATCGTCGATCAGTATATTTCAAGGCGCAATTACGGTTTTCAATAGGTTTCTTTAGTCAGGAGGATAAGTGAGCGTTTTTCGGTTGGCAGAGGTTACCTTGAGACCATCAGGGACATTTACTCTAATAGTATTGTGCAATAGTAGTACAGTCGCCATACAGATGATGCAGTATCACAGTCATGCGAGTATTGCAAAAATGGTAGGGACACGGTTCAATGATTATGCAGGAAAGTACTTCTAAGCACATTTTAATCTGCATACAATTGCGCTAAAGGGTGCTTCAACACGTCAATGAGCAATTGAAGTCGAGGCGTCATTGGACGATTACAAGGAAATGGAAAGGGCGCATAACCAAGCAAGTGATGGATTGCAGGATTTCCGTACATGCCAGCCCGCGCCGGCGGAAGTGGAAAGGTACCTACAGCATATTAGTTTCTCGAACGACCCCCGTTTCCAATGGTTTCGTATGTAATCTTGGGTTTGTGCGGTAGCTTAAGCCTTTACTCTTAAGTACCGTAGCATAAACCTACTCCTTTATCTGATTATCGGAAGAGCATAGTTTGTTGCACCACAACGGTATCACGCGGACCGAAGTTGCCACACAATTCTTCATCTTTCCGCCTGGCAGTATTATCCCCGCCACACGTTCACGAAACCGCATCCCTGGTATCATCGTCACGACAATTCAGATGACAAAAACAGAAACCGACTGAGGCTCGCGTACATTCGGGGCAACAATGCAGCAAGACTCCCCATCTCGACTGGTGGGCCGTCGGCGGCCTAAAACGTCCAAGGAGGAACGTGTGTGCCCGATCTGTTTCAAGGACTTTGCCAAAGCCGAACATTTGGCTCGGCATTACAGGTCTCACACAAAGGAGAAGCCGTTTCCTTGTCCCCAGTGCGGTCGAGTCTATGCCAGGAAGTGAGTTTACCCTAGCTCTCGAGACCCCAATTCCCTTGCAGCTTCGCTCCTCGATTTCCCTCTTTTCATCTCTCCAATTGCTTCTCCCCACATCCCGGCCCCCAAAGTGGCCAACCGGATAAGTTGGGCAAAAAATACTTATCCTCGTGCACAGGGACACATTGCTCCGCCATACGCGGTCCCATTGCCGCAGAGATGGAAGCCCGGAGCGGGAAGCCGTTAGTTCCCCTAGGATTGAGTCTACTCTTGAGGGGCTTGTTGCGGCAACTCCCTCAGATAGTGCAACAGAACGCCCCAACATAAATGCGTCATCGCTGGATTTTTCCATACCACTGGCGCAGCCGCAGCCGCAGCGTCCGATTGGTGACTTCCAGATAAACGAAAGCTTGGATTTATCTGGTATACCCGGCGGGGAGCTGGAGTCAGGTTGGATCTCATGGCTGATGGATGATAAATTCGACCTGGATGCCGTGAACGCCACCTTATTGCAAGCCACTACTGGAGACTTTTTAGCTGTGGATTCTCTCAGACCGGACGAGGATCCATCTCCCTTCGAATCACTAGAAATTGGCCCACAAACAACCGCCCCAGAATTAGCGCCAAGTGGAGATGCAGATCATGGTATGATGGATATCAGGAGGAAATGGCATACTCACTGTGGGCAAGCTGCTTCGAGCTTGATATCACCAGACCCTGTGAACGACGGCAATCGAATTGACCACAGTCAACCCGACCACAATCAGATCGACGAGACCTATCGTCACGAACTTGCTAAACGTCTTGAACAACGTTTGCAAACCGGAATACTCCCTTCTACAACATTCCTAGTAAGCTTTACCGTCCGAACATTTTCTTGAGCACTTCTACCTCGTTCTCAAAGGCGATAAAAAAATATAGATATAATCTGCTGAAAATAAAGAGCTGTGTGACTAACTGGCCCTATAGCACCTCTGCCTTCAGGCATATTTCTCCCATTTCCATCCACTATTTCCCATTGTCCACGAACCATCCTTTGTACCCTCTGGGCAGAATGCCATACTTCTTCTGTCCATTTGCTCACTTGGAAGTCTCTTTCTCGGCTCTCGGCGAGCGATCGAGCACGGAATAAGCATGTTTGAACGGCTTCAAAAAGCAGCGTTATCTTCGGTCAGTGCCATACGGGGGAGCCATGGAAATATTCCAGCCTTTGAAGAATCCTATTGATTGACATTTTTGCCATGTAGTGGGACACTACGATTCTTCAGCGACCAGACTCAAACATTGTGACCATTCAATCCGCATTGCTTGGGCAGACATTCGGTCTTCTTATGGGAGTAAGTTCTTCTACTGAGAATTTCTTCATTCAGAACTCGAGAAATGACATTTGCTCTCTTTCTACAGCGTCCGAAAGATCTAATGGGAATAGAGGCTTTCCATGGAAGCATTATTGCAGTAAGTCCAACAGATACCCACAGAGTAAAAGAATTTGCTGAGTAAAGTCAAGTTCGCACGTCGACTCCGGCTTTTTGACCATCCAGCGTCACCGGAACTCCCCACCAGTGTTTCGAGTCTCTCGGCCGATGAATTGCAATTAGCATGGGAGCGTTGGACTTGTCAAGAAGAGAGAAAACGGTGAGTATCGGACATTACGTGGGGTTTCAGCTGAGGTCACTAAGATATTACAGCACAACTTTAGGGATTTTTATCCTTGATGCTGAGTTGGCGAAAATGCATCATCACGAGCCATTGCTCCGCCATGCGGCTGAACGTCTGCCGATCATTGCCTCAGACGAACTCTTCGCAGCAGATAATGCCAATTCTTGGAGAGTGCTGGTTTTACAACAGATTCAACGGTCTGAGACATTGACAAGGGAGCAGACTTGCGACTGGGCGAGTAATTTTCAACTCTCTGCCAATTTGGAGTCTATCAGCGGCATTGCGTGTGAATGTCAGGCTCCATTCTCCTCCACGCATCATATGGCCCAGAGGTGCCAGGAAGCTCTCTTCGCCTGGCACGACTCACATTTATCTACCGCCTCTCCGGGTGACGACTGGGCACATCCCTTGAAAATTCTGTGGCACTCTACATTTTTACTTTTGTTCTCCAATATCGACACGCTTGAGCGAGCTTGCGGGAGAGACGGCCCCGAGGCAGCTCGAGAAGCTGCTGGATACGCTCGGCAGTGGGCAAATTCACCGGAGGCCACCAGATCTATTCTACATGCAGTCTGCATCAGACAACACTTCGAGTCGATCTCGATAGGGGCCGAGTGTTCATTATGGATACCCACATGTCTTTATCACTGTGGAATTATCTGGTTTAGCTTCGGGCACTTCGGAGAGGGTAAGAACAGAGCTTTGCCGGGGCAAAGTTTTCCCGAATTTGAGCTGGCCCGAGTTCATCTCAGCGAGATTGTTGTCGGAGAGTTGAATGGCTCTTTAGACGCCGGACGAAAGGCTGTGAACCAGGTTTTCAGGATCATCGGTCTGCTGCAGAGTATACGCCATTGGAAGCTATCTTTGAGCCTTGCCTCGACATTACTTGCTCTAGTTGAAGGGCAAGATAATGGTTTCTAAGATTGGAATGTATTATAGGTCATTAATCAGCGCGATCTGTTGTGAGAATCCCAGCTTCTACAAGTATACTGTGTGATGAGAAGATGCAAATATCGACGCCCCTTCCATGACTTCCTATGATTTTCGAATTTGAGACTAATCTATGGTTTCGGAAATCTCGTCGTTGCCATACCTTACCAAACCCCTTGTAATATATAGAGGATAAATTGTCGCTACAGCCGCCTTGTCCACAAAGCATCAGTCCCCAATCGTATGTTGCTGTCATCATCATTGTATGACATCCATATTATTTAGCCTGAGCCGTCGCTGAAATGATATGCAGCCCACAACAACTTTATAGATCCATGTACGTACATGTAGAGTGTTTCACTTCCTAAAAACGAACTACTTAAGATCCTCGTCATGGAATTCCTGCCATGACCTGATTGCCGTCGTTCTGTTACATAGGCTGCCCTTGTGGCGCGTGTTCGAAACCACTAGGTGTGATCGTACGATGTTGTCATAGTCGATAACAGATTCTCCTTGCAAAACTACCTGATTCTTTCTCGAACCTTATTTTGAAACGCTGATATCTAAATCTCCGTAAAAATTTGTGGCAACGACCTGCGGCAATTGGCGCCCCTTTCCGAAGATATCCATTCGGCCGGAGACATAACACCCCTGCTAAAAGTACTATGTGTTCACGTCTCCAAAATCCTGCTGGCTATTTTACATAGGTGAAATGGTCGTATAGAACTACGGCGAATGCAAGTCGCTGATAACTTCCCCCGCATCCGGAGAGTACCGGAGAGCTGGGTCTACTGATTATAGTAGTTATTTGGGGCAATTTAAGCTGTAACCTGTCCTGCGGGTGCCATGGGCCGACTGCGGACTTTAATTGCCCCAGGGCTCCAATATCACATGAGCAAAAGCTGTATTGAGCATTGTTTCACCTGAACGGAAACTTGAGAAAGTACAACTGGTTAGGCAAAGCTAAAGGGCTTTGTAAGAACAGTCTAGAATTTTGCGGGTATAAAATCATCCACGTGTTTCGACGGTCATCTAAAGGCTGGAGAGAGATTGAACCATAAAGTGAGGTCCCTCTCCACCCCCAAATGACTGGCTCTGTTGAACGTTGTCTTGACCAAATTCGCAGACTGCCTAGTTCTGAAAGCTATTTTATGACGAAATTGTCGAAGGAAACGTTACAAATTGCTCAGTATGGCTGGCAACGTTACAAAGAGTAAGAAAAAGAAGAACGCAGATCCGCCATTCCCGAATGGCCACCGTGCAAATGGTCGCCGTGCAAGCCATCGCCGCCAAACTGTCTACCGAACCAAATTCCGTTCGCGCGAAGTGAACCCTTCCAGAAAGAGAATAGTCATTTGCTGTGATGGTACTTGGCAGTCCTCAACCGGTCTGGATCCGGAAAACGCTGTTCCTTCAAATGTGACACGTTTATCTCGAATCATTGCTCCAGCAGGAGAAGATCGTGACAAGCAATGCTGGCAACAAGTGATATACTACGACGCTGGTGTAGGGACTGGACCGTTAACTTGGTTAACTAAGAGGTTCAATGCAAGGTAGGCAGGAAACACATTTCAAGATGCTTTCAAGCCCACTACAAAACACTATCCCGCTTAATGATCTTTTTTTTTGCTTTATTTTCAATCTAATATACCCGTCTATGCTAATTCATTTAGATAGACTGATACGGAACTAGGCGGTCTTAGTTATAGTGTTGTTAAAGACATCATTGAGGCCTACAATTTCATAGTGAATAATTCCTCGCTAGGCGATGAACTATTTTTTTTTTTTTTGGATTCTTCCGCGGAGCATACACAGTTCGTGCGGTTGCTAAACTAGTTTGTGAAGTGGGTGTGTTGGACAGGTCCTTAATGGCTAAATTCTCTGAGGTATACTCAATTTTTGCCAGATTTTTTGCAAGAAGGGAAACAAACACCTCTTTTAGAGATTTTGAAGAGTGGACGGAGTATCGAAATAATCAACGGATAAGAACCAGTCACGATGTGACGATCCCAGTGATTGGTGTTTGGGACACGGTTATCGGGCCGCTCAATCAACAACCGTTCAGTCTCGAGCTCCACCCTAGTAAGTAATAGAGAACAATACTTCTTTGCGGGATGCCACTAATAGCTTCTCATGTAGAAATCGAGCATGCTTTCCAGACTGTCGCCTTGGACGAAAAGAGAGCATACTTTTCACCGGAAATTTGGAAATTGCCAAACGAGAGCGAAAATTCAACGAGACTTTGTCAAGTCTGGTTCCCGGGCGTTCACATCAATGTTGGCGGTGGCTCGACAGAAAATATCAATAAGGTCCCGAGAGAAGACCGGGAGCAATTGGCAGATATTACACTCGCTTGGATGCTTGACACGATTCGGCCATATCTCGCTCTCAGCTGGAATAACCTTGACCGAGAGCTTGAAATAAGTGAAAGTGATACCCCCAGAAGGGTTCCGTATGGCGCCGGAGCAATCTATAACAGTTATACGCTGAAGTATCGATTTTTAGGTGGCGAGAAGATTCGAACGCCCGCCGCCTATCCTGATCCCTCGCAGGCTTACACAGTTGAGCGGATCCATCCCGTTGTGCATTTCCGTCAATATGCGCATGAGATTATCCACAGGCGGGGTTATAATCCTGTGGCTATGGAGGGGTGGAAAAGATACAGAGTCACTCCTAGAGATCGCAGGAGGAGAATCGGGTGGGCATGGCGGAAGGAGGGGACGCCCCTTGATCTACGGGAGTACCAGCTCAGCTTGATGGAAGAGGGTGAAAGTGTGGAAAGGAAACTCATTGAGAAATTCGCAGGGCTTAATGCAGAAGCGCAGTTTCCAAGTGAGATGATCCGTCAGTTGGACAGGGAATGGCAGGAGCCAGATGTGTAACGCTATGCAACATCCACAGTGATATATTCAAGTATCCCTCCAAGAGATGTATATAACCCCATCAACAATAACTCTGTAGGAACCCTCCTCTCCAGGCGACGCAGTATCAAACCGCACCAGTACCCCAATCCCTCCTCAACCGCTCATACTTCTTCATATCCGTAACACTAGGCCGAATAAACGCCTTCGCAGCAACGAAGTCCTCCAAGCGGATGGCATCGCGACGCTTGATAGCCGAGTAACCCGCCCGGCGCAGCAAACTTCCCAAATCCGCACCGCTGTAGCCCTCGCACTCCTCCGCCAGCCGGCGCATGTCCTCGTTAAACTCGATAGGCAGCTTGCGCACCAGCGTTTGGAGAATATCCACACGCTCGAGCGGGGAGGGCAGGTTGACGAACAGAAGGGTCTCGAGACGGCCCGGGCGGAGCATGGCCGGATCGATGATGTCGGGGCGGTTGGTAGCTGCGATGACATAGATACCCTGGCGACTGCTGCCGAGGCCGTCCAGCTCGGTGAGGAGGGTGTTGACGACGCGGGCGGAGGCTTCGGAGAGGGTGTCGTCGCGACGAGGAACGAGGGCGTCCAGCTCGTCGAAGAAGATGACGCAGGGAATGGACGAGCGGGCCCGGACGAAGACTTGCCGCACGGCGCGTTCGGACTCTCCGACAAACTTGTTGAGGAGCTCCGGGCCCTTGACGCTGATGAAGTTGGCTCGCGACTCGTTGGCCACGGCCTTGGCCAGAAGTGTCTTACCGCAACCGGGCGGTCCCCAGAGGAGCACGCCTGTAGGCGCGGTGATACCGACTTGCGCGTAGATCTCGGGATTCTTGATAGGCTCGACAATGGCGGTGGAAAGTTCTTCCCGAATGCCACCAAGGGCACCAATGTCTGCCCATGTTGTGTCGGGGATAGTAGCGAAGCCTTCGCGCTTAGATGAGGGCTGGATTTTAGGGAGTGCAGTGAAGAAGTCGGCATTGGAAACAAGAACAGTTTCTGTTTCTTCGCCGATGGGGTTCTCCTTGGCATGGGTGATCAGACGGCGCAATTCTCGCACCTTGGGGCTGAGAATGTCATCTGCTTCTTCAATCTCCATCTCCATCTCCTCGCCGCTGTTGGATTTGAGAATATCAAGGTACCGCTTGATAGCCGCAGCGCCTGCAGTCGAAACAAGGTCATTGAGATCGGCTCCGACGAAACCAGGAGTCCTCTTGGCCAAAGTCTTAAAGTCCAAATCATCAGCCAAACGCAGCTTCCGCGTAAGAGCTCGCAAGATCTGCTCTCTAACCGGCTCTGAAGGGACAGTCATGTTAATTTCCTTGTCGAATCGCCCACCGCGACGCAGGGCTGCATCCAGACTGTCTGGGCGGTTGGTGGCTGCAAGAACAATGACGGGCTTGCCATCTGTCTTCTCCAGAGCGATTTCATCCATACAAGTCAAAAGCTGCGCGACAATTCGCTTCTCCATTTCTCTCTGCGCGCTCTCACGCTTCGGCGTAATTGCATCAATCTCGTCAATGAAGATCAAACAAGGCGCAAGGCGCTTAGCCTCTTCAAAATGCTCGCGCAGAGCCTTCTCTGATTCACCAGACATGCCCGAGACAATCGAGGGAGCAGAGATAGCAATGAAGGGCACACCCAACTCCGCCGCAAACGCATTGGCAATCATGGTTTTACCGCAACCAGGCGGGCCATGCAGCAAAACACCTCGCGGAGGTTGCACATTGGACGAGAGGTACACCTGTGGCCGGGTCATGGGCAGGATAACCAGGTCACCCAATTCCTGGACCACGTCGTCCAAGCCGCCCAGATCTGCAAGACTGACATGTGTGGGCGGTGATCGGTCAACTGCTGCATCGGCCTTGCGTCGCTTGGATGCAGATTCGCTACCGTGTGTTCGCCGCTTCGAGGAGGGTTTGGTGGTGCTCGTTGACTCTGGTTTCGAGGCGGGAGTAGATTTGGACGCCGTTGTTGTCGCCCATGCGCCGACAATGCTCTGGTTCACGCCATTAGGCTCCTGGAATTTGCGGCCAAATCAATCAGTATACCAGTGTGACCGAATTTCTTCTTAGCAGGTATCCTGCATACCACAGCGGGGGGCTCTTCCAAGCCCTCGAAGTCTCCCTCCACCGAGTCTTCCTCTTCATCCCCAAACAGGTCACTCTTCACCACCTCCAAAACCCGGTCTAAGCTATCCTCCAACAATTTCTTCGGTTTCCGATTCAAACTCGAGTTTGAACCTCGGATCCGCGCATAGATCACCGGGGTCGTAAGGCGAACACGATCCACACCGTCGGGCTGGTCGTCGATAATTTTGCGCACAACCTGGTAGACCTGCTCCGAATGTGAGCAACGTCGAAGGATCTCATTGAGTGACAGCCCTTACCTCACGGTCCAAACCTTGGCTGAGCGTCGGTCTGCCCCCACGGTACCTGGGCGCCATATTGTGCGTCTTGTTGAGTGCGATATCGCAAGTCCGCAAAAAAATTTGGGGAAGCGGAAAAGTGAAAAATTACGCGTATTGGGTATCCATCGGTATCGGGGCGGTAGCGGAGTGACGACCAACGTCATCCGCCAGCTGAACCGGCCGCTGGACTGCTGCACTACGGCCTTGTCAACACCGCAGATGCGCGATGGGGAACGCGGGCAGTTCGCAGAAGGTCTCGTCGCAGGATCGGTGAGTCTTGAACAGCTAGGCTATATCTTTGAGGCACACAGATATGAGGATCTCCACTTAGCCAGCGCGATACGAGCGCGATACATGCGTTGTTGCCCCTCAAGAGACAGATTGGACCCCTCTCGACGGCTTCTACAAGCAAAGGAAGTGGGACGGCCAAGCTAACATACGCTTTCTTCAATGACTTAGTGCGATTCTTGACCTCAAGAACCAGCGCGATAAGATATACCAGTACCAGAAACGCATCACCGTCCTCACCGACCGCGAAACCGAGATCGCGAAGGAATGCCTCGCACGCAATGACCGACGACGGGCACTACTCGCGCTCCGGCGCAAGAAATACCAAGAATCTCTACTCTCCAAGACCGACGGCCAGCTTGCACAGCTAGAACAATTAGTGGGCCAGGTCGAATTCGCACTGGTACAGAAGGATGTCTTGTTCGGGCTGCAGCAAGGTACCCAAGTGCTGCAGGCTATCAATAAGGAGATGGGAGGGATTGAAGCTGTGGATCGGCTGATGGAGGAAACGGCAGAGGCTCGCGCTTATCAAGAGGTAAGCATAGAGCAAGTATCTTGCTTTCAGGTTGATGTGACTAATTGTCAAATGTAGGAGGTGAGCCAGATGTTGGAGGGCAATTTGTCGATGCAGGACGAGGAGGACGTCGAGGAGGAATTGGAGGCTCTGCGACTAGAGGTTGCTGGGCCTGTCGACCTACCTGCTGTGCCACAAGCTCCTCTCCCCGAGCGCACTGAGGAAACGGCGGAGGAGCCGGCACAAGAACAGCCCGCCGCCCGGGCCAAGGCCAAAGCCCGGACAGCTGTCCTGGCGTCCTGAGAGAACTCTGGAATTGTTAAACAAGATCGATCACTTGCATTACTTGATCGCGAAGCATTGGATGGCGTTGGCGGCATATTGAATGGCGCGTTGCTCATGATTCGTTATCATTCGTGTAGATATCATTAATACATTGCAACTCCTCTTTCTGAGATCATATCCTTCTCTCAGCGCCCAGTGAAAGTCCAGGGAAAAAAATTCAACCTTTATTGACCAGGCATGGTGCGAGCCCCCGTATCGCTAATTCCAGGAATCGCAACATGGTCGCTGGGGTTGGCAGCGGCCTCGTACAAGAAGCTGATCGGCTCTCGGTTCAACGCCATGAAATGGCCCTTGAAGCCAATGTAGCCAACCTTGGTGACATCCTCATCACCGTCGCTCCAATTTTCCTCGACAAAGATTGTAATAGAGGTAGTGGTGTTCCAATGGGCGCGATTCAAGGGCAGTTCAAAAACGTCTTCGCCTGGGACAGGTCGTGGGACCTCGATGGTCTGGGTCGGGGGAAGATCGGAGGCAGTAGAGAAATCTAGGTCGTCTCGGTTCTTGAAAAGCTTGAGAGTCTTGGGAGCTGCAGGGGTGGGTGCGGTGTAGAGGAGGATCGAGTGCAGTTTGACTTGGCCAGTGAAGCTGATTGTCCTTGTGTCAGTTTTGCTTATGCGGCGATAAGATGAGGGGCATATAGTGGGGTAAATTAAATTCGGCGACAGGTAAATAAAAGAAGGACAAGTATGAATCTGATATGTGAAAGACCTTACGGAATGTGCATGAGGAGCTGCTCGTCGGCATCGCTCTCCAGCTCAGGCTGGTCGTTTAATCGCTCGGCCCAAGTCTTCTTGACAATGGCGGCGCCGCTCTTAGGGGTCGCCTCTGGGGTGTATTTGTCAGTTTTCGTTGTACGTAAGAAGGCGATAGAGATGGAAGCTCTGCGGCGACCACGTACCATTCAAGGTCGTAATTGAATCAAAGTCAATCTGCGAGTAGAGCAGAGACTGAAGCGCTGGGGTGATGTCGTTGGAATGGTCGTGCTCGTCATGACAGTGGCCATGTCCGTCACCACCGTGATGATGATGATGATGGCCAGGCATGATGAAAGGAATTTCCGAAAAGTGATTGGAGAAGACTTGAATATATCTCGACGGGGAGACGTAGACTTCAGACGGTGCTTGGAACAACAATCAGAAGAAAGAAAAGAAAGTTCGGAACTGTCCGCGGTGTTTCTCCGCACCCGTGACGTCGATCCCCAAGATCTATAAGGAACCTTCAAGTTTAGGTATAGGAAAAAGTTTTGAAACGCTTTCCAAATGGAAGACTACAAAAATCTTACAGTAGTTACCCATCAGATATGTTTGTCGGCCATACCTAAGAAGTCCATTGACACTCAGTACTCCTCTATCCTCCTCTAGATGATGGTTATCGGGGCTTCTGACTCTTGAACAGAAAAAGTAAGCATGAAATCAGCACGAGAATGACAATCAGTATCGAAGCCGTTCCATATTAAATTTCACAAGTTCAAGTAATACATTAGAGATACTTCTCCTTGAGATTTATGCTGTTGATCTTTTTCTATGCTCATACCACCCCTTGGTAGCTTCTTCTGGAGCGAGATCAAAGTACAAGAATACCTCAGATTATCCGTGGGCTTTGACCCGGGTAGCGACCACCACCCCTGTAGGTCACATGGGAGGGGAAAGCACCGCTTCGTACTTAAAGATTGTTTATTGACTGCCCCTCGACTTAAAAACCGAGCTGAGGGCTCGTTTTCTGCCCCGTTCCTAGAGTGGCTGAGTCCGTTGAGCAACCCCACGACACCTGTGTTCAACATGCTGGGTCCCAGCAGAGCTTCCCCCAATGGCAAGCAACGACAGACCGATACACGAGACAGTCAATCCGGTACCCTAGAGCATGGTCCTGAAGGACTAGGCCGGAGACCCCGGAACTCGAGAGGCTCGACATCTTCCACGCTCGCTGACAACCAAGCCTCAACTGGAGGGCCCTATGAATTACCTGCACTCACCGAGCCCAGAGGCGATACCGACAAAGAGTTTGTTACGGCTACAGCCCTCAAGTCCTCTCGGTCTTCGAGCCGCGGTGAAGGCTCAAGTCGAAGATCCTCAAAGAGAGCAGGGGATCGTCAATCTAGCTCATCCTCCAAGTCAGGTACAGTCTTCACTATATTTGCGGAATATAGGCTCACGTCGACCCTGTCAAAAATTCTTGAGGATATATGTGGCTGACAATGAGCAATGCACAGCTCGCACCTCATCTTCGACGAGCGCCACATCGCTATCCTCGAGTCAGGTCTACGCGCGCCGAGAATCCGAAAGCTCAATCAGCGCACGTATCAGAACAACTGAAGCGGAACTGTCATCACTGCGGTCAAAACGTGAGACGTTGCGAAGACTCGCTGACTTGGAAAAAATTTCCCAGCAAGCGAAAGACAAAAAGAAGCGACTATGGGAGAAGAACAAAACTCAAGGCGCAAAGAACACCGCATATGGTCTATACAGAACAGCCGAGAGGAATGAAACAAGGCACACAGGTGCCTTTATGCGTGCTCTGAAAGAGGAACGTCTAAGTCTCGAGGAATTAGAGGACCAATCCTTGAATGCGAGACTCGACGAGCTCGGCAAACACATCAGAGCGCTTGAAAGCCAGCTCCTTAAGGACAAAAAGGCCCTCGGGCGTCGAAAGAACGCAACTTCGAATCCGCCAGAAGGTCCTGTGCGTACCGGCACCAAATCAGCAACACCCAACCAGAGATCGAGAAGTCCGCATGGGTCTGCATCCATAGAAGGAATGGTTGACAGCGGCGACAGAACAGGAAAAACAGTCAAGCACGCTTTTCTGCGCGAGTCGGAATCACGAAGGATTCTTCGCGTGACCCACAAAGTTCCCAGAGGCATATTCACCGAATTACGTTGAGACGGGTTACTGGCCGCCGGTGAATTGGTCGCTGCCTTGGAATTATTTCTTTATTCCTTTCGCTAGTTCAGTGACTTCCATGTTCTTTTCGAGGCGAGCTTTCATTCGATTTCATATGTGCTGAATGTTCCAGCAGATTAATGTGTCACGAAGATATTGATTGTCAGAGATGAGATCAGATTGAACCAATTTTATTTCACGGCCATTCATTCTGACGGGAAGTCTAACAGGTCATGGGCCAATCGTGGGTATCACTGTATCCAAAAGCAACTATGCAGCTCGCGGGCACCTCATGTAACCCGATAATATTCTGGGGCATATTCTAGCAGATAGCTCTTCTCAATCTTCGTGACGTCGCGAATGTAGGTCTTATCGCCGGTCTGCATGATCTCATGGAATATGACCCAATCCGCTTTTCGATTCTGGTGGCCAAGATGTCAGCTATACAGTCTAACTCGATCAAGGTTGAAAGGCACTCACAAACATCAAAGAGCTAGGATGAGCATGAAGAGTCAGGCCCCCGCTCACAGTCTTGAAAGTGCCGTCGGGTTGCATTTTTGCCGCATGCGCAAAATAGCCAGTTGTGAGGCACCGCTGTATTTGCTCGGGCGATGTACTCATCCCAGCACCACTTTGACGAGACGAGAGACTCTCGTCAAGCTGGACACCAAAGCGCTCCAAGTACCGTTTAAGTTGGCCACGGATACTGACTGCGCGCGTGAGGGCTCGGTAGTTCAAAAGGTGATCACGACACCACTTCGAGTCCTTCTTGCCTTTGGTGACAAATGCTTGGTAAACATTGAGGTAGGTAAGATGGTCACCTTCCTCGACTGCGAATTTCCGCCGATGACTTTCCGCGGCTTTCTTATCACCGTCATGCTGTACCCATACGGTGCCTTGTAGGCTTACCATGGCCGCGATGGAAAGTATCTCGCTCAAGCATTTGAAGGAGGGTGCAGCGAGGAGAACCTTTGCCATCATTGGGTCAACGGCAAGCTCAGCCATTCGCATGCCCAAGGGTTTGGTGAGTTTTGCATAATCATCCACAGCCCCAAGAGAATAAAGAAGCTCAAACGCACGGATCACGAGCTCTGCTGGTGGTGATGTGAGAAAGTCGAAGCGGACAATGTTATCAATGCCCAGTGCCTTCAGCTGCAACACAATCGGCGCTAGATTTGACCGCTGAATCTCCGGCACTGTAGCCTCTGGAAGCTGCTCGTATGTCTGTTGGGTGTAAAGGCGGAAACATTTGCCAGGTTTTGTTCGTCCAGCACGTCCCGCTCGCTGTGTGGCAGACGCCTTTGATATAGGTACAGCCGTCAAGGTCTCGATACCAGTACTGGGATTGTAAGCTCTCAACTTGGCAAAGCCGCAGTCAATCACATAGACAATCCCATCAATCGTAACCGATGCCTCTGCAATGTTCGTGGACACGATGACCTTCCTCGTGTTCTCCGGTGCCGGTTCGAAGACGTACATTTGCTGATCCGTGGTGAGCCCAGCATAAAGTGGCAGGCTGAGCAGCGAAGGAGCCTTGGGGTTGAGAGACGCAGCACGCTCGGAAATCAATTGGATTGCACGATCAATCTCCTCGCGGCCGGTCAAGAAAAGGAGCACATCGCCATCTGCTTCCTGGGTATGGATATCGAAAACAGTCTTGACTGCCCGCTCCACGTAGTCTTCCGCGGGATTCTCAAGGTAAAGCGTGTCAACGGGATACATTCTGCCTTCCAGGCTGATGATTCTCCCAATGCTGCCACCCAAATCAGCCGGCTCTGCATCTGGCTTGAATTCATCGCCAGCGAAAAATCGCAGGAAATCTTCCGCCTGGAGAGTCGCACTGCTGATAATGATGCGTAACTCCGGGCGCTTCTTCATGATCTTTTTGAGAATTCCCAGAAGAACGTCGGTACTAAGCGACCGCTCGTGGGCTTCATCAACCATAATCACAGAATACCGTGAAAGCAGAGGGTCTACTAAAGCTTCCCGGAGAAGCATTCCATCGGTCAAGAATTTGAGCCTAGTTGCAGCAGAAGTCACATCTTCAAAGCGAATGGAATATCCAACTTCTTCGCCAATTTTGCAACGCATCTCCTCTGCGACTCGGGTTGCAACCGTAGTGGCAGCCACTCGTCGGGGCTGTAGGTCTGAGATCAGTGGCTTGATTCCTGAGGTAAGGATAATTTTTGACGTACCTGCGTCACAGCAATAGACTTGCCATCCTCGCACCAACCGGCCTGATCGAGATACTGTGGAAGCTGTGTTGTTTTTCCACTTCCAGTGTGGCCCACAACTATAGTGACCTGATATGTTTCGACCAGGTAGAGCAGATTCTGCTTGTGTCTTGCAATCGGTAATAGAGCCGCTGGTTTGTACAATGCAGGGATGAACCCACTTGATAGCTCCAGCTCGGAGCCCATCTTGGAAGAGTGTGTTGAGGTGAAGCGTTATGGCTTGGCTCTCCTTGAATTGGATATCCCTAGTTCATTGAAATGACGTTTTTGGACAGCATAGTAGCTCCATACTGCAATATGTGGGATAATGCTACTATTTCCTTGTCAAGCTGTCCCAATCGAAGAGGCTTCGCGCTGTTCCACCGCGATACCGGATGCCTCTATAAAAGTTACCCGCATATCACGTGCACCCCCCACGTCACTTGTTTGGAGCTTCCCCAAATGTGTCCTGCCTGCTTCGCCTCTTCTTCCCTGACTTTCTACAGGCAACACTATTGTCCCTATTTTATCTGTGGTTGCCTTTGCTCGTTGAGTTACCTTGCAAGGCAATACCACCATGTCGGAGGAGGAAAAGACTGTATGTATACGCGCTGACCTGCAGCTCTGAGGCGGAGGCTCACTCTCACAGTCCACTCCTAGCAAGCCATCTGCTGGGGTTGCGCCGAACAGCCCTCGCGCAGAGTCGCCCACTACTGCGCGACCCCTGGACTTTGACGATGAGCCACAAGAGTCTGGTGTCATCTCCACCGGCAACAACGCTTCTCAAGCCCAACAGTCCCAGCAGACTGCCACCGAGACACCCCCAGCTGCCCCGCCAAAGCCGCCGCGGCCCATGAGCCCTCGAGAACAGTCGGTGAACACACTGAAGGAGGCCTTCCCAACTGTTGAGCTTGCTGTGATCAAGGCCATTCTGAATGCTAGCAACTGGAATGTTGAACGCGCATTCAATGCCCTGCTGGGTTTGTAGCGGACCTGGAACCAACCCAATATGTGCAAAAGTTAACCCCCCAGCTTCCAGGCATGACCGATCCTACCGCCCAGGAGGATATGGTTCCTCCACCCAAGCCTCCCCGTCCGTCTCAGGCCCCAACCTCTACTACACAGCGACAATTGGAAGCGGATGAGCAATATGCGCGTCAATTGGCCGAGCACTACAATGCTCCCCGCGGCGGGCGCCGGGGTCCAGCCCCAGGATGGGAGAATGACCCTCGGTATCGCCAGCCACGGGGAAGCGAGGACTCCGAAGAGAAGGACTACAATTTTTTTGAGGGTATGGAATCGAGCAATCTTGAAGACAGCATACTATGTACTGACTGAGAGGCGATCTGCAGACGATCTGCCGGTGATCCGCGAGAACTTCAAGAAAGGATTCTTGGAGACGCAGACGAAGGTAAACTCATGGTTTGGAAACTTGAAGAAGCAATTCAACGGTGAGGAGGAGGAGGAGCAAGCACATTCCAGTCAGCGCTATGAGCAGCAGACCTCGGCTTTTGGTCGCCCACGGCGCAGCGGCGAGATGGGTCGTCGCAGTGGGGATCGTGAGCGTTACGATGCCGACCCCCAGGTTCTGGGCGATGATTTCTCTGCGCTTGAGCTGAGAGATGGCGAAGGTCAGTGATTTACAGCTAGCGAGATTGTCCGGCCGCCGCTAATTGAAGTACCAGTTCCTCCCCCACGCCCACCTCGTCCCGGTAACCCGACTCTCAAGACCGCATCGCCTTCCCCGGGTAGGAGGGTTTCCTTCCAAGACGGCCCTCCCACCGAAATTGACAACCTCTACGATGCCACGCCGGGCAAGCGCAACGCCCCCGCCAGCGGCAAGTCCAGCAAATGGCAGCCCCTTGCGACAGTCGAGCCCTCTCCAGTGGCCGAGAACGACCCGTTCAGCCTCGGCGACAGCGATGATGAGCGAGATACCAAAGCCAAGGAACAGACCACCGTCCCTGAAAGCGAGCAGCTCAAGAAGGCTACCGCCGAGGCGATGTCTGGCGAAATTGGGTCCACGGATGATAAGAAGACAGGGGATGCGTCCAAATAAACATGCAAGGCGAACCGAACCACCTTTCTCGTTTCCCATCTCTCCCTTTACTCAACATGTAGTATTTGCTTCTCGTGCCCAAATTCCCCCTCGAGTTACGCTTCAAGTTTCATGTGTGTCCTGAGAATTTGCCATATGTTTTAGCTTCCGCTCGGTGCTAAGCACTCTCCATTTGAACCACTACGTTGAATTAGCCACAACGTACTGTATGAAACAAGTCCTGAATTCCTACCTCCCAACAAATCAGCCGCACCAAGAAAGCAGCAAAAGGGGTATCTATCAAATAAGGCCATACGACCATGCAACGCCGTAACCCAAACCATACATCATCCATCTCAGCAGAATACTCCATGTGATCAAGCCTCAACCCGACACAGGCACACTCAATTACTCCGTCGTAGCAGGCGCATGAGACAACCGCTTAGTAGTCGCAGCCTCTTTACGCAAATCTTTAATAACAGTCTGTAAAACGCCAAATCGCAAGAATAACAGTTAGCCAAAATCGCGTCTTCAACGTGCCCTGATACGCTGGGTTTTGGTTCCAGGGAAAGACGCGTACCGCAAGCGCATCGGGATTCACCCCATTCTCAATCAGCGACACGCACAGCGATAGTTCTGTGCGGTCGAGATTTGTATTCTGTAAATATGAGGTAGACTAAGTCAGTCAAACATGGTCTCGAGTCAGGGCAGGCGCGATCGCGGGCTTGCTACGCACCAGAAGGTCAGAGATCTCCTGAAGGATGTCGATGACTTCGCGGGCGGCCTGGCGCTTGTCGACGGGGTCGACTTGGGGAGGCATGTTGGTTGATGGGGTTTGTGGCATGGAGAGATACCACTTGGGTGGGTCAATGTTTCTTTGTGGATTGAAGGAGGACTGGGCACAGCTGGAGTGATGGTTGGGTGTTGTACGGGTGGTTTGGGCTTTGTTGTGAGGTTTTGCTGGGCTGGAACCTTCGTGGCTCCACTGAGTACCCAAGAAACAAGAAAGGTAATGCTTTACATATACCTACCGGGATGTCGAGAGATGGCCTGGTCGATTTCTCTGTTCAAAGCCTACATTTGGATCTTCTGTGATCCTAGACCGACTTGGAGGTAGTGGACTAGATTACTAGTCCCAACCTTACATATGCTGTCTTCTGCGGGTCTATTCCTGTGTTCCTTGGGTAGGTAGCCCTGTGTTCGAATACCGAGGCATTCGCCCAGGTGTGCCCCTTCCATTCTAGCCCTATGGATGCTAGAAAGGAACCGGTATGTATAGACTTGATGTAAGTATTGAATCTCTATATACCTATAGCCTGAGTTGATAGGTAATAAGCCCGCCCGATTAGGGGTGGGCGATTAAAGAATACCAGGTACCTGGCTGCGAGCAGACCGAGTCCACTAGTTATATATCCATGCTGACTCCAGAGCAACGAATTGACCAGGTGGCGGTCGCAAGGTTCCACCATAGGTTTCCACTGACTCTGACCTAATGGATATATCCAGGCACACGTAAGTCAGAGGTACCTTAATCTGATGATCTCGGGGCCATAATCGATACTTACGATACTTAATTACGGCCTACCTTCATTAACCTATGATCCCTATCTCAGCATCAGCGCAAATCCCGCTCGGGGCAGTCAGTGGCACGTGCAGCAGACATTCGGCATTTGACAGTTCAAAGTTGACAGCATGACAGGCTCTTGAAGAGCAAAATTCATCACCGAAGCACGAGACAGCTAAAGCTTAAGGTTCTTCAAAAGATCTGAGCGGGGATGATATTTCCTGTACGGACAATTACCCTTTCCAGAGTTAGCCGTACCAGCCTCAGATGGCTTTGGGCCCTTGCGTGACTGACGATCGCAGGCAACAAGGGCAGCCTGGATGCAGCGTCATTCTTACACAGAGCCTCGGGACAGGGGTGTCAGCCGTGGCTGGATGGTGAAGAGAATGAGTAGTTTATAATCGACCGAAATAGCCTCACAGCCAATACATTGGCCACTGTAAAGTTGACACTACCTGAGTCCCTCTACCGGGCAGGCTGTGTTCAGGCAAAGCTGAATGCTCACCTCATCCAGAGTCAGGTGACTGCGATAGGCGCAAGCTCGTAAGGTAACAATAGTAACGCGATTACGCCCAGAGAAATCTCTGCCTGGCCGATCGATTCGCCGGACAAAAAGCGAATCCCACTCGACCACGAGATCTTTACGTCTTAATTCACTTTTGATCTCTCTCTTCAAGTTAACCTCTTCTCTCACATCATTACCGTCAATCCCTTCTGGTGGACGAGCCCTAACTAGATCGTCATTGATTCCCCACTTTGGCTGGCGACTTATCGCGGGACCCAAAGGCCAGACGAGCGACGCGCTGAAAGGCCTGCGCACCTCACCTGACCTTCCTTTCTCTCCTCTCCTTCTACCATTTTCATCTGGTGCTTGACCTTCCAACTCCCCTCACTCCCCTCAACACTTATTCAATCCGTGCCATTATGGGTCAGACCTTGTCGGAGCCGGTGGTCGAGAAGGTGAGTCGCCGAATTTCCCATTTTGTTCCGCCCATCGTGCCCCTCCCCACACTGCGATGTGACGCCAGTCGCCCGGAGTTGTCCCTTTTCGCTCGGCCTCGGCCACAACCATGTCGCTTGGGCTGGACTTCCACTACCTGTCAGCATGCTCAATATCAAGACGGATATTCTTTTCTGCTACTTGATCAAATGAAGCTTGTCCCGCTATGACGATCGGCCATGCGGGGTTCCTGCTGACCCCGTGGAGGGGTTGAGGATCAGTCGGGTGGAAAGGAGGCTATCCCGGTCACCGCACATGCATACCCATCACTCCCTTTCTAAACCATGGAGTCTCGATTCGCACCTGTCTAGCTCAAGAAACTCCCATAACTGACCCGTTTTGCTTTGGGATTTAGACCTCGGCCGAGGGTGGAGATGAGTGCTGTATCTATGGTGTCTCTGCCATGCAGGGCTGGCGTATCAGCATGGAAGATGCCCACGCGGCCATTCTTGACCTTCACGCGAAATACAACGGTCCCAGCGATGCGAAACCGACCGATCCGGCGCAGCGTCTGGCCTTCTTTGGTGTATATGATGGCCACGGTGGAGACAAGGTAGCGCTGTTCACGGGGGAGAACCTCCACAAGATCGTCTCCAAGCAGGAGTCATTCGCCAAGGGAGACATTGAGCAGGCCCTCAAGGATGGCTTCTTGGCTACTGATCGGGCCATTTTGGAAGGTTCGTGGCCCATCTGGGGAGAAATGAAACCGGTTTCCCCTTGGAGGAAGACGCAAAGAAATGCCATGTCCAACCGCTTGAAAACAACCTCCTGACCAAGTGTTGCTCTGCAGACCCGAAATACGAAGAGGAAGTGTCCGGTTGCACGGCCTCTACAGCTATCATCTCCAAGCACAAGATCTGGGTGGTACGTTGAGAACCGGAGGCATAAAATCGACAGGAGAAGTCCACAAGCGAAGCTAACAGATGAATAGGCAAACGCCGGTGACTCTCGATCAGTATTGGGTGTCAAGGGCCGCGCAAAGCCCCTTTCCTTTGACCACAAGCCACAGAATGAAGGTTTGTGCCCTACCATCATGAGGCTTCTTTTGCTCCCGTTGCAGCCAGCAGGAGAGCAAGCAAGAGGCTAAATTCATCCGATGAGGGTGGCTCGCTAATTCCATTTCTACAGGCGAGAAGGCCCGTATCAGTGCCGCGGGTGGCTTTGTCGACTTTGGCCGTGTGAACGGCAATCTCGCTCTGTCCCGTGCCATTGGTGACTTTGAGTTCAAGAAGAGCCCCGAGCTGTCTCCCGAACAACAGATCGTGACTGCCTACCCCGATGTGACAGTGCACGAGCTGACAGATGATGATGAATTCCTTGTTATTGCCTGTGACGGTATGTCCTCCGTTTTCTCCCTCGATTGATCGCACGGATCACTCATGCTCAAATTTCTTTCCAGGTATCTGGGATTGCCAGTCTTCTCAAGCCGTCGTAGAGTTCGTGCGGAGAGGAATTGCTGCTAAACAGGACCTCTACCGGATCTGTGAGAACATGATGGACAACTGCCTGGCATCCAACAGCGAGACTGGCGGCGTGGGCTGTGACAACATGACCATGACCATTGTCGGCCTGCTCAACGGCCAGACCAAGGAGGAGTGGTACAACAAGATTGCAGAGCGGGTTGCGAACGGGGACGGGCCTTGTGCTCCTCCCGAGTACGGCAAGTCTCACGAGGAACCCGAAGGAAGCCCTTCGTCGTGCTGACGGTCAAGTGTGCGAGCAGCCGAGTTCCGCGGCCCTGGAATCCGGAACCAATTCGAGGACCAGCCCGATGAGTATGAGTTGGAGATGGAGCGCTCGCGGGCATTTAGCGTGCGCCAGGGGCGGATCATCCTCTTGGGTGACGGGACCGAGGTGATCTCGGACCAGAATGAGGAAGAGCTGTTCATTCAGACGGAGGAGCAGGATCTAGCCAACCAGGTGCATCCCAACTCTCGCAAGGAGCGTGAGGGTACCCCCGGACCTCAAGGCAAGCTGGACGAGGCCAGCGGGACGGCTCAAATATCGGAGTCTCCCGCCTCCACGGACGAGAAGGAGAAGTCTACTCTTGCATAGATTCTGATCTGCCCTATGCCCTGCTGCTCCTGGATATCTTCTCTCTGCCCGTCCTTCCCCTTACCCCCTCATCGAATTGGCTTGGTTTCCTTTCCTATTCTTTTCCTTGATTTCGTCTCCTGCCTCCTTGTCTTGCGAATCATCTTTCTCTCCGTCTGCTCCTCCTCCCTCTACACCGTGCTTTGGCGCCGTCGCCTGATGCTACGGTCTATGTCCTTGTTTTCATCCCCCTTTTTTTTTCCATCTCGTTCTCTTTAGTTATCGTCGGGTTCTCTGGTTCGAGCCCTTCCTGCGCTCGCCTTGGACCTTGCGACGGAATACATGTCTGAGTCAGAGTGGGATTTTCGCACACGAAGGAGCCAGAGAGAGAGGGAAGTGAAGAGAATAGCCTGGGGTGGAGTTGGGGAGGGGGGAGGATGGAGGGGCTGGCGGAGGAAAATTGAGGAACTATGCTACAGGTCCAATTCGCCGGGAGCTAACTTGGGCCCCTCACGAGCTTTGTCTTCTTTTTTATGCCTCCACGAGATACCGCAGAACATGCCCCGCTATTGACGAACCATTACAACTTCCACGTGTTTTCCTTGTTTACTACACTACTACCGTCGGCCGGGGCTTTCTTTCTAGTCGTTGATTATGATCCGTCCAACTGCAGGTACAAATCGGGTAAGGGTCTGGTCGTGGTTATGCCTGCTACGTGACCGGGCGCTGCACTCTGGACACCATTCGCCTGGTAGAAACACGAATAACGAATCACCCATACAGATCAGTGTCAAAGTCAAACTGGACACGATAAAATCACCAAAAGACCTGATCTGGGTAGGGTGTTGCAAGACGTTCGGAGGGATTCATTAGTTCTGTCCGGATAGAAGTTGAAATGTCGGTAGAGACATGTTCGGCTTACTTTCTAGCCGTGGAGTTATGGAAGATGGGGCTCTTCTTGGCTGTCTGTCTCCAGAGTCTACTATCTAGCGATGAGACATGCACTGGTCATTGCAATGAAACCAGTCTTTGAGTCGCGGGTACTACTTGAGCGTCAACTGGACTGAAGACGATGCACAATGAGAGTGCAGGCTTAGGCTATGGGGCAGTGCTAGCCTCTAGGTAACAACAGACAAGAGTTGATCTATTGTACGAGTACGAGATAATCTCAAGGATAATAATGCTTACTATGTACTGTAACTACTGTAGTATGTAATGTAGTCTGCAGTGATGTACTGCCGAGAACCTGATACGTCAGTGTGCCAACTGCCAAGTCAACCAGCTTGCATCGTCTCCACAAGCCAGAAAATTACGCCGGCCCCTAAACCGGGCGACCGCGGAGACTCTCTCCGTTTCAGCTCAACCCATCCAGGGGACCACCCCAACTTCAACAACACTGTTCTCCTCTATTCCTCGTGTCATTTCCTTTTCCTCTTCACACCATCCACAATGACATCCTCCTCCTCCCCCTCCAGCAAGCGCAAGCGCAGCGCCTCGCATCTCCCAGCGCCACAACCACAACCACACCCACCAGCCGAGCTCCAACCCTCCTCGCGCGACGCGTCCGGCGAAGAAGGCGAAGAATCAACCGGCCCCGCCAGTGCCGCCATCGCCCGCCACAAGAAGACATCCAGCCTCAGCACCAGCACCACCGAACCCGTGGCCGTACCGCCCTCCAAGCGCGCCCGCAAGAACTCCTCCAATGCCAGCGCAACCGCTACCCCCAACGGCACCGCCATCCACAAAGAGGATCCCGGCGAGCCGTCGGAGACGACCGTTGCCAGTAGTGATATCGAGGGTCGGCCGCGGAGTCGGCCGGGTTTGCATATCAAGTTGCCTGATGCGGATGCTGATGCTGATGTGGAGGAGGAGCAGCGGCGTGAAGCTATGCCGCCGCCGCAGCGTGGGGGGTTACAGGATCCGGTGGGATATAAGACGAATCCGCCGCCTGAGGGGCGGCCGGTAAGGGTGTATGCCGATGGTGTGTTTGATTTGTTTCATCTCGGGTACGTACAATTGAGGTGTTGATGTTGGAAATTTGGAATTGGAATTGGAAAACGGCGAGAGCGGCAACCGAATTTGCTAACCTTCGCTCTATACAGCCACATGAGACAGCTCGAGCAGGCCAAAAAGGCATTCTCGGAGGTGTACTTGATTGTCGGTGTCACTGGCGACGAAGAAACGCATACACGGAAGGGTTTGACTGTGCTGAGTGGTGCGGAGCGCGCAGAGACGATCCGGCATTGCAAGTGGGTGGATGAGGTTATTCCCAATTGCCCATGGATTGTTACTCCAGAATTCTTGGCCGAGCACCAGATCGACTACGTTGCACACGATGATCTGCCGTACCAGGCGGCCGAGGGTGATGATATTTATGCGCCTATCAAGGCCCAGGGCAAGTTCCTGGTTACCCAGCGGACGGAGGGTGTCAGCACAACTGGTATTATTACTCGGTAAGTTGAGGACAGCCCGGAACTTCAACTCCGACCTACACGCCCAGCTCGACCTGTGGTGACTCCCGCATCTCTCAATTCCTTTCCGTTGTGAACGCAGGCTAACCAACGTTTACTCTCGTCCAGCATTGTCCGTGACTACGACCAGTACATCTCGCGACAATTCAAGCGCGGTGCCTCGCGCCAAGAACTGAACGTGTCCTGGCTGAAAAAGAACGAGCTTGAGATTAAACGCCACGTCGCCGAGATCCGCGACAACATCCGCATCAACTGGACCATGACCGGCCAGGAAATCGGC
Source organism: Penicillium simplicissimum (assembly GCA_024706585.1). Lineage (NCBI taxonomy): Eukaryota > Fungi > Ascomycota > Eurotiomycetes > Eurotiales > Aspergillaceae > Penicillium > Penicillium simplicissimum. The sequence goes on along the minus strand of JAMZTW010000129.1, from coordinate 2,853,172 downwards.
CGTGAGCTGCGCCAGATTTGGCAGAACAGCCGGCCCGGTAGCCCCGCGCCCAGTGCCCGCAACAGCGTCGACTACGGCAATGGCCGTGGGCCGCTGGCCAGCCCGACGGGCGGTAGCAAGAGTCATCTCTCGCGCGTCGAGGCGCTCAATCGGCCCGATAGTCCTGGTGTGGGCCGCAATGAAGACTTTGCGACGGGTTATAGTCTGGGGTTGATTGGTGGTGTACGGGCTTGGGTGAGTGAATGATCCTTGAATGTGGAGAGAGGTCGTCTTGGAAAAGAATTGTGTGGCTAACTGAATTCCTTGTGTGTATAGATGGCTCGCAGCCGCCTCTCCCTCACAGAACCGCCCAGTCACCCGCACTCGCCAACAGACGAGGACGAGTCCGAGCAAAACGGGTACGAGGACGAGGCCCGCGGCCGCAAGGGCGTCGTTGCGCCATAGATGTCTATGGCTGGCGACTAAACTGTGTTTGCTTCGCGTTGATCGATATATCTTGAATCGGCTGATCTGACCGACCTGGTTTTGATGAGACGAGAAAAGATAACGAAAACGATGTCTGAAGATCAACCTGATTTCGGTTCTGTCCCGTTTATTCCGGAATGGACATTTTGCATTACCCCTGCACCTTCACACTTGTTTTCGCCTTCGCTTCGGCTACTACCTTGCATTTCGTTCACGTTTTAACCCTTCTCGAGTTGTCTTATCTGCCTACTTTGTCGCTTCGACCCTTCCCCCGTCCCTCTCCGTTTACGTTTGCCCGTTTGCCCAAAATTGCGGGCGACTTTTCTTATGTCAGGTGCCCGGCGTTCCTCTTTGTTCTTGCTCCTTTTCCCTTTTATATTTCCTTGGTTGGTATTGCTGTCGATGGGATTGGTTGGCTCCTTTCCCCACGGCTTTGGACTTCTTTGAACGGGTCCTGATGAAAATAGATATGGCTGGGACTTGCGTGCATTGATGCCCCTAATACTCTGAAAATTGAACGCCTATTCTTCTCTCTTGTCTTCTTCCCACCCCCCGGAGAGTCTGTTTGTCCTGTCTGGTTGTGTGGTGTCTTGCTTTCACAAGCTGTTCTGCTGGAACGCTCGAGCCTTTCTCTCGAAATACGTGACGATCTTACATTTCCCTTCGCTTTGCCTACGAGAAGAAGTGTGTAACGTCAGGAGTACCAATGATGTTAATGGGTGGACAACAGCAGATTGGAACTTCGAAATATGCTTGCTGATCGAGGTGGTTTGAGGTCACGAATATCAAAAAGTTCGAGTCTGTTCGGGAGGTCTCACGGATTGGTTATCTGATTAGAAAACAATAGCCTCGGAGCTTTTGCTCCCATTTGTACTTCCTCCGGATTGAGCTCTTGCTACGTCTGATCAAGCTTTTCAGCTACTGTAGGCAAGCAGATTGCTCAAGTCCGAAGAAAACGAACGTCCTTCAATCTAAGGTCCTCTATTTCATTCGTCCATGAATCATTCTATACTGTAGCCCTCCACCCTGGTTCGAACCATCTCTAGCAACGATGCCATGCAACACCAGTATCAAAATCAAAAGCAAAAGGAACCTAATCAACAAGAAAAACCCCCATCAACCCGCCATAATAGCCAACCTCCGCCCAGCCCTACTCTTCCCCATCTTCTCCTCCCCTCTCCTCCAAACCCACACCTCCAAACCCGCTCTCAACCTCTCCCAATCCACCCCATCCGCCCCAAGAACCTCCTCCAACCGCACCCCAGCCTCCGAACACATAACCCCCCTCAACCCATCCCTCAGTCTCCCCGCATCCCTTACAATGCCCCCCTCCAACACCCCCCTCGCCAACTCATCACACCTCGCCGTAACAACCATCTCAAACACGCTTAACCCCCTCACCCCCAACAACGGCACCGTCCACGCTTCCCCCAGCGACAACGGAATCCGATTCCCACTCCCCCCCAGCAAAACACTTCCATCCGGCGCGACACGCCCCGTAAACGCGCCGAGGTCAATGACTAGCCTCACGGCGCTCAGACGCGGGAGGCTAGCGACACACGCCCAAAAGCGGAGCCATAACTCGTCGCTGTGGGTGTGTGCGTAGATGGACGATTTATGGTCCTGGCCTGCGAGCGGGGTCCAGATAGGCGTCCAGTGCAGGGTCAGGCTGCGGATGTGGGAGAGGGCGGTTGGCGAGAGGGATTGGGTGAATGCGATGAAGGTATACAGGTCGTCGATGTCGAAGGTGGTGTTTTTGTAGAGGAGGTGGGATGTTTCGGTGTGGATGGCGTGGCAGGTACGGAGGAGGGAGGGGGTGGAGTTTGAGAGGGTGGAGGGGAGGGCCGGGTGGGTGTGTGGGTAGAGGCGGGTTTGTTGGGTTGCGTTATGTGGATCTTGGGATGGGGATGAGGATGAGGATGAGGGAGAGGGGGAGGGAGTGCGCCAGCGGGCGAGGGTTGTTGGGCAGCAGTGCCGGTGGTGAGTTAGGGATTTGTCGGGTGATGTGGGTGACGAGGGTGAAGAAGAAGAAGAAGAAGAAGAAGAAGAAGAAGAACACCGGACGTGCCGGACTTTATCTTTGATCGTGACGAGGTGGATTGTATCAGCGCCGAATACGTATTCCCAGATTATGGTGCGGATTTCCGGGGGTAGGCGTGTGAAGAGCGGGCTTTCGGTTTGTTCGATGAAGCCTGGATGAGTGTTGATAGAAGGAGTAGTGGTAGCAGTGGTAGTAGAGGAGATCCACGTCGACCCTGGATACGAGTTGATCGAGGCAGCCTGTGGATGCGGATTGAATGATGGCGCGCAGATTTTGCGCTCGTGAATGAGTTCGCGGACCGTTTCTTTCCAGCGTTGGCCGGTGGTGTAGTAGTGCCAGATCGAGTAGGGGTCGCGAATGACCCAGGCGTCAAAGTGGCGCATGATTGGATTGCCAACAGAGGTGAAGAGGACAAGGATGTTGGAGTTGAGTGTAGAGTATAGACAAAGCCGAGTGTATAGTTCGGGGTGGCGTCGGTAGTATGGAAATGGCGTAGAAAGCCCAAAGCACTACGCCGGAATGCGTATAGTGCTCACCAGGTGGCAGGTACTGTGTGTACTTGGTGCAGTAGATCGTGAAATCTACCGCCTCAATCAATGCCACTTTTCAGGCCGGAGATGAACGAGACAAACGAAAATCCGGGGCCAAATCCACTCTCAAACCGGGGCTGGTGGGCTTCTTATGGAGTCACCGAGAAAGTAGATCCACCTCGTCGCAGGACTCCGCCCTGAGTTATCAACTCCAGTATCCACATCCATCTCACAAGGAGAACGGTACAGGTACCTTTCTCCCTGAGATGCCATTGTCCCAAGAGTACGGTCCACCCTCTGGTTGGCCGTAGGTACTAGGGACTCATTTCCGCTCTGCCTTTGAAGATCCACCGGGACGATCGGGGATGGCTTCACCAATGATAGGCCGCGGGCGATCCCGGGAGGCGCTGCGGGAGGGGTGCAACGGTATGACGTCGAGGGGAGCGGGTTTTTGTTCAGTTGTTATTGGATCAGGAGTGAAGATGCGGTGATTGGAAGGGGTTGAAGGCTAAAGCGGGTGGATGGAGCAGTGTGCTCCGATAGTAGGTTGTGAGATATGTACTTGTGGTTATACTCGGACTGGAAGAGACAAATAGAGGTAGTCGAACCAATATAGCTTCAGATATGCCCGTCTTTACAGGTAAAGCAGTCAGCATTGGCAGTTGTGTCAGTTGCATCAGGGTATCCTCATTATCATGTGCTCATAGTCATAATCTATTACCTGGAAGGTGTATCACCAATATACAATCGACTGCACTGCACTTTTCAGCTCAGCCATGTGCAATTGACATGCCGAAGGATGGCTGCCCCAAACGCCAAACTCAATGCACTCCAGCTCCACCTCCACTCCTGCACTCCTCCACTCCTCCACTGACAGCCTGATAGACTTGATAGTTCTCCTCTCCTCATGACGATCGTGCACATCTCCCTCGGGCCTCTGCCGACTCGCATACTTAGTGTCCCTCACCTGCATCGACACCCTCCGCCTCCTCGTCATCCCGGTCCTTGAATCGCCGATCAGCTTCACCACCCTCGGCCTCCTCCTCCTCTGCATCTCCATTGGCATCCACTTCCCCCTCCGCTTTGGGCGTTTTCTCCCCCTTCCTCTCCTCCTGCGCAACAGCCACATACACCGCACACGCCAAGATGAGCACCGACCCCGCCCAGCTCACCGGCGACAACGTACTCCCCCAAACAACCTTATCATAAAACAACGCAAACAACATTTGCATATACACCATATTCGTCGCCTTAGACCCGGAGCTCGCCTTCGCCCCGACAACCCGCACACTAGCCGGCGGCACATAGCTCAGTCCCGCCGTCAGCAGGAACTGCAACAGGAACCCGCACACGCCCAACCCAGTCAACAGCGTCCACTCCGTCACCGTCGACGGCAGCCGGAACGGCACCCACGGCGCCGCAACCATCGCCAGCAGCGAAATCACCGTCGTCACGCTGGAAAAGTACGTCACCGAGACGAGCGGGTGCGCCCGCCGCCCGATCATCCGGATAGTCGTGTAAGCGCCCGACGCACCGAGCACACCCACGAACGCGACGACCGTCGCCAGCACGTGGTGGAACGCATCCGCGTCATCGGGGCTCTCGTCCTCGGCCGCGGCCCCCGCGGTGCCCGCGTCGTCACGCTTCGAGAACGGCCGTGCGATGAGCACTACGCCGGCTAGCGAGACTAGGGCGGCGAGTTGCTGGCGCCGGGAGAAGGTTTCACCGGGGATGAGCAGCGAGCAGGCGTAGCAGGTGAGGATGGGGGCGAGAAAGGTGATTACCGTTGCTTCGGAGAGGGGCAGGTACTGGACGGAGTAGTAGAGGCCGTAGACGCCGAGGAAGCCGAATGTTGCGCGGAGGAGGAGTAGTTTGCGGACGGGTTTTGTGCCAAAGGGGGCGGGCACTTGGGCGTACCACATGTAGAAGTAGCTGGCGACGGCTGTGATGGACATGCGGGCGAAGAGGACCTGAATGGTGTTGAGTTGGATTAGGTTTTGTAGTACAACCGAGTTGTAGTGTAGCACGAGATCTAGATCTCCAACGTGGGACGTGGAACATACCTGAAACGGATGCATGGAGCTATGAATCTCCAAAATCTGCGTCATGACATTCATACTAGCGCCGAACATCTGCGCCAGCAGCACCAGGAACATCCCCATATTCCTCAACCAAAATACCCTCAGCCGTGCCCGCCACGCTTTCCGAGGCCGCGCCTGCTCCGCCGCGACATCTGCCTCCTCCTCCCCCTCATCGATAGACCGTGGCTCATACCGGACGAGATACTCGGGTCTTTGGCTTGGATCATCACGGTAGGGCTGGACGATCGGCAGCGGGGCATCGGGATGGTCGGGGTCGGGGTCGGTGGCACTGGCACTGGCACTGGCACTGGCATGTTGAGAAAATATCCGGGGGTGGTTATTGGGGATTTCGGGTGGAGCCGAGGGCTGGGATTGCGGTTGTGGTTGTGACATGGTGGGTTTGTACTCGGGGTGATCTATATGCAAAGCCTTTATATGCGAGACATGGGCAAGAGAAAAGAAAAACGAGTGCTAGGTAGAAAGGAAGAGGAAGGAGGCGTTCAAAAAAACTCGAGTCGAGGTTGATGGCGCATGACTCGGCCGCGGAGAGTGGAGAGGGCAGTGTGGAGCCCGCGTGGCAATCCGTCTCTGGGGAATGGCGTTAGCCTACAACTGCATAGTTCTTTCAGCAGTATTATGTACGGAGCAGGTGGCACGACTGACAGTTATTACGCACTGGATCAAGATCGAGATCGAGCTTGCGTATGACTTATAATCGGACGAGATGTGATTGCCAATATCTGCAGCACGCCTGTAGCGTAACTCGGCGCTGGCGTACTAGCGGCCGAGTGCACGAACGATCTACGCTCTCTGGAGATTTCATCCGGTCCTTTGATCTCTATAGAGAATCATACCTTACAAGCTACCTATACCGTCTGAGCTTTCGAATTAAGGTTTCCTAATGAAGCAGTGACGCCGTACCACATTTACGCAAGGTATGGTTGGCAGTGGAATCCAGTTATCCTATACTAGAGCGGCCTTGCTAGAGCAAGGTTATCAGATTTCCAGGACGAGGGACTCATACAATTTGCAATATTGCTAGCAACAACTGGTTTCAGCTATCGGTATTGCCCAGAGTCCTCTACCGGACACATCCCCAACAACATTGAGCAACCTTTCTGGGGAATCTCAAGGCGCATCCCCAACTCACTCGAGGACCACGTCTTCCCTTTCGCAATACGACCTAGTATGAGCCACAGGAAGCTTGCTGCCAAGTGTTAGGGGCAGCTGACGCAGCCGCAGACGAAGCTGCAGACGAAGCAGCAGATGAAGTAGGCGATGAGGAGCTGAAAACAGAGGAGCCCCCACTGTTCCCACCGGTCCAAGGCTCATCGCCCACCGGAGTCTGCGCAATATCCGCCTCGATATCCTTGGCCTTGTCCACCCAAAGATTGAGGCCGTTGAACAATGTCATGTTGTCGTTGTAAAGGCCCGGAATCTTGTAGGTCTTGCTTGGAGTGCCAGTGCCAGAGCCGCTAACCTTGACTTGAGCACAGCTGTGGGTACATAATGGTTAGATTACTTGCAACACCAGCAATATTTCGGAGTTCCTACCTGTAAAAGAACTCGGCCTCGTTGGCCTGCGCACCGTGCAGACCAATATGCTCGGCACGAACGAGGTATTCGCCAGCAGGGGTGTCCTTGGGAATTTGGAATTCAAACTCCGACATGCCCCATGTGCACCAGGCGTCCTTGGTCAGATCGCCGTTCTCGTTGCAGAGAGTCTTTTCCCAGATCTTGAACCACTCGCCATCGCCCTCGTACTCCTTGACGTTGCCGGTGGGTGCCTTGGACATGACTAAGAGATGGTGGTCAGCAACTTCAAAGTTATCCAAGATCAGGAAGAGTACCAACGTACAAACTTGACCAGGTCCAGGGTGCGCAATGCTGGCATCGTAAAACAACTTCATCCCAATGGTATCGCCGGCAGCAACGTTAGCAACCTCCGTCTTGGCGGCATTGCTGAACGAACCCAGGTTGCAGCGGAAGTCGGCATCGTTGGGGGTCAGATTGTCGAATGTCTTGGTGAACTTGGTGGGCATGTAGTTCTTCTCGCGGGTAGTCTGGCGGATGTACTGCCAGTCCTTGGAGACCTCGTTGTTCAAGACAAGCTTGCTGAAGATGTAGTGTGCCGAAGCGGAATGGGCCAGCACAGCGGCGATTCCTAGAAGGCTTGCAAAATGCTTCATTTTGATGAAGAAGAGAACGAAAGTAGATGAAGTTGAAAGAATGTGACAAGAAATTCCTGCCTGCAGGACGTGAAGAGAAACGAATGTGGTGATGTTGGAAGATATCTCATGCAGCTGTAGAGCCGGAAGTTGATACTTATACCCTCGATTCAGATCCATCTACTCATCCCAGTGCCCGCAGACATTCTCATCCCCCTTGATCTTGAAACACGACTGATTATGACAGGCCATCCGAGAGTCGTGCCTTTGTGTATACTTCCAGTGGGGGGCCAAGGCCAAGAAGTTTCGAATTACGCTCGACCCATCAAGCAGGCTAGAATGGACCGCGGCATTTATTGTACTGAAGACCTCATGAGTATGTGAAAGTGAGTGCTTGCGAGATAAGTAAGACTTCATGGTTGCTATGTATTGAAATTTAGCATAGACACAAGTGTAAGAATCTTAATGCATAACATTCGAAGAAGATCGATTCCTTGGTATGTGTGAAGATTTGCTTAATGAATAAGTATGATAGATTCGAGTATGACCGGCAATTTGATTTCCTTTCATTACCGATGTCTCAAAATAATTTAGGATATGATATAGCATGCGTGGCTGAAGAAGTCCGGTGCTAGCTTCCAGCCATATGGAGAAGTATTCCCATTAACCCCTGCATATGAAGGGTGCAACAACACCCGCCCTGACTTGTATACCTCTTAGATTAATTTCTGGGCAGTGTTCTACGATGACGAGTTTTTTTTATCGTGACGTCGTCTGTCAAGACCTTGTTGTGTCAGCGGGAAAACGATCGTCATCCATCCGATTCGGGCGTCGTTCTGTTGACATAGAAAGTATCTGCCATGGATCTTTTTAGGACATTTTACCTCGTGCTAGCTCCCAAATAAAATCCGTTGATTTTGATTTGACAAGGCTAAAGCCTCACCATTCGCATCCGAACTCGAAACGGCCGCTTCCCAAATCTGGAGGTCATAAAGCTCTTCGCGTCCTGAAACGATCTAATCAATACCCTAGCGCCTTCGGTGAATACTCGGAAGTATAGATTCGGGAGCGTGCTCTTATCGAGAAGAACGTTATGGTATCAGCAAGCCCTGTCATGTTTCAGCATAAGACACCGGTCCGAGTGGGTCAGGAGAAGGAACGGGCTAACCACATCATCTTGAGCGGTGACTTTAGGCTACCGGTTCTGATGAAGAATTGATGTCTTCGCTAACAACAAAGGCTCCACTCTTTTTCAGGGTCCATCGGATGCTTCCTAATTAGGAATGGTGTCTCGCAGCAATTTAGCCGAAATCAGCGAACCATCAGAGACACGAGTCTTGCCATCTTTGAAGTACGAGGCCCTGGACAATCCAATTTACGGAAACATTCGTGGATTGGAAAGCTTGTGGCTGCACGATCTAACTTATCAGGGCCTTGTTTAGTACACTGTGGAGAGAAATTGGACCACTGAAAGAAATGAAAAAGCTCTTTTAGAGAGGCGTAAATCCATGTTCATTGCGACGTTGGGCCACATGCAATCTGGCGTTTGTGGAGCGAAAGTTATATTCCACTTTCAATAGGCATCTACTAATTAAACATATACGAGCTTGAGCAGATATAAAAGATGCCCATCTTGCAGCCCATCAGCCTGCCTCTCACAGATCAGTATCTTCAAACTGATAAACCGCGAGGATGTTGTCTTTCAAATATTGTGTCTCCCTCCTACCAGTCCTGCTGGGCCTCGCCATCCCGACCCTGTCCACGCCTCTCAGCTCCCATGATAAGCACGCAGAGGCGTTTGGCAACATCACCTCCGACGGGGCAATCGGGGCAATCGAGCGACGCTCTACGGCCTTCAGCAACAGCAAAGACGGCATCAACTCGGCCGGCTTCTATTACTCGCTCTACAACGACAACAAAGCCTCGGCCGGGTATACCGAGTTTCCTGATAGTGGCCGGTTCCAGGTCGGATGGAACACTCCGAACAAGGAGTTCCTGGGCGGCAAAGGATTCAAGGGGGTTGGTCCCCGGTAAGTTTCATGTTTCATCCTTCGTCCTCGGCTAATATTAACCGACGCTAGCTCTATCACCTGGGATGGCTACTTTAAGGCTTCTGGAGACTGGACTCTGGCTATCTACGGATGGACTCAGGACCCTGTCACCGAGTGGTACATTGTCGAGTCTCACGGCGATGGTGTTCCCGGCAATGGACACATCCTCGGCCAGGTTCACAGTGACGGCGGGATTTACGACGTCTATAGCCTGCCGTACGATAATGTGCCTGAGATCTATGGGGTGACTAGCTTCAAGCAGTACTGGTCCGTCCGGCGGAACCATCGGACCACGGGTACAGTCAATGTCGCTGCCCACTTTGATGGCTGGAAGAAACTGGGACTCAAGCCGGGTAATCCAATTTTCCAGATGATTACTCTCGAAGGCTTCAAGGGAGAAGGCTATCTTGATTTCACTGTGAAGAAATAGAAGAGCGAAGGGACGAAGAATTGTGCGATGATGTGAACTTCCCCTTGATGGTGAAGGAGTGGAAGAAATGGCAAATTCCACTGTCACAACGTTAAGGTTGAGTTCTTCTGAGGAAGGTGGTATTTGGGGTTGTTTTGTATTTGCTGCTGTCCTCGCCTCGAAATTCTCAAGTACAGAATCGTTGTTTGGGTTGATCCTATGCCTCCGGTGGCATTGAGGCCAATCTGTAAGATAGTTAGACCAGGTGTTCAAAAATGGACTCCATACGCCATCTTAGCTGTACTTTCTGCTTTTAAGAACAAAGATTATCTTCTGTACAGGTCACACACTTGAAACTTTGTATTTCACGGGCTCATTGGCTTTGGTCATGTATTGGATGCATGCTATGAGTTTTGAGAAATAATAAGCGCTGTAACGCTTTTTCAATAATAGGTACCACAAATTCCCTAGCTTTGACTCGTAAGTAAAGAATCATCTTATCAACCTGGAAGAATGGCAGTCAGAGCATACCAATTCCCGCCTTGCTCAGAACATTAGGGTTCACCTCGGTCAGAAGTTTAGCAATATGGGGTAATCCGCGTTTGAGGTAGGTTATGTTGTCCAGGCTAGGGTGTGCTGTTCCCTCTCATTTGTTGACAGGCTTATCCAAGTTGAGGTTGACTATCTAGATTATAAGCTTCCAGCAACGCGGAAGATGAAGTAACACACTTTCATCTCGTAAGAAGCTGAGTTCTTTTCAAGCGGGAAGCCTAGGTCAATATGTCATGATTTCGTTCAAACATACTTAGCTTCCTTCAAATTGATGTTCAATAAACTATCAAAGACACTGAAGACCCAGTTGTCACCTTGGGATCCATGTGCTCTTGTATAACAGCACAGCCCAGCCCCGCCACAGTGCTTATGAGTCGGCTTCCAAACCTGACTCTGATTGCTGTGGCAACCACAACAGCACCATCTCCTTCTAAACTCTTTCTCACGGTAAGGGTCGTGCCTCCTAGGGTAATGTTCGTGGATGCAAGGAGCTTATTACTTCTTCCAATGAGTATCTTCGTCGACAGAACGGTTCTCAGAGGCTTGGAATCGCAGTTTGCGTTGATTCGACAGCCGACAAAACTACCGTGTCCAAGATCAGACTGTTCAAATTCCAGGCAGCGATGGCTGACCACCGCAAAAGTTGAGTTGTCGGGAGCTTCTCTGATAACGTCGAACCAATTGTTCGATCTAGTTGACGAGCTTGGGGTAATGCACCAAGCTCGAGGAAGATCGGTGAAGGGCCAGATTGCACGTAAGTTCCCTTTCTGATCCAGGCCGGTATGCTCGAGAGCAAGGATAGAGTCAATGACAATGCGTCGCATGTGTGCTTGACTCAGAGTCTGCCCACCTTGTGGAATGTTGATGGAGCAGTCAATGTCATCAGTGGGTTTGCATCGAGTCCAGCACTTTTGCACACATTTTGGGTCTCCAATTTCGTGCTTGCAGCCCGATTCGTTCGTGGAAGTTGCGTCAGTAGTATTGTATAGACGGAGAGCATCCCAAAGAGTCACTCGTTGGGCATTTCCGGTGCACGCACTCACTTCTAGCCCTATCCGGAGCCTGAGAAGGGGCATGAGTCTGGTATTCCGCTTCGTACTTTGTTCGAGAACCTCATCTCTCATCTTGCGCCCCGGATATTCTTTGTATTTCTTGACAATCCCGCCATTGACAAATTGGCCTCCGGTAAGCTGGACTTCATAGCCATCTCCGTAGTAGTAGGCTTTGCATGTTCCAGGAATTTTGAGATGCTCCCAGATACTCGCCTGGATATCCGAGATCTTCGAGCCACAGTTATCATTCACGGAGAGGGCGGTTGCTTCGCGTGTAGGTGTCCCAACCAGAATTCGTGCACTCGAATTTAAAAGAAGAGGCTCGGAATCTTCAAAGGCATACTCCTCAATGTTTCTGATCCAGTGGCACTCAATCTCTTCCAGCTGGGGATCGGGCTGTTCACTCCGTGAAAGAGGTACAATATACCCTCTAGCGGTACGGATGATCGGCCCTTCGTCCTCCTTTCCTCCAACAAACCAGACAGGGCCCCAAAGCTCCTGGAGATCGTTGACAGTGAGGGAAAGCTTCAATCTTTCCTGATGGGACTCTGAGGTTTTTTGGCTTTCGCCCAAGACCCAAATTGGCCCGCCAATGAAATCTTCTAAGCATGCCAATCGGCGAGGGCGAAAGGAATAGCCAAGGCCCACGGCTATTTCCTCAACTGGTTCTTGCCATATCTCAAGATCAAAGCGACAAGAATGAGAACCAGAAAAGGACAGAACCCCTACTGATAACACCTTGGAAACGAATTGGGCAAATGAAATGTCTTCTGGTGATTTCAGTTGGGGCAGGTCCACAGACTCCCCTAAAAGCCTGCCAAGACGTTTTTGCAGAGAGGAGGCCCGCGAGATGAAGTCGGAGCCATCATAGTGAACAAGGAGTTCATCACCCGGCCAGACAGGAGTAGGGCAGAGGAAACTGATCTCATACAGCCAAACGGGAACGGTAACGACCACCCCTGGTCGATTTCGATCTGCCACGATGATAGACATCGACTCTCCGCAGAATCCTTCCAATTGGAGATAATGGAGCCCTTCCAAGACCTTTTCACATGATACCTGCCCGCCATTGCGAGCAGAATCTCTTGAACTTGGCCCGTTGTCGATGCCACAAATCTGTGCAGTACGAAGGCGAAGGAACCGTAGATGTTCGTAGTAGGCCGGCGCGTTCACGATGTGGTCCAAATCATCGTCATTGCCCATTCCGGCATCGATGAAATCCTCTGAGTCTGATTCTGGGCTTGTGATGGTCGTTTTTATTGAACCGTGCGTTGGAATATTATCGAGGCTGAATAAGGAATTGTCATCGGTCACACCCATTCGACTTCCTCTGACAGTTGACGTTGCATGGTCATCGTCATCAAATGCCAAGTCGACTAGATTATCTGACTGACTCTCCTGTTGTATATATCTTGACTCCGTGCCTGAAAGATCCTCTGGGAGTAATTGCTGCGGCACAGATCTTAATGCTTCCCTCAAAGCGGGATTATGGCCAAGGCCAACGAGGTCGTCTCTGCCTCTGCAATAATAATCCCATCCAGGCACCAGGGAGTCATTCGGATCTGAGACACTTGGATCGTATTCGCTCGATTCTGGATCAGCCTATTCCAAGGGTTAGTCGATCAATCTTTTAAGTTTTAATGTCCAAGGTGCGAATCACATACTTTGGCGTCAAAATCACTGAACATGGTGCCCACGGAGGTCACATCAGTCAGAACACGATTCGATTGGTCCTGCCTAGAACTTGAAGCGAATGTCTCTGAAGCTCCCGATGAGATCGAGCTCGGATTGTTGGCTGCCGGGTAAAATCCCGACGCACCCCTCTGCCCGCCATCGTCATGGGAATCACCTGGTGGGATCAGAGAAGGTATCGGGATATGCGGAAGAGTGACCCATGGGGCCCCCATAACACTTGAGGCCGCGAAAAACGTGGCCGGGTCAGGCAGATAATTTATCCATGGGGTCAGCGTAGAACTTGAGGCAATCTCCTCTGAAACCCCTGGCGAGACCGAACTGGGCTTGTCCACGGCAGTGCCTTCGGGTTCAACCTCTCCTGTATTTTGAGAGGCCATTCTATCCCGATCTTCTTTCGGTAGCCCATGTGTAGAGTTGTGTTCAAACGGCTCCATGTTCCAAGGCACTGCACTTCACGTATGCCTTCGCGTAGGGTCTAACCTCTTTCTCTTATGGTAAGACAAAAGAGCCTCCAGGCTGGGCTAAGCATGAAGCCGGGAGAAAATGCTTGCGGTGTGATGAGGCGTCGTATCTGCATGGGCGCCTGATCTTGGACCAATGAGAGCAACAAAACAGCATTAGGTATTTTGGCATGTCCCCTAGGTACGCTTTATTTGACGTAAGTTTAATGCTGGATCTATCGAAGGCTTTGGGTGTGAAGAACACACATGGCGCAGCGGCCTTTTTGTCGGGTACTTGATTTCAACACCCACGCCGGCTGTCGCATATCATTTCCGATACAGAAACTAGCCAAAGGGTCCTATCTGGGGTCCTCTCTGGTGGCTTGATGTCAAAAAAAAAGCATTGTCAGCTTGGAAGCTGGTTAGCTTCTGAAGACGCGGCCACGAGAAGCCGGCGAGGCAGACTTGCACTGCCACCCTCTTGTCACATATCACGGCACAGACAAGGAACGTCAACCTGGGGCCGCCTCGTCGAATTTTGTGGGCTGCCCTGAAGAAGGCGATCTATTCATGGTTGCGAGTATATACATGACATTCGGCGCGGGTAGCAGTTGCCCACCGCTAGGAACAGGCAAGTCGACGACTGTGTTTTATACAAAGGTAAAGGTATCACCACCCTTTTCACGCAACATATTCCCAACCCTGGACGTGCCAACAACACGCTCCAACTTAAGCGCATCCCACTTCGAGAACAACGCCCGAACACCACCCTCAGCAGCCTCAACCACAGCCGCCGGGTCCAGCCCCAAGAATCCAACAATCTCCCCATAGAACATCGGGTTCTCAGGCAAACCGTACATGATCACCCGGCGCACACCCCGGATCTGATACCGGCGGAAATGATGAGCACGCTCTGTATACAGCAGCACCGAGTAGCGGCCATTCATAAAGTAACTCCGGGCCCGGCTGACCTCCCGTGCCTCGGTGTACTCGGAGATTGCGCCGAAGGAGACGTTCGTTGTTTGCGCAGATTGAGCAAAGTGGTTGCGCACGCGGACGAAGTCGAGATACGACGGGATGAAGATGATTGTACCGGCGCCTCCCTTGCCACGGCCGTTGGCGATGTTCTTGACGAGTGTGGAGAGGACTGTTGATGTGAAATGCTTGAATCGGGCATCCGGGTCTTTTGCGGGCGAGAGACTGTCAATGCGTGAGAAGGTTTGCTTGATCGAGACCGGTAATGGAAGCTCGGTGATGGCGCCGGCGTAGGTTGGTGTGAATTTGATGCGGCCAGATACGTTCTGCATCTGTGTTGAGAAGAGTGAGTTGATCTCGGGGGTGATGTGAGAGGTCAACACAATGGTTTGTCGCAAGTAGCGTGCGTGGTTGTCGAGATACCAATTGCGCACACGGCTGAAGTCGCACCCATGCGCCTCTTTAGGCTGTAGATTGAGGTGCTTGAAGATGTAGGGGACATTGTCCCAGACTTGCATGAGTAGCGCATCAGCATGGTCGACAAGGACGACTTCGATGGATGAAAGAAAATCTTGGTCCCGTTTTTTCTCGCTGTGAGGAGTCAATAAGATGTGTTGTGAGACATGGAAGAGTAACTTACTCAGCTTGGTCCATGATTGTCCGCAAACCAAGGGGACTGCATAGGATGATGTCAGAGTTGTAGAACTGCGCAAAGTACTTGACTGTCTTGCGAGTAAACTTCAATCCTAGTCGGAACATATCATCGTCATTGCCGCCGAACAGGTCACGGAAGTCCTCGGGCTTGTTCTCCCATCCCGCATCCTGCGGGCCGGAGAAGGTATCGGTGAATCGCTTTTTGTTCTCCTGCTGCTCTACCTGGTAGAAACGCGTGATCGCATTGACAGCACGCACGCATGCTTGCCGAGTGGGAAGAATATAAAGGACCTTGGGGCGAGTGAAGCCTTGGTCACGGCACTCGACCTCGGTGTCTGGATCCTTGGCCAAGCGGGCATTATTTTTCAGGACCTGGTCTCGGGTTTTGATGATATGGTTGACGGTGTGGAGAGCCATGATATTGCGCATCTCTTCAGCGATAGGTGCAGTACGCGCACCGTAAAGAACGTCCTGATAGTCAAACACATATGGAGCCACTTGCTGGGCAGGGCCGTTGATGGTGGGGAGGAGCTCCGCAGCGCGGGGCTTCAGCTTATTCTTGAGCTGTATTGGTCATTGTGTTAGTTTCTGAAAAGAATTCGGCTGTCTTTGGAATGGAACAAACCTTCAGGTTGGCCGTGCTCTTCATCGCCGGCAACAGCGACGCCTTGGAATCTCCCACTTCAGGAACCGATTGCACCACTCGCAAGCCGTCGACCTCCTTCTTGACCGATGTCCATTTATTCGACTCGATAGATTGAATTTTGTTTTTAAGATCATCTCCCTCGGGGATATTGAAGTGCTTCTCGAAAGGTCCAACAACTTCATCATCCTCGTCGTCGGCTTCCTGTGCCTCTTCCTCATCGTCGGAAGGAGCTTGATCTTGTAGGGCGTCATCGGCCTGTTCATCTTCTTCATTCACGATGGTTCTTGGAGCTTCGTCCACCTTGCTATCACTAGCAAGCTTTCTCTTCTTCCGGGCTGGTCCCTTGGAGTCTGAGTTGGCATGAAGTAGTTCGAGTAGTTCGTTGTACGGGCGGCCAGCATTCTCCTCTTCGTCACTGCTTGACGAAGCATCATCCATCACAGTATCGTCGCCCATATCCAGATCGTCAACAATCTTATCGCTGGGCACATCTTCACCCGAGGATTCATCCGAACTGTATTGTGGTTAGCTTTGGTTTCTGTTGCGCAGCTCTCCGCAGTGTACTTACTCCACTTCTCGCAATCGCGAGGTCGCAAAATCATTTCTTCTACCTGTTCCACGACCCCTCCTGCCTCTCATTGCTCGACCACCTCGGCCGCGTCCTCGTGGTGGAGCCATTGTGTCGTGAAGTGCGTGCAGTTGAACTTGCGGAGGTCACTTTTTTCTGCGGTGTTGCTGGGCAAAAAGTGCCTGGGCGGTTCTTATCTTATCTTAGCGCGAAAATTCCCACACACAAAGAGAATCGGCCCTCACAGCGCGGGCAACTCCACTCTGCTCGCTGGAAAAATTGTCCCTCCGAAGAAGTCGAGTCTGCCCGTTTGGAGAGTCTTAGCCTCTCATCACCTCCAATCTCTAAACCTCCTCCCCCTCCTCCTTCTTCATTCATCATGGCCGAAGACTCCTTCTTGCACCTTGCCCGTCCCCTGGGCCCCGTCTCTGTGGGGACCGCTCCGACCACTGCCCCTCTTAACGTGGTTATCCAGCCGCAGGTATGATCAAAGGCGACCACCATATATCTTCTGCCCAAAGGCTAATCACTAACGCTTTACTTGCTTTGATAGGCCATTTTCTCTATTCTAGACCACTCGCTGCGCCGCAACGCCGATCAGGAACGTGTCATCGGTACTCTGTTGGGAACACGATCGGAGGATGGAGGCGAGGTCGAAGTGCGCTCCGCGTTCGCCGTGGGCCACTCTGAAGCCGAGGATCAGGTCGAGGTCGACATGGAATACCACAAGCAGATGCTCGCTCTACACCTGAAGGCCAACCCCCGCGAGGTTCTCGTCGGTTGGTACGCCACTGCTTCTGAGCTCAACACCTTCTCCGCCTTGATCCAGAACTTCTACAGCGGCCAGGGTGACGGCACATGGCCTCACCCCGCCGTTCACTTGACCGTGTCGACCGAGGCCGGCAAGGACCTCGAGACTCGGGCTTATATCTCCGCCCCCGTCGGTGTCACCGCTGAGCGGGCTGCCGACAGTGCTGCGTTCATTCCCGTTCCTTACGAGCTCCGATACGGCGAGGCCGACAAGAGCGGTCTGGAGGCCATTGCAAATGCCAAGGATGCGGAGGACCGCTCCACTACCGTCATGTCCGACGTTGAGGCGCTCGAGCGCGCGATTGAGGAGGTTCTGGCCATGATTGACCGTGTGTCGCGATATGTCGAGTCTGTTATTGACGAGGAGGCCCCTGCCTCCACCGCCATGGGTCAGTTCCTGCTGAACGCCCTGGCTCTTGCTCCCAAGGTTGAGCCCGCGGACATTGAGCGCGATTTGTACGTTTCATCCTATATACCTCGCCCATTCGATGGACGATCTTTGACTGACTTGTCGCAGCAACAACCACATCCAGGACGTCCTGGTCGTCTCTTACTTGGCCAACACTATCCGCACACAAATGGAGCTGTCCAACCGGCTAGCAACCGCCCAACTTACTCTGGGCGGCGGCGAGGCCACCGGTGCCTCCGGCGAGGGCCAGCGCAACCAGCGCGGCGGCAAGGGTGGCCGCCAGCAGCGCCAGGAGCGCGCTGCCCCCGAGGAGGCCCGCGCATAGAGGGTTATAACGATGGAAAAATAATGCATGAAGTGACGATCTAGACTTAATCCACATCTATGAGCTGTTGGTTTTTGCACAAACGGAACGGGTTTCGTGACTGTAAGCCGAGCCGAGGCCTCGTTGGAACTTGGCGAGCGGCTATGGATCCCGATCTGCTGCTTCATCCCGAAGAATTTCGGCTATCGCGAACTTTAATGTGCGATCAAGGATTATTACCTGTTTAAAAAGTCTAGGAAGGTCCCGTGCATTTAGAAGAAACGCGGTAAGCGTTATCCACCATTGAGATGGAAACTCTCCAGGAGAGAAGACCAAGTCCTGATGACCCGTGAAGTTGTACCCTGTCGTTCAATTCAAGAGCAAGCTTCCATGTACAGTACTATCACTATCATACTACCCATGTGGCATGTACCAAGTTCCCAACGGTGCCAGTTAAATAATCATCCCGGTTCCGGGGGACCTCGGCGGGTATAAAACTCGGAACAATGCGGCAACTATTCGCCGTCCGCGGGCCCCGTTTTTATCCGCGGGTCCGAAGCGACATCCACTGCCACGAGTACTGTAGTGTACCTACCTAACTATTTACTAAATTACAGTCCCTATGTAGTGTGTACAATTGTACATAGTACCGTAGCCCCGGTTCCCCGGTTCCAGAAGAGCTTGTGGATCATTAAATTATCAGGCAACCCTCCCTTACACCGGGAGGTCCCATCAATTCTTCGAAAAGACCCTTGACGCCCGCCATTTAGATAAACTTTATTGACCGGACCGCAATGGCGAAACTTCAAATGGTTCATCCCCAGATTAATACAAGATTTGATTCTGATTTCGGATCTTTCCACCTTTCCCATCCTCCAACATTGAACAGTAAATCTGCAACGGCCGCGGCCGTATAGCACTATGGAGACAACGCGCAAAGAACTCCGAACACTGAGTATCCCCCACGGGGTTCACAAATCGAGCAACAATTGCAAATCACCATCGGCATCACGAAATGCTGCCTTTCAAGCCTGTCAGGCTTGCTATGCGAGGAAGAAGCGTTGCGTCACGAGCCCGAGTCATCATCAATGCACATACTGCTTCAGAGAAGGGCAACGCTGTTTGCCAAGAGAGCGACCAGTCAGGTACGATTTCACCTCATGTTCCGCGAGCAAAGTAGGATGACTGGAATGCTAATTATTTGATTCCACCTGTTGATCTACAGGCCGACACGCAAATACATGGATGCAAGCCCATCTGAACCATCCCGCCCGAAATATGATCTACCTCTTCCGCATGGTATCGACCACGAGGTCCCCCGCTGGAGCGCCATGTACTCAATGTTCTCAGAGGCGTTGAGACTCATCCCTCCAGAAGGGTTTCAAACGAATGAAAAACGGAAACGAGACGTCTCTGCAGAGCGAGAGCAGAGCCCTGATCGGAAACGGAGTTGTCCAATTAGCAATACTCCGTCGAATCCTGATGCTCGAGCTGGCGAGATTAAGGAGGAATCAGATGAAGCGAATAATACGGCGAACGAGACAGATGGCACGAGATTGTCTTCTGAGACGGGGTCTCCAATGTACCGGTCCACGCCTCGAGAAGAGGCCAGGCCAGTATTCAGGAATGCAGGTGCTAGGATGTTCTGGGAACTTGATGCTCTGCTTCGCTTTTGAAGCCAGCATGACTGGACATCTGGGAGCTACAGAAACGAATTTTCTATGTTGGCTAAAGAATGCTTGACCAGCCATTAAAAGTCCCAATTGAAGAAGGAGATTATAATCTCTTTTACGAATTACCGCCTCATTACCTACAGCTTTGCCACACTATGATTAGACCTCCCACCCCTCTCGTACAAATCACTCCCAGCCCTAGCTGAAGCTGAAGCTTCGTCTTTATCCAACCCGCCAAGCAACCTCACAACGGCCCTATTCCCACTCAAACAAGCCCACTGCACCGCCGACCTCCCAGCAGAGTCCTCAACCTGCACACAAGCACCGCCCTGCTCCAACAAAACCCGAACAACACCCTCATTCCCCGCCCGCGCCGCAACACACAAAGCCGTCTGCCCACTCCAATCCTCCGCCTCCACAACAGCCCCATACTCCAGCAAAAGCCCCACAACCCCAACATCGTCCCGCCTCGCTGCCCACCCCAGCGCCGTCCGCCCATACTTCCCGTCCTCGATCTCGACATCCGCACCCCGGCCTAGTAATAACCGTACCAGCTCGGCTTCGCCGTACTGCACACCCCAGAGCAACGGCGTCCGTCCGCCGTCGTCTTGGACGTCGAGTTCCGCACCGGAGAGAATGAGCAACCGCGCCATGGCGGTGTGTCGTGCCTCCGCGGCGAGGAGTAGCGCTGTACGTCCGTTCTCATCGCGCGCTTCGAGACACGCGCCAGCGCGGATGAGCAGCGTTGCTATCTCCTCGTGCTCGTTCTGAGCAGCCCAGAGCAGCGGGGTGCGGTTTTCGATGTCCTGCGCTTCGAGGGAAGCGCGTTGGGTGATGAGACACTGCGCCAGGGCGGGTTGGCTTGTCTCGGCTGCGAGGAGGAGCAGCGTTCGGCCGAAGGGGTCTTGGTGGTCCGGATCGGCGCCGTTTGCGATTAGCAGTGTCACCGTGGATATGTGGTTGGCCTCGAGGGCCCATGATACCGGTGGTCGATCCTGGCGGTCCTTGCTGTTGGGATTTGCGCCGTGCGCAAGGAGGACGCTGGCGACTTCGTTAATCCCGGCTTCTGCCGCTGTAGATAGAGGTGTGCGGCCGTTCGTGTCTTGCCTGTCCACACTGGCGCCTGTAGCGAGCAGTAGCTCGGCTATAGATGCGGATCTGGCGCAAAAGAGAGGCGTGCGGCGGAGGTAATTCGTTGACTCGATATTCGAGCCGCGGGCCAGTAGTACTTTGACTGTGGGCTTGTGGTCTTTCTTGACAGCTATTGCCAGTGGTGTATTCCCCGAGGCATCGCTGGAGTTGATATCGGCGCCCGCGTCGAGAACAGCACTGACCAGCATCTCGTCGGCGGCTTCGGCCGCTAACAAGAGTGTTTCGTGTACTGATGTGCCCTTTTTGAATAGAGCGCGCTGCTCTGCAGGCAGGTCTTTGCTGTTGAAGGTACCCTTCGGTTTTGATGGTTTGACATGAAGTTTTCGGATCAGAGTCGACATAGACAGTGTATGCATGATAGATTGTGTCGGGTGAGATTTTCTCTTTCTTGTCAGCACTGAAGGATTTAAGGCTGATCTCTGGTCCTATATGAAATGGAAGAGCACGTGAGCCAAGTCCAGAAGGGGTGCATGATTGGACTTAAGCCATTGAGCCCTGTGCATTGGATTGAGTTTGGAGCTTTGAGGCCCTTGCTGGAAGGCAATGGGTCGCATAGTAAGGCACCAAGTGGCGGGCATTGTACACTGCGGAATGTACACAGCCTTAGAAAGGAGAGCAACTTGAACAGCAACTAGTGCGTCTCCCTTTGTGCTAGACAGAATATAGCGTGTGTATTCGAATTGGTCGGATAAGTTTGAGAAGGGGCTTATCAAGAATCGCCGACATCCCGTCTACCGATTATGGCAGTCCTCGGACATCCGAGACGATGCTTGCTGCAGAGCTATCCATCCGACCGTTTCAAGCTTGAATTCTCCAAATAATTTCATTGATATAGGGGATTATTATATTGACCCCGTCTCTGTATATTTCGACTCCCCTTCTGCCTGAAATCCCCTAGTATCCTCTTCTTACTACTCTTTTGACTACTCTTTTGACTACTCTTTTGACTACTCTTTTGACTACTCTTTTGACTACTCTTTTGACTACTCTTTTGACTACTCTTTTGACTACTCTTTTGACTACTCTTTTGACTACTCTTTTGACTACTCTTTTGAATATTACTTCGAGTAGTCTACTGCTTTACTTCTTATAGTTTAGTATTCTTCTTTATGTATAAAGGCTATATATCCTTGAATGATAGGTATAGATAACCAAGGTTACACTAAATAATTAGACGAGTAAACGCGGTGAAGTGTGACTAGGGCTGTTAGGAATCAGGTTTACTATCTTATATTATCGATTATTTCTATCTGGATGCCTAAATTGCTGAAATTCAGGCATTGGGAATCTTTAGGCATAGGTTCCCAGGCAAGAGGGGGTCAAAATATGCAGAAAGGGGGTCAATTTAGTAATCCCCTTGATATAATCTGTATGGATCCATGGGTATTCCTGTTTGTCCAGATAAGATGACCGCCGCAACTCCAGATCCCAAAAGCAATCAAATCCCCAACGCCGATAATGAACCATAACCATGACCACCCAATGCAAACCCAATGATGAACGATTCATCCAATAGTCTTCCTCTTCTTCGGCACCGACTCCTCAGTAGCATCAGACTCCCTCCTCGGCACAGCAGCTCTCTTCCCCTTCCCCTTGCTCTTCTTTCCCGTCGCAGTCGTACCAGCCACGCTCTCCGCGCCATCAAGATCCTCCGGCGGCGCGGCACCCTTCTTCCCCGCATCCTTAGCAACCTGGTCATCATTCTGATCAAACGCCTTCCGCGCCTCCTTCAGCTCGCGCTCCATGCGCAGCAGTTCCTGCACACGACCGAGCTTATTCGGGTCCCGGCGCAGCGCGAACCGGAAATCATCGACCTTGATCTTCTGCCGGCGCGCGTGGTGCGCGACTTGTGCGGCACCGTGGCAGAGTTCCAAAATGAAGTCTGTGACGATCTCGTCGAGGACACGGACTGTTTCGGGGAGTGGTTCGGAGGGGAAGGATGGGTGTGGGCTTGGGTCGCCGTAGGCTAGGAGGAGAAGGCGGACTGGAGGTAGATGTTAGCTAGATTGTTCGACAGGGAAAGTCTGGAAGGAAGGAATGCGTACGCTCTGATGCGAAATTCATCTGGCCCTTGTGCCGGGCGGCACGGGCACGCGGTTCCGCCATGGCAGGCTTCCGTGCGCGTTTCTTCGAGGAGGAGGGTTTTGGTTCGGGGGTAGGTTCTGATCGTGCTGGAGGTTTGTAGGCGGGACTATAGCCCGCACGGATAAGCTGTGTTTCGGATGGGTTCCACGGCCACGGGGGGCTGAGCTCGGGAGGGAGATGGACCGAGGACGAGCTGGAGGATGTCAAGGGAGTTGTAGTTGCTGGTCGAGAAGGAACGGGCAGTGGAGGAGTATTTTGTGGACTTGCTGGTGACGGACGCCAGTCGAAGCGCCGAGCCTGAGGCGGAGGAGGGCTCCAGACCGGGCGGCCCGTGCGTCTGGCGGACAAGCTGGGCAGAATGCGGGCTTGAATTGCGGCCACCAGCTCGTGTCGTTGAACAACATTCTCGTTCCCCAGCAGCTCCGGCTCTTCTTCGAAATCCATTTTGCGAGGCTGGTGGGAACTGTGATTCAACATGGTAAGCTTGAGTTTAACTCAGTCCCGGGGAAAGGTTCGCAGGAAGCTGTCTCGGCTGTTCTCGAGCCATATCAGTATACCGTGTACTCTCCCATTGCACGGCATCATTAGCTAACCGCCAGACGTACCTTAGTCCGCTCTATTCAACTTCCAATCACTGCTCCTAGTGATCCTGCTCATCATCTGCACGAGCACTTATGCGCACTCGATCATGCCGGGTATCATGGACCGGAACCAGAATGGGTAGGACTCCGGTGGACGGCAATCACGGCGATGGGAGGATCAAGCAAGATGAGAGAGTTAAGAGGACTGACCGTTGGTGATAGGCTTTTCGGGATATTTTGGAAATGCGCTCGAGTAGGAGAACGGCTGAGTCCATACGTCAGCATATGCTGCTTCCTGATGGCTGTAAGACTTCCACAGCACTATTCGGAGTTGCAATGAGATACTAACAGCAGGATGTCTCGTAAAGTGCTCGATCTTCTTCGGTGGCTAAGGGGTGCGCTGTCACTTCGCCTGATATGAAAGGGAAAAAGTGAGGTCGGAACAAGGAAGGCCGGTCGATTGCCTACGACAGTGAGAGGAATGTGTGTGAACAGGCAGACGTTCTTTCGGCCCTTTTCAGCGATGCCTTATTCTTTCAGTGTACGACGATTCTCAAAATTCATAATGATTCTATGTATAGTACATGAGTGCCAAATTTACACCGATGGCAACACCAACGCTTGCTCCCAAACCCAGGACCATGTATGCAAAGTGCTGTATAAGACACAAAGTGAAGTAAATCAAAAGGGTATCCAGTCTCAAGCCGTGGGCTTGTTCTTGTCTCCAAGTTTCTGCAGACCCCTCTCGATCAGCTCATCGCGCAGAGCATCCTCGATAGCGGCAGGTCGCTGCGCTGCAGATGATCGGACAGAGTCCGCTTCCTGGGCAGCATGATCAAGCTCGTCGACGGCAACCCAGAGACGCTCCGGGTCCCGAAGGTACCGCAAAGACTTCATGGTGTAGGAGTCGAGAGCGAAACCTTGAGCCTCCATGGCCTTCATGGCGGCAGCAGTCTCCTGCACTTTCTGCGCGTTGGCGTAGCCGTTAATTATGAGATTCCAAGTCACAGCATTATATGGGACTTGGTGCTTCTCCATCATCTCCTTGATCTTTTCAGCTGCAGCCGGTCGTCTGTGCCAGAGGAAAACACTCAGAAGAATCGCCCAGGTGCGGTAGCTGGGCTTGGCAAGCTCGATGGCTGTGTTGGGTGGCGGCTGGAGCATATCTTCCACGATCCGAACACAAGAATGCATAGCACGCGAGCTTTTGCGGAGAGCAATGAGAAACTCATTGTAGGTGTGGTCTGTTGCTGCCAAGGGGGCGATGGTTGGATGACCTTGTTTGACAAGCTCATGGAATCGCTGGTAGATGCGTTGGACGTTCGAGACACGGCTGCCGCAGCGGAAGTAGGTTGCAATCATAATGTACAGTGCCATGGGAGTGGGTGGCGTGTTGGCTCCGTCCTCTCGCGCCTTGTAATGAGGGGGAATGATGAGGAGTTCTTTGAGGGGCGTGATGTCGTGAAGATTGTTATACATGTCAAGCATTGAATAGAAGACACCGGAGGGATCAGCATCGACATCCATATGCTTGGCAGTAAAGACATAGTGGGAATGGAAGATCTTGTTCGCAACATATGGGTTCTTGCGGATTTCTTCTTGCGCGTCGACCTCTCGGATCAACTCGTGGACGCGGGCTTGGTCACCCCGCGCAACGGCGTTGGTGAGCAAAGTGACGTAGGTATATGAGTCAAAGGCGTAATTCTGACTCGTCATGAACTGAAGCATGTCAGCGCCAAGTTGGTGGTCGCCGGTTTTGTAGGCGTTGGCAAGCACCACGTTCATCATGTCTCGGTCAGGCCGCACACCCATCTCCAAAAGCTGGGGCAGAATCCTGAAGTTGCGCCCAGACTCACCATCCTCGACGGTGTCCAGGGTCAGCAATTTACAGCAGTGCCGGAGCACTCCCTGCGAGTTCATTGTGAAGATGGGGTCATTGAGCTGAGGGAGGAGCTTCAACGCGCTCAAAGCCCTATCAGCGTCTCCCAGCTGAGTAAAGCGGTTAACAAAACACAATTGCGTTTCCGCTTTCCACTGGATTCTCCTGCCTTTCATCGTGCGGAAGGCCAGCCGAACACCATAAGGCCTAGCTCGTCGAATGTAAAGCCGAATGCCTTTTTGCGGCGGAGACACTATAGGCCAGGTGGCTGGGCGCAGGCAGTACTCGATCATCCACGAGTACCCATGTGAGCGAGGACCGGTTGTCCAGTCCTTCAATTGCTCGTAATAGAAGTTGTCAATGTAAAGAAGGCAATCCGTGACCATGGTAAAGTCGGGCGTCTCCTTGCCCTTCATCGTGACAATCAAAAAGTCCAAGAACAGTTTGGGGTCATTTTGTAGCAGCCAGAAAGCTAGTGCCTGCCAGTGCCGCGCTTTGACATCCCGATGACTGGCCTCCCAGAATCTTCGAAATGTCCCATTGCAGTCTTCCTGTATCTTTGCCAGGATGGCTTGCCCAGTGCTGTTCAATGCTGGTATAATGCTTGCGTCGTTGACCTTGCGCCGGTAATGCTTGGCTTTGTAGATTTCTTCATAGGCCCGTTGCCACTCTTGCAGCCCGCTTCCGTTGGCGTTGTATATCGACCTCGCTCGAGTGACTGTCGCGATAGCGATCGACTTGTCGCTTAAGGTTCTCTTCTCGCGCAGAAGCTCGTGGTTGATGCGTTGATGCAGGGAAGTTACGGATGACGGCTTTAGACCCTCCGAGACCATGATACTCTTCACTGTCTTTTTGGAAACTCGCCGCAGGCCAGCACTTTTGTGAGGACGGCGAGGATTGTCCACTTCGGTCGATTCTCCAATATCTGCATCTTGCTTGTGTTCGCTTGCCGAGGCTTCAGGATTAGGCTTTCCGACGGTTTGGCCAACTGCGACAAGATGTTGGACTGTTGACGTATGGTTCAGCGCATATCGAGTGTTCGGTATCCAGCTCCGAGGCCAGTGGCCGGGGCTCCTACATGGCGCCAACAGCAACGCCTGGAGGCGGACCCGGACGAGCTGTTGCGAACCAAACAACATTCAGGATCCCGCAGTGGCCGGCATTGAAAAATGGAAAGTGCCAGGCGTGGGTTGTTCGGAGTAAACTGGCGTGAACCGGCGCGGCCTCGAAAGTTTGAAGGCGGAGACCGCCCGATTTTGCTGTGGCTGAAGTGTGGCGCACCAGTCGTTATCAACGCTTTAACATCATCGCCCTCATCCAAATTTCTGAAGACGCGGAGGACTTTGGGGTCATTCTTTGCGCCACTTTTGCGACTCTCCCTCCACAACAGCCTGGTTCTCGTCCTTTCTTATTTTTTTCTGCCAGCCTACCTCCACACTATGTCCTCCAGCCACGCCTCGCTAGATGCGGCCTCCAATGACCGCAAAGCCCGCCTGGCCAAGCTCGCCGCACTTAAGCGCAAACAACCCGAGCCCGATGAGTTGAAAGAGGTTGCCACCGACAGCGCAGAAAAGACTCCCTCCGATGTGACAGCAAAGTTCCTCTCCGGTCGCAATTACGATGCCGAAACTCGCGGGCCCAAGCTGGGCTTCGAGCAGGGTCCACAAGAGGGGAAAGCGACGGTGGAAGCCCAGGCCGCCGAGATCGCAGAAGCCGTGAAAGAACAAGCTCAGAAGGACGAAGACGGCGATCAGCCTATCGATTTATTCAAGCTACAGCCGAAAAAGCCTAATTGGGACCTTCAGCGGGATCTTGACGAGAAGCTCAAGATTCTCAATGTGCGGACAGAGAATGCCATTGCCCGGCTGGTCCGACAACGGATAGAGAATGCACAGCGCGCGGCCAAAGAGCGAGGTGCCACTCCCAACGGCGAAGGCGCGGAGGAAGTCGGCATTGAGGGTGATGCGCTTGTGCAGGGAATTCATATGCGAGAGCAGGAAGTTGACAACGACGAGGACACGATTTGAGATGATACCCTATACTGCCGGTCACGGCTTTTTTCTTTGAGCCCCCCTGCTTCTGTAAATCATTTTTTATCTTCGATTACTTTTTGGATGGGCTGCCATGTTCATCAAGCCAAGCTTGGTTTTCTTCTTATCATTGGTCAGGGGCGTCTGATTGGGGCCAATGGCACTACTACAGAGACAAAAAAGGCGTTCAAAAGGTCTTGCACATTGGGATGTTTGGGTATACTATTAATACAAGGTGTTCCAATGCAGTCAATGAAACCAGAATGTTGGCAATACTTATTCGCCACGAACCATGTTTGCGCCAATGCTCAAGAAAAATCCTCGTAGGATTCGATCAAAGATAAAGGCTTGCTCCCTATGTCTGACTCTCGGGTTACCGTTCGAGGTTCATCGACTGAGTTAGAGCGAGACGTTTGCTGTAGGGACTGAGACTTCGTTGCCGAGGTGGTCCTCCACGCGCCCTAGGATCCTGCCTCGACCGTCCGAGCTGTGAAGGGTCTTGAAGCGGTTCTCGGTCTCGATATGTGCGTTTTTGTGAATGAACATAACTGGCGTCTGGCGTCATAGAGCGCCGTTCCTTTGCGATTTGACTCTTGTCCACGCTTTGACTGCGCCGTTCGGTTCTCCGAGAGTCGTGCTTCTTTGAATCTCGATTTCTCCCGCGTTCCTCCGGGCTGCTCTCCCGGCGTCGTCGCCGGATATTCCTATCATCGGTCCATTCCCGGGACCGGGATTTCGATCGTTGCCTTTCATCCGAAGAGTACGACTTTGCAGAATAGCCATCTGAAGCATCGCTGTATCTTCTCTTGCGAGTATCAGCCGGGGGCGGTGATACTGAACTGCGACGGCCATTGACATGTGAGCTGTGCCGGCTGCGGCGCTCAGGTGACGCAGACACGGATCGATTCGTGGATATGGTTGAGATTGAATCGGCAGAATCTGATGAGAGAGATCGTGCTCGTTTGGAAGACTGTCCGTAGCGGTCATCAAGATCCTCTGTGTCGTGGTCTCTCTTCCGGCCACGCTCCGCCTCTCTTTTTGCAAGAACTTCATCGGCTACGCCGGTCCTAGTCTTATTATCAGCCTTGATCACGAATACAAATTTAGTATCGCTGTAAAAACAGCCATATGGAACATACGTTCGCTGCAAATCAGTAGGTACGTCCTCTGAGAGCTTGGGCACCAGTCGAGGATTCAACAATTGTTGAGTTCTCGAGGGCCGAGCCGTATATGGCCGTTCCTGTGCAGTGGCTTTGCACTCATAGCTGTAATGCCGTATAAAGCTGTCAGCGAGGTACCAAACCGTTTCCGTTCCGGGACCACATATCTCGTTTCAGGCATTTTTGGCATAGAGTTGTCGGCGAAGCTTTGCTGGGCCCGGCTCGGAGTCCTGGAGCATTTCGATAGCGATTCATGGCGCCTTTGGATTCGGAGTTGTCCGGATCACGATAATACAGTTTCCAGAACGATTGAAAGATTCAACGCCCAGGGTGTTAATGTCGGTCTCAGCGTTAAGCAAGGTGCTTTGTTCTCTCCGACGCTTCTGATGAGAAGGAAATTGTAGGCACGGCATAAAGGCGGTCTGCGGCGGCAGAATGGCACCCACGAAGCAAACCTTCGGGCGTTGGAAGAATAATCAGAGCTCCGACACCCAACGCTCCTTCTCTGCGACAGAATCGATCTGGGCCTATTAACCTCCGGCGTTGGGTTTTCTGGAGCAGCTTATCAAGCCGGAATATCTACTCAGCCCCTTCTCGACTTTCTTAAGACCCGCCACCTATCTTGTATTGAGGTTCAGCTTGTCTTGACTATGAACCAGCTTTGACGTCCTGTGAGACCCGCTTCCCCGACAGATGTCCCCGCCGATGGCGCTGCCTGTGGTGTGAAGACAAAGAGATCAATCTCGTTGGATATTTAACAAACGATTTCTAATCTATTGCCTCCCATAGCTTTACCCGATGGCGAAAGCCCTGCATCAGAGACATGTCGTTCTTTTTTGGCTTGCGTGAACCGGCATTTTTCAGTGACTTCCTTACAATCCAACCCTCTTTTTCGATCTGTCCGGTTTGGGAGAAGTACTGAGCGTCGCCGTGGTTTGGGTTTGAATTTCGAAATCGCGGTCAAACATTCGATCCTCGCGGCAATACCCTCCCCGACGGCAATCGCCGAGTACAGTTGATATGGCATCACATAAGAGCTCAACCGGGGACACACACTTCTCCTTTGCGAAGGTTAGCTGTTCTGGCGGATCTTCTCGGGCCTTGTGTTCTGACATCGAAGACCAGATTGCTGCTATGCCTGCACCTCCCCCTTCCCACTCGCCTGCGGCATCTAACAAGAGTGAGGCACAGCCCCCCAATGCCACCCCGTACGAAGAAATACCGGATTCCAGCACTTCAAGGCCTAGTCCACCCAACATGAACACGATCAACGAACAAAGCCCTCCCTCGGATCCCATCGGTGATCTGGCGATCGCTGTGCAAGGAATTCATATTAGCTCGCAGAATGACCGTCAGGGATCTGGATCTTCACTCGACGGCCACGAAAATGGCCTTTTGAAGCGTGAAAACTCCTTTGAGGATGATCGCACTCATCTCTCTACTTCATCCACAAAAATGACCAACTTCGACTCCAAGAGCTTGGCGTCGGTGACAACTTTCGCCATGGACGAGAAAGATTCAGTTCGCCCCGATGACAGTGCCAGCGTACAGGCCATTGATGAGGAAGAGTCCCTTTCAGGGGCTGCTTCTGGTGCTCCAAACTCGGTGACGGGCTCTGAGGCTGGTGGACGTGTTTTCCGTGACCACTTCCGAGACAACATTGCCCTACGCCCGCGTGGTATTCTTCCCACGCCTGCTCTCCCTGGCTTCATTGACACCAATTCCCAAGGTGCTGCGGTCATTCCCCCAGACTCGGTAGCAAACAACTTCGTGGTTGCAGTCAACCCTGATATCCCGCCCGATCCTCAGAGTCTCCATTCATTCCCTCTTCATCCAGACGAGAAACTCATGACGGCTATGGAAAACCCCAAAGATCGACTCATGGTCCTCACAATCGAAGAAAAGGTCCGAGCATTCATCAAATATTCCAGGTAGGCCTAATCATCGCTCTCGAATTTGTTTAGCCGTTCCTCGACGCCTAACCTTTGGACTTAGTGAACAATCCTTGGAATTGCCTCCCAACAATTCATATGGCCGACTTCTTGCGCATAGACTGGGAGATTACTATCACTTGACTCATTTTGTGGACAACAACGTTACTTCAGTGCGCCTCCACCGGACGCCATTCTCCAGACTGTAAGTCTCCTATCTTATCACTCTTCTCATAGTTGCTAGATGACTGACTTTCTTGGCTAGGCCTACGCCACTGTCTGAACTGTGCCCAGCTTCAAATGAAAAGCCATCTCATCCAGTTCCGACAAAAATCATGCGGCGGGCCGACGGAGGACGACCCTCCGCCGAAGGCAGTGTGGCGGCAAGTTCATCTGTCCCTTCAAAAGCAGCATCAGAGACCGACGATGCGGGTCAAGATGGAGACCCCACCAGCTCGACGGGCTCAATGTCTGCTAAGGATCGGATGGCTATGACACGGGAGGAACGAGAGGCGAAATATGCAGAGGTGCGCGAGCGCATCTTCCGCGACTTCCCCGATAGTGCCAAGTCAGAGGCTGGCGGCGAACCCACCTCGAACATGTCTCGCTCAAGCTCAACCACCGGGCGCAAGAAACCCCAGAGACAGCGCACACCTCATGATGATGACTTCGAGGCTCGCTCCCAGTTTAATCCTTACTACCCTGGAATGCAGTACGGGAACAATGGTACCCCGGCATACAATCCGTCCGCGGGTGATGGCTCGTACTCCCACCAAGTCCCATACATGGTCGGACCAGGTGTGTCTCCACCCAGTGGTGGCTACATGTCGGCTGGTCAGAACAATGCGATGTACTCGGGTCAGGTAGGTATGAACAATGCGCCACAGTTTCCTGCAGCAATGTCACCCCAGATGGGCAATTCCGCCCCATGGCAACCCCCAAGTGCGCCACAGCAGTCCCCGTTCTCGGGATACTCCTCCATGCATCAGCCCGGCTTGGTGGGTCCGCAGGCATCTGCAAAGTCCTCGCCAGCTATGAATAGCTTCTCTACCCCTCATTCGCCGCAGTTCCAACAGGCTCCTGGTTGGAACTCCGGCCCTTTCCCTGGAAATTACCAGCAACCTCCGCATCAGCGCAATCAACCTCCGGCGCCTTGGCCCAACTACCAAGCACAGGCTATGACCCCCAACATGGCCACCTACTCCTATGCTCAGTACCCAGGGCAGCATCTGAACTCTGCCATGCACAACAATGGAAACCCGGCGATGGCAGGGAATTTCCCCAGATCCCATTTCAACCCTCAGACTCGCTCATTCGTTCCGGGAAGTGCCGGGACGCAAAGACGCCCTGGCAAAGGTGCGCAGCACCCAATGCAGTCATACGGAAATAGACCTCACACTGTCCAGCCCAACTGGCCTAGGTTCCCTGAGTCTATACCAAATCACACCCTCGATCACTCGCCGAATGCGAATGCGATTCGTGGCCCCGGCACAGGTTCGCAAACCTCGATCGCTAAATGGGGCATTCCATCCCACTTACCCCCCAAGCCTCCTCCCTCCGAAGTCTCGTCCGGCTTCGAGATGAAACATCGCGCTGCATCCGCCAACCTCCCGGCTCCCGCGGTTGCCAGTAACGGCGTGTCAAATGCTGTCAACAACGGGCCTTTTGTCGTGTCTGGAGGCACGATCACTTCGAAAACGAACTAGATTGCCGCGTGATGAGTTGAACTGGCGGATCGTTAGTGTTCTCGATTTCTTTCAGATCCCGTCTTTGCATTGAGTGATGTGTTGATGGGAATTGGGGGTTGGTTGAGAGGTGTCAGCCCGGTCATGAGCTCATGGATGCCAGCCTGGTTAGCTTGTACAGTTACCTGGAAGGTGTATGGAGATCTGGGTGCTCAAAGCGTAGCTCATCATTATGTAGCTACTTAATGAATCTTATCTCAATCTCCATTGTCCCGGGCGTTCGTGACCCCTCGTAAAGATTCCCGTCTAGATTCAAGCAACGAGAGCCTTCCACCTTGTATCGCCCAGATAAGGTGAGTGCCAATAGTGGGCAATCCAAAATGGAGGTTCGTTCCATTGGAATGTTCCAACCTGAAACCTTCCAATATCCAAGGTGTGGTGCTCCCGGACATCGGCAAGGTTGTCTCCATTCAGTCCTACTTGAACACAACCTAAGATACACCTTCCTACTTCAGAACCTCGTGGACCATGGATATATTCATAGGTTTCAATGGATGCCTACCTTTCGTAAATTCAGTTCCTAGAGGTAGCGACATTTTGGCCACCTAACCCAGCTAGGTAAAACAATTTTCCCGTCGGTGCCTGAAACTTTGACTTTCTCAAATCGAAGTCCGGTTTCAAGATATATCTCGGAACACGAATTTATCTGGCACTGGGCAGGTACCGGGTATCCATGGAGGTGGCCCACACACGTGCTGGAACCCGACAAGGATTGGAAGCCGATAACCTGTTCCAGATACCTCCAAGATGAGACTGACAGCCCTGGGCTTTGAAAGTACTATGAATCGCAGTGATAAAGTCGTAAAACAAAGGCTTCAAAATATTTTATACTATGGATACACGGGCTATGTCACACGGATACGGTCACAACGATGGAAAGCGAGAAACCCAAAGCAGCAAAAACTCCTATAAGACAAGATGAGAAAATGGAGATGAAGTGGCCCTTCTCCAGATCATGGACCAATAAATCCTCCAGGCCACAGACAGACCCCCCTTTGCATCAACTCAAAAAAATGCAAGCGAGCTGCCCTGACTTCCAACCAGCTCCCACTCACTGCGTCTACTGGGGCCCACCAATCTCCTGAGCCAGACGGCCAGCCTGAGCCGCACTCCGCTGCGCCTCTTCCCGCGCAGCCTTCGACTCCTCGCCCTCAGGCAAGACAGACGCGCCCTCACTCTCCGAGTCCCGCAGCTGCAGCTTCTGCACAGCAGCCTCCAGCGCCTCAACACCATCCTTGCGGAATCGCGTCACCTTCTGCTTATTCAAAGCCGTAAGCTCGTGCTCTTTCAGACCCTCCTCGCGCTGGCGCGCGATCGCACGCGCCGTCATCGCGAAGCGCATGTCCTTGGGTCCGTCGACGAGTTCGAGGATCGCGCTGGGCGCTTGGTCGGCGGGTTTGCGTTCGGGGACGGCGTTCTTGTCGCCCCGGCGTACGGAGTAGTATTCGTATTTCTCCTTGGGCTCGACGCGGAGCACGCGGGTGTAACCGCCTGGTCGTTCGGCGTAGCGTTCGCGGAGGGGACCGAAGAGCTTGGGTATGATGTCGTGGGGTTTCTGATTGAGGAATTGTTAGCAGTGGTCCTCTATTGGTGTAGGGCATGTTCAAAGGACATGCAGCAAGGTCCAAAGAGCCGGGTTAGCATCGGTGCTGAGAGAGATATAATCACGTACATAGAAAATCTCCAGTGCCCGTCTCCGGCTCGCCTCCGAGTTCTTCTTGCCCAGGGTAATCAACTTGTCCGCCAACCGCTGTGCCTCCTTGGCCTTGGCCCATGTCGTTGTGATCGATTCATTCTCAAACAGTGAGGTGACCAGGTTGCGGAGCAGGGCCTGTCGGTGCGAGGACTTGCGGCCCAGGTGCCGGTATTTTCCTCCGCCGCCGGCCATGGTTGGAGGGAATGTGAAGGGGGGAGGTGGAAGTTAGGTGGTGTAGTCGAGTGCAAGACACAATAAAAGCCTCGTGTACCGGACAGGCTGGTCCAATTGTCTCCCAAAATTGGTAGTTCTGCCGGACGTCCGCGAGGAGTTGGAAGTTTGGATCAAAAGATTCGATGGGGGCGCTCGCCCAATCGGAGAGCTTCCACCGCCTTGTCCGACTTCGCAACGACGAGGTGCACAGCGCAGTTTACTCGGTCCTGCCTGTCTTCTTTTTCTTGCAAATAGCAGAGGCATCTCAATTACGTACTCTCAGCGTCAAGATTTGTGTTCCATTTGACACGCTTTCTCCCATCCTATCGCGGGACTCGCCGCTCAACCCCAGGCCGCCATGAACTTTGTCTCTGGGTTTGTATGTTCCAAGTTGGCAGGCCACCCATCTCGAAAGCTAGGGCTAATTCCACCCTCAAAATGATAGTTCAGTGGCTTCGCACTTACCACCTCCGTCCTGTACATCACCATCACAATGCACCGTGCGACAAGACTCGAACAGCGCCGGCAGATCCGTGAACAGGTCGACCAAATAAACTGGCTCGCTGCTTCTGCTGGCGCATACGACCGACGCTTCTTCCCAGAACATAAACGTCAGCCGCTTGAGGAAAGAAGAAGTCAGGAGGAAGAACAGATCACGATGAAAGATGTCTTGAAGCACAGGTGGAACCAGGAGGTTACGAACTTTGCCCGCAACGCGCATGGGAATCGCTGGGAGAGCGTGAAGGAGGCAGCCTGTCAGGGATGGAAGGATATTTCGCAATGGTTGAAGAAGGATTGATGATATTCAATTGCCTGTCTGATTACCCTTGGGCTGTATGGGTCCAATATCTTATGGTGTATGATTTTAGCTCGGTCTTGCATGGTGAGCGGCGTTAGGATACCCTCTGGCATTGTGAATTGATAAGCTTCGCATCTTCTCCATAACATGTGGTCTTGATATTAAAGTAATATACATGGATTAGTATGGCTATGGTTTTATTCTCACGCCAATTGTGTCGTACAAGCGTCCAGCGCGGGTTCATTAAGACATGGGATGAAGCACATGTGCAAAAAGAAGGGAAATCACCCATCTCGTGCGATCATGCCTATCAACCAGAATTGGCTGTCGAAGGCGGAGCGGTGGTCACACTCTCCGCATCACTCCAGATATCTTTGCTCTCTCGTTCCACCGTGCGCATCGCCTGAGAAACTTCCTCCAATTTAGCAACCACGTCCAGCACACCCTGGTTGACTCGGTCAAAGTAGCGATCATTAGCCTCGCGCCGCTTGCGCGCAAGAATAATATCCTTCTCAGTCTCTTCATCCAGAGTCCGATAAGACACACGATCTCTCCCAGATGCTTGCGTATTATTTGTAGCATCTGTGGTGTTGCCATCTCCCGACCCGCGACGCTTCGCCCTTGTCGCCGAGTTGTTGCCGTCAGCGGTGTTGCGGCTCGAAGCAACGACTTCATCGTCTGCCTCACTGCGTGCCCATGCCTGAGAAAGTTTCAGTTGCTTCATGCGGAGGTCCTCCAATGCCTCGGCGTGCTTCTCGCCAAAGACATGCTCGCTGGTCACCGCGCTAAGTTCTACCTCGGACAAGGCGCTTTGCATTTCCTGCCAGATGGCGTCGGAACCGTCCACGTCATTCTTGGACGGGCGTCGTGAGAGAAATGGTGACAGTGATCTGCGATTGTTTGGGGGGCCGCCATCGTTGCCGCGATTGGAACGGTTGCGTTGGAGGGGTGGAGGGAGGCTACCAGATGGGGTGGGGAGGCTTGGCCCAGCAGGAGGAACGGAGAGGGAAAGGTTGGATGCATTATGTGATGGTGGACCTTGAAATAGAGCGGGTGGCGGAAGCCGCTGAGAGCCGGGAGGTTTCCTGGATGTTTCCATCGGAAAGATCCTGACTTGGTGGACGGAGGCAAAGAGGGTTGATTAAAGAGCACTAAACAGCGTTTCGAGTATGGAGGACGCTATGATCGTAACTATCAGTCGATAAGAGATAAGAGATAAGAACGTTATCTAATCAAGACTGACCGATGACATAAGACCGGCGGGGGTTTGTCCGATCCCGTGACTCGCTTAGGGCACGCGCACAAAGTCAGGTGAGGCAGAGTCCCAAACCAAGCGAGTGCGCCGGCGTTCAAGGGTAATCCGAAACCTTCGACTTTTCGACACCCCACGACCCTCACCCTTTCGACAACCCCATTCTCAGTCGGTACGTATTCGACCCCCTGGGCATCTTTCCTGTGATCTCCTTCGCACAAACAACATCTGGAATTCTCGTCGTGTTGTCGGGTGGCTGTGAACGACTCAACGCCAGAACCATCGACTCGCAAATCAACCATCTCGGCAGCACGCACGAAAAATTCCAGCCTTCAATTCATCACAACCACAATCTTCCATTTCATCCAACGAATCTGCTACGAACCCCACCGTCACCGTTATATCAACCACCCAAGAATATAAACTAACGTCCATTTCTACCGCCTCAGACAAGAATAATCCAAGATGGGTAAAGGAAAGCCCCGTGGTCTCAACGCCGCCCGCAAGCTCGAGGCGCACCGCAAGGAGCAGCGCTGGGCCGATCTCCACTTCAAGAAGCGCCTGCTCGGCACTGCCTTCAAGTCCTCTCCCTTCGGTGGTGCTTCCCACGCCAAGGGTATCGTCCTGGAGAAGGTCGGTGTTGAGGCCAAGCAGCCCAACTCCGCTATCCGCAAGTGTGTCAAGGTCCAGCTCATCAAGAACGGCAAGAAGGTCGCTGCTTTCGGTGGGTGATCCCTTTACAATCTATGTCTGATCGAAGCCTGGCTATGTTGAGCCAGTCATGCGCTTCCAACATCGTCTATGTCTTCGATTTCTACAAACCATGACAGTGCGCTAATCGTGTCTCTCTGGTAGTCCCCAATGACGGTTGCTTGAACTTCATCGACGAGAACGACGAGGTTCTCCTGGCCGGTTTCGGTCGCAAGGGCAAGGCCAAGGGTGATATTCCCGGTGTCCGTTTCAAGGTCGTCAAGGTCTCTGGTGTCGGTCTCGCCGCTCTGTGGAAGGAGAAGAAGGAGAAGCCCCGCTCTTAAACGGAGTGCCCATCAAAAGCAAAATGTGGTGGACGAGGGGGAAATTGGAGTCTTGTGGGGGTCGGTGCCGGACAGAAAGCCCGTCTTCATCAGCGCCGGGATTTCATGAGAACTTTTTTTTGGGAATAACTACCCGGGCGGGCTTTCGTCTGGATTTCATGTGTGCGAATTAACACGATTTGATACAATTCCAAAAAGATGGCGCTATGATCTTTTATACTCGGGGCTACCTCTGGCTGCCTATGCTTCTGTTGACTTGGGGGATGCGTAGATTACGGCTCCATTGTGTGCATGCTGGAAGTGCTGGCCAAGTCCGATGGGGCTTGGATGCACGTAACTCACAGGGCTAGCACCCTCCACCACACTCAATGGATGGCCTAGGGCGGTCCTCATGGTGCATCGGACCAAAGCTCCATGGACGTACAGATGTCCTCCACCTACCTACCTTAGTGCAAGTACCTTGGAAAACCACTACCTGCCGTCCCTCAGGTTCCATGTAGCCTCCGGTTCCAATTCTCCATCATGCCGGGGCTCCTATCTCCCGATGTAGACACATAGGGCGGGCATGAACCACAAAATGGAATTTGAGCTTCAGGGCATATACCTATATGCGTCGGGCAGCGGCAGCTCCAGTGGAGGAGCCTAGGACTACTTGAATCATGGCCACCTGCATGCGCCAAAGTCAGGGCTGCTTAGGTAGGGCGAAACCTCCCGGGGCTAAATAACATTTCGACTACTACCTAGGTACCTAACCTCCATGGAATCTATCAGGTTCGGGGCACCTGGCATACTAGGTTGGATATATATGTATATATAGAGAGTGGACGAGCCGCCACCTTTTGAAACCAC
This sequence comes from Penicillium simplicissimum, assembly GCA_024706585.1. Classification (NCBI taxonomy): domain Eukaryota; kingdom Fungi; phylum Ascomycota; class Eurotiomycetes; order Eurotiales; family Aspergillaceae; genus Penicillium; species Penicillium simplicissimum. The sequence goes on along the minus strand of JAMZTW010000129.1, from coordinate 2,815,243 downwards.
ACTTAGGTACTAACCAGTAATTGGAAGCTTCCGGGCCGAGATGTGGAAATTGCAAATAAGTCTATTTCAATCATTTCTCAATTGAAAATGTACGACGGAGCCCTAGGTTTCGTGTTTGATCATGAATCTCTTGATGCATTTCCCCAGCCCTACATAGGTCCACTACCCTGGCAAGACTCCCGCATAACTCCCGCATTTCTCGGGTATCGTTTTCAACGTGGCCCGTTGCCACTGACAGCATTCGGAGACTCTGGTCACTCATTTTTGTTCTACCTTTATCAATCAGCCGGTCGTTCAGAAGTTGATGTCTTCCTTCCGGTAGTGATCGGACACAATGCGGTAGAGATATGACGGAGCATGGCCACCCCTACAACGGAAAAGAATTCATTTGTTAGCCAACACATGCGTGGGCATGCCAAGACAGCCTGAGAAGGAAACTTACAAGTTGGTGATATAAAGATCGACCAGCTCGGCCGGGACGTAATCATAGATTGGGTTCTGGACATCGATCTGGTCGACGAGGTCGCCGTCTTCATAGGGGAGCACCTTGCTAGCGTCACCGTACTCGATGAGCGAGTCGAAATCGAAAGGGTAGACCGGGCTTAGTTTGTAAACACCGCTCACGACCACGACGGGAGTTTGATGGACCTTGGCCGCGCGGGCAATGACCCGGGTACCTGCAGCAGCAACGAGACCACCATTCGCGAGAACGGAATGTGTGCCCAGGATGACCTTGTTGACGCGAGACATCAGGGCGAAGACGGCGGAGTCTGGGATAAGAATGACTGTGATGCCGAGCGCAATTAGTGGCTTCTGGAACGCTTCGGCACTCATGTTGTCGTCATCACCGAGGGAGTTTCCGCTAACAGTGGCGTGGGTGGCCTCATGATTGTTCGGGAAAGATTCGGCGTGGATGACAGTAAACTTGCGTTTGGCGGCGGCCTTGACAAGGAACTTTTGTACCGTCGTCGAGGAGGTATGTGTGAGGATGACCTCGTTCGAATGGATGTGCTCCAGCGCGTACGAAGCGATCTGGTCGTCGACCTGGCCCAGTTCATCGATGATTTCGCCAATACCTTCCAGAACCTCTGCTTTCACGTCCTTGCCTCCAGGACCGTGGCCGGGCATCCGCCCATTCGGGGATTGTGTGCCGGGTGTGCTGATGGGCGAGAAATCTGCTTCGGGATGGGAAAGGAGACTGAACATAGATTGGAGGGTAGGACGAGATGACGAGCGCTCTGAGCTTTCTGCACGGAGAGACAGCATATCCCTGTCCAAGGGTAGTGACGGGGACGGATCTATTCATACTCCTGGTTCAGTACGCATCGTAGAGTGTGAGTCACAAGCACCGGGGGACTGACCGTCGAAAGCCCGAGGAGTTTGAGGCTGGCTCTCTGACCCAGCTTCACTCAACGCAAACTCGGCGTCATGGTCATCTTCCGCCTCGTCGCGAATAAGGCCAAGCACTCGTCGCACGACGTTGCCCACCACCATCTCTCGTGGCTGCGCCGCTACGAGCCGCCTTCCCACCGTCTGCACCCGCTCAATGAGCTTCAGTGGGTCGGATGTCTTGCACACTGAGACAACATGGCGAAGAAGATAGGCAGTTGCTGTAGCGCATGATCGCGAATGGCGGATTTGTCGTCGTTTGAGCAATCTGAAGAAAGTATTGATATTAGCAACGGAGTTGCTTGTCGCGGAACAGCTTCAAAGTGAACGTGGGAGGGCTGCGCACGAAATGAGGTTCTCAATAGAGGTCTCAACAGGGTGAGTCTTGAGGGATTTGAGGAAAGACCCCAGCCCTGGCGTGAGGGCAAGCGACGTGGACGGCATGAGGAAGTGGGATATGGCACCGCAGGGCAGTCTGTAGCGAGATTAGCGCGGTAATTCGAACATGGCGGCAGTCATTCGTCTAGAACTCATATCAAGCAACTCACTCTTGTAGGGCCTTCGAGGAATAGCGAGAACGAGAAGAAACTGCTGCAGACGACCAAAAGTCCAGTCACCGTGACTCCGTGAGGGCAAAGTGGGCGACAAAGCAATCGATTTTCTGCCGTTCGCTGGCTGTCCGCTTCCCCACACTTTGGCTCCTCGTCACGGTCCTGCTTCCCTCTCCTTTCCGTGTGTGCGACGTTGCTCTTTTTTGTTCCTTCCAATCTGATACCCCTCGTCTTTTTTGGTCTCTTCTAGCCGCCTTCTGATTTTTGCGGCAACAATCGTTCTGGAGTTGAGCGCGGAAATACTTCCGAGGCACGGGTGAGACTGGCGCATTGAGGTCCGTTGAACAAGTTGTGAATCCAGCTTACACCTCCTTACGATGCCCCTCCCTTACCCTTAAGAACCTTCACGACCCTACGAATCGCTTCCCCGATGGACCTGACTAAGTGCTCTTAACGATTCGCTCACGACCAAACGCTGTCCTGTAGATCCCCAGTGCCCCTGTCTCCCGTGAGCCTCGTGGGAAGATGAACTCGTTGAACATCCTCTCGTCGCGAGTCATCGGGCAGTCTTCCAGCTCTCCGCGTCCGCGATCGCAATCCCAGAGCGATAGACGGCGCACGACTGCGCCAGGTGATTTTGACTTCAGCAAGCACCGATCCTATAGCGAGAATAACTTCCGGTCAAGTGTCACTCCCGAGCCGAGCCACGACCACCCGGCACCGTACGTGGAGGACGAAGGATACGAGAACGCGCATCACCCATTCGACGAGAAGACGACTCTACTCCACGGCGTGCAGAAAGATGATGTCCTTGCAACGAAGAACACTTGGCGTCTCATCACCAAACGCATCTTTAACGCGATAGCCGAGACGATCCAATTCATTCTATCTACGCTTGCTGCTCCTGGAATTTTTGTGGCCCAGTGCTTTCAAAACAGTGACGGGCATTATTCACTCCTCGCCCCCGTCAGGAAGATCTGGAGAACATCTGCCGACGCAAGAACCCGGCCGGATAAGGGGTCCTCTCGGATAGAAACGCGGCGACGAAGTGGCTCCACTCGCAAGCCCCGAGCCCAGGCATCTCGTGAATCCATTCAGCCCAATACGTCTGAATCAGAGACCGACCGCGGATCCATTAGAGGTCTCACTACCGGCAAGGCTCGATCAAACAAGCAAGGCCGCGATTCAGACCCCAGCCAGGACGACAATACACCGCGCCGGTCGATCCGAATCAAGCTGCATAACGAGGAATCTTTGAAAAAGCAGAGACAACAGCGACAAACCCAGAGCACGGATCTGGGGCAACCGATGCCCGAGGGTGTGACTCGAGTGCAAGGGGCGGTGAATCTGGATAGCATCAAGTCCCCCACATCCCCGTCCGTTCATCGCCTTACAAAGTACCCACACTCCCCGGCTCCTCCGCGCCCTCTTCTCCCGCCGCGACTACCATCATACACGGCCGCGCCGCGCAATGCCAAGCTTCCGCAGAAAACCTTGGTCCTGGATCTCGACGAGACGCTGATTCACTCGCTCGCTAAGGGCGGTCGGATGTCCAGCGGGCACATGGTCGAGGTGAAGCTCTCCATGCCCGTGTCCACGGCTTTGACCCCCGGAGGGCCACAGACCACATTGGGTCCGCAGCACCCAATTCTGTACTACGTCCACAAGCGGCCACACTGTGATGACTTTTTGCGAAAGATCTCCAAGTGGTACAAACTTGTGATCTTTACCGCATCTGTACAGGAATACGCCGACCCTGTGATCGACTGGCTCGAACAGGAACGCAAGTACTTCCAAGCGCGCTACTACAGACAGCACTGCACGTATCGGAACGGCGCGTACATCAAAGATCTGAGCTCTGTCGAACCAGACCTGAGCAAGGTCATGATTCTGGACAACAGCCCGATGAGCTATCTTTTCCACGAGGGTGTGTAGCTCTTGCCTCTTGATGTCAGCTATCCTTCTAAGATTTTCCTCTAACACGTTCTCTCCTAGATAACGCCATTCCTATTGAAGGCTGGATCAACGACCCCACGGATAATGGTCTGCTACATCTCGTCCCCATGCTGGAAGCGTTGCAGTATGTCACCGATGTCCGGGCGCTGTTGGCACTTCGCCGCGGCGAGACTGAGACATAGTCGCTGCTGGTTTGCAACTCGCGCTTTGTAATTATGGATGCACATTGTAGGTGTAAAGGGAGTTTTTCTGATTTTTGCCACTTTTTTCTTATAAGCGATGCCGCGTTAATTTTCAGAAAAGAAAGCCAACCGAGAAAACAAACGTGGCTGCATGGACTGAAAGACCTATGGACGAGGAATGAAGCTATTTCATCAAAGCACACTTATTCTTAATGGCATGAGGTGTCCTATTCACTTCAGGAAAGGCACCATACATAACTTGCGTCGACTCTACATTTGCCGTACTAAGTTTTCGCACCGTCCTCGTAGTCATGTACACGCTCAGCGTTGGATGTGTGAGTTGGACTGACACATGTCGGGTGTTTGCACTGGCATCACCTCGGTCCAGTCGCCCGCTCTAAGGTTGTCACCTGCCCAAACTAATGGGTCTATATGGTACAACAAGCTAATCCCAGCCGTATCTAAGCTAGTCCCCCACTCGCTAGGACTTACTACTCGCCATGAATGGCGCATGTGACTATCTGTGCAAGTTGTCGTGTTCTCTTGTTAGTGTTGGCTCCTTATTCCTTACGCTTAGTGTGCTAAGGCAGGCCGGGTCCAGTTTGCTTATTGGACGAGATATGCATGCATGACCTAGTGGACGGAATTTGCTTGGATCCTGCTTTTTGACTGCTACGGGATTTAATGGCCCATGCTACTTTTATCCCGTAATCACTCTCCTGACCAGCTGATCTTTGATGGTGATTTGTCGTGCCCAGACTCGACAAGGGTTCAGGTTACCTGCTTCTAAATCTAGGCATCTATGACAAGCAAAGCAAAGTTGACGGATTCAAAAATATGCCTTAGGTAAAAGTCATGCGAAGTAACCTTAGTAGATGGATGCCCCAGTCGAAGGATAGAACATGATCCTGGGGCCATCCATCAGACGCCCTCTCCGGCACTTAGGATATTTTATTGCGACCCGAGCTTCAAGATGACCATGAGAAATTGACCGCAGAGCCCGGTAGAGACACAAGAGATGTTATCTATGAATACAGTCATTCAACGGCATATCCAACCGTATCACAGTTCATGCCGTGGACTACTAAGGCTAGAGAAAGAAAATCGTGAGATTTGACAGGTATAATAGATGGTATGCACTTGAAATATCACGACTAGAGGGCCAACCTTATACCTAGTTATTCATGGTGGTTAATGGTGGTGGTTACATATGATGTCTGTTGGATTTCGTGTCCAAATGATATGTGAAGAGATACCACATCCTCAAAGATACCTATGGTATCTTTCCAGGAACTTTTCTAACACATTTTTTCCGAAAAGATATCATGGTCATATGTGACATAGTAACTGATACGGTATCTCTGTATGCGAGTGAGCTGGCATAGAAGAGGCACCTATAGCCCAGGAGAATTTTCTTAATCCCTGGAAGTAGCCAAAAAATAGTTCAGGTGCTACTGGATAAAGATGTTGATATTAATGTCTTTGGTGGACGATTTCGCACCGTCATTCAAGCTGCATCATTCAGAATGCAATTGAACCATTGTGCATATACTCCTGATTAGGCATGCTGATACCAACCAGGTAGGTGCACTGCCTAGGAATTCGCTGCAAGTTGCGACATGGGCAGACCACAGTAGAGTGGTGCATATGCTTCAGGATAATGTTGCCCGAGTCAATGCCCGCTCTTTGTTGGCTGTTTTCCAAAAGTGCTATGTAGTTGTGAGAAAGTATCCGGCAATTTGGTCGCCATACATACCTTGAGCTTGACTTAAGAAGTGTACTCCGGATGTATCTTGGAATGGCCGACATGCAAACCTCATAGGCCGGGTTCGGTCGCTTACCGCGCTTAGTGTAGATAAGTTTGAACCTTGTCAATCGATACCAGTAAGGGCCTGCTCTGATCCTTGGGGATAGCGAGAATGAATATGGGTCTTGATGGAGAATAGTACCAGGAAAGAATCACTGGATACTCCAGAAAAATTTCAGAGCATGTTAGGAGAGCTGCTCTTTCCTTAGCTCATAATTGGTGAGATTGAGCCGTTCCGCGCTAGATGGTACATAATTCAGAGTAGCAATGACAGTAACAGGAAGATGACACTAGGGGATATTGGTTTGGATGTATCAGATTTAGTGTCCAAATGTGGAATAAAACCGTAAAACATAGTGCTTGATACAGAGGCAAGCACCAAGTCCGTTCCTTGGAAAACAAACTACGATTTCTGGTAGCGCAATGCCCGGACATAGGATACATATGAGCATTAAGTACACCATCTCGCCGCTTGGGTCCCCGACCTAGACACAGAGAACGAATGCCTTCTAGCCTGGGATCATGCCCTCAAGCTTCATTAGCCGGGTAGAAAGTCTGGTTCACGGAAAACGGACACGGTTTCATTGGCCAACATTGCAGTCTTAGCCCCCGCTTCAAGATGGCACAATTGACACCTTGCTACAAGACTGCCCACGAACCTGGTGATTTGGGATATCTTCCTCTTCTGTTCTTGACGCCAGCTACCTACACCCTGCCCCTTTCACATGCTATTGATCTTCCTGTTCTCCAATTTTTCTCGTCCTATCGTGTTTGTTGAGTTCGGGGACCTGATCCACACCTTCATTGGGACTAGCTTCTCCATATGTCAGGAAGCTCTCCGCGGTGGATTCTTTCCTCTTTGAATGTGATTCTCAACAGATCCTTCGGTCCGACTTTTTCCGTCGTCTGATTTGGTCTCCTTGAATGGCTTTTTGCCCCTTGAATGCAAATGTTGCCATCAAGCGACTCTACTTTGAGTGTTGGGTTTCAATACGTACAGTAGAGCTCTCAAAGTCTTCAGAGAGCTATTAGCAATACTTTGCTGGCATTCGCTGCAGATAAAAATAATCCTGGCATGATCAGCAGAATTCAGCCAACTAACTTCATCTAGGAAAAGGGGAAGGAAAAAAAACCCAATGCTACTGAGGCGTCTCCATGAACGCTAGCGATTAGGCTCAAACTTAGACCCATACCGGAACCTATCAGCATCGGAGAAAAGAAATTAAATTTAGCGCCAAGTTTAGAAATTTAATTCTACTCCACGTCAATCCCGTGAGACTCAACGATTTTCAACGGTTCTGTTGGACAACTAAGCGAGACTTTGGAACGCGTCTCGGAAGTGATCAAGACAACCTATCGCATTGGTGCGTTCCTCGACTCCATCCACGGGTTTGCTTCGCCACAGTCTGGAAAGGGGCAAGAGATGGCTCCGCATAGGGCTCTATGATTAGGGTAATTCAGGAACCAATCATTGGACCATGCGTTTATCGTAGATATTTTTTTTTTCTTTAACAAGGGGCATGGTTCCAATTGCTTTTGTGTTCATCTTTGTTGCTTGCAATTGCTTGTCTTTGAAGCAACATTCTACACAAAAATGGCATCGTCAACAGTTCAGACGGTCGAGCCCGTGACATATCGCTTGAAGGCTGAAGCCAAGGTAAGTTATAGCACTAGAAACATGCTAATTACAATTGCGCTGACTTTGCAAAGCCCGAAGAGATCACCTATGGATTCCTGAGAAGCAAGATTCCTGCGCACTGCTTTGAGCGCTCTGCGATCAAGTCCTTCGCCTATCTTGCCCGCGACTTTGTTTACTCTGCTGTGCTCGTCTATGCAGCTCTTCATATCGATCTCTTGCCTTCCACCGCACAGCGGGTCTGTGCCTGGACTGCCTACACTTTCCTTCAGGGCTGCGTCGGCGTTGGAATCTGGATTATCGGTCACGAGTGTGGCCATGGCGCCTTCTCTGCCTACCCCATGCTGAACGACACTGTTGGCTGGGCTGTTCACTCCCTGCTTATGGTGCCGTACTTCTCGTGGCAGATCACTCACGCGAGACACCACCGTTACCACTGCCACATTGAGAAGGACACCGTCTTCGTTCCTCCGACTGAGGAGGAGCGTCAGAACCGGGTGCCTACCATGCTTGAGAAGGTCAAGGAGCTGGTTGAGGAGACTCCTTTCTACAACGCCGTCGCCCTTATGGGACACCAACTGCTTGGATGGCAGACTTACCTGATGTTCAACGTCAGCGCTGGAAGCAAGAGTCTGCCCGAGAAGGCAAACAGCCCCAAGATGTTCCGCAACAGCCACTTCGACCCTCTCGGCTCCCTCTTCACCGACTCCCAGGCACACCTGATTGCCATTACTGATATCGGCCTCCTGATTGTCGGCGGTACGCTCTACTACCTGGCCACTCAAATGGGAGCTTGGAAGGTTGCACTGCTCTATGTTGTCCCCTACTTCTGGGTTCACCACTGGCTCGGTAAGGATATCCTTCACTGGAATTGTACAATGACATTATCTAACAAGCTGTTCAGTCGCCATCACATACCTGCACCACACTCACCCCTCTGTGCCGCACTACGACGCCAAGGCCTGGACCTTCGTCAAGGGTGCGCTCTCCACCGTCGACCGCCGCTTTGGCTTCATTGGTCGCCACTTCTTCCACGAGATTATCGACTACCACGTTGTGCACCACTTGTTCCCCAAAATCCCCTTCTACCACGCTGAGGAGGCCACCAACGCGATTGTCCCCTACCTGGGAGACCAGTACCACCTTGAGGAGGAAATGTACCTCAAGTCTCTGGTTAACACCTTCAACACCTGCAAGGTTGTTTCCGATGTCAACTCTGACGGAGTTCTGCACTGGAAGTTCCCTGAAGAGGGAGCCAAGAAGCAGAACTAGACTTTGTGATTCCCCATCTTGAGAGAGCGTTGATGTGCTCTGATCAAAAGCTTTGTTGTATATTAGAAGTTTAGAATAGACGCTAGACGATAGAGAATTGATATAGATCGATCAAAAATATCTCCAAGATGGTCAAGAATGACAGCACCGACCCGAAAGACCGGATGTACAGGAGCATATTGCTAACAAACTCGTACTCTCTCCAAAGGATATTTTACAAGTAATTGAGTGTTAGCAATAATGAGCTCGACCTGTCTGGCAACACCCCAACTGATTTTGAAACCGCTCGCACCTGCCCCGTAACAGTGTATAAGAGGAGTGCCCTGGCTTAGATTCTCCATTTCCAGGCGCAAGCCGCCTCGCCGCATAGGGCGACGAGCGATGTAGACCTGGCGAATTTCGAACCCGTGAGAACTTTCAGTCACTGGACGCTTGTGATCGATTATTTCAGGACAGATTCCTGCAACTCTTTTGAGAATCGTTTCGGTGGCGGCGTCAGAGATGTCCTCAGACCTGCTCTGGTCAGTAGTTGTATGTCTTTTTAAGGGTATCAGATACTTGATATAAATAGAGCAACTGACCAATTGTTTGGCTCTTTTGTCCCACCAATAACTGTGCCTCCACCCAGAGGCCGGGGAATGATCACTGTCGATGAACCATCTGACCAATGGTGGCTGACCGTCTTGTCGCACTGATTTGACACTATGATGAATTGTCCACGGGACGGGAAAGAATCTGGATCATTGAGCCCACGACCTGTCGCGTTGATAACGGCTCGGATGTTGCCTGCGTCACTTCCTTGACTGTGACCTTCGAAGATGGAAATTGCTTCGTCCATGGATGCCAAATTCGCACGAACGAACTTGACACCCTGCTCTTCAGCCTGCTTGCGGCACCACTGCAAGTATACAGGAGAGTTCAGAACCCAGCTGCGGTAGGTAACTCCCAACCGGATTGACTCATGATGCGCGGGATATTCCTCTGGCTTGAGGATCCGAAAGTCCGGCCAGTCGATGTAGCCATTTTCCTTCGCCAGAAAGGACTTCGGATCGGCGGAGTCAAAGTATTCAATTGCCTGAACAAATTTCACGCCAGAGTCCGGATAGTCCTTTGCTAATCTCTCAAACTCGCTGTATGTGTCTCGCATGAGCTGTTGTTCGAATTGCTCTGCTGGCGTTTTTGCTGGGGATGGGCGAAAATGCGCACCGGCCCATGGCGAGGCATAGTCGATGTGTGAGTCGCCAGGGAGATCTCGAGCGATGATTGTGACGCTATAGTCGCATTGAGACAGGTGCATGGCACAGCTGAGGCCCAAGACGCCAGCGCTAGTGAGAAATGACTGATGTTTAGTTTGTGTTGTGAGACGGATTCGGTTCTTTTGCGCACCCGACAATGATGACTTGACCTCTACTCATGGTGGTAGTACGATAGACGTTGGAAAAAGTCGGAGCTGATGAGGCTGGGAGGAGAATTCTACAACGAAAGCAAATGTTTTCTCTCACACCGTTGAGAATATTTGCTGGTCATGCAAGTGACTCATCGAACATTTCTCCGAGACCGGACAAACGGGTTATCTCGGGAACCAGTGAGCTGGTCTCGACATGATGCTTGATTACTTTTCCTCCAGTGCTAGGGTTTTGACTCCAAGGTTAGAGTTGCCCTCGTTTTAAAGTGAACGATCTAGTTATATGAGATCTGGTGCCTGACGCAGCTGGCGTTTAACTGAAAGCCTTGAAATAAGCTTATGTTTCTTATTTAGACTTTCCGTTTATCCAGGAACTCAAAATCAACCCAGCATCTCTCGCTCGCTAATATGAGTACATAATTCATGAAAGACCGCTATTCTTGCCTACGCCACCGATTGGGATACATTTCCTAGATCATTAATGACTGCGCAATCTCATTCCTCCAGAACTCTGATGATCCTCGTTCTCGAAGCTTATCATAAGAATGACGATCAAGCCCTGGCGAGTGGAACTAGGTGGGCGAGCAACGCGTATGCAGCCTTCAAGTTTGTTTGATCAGCCGCGTCAATTCAAGGGATAACTGTCTCGCACAATTAGGTAGTTGTGCTCCATAGACGCGCTGCTGACCCCGCAATAATACTGTACTAACCTTGCTTATAAGGTGGAGTATCAGAAAGAGGCAGGGGCGAGAAGGGGCCCATACAATTACATCAGCCCCGGGGTCGATCATCTCTCATTTTTGGAACTATACCCAAGTCCGAGTTCCTCACGAGTCATAACACGATTCAAATTCTTGTGGATCCTTGTCGATCAAACATATGCAAGCGCTTCAAAAATATGCCTCCTGGCAGGTTGACGCGTTCTATCCACAGGCCAAGAACTTGGGAGAAGGAGAGTTGCAGATGTTTGTCCCTGTGGATCAGGTACCAGCGCCTTATTTGATGGAACCTATCCGGCGACTGGCCCTTAAAAAACCGCTATTGTCTTTTTTCCGAGTTTGACTGTCAAAGCAGTCAATATGTCCTCCGAGAAAAGCATCATCATGGTTGATTTTGAAGGGGATCACCCTCAAGACTGGCCACAGTCCCGAAAATGGCTCATCATGGTCACAGTCGCTATTCCGTTGTTTCTGATGCCTCTTTCTTCGACAATAACCACTCCTGCCGAAGAGGCTATTGCGACAGAGTTCAATGTCACTTCATCTGTCACCGGACCACTGGCACTGTCCTTGTTTCTTTTAATGTATTGTCTCGGACCCATTCTTCTTGGGCCTTTGAGTGAGCTCTATGGACGATTACCAGTGCTGCAGGCGGGCAATCTGTTTTATTTTGCCTTCAATCTCGCTGCCGGTTTCTCGAGGAGCATGCCGCAGCTCCTGTTGTTTCGGTTGCTAAGTGGAATGGGTGCTAGTGCTTCCCTGGCGGTGGGTGCCCTTTTGATGAAGGAGAAATATCAAAGCTAACTGTGTTCCAGGTAGGAGCGAGTATGATTGGAGATGTCTTTCGGAAGGAAGAACGCGGCCTTCCCGTGGCCCTCGTCAGCATGGGTCCTGTTTTAGGATCGTGTTTAGGCCCCATCGTGGGTGGCTTCATCGCCGAATATTCAACTTGGCGCTGGGCATTCTACGCAACATCTATCGCATCAGGAGCCTTCTTAGTTCTGTGCGCACTCATGGCCCGAGAAAGCTACGCGCCTGTCCTGCTTCAGCGCAAAAAACAGAAGCATATAAAGCAACAAGAACGAAAGGAACAGAAAACCGACTCGGTATGGAAGACTCCGCACGAGAAAGAGAATGAAACTCTGGGTCAGCGCTACCGCCGAACGCTCCTGCGGTCCCTCTACTTCCTCTGCACCCAGCCCATTGTACAGGCTCTGGCTTGCTATTATGGATACCTATACGGCATCGTGTATCTGCTTCTTTCCAGCTTTTCCAATCTGTGGAAAGATCAATACCACATGCGACTCAGTATAGGTACACTCAACTATATCGCGCCTTGCATTGGCTATCTGTTTGGAGCAGCAGTCTGTGCGTTCCTCACCGACCGTGTCTATAGATACCAAGTGGCCAAGAATAATGGCGTTGGCAGGCCTGAATTTCGCCTTCCAATGATGGTCCCGGCATCTTTACTCGTACCGATCGGCCTTCTGTGGTTCGGATGGAGTGCGGAATATAAGTTACACTGGATCGTTGCTGATCTTGGTATCGCCCTGCCGCTGATGGGTGCAACCATTGTTTTTCAATGCGTCAGCGCATATCTCTTGGATACCTTCCCAGTGTATGCCGCTAGTGCAAACGGCGCGGTGTATATTTTGCGGGGATTGACTGGTTTTGGGTTCCCTCTCTTCAGTCCAGAGATGTACTCGGCCTTAGGATATGGATGGGGCAACAGCGTCTTAGCGTTATTAGCGCTGGTGGTTGGGTGTCCCATTCCCTTCATCTTATGGAAGTACGGGGAAAGATGTCGAGCGAGGAGCAGCTATGCGGACCATGCGAAATAGACAAAGAACGCCCCACCTGCAGATGGGACTACCCGATCTGCTCGTTTGAGAATGGAGGATAGCAAAGGATCTTCTATGATATGAACACTACTTTTCCAGTTTTTCTGATGTCTAATGAAGAGTTGCCTCGTATGCCTGAGTCGCGCAGATTCCCTGCAGTTGCCGTTTTGAAATTAGCCTAGCTGTTTGCGCCTTCAGCTGTGGCTTAGACTTGGTTAAAAAGACCAGAAGAACCCCGCGGGCCAGCACAAAGCACAGCTTTCACAAAAAGCAAGCACGATTTCAACTCGATCGGCAAGTGACGGATAGTGCTCGGCCCCCTTCACCCGGGTTATATGCAGGGGCGAAGCACCACCCAGCCAACCATCGCGCCGCTGCCTGCAAGTGAAAGCAACGACGGGAAGCAAATCATCGCCCTCGGAGATATCGAGTCACGCGATATGAGGTCTGCGGGCTGAGCCTCACCCCCGGAAGTGATGGGCATTGGGAAGTGATGATAAAGACTCGCCCGTAACCAGATGTGGCCTATCGCTCGCCATCCAAAGACCCCAGCCGAACCACAAACTATGGCTGCAACCGACTTAGTGAAGCCATTTGATGAGCTGTACAAAGAGCTTTATTTGAGGTTTTTGGAGAAATTCGAGCGGCGCGAAGATCACCAACACCGATTTGCACCGAGCGGGGTCGCAAAAAAGGTGCTAAAACCCAGTGTTTTGTGTCGCTTCTTCCGCAGTCTGGATTGGTCATACCCCTTGGAGAGTGGGCTCAGTGAAGAGGAGCTGATTTCGAGGGTCGATGACAGAAAATTGCATAATTTCCTTGCCATCTTACTTTTCAGCAGTTGCACGGTCGAGGATGCGCGCACATTCACAACGAAGCTTTTGATTGAAGATACCTTTGCGACGGATGGCTTCGCCTTACCTACCGACGACAACTGCCTCAAGTCAGTATTCGAGGAAGAAGTCACCCGTGATAGGTTTCTCACAAGACAAGCCATCTTTTGCCCAGTTGTGATTTGGCAAGGGAAAGAAGTGGTCGTTGAGGATCCTGCAAAATGGCGTTTCCCATACCTAGAGGAAAATCATCGAGGTCAAGGGGGGTTTGGCACTGTCTACGCGGTCAAAATCGCCGCAGGACATTTCTGCCGCGGCCAAACGGTCAACCCGGAGCCTTTGGAACTTGCAAGAAAGGACTATGTCATCAATGAAGGTGTTAAAAATAAGGAGCACGAAGTCCTCGAGAAAATCCTCGCTTCTGATAGGTCGTGCCCGAATATCGTTGACAATTTTGGCTGCCTCGCGATCGGTCCAAACAAGTATAGCCTCTTCATGCCGCTCGCTATTTGTGACCTGAGTCAGTACATGATGGAAATTCATCAGTTCCCGCCCAGTGCTACCAGAGAAAGGGCTGAAATTATTTGTTCTGCTGGAGGATTAGCTGGAGGACTGAGATTCCTCCACGGCGAGATGAAGACACCCCAAGGGGAAGTTCTTGTCTGTTATCATATGGACCTGAAGCCAAGCAATGTCCTAATATACAAAGGCGACGATGGCAAGAAGATCTGGAAGATAAGTGATTTTGGCATGGCGCGAGTGAAACTTAAAAAGAAAAACGACAAAGTCGTGAAAGAGAAAGATTTCAATTCCTGGTTCGTGAAACGCCCAAAGCATGCTCCGGAGCCGTCCTCAACAGGCACTCGCAATCAACGAGGAGATGGAACATACTTGGCACCTGAATCTCTTTCGTCAAAATCAACCATGAAGACAAGCAGCGACGTCTGGTCCCTTGGATGCGTGCTTAGCGTTGTGTTTGTCTTCTTGGAAGAGGGCTGGACTGGCGTGACCAAATACTCGGAGGAACGGTCGGAACATGCCAAAGCAAATGGTATCGATCGCTTTTTCCTTTACGATAAGAAATTTGAGCCAATTGAGGAAACACACCCCGTTGCCAAAGTGTGGCACGAACGTCTGGTGCGTTCCGCTGAGAAGCGAGACCTTAGGGAAGGAAAGGCCTTGGAACGGATGTTGCGCTTTCTCGAGAAGTCCGTGTTTCAAGAGCAATCAAAACGGTGCTGTGTTAAGGCAGTTGAAGATATGCTACTGGAAACATACAAAGCCTACTCAGACTTGAAGACTCCCGAGCCATTGCCGTTGACGACAGACCTTTCCGACACGAATAAATCAATTTTGGAAAAAGCACTTTACCTTCTCACGCGGCCAACAGCACCCCCTGACGAATTAAATGTCAGGAAATGGGTCCTCAAAGCGACCAAGGATTTCAAAGACTGCGCAATCTCCGGCGACGGCTCTCTAGTGGTGTTCTGGACCGACACAGAGCTAACCATGTTTACGTCTTTGTCGCTCCCCCGCGAAGGGAATGAGGCGAAGCCACAAGACGAGTGGCCCCCGGACACGCGGGAGTTGTCCGGGTTTTGGAAGAGGGTTTGTTTGACAAATCATCATCTGCTAGCTTGTACATCAGCAGACAAATTCCAGGTAAGGAAAGTTCAGTTCTTACGATTCCGGAAGATTCGCCGAACTGACAAAAAATGGCTGAAAGTGTTACGTCTTCAACTTGAGGAAGCCTATGGTGGTGGATGCCTGCTTTGGCCGCCTGGACGAGTCTACCCCAGATGAACCAGAAATAGTGGACTTCGCAATTTCCTCTGACAGCGGACTGATGGCGTGTATTTTGCGCGGCAAGGGGGAAGCAGAAGGCTTGGGGATACTATACATTGCCCCCATCCAGAGTCCACAGCATCATAAGTGGAAGCAGAAGCTCCCTTGGCCAGCAGCAGACATTGTCGAGATAACTTTTCCGACAGACAAAGACATTTACTTGGTTGTCCGCCCGGTGGTTCATATTCACAGTCAAGAGGAGACAGCTACTCTTGTCCATGTGTCCCTGGAGTTCATGACATTGGAATCGGTTATCATTAAAGCCCGAGTAAGTGTATATCTTTTGAAATACGTTAGGACCGTTAATAACTCTGACCGTTGCCTGCTACAGGGATTTGAGGCCGGTGCCACTGTTGGCCTTTTTACAACTTTTGCACCCGTGTATCAACAGCCCAGCAAATGTGCAGTTGTGACCAAAGAGCGGAGGTTATACGTCGAGGACTTAAAAGAAGTGAGCAGTGGCAGCTCATGCCAGGCGGACATCAAGAACTACCGCATACTCAAGCTGATGACAGGCTGGGACAAAAAGAAAATGCTCGCAGTTGGCAGAAATGTGGCGAATCATAACATGATTCTGCTTGAGGTGGAATTGCCTGTTTCTGAATTCAGCAAAATTTCGATCAAACCGCTGGCTCAGTTTCCAGGTGTTTCCTATAATGACCGGTTTGTTGTTCAGACACAAGGCGAGGCTAATGAGGACAAATACGTTGTGCTTGCGGCCTTGATGAGTGCCAACCAGCGGGCTGTCTATAAAGTGAAGATACCCATAAATTGACATTTTGCGCTGCGCATGGATTATGTAGCATCAGGCGAATAGAATCTATTTGCAACAAAATTCAAAAGATAACCTCCTCAGAACAAGAGGTTGTGTATACTCGCGCTCCAGTTGAATATCCTAGGGCGTAAATTCGTGACCCCCCCATACACCCCACCAAAGTCTCCAGGGCTAACTTTGAGAAGAAAATCTCTGTAGCTCCACGTCCCCCTTCGTGAGATTTGTCCATTTTCGTCTCAAATTTTGGATGTTCCACTCCGGCACTTTTGGCTTTATCTTGCGGAAGACAAATCTATCGCGATGCAATAGAAAGTAGTAAACCAAGAACGTCAACGCCGTGAGCGCAGTCGAAGCGACCACGTATATCCACACCATAGGAGTGCCGACGATGCGGTTATTGGCCTGATCCATGGCAAAAAAGTTCATACCAAAGAAAGTCTAGCTAACTTAGCCGTGAGTCAAATAAGAGGGGACAGGGTATGACTGCAGGAGAAAACTGACTTACACCCAGGAATGAAGCGGGAAGGTAGAATAGTGTGAGAGTGGTAATAAAAACAGCCGACTTGTTCAGTTGGAATATGCTCTTGTTTTGCTCTTTAGCGACGATTTGATCGCGAAGTAGTAGCGTGTTTGAAAGCAATCGGGAGATTGTCTGCACTCGCTCCTTGAGGTGCGTTGCTGATCGAGAATGGACTTGGCACTTGCGACGATGATTTTGAAGGTTCTGGCTCTCGGAATAGGGTCGCGACATTTTGTCAAAGAGCTCGCAAAGTTCGTCAATTACTTCTGTTGTCGATGCAATCATTGCGGGAACTTGGAGAAGTCGGACTTCCAAGCTACTTAGTTTGCTAAGTTGCTCATAGCTCAGTCTCAGAGGCTCTTCGATGAAGGTCGCAAATGCAGTATTAGAAATTGTCAAAAACGGTCGCTCTAACGACCCGATGTACCCCCTCCAAGCAGGGGTATAGATGGAGAAGAGCAACTGATGAAGCCAAAAGGGCTCTCTCTTCATTAATGAGGGAGAGACAGTCAGCAATCGTTCTATCTCATTTTGGGCGCGCGACCGGGGTGTTGGATTGAAGAGGACGAATAAGCTTTTGGAGGTTGCAGTATCGAATTGATGGTAGAGCCCAGTCTGTCTAATGGTCCATTTACCATCACTTTCTTTGTACTCTGGGTATCGGAGCGTGAAGGATATTTCTGATCAACGAGCAGGTCAAATGTTAGTATGCTCGAGCCATCTAATTAAGGACACAGATACCTACCGATGACAGATGCGGTGCGAACGAAGGTGTGTGGGACGCAGAGGACCTCTTCAAAGTGATCGCTACGTTGATAAAAGCAGGACGGCAATTCCCAGAATGATGGATCGATATCATGCTCCGCAACAACAGCATCAAGCATTGGTCGGGTCACTTGCAAGGGGCGCCATGAGTTCCTCTGGCAGATGGATCTGGAGACATCAGCCACAACTACCGAGCACTTAAAGCTCAAAAGCAACGAACATGACGCGACATGTACGGGGAAGCTCGCGGGAGTGTTGAAGCTGCGCGTTGAGCTCTTCTATGCTGGAAACTTCCGATCGCCGATAAGGCACTTCTAAGGAAGACGCTGTTGTATCGAGGTCGACATCGAAGATTTGTACAGCCTCGGTCACTTGATCAACAAAGCAGTGATCCAGAAAAGGCATGGCTAAGGAAAGGGTTTAGGTTGCCAAGGAAAAGATGACTAGTGCCGAAGTGAAGTTTTATAAACTAGAGTGAAAAGTGTCAACTGAGTAAGGCACCTCGATTGTCCCTGAAAGAAGAAATTGCTCTGTCTTGCGCCTCATCTTCTTTGCCCCAGGCTCTCAGCCTCGCCCGTAATCAATGGGAAAGAGATAGCCGCACTTTGCCTCGTATTTTCTTCCTTTTCATAGCATCTGCCATTTGGGCGTATCTGGACGCAATCGTCATGAATTGATTGGTCAACTACTTCGCCCGGGCGCCACTAAATGTTGACGGTCAGCACCCTACCATTAACTTAACTAACTGACAACACGATGGTGTCTGCAGATCCACTCCGCAAGCAGGGTGGTCCTTACTCGAGCTCAGCCTTCAAGACGAGGTTTGATCAGTCAAAAATTGCCATGGTGCCCGGCAAGGCATATCACTTTACTCACCACGGTGACAATCCTAGGTGCATAGAAGGTCCACTGATCATCGTTCAACTGTGCGAAGAATTAGCCTCGTATAAACCGGGCGAACGCAAATCCATGCCGTACGCGAATATTGAAATATGTCTGTGGGGGGAATAGGCTCTTCAAAAGATTTTGAAGGCTGTCTCGTGTGAGATATCCACTGGTGGTGTTTTGGGGGATGTTTCCTTGTTGAACTTGGTCCGCCATCGTGTCAAACTGGGAATATGAGCACGCAGTTGAATAGAAGTCCGCCTGAATTCTTCCGAGCGGCAGTGTCCGCATCCCAGATATGTAGAAAAGGGGCTGGGATTGCCCCGCGACGCGGCTGAGTCTGAAGCAACCCCTGTTGTCGACTCGTTGATTCGACCACGTCAACACGAGCCTGGCACGGACCTATATGGTCCGCTGCCTCACCCGCTTGCAAGCGTGACCGCAGTAGACCAGCACGGAGTGCGTGCTGGTTCACCCTTTGTGGCGCAGTTCAGTTAGCTCTGCTCTGATTGTATAATGAGACATGATGCAGCTGTGTTACATTGATCCAGTGCACTTTGCGATTGCAATTTGATAACCCTATGCGCCTGAGCCGCTTGGGAGCCCCCAAGCTGCAAGGATCAGGCTACTTCAACCTGAACGCTCACTTGAGCGATTTTGAGGCTCAACGACCATCCCTAGTATTCTACTCGTCTAACGTGGCCGAAGTATTGCCAGTCGGATGAGCGGTCTTCTTGCTGGTTTGCAGTCTGTCAATCAGCGCCATTAACTGCTCCGGCTGGTAGCATGTCGCCTTTACAAGAGGCTGCCGCATGGCTTCCGGACTGGATACCCTTGAGTAGGTTCTCAACTGGGACTTCAGTGTCTTCTGAAAATACCCAGCAGTTCAACACCGACGACTTATTGGATGCAACCCGAATCTCCACACGCGGACGACGAACCCTCGTTGACCAGCCTCAAATGAGAGACATATCCACGCAGACCGAGAATTTTAACTTGAACCTTTCAGTTCCAAATACACCACTCCGGCCTGATGGCCATAGGCCTAATTCCGGAGATGCTTCTACCCATTCTGATTCTCGAAACTCGGCAGAACCTGATGAGTTTCACAAAGCGACTTCAAAGACAATCACTGTTAGTCCGAGTCCTGAAAGAATGGTAAATCGCAAGTTGACAGGTATTCATATTTTTGTATGTTCAATTTGAATCTGTGACCACCTGGCTTCAAGGTCTAGGGAAACGTTGAAATCTATGGTCAAGCTAACACATCGAGATAGATGATCACAATAAATGCGACGCTCGGAACAGGTCTCTACTGGCGAGGAGGTCAAGTGCTCGAGCTGGGAGGCCCTTTAGCCGTTGTCTTGTCGTTTCTCCTGGTAGGACTCTTATCCTGGTCCGTCATGCAATGTGTGTCGGAGATGCTGTGCATCTGGCCCATCCCAGGCGCCTTATCCGTCTATGTTGGCGAGTTTGTCGATGTTGAATTGGGCATCGCTGTCGGAGTTGCGTATTGGTATGTGTCCTCCCAAAAAGCTGATTATTAAGAGCGGCAGCACAAGGAGGAAGGCAAAATGGAGTTACTCATAGCCCACAGGTTCACATACTCAATGTCGTTCGCCACACTCCTCGCAACCGCGGCCGCCGAATTTAACCTTTGGCCCGGCGTTAATGACAGCATAGGGATACAGGGAAGTATTCTGTATCTCCTGATTCCGCTCACGCTCGTTTGCGCAAATGCATTCAAGATTGAGGTAAGACTCGATCGCTCTCACTGGGAGCTTGAGTGCCTTAGCAGGACAAATCCTAACGACTTTTAAGATTTATGGAATGGTGGAAATTGTTACGGGAAGTATCAAGCTGATCTGTCTTGCAATCATAATATGCTTCTTGATTGCCATCAACAGAGGTGGTGAGTATCTGCCAAATCTGTTCCCCATCTATCCTTTCGTTACGTTTTTATTTGACATAGCTAACACAATATCTGAGAAGTTGGACCGCAAAGTGAGCCCCTTGGATTCAAATGTAAGTCAGATGATCTAATGGCCATGAAGTATCAGTCCTGACCAAGACAGACTGGAGTTCGTCTACCGAATTCGACCATGACGCGGCTCCCATTTGGTTTACTGCTCTACTGTAAGCTGTAAAGCTATTGATTGACTTCCTATACTGACCAAGAGCTGTGCAGAATGGGGATGTCCATCTCGATATTCTCTTTTGTTGGAATCGAAATTGTTGCAGCATCCGCGCTGGAGGCAAAATGGCCACAACAGAAACCAGCGTCAACAACGGCGTCAGATGAGACACCTCGCCCGAACGATACGTTGATTGGGAAGACCGTAAAATTCTCGGCAATCTTCATATCAGTACTTGCAACTGCTGCCTATACGCTCGCGGGGTTTCTGGTTACTCTCGACATATATCGAGGTGACTGCGACCTGCCGCGTGTGAGTTGGCTAAGCGAGGTTCAAGATCGCTGCCCTGCGCCGGTCAATCGAGCTGCATTTGTTACCATTGCCATGAACTCTGGGATCCCATATCTCGCCGATGTTTTCAACGTTTTCTTGATATTTACATGCCTTACATGTACCAGCACAAACCTTTATGTCGCCTCACGGACATTGTTCGGCCTTACAAGTGGACTCGAGGGTGGAAAGGGTCAGCCTTGGCATATACGTACTCTGGCGTGGTTTGGAAAGACAAATAGCTGGAAGGTACCCATTCGCGCCGTCATTTTCTCTGCTCTCGCATTCTGGTGGGTTCCGTTCCTTCAATTGATCGGAGGGAAAGAGAAACAAAAGTCAATAAATTTGGTACGGTCTACAAGGAGCATACTGTTGATTTAATTCTGCGGCTTACATTGAGATAGTTCGTGGAAACACTAAGTGAAATGGCCTCTATGGGGGTCATTATTGTCTGGGCGTGTGAATGCCTGGCTTTCATCCGCTATTATCACTGGTGAGTCACGTTCAAGAATTCCAAGAATAATCTGGTTTCTAGTCAGCTAAAATGGGAAATTTGCAGCATCACAACTCATGAAGACTATCTCCGGGAAAACGAAGTCTTTCAGGTCCAGCGTAATCGTTCTGGTCAATATCCGTATAAGGGCCATGGGCAACCTTTGCTGGCTTACTTAGCCTTCTCAGGCTGTATTTTTCTCATTGTTGTGGCAGGCGGAGCTGCCTTATGGAATGGGTTCCATAAGCTCCCATTTCTTGCTACCTACTTGACTGTAAGATGACACACACATCAGCACGTTGGTTACTTCCTGGCACTAACTTGAGTCTCCGTTACTTAGATCATTGTCTTCTTCGGACTTTGGATACTGCTCAAGATCACCCGAAAAGCTGATAGATGGGCTCTCGTTGAACTTTCCAACAAGAAAACGGTTTTAGACAAATTGCAGAGACTACATATCATGCGTGGTGCCACACAGAATTCATTTGATGGATCCGGTCCCAGTGAAAAAAATTCTCGCCATTTGAATCCGGCTGCAAACGACCTAATATCATTTTGCAACGGTAAATTGGCGAGGGCTGAGAACTGAAGCAGAAATAAATCAATAATTCAGTATGAAAAATGAACAATACCCTGATTATTGATCACCACACTGGACTACGTACCTCTGGTGCGCGATGTAGTCGCAGTCGATCGGATCCCAGCGAGCTAAGAATGATAAAAGCTTCCATGCATGATCACTACAAGACACTACTCCCCATTGAAGGCTCCGGCAACTATCTCTTTATTCATATCATGGTTTGAGGAAGACTTTACCGGCCATCCATGACCATTTGCCAGTTCAGTTTCCAAAGGACGCTGACGGATGCGGTCTTCCGCTCGGCCAGGACCATCATGACGAGCGAATTACTTGATCACATCCCCTTCCTGAGAATGTGGTCACCAGTGCCTTGACTTTCTAAGCCCGCGATGATTCTCGTCCCACAGAAGATTCTGCATAGGTGGTCTATACTGAATTCGCCTCGCAAATCCAGGGCTTGATGCATGCGGCCCTTACCGGTACTGTGAACTCCCTGAGTGGCAAAATGGCCAAGGAATACGTCCCTATTTCCTATGATATTGCCGGCCTAGCAGTGACTGCCAAGTTTGCGGCCTTCCATTAATGCAACTGTGGGAAGCATGCGCCACAAATTTAGGGAACTTGTCCCTCGCCTTCACGATGCTAGCGAAGGAAATCCTAGTGTGATTGTGACAGAGCCGTACTCTGAGAGCTTTTGGTCATTCAAAAAGCCTAAGTTCCTCTCCAGCAATTTTGCCGGATCATCTCGTATCTGCAGTGGGTGACTCCTTGGACGAGTTGAGATATCCGACCTCTTCAAAGCAGACCTGAATAAATATCTTTGACAAATATCCGTCGCCGAAAGGTCCAAGGAGGGAACCTTGCTACGCTTTGATCTTCATGCTGGACCTGGCCCCGCCAAGATCCCGAGGGAATGGTGGGATAGCGAAGACTGGTCATAGTGAACTGCGTACGCTCTGACATTGGCCTGGGGTGCTCATATCAGCGTGACCGAAGATACCAGCAAGGAATTGGTAGGTGCGACAAAGTGCTATGAGGAAAACAAGGAGTCTGTCTGGAGAAAGTGGGCCCCCAACGCTGGGGCGTTCATGAATGCAGCGAATGCGAATGTGTTCAGTCGTTCATGAAAACATGATTTCTACGGCGAGAAATACGAGAATCTGTTGAAGGTCGAACAGAAGTATGATCCTACAGAGAGCCTGTGGATTTACAGTGGAGTCAGAAGTGATGGGTGGAGATATGATTTGCACAGTGGTCTGCTTTGTCGAATGGATGAATCGTGACAGGCACTTCTCGTCGAACGAGATGGATGTATCTTCAAATTGCAAAGCCCATCTAAAAGTTTCTTGTTTGTCGAGTGTTTGATACAGGTTGAGGAAACGAGGATCTCATATACCAATTCAATCAGGTCTGCGAGAACCACCTTCAGCCGCCATAGAAGGAAGGCACCGCCTGTCCCTTAACGATAGGCCCTAAAAAATTGTGGCCCAAGTATCTCTGTGCGGACGGAAGACCCACAATCGACCATTCGTGGCGAGGGATATCTTGATTGAAACAAAAACTGTCACGGCAATGGCAGTGTACCTGCCTGAAGAATCTCAGATGCGGATTTGTAGTCTATGTCTTGTTCAAAGTAGATATCTTCTCCATCATCTCATAACAGACCTTCTCACTGACGTAGCTGTCGCGATGATAATCCTCGTGCTGGTAGACAAACTCACGCATCCAAGACGCTGGGGTTGGGTTGGTACCATTTGCACGCCGTCGAATAAGATCCAAGTACGGAGCAAGCTTGGCCTTTTCGACAGTCGAGACATGCGTGTGGTCAAGATATTGCCAAACCATTGCCAGCAATCCTGGAAAGCCCTGTGCATTATCCTGACCATTGACAATCTCGTCCACAGTCATGAGTTCGTATTCTTTCTCCGTGTGATGGTGCGCGGGATCTTTGCAGAAACATTTGGCTGCTTTCTCATTTGGTGAAGGTTTAGAAGACCATCCAGATCGCCGGAACCAGAAATGCCCTTCTACCGCAGCGTTACGCTTCTGGGCCATCTCCCAAGATTCTCCGACAAGGTCAAGTGGCAGGTAGAAATTCAGGTGGAAGGTGATGATTGCTCGGGAAAGCAGGTACATGAAGATCGCAAATGCAGCATTCTCGAAATCGGTCAATTGAACCTCCATCGGCCGGAATTCCACACACCATCCGGGACCATTGTCGGCTAGAGGCGGCTTGAAGCGAACATGATTCCAGACACAGCCGTGAAGAAGCTCGAACAGTCTGGTGTTGGAATCGTTAAGATTGTCCAGATCCGCTCGAGTCAGCAGAAGAGGGTCACGGGCGAGGATGGACGCAAAATGCTCTGCAAGTGCATCGTCCATGCCACCATCAAGTAAGCGATTCTTGACTGTCTTGTTCATTGGCTGCAGGGGACCGGTTTGGCCGAGCGTGGGAGGCTTTTCGCGTGAGAGGTATGCCCGATTCCAAGTCCAACGGGGTGGCTTCTTGATGTCAGCTTTTCACGCTCGTCTCTTTTTCCTTCTCTGGAGCGTAGGATACACGTACCACAAACTCCATCTCTCCAGGTCGACGATCGTCCACCAAGTCTCCGAACCTTCGCCATCGAATGTCCGTATCAACTAGATATCCTTTCCATATGGGTGTCGCAGCAGTCATGGCAAGAAGGACGTGGCCAAGTGGGATGAGTTGATCGTGTAACCATCGAGCCTCCGCTTCGTTGGCAGCTTGAAATGTCGTTTGGATGCTGCAGCATCCCGTTCCATTTTCCAGCTCGTCCAAGCAGAGATGGTCCAGAATGCCTTCTCCGGTCGGCGGGTCATCACGAAAAGGCTCAGACGTCAGATGATCCCGAAAAATAGGGAAGTAGGTTCTCATTCGACCTTGAGGCCGGCTCTGGATATTCTTGGCAAGCAGCTGGTATCGAGGCAGGGGACAAAGAAGTCGGTTAGGGGAGCTAGGCGTGGTCCATGTGTCTTCCACTCCCACTCGGGGGAACGCACAAAGAGACATGGCTTGCTGATGAGGCGCGAGAAAATGATTTATGAGTTGTCGTCTAAGCTTGGAATCAGTTTGTATACACCAAAGAAATGCAGGAACATGTGATACCTTTGACGCATATTTGCTTCGACTACCAAAAGATCCTTTACTCTGCCGTTATATGGAGCTGAAGGCGTTGTCTCCACGACATAACTTGCCCATTCCCACTGTAGGGTCGCCCTGTCAATAACAAGTTAGTTATGAACGTGTCTATTTTCAAGTTTGGCTCCCTTACGCATCACTCGAGCAGCAATTTCTGGCTTCCCATTGGCGTATAAGTCTCTCTTGCTCGAGCAGCAAAGTCGCCCGCGAATTTCTGTGGTCAAAGTTGACTAATGCGTATTCGATCTGTGTTTGTTCAAGTCAGCATATAAAGTTTACCCATGATGGATTTTTTTTTCCGACTCACTTCGTCGCCCCATAATGGATTAGGGTCGTTTCGATCCTTCTGTTGATGCCATAGACGAAGCAGTTGCTGTCGAGGTTAGCACAGATCGCGAATGATACGCAAGAAAGAATTACCTCCGTGGCCCATTTACGAACAACAGGTGCAGCTTCTTCGGCTTCAGCCCAAGTCAATGGCGAACCGTCAATTCTGCCGTCAGATTAGTTACGTCCATGAGTATCCTCTGTGCAGTCACTCACGCTCGTCCCATGCTGGTGATAAAGGCAACCCCGAAGCCAGAGAGAAAACGAAGCGCTGATTCAGGCTCTTGCGATCAAATGCTGGACTCTCATTTATGTACGTGGCGAGCAAATTTTCTCACGATAATCCCACAAACCCGCAATGCCCTTGATCATTATAGATCCACGGACGATCATCGGCAGGGATATGGCCTATGACGCAAGGCATTTTCGGATCCGGCGGCAGCGGGATCTACGGGCTAACCTTATTCCCCTGCGGCCCGCAATCTAGGGATGGCAAGCTGATCTGGCGAGTGGACCTTGTCTCATGCCTCATTGCGTGTTCTCTGTTCCAAAGTCGGGATACCTTCAACGAGCAAGATGGGCGTTCCCAAACCAAACCACAGCAAATGCCGGGAGATCTGGAGAGCCCAAAAAACGAGGAAAAGTGCACGACCACGGTCTCAAGTTAGCATTTCCTGATTCGAAAGACCCCATTTGATAGCAGTCGGTTTGAATGGATATCCTTGTAATGTTCATTGGCTTTGCAGACAGAAGTTTTAGGTCTGCCATGTGGTTGGATACCACGATAGTCCCATCGCTGCCAAGCCCAAGAGAATGGACGTGGCAAGGCACAACGCGTTCATCGCCACATAAATGCGTGAAAAGATGATCAATGGAGATCTTTGCTGGCTTTCAACATGAATAGTAGTGGGGTTTAGTCATGGTGTCTGCGTAGTACGGCATGGCAGGAGAAGGGATTTTCTTCAGGCAGGCCGCATCATCTCCCTGATCCAAAGGAGGATCGTACTGACGGCACGAGTGTCCGTATGATATCAATTCACAGGATCATCCAGTAGTCCTTATCATTAAATGCAAGGTTTTCCCACCCTGGAGGTGCATGAAGCGATGATTTTTAATTCTTAGAACAAGACATGCAAATTCAAGGGTCTTGGCAGGTAGAATGGTCGCCGATGACAGGGTATTAAGGTATGAGAGGAAGACCCCCCAGTGGGTTTGCCAAGAGTAGTGCCCTCAGCTTTTCGGCCGTAACGCGTAAGACTTGACAGGAAGGAGTTTGAACTGTTTGGGAAAGCCGGTTTGAATCTCCGACTTGATCACCTCCATGCCAGCCTCGTCAAAGATCTGCTTGAACTTCGCGTCCGTCCTTGTCACGCTGCTGTCCTCATCGTCGTACATGTCTTGATCGCCGGGATGAGTGGAGAGATTCTCTTTGATCACCATGATCCCGTTCTCCGTCAACGAGTTCCGGCATCGCGCCACGTATTGAACTAACTGCGCATCTGTGAGGTGTCCCACACACCATTGAGTCCAGATCAAGTCGTACTTCTTCTCTGGATACCAGTCCTCAAGGCCAAGGGTGTAGATGTCTCCTATAATGCCATCTTTCTTGAGCTGCCCCTCCTGAAGGACTTGGGTAAACTTTTGAACCGGCTCTACCGCGTCTACCACAGTGCAAACATGACGCAGAAAGCCCTCAGTGACGCGTCCAACGCCTGCACCGCAGTCAACTCCGAGGTTAAACTTGCCCTCAGATTGAAGCGTGGGTAGAAGTCGGCGGACTTTGTTCAAGAAGTTTTTTGACCCTTGCAATTCAATGCGCGTATACCATGGATACGTGCCAAGCATGCCTAGCATGTTGCTGGTGGTACTAGGTAGACTGCTCCAGTACCTAATGGAAGCGGCGTGGTCGATCTTGGAGTCAGCCGGTGCTGAAACATCGTGGAGCGCCTGATCGGAATTTTTGGTATTCTGAGACATGACTGGAATGGCTTGAGAGATGGTCTGGATCGAGAACAAACACGGGGAAATTTTTTGTGAATTGCGACAAGCTTACGTAACAAGCATGCGGGCCATGGAGATCCAACCTTACCCCACCTCACGATTAGGTAGGTTGAGGGGGTTCCTGATTTTCGTCTGACTCAAGGCAGATTTGAATTAACACTCGAGCAAATGCTGAGTTTTCTGTGCACCGGTATTTTCTTTTGAATTATGTGAGGCGTCGAAAGATGGTGTGTTTGAGAGCCATGAACATCGCGAGTGGACTACGTTGGTTTCTTTGCTAATAATCCCATGCAAGCCATGATGTCTCCAGAGGCATCAAGGGAGCAAGACTAAAACTTTTGTACGAGAGTGTAGATATGTAGGCATACTACGATGAAGAGAATTATCGGGCACAAAATTCAGGGCCCGCTGCTGGTCGTTGTGGCTACACAGCGTCGTTGGTGTTTAAACTGATGGGTGATGGGTATAGTTTTGAGATCAACCTCACTTTTTCGACCATGAGCCGGCATGATTCGACCATTGATCGTACGATGCGCAAATTTTCTTGGCAACGATTATCTGCGTACAATCAAAAGACTCAGATGCAATTTACTTCTTCGATGATGAGTATATTGCGAGCTCGGTAGGGATTCTCTAAGAGGTTTGAGGATCAATGCCCGATCATCAGAGACCTGGGAGGACAGCCGCCCAATAGTGTTTCTTTACCAAGCTTAACTCTCATGACATTCCCTGATAAAATGAAAGTAAACCTCGTTGGTTCAAGTCTTGAAATTCTTTCCTAAGAACTGGCCCCAATAACTAACTAGTTCACTATGGAGTCTACTCACTTGGCAATAAGGTTCGCCGTAGCACACGCCGTGACTTTCTCGGGTTGGAAGCCCCCGCCGACCGGACCAAAAGCCGACTTCGGGGGGCCAAACTTATATGCGACCACATTTCTTCCTGCTCCTTACAATCTCGCTTTAAGACTGCAAATTAGAGCGGCAGACATTGATTCATGTCTCATACACAACCCTCTTTGGAGTTCAGAGTGCCCACACCCGCCGCTGGGCCCCTCGACTCTGATGACCTCCACAGAGTCCCGCAACCAAGCGAGTCATTCACTCACCCGGAGGTCGCCGCCACACTTGGAAGCCGAGGCCGAAATACTTATCCTTCGCCATCCTTCGATGAGAAATTTCATCATGATATTCAAAATGAAAGTATAACTCCTGAATCAGCTTTTTGGCATCATGACATGAATTTCGATTTTGTCCCCTCGACCAATGATGAGGAACTTTCCATCAATTCGGACTGGCCAGTGGGCGCTTGGAATCCGCCCCAAGTCCAGAGTCCATATGGGTTGACCGATTATGATTTCGCCGATTATAATGCGGTTGCAGGTCAACCTTCACCGGGCTACCCAGGGGCGCAGCTTGACCTGCCTGGATTGCCTCATCCTGGAATATCGCCGTCTCCCCTGAGCTATACGCAGACGGTCGAAAATGAAGGAAGAGCATACGTGCCTTTTCTCGACAGCGGACGCTCATGTTTTTCTGAGCACATGATGGGACCAAGCACGCCAGCTATCCCTGTCCCAAGCACGAGTCGCCCTTCCAGCCTGCCCAGGAGAAGAAGTCGGTACTTTCTAAGCAGGCTAGGACAAACGGCGAGCGGAAGACAAACGCCGCAGACTCCAAGCTCTCTTGATCCAATGCAGAGATGGCAAGAATCTCCACCAGAAGATGAGCCCGCGTCATTGTCAGCAATCATGCAAGCCGTCAGTAAGTCAGAAGGTCTCGGTGAAGCACCTTCGGGCGGAACAAGCAGTCCATTCCGACATTATCGCCGGCCAGCCTCACTGGCTAGTTCGAAAAGCGGCACCAGTGTCTCATCATGGCAGTCTTCGGCTTCGAATCGATCCGCAGTGTCAACGCCTAGAACGTCCCAGTCTCAATCTGGCGGTGCACGAGTCGGCAAGAGCAAGAGAAAATCTAGAAAGCCAAGTGGGCTGGACAATGACCGACCATTCTGTTGCACATTTTGCTGTGACACATTCAAGAATAAATTTGATTGGTGTCGCCATGAAAAATCTTTACACCTCAACCTGGGAGGCTGGGCATGCACTCCACATGGAGGCGCGGTACTGTCATCAGTGACGGGCGGGCTGCACTGTGCCTACTGCAATTGTCTGGATCCATCTCCACAGCATCTCGATGCGCATAACCACTTCCAATGCTCTGACTCGCCTCGCATCTTCCGCCGGAAAGACCACCTAGTCCAACACCTCAGACTTGTGCACAGCATGGTGGCCCTGCCTGTCATTGATGACTGGAAAATCCCCGGCCCGAATATTACCTCACGATGTGGCTTCTGCGACAACCGACTCGAAAGCTGGGATGAGAGAGCTGATCACTTGACAACCCATTTTCGCCAGGGAATGACCATGAAAGACTGGCAAGGGGACCATGATTTCCCGCCAGAGATCGCAGCACAGGTCATGCATTCTTTGCCGCCATATCTCCTCAGCTGGGAGTCGCAGACAATGGTGCCATTTTCCGCATCAAACAAGACTGCCCAGGACCACTTAGCCCAGATCTCTGCTCGGGCGGACTGGATTGCTGCCACCGCTTGCGCTCAGCCTCAGGACGAGCCATCAGTCGTGCCGGAATCTTCCTTACAATTGGCCCCCGGGGGCGAGACAATGGTGCCACTACATACCTTTACGGGAATTTTGACACAACATCTGAGTCGCTTTGCTCGTCAGCAAATGAGTCTTGGGATTATTCCTACTGATGAGATGTTCCAACAAGAATCGAGGAGATTGCTGTATGATTCGGAGGACTCTTGGAATCAATCGATTGCAGATAATCCGGCTTGGATATCGTCATTCAGGCAGCAGCTTCAAGTGCACCCCGAGAACAGCGCAGGAGGAGGGACGGACCAATTGGAAGAGGCGGTTGCTGGGTTTAGGGTAGGGTAATGATGAACTGGAATCTGCATTTCATGTTCGATCTGCGTCTCACACAAGAAATTTGAAAATTATTAAATATCTCAGCTGCATCTTTGACTTCATCTCTGTTGACGGGAGTGAGACTTTCGGGACAGCAGAGCGGCTAATCCTCACGTCATTGTAGACTCTAGACATCCCTGTGCGATGCACAAATTCGCACGTCATTGCCCGAGCATCAAGACCATTGACAAAGTTTTGACATTTTCCGTTCGGAGAATACTGTACTTGAATCAGAACTTTACACTTGGCTTTGACCACTGGGAGAATACTAGGTATGGTCACACAAAAGTCGGCGGAGATCAAAGACACAGATTATCTGCACATCGTCATCAATGTCTCGCATACTCTCGGGCTTCTCGGATGAGGTTTCTACTGGTCTAGGTTGCTAAGTGCTTCTTGAACAATGAACAGACAAAGTTGCCCGATCAATGATTACTGTGCTTGCATGATTGATAGAGTAATACTCCAGAACGTGGCAGACTTCTCTACGAAGCGAATTTAAACTGTACTTTCGTTGAAGCCATCACTACGTCAATGTACCACATCAATAGGTGCGTGGCATGTAGCTCTGAAAATAACTGTTTCAGAGATTTTCAAGTGTAGGAATGTGCCGAATAGAATGGACCAAAAGGATAATAGTTCTATTGCTATTACGGCCGATACTGCAAGGTATGTCAGATGGCGCCGAGCAACGCACCTACATTATCCTAGATACACTGGGTAGATCAAGTCAACGCTAGTATATCGACTTGGGATCAATACTTAAACACTCAAGAGCTCCTTAGTTCCTTCATCCATTAGTCGACTCTTCATCAGAACTACCAACAGCTCCTTGAACTACCAACAGCTCCTTGAACAAGAATCATCAAGATGAAAGCCTCAATCCTAGCCCCCCTTGCAATGCTCTTTACCATCGTCATGGCTGGGACGCCTGACAACCCCGAAAACATGACGCCGTGTTTGGTATGTCAACGATGAGAGATAAACCCCAACAGGGCTTTCTTGCATAATCAAGTCATATCTAACACAAGGCTTCTGAATAGCTGAAATGCAACCAGCAAGCAGCCGAGAAAGTGGGGTGTGGCACTTACTTGAACAATGCCTGCACATGTACGAATGACGATTTTGTGCTTGAGCTCAACGTCTGTCTGTCGGCGTATTGTGATGCGACTGATGTTAAAAGTAAGTCCAAATTGGTTTCTATGTGAATCGCTCAGTTCTTGATGACCGTGAACACGTTTCTGATTATTCAACAGTGTCGAAGGATTTGCACGTGAAGATCTGCCATGGGAACCCTGTTTGAAGGATGCGCCGTATGCTAAACCGACAGCTGGTGTTGTTTGCCCACTCTCACCATAGGCCTTTTGGGTTTATCCGAAGCAGGGGAGGATAATGCGATTCTTTGAGAGCTTGGTGTTGTCACGCTTCCTTAGAAGTTACCGGCAATGCTTAGTCTTGCCCTTATTCCAATAGTATTCATATTTCTGGTCAAGCCACGCATACGATGTCATGTTGCATTCAGTCACTCTTCTTGCACTAAGTTAACTTACTTTCTTAGCTGGATGGGCGGGGCCCCGCCTCGCGAGACGCGAATCGGGGCGAGTCGGCTCCGGAGACATCACCAAACCCGACGGGGACTCTGACGAGGCTGGTAAATAACAAATGCTGAGACCTCTGTTGCAGATTCTGTTCACCCTCTAGCTGAGTTGTTTCAACATTGAGGTTACAAAGATATGGCGCGGTCCAGCACAATCTCGAATCATGGCAGGCTCCGATTCCTGCCTTGGGCGACCGTAGTCCTTGTGCTTGCCATCGCATACCGCATCTACCTCCACAACGCGATCTCCTTAATATTCGGATTTGGTCGAGTGATCCAATCAATTGAAGACTTTCCTTGGGACTGCAAACGCATACATCACCCTCTCTTAGAAGGCTGCGAAGATATCTGGCTGGACTACAACAACCGCAAGCTATTCGGTGCATGCACCTTCCTCACTTCTCGCACCGGATGGAACCCGGGTGGGAGCTTGTACAATGTCTCCGCGAGGTCGCGCACCGATCATATTTCCGTCTTAAATATCGACGAGCCAGGCTCCGACGGCCTATACGGGCTGCATCAGTTGAAGGTCGCCTACCCCGGAGACCTTGACCTGCACGGCTTTGACGTGAAGCTTGTGGGAGATCGACAGCGGTTCTGGCTGATCAACCACCGACCGCCGGTGGATCCAGGGACGGGAGAACCCCTCGACGCCCGTAAAGTGGGCGCAAATTCCACTGTTGAGATATTTGATCTTGATGCGTCTTCGAACACTCTGGTTCATGTTAGAACAATTGCTAGCGAGGCGATCATCTCACCCAACAATCTCGCGATTGACAAAGATGGTATTGGATTCTTAGTGACGAATGACCACAAGTCAAAAACTGGAATCTTTCGCGACCACGTTATATTCTTTGGAGGTGGGAGCTTGACCTATTGTCGGTCGGATACTGGCAAATGTGAGGTCGTCACTCGCGAAGGCTGCGCATTCCCAAACGGCGTCGTACGCGGTCGTGATGGGCTTTTCTACGTTTCTCATTCGGCATCGGGCGAGATTACTGTTCACAAACACTCCGACAATGTCCTTGTTGAGGTTGACAGAATTCCCCTGAATGTTCCACTTGACAATCTCTCGGTTGATAAGGAGGGAAATGTCATGGCGGCTGCTATTCCGCATTCCATCGGGTTTATGCAGGCCGCTGATGATCCGTATAACCGCGTTGCGGCGGCGGGCGTCGTCATGGTTAGGAGGCTAGGACAAACAGATACCCACTCGGCAGGGAGCAACTACGAGGCTATCAAAGTTATTGAAGACAAAGATGGTAAGTTGCTTCCAACGACGACGGTGGCAGTGCATGATGCTGAAACCGATCGCTTGTTCCTGGCCGGGGGATTCTCGCCGTTCCTGAGTATCTGTCAAAGGCGCGGTTGAAAGATGGGACACAGCGTCGTTCGCGTTTGGCAGGTTGTCGAGGATATCTCGAAGAGTCCATTCTTACCCTCATCCTCTATGAGGTCTCCCCTCTTGCTCTCGATTATTCTCCGACTAGTGGCAGTCCTCAGCTGCATTGCATACCGAGAATTGTGCGTGTAGAGTCAAGAACTCACTTATTCTCAGATATTCTAAGTCTGTAAGAAATTGAAAATTAGACTGCAGGCGTGTTGGGAACGAGAGATAGCACGGGACATCTTCGGGGGACTTCCGATAATAATAATAGCGAGTTAAACTTTTTGGTTGGCCCCGCTCGTATTCTCGTATTTCTCGGCTCGCATTCTCGCATTCTCGCGTTCCCGGTTTCGCGATCTGGATGGAAGTTCCACGGTTAGGAAGAAATTTCGTATCGAACGACATTTAGCTTAATCTATTTTCAGCATGATTTTTCATTGTTGGAGTAAGGGATTTGATATAAAGCATGCATGCCCTCGGTCGCCGTCGCACAAAGTAATCCCATTAGTCTTCTCCCACCTTCACTACTCATACTCAATTTGTCAATTTGCCTACCATGAGCACCACAAGCAATGACGGCGGCATCAACTTCGCTTTATACCGTTACACTCCTTCAATTGCAGCGGCCATTATATTCGCCGCTGTGTTCTTCATCATCACTGCTCTGCACGGTATTCGGCTATGGCGGAATCGCACCTTTTTCTTCATTCCCTTCATTATTGGTCTCCTCTGTAAGGACTCACTTCCCTTACCATTCGAAACGGCTCAAACTTGGCAAGCGAAGCTAATCGTAAAATGTTATATGTCACAGTTGAGTGCGCCGGTTACATTGCTCGTATCTTCTCCCACTTCGACACCAAAGCGCTCGGTCCATACATCGTTCAAACCATGCTGATCCTGGTCGCACCGCCTCTTTTCGCTGCCTCGATTTATATGACTCTAGGCCGAGTGATTGTCGCTCTCAACTGCCCACAATTGTCAATTGTGCCAGTTCGATTCCTTACGAAAATATTCGTGGTCGGGGACGTGATATCGTTTCTCCTCCAATGTGGAGGTATGTTTTGGCACCACAAGCCTCATGACCCTTATTTCAGTTTATTGAAACTAACTTTCTCTAGGTGGTGGCTATATGGCCGCTGGAACAGTGTCCGCCATGAACATGGGCGCTAACATCGTCATTGGTGGCCTCGCCATCCAGCTTCTATTCTTCGGATTCTTCGTGGTCGTATCGGCAGTGTTCCACTGGCGCGTGAAGAGCAATTCGCCGAGTATTTCGCACGTCTCGGAGCACAGCAAGAAATGGGAGACCATCATGTGGGCTCTCTACGCTGCGTGTTTCCTTATTCTGGTGCGATCCATATTCCGTGTGGCCGAATTCGTTGAGGGAAATGATGGCTTCATCATGAAAAGAGAGTATCTCTTGTACATCTTCGACGCCTGTCTTATGGCTTTGACGGGAATTGTTCTGGCACTCGTGTACCCCGGTTCATTCCTGGGCCGCAATGGCAGCAAGCGAGATAGCGAGCTCCAGCTCATGTCTACGGACGAAGAGTGCGGGCACCCGCAGCAGAGATCAAAGGCTTATGGGCCTTGAAAAATGAGCAAATCTTCAGTCTGGTGGCGATCTACCGCATACAGTGGCGTTGGGCATTTGTATATAGAATTTTTGAATATGATATAGAACGCATCTTTTGCACTTTTCCTTCATGTTCGGTACATCTTTAGTCAAAAAATCGAAATCGGTGACTAGGACATAAATATTTCCTGACTATGACCGCTATGAATTAGAAATCCTCAAGTGTTGGGTGAAATTTCGACATTCAATTTTGAGGAAATTCTTTCCTGGTACTGCCGCATCGCTACACGTTCAGCCACGCTAACAACCTTAATTTTCCCTCTCCTTCGCCCTTCCACCACCGCCTGCAACGCCACTACCCCTAGCCTAAATTTAGTGATATCCCTTTTCCACTGTGACTACATGACCTCTCCCGTCAGTTTTTCTCCGAGGCCGTGTGAATGAACCCCATGCAAGCCGAGGACACGTCCCGTAGCGCAGCCAGGTCGCGGTTTCGCCCCAAGCACCGAATCAGTCACACCAAGTCTCGAAATGGCTGCTACACCTGCAAGCAGCGTCACGTAAAGGTACCAACCGAGACCCACTACTGTATCGTCAATTCCAGGCAAAACTGACGCGACTAGTGTGACGAGGAGCGACCAACGTGCGGCGCATGCTCTGTTCGAGGCGAAGACTGTGCATTCCCTCGCCCAGGAGGCACACGTGACCTACGAAGGAGACAGCCAGCTTCTCCTCGCGAGAGACCATCGTCTGCAAGTGTTCATCCGGAGGAGCGCCAGAATGCGCGCGAAGTACCATTTCGCCCATTGCAGTTCAATGTAGCGCCTTCCGATGACTCTCAAAATGTTGGCACCCAAGCCAAATCAGGCCTTAATATGGGCGACTTGACGCTACTTCAACACTATCTCTTACACACCTCAAAGAAGATGACACTACACAAGATCAAATTGGTGGTCTGGGAGCATGTCATTCCTGAAATGGCTGCAGTTAATGAGTTCCTGATGCATCTCGTCTTGGCCCTGGCTGGCCTGGATATTCTGACCCTCGAGAATACCCATGATGGGAACATTCAAAGCTCTAGAGCTACTCATCCGTTAATTTGTTCAAATGCATCTCGACTTCAGTCAATCATGGAACATCATCAACAAGGGCTGGCTGGGCTACAGGAAGCGCTTTGCGCCACCAGCGAGCCAGACGCGGAAGCCCTGCTGGCCGGGTCAATGCTGATAGCGGGCTTTGCATTCGCATCGTTCGGGATCAGAGATCTTGATCCATCAATGGCTGTGCCCCAAGACAGTACAACGCCTGGTCCCGCTTCACCATCTCCTCTTCCTGACGTTAGCACCCCTCAGATACAATGGCTTCACCTTGTCCGTGGCGTGACGTCTATTCTGAAACAATTCTGGCCAACTCTAAGGACATGTCGACTTAGGTCACTGCTCTTCAACAATAATGCTAATGATGATTGGAGGGTAGAGGAGACAAAATTGCGCGCGAACACTACACCTAGCGAAAACATCCGATCCAAGAGGCTGCAGAGGTTCGCCACCGGAGCTAATCGTGCCATCACGGCTCTACGGGACCAAATCGGCAGACTTCGCGTATCGGGTATTTTTCTGGAAAACGCCGTCGGCTCACCGTTGAGTACGACCCCGCACTCTGACCAGAGTGGTAGCAGGGAGAAAGCGTCTGTCGACCATTACGAACAAGCCATAGCTGTGGTGGAGAATCTCTACATGAGGATCCTATTTGTTATGCAGCTTAAGACGCTTGGCTCTCAGTGTTCTGCTGACCTCGAGATACAAGCTGAACTCGAAGATGCAGCAGTTTCAGGTTGGCCTCATCTTCTTTCGGATGAGTTTATTTCCTCCTTGGACCCCCGTGGGCGCGTCGACACGTCACAGGGTCTGAGCTTCGTGATTCTGGCACATCTGTACTTGACTATCGCTATTTTGGATGAGGTTTGGTATTGTGGTAAGAGAGTCGATATTGAAATTCACAAGATCAGATCTGTGATCGCTGGTCTGGATGATGCCCACCTAAATTCCTTGATGGAATGGCCAATGCATGTCATTCGGTGATGGCATTCGAGGACCGATCGATGTTTGATCAACTGCCGGAATTGACCGAGCTCGGGTTGACTCAATTCCAGGCTTGGATTCTGCGAGCACACCAAAAGAGACATTGAGGATTCAGACAGTTCAGTTACCAAAGAGCTAATCAAATCCAAAGAATAATAAAGAGCTGAACTTGAATGTATTCGAGGTCGCATGGTACCTATCAATCAATGAAACGCTAGAATTTGCCCGTAAGCAAGTACTACTATTAATCAAATTCTCCACCATTCTACAACGTAAACACCGGTAAATAGCGAATTCCCGTCTCTCGTTATCGGAAGAAGAATGGAATCTGCTTGTATTATGTTGAATGTATGTCATTAGTCATGTTGAAATTATATAAACGCCCGTCGCTCGTATGCATTCATGCAAAAACCCGCTCTTCAAGCGATGGTCTCAGCTTGATTCTCGTCCTGAACTTTGGATGTGACATCCTCCGCTGTAACCTGAATCTCGTGGCTGTGCTCAAGCTCAGACAAGACGATCCAAGTGGGAACAACAGCAATAAGCGTGATTCCAAAGTTAAGACCAATGCTGACAAAGTGGTTCGCACCACCCTCAGACTGCATAGCCCAAGCAACAGTCTGGCCCAGAGCCTCAAATCCTCGAAGAATACCGCAGTGATAGGACAGTGACGAGATATCGGTGCTATATTGACCGATAAGCCAGTACAGGAATTGTTGAAACGCCTGGCCGCCGAATGTCCAGAAGAACACCAGAGCATAGGATTTGCCGAAGCCACCAGTGAACCAGTCGAAGACGGGTGACTCGGGGGCGTTGTAGAATTGGTTCTGGAGGATCGAGGCCCAGATCCAAGTGCCCGTGAGAATGACCACAATCGAGATGAAGGCGACCTTGGCGCGGGTCTTGATGTGAATACCCTGGCGATCGAGGAGGCCGGCGATGATGAACGAGGATGCAATGCCGGCGAAGTTGGTGAAGAAGGAGGAGAATGCACGAGCTCGGACGGTAAAGTAGGTTGTGAGCCAAGTGCTGAGGAAGCCGTTGTAGAAGTAGCTGATGAAGAAGGAAGGGAGGAGAAGGAGGACGCGGCGAGTAGCGATCAAGGAAACTGCAGCCTTGAATTCAGCGGCCCAGGTGGCCTGCTTGTGAACGAGGACCAAGGTTCGATCTTTGCGTTGCACTTTCTCGGCTGGGCTGAGTAGTAGCGCGATAGGAAGGCCAAGGCACATGATGACGATGAACACGATGTATGTGCTCGAGCTAACGGATCCCTTGGTGGACGTTTGGGCATTGAGGCCCAAGTTGATTGCACCTCCCACAATTGGCCCAGCGGCCTTGGCGGTTTGCCAAATTGCTGTTTCTGGTTAGTATCTATAGTGAAAGGCTTCAGGCAGCAGACTCGACGGTTCGGGGTCATACCAAGGTAGAAGGCACGTTCGTGAGGGCTAGGATATCCGATGATAATGGCAGCCTCGGCAGCCCAGAAGAAACCAGCAGAGATACCACACAAGGCACTGCCGAAAAGCATGAACCAGGTGTTTGCCGAGTAGTTGTTGGTGTAAAGACCAGCACCGTAGATGGGGTAACCAATAGCTCCAAGCGTCAATCCATAACGGAGGCCGATGCGGTTGTTGATAGCTCCCGCCGCGACACAAACGATCGCGAACAGACCATAGACAAGCGCGTTCGCCGCAGATACAGCATAAGGCTCTGCTGCACCACCGGCACCCAGATTGTTCAAAGCGTCCCACATACCAGGTGCGGTAAAGGAGACGCCGCTGGCAATCGCGATCTGGAAAGGAATTGATCGAAAGATCGATCGACGAGTGCTTGGTAAAGTTGACTCATCTACAGACTGAGCTTGATGCTCATCCACCACTTCCGGGTGGGAAGTTGTGATGGTCATAGTTGTGATCAAGTCTGTGTACCCTAGAAGCCGAAATTTGACCTTGCAAAAGGCGATCAAGATACAGACGACGGGTATAGGAAGAGCATAGAGTGTTGAATCACTACTACTTCAAGGAAAATTTTCCCTATGGGGATAATGTGGGTCTATTGCGTGATTCAGAGCTCGAGGTCTGTGTTGGAGTTTTTACGTGATGCCAAGTCCTCGATGCCCTGGGGAAATTGGTTCTCGCGAGTCGTTTGAGGTCTTGGTGTGCTTTGTGGGGTATACGATGGCCAAGAAGACGGAGTGAGATCAATTCTGCAATGGCGGACGAGAGGTATAAATGCTTCGAGTTCCATAGATCATTGTCCTGGTCTTATGCACTAGCTGCAAATATTAACTCTCGATCTTTACACTATGTGGCAAAACAAGCTTATTTCTCGAATGCCGGGCGCCTTGCAAAATCGGGCCGGCGGGTTCAATTTTTCAGCGTGCCGAGTCTCGCTTATCGGGCCGTGTCCGACCCATGTGGGCCAAGATCTGTTCAACTCAACTTAAAGATCATAGCTAAGTCGTAAATCCGTTATTTGGTGCCTAAGTATTGAGTTTGGATAGCCGATGTGGAATTGGTAGCTCGTATTGATTATGCCCACGTCATGGCCCATAGAGACTGGAAGCGATCGCTGCGTGCCTTGACAAATAGACGCCAAGGCGGCATACATTAGGAGTCCACATTAAGGGATATGATGCCGACACATTATGTCCACCTCATATTTAGCAACAGAAAGCAACAAAGAGGGGGAAAGAGGGACAAGAGAGGAGGGATAAGAAAGAAAGCACCTGAATAAGCGAGAGACAAGAAGGATGCACGGAAATTGACTAAGGATATCCTGGTAAACCATCTGTGCCTGTGTAGGTAAGGTTGTATCTAAGGAGCCTAGGTGTACTTCACTTCCACCCTTAACAATCTTGTAGATAGGAAATATTACAAATGTAGCTCGATGCGAAAAGCGTGCAACAAGTACCATGTTAATCAGGTTCTGATAAGTTCTCTTTCTGATGATTACACCTTAACAATCATGACATCGACGATAGTTCACGAGCCCCGGACTGGGCAGGGTTCGAGAATTAAGAAGCTTAATGAGTGCACTCTAAATCCCTGAAAACGCATATTTTTGTCTATCTGGAACTCATATCCAGCTCATTGGGCTGCGGACGAGCCGTTTGGAGATTCGGTTACATTCGTCTGAGAGCTTTCCTCCCACAATAAGGCTGCACATTGGCCGTGACGGGAACGTCAATACTTTTAACCCTTGATCATGATTAGTTTTTCATCATAGAGATAGAACAGCCAGCCCTGGTTCTGTGTGTAAAAGCTGGAACGGAAAAGGAAAGCCACCATATGCCTGCGAGAGCTGACAATGCGTTGTCAACCCCACTGGCCCACAGATCAAAACGGCAAGACATAACAGACCCAGGCGGAGAATAAAACGAGCATTGTACTGGTTATTGGGGCAATCTATTAGTGCAGTATGTATACTGCATGCGAGTGGTGCCTGATCATTCTCGGCGTACCTGCCAATGGATGCCACGCAGACAAAGTTACATCGAAGCGCAAGCGGGCATTGGTCACGCCCGAGAATTCAGCCAACGTGGATCGGCAATACATATGAATGGCTTGAGTGAAATACACCTTTTAAAAACTAGGTGCTTAGTGATTCTCGCTCAGCTTTAATTATCTACTCATGTTGTCAGCTCGAGCGGGCAGGGCGAACAAGGTGACCAGCTACAGCCAAGCGGTCACCGAGGTCCGCGGTGCGGGGCAAGCAGCCTCTAGGTTTAGCTCCATGGAAATCAGCAACCGATACACCAATCGTAGCATGTCGCTACAATTGAACATCTCGGATACCTCCAAGCCAAGTTTCTGTGCTCGGGCGCCCGATCTGGCCACTTTAGCTGCAACCCCGCAGTGTCAAGAGCCAGCTCAGCCACGGTAGAGGACCTCACGTTGTACGAGCGGGAGAAGTGCAGTGTACAAATAAGATGGACACCCCACCTTGCCACTACGCTCGTGATTTCGAATCCAGCCTACCTTGCTCTATAACTCGATTCATTTTTGGGAAGGTTACTTGAAATCATGGGTTCACAGGACCTCGAGCCGGGCGTTGAGTCGCATACTTGCTCCATCCAGGAATTTACAAACACTTCCTTCGACTACATCATCTGCGGTGGCGGTACTGCGGGATGTGTTATCGCTGCGCGACTCAGTGAGAATCCAGATGTGACTGTTGGCGTCGTTGAAGCTGGAAAGTATCGTATCGGCGATCCACTCGTCGATACCCCAGCCGCTTTCTTCCAGATGTTCGAGGACCCTGAGTATGACTGGTGCCTGTACAGTGCACCGCAGGTAAATTCTCTCCACAACGGTCTGCAAGGGAATGTCGATCTAATAACCCTTGCTGTTATAGGAAGGAAACAGGGGACGAGTACACCATATCCCGCGTGGTAAGCTGCTGGGTGGTTCCAGCGGCATCAACTACATGATGTATGTTCGAGGATCTCGACAAGACTACGACGATTGGGCCGAGCTGGTCGAGGACGAGGGCTGGTCGGCCGATATCATGCAGCAGTATATGCGCAAGCATCAGGTAAGCCTCGTCCCCTATACCTTCAGCCAATGTCCAAACTAACAGTACCGGCCAGACTCTCGAACCATACGATGAAGCAATCACAGACCGCTCGACCATGCCATTTGTCGGCGAGTTCCACGGCACAAGTGGGCCGGTCCGCACAAGCTTCAACGACTCGATCCTCCCGATCGAGAACGATGTCATCAAAGCCTGCGACGAAGTCACCGGTTTCACAAAGAAACCCACCGATCCCTGGAGCGGCGACCACATTGGTTTCTACCACACTCTGGGTTCCATCATCCGGACAGGCCCCAACAAAGGCAAGCGCAGCTATGCAGGCCGCGGATATTATGAGGCGAATAAGGAACGGCCCAACCTCAAAGTCCTCTGCTCAACCCTTGTCAACAAGGTTGTTCTCGACGGCAACAAAGCCACCGGCGTGAGCATCTCGCACGATGGCAAGGAGTATGAAATCGCCGCCAAGCGCGAGGTCATCGTCTGCGGCGGAACACTCAAGTCCCCCCAGATCCTCGAACTCTCGGGCATCGGCGACCCGGAGGTCCTCAAGGCCGCAGGCGTCGAATGCAAAGTCGCCAACCCGGCTGTCGGCGCCAACTTCCAGGACCACTCCATCACCTTTGCTGTTTATGAGACGCAGCCCGGCACTATCACCCTGGACTCATTCTACCAGAACCCAGAAGTGATGGAGAATGCACAGAAGCAGTACTTGGAGACAGGCGGTGGTCCTTTGAGTTGCACCTCCACGATGCAGGGCTTCTTCCCCGCCAAGTCGGTCTTGTCCGAAGCTGAGCTCGAGGCTGTGGTTCAGAGTATCCGGGATGTCAAGCCGACGAGCGACTTCCACGCGCGACAGCTCAAGCAGATCATCAATCACATTGAGAGCGATGTGTCTGCAAATATCCAAATGGTCCTGGTGCCCGCGACTGCGAATATAGACGGCATCGAGCACCAGAAGCACATCTTCCCGCCCGCATCGCCCGATAAACCTGCCGGTCTCACATTTGCGATTTGCTTGCAGTACCCCGTAGCTCGGGGTTATGTGCACATTGAAAGTGCTGGTATGTTCTCTGTTCACACACAGCCTGACACCCTTGAGAAAGCAACAAACTCGTAAACTAATATCGCATCCAGATCCAACCAAGCCCCCTGTGATTCAGCCCAACTACGGAGGGCACGACGCAGACGTCACCATCCTGGGCGCAGGCTTCCGCTGGGTTGACAAAGTGCGAAAGTCCGCTCATCTGAAATCTTCACTGGCGGAGCGCACATTCCCCGAGCCAAACGTCGACCTGTCTGACATGGCCGCGGCCAAGGAAGCGGTCCACGACGCCATTTTGGGCGAGTACCATGTCTGCGGATCCGTCGCAATGGGTGATGCGCTAGACTCCCGGCTGCGTGTCAAGGGTGTCGAGGGCTTGCGGGTGGCCGACGCATCGATATTCCCGAACAATGTGAGTGGAAACATTGTGAGCAGTGTGTATGCGGTCGCGGAGAAGGCGGCCGATATGATCCGGGCGGACTGGGACTTTGCACCATTGAAGGAGACGATGGCTTAATTGTGCCAAAATAATTGTTGTATGTCCCGCTCGCTGTCTCGTTTAGTTAACTAGTCGCCTGTTTGGGAAAGATGGCTCGTGACAGGTACAGTGCGGATCGCGACGCCTGAAGTGGGGGTCCACGGCTAGAAGTGAAGAGAAAGCATGGCCATTGACTGCCGATTCGCTGTTGAACGAAGCTCGCTAGCTTTTTCGTATTGAGTCAGAGTCAATAATGAATTGACGTTCTCCTTTCTGAGTGCGGCTTCAGGGCGACTTGGCCTCTACAGTAGTTGTAGTTCCAAGCCCCGTATACAACGCCTTGTCATCGCTAATATTCGCCCTGCTTGTATATAAGGGAGTTGATGTGTCTCTCTTTTTGTCGCCGCTTGCAGTACCTGACTGTGCCACTATGGCCAACGATTAGTCGGTTTTAGGCCTCGCTTGCATGGTTTTGGATGGTCTAGAGCTTTTCGTCTGTGTCGGGGCTCCACACTGGTAGATTCGACAGTTCTCACTGCGGCAGCAATAATTGCTGGGCAGCACAGTCTTCTCTCTGGGACGGAATCGAGTGCTCTAGTAGTCAGCTATCCAAGGATCAGGTAACTACGGCTTGATTTTAGCACTCCTCCTCATCCAGTCGCGATATTGAGAACCAGTTAGGATCGCGGTATGACGAATCCAATCATGGATCTCCGAGCACACTGCGGCAGGGACCAGCTGGCCGACATTCACTTGCAAGTTGCAATTATACTCCAAAGTACTCCGTAGACTGCAAACTTCGAGTGTGCCACTGACAGGCAATGGGGCCAGAAAAACTCCTCTCAATGTGAATGCAGTGGGAATTTCGGAGTTACCGCGGCTGGGCCTCACTGATTGAGCCTGTTCGATGTTGCACGATAAGTGGCACTGCTACATTCTGCCCCTCCCTGGCCGTCTGGGGGTGGAGGAGAGGGGGAGGTAATCGCGACCGCACTCTGGAGAGGATCA
This sequence comes from Penicillium simplicissimum, assembly GCA_024706585.1. Taxonomy (NCBI): domain Eukaryota; kingdom Fungi; phylum Ascomycota; class Eurotiomycetes; order Eurotiales; family Aspergillaceae; genus Penicillium; species Penicillium simplicissimum. Next base: position 2,771,139 of record JAMZTW010000129.1, on the reverse strand, counting down.
ATGGCTTGGTGATGGGCGGAATCCGATAGGGTGCAGCTCAGCCCTATGGATAGTGCGTCAATGCATGGCAGCCTCAGGGCGAAGCTCGAGGTCAAAGTGCTGGTGATGATGGATCGGACAGTAAAAGTTTGGCCACATTGGAGATTTCCGAGGGCCTGGCGATCTAGTGTCGTACTGAGTTCCGAAGTACTGTAGCGTGAGTGAGATGGTTATGGTGGACTCGTCGTTCTAACCTTGGGGTTCCCTCATTGGTGCGAGCTAGTTTCAAGTCTAAACGGCTAACCGCAAGCTTGGGAGAAATGCGACCAATGCCATTACAGCGGTGACATGCTGCCAACGGCGTTCATGAAGTGAGCGAAGCGAGGGAGCTGGGTATGATATTCATGTGTACTGACCGGATGTAGAGTGATTGAGCAATTGTGATGCTGTTGATGCTCCGAATTGAAACCTTTGATACAGAGCGAGAGAGAGAGTTTGGCGGCGCCAGATTACACTTTCGGAGAGGGCCCAGCTGAGTCCTGGCCGTTGGGGAATGCTAGCAAACGAAGAAAGCACGTGCACCCAGCACCCGAGCAGCTCTACCGCTCTAGGCCGGAACCGGAATAGCGTCCTCACTGCTAGCGCGAAAGCTCTCGACTTCCCCCGTCATCGAGGCATTATTGGCTCCGCCCGACTGCGACTCGATCGCTTCTTTTCTCTTCGGTCGAACCTCAACTCGACACCTTGACGGCCTCCAGAACAAGAGAGAAAAATCTCTGCATCTCTCGACCTCATAAAGCGCTCAATCAGGATCCCCTGGTTCCTTCCTCGCGCCGCCGTTCGCCGACTTTATCGATTCCACCCTGAATTGATTATCTGCCCGGTTCCCGTTGCGGCCACCAGCCTCACTCATCTCCCACACCCTCACCATGTCGAGCCAACCCCTCCTCCAAACTGCTCCAGGTAAGCTATAAGCTTTACTACTGCATTGTGATTTTGATCTCACCACTTCATCCCTGTCCTCCTCATTGTCTTCGTCGCTCCCAATTCAACCAAGACCAACCTGCTGAACACCCCGCTTAGGCAAACGCATCGCCCTTCCCACCCGCGTCGAGCCAAAAGTCTTCTTCGCCAACGAGCGTACCTTCCTCTCATGGCTGAACTTCACCGTCATCCTCGGTGGTCTGGCCGTGGGTCTCCTCAACTTCGGTGACCGCATCGGTCGCATCTCCGCCGCCCTGTTTACCATCATCGCCATGGCAGCCATGATCTACGCCGTAGTAACATTCCACTGGCGTGCACAAAGTATCCGGCGACGAGGACAGAGCGGCTTTGACGATCGCTTCGGTCCAACCATCCTCGCGATTTCCCTGCTGGCCGCCGTCGTGGTCAACTTTATCCTGCGCATGCGCGATAACGAGCTGAACTGAGCTTGCTGAGCTCAAGCTATTCCTCTACTGGCCTTGGTCCTCCTCGAAGGTCTGCCATCCAGCTGGATGTCACCGTGGGCTACCTGATATATGTCGCCTTGCTAAGCCTAGCGTTTTTATCTTTTTTCTTTTTCTTGCCGAGCAGGTTTTCGACCGACTTTTGCTAGTCGCATCGCAGCTACTCCCTCCTGCCACGTTTTTGTCTATGAATATCGTCCATCAACACTGGGTTCGTTTTGGCGCTTTGGGTTCGATGTATCTTGGGAATTCCTTTATCTATCGCATGTGACATGTTACTAAGACTGGACGGTTTTTACATCTCAATCAAAACAATGCATGCCTCGTCCCGTCTTAATTGATTCTTCCCAAAACCTAGCGGACGCGGCAGGTACTTTGTATTTCTGGCCCCCCTGATGATTCTGTCTCCAAGGCTAACATACTGTGTTGCTCGCGCAGCTTCTGGGGAGTCTCCAGGCCTCGGCCAGCGTAGAATCAAGATGCGACAATAACCACAGATCTTATTCAACGCTTACACTCTCTGTTCAAAGTCTCTATTGACAATAGTTCTTCACCAACACATCCCCCTTCAACATGCCATCGGCAATAAACTCCTCAAAGCTCCAATAATCCTGCATGACTCCCTCACCAACAATAATCGCATGGCTCAAAAACTTGGCAGTCCAATACGAACTTCCACGAGTGTACTGCGCCCACGCCGACAGTCCAGCGTGCAAAGTCTCCTTCCGAAGCCCAAGCACATTCTCCCCACCAGTCTCCATCGCCCACTCACCCACAAACGTAGGGAACTTACCATCACCCGCCGACTCCTTCGCATCCTTGCAAATATACTCGGTGACATTTGCACTCGTCGCTTCGGGATACTGGAAATAATAATGGTGCAGATCGAACACAATATTCTCCGACGCATCAAAATGCGGCGACCAGTACATCTCCGTCTTGAAACTACCCTGCAACATAACCGGAATCTTGGGATTGACCTTCTTCACATGCGCAATGACCGCATTAAAGTACTTCAGCAGCCACGCCGCACCGTCCTCCGTCAGCGCAGCGGCGGTACCAAACTTCGACAGATCGTGGTTATCGGCCGGCTCGTTGATAGGCTCGATAGTAAAGCTCTGCGGACGACTAGAGGTCTGCACGAAGGCAGCGACCTCGTCCACAGCGCGGAGCGACCACTCCAGCGCGGTCTCGTTATGCCACCACCCCCAGTTCCCGACCTTTTCGCCGATATCGAGCCCGTTCGTGCCGCCGGGCAGCGAGTGCAGATCCAGCACGATATGCATGCCATGCTGCTGGGTGGCGTGCTCGGTGATCCGGCGCAGGTGCTCCTGCTGCCGGCCCGAGTACATCTGCGAGCCGGGGACGCGCACCCAGGCGGCGTAGGTAGTCGGGATGCGCAGGACGGACACGCCGGCCGAGGCGAGGGTGTCGATGTCCGCGGTCGTGATGTAGGTTGCGTAGCGGGCTTCGAAGACGCGCGAGCACTCGGCCGCGCCGAGGTTCGCGCAGATGGTCCATTCGTCGGAGGCGTTTGCGCCGTAGGTGGACCACCACCGGGTGTCGATGGTGGATTCTTGCTCCAGCCAGCCGCCCAGGTTGACGCCGTAGCCGGAGAAGGTGCGCCAGTTGATATAGCTGGTGCTCTTGGGGTCGTGCCTGTTGGGGGAGACGGCTGGGGAGGCGAGGGTGGTAGTCAGGGATGCCAGCACGGCGAGCCAGGAGAGTGAGCGCATGATGGGCAGGGTATCTTTGTAGGTAGGTTCTATTGTTGAACAGGACGTGTGGTGAGTATTGTTAGGTAGAGTTGTGGATTTCCTCAATCGCCAAGAATACCCGCTCCTTTTGAAATGGACATAGATCCCTACCGTCGCAGGCAACCTTTATATACCCTCGACTTGCCAGCAGGTTCAGGAGAAAAAAAACTCTAGTTTCACAAATCATTTACCGCGCATGTACGACATCCCCAGTTCGTCTTCCCCATATTTCCCCCAAGAAGTAAAACGTAAAATGTGGGGACGCCCCTTTGGGTCGGAAATCCCAGCTTCCACACGAGATCTATAGCGGCAGTCTGCCGGAGAATGGGAATGCCGGTGGAGACGCACTATACATAGCGGGTTGTCATTCGCTTAACTGGTAAGGCTTGGTCGATTGCTCGGACATTCCCATGGGCACAGAGCGAATGAAGTCGAAGCAGGGTGAAGGAGTTTGAGTTCTTGGCTTGCCGAATAATAGCCGAACAGGTCGGAAATTCCGAGTCGGATTGGCCTCCCTGAAAAGTATGTCTATTACCGGGCAAACTTTCGCTTTGCAGGCATCCTTGAAGTTTCAGGGGGAGGTCTGGAATTGGCTGGGCCATTGACACTTATCCTGAGTTGTTTTTGTCGTCGAAACCCGTAGGGTTAAAAATGGATGTAGTAGGATATATTCCTGGAACGGGGATTGTTTTTACCAGCGGCTCTGTAGGCATTTGTCCGATCTTGACAGACTGACATCGGAGACTATGTCCAAGGCAATTGTTCCGCAGAGCTTTCCAAGCTCTTCCGACTGGCCGACGACTCAAGTTCCTACAATATATCAGTTGATGTATGATGAGCGTGAGAGGGATATCGAGAGTCGATCCGGTACCTGAGCTGACGGAGAAGTTATCAGCAAAGGGTTAGGTAGGTAGCCCAAGCACATAGACAACCCAGCAAGTTCATTGTGGTGAAGCCAAACACGATATATTAACTTGTCATAAAATCAGCCAAGGACTCATACGTTTTAGTGAAAAAAAGTTCAGATTATAGTGAAATAAGCGTATACTCACCCCTCCATGTAACTAGGAATCGGCAGCAGAAACCTGCGAAAGAAGAACAGCATGGATAGAGAACTTGACACTCCACACAGCAAGCCAAAAGATGGCGAGCGCCGCCTAGATTGATCATGACCATGTATCAGCAGGTAATTAAGAAATTCCGACTATTAGTGAGGCTTCTCGATGTTTCCCCGTACAAATGAATATCGCAGCACCGTGGACGCACTGTCTTCCAAAGACAGACTTCCCACTCGTCCCCGCGACATCGTTACCTTGAAACACCGACTTCGCTTCATAATATGGCTGAATGATGAGGGTATGTACGACGGTCTGTACAGTTAAGTGAATGGATGACAGAATTGAAAGAAAGTCATCTCTCTTCAACTTCTCGCGAATGGCGATGCGCGCTTATATGCGGTCAATGATTAGGAGCAGAGCAAGAGCGTAGAGACCACATAACAGCGCCTTAAGTAGAGCTATTAGCCAATAACACAAACCGGAGCAACCTTGTTGATTGCGATAATCTTACATATTCGCGCCCTCCTTCCATCCCCCTGGTCAAGCTCGACGTCGTATGCTCTGCAATAGACACCCAGGACACTATAGGAACAAGAGACGCGCAGCAGTTGCAAGGTCAATCTTTGAACCCATTCGGGCGTTGCCAGCCACGACAATGGAGACTGTAAACTTCGCTGCAGTGGATGGGAATTTGCGGGGAAGCAACCAACGGCTCAACGAGGCGGTTCGATATCTGCTAAGTATGCCGTCGCAGCAAGTACCGAGCCAACCGTAAACCAGAAGCAGCAAAGTCCGATAACCATCTTCCGGCCAACTCACCATGAGACTGTCAGAATCCGTAGTATGGTCTCTCATCTTGAAACTTGATAAAGCATCGCAATCATAGGCTACCTACCGCATCAGTGACCAGAGACGCAATGAGTGCACCCCCAAAAAGCACCTCCACCAGTCAGACTCATCAAAAGCTGCTTCTCAGCATTGCCGAGGGTATGCCCCAGATTCGAATGGAACAGCACCAGCGCACTCGAGATGACGCCGGTATCGTACCCGAAGAGAATCCCACCAATCGAGGCGGATAGAACCCATGTCCACACATATTTCTTAGAATAAACTGGAATGTAGAAAGGTGTTTGCTCGACAGTCTCGAGTTCCAGCGCCTGGAGGTCTTCATCGGCGTGACATTGTGGAGCGCGTGCGCTTCTGTGCGTGGAGATGCCCCGATATCCACGGCTTCATACTCACGCTGGGCATGGAGAGAGATGTCGCTCTCAAGTTCGCTCTCAAGTTACCTGTTGGCCATGGTGCCAAGGGAAACGAATATTTACGAATATTATCAAGTGATGTTTTTCTGATCTCTCATTCCGTCATTGTGTGCGTGGCGATATGCCCCCACGAACTCTACTAATCCTGCGTCGTCCGGTCGAGCTCTGATTTGTGCCCACGACAGCCGAGACCCTGCCTTTCCTTAGATGTCCATAAATGATGGCCTGGATATCTGATTGCCACGGCAACATGGAGAAATAGAGCAAACGCTGTTGCGACACTGCATCGGAAGAATTGAAGCATGACTTCGGGTAATTCCTAGCACACCTAACGATGCGATAGAGATTTTGTTATTCGCTTAGCTCCATAAATGCTTTCTTTTCAGATGAGGATTTTGCATCAAAGTACCTATGCAATGTAACTTCCTTTGAGCTCGAATTTTAAAGAAGTAGATACGCCGGCAAATTGACACGACTTCGGCATTATGCTGCGCACTGTACTCTTGATGATGTGCTTTATCTATGTGGAGGTGCGGGGAGTAGTGACTTTAGCTTGAAACCCCGCACCAACTGATAGAGTAATGGGCCCGCAACGGATGTTCACCAAAAATGCAACTGTTGATCTTTTGCCTGCTCAGGGAAAAGTGTCGGAAGCTTTGTTGGTGATCTTTGTCAAGTAACGGTGAGGAAGGAGAGCTGACAATTCGACCATTGTCGAGGGGGGATCTTGACTACGTGAGTGCCAGAAATTGTCTCCCGCTGCGATGAACCTCTTGTCATGCACGATTTTGATTTGTTTGCAGAGCATGTCAGCACATCCATATCTTGACCCGAAGTGCGCACCTCGCAGGCACGACCGAGGTCGCTTCCATTCCATGGCGTCGATCCCGCACAGTCCATGACTTAGCGTTGCACGCGGAACAATAGCCGCAAGACGAAGTCTTTTCTGAATGTCACCTCTACCTGCAGTGTCTTGCTAGGACCTTCCATCTTGACCGGAGGTTCTCATGCGCCATGGGAAGTCCAAGGCAAAATGTAACCCATTATGGTAACAGCAAGGGGGACAGAGAATACCACCCGCGTCGGCGAAGATATATTTACATCGTCCTCTCTGCCCTATTGCCCTCACTCATCGCAACGATCATGTTCTATCCCGGTTGCACCTCATGCCTTCGGGCTTTGCTTATCGCCCTTCTCGCTCTTGGACCAGCCAACGCTGCCCCCACTACCGGTCGGGACAACAGCCCGCCCGTGGTGTTACCCATTCCTCAAGAGATTTCCTTGTCTGGCAAGGGCGTCTCGCTTGTTGGTGGAACAGTGAGCATCGTGACGGGCAATGCCACAGACTCGGCCACAATTGATACGATCAAGGCGATCGTGGCTTCTGCTGGGGGGAATGCTGTTGTTTCAGCTGAACCCACGGGCCATGGCACCCAGATAGTCATTGGGACGGGATCAGAGAATGACGTTGCCACTTCCATTGCGAAGGCTCTTACCGGTAACTCTGCGGATGGGCTCCTCGCCGACGGGTACGTCCTCGCATCGGGCGATTATAAAGGCCAGCCGAGTATCGCCCTCAATGGTGTGGACAAGCGCGGTACTTTTTATGCAGCACAAACCCTTCGCCAGCTTCGTGCCGGACATAACATTCCCGGTGTCAAGATCCGTGACTGGCCGCTCATGTCGATTCGCGGTTCTATCGAAGGCTTCTACGGTGAGCCGTGGTCTCACCAGGCTCGTTTGGACCAGTTCGTCTTCTATGGAAAGCACAAAATGAACACATACATCTACACTCCGAAGGATGACCCTCTACTTCGCGCAAATTGGCGTACACTCTACACGGGCGACGCTCTGTCTCAACTTCAAGAGCTCATCGACACCGCCAACACGAACCATGTCGACTTTACCTTTGCTCTTTCGCCTGGCCTGGACTTATGCTACTCTTCCGATGCCGACTTTAATGCTACAATCACCAAGTTTGACCAAGTACGCAAGCTTGGAGCTCGCAGCTTTTACATTGCTTTCGACGATATTCCACTTGCATTTCACTGTGACTCAGACAAGCAAAAATGGATTGACACAGGGAACTGGCACTGGCTGGCTGATGCCCAGGCCTACTATCTGAACCGCATCCAAGAAGAATACGTAATCCCAAACGGCCTCAAAGATCTGGAAACGGTCCCGACCAACTACGCGGGCAGCGCGCCAGATCCTTACAAGGGCGAGTTCGGCACCATGCTAAACAAGAACATCAGCATCCAGTGGACCGGCGAAGGAGTTTTCAGCGACCAGATCAACGATACAAGCGTTCAGCGCGCCGACACGACATACGTGACCGACAAGCTATTCTTATGGGACAACTTCCCTGTCAACGACGGCAATCGCAATCGCCTCTTCCTCAACCCGCTTACTGGCCGCTCTCCGGACCTGTACAAGTACCTCCTCGGGTTCACCTCGAATCCGATGGAGGAAGCCTACGCCTCTATGCCCGCGCTCGCCAATTACGGAGACTACATGTGGAACGGGCCAAAGTACAACGCCGACCACTCAATAGCTGCGATTCTATGGGAGCTCGCGGGTACCGACAGAACCGCCCACGACGCCCTACTTGCATTCGTCGACCTCAACCAGAACTGGCCATACCGTTCTCCGCAGGTGCACTCGCCCCAGCTCAGCAAGGACATCGCAGCGTTCTGGGCTGCCCGGGAGGCTTCATCCAAGGCCAAGCACGGATACGCCCACGGGGAAGCAGCGCTGATCAACCGCCTCGCCCTTCTCACCACGCTCCCAGATGTTCTTCCCCGCATGGCGATGAAGGGCTTTGCGACTGATGTGGCGCCCTGGTCGACCGTGGCAATGCAGTGGGCAAAGGCGTGCCAGCACCTGATTACCATGCTGCATGCTCTTGATGATGGGGATCAGACGAAAGCTGATAGCGAGTTCAAGGCTGCGCAGGACTGGGTGAATAAGACCAAGGCTAAGACTGTGAATGACCGGAATGATCAGGGAGAGGAGTTGCCTAATTCGATTACGCCAATTACGGGTGATGGGTCGTTTGATTTGTTTTTGGCTAATGCGACGGCTATTTATAAGGGACAGTAGTCGTTTTGAGGGCAGGGATGATGATATCGACGTTCATCATGTCCAGGGCCTGCAGCAGAATGTACATAGTATGATGACTTGAAGAATCATGGAGAGGCAATGCCCGTCGAGCCGGTTGTCTTAAGATTGCATCATGTAGTCCACTTGGGGAAACTCGGAGGCTCGAAGCATAGGTTCGACAAGATGTCGGTCCAACAGACAAAGATCAGAGTCTCCGGGCGCACACGAGTCACTGGGGCACAGAGAGTCATGACATTGTCGAAGCTGACGGCGTGCTCAGGTGTTCCAAACCCACTCTACATTCTTCAACAACACCACTCCAGGTCGTTTCTGGGGTGGTTGATCGATAATACCGTGCCTGATAGATTGATAGCTATGCACAAGCACGTGACTAGTCTGATCAGAGGCCACAGCCAGCAAGCGTACCGCCCAGCCGGGTAGGTGGCCTGGCCTGTTTCCAACTTTCCAGTGTTCCACGAAACAAGAAACACCAAAACCACGCAAGTACCCGAGTCAACAACGAATCGAACCAACGAGCCGCTGCCAGCGCCCCCAGGTTGGGCACTGACCCTCGTCTCAGGGCTGTCACAGCATCAGGGTCCGACCGATTCGACCCGATTCCATGTGCTTCGCACAGATTCCTGGCGAGGCTCCCAATGAAGTGGTCCGACCAGGGTTCGGAGTGGATGAGGATACACGCCCTTGATTTGGCCCATTTGGGAGTCTTGGGTTGAAAGAAACATAGCCCAATCTCTCAATACCTGCACCATGCTGCATACACCCACCCATACAGCATCGAGCTCTATCAGAACATCCATTTACCCCGGTCGGCTTGGCTTCTGATTTGCGAAGGGGCAGGCATCATTGCGCCTTCATTGATTACAAACAGAGACCCCCCCAATCAGCCCGCAGGATCGGCTGGAGGGAGGCCCAGACCACACCTTATCCTTGGCAGGTCTTGGGGCTTGGGAACCGACTGGTGGAGCTGGGAGCCAGGCGAAGATCATGATTGACTGGTTTGATGATTAAACTGGGTCGGTTTTCTCTCCTAGAGTCTCTGTGTCTCTGACTTTCTGTGGCACTGGGTTGGATACGTCGCCCGAACATGGGAGGGAGCCGCACGCATCCGGCCAAGAGGAGAAGGGAAAGAATGGACATTGTGATGGATCATATCTGCCTAGATAGGCAGTCAACATGATTTTTGTCTTCGTTTATGGTTCTTTGCCTCATCTATACCTACGCTGTCCTGATCACGATTCTTTTGTTTCATATACTACAAGGCAGACATGGAGAGGCTATCATGCCCTCGTATGGCTTGTCAGTGTCAAAGTATAAAAAAGCCCCGATCCAAGTGCATGACGTCTCGTCGATCGGGAGCCCTCCACGTCAGAAAGAGGTATGTCTGAGGGTCTCACGGAGGGAACTCTGTAGATGATTACGAGAAGTATGGGGCATGGAGTAAATCATGGCGGTCCACGATCGTTGATCGATGATAGGAGAGTGTCTCATCCGAGAATCATCACATCATGGCTCCACCTTCACGGTGGACTGGCGTCAGCACTGGAGCCTGTGAGTGTGAAGTCTTGAGGCCTTGAGCCTACTCCTGTAGGCCTCCTCTATCCGCTATCGTCGGTGATCCGTAATTCGTGTTCAGCAAGCTGAGACTCTCCGGCTCCCAGGGGGTGTTTGAATTCCCCCCCCCCCCCCCCCCCTTTCTTCGTTTTCCCGTCCACGCCTTCCACCACACGCAACTCTGCTGCTGGACTGGTAGTCTGGTACTCTCTCCTGCACTTACCAACACTCTGCGTCTGCCCATTTTCCAGTCTCTTCCACTCTTCTTCTTTTCTTCCTCTTCGCTCCGCTCCCGCTTTTCATCTCGACCTTTCTCCCCTTTTTCTCTTTCACCTTCTATCCTCCTTCTTCTTTCTCTATCCTCGCCTCCTCCGCCTCCCCTTAATAGATTTTCGCCACCCTCTTCCGTAATCTCTCCACCCCAACTCCACTCCCCAGTTGGGCCCAACTTGACACGGTCGCGCGACAGTCTTCTTCTTCGTCGTCGACGTCCACTCCTTGCGCACCCTCTTTCCTCTTCTACACGGGCTCGCTCTCAACCACCTCATCACCACCTACCTGTAATTCAACCTCCTCTCAATCAAAACCCAAAGAACCTCTTCCCCCCCACCCAAAAAACAGAAGATCGTTCCTATTTGCCATCAACAAATCCAATCAAAACAAACACCCTTACCTCATCAAGCTGTCTGGCCTGTCGACTCCTCGCGCATGGACCCTGTCGTCTATCGCCGATTCTAAGCCTCCCTCGTTCGGCCTCTCCCAGCCCAACTCGGCTCGCCTGCCCACCTCGCATGGCATGTTTCGCCTATTGCCCTGGCCCTCTCCCATCGGAGGGAACAAGGTAATGGCGGAGGACGTCAAGATGCTGGCTCCGGCCGGCTGCGCAAATATGAACGTCAACGTCAGCGCCCTGTCGCAGTCGCTGCCGCCTCTGCTCAAGCGCAAACGATCCAACTCTTCCGCGACCGACGCTCCCGTCGCGACCAAGCCTCGTCTTGAGCCGTCAGTCATGCCGCCAGCGCTGTCTACGTCGATGCCCACCGTCCTTTCTGCTTCAAGCCCTGTGCCAGCGCCCGTCGCCCCGTCACCACCAGTCACGATAGCGCGCGAGCCGGCGCCGGCGCCGGCTGCGACTGCGAATGTGACCGCGCGCCCTGATATTGATCGCCTGCGTGAGACGATCACCGCTCAGCTCAGTCTCGAGGTTCTCCTCAAGCACAATGAGCTACGGCTGATCGACCAGGAGATAGCCAAGTGTCAAGTTGCGCTGGAACAGTTGCGACGCTGCGCCGAGATCCCTTATCCGGGATCTGCAGTCTCTGGTGTGTCGGCCGATGTGAGCGCTGGTACGGGCATGTCGGTGCTGCTGCCTGGAAATGGCCCAGCACCAATCTCGCCCGCGCCTTGGGGTGTCACGGAGGGTCCGTACTCTCGACACTACGCGCGATGGCTGCTGCCGGACCCGCGGTTCGATGGTGGCGAGGTCGACACGGGATTGCTGGCGGTTCGCGACGGTGGCTTCATGGTGCCGGAAGGTCGGTCGACGCGTGGGAATCCAATGGACTTCAGCTCGCTGGCGGGCAAGACTCGACCGTCGCGTGGGACCCCTCAAGCGAAGTTTCAGTCTCTGTCATCTGGGTATCCCGTGCCTAAGGAAAAGTCCGGACCCATGCTCATCCGGCGCAAGTCGGATCAGGTCCTGGTCAAATTGGTCTGCCTGGATTGTCGTCGGGATAACTTCTCAAGCACACAAGGTTTCATCAATCACTGCCGCATTGCTCACAACCGCAACTTTGCCAGTCATGACGCTGCTGCGATGGCCTCGGGTGAGCCAGTGGAAGTCGATGATGCAGGTGCCATTGTCGGCGGTGCTACTCCTCGCAGCGAGTCGACCAGCAGTGCTCAGTCACCCGGTTGTGTGCATCCGTTGATACGCTCTGCACAACTCCCTACACCATCGAAAGAGACCATCACACCTCCAAAACTCTCGCCAGTCCATGTGCCTGCTGCGGTCGCCACGCCGCCTGCCACTGTTCGGCCCACGCACGAACCTCGTCCCCAGTCCGAGCCAGTCAAGGCTATGCAGAACCCCTCGTTCCTCGCCTCCCCAGCAACCCCGCATCTCTCTGCTCTCATGAGAGATCGCGGCCTCGGTCTGGACATGGATCAACTTGTGAAAGAGGCCAAGACACCCGTGGATTTGTGTGCTCTTTCTGACGACGAGTCGGACGCCGATGAATCTGAACATCAGTCCACAGGAACGAATCAGGCCTCACCTCGGCAGAGCGTCCCTGTTGCTCGTCACCCGATGCGTACCCCGACCGCGAAAGCTGCACTCCAGCGCCCGGAGAGTCGCAAGCGTCTCGACAGGGGCCTCCACGACCTTCCGGATATGACTCCCTCCCGTTCGCCTCACCAACAATCGTTCCTCGACTTTGCTTCGCTTCCGAGTGGGCCTCACCCCGCTCTCACTGATGCCTCTCGCGAAAGCGACAGCTTTGACCACTCGGCCAATCTCAGCCCGAACGCATTGGAGTCCAACCAGGCGCCCAGCCTGGTCAGCGATGACGAAGACGACTACGAAGCGGCTTCCGACTCTGACAGCCCAAGCTCTTCCGAGGCCGATGAGGAGGAGCAAGAGTTCAGGCATATCGAAGTTGAGGACGATGAGCGAGCTGGTGCCCCGTCTGCTGCTACCACTGAAGCCAAGCCTGGTCCGTCTTTGACGAACCCTGGCCCCCAGGCTGCACCTACGCTGTCCCAGCCGTTGAAGCAAAGCCGCTCGAAGAAGCTGTCTATGGTACCGTCATCTGGCGACCGCACGCGCGACGGCAAACAGGTTGGCTTTGGACACACCGGCAATGAGAAGACCCAGCTAAAGCATGCGAACGGGCAACAGCCTCCGCCCCCGAACTGATGTCCCCTTCGCATTCGTTGGCACTACCGCTAAGCATACGATCCACCACAAACTCCCCTCTCTGTCGGGCGGACATGTTTAATATACATACCGCACCTGCCTGACCTTCTATTCAACAAAACCCCATTTACAACATTACCCAACTTGATTTTAATTTCCTGTTCGTTCTCACCTGGCCATCACCCATCTTGACGATGGCTGCTCCGGTCCAGCAAAGAGCGCATGTTCGTGAAATGGATGATGACCTCGCTGCCCTGATTGCCCCTCTTTTTACTCTTCATGACTCGTGTGTTATTCTGTGTTCCCCCTCTCTTCTCCCTCTTCCTGTCTTGACACTCGCCCTCTTCTCCCCATTCGTCTTCATTTTTAATGAAGCCCTTTTCCACGGCGTGATGGTTCTTGGTCCTTGTATCCTTGGTTGGGTTGGGAAGAAGGTTCTGTACATAGGTGTGTTTCTTTTTCCTTGAAAACTGGGAATGGAACGATCCAAAATGCGATGGCTTGACGAAGTATAGAATATGAGGATTGGTTACTGATAGTTTGTTTCTGGGCTACTGTTCATGGTCTTGCATGGTGCTGTAGTAAGTCTCGCATTCGATGCACCTGCGGGAATCGGATTGCCCGACATATCTCTCTCTAGGAAGACGATCGGGTTTGACCGATCTCTGAGTACGACTCGGTAGGAGCGGCCAGATGTGTACTCCAGTGACCACCACGGGTTTTCGGGGAAAAAATCACAGTTAAATGGACTGAATGTGCTTGTCAAAATTTGTTAGCTTCGAGCGCCCGGGAGATGGAGTCTCCCGGTAGTCAGCTTTGCAGTGTTTGCACTCAAAGGTGGGTAATTTGGCTTAGCGCGATACCCATTTCCGCAACTTTCTACTGTACCAAGGCTAAGAGCATCGACGCAAGCGCGCTTCGGCCTACAGATTCTCAAAACTGTAGCGCGATCTGTTCAAAGCTAGGCCTGTATAACTCGCTAGCTGTGGATCTGCTCTGCGAGAAGCCTTGACCACCCACAGGACCACCGACTTGGCGCTCGATTTGTGGCGGACATCAATTCGTCCGGAACTTTCACCGCGCCTCACAAACGCATTTTTTTTTTTTCGGTCTTGGATCATTGCAGTTTTTGGCAGCCCCTGGACGATACAAACCATGGCCATTGACACAGATCTCGCCGCCGACCAGGGCGGCACAAAGCATCATACCCTCGAACCCGCCGAGGACTTCATTTCCTTCGGCGGCGACGACGACGCTGCCTCAGACGAGTCCTCAAGCGACGCCGCGTCCGACGTCTCCTCAAACGACCCCGACTCTCCTACCACCTTCCACCCGCAACACATCTCCCTCGACACATTCCGTCGCCTCCTCGCCTGCTACCCAACCACAGTCGAGCAAGTCCACCGACGGAAAGCCATGATAAAGCTCCAGCCCAAGCCGGCCAAGGGCTCTAAGCGCAAAGCCGACAAAAAGGCTGTCTCGACGGCCGTCAACCCGCTGCAGAAAATGGAGTTTAATGCTTCAGAGAAAAAATATATCCAGGACGAGGTGGATAAGTTTTTGACGCTGGATCAGTGGCGGTATGAGGGTATGCCGCGGATAATGGCTGAGCGGCGGGAGAAGAATGGGGGTGAGGTACTCAGCAAAAAGGATTTGATGATGGTTATGGAGTGGAAGTTGTGAGTTGATCTCCACCTCGCAGGGCAGACGTGGTGCTGTACTAACTCACACCCAGAAAACACGGCGTCTTCCGACCCATGCTCATGGGCATGATAAAGACCAACCCGGAAAAAACCGTGCACAAATGCTCCGCCGCCGCCATGGCCGCTCTATCCCCCGAAGACCCCATGCTCGCGCCCAACGATGCCTTCCCCAAACCCAGCATCGATGCACTAGCTCCGCTCCGGGGCGTGGGTCCCGCTACCGCGTCGCTGATTCTGTCTATTGCGACTGGCGCGGGGAATCCCAGGCAACAGGTGCCGTTTTACAGTGACGATGTTTACATTTGGCTTTGTCTGGAGGAGTTTCCCGAGTTGATGGACGAGGACGAGGACGAGAGCGAAAGCGAAGACGAGAACGGAGAGCCGGTAGATGCAAATGCCAACGCGGAAGAGACCAAGAAACGCGCTCGCATACGCAAATTCATGCGTCCCAATGGCGAGTTGAATGTCAAGTACAATATCGCCGAGTACCGCAAGCTATGGGATGCATGCTGGGAATTATGTGAGCGACTTAACCGCGCCGTTGAGGCGGAAGCCGAAGCCGAAGCTGAGGGTTCGTCCGATTCTACACCCACGCCTGCGCTGATCACGCACAATGATATCGAAAAAACCGCCTTCGTGCTACGCAATATCGCCGTGTCAGGCTACTTCGAGGGCCGAGATCCGGAGGATGTTTTCCGGATGGTGGCTGCGCGGAAGGAGAAGGCTGATAAAGTGTCTGCGTCTGCGTCGGATGAGACGAAACCTGGTAAGAAGAAGAAGCTGACGAAGTCGGAGAAGAAGGCTTTGTCGAAGAAGGAGATGAAGGCTTATCGGAAGCTGAAGAAGGTTGGGAATGGGAGGAACAATCCAGTTAAGAGGAGGAAGGTTGAGTAGAAGGGAGGGTTGGTAGATGGATGCATGTTCAAAAAGGATACCAGGGAAATAGGTTTGTACAGTATATCGGGCCGGGCGTGTTGTATAGTTCCAGATACCTGAAGGCGATTCGCACGCAAACTTGATGTCTATATCCTGCGTCTTACCGAGTCTCGACGGGTCATACCAATGACTCCCATAGCCCGCAAACCCCACTAAGATGAGCTTGCTGATGCCCCATACCTGATAATGGAGGGAAGACCAGTGGGTGACCGGACGTGGAGACAAGAACATTTAGATTCGCCTCTGGGGTTTATCGCCGCCAGTTTGTTCATCAACACATCATAAATCCACCAGAGGTGGAAATTGACGGTATCCAAAGTCCTATCAAACCGCGCTCGATTTGACCTTTCACCTCATAATCGTCAGACGGGTGTCTCTCGGCGCTGGATGGAAACCTAGGTAAGCACTTGAATCAAGCCCGATATCCGAAAGCCATCCCGCTGGGTATTTCTCGCCTGATATTACTTGGCCACAGGATGCCAAACTTCTGCACTGAATGGTTGATAGTTCTGGACTATCTGGAGATCTGCTTTTGACTATTTCGGGCCATCATGAAACCATAGAGTGAGTATGAGGAGTCTCATTGAGCCGATGTGGATCTAATGGTCGCTAGCTTGCTTATCAACAGCCCTATAGACAGGATTATTCCATATGGCTATGTCCCTAGTCCTGTGATTAATCTAGTCCTCAGGCTAGAAAGAGGCTTTCCTGAAAGGGTAGGCGTATCTAATTTGGCGGGAACTTTAGCAAGGGGTGGGTTCCAATGGATTACACCCATGACCTCACCTGCAGCCGTTGCCTGTCAAATAACATGATGCACCTGCTGGAAATACATAGGTATTGGACCTAACTACCCTAGGTAACAAGACAGAATTAGCACCCACGATCTCGAAGGACTGAAAGATCTAGAAATCACCGTTCAATGATGGCCCGTCGATACCTTTGGAAGTTGGAACTGCTCTGTAAATCAGTCCGTCGATTGTCACAGCGTACCGATCTCGAACCTTGGCAATTCTTCACTATCAAATTAGCCTCGCTCCAAGGGACCAAAACTCCGTAGAAAGCATTCGTAGCGACTTCCAAAAATGTTCAAAATGCTCGGTTATCCAACCGACT
Source organism: Penicillium simplicissimum (assembly GCA_024706585.1). Taxonomy (NCBI): domain Eukaryota; kingdom Fungi; phylum Ascomycota; class Eurotiomycetes; order Eurotiales; family Aspergillaceae; genus Penicillium; species Penicillium simplicissimum. Next base: position 2,754,289 of record JAMZTW010000129.1, on the reverse strand, counting down.
GAACGATGGCAGTGGTCGTCCAAGGCTTCACATTCTTAAAAGCTCCGCAGGAGTGGCGTTTTATTGGCCAGCTTGCCAGGGGTATACAGGCCCCTTCTGGAATGCTTCCCCCCCAGACTTGTCCAGGAATGTCCGAAGCATGAGAGCAATTCATCTTCGGCAAACAGCACCTTGAACTAGTGAATAGCCACCGGTAGATATGTTTGAAAGAATTCCCCTCCCTTCTCCAGAGAATCGAAGCCCTTCCATCCATCTACTAATACTCCCAGCCACAGCGAGCCATTGATGTTCCCGTCTCTATACGTCTCTTTCGTGACTATAGTCCCTGCCATCATATGTGCGCAGATCTACCCAATACCCATAGTGACAGTCCTTCTGTTAATAGCCCGAAACCGGAGTAAATATCCATAATCCCATCCCCCAGGGACTGGCCCCTGTCTAAAAGCTGCCGCCGAATAGGGATCAGCGCCGAGAAAAAGCCAAACGTTCTTCTCTATACAGAAAGAATGCACCACATAGCTAAGCAAACCAGCCCTTGAAAAGACCCGAGGACCAGAATGCTATAACATTGCACTGCTTCCCAGCCTTGTCATCGATAAATTTGCATGTTTTGTTTCCTCCATCTCTATCATTAAGTCTTACTCTTTTCATCCAATTATCTAGACAAGACAGCGTCGCCGTCGGTATACCTCAACCACTCTTATCAAAATGCGTCACTTCGCCTCCAGACTGCCCCTCCTCCTCGCTGCTTCGGCGACTCTCGTCGTCGGCCGGGATGCGACGACCACAGGAAGCAGTGCTGTCAGCACTGGGTCTTCTCACAAATGTCTTGCGGAGAAGTAAGTAAACCTAACCCCCTCCACTGAATACCTACACCACATCCCACCCAGAAAATCGACATGAAACAATGTCCATGCTAATACAAAGCTACAGTGTCGTCAACGAATGCGTCAAAGACATGAAATTCCAACTCGAAAACTGCGCCACATACGACTGGGACTGCCAATGTATCGGCAGCACCAACGTAGTCAAGTAAGCCTCCACCCCCCCTTCTTCACCACCACCCTACCCTAAGGCTAAATCCACTGACTCTCCTGCACAGCTGCTACAACAACTGCCCCGAGCACCCAGACCGCGTCGGCGCCCAAACAATCCGCCAACAAAACTGCGCCAACGCCCACGCCTACGACACCACCACGGCCGCGACAACGCCCACTGCCACCGCCGACGCCAATGCTTCCTCGCACACCAGCTTCATGTCTGCTAGCTCGTCTACCGCAGACTCGGAGGCTACGGGCACGCCGTCCGGTCTGAAGAGTCACAGCGACAGCAGTGATGATAGTGGGTTTGGGTCTAGCTCGAGCGAAGGCCCGACAAAGGCGTTGACGGGGTTGCAGGCGAGTTCGAGTCCGTCGCACGGGGCGGCGGCGGTTAACGGCGTTCAAGCTGCTGGCGGGTGGATTGCGTTTTTGGGGTTGGCATTGGGGGTTTTGGTTTGATTTTATCGTTTTCATTTCATTGCCCCTGACGGAGTCTATTGAGATCAGTGGAGGGAGGGAAGAGAGGTTGGGAGGGGGAATGGGTTGGGATTAGCATTGCGTTTGCAGGGCTTTATGGGGCCTTTTTAATTTTTAATTTTAATCTTTCGTGCATTGCCTTGCTTCTGATATGGTCTACCAGACTTGTAAGTTACTGCCAGAGTATGATGAGTATCCTATCCCGTCTTTGGTGCCAACGTAGTAATAGAAAAGGATCGGCGTCTCGAGTATGGCGTTCCTACGTACGTTATGCAGGCCAAGAGTCCATCCCGTCATTACAGAGAAATCCGGACGAATGAGAGTTAACAGGGGCAATGATGATGAGTCCTCCTTCATAGGCCATTGTTTACATAGAGCTTTCATTCTATAGTGAGTCATTCATTGCATTCTATAGACATTTCACCTATGACCAAAGGCACACCTGTTTCATGGGGGTATACATCATCACTCTACAGCCCCTTGGCCTGCTTGGCCTCGGCCAAAGCCTCCTTCAGCGCCGCCAGGGCCTTCTCAACATCGCCACGGCTGGGATCCGAAATGCTGACACCCATGTGGCCGAAGCGGATATACCTGGTAGCAATCTCCTTGTGCAGACCAGCTGCGAAGATCACACCGCGCTTCAGCAGACCGGGGAGCACGTCGGCCGGGGTCAGTCCGTCCGGCAGGTACATGGCCGTCATGCCGTGGGCCTGGCACTCGGGCTTGGGGGCGACCTGGGACAGACCGATCTCGGCAATGGCAGCCTTGACCTTGTCGGAGGCGGCGGTGTGGATGGCGAAGCGCTCCGCCATAGGGCGAGCGGTGATCTGGCTGAGGGTGGTGTGCAGGGCGTGCACGAGCTGGGTGGGCGGGGTGGCAAAGTACGACGGCTTGCAGGCCTCGTAATTCTGCATGATAGGGAGCCAGTTTGCGATGGAGGCGTAGTAGGAGGCGGGCGGGGTCTTGCGGGACTGGGCGCGCTGGATCGCACGGCCAGAGCAGTAGACGATGCTCAGGCCGGGCGGGCAGCCGATGGCCTTTTGCGACGCGGTCACTACCGCGTCCAGGCCCCACTCGTCAAAGGCGATTTCCTCCGAGCCCACGCTGCACACGCCGTCTACAATGACCAGGGTGTCTGGGCTGACCCGGCGCACGATCTCGGCCACGCGCTTGATGTCGTTGAGGACACCGGTGGAGGTGTCGACGTGCGTGACGGTCACCAGCTTGTAGGACTTTTGCTTCAGGGCGGCCTCGACCTCTTCGAAGGAGGGGCGGTCGCCGATGGGCGCGCGCAGGTGTGTCACCTCGGCGCCGTAGGTCGCCAGGCAGTTGCCGAAGGAGTCGCCAAAGTAACCGGTGTTGAGGACGAGGGCGTTCTCACCGCGCTCGATGAGGTTGGCGGCGACCAGGTCCCAGCCGAGGGTGCCGGAACCGGCGATGAGGAAGGGCTGGGCGGAGGGGTTGGTGGACTGGAAGAGCTTGCGGAGGAGGGTTAAGGTCTCGCCAAAGACCTTGACGAAGCCGGGAGCGACGTGGCTTTCGCTGTATCAAAAAAGCAATTTCTCAGTTTCAATGGATGTCGGGTATAACCTCAAGGCGGGGTGACTCACGCATAGTGGGACATGGACTGCAGGACAGCATCATCAAACTCAATGGGGCCCGGGATGAGCAGGGTGTTGTGAGGGGCTTGGGAAGACATGACGGGCGACTTGGTCGGAGAAGCAGGAATGGACCGGTCAATGGGTTTATATTCGAGGTCGTCGGGGGCCAGGGAGTTTCTCTCGGTCGAGAAGGGAGTGTTCAATTCAGGCAACGGCAGGCGCTGGTCCAGGTGTCTGGAGATCAGGCTGAGTCGCTGTGTCGTTGACGTGGGCGCCAGCTTTTCCGATTTGCGGCGGGGGTGCCGCGGGGGTCAGTTAAACTTGTTGGACTGGGTTACTGCCGGTTCTGCTTGTGATTCCCGAGGGAAAACACTGCCAAAGTTCGGGGATCGCCGCCGAGGGGGAGGAGGGACGAATGGGCGAGCAGCGATTGGCTGCCGAGGAGGTATGCGAATGTAGACAATGGGAGACCCGAGATGGAAGGATGTGGCAGGATAGTCCAAAGAATGGTTGAGAGGAGTCTGGCGAGGATATTTATGAAGATGCGATGTCCTGGATATTCCTGCCATCCCAACGGTTGTGCCTGTTCTCCTTTCCGTCGCGGAGAACTCGACGGCCGGACCCTACCGGCCGTCTGATTCTCGTGGAAGACGAGGGCCCGTTCAATGCCATAGCCTACGCGGTAGAGCCTATTCTCAGAGGGGATCTCGGTGAGAAGAGAATCTGGGGTAGCTGGGAGAAGATAATCGTACTGTACAGCTCTTTAGCATCCAGATTAATTGGTTGGCAATATCGTGTCTATATGGAGCTTTTTACCATCCAGTGCAAAGTCTAGACAGAGCAGACAGGTATACGTAGACAACTCAGGTCTTTCAGCGGAAATGAACAACATTACCATCAATAAAGGGCCAGCGTCCAGGCTGAACATTCGCTGCTCTATAGCATAGAAAAGAACATCCTCCATGCCATTGAGCTCACCCTAGTCTGCAACATCCGCCGTATACACGATCCCCTTCTCTCCGACTTCCTCGATACAGTATACCCACCCGCTAGTTCTCGTGCAGCAGAACGGCGACCTCCGCATAGAAATAAAATCGACCATTTCCCTTCATTTATGCGTGGATTGGACCCGTCAAACCGAATTGCAGTCGGACGTGAGATTCGGCCTGACGAACCAATGCCCAGTTGCGAGGATCGGGATGCTTGAACGCGCGGATCGGGACCACCTCCGTTGATGGCGCTAAACCCAGTTCGGCCGTGGTGAGGGCACAGCGTGGCTCGTGGCTTCCCCGCGAAGCTGCGCTGGTTATCGCCGCGTCTGCTGCTGCTGCTCGTGTCTGGACCTCCCTAGACCCCAAACTGGTTATGGCCCATTGAATCTTGCATTTTTCACTCGTCATCTCCACAAACCCATCATGACCGCCCGTCTGGTCCTGGTCATTGGTGACCTGTTCATCCCTGATCGAGCTCCCGTGAGTTCTCCATAAGCTAGGCGTCCGTGATACCAGAGCTTCCCAGAGACAGCTAACCTTTGTCGTAGGACCTCCCAGCCAAGGTACAAAACTCCACCCTCAGATCGAATTGCCGCGCGCACACCCAACTAACACATCGAACCTTGCCAGTTCCGCAAACTCCTCACCCCCGGAAAGATCGGCCAAATCCTCTGCCTGGGAAACCTGACAGATCGCGAAACATATGAGTTCCTCCGCCAAGTCGCCCCGGACCTGCAAATGGTCAAGGGCGACTATGATATCGACTCCCCCAACCTCCCGCTCTCCAAGGTCGTGAATCACGGCAGCCTGCGCATCGGCTTTACACACGGACACACGATCATCCCGCCCGGCGATGCAGATGCGCTACTAATCGCAGCACGGCAGATGGACGTGGATATCTTGCTGTGGGGCGGGACTCACCGGTTCGAGGCTTTCGAGATGGAGGGTCGCTTCTTTATCAACCCCGGAAGTGCCACGGGCGCCATGAGCTCGGGCTTCTGGCCCGAGGGCGAAGAGCCTACCCCAAGCTTCTGCTTGATGGATGTGAGTAATACCGGTTTCCGTGGATTTCCATGCGAGAGCTGACAATAGGAACAGATTCAAGGGGACGTCCTGGTGCTTTATGTCTATCAACTCAAGACAGACGCGAACGGCGTCGAGAACGTGTCGGTGGAGAAGGTCTCATACCGCAAGAATCATGCTCCTGCACCGGCGGCAGCACCGGCTTCTTGATCTGTGTTGATCTTCTCACTTCTTCCTCTCCTCATTCATCTCCCCTTTGTATATAGACCTCTTTCCACCTACCCTTCATGTTCGTTGTCCTTCTCGCGAGCTTGGGTTCTTTGCTCAATTGATTTCCCGATACCTGTGTCGATCATGTCTTGGAAGAATATAGATACTCTACATTGAATGGAGGTATCTAACCATTGAAGGCGCTCGCTATCTTCTCAGTCGGTAGTATGCCAAGAAAACAGAGCTCCCTCTGAGACGACATTTTCTACCGAATTTGCGCCTACTCATGTAGTAATTAAGGTTCAATGACTGGGTTATCCTCCAAAGTCTCAGATTTTGGGTCTCAGCCTCCCTTTTCTTTGATTGATAGGTATGAACTGTCCCGTTTTGTATTATTGCGGCCTTAGTATGAGGTCCGACGTAGGCGTTCGTCACTGGCCGAGACACTAGTCCCGAACCGGCAACCGTCCAAGTCCCAATTTCACGCGCCTCATATCGTTTCCGCCCCCGCAAAGATCTCCATTGTACGCATCTTCCTTGTGCACGACAATCCTTTGTTTGATCCCCTCAATCCGGTCTCTTTCGCTGGGATCTGAGTGCCACTCTATAGTTTCCTTCAGCCCTTGCGCATTCGTTCGACCGATTTGTTCTGAAGCTCCGATTGCTTCTCGAATCTCCGACAAGCTTTCTTCAACAGCTCCCCCTCCTCTCCCCTTCACATACATCCGCCGCCAACATGGCTACAGAGAGCGCAGAGTTGAAGGATGAGCAGATCCCTCCTCAGGAGGACGGTGGCGACGATGAGGTACGTGGAAACCTGCGCTGTGCTGCAGTGACAGGGCAAAAGCTTCACTCCATTATCTCCAGAGTTTATCTTCATGGACCATGCTAACAAGAGACTTTTTTTTCTCTGTTTTAGGAGGAAATTGCCGCGATGAAGCGCCGAGTTGCCGAAATGGAATCCGAGGCGGCCAAGTTGCGCGACATGCAAGAGACGCTGGACCAGCAAACTGAGGGTCTCCAGGAGAACAAAGAGGATATCGATGCGCGGAGTATATTCGTCGGAAACGTGGACTATGGTGCTTCGCCCGAGGAGATTCAGGCGCACTTCCAGAGCTGTGGTTCCATTAACCGGGTGACTATTCTGCTGGACAAGTTTACGGGCCAGCCCAAGGGGTGCGTTTCACACCGCGATTGACGAGAATATCTTATAAGCTTGCAAACGCTGATATTTGATCATACAGCTATGCCTACGTCGAGTTTGCCGAGCCTAGTCTCGTTGCCCAAGCCTTGGTTCTGAATGAGAGTGTCTTCCGTGGCCGCAACTTGAAGGTGGGTTCAACCTTTCAACCTTTCGTCGCTCCATCCGCTTTGCCGTTACTTTCTGTGAAGCTAACTTGCGTCTCCCTTCTGGTTTAGGTCACCCCCAAGCGCACCAACCTCCCTGGAATGACCCGCGGTCGTGGACGGGGTGGATTCCGTGGCGGCCGTGGGCGTGGCGGCTTCCGTGGCAGCTACCGAGGTGGATATCGGGGCCGGGGTCGTGGCTATGCGCCGTACTAAGCGTGTGGCTTAGTGAAGCAGATTCCTCGACAAGTTTCACTGTTTCCAATGCCAGCAAGTCCGCAGGGGCAGTGGGGAATTGGACGGGCGCAAGGCTTCAAGCAGCTTCTGGACCAACCCCACAATTCTCTTCCGAATGTCCCGCGGCCCTTGGCTTCCGAGATCCCTTTCCTCATACCCTTCCACAAGTGCATGAAGGGGTTCGTTATCTCTGCCACTGGGTACATCGGGGTTGATGTATGTGATGTGTGTGGCTTTGGAGTTGTGGGACAACGGGATGTACAACAACCGGCAGGCAATATCAAGCCTGGCCCTCCTATGCTGAGCGAGGGTTTGGGGCAAATTGTGTAATCATGGGATATTTTGATTGTTCTTTCCTTCTCATTTATTTTCTTTCATTAAGTGATGGGATATCAGATAATCTACGGCTCCATTACAAAGGTACCATAATTGCTTATGCCCAGAGGGAGAGGTAAACGTGGAGATACGGAAAGCCATCTGGAACTAGTAAAAAAATAGTCATCACGGCGTTAACATGAACGACCATAAGTACCAAGGAATTCCCTTGGGCGCTTAGACTCCAACGTTGGGGTAGGTATGTTGTTGTCAGCATTTAATCTCGTTGCCTAGATCAGTTTATCTTGTTCGAACTAGTACCCGGACAGCCAAAAAAGTCCCAAGTCTTAGGATGTTTTGTATGATGGCATCTGCTCTAGTATTCTTAGAACTTGCCACTCGCACGCACCCGCCGGAAGTTTCTATGCAATGCATTAATCACGGTGTTTACTGCGATTCACCCTTCGAGTTTCCTCGTATGATTCTTGCGCTTGTTACCGTGAGCTTCGCAGTTTCGTCGGATTCCGGAGTTAGCACAGGAACTACATCTGTAGTAAGGTAGAATCTTGGATGGATCCTATCTATTTCAACAAAGGATCATCTTTGATAGGTCTGGCCAATTTAGAAACCTGGATAACCTCCCATCACTGACCCCATATTTTGGGTGTTCGTCCTATGATGGCTTGCCGGGAACGACATGGTGGCTGATATGACATTCAATTGTGGCTGAGCAGTCGGAACTCTACAGATGTCGGGGTTGGTCCAGCCCATAGTAAGATGATCCCCTCATGCTCAGCCCCAGTGTTGAAGCGGAATGAAACAAACAAACTTTAGTAAGATCTTATAATTCTTACCCATCATGATCGCTCTGAAAACTCAGTCAAGTACCAGCCAAGTACCTCATACGGGCGCATTTCATAGTCGTTACGTAGGCGGAGTACTTGGAGGAGACTAGTACGAGAAATTGAACCGTATCAATACGACCATTACGCGGGCTAGGCACCGCTTAGAGGGGGCGCCCAATACTGCAAGTACGACTAATCGTACCAGCACTTACCAGCACTGACACTAAGCCTCCCTCTCCTCCTCCTCCTCCTCCTCCAGTCCTGATCAAACATCACCACTTGCACACGCACCTTCTCCTCCTCCCCTCTCTCCTACACGCCACCGCCTTTGACCTCGATCACTGCATCTACAAACCTTGAAACCCTATCGCAAACGGCTTCATCGCTAGTGGATGTGCAATCCACGAATCTCGCCCTGGGCTTGATTCATCGGCCTTTCGCACCGAACGGTGTGCTGGAGAAGCAACGAGGGCTGCCACCATGGCTTCCAATCTCCCAGCGTACGTGTCCACCACCCCCCTTGATTGATCCTGTATACTTCGGCAGACTTGTTCTTCCGACCGAAGTATTGGAATACCCTCATCGCTAATACTTTCGAACTGCAGCCAGCCAAATCTCCGAGTCACGAGTAAGATTACCTCGTTCCTTGTCGCTGCATCCCACATCGGGATGTTGCGGGGCTCGCGGCCGCAATCCTCGACACAACGTGCTAACCCTTCGCTTTTCGCTATAGTTATCGCAGCAGATGGCCTTTACAAGCGCGATGTCTTCCGTATGTGCTCCCTTTCAAATCGCCTAAATATTGGCGACAAAGCGGGGTTGATCGACTGACCTTCCTTTCTTCATAGGTTTCCCCGACCCCTTCGCCGTGGCTACCGTCGGCGGCGAGCAGACTCACACCACCTCAGTAATCAAGAAGACATTGAACCCATACTGGAATGAGCCATTCGATCTGTATGTGATTGTCTAACCCAGTTTCAACCTGCGTTCGAGAGATTGTTTTTCCTAACGGGATCGGTGCAGGCGAGTCAACGAAGACAGCATTCTTGCGATTCAAATCTTCGACCAAAAGAAGTTCAAAAAGAAGGATCAGGGATTCCTTGGGGTGATCAATGTCCGTATCGGCGATGTCATCGATCTGCAGATGGGTGGAGATGGTAAGTTACGATGTTTGCTCCGATGCGACTGCCTCAACGTGGGACCCGCGCAAAGCTAACCACGCCCCGCGCGTTTTACAGAGATGCTCACTCGCGATCTCAAAAAGTCAAATGACAACCTCGTCGTCCACGGTAAACTAATCATCAACTTGTCCACCAACCTCACTACCTCGACCCAAAACCAGAACGGTCTTCACCGCCAGCAAGCACAGTCTTCTACCTCTAGTGGTCTCGTTCCCCAGGTCGCAGCGGTATCCCTCAACTCGCCCGGCCCCAGCCAGGCTGACACGCCCGCTGCTGCATCCAGCTCCTCACTCAACAATCGCGCTTCTGCAAGCCAGCCACCCCCCGGAGCTTCCAACGGCTCTGCCCCACCTGGCGCCAACGCTCCTTCGCGCGGCAACTTGAGCTCATTCGAGGACAGCCAGGGTCGACTGCCTGCAGGCTGGGAACGTCGCGAGGATAATTTGGGACGCACATACTACGTTGACCACAACACTCGCACTACCACCTGGTCGCGCCCCTCGGCCAACTACAACGAACATACCCAACGCAGTCAGCGCGAAGCCAACATGCAGCTGGAGCGTCGTGCGCACCAAAGCCGAATGCTTCCTGAAGACCGCACTGGGGCCAACTCCCCCAACTTGCCCGATAGTCACCAACCCTCTACCCCTCCATCTGGTTCTGCCGCGGTCTCTTCCGCCACGGGCGCTCCTGGTGCCTCTGGGAGTACCGCCAACGCAGTCTCCATGATGGCCACAGGAGCTACCACTGCCGGCACCGGAGAGCTCCCACCCGGCTGGGAGCAACGTCACACTCCGGAAGGACGCGCATACTTTGTCGATCACAACACGCGAACCACGACCTGGGTTGATCCTCGCCGACAGCAGTACATCCGCACCTACGCTCAAAACCAAGCCCAGGGTGGGAACAACACCACCATTCAGCAGCAGCCAGTCTCCCAGCTTGGGCCCCTGCCCAGCGGCTGGGAAATGCGTCTCACCAACACTGCTCGCGTCTACTTTGTCGATCATAACACCAAGACAACCACCTGGGACGACCCCCGACTGCCTTCGTCTCTTGACCAGGGTGTTCCCCAGTACAAGCGTGACTTCCGTCGCAAGTTGATCTACTTCCGTTCACAGCCTGCTCTGCGGATAATGTCCGGGCAGTGCCATGTGAAGGTCCGCCGCAACAATATCTTCGAGGATTCGTATGCCGAGATCATGCGCCAGAGCGCCTCCGACCTCAAGAAGCGGTTGATGATCAAGTTTGACGGTGAAGATGGTCTTGACTATGGTGGTCTTTCTCGGTATGATATCTGCTTGCTTTCCATCCCTTGCGATCCCTTGTGCGTCTTCTAACTTTTTCACAGTGAATTCTTCTTCCTACTCTCCCACGAAATGTTCAACCCCTTCTACTGTCTCTTCGAATACTCCGCCCACGACAACTACACCCTGCAGATCAACCCCCACTCCGGCGTCAACCCCGAGCACTTGAACTACTTCAAGTTCATCGGTCGAGTGGTTGGTCTGGCCATTTTCCACCGCCGGTTCCTGGATTCCTTCTTCATCGGTGCCTTCTACAAGATGATGCTGCGGAAGAAGGTCACGCTGCAGGATATGGAAGGTGTCGATGAGGATTTGCACCGGAACCTGGCATGGACATTGTAAGTGCATTTCTTTGTTAGATTCACTGCATGATTTTTACTTTGTACTGACTTTTGGGCACAGGGACAATGACATTGAGGGGATCGTTGAGCTCACTTTCTCCGTGGACGATGAGAAATTCGGAGAGCGGCGCACCATCGATTTGATCCCCGGCGGCCGCGACATCCCCGTCACCAATGAGAACAAGCCGCAGTACATCGAGCTTGTGACGGAGTGGAAGATCATGAAGCGTGTTGAAGAGCAGTTCAACGCCTTCATGTCTGGTTTCAACGAGTTGATCCCCGCGGATCTGGTCAACGTGTTCGATGAGCGGGAGCTGGAACTGCTGATCGGTGGTATCGCCGACATCGATGTCGACGATTGGAAGAAGCACACGGACTACCGTGGCTACCAGGAGTCGGATGAAGTCATCCAGAACTTCTGGAAGATCGTTCGCAGTTGGGACGCGGAGCAGAAGTCACGCCTGCTGCAGTTCACCACGGGAACCTCGCGCATCCCCGTCAACGGCTTCAAGGACTTGCAGGGGTCGGACGGACCGAGACGGTTCACCATCGAGAAGTCGGGTGACCCTTCGGCTTTGCCGAAGTCGCACACCTGCTTCAACCGTCTCGATCTCCCGCCGTACAAGACCCACGAGACCTTGGAGCACAAGATGTCGATCGCGGTGGAGGAGACCCTCGGGTTCGGACAGGAATAGAGAGATACCCCCCCCTCTGTCCGTACAGTACGTACTTTTCGCGCGGCCCCGGTACAATGTAATGCGGATACATTCTTCCGGATTTTTCTTTCTCATCTTGCCCTCTTGTATCTTCCTTAGCTTCTAGTAATCTCTCTCCTATACCCCCTCCGTTCGCTCACCACATATGTTTCTCATCGCCTTCACTTTCGTCTCATTCTCACATCGCTACCGCTGATACGTCCTCTCTTACTTCTGACGATCTTCCTGCCCGCTTTGTTTCTCACATTCACCTCTCTCCGGTCCACACGCCCGTCCTTATCGTTGCCACTGCTCTCTGCCCCTGCACAGTATCGGCCCTCACAGTACTACCCCTCATAGTATGGTAGTCCTGCTTGCATGCTCGTTTTACAGTACTTCTGCTCTGGTTTGTTGACTTCTTGCGTGCTGGTGGCGCTGTGCTGTTTTTTTCGGCTTTCCGTGTTCTAGGTAGTCTTTGCCTTGCTTTTAGGGTATCTGTTTACTTTTGCGGGCTGGTTTGTATATAGGTTTGTGCACTGGTGAGCCCGTTTCCGTGTCTCATCGTGGGCGATAGGAGATATCAGATATGCATGACATGTACTGTGAAGCTGTGTCTGAGGTAGCGGGCGTTGTATGCTCTGGATGGTCAGGTCAATATGGCCCGTCAGTGGAAATGGATTTACAGGTGTGCTCTGGAAAGTGTAAGGTTCCTTCGATTTCTATTAATATTCGGAGGAGTAAGAGCAAAGACTAACCGATTGAATAGCCCGCCATAGATAACAGGCGTGCGATAAGCCATAATTCCTCAATACATATATAAAAGACGGGAATATGTAAATATTCAGTCCCTTTACGGTAATAGATGTGGTAAAAACTAGACAAGAAAGCCGTTCAAGCCTCAAAGAGGTCCGCGATTGTCGGCCTACAACACATGCAAAGAGCCATCAGGGTACTACGGAAAAGTACAGTAGCGTGAGAGTTCGGCAACTCGCTCAACAGCAATTGATTGGCGCGATCATCTTGTCTTCTTTGCTTATCAGATCACAATCTCTCACGTCCGAGAAGGTCTGAATCTTTATTTTGAGACATGTTGGACTCAAAAGAACGGTCAGCTAACTGGCAGCCTAAGGCGTAGTAATTGATACCCTCCAACCGTTCTCTCATCTCTCGTTTTCCACTTTCTCATCTTCACGTTCCTACTTTCTTAAACTCCCTTGTGTCCAAAATCTTCTCCTCATCAAAATCTTCCGGGAAGTGGAAATCCTAGCTTTCAAGACTAACATTGTTCTTATAGCAGAGTTCTTCTGTCCGCATCACCATTCCACACATCTCCTACCTCATCTTATCTTACTCAGTAAATTCTGCTCTATGATTCTATTTTTTCCCAGGAAGAACTCCTCGCTAACAGGCTCATCTTAGCGTCACCGTTGTTGCGTTCAACAAACATCTCTTCCTTCGCCGCCCACCACACGATCACCACCCGCCTCACCTCGCAAGAGACGACGGCAACTCCGTGACTTCGGAGGACAATGATGGCGACCTCCTGATTGAAACCTACCTATACCGGTCCGATTTGTTTCGAGCAACCAGTGCGCCGAATCCTCTGCCATATCCTCTCCACTACTTCGGTCCGATCCTACATGAGTTAGGGAATAAGATTCGAGAATAATACGGCCCCGTCCAGAGGATCCTCCACCGGTATAGCTTCGCCCTCCTGGAAACGTTCTTACTCTCTGCTACCTAGCTCTCGAAGCCCGGCTATCCCTATAGTGACTCTCTACGTCTTACTATCCTAATCTAAGTGCGAGGACGAGTGTTAAACTTAAGGCTAGCCCGCGATGCCTTACCATATAGACGTAATATACGACTATAATTAGCCGAGCTTAAGCACCGAACCAGTTAAAGCGCAATAGCCCCTATCGAGAAAAGGCTTAGCGTTCTCCGCGGAAGAAAATTGTTTATTGGTATTGGTGAACCTCCGGGAATAACAGAATCTTAGTCAGAGGTGATAAGACTAGTTATTTACACAGAAATTCCCCGGAAGGAGCAAAGGGTCTCTATAGGTGTACTAGAGCACGACGCTCAAGAAACAGCGGCTCTCTTTGGTGGATGTCTCGTAGAAAATGCCATCTTTATCAACTATACCATATCCTCACCTTTCGCACTTAAACTACGATGCTGCTCGAGTTGAGCTTGTATGAGTCTGCGGGCTCTTTATTTTTCATGTGTAAACATGACCATTAATTGATTCCAAGCCGCAGTTACCGAGCTCTGCTCGATGTCAATCTCATGACGACACTACCTGCCTGTCGGCTTTTATAAACGCAAAGCCTTCTAAAGCCCAGAGTGTGAGGATCACGCGATAGATGGCTTGATTTGATCATTCAAAAATGATCATCAGTAGTATCCATTGCGAGGAGTGAAGAGACGTTGGCCAGAGAAGTGCCAATCGATGATTCTTACACAAATTTGTTCCGATGATAGTACAAGCTCTTTTCGATCAGTGAATTAGAATGGCATTTGCCGATGGCCGAGTCCTTTGAATGGTTCTTCTATTATTCCACTGACGGCACTGAGCAGATTGGCCTCTTCATTGGTCTCTACATTGACTTTTGTACTGCCACGGGATGGGTGCATCGGATCCCCATAAAGTACAATATTGATCTCAATTATGATGAATAGAGAGTTGATATTCCTGCATCAGTCGAAGTCACTGGCTGGCATCCAGTTCACGGCAATCGGGTCGTGTTTGCTTGCCTGGATCCGCCTATCTCGCGACCACAGCTGGAACGAGAGATCGGCTGGGCCAACCACCACCCTCACATCAAACGTGGTTCTCCAAAAGCTCGGCTTGACGTTGTACCAATGCCGATTTTTCAACTTTTTGTCCACGCTATCGGTTGAAATATCCAGATCACAGATCCGCTGAACCCCCTTGCAGCTCAGACTGTGGGGAAGCTGATCGGGTGGAAGAGCAGACATAACGAGGCTTACCTTCCGAGGCTCGCTCTCTCTTCCTGGATTTGTTTTGAACTGGAATTGTTTGGTCAACCCAGTGCTTGGAATTGGACGGCCCTGGGTGGATAGGAAACGATGTTAGCCTGTTTTCTTTTGTCAAGCAGTGTGCTTATGGGGATCAATGATCAAGACGATCGCGCACTCACCTGCACAACAAGCCAGTCAATTTGGTCTATCGCGTAGGTCGTCTTGTCTCTTGGGTCGTGGCGCACTGCCTCGCCAATATGCTTTTCAGGGTGGTAAATCTTGTCACATATAATACCATAGCTTACGGGAGAACATCGAGATCCAAAAGTCACCACGCCACTCTTGATCTTTTGTATCCGATCTAGGACTAAGCCATGGACGACAACCAGCTGCCTATAATGTGTTAAGGTAATACATCAAGAATGAGAAGTTTGCGATCAAGTTATCTGACTCACGGCTCATCGGCAACAAGGATGTGTATTCCCTCCGCATTTGGATGGTTATTAGGACCCATCATAGTCAAAGTCTCCACTAGGCGCTGTCGCACATAAGGAGAACTCCCAAATCCACCCGACAATACAAGGTAACTCTATAGCAACATCAGTAACAAGATGCAGATGGCCTGGCAGAAAATTCGACATACAATGTGGTCGTCGGGATAGTTGGAATGCATTAGTCGGATGTGCCCATCAACAAGCTTGATCATTTCGTCGACCTTGAGATCGAATGCCATCTTGAGGTCATCCCTTGGTTTCACTATAATTAGTCAAATATTTATTCCTCGGGTAGGGGCTTTCTCTACCATGCGATCTGCATCTGTCCGTTGTATATGTTGGCCTCTGGAAAATCGGCGTCGGACTCAAGAGAAGGCACGTCTAACTTCAGCCACGGAGTCAGATTAGCTTCAGAGCCAAAGGCACACTTCAATCTCTGGAAGCGCCCTGAAATCATTTTCCAGGCCACCTCTCTGGGGGTGAGCTGTAGATGCTGCCGTAATTGTTCCAATTTTTCACAAATAAGTTGATGGACAGCTCTATCAATGAAGACAGAGCCAATAGGTAGACCTGCCAACCCATGAGTAAATTGTTTTCCTGAGAGCATGATTGCTTTCCAGGCGGAATCCGACAGTACCTTCAACGTGGCCAAGCTGCTCGAGCCGGGTTGGCTCCCCACGAGAGGAGGTCAACTTTAGCACATTGACATCCTGTTTTGTGGCTTAGTTAACACATTCAGACTTCTTTGGCACAGAAAGCTCCTCACAGTCGTTCCTCCACCAGCGTCGCATACCAGCAGAGTATCTCCTTCCTATTCCATGAAAAGGGTGAGCCTGAGAACAATAAAAGGCCCTCGGACGTGTGAGCTTTGCTCACCTGGTAATGTTCATTTCCTGCATAGACAGCAGCCGCCTCCGCCTCAGTCAAACCAATTGAAACCCGATGCATTGGTGTCTTGGCGCAAATGACTTGTTCAAGAATCTTTCGCGTCTCCTCCACCATTCGCACATCCTTCCATGTTGTGGGTACGCTGAAAAGAAATTCGACTTGACGCGAGCCGAACTGAGGAATAGTAGTGGCGAAGTGAGAAATGACGTGGCGATAGATGCATTGAATATAGTCCCTGAACCAACACTGGGACTCATGACGAGTCGGGCACCCGGGATTGTCATCGTGGTATTGGGGTGCGAGGTGTAGCTTGAAGAATTCCTTGACGTTGGAGCCCTTGTCTTCTGGGTCGCACAGAAAGCCCCAATTTCTGACGGTTCCCGATTCTTCATCATACTCTATGCATGTAGGCACTTTGTTCGACAGCTCTCCGGGCAGTTTGCCGGGCCAACGTTGAATGGTCCTAGGAGGGAGCCATTCTGGTGCAGAGGAATAGGCGACGCCTAGATGAATATGAATACCAGTTAGTCCACCTAATAACAATCGGGAGGCTCATACAGTGCCCCTAGAACTCCTAAAGCCGACCTACCTGTATAAGTCATTCCAAAATCGACCCCTACAACAATATCTGGGGACCACCCATCTACGCCATCACCTTGGCCCCTAATGATAACAACCTCCTTTTCAGACATGTTTTGTGGTAGAGGATACTCAATGTTTTAGATCAGTTATGGAAGAAGCTCGAGAATTTTTGCTAATTTAATGAACATTAGTACTAACCCTACCTTGCTGCGTAAAAATAAAGAAAAAAAGAAGGTTCATCCGAATTCAGTGCTCTCTTTCCCAATCAATCAAATACTCCACCCCCTGACAGGGTTGTTGGCCCCATCACGCCTCACAGCCGCAGGGGGCGTTCGACTAATGTACGGCCTTGAATAGTGAGATGCATGGTCCTCTTTTGTAATAATCTCTGGTTCTTACCTTTCCAAGACGTAAGTCGTGAAACAGCCCACTGGCGTAGAAAATATAGCTTAAAGGCAAAAGGGTCCCCACGCATGAAGTTCTTCGGCTAGTTAGAATCGTTTTTTTGAGCATCAGTATTCCAAACAGTAAGAATGGCCGCAACGACACCATCACCATGGAGTTCGCATGCGACTGAACCTACAACACGATTGACGGAAACCAGTACAGCCGTCAGTGTTTCTGTCGCTACTACTTCGCCGACTACTTCTTCAACCGATGCCAGAGCTTCGGCGACTCTTACATCAGAATATCCAACAACTACATCAACAACAGTCAGCTCTTTATCAAGCAGTCAGCCTTCAGCACCTTTTTCTTCGACTTCGACAAGCACTATCCCTTCAGGCACTGTGCGCCCT
This sequence comes from Penicillium simplicissimum, assembly GCA_024706585.1. Lineage (NCBI taxonomy): Eukaryota > Fungi > Ascomycota > Eurotiomycetes > Eurotiales > Aspergillaceae > Penicillium > Penicillium simplicissimum. Next base: position 2,736,932 of record JAMZTW010000129.1, on the reverse strand, counting down.
ACAAGTGACAAGGCTTCGAACAACAATGGTTCTGGAAGTAAATACGGTACGGGAGCTCTTGCCGGTTCCATAGTGGGTTCCTTCCTAGGTGGCTTCATTATAGCTTTCCTGGTTGCCTTTTTGCTTCTACGTCGCCGCAAAAACGGGAACAGCCATCCTGAGAAGCGAGGAAGTTCAAATCCCGAGACTTATGTGTCCCCGGGGGGGTCTGACAAGAGCCACAAAGGGGTTCCCGATTTTTTGGTCAGCGCGAGATATGAGGGAATCTCATACGCGTCTCCTAATGCCGTGACATCGAAGTTTTTTGACTTATCCCCATACGTTCCCGAGCCTGCGGACGACACCACTGTCTGTACGCGCATTCAGACCTTCTTTGATCAGGCCAGCTTACATATCGACAACTACTACGCCCGGCCAGATCCTGCTTCTCGACAGCAAGAGGAAGACATCGCCCATATCAGTGACTATGATTCAGCGTTTTTGGGCACACCTTTGGTCAACTTGCTTTCCAGGCCCCGCACTCAGAGAACTGTCCTCACTCACACCCTCGTACATACTCTTTTGCAAGGCATTCGCCCTGAAAACCACCCTCGCTCTCTCCTGCCAGCGAGTTATAGCCTTAATTTGGACTCTCGTGCAGACCTCTCTCCCATTTCCGGTACGTTAGCGCTCCTCTCTGCGGAATTGCTGTAGACTGTAAACTGATTTTTGTTAGGCATAGCTGACAAACGCGCTCTTTTTGCATGGCGTATGTTGACCTTGTATCTCCAAAACCGGGCACAACATTCTCCGTCTACCGATTTGGCTGTACACAACGAGATCATTGCAAAAATAGCTGGTGATTTCAACCGAACTTTTGCACCATATGGTGACCCGCGTTTCACCGAAGCGGACCGCCTCGCTCACCTCCATACCATCGTTCGGGAGGCGTCCAGACTCGGTGTTTGGTTATTTTCGCAGCCATGTTCTTTTGAGTTCCATTGGTCAATGCCCACCAAGGCAGGAAATCAGATCACACTGTTCCCCTCTGTGATTAAAGTTTATGATGAGCAAGGAAGCCACTTGGTTGTACCCCAGACTGTCTTGGATGAGACAAAGGCACAAATTTGAGCCTCCGTGAATATCATGCTGACAGAATAATGTGTCTTCTTGTATTAAGATGGTTCTTGTATTAAGATGTTAAAGATTCCTGTTGATGAGAAATATGAATAGCAGAGGTTTCTGAAATACATGCACAAAATGACATACAAACTTGATATCTGGTTGATTGAGGGTAAGCCTCATGAAATGTCGTTCCCCTTGGATCGACGCCAGGCCAGCATATCATGCAACTCTTTGTTAAGAGGTACAGTGGTCGGAGCCACTTGTCGAGCTTCTTTGGACTCATAAAATCCGTCGACGGAGTCTTGAAGGCTCAGCGAGCTGCAAAAGGTGCTTTTTGACGACATTTCTGTTCCGAGCTCGTGTACAGGAGCTGCCTCCGGGAGATTGACCCGCTGTAGATGGGCCAGTACCGCCATCAGGCTAGAATGGCATGCTAACAGACGGTCCTTTTTGTCTCGCGCTCGCTGGCCATCGCGATACATCCAACGGATCTGCGTTCCCAGGCTGAGCTTTCCATTTTTCGTCGCTCTTTCGACGCGGGTGGGTTCTAACAGAATTGCAACATCTCGAGTCGCGTCCTCAATATCTGAGATTGTGCTGTCAATCCAGTTCATCTCAGCCGGATCTAACGCAGACTTCTTGAGTTGACGAAGACGCAAGGCCTCGTTGAGCTGAGTGGTAATGTGATTTTGGGCCTTTTTAAGCTCTTCAATTTGCTCATTGACAGATGTGAGATTCTTGTCTTTTTTTGGCGCATAATCACAGCTTGTGGTTCCCAGTGTTGAGCTTTGGTCGGATATGCTTGACTGTTGGGCATCGACCAAAGATACAGTAGAGAGTGCTCTCTTATGGCGCAAATCGAGAAAGCGACGTCGACTCTCACCCATTCCCATTGTTTGCCGTTTTGATAGACTCTTCTCTTCCAAGGGGTGTAATAGATTATTGGAATGATTTCAAGCAAATGGGCAAAAGGTATTGTGACGGTCTCAGAGGTTGGCGTTACAAGGTATCCAGGATTAGAGAGTCACCTGGGATGTGAAGGACCCTGGGCTATTTCGGGAAGTTGTACACATTTGCTCTAGTGCTGCATTAGTTCATGACTGGGTTCCCCGACATGCAGTTCCCTTCGCAATCAGCCTTCCACGAGATGTGCGGAGCGCCACCACTCTCGTTATCTTCCAGGTCACCGAAGTTGGTCTGGTCCCCGAGGTTTCATCTCTCGTCGGCAAGGATCTTCCGACCATGACAATTTGCTACTTTTGCTGTACAACCCCTTGTTGACCGTTTCCCGAGTAGCGTGATTACCCTTGATTATCCAAGCAATCCAAGCGGGCAGGGGATTGAATATGATATGGGCATCCTAGTCTAGTTGTTCGTTGACAGGCATATATCACACAATTCCAGACATGGCTTACCTCACGTACAATTTCCCTCTTCGTTCTTCTATTAACGCTATCTTCAAAAAGCCTATATGCAGATTTACAATTTGTTAAGGGGTAGGAATTTGAGTGCTCGGCTGCTCAATGATCCAATCTCTTTCCGAACATTCAGCCCCCAGCCCGCTGTCTCAGAGCTGCATGAAACCTCCACTTTCCGGGCGTAGTTGCATTAGTTCCGCTAGCGGCACATGATTTACCCTCTTTTTATTGGTGCTCAAGTCAAGCATGACTCGAGATCTCAATTCAAACCCCACGTCGCCTCGTGGGAAACAGATTTTAACTGCACCTTGCTGTTCCGCGCCGTTTGGCCCCCAATGTGGAGATCCCAACGGACATAGAGATTTTACAGAGAGAGGTTGGACTTCTATTCCCGCGCGGACAAATGAAATTGACAACCAGGTTTGGAAGGATGATAGTGGTAAATGCAGTATGAGAAATACACACTAAAGACAAGAACCCTGCCTCCCTTGAGCCGGGATTCGATTGTTCCATTGCTTGTAGAGTACTACAAAGTTGGGACCCAATCTACAGAGTAAAATCAGCCTAGCCCCTAATACCTCCAAGCATTGCCTCATATCGTATGTACATGAAATCAGTCTACTGTAAATCATGCCCCTATTGGTCAGGATAACGTCTTTATATCTGGGTCACCGTAGGAGCGTACAATGGATTGAGCAACAAGAGCTATTGTCCCTCGATCATAGCATACGGTAGCCTAATGCCCGACTATATTGGGATCTTTTTGATTCACAAACTAATTTTAGTTCTACTACAGGTAATATTCGAAATATGTATAAACTCACTGTGCGGAGTACTTAACTTACCATAGCTTACTTATTTTCTAGACGCTCATTGAGCGTAGGGTATTCACTTCGGGGCAAGGTAGCTACCCTATACTAAGTAGACTAGCAATCTTGATTGGACGTACTCAGGAACAACCTCACTGCTTGTTCCCACATTTTACCTTCACCTTTCATGCTATTAATGCCATCTTATTATATCATTAAGTTGTCTCCTGTGTATAATTTTGGCGATGGCCAAAAATGAATCTGATCAGAACTGCGGCCCATCTGCACGGTTGTGCTGCAGCATGTGTTGAAGCGTGGCCCTTTGTGCCATCGAGCAAATATGGATTAAATTCATACAGAAATCCACCCCTGGCTGATCTTTGGCCTTAGGCTCGATGATCGTCTGTCGCATGAGCCGCGTTTGCACCTGGGCTTCGACCCATCTCCACTCACGGATATTTCCGCTGTTGATCCAAGGGGCTTACAATTCTGAAATATATTCAAAATTCAGGGAATCTTCAAGCTAGTATAGATATGTTCTCACGTGGATACAAAGTGTAATCTAATGTTCAGATCTCCACGCAGGGAGCATGATTGCATGAAACAGCCAGAGCCCAAGGCAGATTTTGGGAGGGTACATAGGTCGAGCTAAAGCTGCCCCCATAGAAACCCAAATATTAGTGCTTACGCGTTAGTAGCCCTACTGCATAAGGCCTTAAGAAACATCTTGGCCTGAAAAGGAAAGTAAGTATGAGCTGGACACGAGGCAAGTCACAGGGGTAGGGTAAACCTCAATGCGCAACTATCGCGAGTACTGCGGCACGAATGGAACATCGGTCGATCAATGGGTCCAGGCACCAGGCACGACCAACACGAAGCATGGGTGGCAGTAAACAGGCCGGCCGTGGGCTTTGGCACACGTGACGCCAAGACCGCCTACGGTGAGCAAGCGGTTTAAAACGGCGTCAAAAGCGGCCGTTTCTGGTACCTTCGAAAAGCTATTTTGAGATAGACTGCTAATAATGTTGTTAACATTTGCTAATCTGATATACTCCGTACCCGACGCGGAGGACGAGGCTTCTCATGCATGTTCCAGCCAGACCTAGATCTTCGATTATGCGCTTTGCTGGGAATAGGCAATACGGAGTTTGGCTGAATATGAGCATGAACTATCCTACTGGATGACCGTGATTTATAGAACTCCTAGAATGCACCAAACCAACTAATGAACCCGACCCTCGCACTTTGTAGTTCCTAGCAACTTCACTGGAGAATGGGAATGAACGCCCTTTGAGTCGGTAGCGAAATGCGCAAACCCTCATCCGGCAATTTAGTCGCATAAAATCAATCGACTCAAATAGGTGCAGCAGAGTTTGTGTGCACGGATCCGCTAAAATCCATTTAGACAGCCTCTCAAATTCCATGATGATGGCCCCCGAAGCCGAAAAGATTCCGCGGATTTGGCACAGTATCATCTCGCGGAAACCGAGGAAGAGACTGAAGATGGATTCCAATATCGAAATCCATGCCCCGTCGAAAGGCAGGAGCCAGGCGTCTCTCCAGATCCCACATTCCCCAGGCGCAGGTCTTCCAGGCCAGACCGCACACATAGCAGAACTGATGACCGCAGCTATAGTGCAAATGGGTTAGCAAACCTCATGAACGGTTGCTGCTTTAGTGAGGAAGACGATGGCGCTATATGCTCACCGACAGATGATATGTGCGCAGCCAATGCCAAGCTCAACCATGGTCTGGCAGCGACCACAACGTTGCCAGTTTTTGGCCTTAGAAAGTGCTAGAACTTGTTTGAGTGCCTCATCTTCTGGACAGTCGGCCCCGGGGTGCTCCAAGGAGAGGCATGGGAGATGGGTCTTTTAGTGGCAGTTTGGGCAGGTTCCAAGTTCATTTTTGAAGTGGACTTTAGGAATAATATGGGAGCATGTAGGGTTCGCGCAATAAAGTCGATTTTGAGCGGTGTATTCCACAACACGTTGATCAAATTCGCTTAGCTCTTCACGGTTCAGAACCTGGTGAGAGACTTCATGAGGTATGGGCTGGCCGCAGCAGCGAGGTGGGTATAGACTATCATCTCGAGTTGCCCTAGTGAAGAGCGATTTCATACAGTCGAAACAGTAGTCATGACCACAGCGGCCTCCCAAGGCGAGATCGTCGATATTTTCGAGGCAGGACGTGCACTTCCTCTTACATTGTGTGGGAGGAGACATTGAGGCGCCGCGGCTTGGGTTATCTGCTGGTGCTTCGTTGTTTGACGCCGTGAGATGGGTCGAATTGGTCAATGTGGCACTGATGAGATCTCTACCCTCGTGATCTGGCAAAGTTTCTGCGAGGATTGTGTCCATGGTTGTGAGGTGAGGGACCCAGTAGGGTACCGCTTGGCTGATTGAATTGACGGCAAGAGGACGATCACTTTGGGAAGTCTTCTATTAGTGCGGTAAAACTCCAGAAGATTTTGGTCAGGGGTACCTCTTTACCTCTTTTTAGTAGACCTAGAGCACGCTCAGCAGTGCATTCAAAGACCCAAGCAGGTTCCAAGGAGCAGAGTTGACTAGTGAAGTGGGTGAAAGCAGAGAGACCTTGAGATGTCTTACGAGATGAAGATGGTTCTCTTTGAGAACTGAAGTTTCCATGATCATGCAATCAGGTGACCGTGATATATCAAAGCAAGCCCGGGTGACGACGAATTGCTCTGCCCAGGCTCAAAGACAACCTTGTTTTGTGCGAGTTAGCCTGAGTGACACCCCGGAAGTTGCATATATAAAGAGAGAACGAAGAACAGGTGTTACCTAGGGGTCGAGCTAATTAGGTTATATTACAGAGCAATCTTTCTGCACTGGTCATAGAAATCATGTATAAACAGGTGTTATAAAGCAACAGTGGCGTAGAGTGATGCAAGCCCATTGGAGAGCTAGGTAGGTAGTCCTCGTATGCCAACTGTCAGCCTTATGATACGGTTCCTCGTGGAAAGTTCTGGGACTAACCAGTTGACACTTTGCAGCTTCGATCTGCCTTGGAAAGCAGCACTGGAGCACTACATCCACCTCTTATTCGGGGATTATGAAGCCAGGATAGTTCGCGAAAGAGACAGCTACCTGGAACATCCACTAGAAGTTACGCCCGAATGCCATTTCCCCTTTCTCGTACGACGTGAAACGTATATACAGAAGAAAAGAGGCTATGAAATCCCGCCAGGGCACACAGGATGAACCTGTGCCACACTATTCTCTTGTTGACTCGCGGCTGGCGAGGTATTCCTGACGCTCCACAGCCCATTCCGGAATAACCACGGACAACGGCAGCGGCTCGGCCGAAGCACTCAAACTAACATCCGGATCCAGCGTCCTAATCCTAGTCTCTCGAGGAAGCCGCAGCGTATTCTCATCCGGCAAACCCTGCGTCTCAAGCATGTCCAACTCAGTCAGGATGTCCGGGGAGGCCTCACGCCGCATCAACGCCCAGAAATCAGCATCCGATAAAGTCCAGAGCGCTTCTTCCTTGACGCGTCCGGACCCGACTAATTGTTTGATGATTCGACCTGTCCTTTTGTAAATGTGGGCATGGGATCGATTGGACCAGACGTCTCGATCTGTGGCTAGATATGCGCGTGCAAGAGCTAGTGCGAGCTGGGGCTCTTCTAAGACGAGGAGGCGGTTGGGTGCGGTAGGACTGGGAATAGCCTTAAGGGACTGAAAGACTTTTTGGACGTCTTCAAGGCTAAATTTCGCAAAAGCGAGCGCGTCACGGAGCGAATAATCCAACCTGTCGGCGCACAGATGCGGTGATGGCTGCTCCACCAACGGGAAAAGTTCCTCATCAAGAGCCTTGAGATCTCCGAGGCCATGGCGGGCCAGAATTTGGGGTAGCTGGGTCGTCTCTAGATATCGAGCCTTATGGACCTCATGGTAACTGTCCTCATCAGGCTGGGAGAGCGCGTAATCGACAACATGGCTTAGACTCGTGTGGCTGATATCGTGAAGAAGAGCGGCTACCTGCTCCTCCACGCTGGCGCCGACCTTGCGGACGAGCAGGAATGCACCGACTGAGTGCTCGAAGCGGGTGACTTTTGGACCGAAGCCCAGGAGCGCTGTGACTCCGTGTTGGCAGACGCCCTTCAGACGGGAGAGCTCGGGGCTTTGGAGGAGTTCTATGAGAACGGGCTCTGCGATAGCATGTTCGCCGTATAGCTTATCTCTGATGATGATTTTGTTTTTGCCGATGGATTCGATGGTTTGAAAGAAGCCGGTGTTGACCGGTGACGCCATGGCGGACAGGCGGAGTGATGGAAGTCCGGCGCGGGGAAATGAGTTCAGGCGGGCACCGGACACGCAGCGATCATTCAGCAGAGACACCCAAATACATCTGATATTGGGGGTGCAAGATCTAGAATACCAAGAGAAACGGTGAAAGATAAACGAGAGAATAATCGAGCAAGAGCTCTCTGTTGCTCAGTTCGAGCGCCCATTTCGAATTTGACCAATGTGGAAATGATCGACAATGCGTTAGGCAGAAGGGTCGTTTCTACGGAGTACACAAAGATATCAGATGTCAATCAATCAATATCGAGTCATTCGTATTAGTATTCTAACGAATACTTCAAGCCTAGCTATAGAACCAACGGTAACCAGTGAATGAGGTGGGAATACGATATCTCGAAATCATAGGGTCCTGCCATGAGGTGTCGGATTGAGGTGGATTGGTAGCTTCATGAAAGCAGCGCTGACAAGCAACCTCGAACAGTTCATGAACATAAATACATGGATACAGTCCACAAGTCTAATGCAGAGTCGTGTACTGACCACCCTCACATTTCTAGACTAGATCCCGGTATAGCACCTCGGGCCTATGCATCATACTTGGATATAATAAAAAAGACCCCAACCCCCGAAAATACGCCATCAAGATCGTGCAATTCGCTAAACGCCCACTAAGAATGGTATCACGTAATGCTCATAATCTTCTTCAACTCCTTCAGAGAAAGCGGCTTGATCAGATACTCATTAATCCCCGCTGCGAGGGCTTGCTGTTGCATACTGTCCGACGCGACACCGGTCACCGCCATGATACACGATGGTTTAAGGCCATGCTCCTTCTCGTGCTGGCGGATTCTGCTTGTGGAGACTAGGCCGTCCATAACGGGCATTGAGATATCTAGCAGAAAAGGAGTCAGGTCAGCTGCGGTAGAGAGGTGAGGGAGGGATAAAGCGAGACTAACCCATGAGGACAAAGTCAAACCGCCGTTGCGAGGACTTGTACTTCTCTAGTGCGATAAGGCCGTTCGAAGCTGTGTCGTAGCTGCAGCCGATTTTGCGCATGAATGTCGCTAGGATTTTAAGGTTGATGTCATTGTCGTCGACGACGAGGACGTGGATGTTCTGCGGCTCATGGGATGGGCGGATTGGCAAGGCGTGCGAGGGTGCCAGGTTGCGATGCGCTGAGGGTGAAGGTGAAGGTGGCATTGTCAGGGGCCTATTCTCGCGCGCTGGGCAAGGTGGAGGTTCAGAGCGGGAGAGCAATGATCGCAGGGGTATTGACGGAATGGCGGTTGGTGTAGGCTCGAGCTTTCCCAAGTCTAGGATCTTCTGGATCGCGCTTTGAATCTTTTGCGGTCCGAACCTGATTTCTGTTTGTCAGTATAATTGCACCACTGAAACGAGGGAGGTGATGACATACGGCTGCGAAACCCAGACAAAATTTGGCGCGAGGAAGGTCTCAAAGAACGAAGCGTTACTCCCTAGCACAATGAAGAACCTGAACCCATGCATCGAGGCCAATTGATCCAGTGATTCAAGACCTTCGGCTTCCTTTCTTAAAACCGTCTCCTCGATGACTGCAATATCCCCCTGTCCCTTGCTAAGACTTTCCGCCAACGACACAGTCCAACCAAAGTGTGACATGAATACATCGGCAAGCGTGCTCTGTATGGACAACTTTCGCTTCGACTCGAGGCTCAACATTCCCGTCGGCGTTTCTTGCAAATCCGGATATCCATTAAAAGCAACCAAGCATGCTCGAAGCGGGGATTCCGAACCATGTTGAATCGCTATAGGAGACGCAGAAGATGCTGGGCTTGCTTCGGGGCTGTTAACAAGCTCTACTGGAATGTAAACGTCAACTTGTGTTCCAATACCAACCTCACTCCTAACATTCACGTGGCCATTGAACGAGGCGACTAGTTGACGAACGATGCTGAGGCCAAGTCCAACGCCTTCCGAAAGGGAGTCCTCCTGAGAAAAGGGGGAGAACAGCTTGTGCCGAAGGAAGTCGGGAGCAATGCCACTGCCGGTGTCGGTCACGGACAAATGAGCGATTGGCGAACGCGGGTCGATCGGGTTTCTCATTCGCGATAGCGATACTTCCACGAATCCTGATTTGGTCCATTTGATCGCATTGCCAAGGAGGTTCATCACAATTCTCCGCCACGCGCCTGGCAAGGATCGAATGAGCCAGGAATTGCGCTGCTCGATTCGAACAATCACGGACATGTCATCGGTCATATTGTCATTGGAGAAGGAACTGGCTCGTGTACGGTCTGGTGAGGCTGTCTGTACACTCTGCGACACGATCTCGGAAGCATTTTGTCCCGTATATAAGATATCGGCAACTTCTTCGACTAATTGACCAAGATGAAAGTCGGACATCAAGCTGGATTCTTCACTTTTGTTCTTCTTCTTCTTCGACATCTTGACTTGCGTAAGATTATTGATCTTGCAGAATTCAAGCCTGTGAATTGGTTAGCACAAGAGTGAAATTTTGCTCCGTGGTGCCACTCACAAATGATCGGTGGTGTCCAACAAGGTCAAACCAGATGCCTCAATCATCTTGACCATCTCCTCTTGCGCGGGCTCAAGAGAGGTCGCCTGTAACAGTTCCGCACTAGCCAAAATTCCATGGAGGGGCGATCGTAGCTCGTGGCTAATCGAAGAAATAAAATCGAACTTGGATTTCTCCGTTGTCGCCCAGTGCGCGCGAGAGACCTCGGAAACGATTGAGTCACCAAAAATTTTGAAGTAGTGAAGTTCCTCAATTCCCAGAGCTCTGTGGTTGTCTTGCGTCCAAACAAGAGTGCCTGCCATCCAACGGGATTTATTATGATCCCACAGTGGGAAGAACAGAACCGAACTGGCAGCAGGTAGGATTTGGCTGAGCTGTCGTGTGGCCATCTGCATGAGTTTGTTCTGGGTCTCTGAGTCATTCAGGCCAGACTCGTAGGACAAGTAATCTTCGTTTTCCACTGAATCATCCAGATTGAAGATCTGGCCTTGTGGAAAGGAAGTGACCAGCAAGTTCAGAAGATCCTCGCGGAAAGTGATATCGGACTTTGCATCGAGCGTCTCGCCTTGTCGTACTTTCAGAGATTTGCTCAAAACCTCACAACACATATCCGTTGAACTAGAAGATGTCGGCGAACGGCCCAGAGGACTGGGATATGGCGCGATAGGGAACTCAGGGACGGCGGTCTTGGGCAATGGCTCCCAGCCATGTTGATCTTCAGAAGGCAGGCTGCTAGGATGTCAGCGAAAGCTGTTGGTAATAGGATTGGGGGACAGCAGCTACTAACAATGAAGGATTACTTCGAGCTGCATCCAAGAAGACTACGCCATCAAGGTCCATAGATTTCCGGAGCAGCACACTGGCTCTATGAAAGATGCGTTCAATACGCTCCCCGAGTGAGGTACTCTCCGCCAAAGAGAGTTGCGAAGCGTTGTTCGTCTCCTCTAACGGCTGTGGCCCGGCCTTGAGAACTTCATCAATGGACTTCTCTTCTCCAGGGGAAGACCGACGGTCGGACAGATTAGAGTTGAGAGACGATGGCTCGGTCGGTCCTGAGGACGGTCCAGCAAAGAACAATGGAGACGGCTCCTCCGAGAGGCTTGTAGAAGAAGAAGTCACGAAACCGAACTGCTGATCCAATGCGGGTTCCATAGGTCCGGGGCTACTATTCGGCGTCGAGGTATTGACGTTGGAGGCGACGGCCATTGCTTCGAGACGGTGGTCGTTGGACACTTCCCGCGGGTCAAAGTCCGCATGATCCTTGACGAAATTCGTCAATCCTTTGATCAATCGTTCGGATCGACGGTGGCAGTGAACGATGCGAACGTGCTCCAAATGGTGGGCCACAGCATCGGCGACCTCTCGGAGTGTGTTCACATCGTCGTCGCCAAACTCCGCCCGCGGCTTGTCATCGATCACGGAATAGGATCCGAGGACGAAGCCGGAGGGACTATACAGAGGTACCTCGGCGTAGAACCGCATATATGGCCATGCTCGAACGTACGGGCGATCTTTGAAAATCTCCTCCCGCTTGAGATCTCGGATAATGTAGCGGGTACGATTGGCGGTGATGTTGTCGCTGTTGGTGGCATGGGACATATCCCTCCCTGTGAACAGGCTAATCGCATGCGGGCAGACCCCCCAAATAAGGTCCAAACTTCGGGCACCGAGATAGATTCCATCGTTGGGCAAGTGCTTATCTTTATCTCGCAAGGAAATCGATGCTGTCGCCTCGGCAATGATGTGTTGATTGCCGCCGTCGATGATCGAGACAAAGGCCCGATTGCACGCTAGACGATGCACTCCCAATTGTGCCAGGGCCGTCAAAGTAATATCGGTCGACAGCTTACCAGCCGACGGCTGTTCGTCGCACCGCGAAGCATTTTGAGCCGGTCCGACAGCCTCATCGTTGTTGGTCGAGGTCGATAGTGTCAAGGGGCGATCTAAGGCACAGTAGTACCTGGCCGGCAACCGTCAGCACATGGATCTAACTATATTACATGAAGATCAAGCGTCAACGCCGACGATATCCTCTCACCTGGACAATTCCCGGATTCTCTCGCGCTCAGTACTACATGTGGACGGATGGAAGGCGAGAGAGCCCGGCTGATCCATGACTTGGAGTCCCATGCATGCCTACAGAACTGAGGGTGGTGTTGTCTTATGTTGTGGAGTGAGAAACTGCGGAGATGGGATGTTTCGAGGACATACAAAGTCCACAGGGAGGGGGAATAAATTCCCGGAGCGCGAACGTGCCACGAGCGAGTCACCTTTGGGTCAGGCCCAAAACCTGCTTTTGGTCCTTTTGCTGGTGCGCGACCCCACTGCGTGTCATGTGATTGGTTATAGAGGCCAACTTTGTACGGTAAAGGCCTCGTGCCGATTTGACGGTGGGATCCATGGTGGTCTGGACGCTGCCCAAAGATGCCCTTGCGGGAAGAGTCTCGTTGGTTCCATGGGCAATTCCATCAAATATTGGTAGCGTTGAGTCCGTTGATAGTTGATACGAGGATTGTCATCTGAGCCTTTCCCGCCTGACTCGACCATTGCTTCAGGGCTCGCATTTAGTCTTTTCTCTCCTTATCTATTCTCGGGGCATACCTAAGTTATAAGGCAATGAAGAGTCTGCCAGAGGCCAGCGGCATAGTTTAAGAGGCAGTGCTTGACTTGTGTTGATTTGTTGGCCCCTCTTGTACTCCGTACTCCGTATAAAGAAGATTACTCTCCCTAACGTTGCCTAAGTGGGTACCGAGGGACGGATCCCACAGTTCTCATGCGTGACACCATCTGGACCATAATAGAGCAGAGGCAGATTCTGAAGACTCTCGTGGGGTTCAATCTGCGCCTTGTTCAAGGATTTAGTACTGGTAGTCTGAATGAGATTGCTCTATATACCCAAAGATGACGTGCTTTGCAAAGGCAATCTATCGCTCAAAACCTAAAACAGCCATACCTCGGCCCTAAATAACAAGATGCGGGGAACGTGAGAAAGCTTTATTTCCGCGCTAAACTCCCCCTCCCTAGTACGTAGTCTATCAAGTGCCCTCACTATCTCTATGGATCCAGAATGCAGAATTTCCAAGCGCATCCCCAAATCATGCCGGCGCTGCCACCTACGTAAACACAAGAGTATTCGGCTCCCCCACGTGCTCTAACTGCGAAGCAGCCAATCAACCCTGCTCGCGGTCCGAGAACGCTACGTTCTGGCTTGGACCATTCCAACATAACGATCGTCGAAGGAAACGTGGACTTGATTAAGAGACTTCTGTCGTTGATGGGAACTTCCAAGAGCAGGCCGCGGACGCATCTCTAAAGCCATCCCCCCCCTTGTCCCGGGGGTACACTCAAGCGCGTAACTTTGGAGCTATAAGTTCTCGAATGGGAGAAGGGGATCAGGACTGCGCGAAAGCTGAGGGGTAACTGCCCTGCCATCGTGTGTGAGGATGTCGAAGTTATGGCCGTTGTTCCTCAGGCGTGTTTCTTTTCCTTCCAGGTAGTGAGAAACTAATGAATTTGATCCAAGATTTTGCAATATGTCCGGGCATACTCAGCAGGTAAACTGCCTCTGAACATGAATCCTCCAGCCGCAGGCTAACCCAGTCAAAGCTATGTGTTGCAATTAAGAGAATTTACGTCCAAAGCTCCATATATCCCCAGTTCCTCAACGCTTTCGTGAAGATCACCGAGGCTCTAGTGGTCGGCGATGAGTTTAGCGCAAGCCACCTGGGCCCTGTCCAGAACAAGGCTCAATACACCCGCATGCAGAGCTTCCTCGCCAATATAGGCAAACTGCAAGGTTGTGGCTCGGGGTAATGTTGCCAATGAAAATAGACCAGGACCAGGGTATTTCGTCACACCGTAGTCGACCACCCACCAGATGATTCCATAGTGGTGACCGAAGAGCCATTCGGTAAGAAAGAAACTTCCATCAGGTCATCATGCGCTAATTTTAACACTTTCTACCAGGTCCTGTTATCCCCATTTTGTAATGGACATCTGAAGACGAGGTCGTCCGTCGAGCAAACAACTCTGATTATGGGCTCGACCCCTCAGTGTGGACAAAGGATACGGGGCGGGCGTCGCGCATCTCAAAGAAGTTAAAGGCGGGCACAGTCTGGATCAATGCTTACATGTTGTTGAGCCCTCTGGCACCCATTCGGAGGGCACAAGAAATGAGGGCTCGATACCGAATGGGAAGCCGAAGGGCTGAAGTCGTACTGCAACACACAGACGTTCTTCTCTAACCCTCCGTCTGACCGTTGCCTACAAGCCTCCAACCATAAAGGCGGAGGTATATTTGTAGTCACAGTAGCTGCCTTCTGTCTAGAGTGGTGGTGGCAGCCTAATAGGCTGCCACTACTATATCTGTACATCACGTAACCTGGGATCCAACTAGCGAGGCACACACATACTGTACACCCGTAGCAGTCAGATTAATGGATTTCCAGGATTGACGCAAATGTTTTGTAACGAGTCCTTCTTCACCAGCTACAGTTGTAGTAGGCTGCCCGGACACGCATCCATCTAGCGGTCTCCTGAAGTAATAGATTAACCACAACAACGTTCGGATCTTTAGTTTCCCAATCTGTACTGGCCAAAAGGACTGCAGTAAGGCCGCCATTGTTCACGATTGTTGGATCGCTTCCTGTCTCAAGCAGTAGCCTAATCACAGCCACAGCTTCTCTTGCATACATAGCGGCGTACATCAATGGAGTGTTCCCATTCATGGCCTTGGAATTAGGGTCAGCCCCCGCTTTGAGTAACAGCTTTGCCACTGTATCATGCCCATTTTTTGCAGCAAATGATAACGGAGTCCGCCCATAGTTATCCGAGGAATCTGGAACCGCGCCCTTTGCCAGCAACAGTTCAACAGTCTTTGCATGACCGTGCTCAGCAGCCCATGAAATAGCAGTTTGACCGAGTTTATCCTTGCACTCGAGGGAGGCGCCATTATCAAGTAATAATTTCAAAACTTCTTCATGGCCATTCACTGCTGCCAATATTAAGGGAGTTTGACAATCTTGGTCCCTGCTTTCAAGGTCCGCACCGTTCTCAACGAGCAGCTTGACCATTTCTTGACGTCCGTGCCAAGCTGCAGTAGCCAAGGGTGTCCGGCGAACCCAACCTTTAGCCTCAAGATCAAGCCCCGTCAACATGAGTAGCTGGCGGAAAATAATCTCGCAGTTAGAGTTTGTAGCCAGGAGTAGCGGGGTTAAACCGTTCTCGTCATAGATTTCAAAAAATGGTTCTTCCTTGAGTGACTTTGCAGCAGTGCCTTCATGTCCAAATCGTGCAGCCCATAGTAGTGCTGAGCGGTTGAAAAGCTTCACATTCAAGCGATACAAGGCTCCATTCAAATTGTCATATAAGTGGTGACAGGTTTGAACAAGCGCATTAATATCACTTTGGCGATCCAAATGTTCTAAAGTCAACTGCAACAGTTCAGTTGGTAAGGACAGTAATGACATGCTTTGAAAGAGGAGTGAGGAATACACAAGCAACCTTATCATGAAGATAAATTCAAATCGTTTGGGGGCGGATTTATGATTAGTAGAGGGGTAAAGTCATTCAGAGGTTGTTCCCTCAGGCCTTAGCGACCCCCGCAAGAAGGCGGTGAATTTGGTACTTGGGCTGCCTATTGGGGTTGCCCCAGGCCGCCCCGCTGCCTCACGTGACCTCTATAACGACCCTAACGGAGGGCTCCTTCTTCCTACAACTGCCTCGCAAGAGTACGTTGCTTGTCTCTGGCGGTAGCTCGTCGTCTTTCACGCAGTCAAGACTAGATCTGGTCCCTCCCACCTCCCTTCTGTATATAGAAACCAGCATTGCAATATACAGACACAGTGCCTCCCTACAAGGGAGCCCGGACGGGCCTCTCTGACGCTACAGTCTACTGCGTTTACGCATAAGCCCGCAGCGACAGGTGACCCGTTACGGCCAAACTGTACACGATCCTGTTCCCATCTTGACTGCGAGAGGTCACCAATAAAGTAGGAATTTTAGACCGACTCCGCCACTGTCGAAGCTAAGCCGTGCATGGCGTATGGCTTGCAGAATAAAATGAGTAGTGGTAAACCAGCCAAATATAAATTACCACCAACATGAATCTTTCCAGAATTAAATAAAAATCCAACAAAAGCTTGATCAAAAAATTCCTGTTGAAGTAGATATCTTGGACTGTGTCTTCTCCAAGCGGATTTACTTAGCACGAGCGTATGACATGATAGGAGGCTCTTCCGATGTCCACGACCCATACTTCAAGACGTCAAGAACAGCCACAACATTAGTGGCCTCAGTGCCCAGGAAGTCATCAATGGTCAGGCCGGGAGGCAAGAACTGTCCACAGACAGTATCAAGATCGATACCAGATACTTGCCCCGGGCCTTCGTGAGTTAATGCATCGACGACCAGTGCCCACGCAACGGGATTTACCAGCATGGTTTCGTGGTCATTCACACTTCCAGCAATCTGTCCTGGGCACACGAGTTGCACCTGATTGTTTGTCACACCCACGTTGCGAACGTCGAGGAGGTACGCAGACGCATCAGTACCGAGCTGAGGCTCAACAATCTCGTCAGAACTCGAGTAAAGAGTGGTTGTAGGCACATAGGCAGAGTCCCAATCATCAGCGCGCAAGGTCTGGATCAGTTCAGTATCATACGCTTGTTGCAAGATCGCGGGTGTGCAGGTCGGGGAGGGAAAACCAAGGCAAGCTCCGCCAACTAGCGAGCCGTGGAAGTCAGGGCTAATGGGCATGAAATCCTGGACAACTTCACGGGTCGATGGCCAGTATTTAAATGCCCACTGAGTGTCCAGGCCGCCCTGAGACCAAGAGACAACACCAATCTTGGCGTTGTTAGACACGCCGGAGATATAGTTAATCGCATACGCGACATACTCAGCATTCACCTGAACATCACCAAGGGAGTTGCCGGGAATATTGACCCACACAGGGTCCGCAAAGTCCGTTGCAGCAAGGAGCTTAGCAAAGTTGGGATGATAAGTGAGTCCAGCTGGGACAGCGGTGCCGGGAACAAGCAGCACCGGCATCTTATTATTCACTCCGTATTCGAAACTCTCGGGGATGTAAAGAGCGGACCGAAGATCATCCTCATCCACGGAATAGGGCGCGTGTCTTGTGTCGACTTCTTTGGGTAAATAGGCGTGGCTGGCGACCTTGGATTGTCGTTGGAGATAGAATTCAACTTGTCGTCCGTATTGCCTTGAAGGAGGTCGAGGATGTTCGCAGGGAGTAAACCACGAGCCGCTAGCTCGATGTTGTATTCAACTGTTAGGGTTGCCTTTTAAATCGTTGACAAGGCTGGCAAGTTCTGATCGAGCGCCCTCGGCGCTAGCAACTGGCACTATCTTCTCATCCGAGACAGCTAGGGGGAGAGAGACGAGCAGGTCCAGTTCCTCGATTCCTGCCGCGCCTAAGAATCCCACAGCTTTAACGTCGTTCGCTAATACAGATAGCGTTTGTGGCAGCCCGGTTTCAGAACGAGAGTCAAGAACCGAGGGGATGGGGTTACCCAAGCCCAAGGCCAGAAAGGCACAGAAATGGACGAAGATTGGCATATGCCAGCGCATGATTAAACGATCCAGTAGGAGTTGCTCAAGAAAATCAGAGTAGAAGATTGGGGCCCCAAAACATCATATGAACTCATTCAAACCTATTTATGCCTTACGAGAGACCTGTCAATTCACGGGGTAACTGTTACTAACTATATTCATATAGGTAGGTTTATGGAATCTCACGAGGTAAATAATCCCCATAGATTCCGTGGACCGGGCATCCGAGACATGAACATAATATTCTGTGATAGTACATACTGCTATCTTTTAGAGTAGAATTGGCGTTCCTGTTAGGCATGTATATTAGGTCCTTGCCATACAGAAAAGAATGATCTGCAATACTATACCTGTGGTGTACACTTCCCGATTGTTCCTAGTAATCAAGGGCTCCTGGCAATACGGATCTCGAGACCAAGATTAATTTTTCCGGGAAAAGCCGGGCCCATAGTTCGTGCAGGTGCCAGGCACAGAGTAGAAAGAACCCTTCCCCGTCCGAAACTGCCCTAGTTTCCATCAGCAGCACGGCCCAGGCTACAGGGGAAATGTGGTTATATCTCCCCTATGATCTATATATTGGAAGTGGAGCTTTTTTAAGGTTGATCGAGACACTCACTTTGATTTTCCATCTAACGCTCCGGAATGCAGCGAAAAAAATACCTCCCGTAAAAACAACAACCCGCCTTCGGTGACCCACCTCAGGATTCGGCTCTTCGAATAATTGTCCAAGGATGCACACATACAAGTTGTGGCTGGCTGATTTAGGTTACCGCTCACTGCGCTCAGGCTCCTCCTTACAAACCCACACTGGACGGATTCCACGGATTCCTCGTGTTATTGGCCTAGCAAAGGCGGCGCCTACCCGACAACTGCAAAATTACGTCGTATAAAAACTTGGAACTTATCTTGCAGTGATAGATTGGAGGGGGGATCCCTTTAAAAGCAAAGCATATAACTCTTGTGTGAGTTCGCTTTGTCCAAGCGGGCTTTAGGAGGGAAAACTCTGAATTTAGCTTAGGTACTCGGCACATTGAACAAGTTGACACATAGTAGAGTGAGTGTATTACCGTACCTACGAAGCAATGCAATTAGTTGATCCTATTAAATATGCCACTTTGCGTAGTGATCTCTGCCTCATCAGACTGGAGAATTTTTTTTTTCTATCCCAGTGACGATGGATAGCACTATCCTAGAATATGCACGCCTAAAACTGGTATGATAAGTACGCAGGAGACAGGAATTAGTAGGTGGGCATTCTTTAGACCCGGTAGTTTTCGGGCCTATTTTTCAATATGTCAATAAGACCGAGATCCTCAACAAATCCAGACAAGATCAACGGATCTGGTGACGCACAGGCCTAGGGTTCAGGAATTTTATGGAAGATTGAGCCGCTCATCGTTAGAGTGAGCCACTGAGCGACGAGAGTTACGCTGTCGTATTTGGCTTGGAAGGGACGCTACAGTTTACCTCTTTCCAGAAAGTTACGCAACTCAGAACCTCGGGAAAAGGTCGGATACTTCGCGCGATCTTCTAAGCCACCACAGAGGCATAAGCAGCAGCCATCGTACTCCGACTTCAATGAGTCCATCCCTTCCGCCCGCTGCTCTGGGACTCTGGGAGGGAAAGTGCACGCCTCCGTGGCAGCATCCTCAGCCAATGGGCGGTCATGTGCGGAAGATTGACAGCATCCGACACTAATGCTACAGATGCCTGCTTACTGTGGCACCGCAAAAGTCTGGAAAGTTCGAGACCACACGAAGTACCGTTCTTATCGCCTTCTTGTTGAGAACATACCGCCAACCAAGTACAACTGGTGAATGGGCAGCCACTTTTTGCGCGCAGAATAATCAACGCGATACTTGGGATGGTCTCAGACTTGTGCCGTGCCACTGTACTGTACAGTGGCATGTAGGAGCAGGGGCATAACCGGCCCCTCGCTCCAACCCACACAATGGCGCTATTTTATAGTAATCAAACGTACGAAGTACTCCGTACCGTGGCCGTTCATAAGTACCGTATTTGTAACGGGGTCTACCGACTCATAACCCTCCTCATCGGCATCAAGAGATAACTTGAGCTTCGGGTTTGGACCTGGCAATCTGGATGCCCCATCGGTTAGCGGCACTTGGTCCACACCAATACCGTCTATGTATCCTCATAAAGGAATCTCCAGCACGCCACTGACGAGAGTGGAAACCGAAATTTGAAGATATCCTAGAGAACGCAACATTGAACCCCCTACCGAGAGATTTTGCGCATAATGGGAGATAATGGTTACGTGCGGCGAGTAGAGATAAACGAACTACTTTCCAAAGCATTAGTCCTTTATGAACATTGCCGTAGAATCTGTAATCTCGGCGCTTTCCCTCAATTATCAACCATCTCATGAATGGAGTGGAGGCGGAACGATCCACTCTTTTCAGCTCTCTTATGGCATCTGGGTTATTCATCATGCCTTAACGCTGGAAGGTCATGGCTGACCACGTCGAGACCGAGATCCTCCGACAAAGTCTGTGAATGCACTAAGACGAATTGAGATAAGGCAATAGAGCGGTTCGGCAAAGACCTTGATTTCGCTTCGAATAAATTGGAAGATAGAGGCTCTCCTCATGACAATCGGGGTAAGGACCCACTTCGTGGGTTTAGTTAATAATCTCCATACCACTCACTGAATCTAGTAATCTCCTCGCTGTACAAAAACGTGTGGAGCTTGTGCAAGACCCTAATGCCGTCGATCTTTTACCTGTATGAGCCATGGTTCTCGTAGACATCGGATTCAATGAATTGCTAACCCGGTGATTCCGTGTACCAAGAAGAGTGATATTCCTTTCCCAGATCGAAAATCGGTCAATCCGAATTTGGTCGAAATGGGAAGTAATGTGAAGTATAAAGAGGGAGAATCCTCTCAAGTTTCGTTACAACACATCCGAGCATTTCTCTGATTTCTCTCGTCGTTCTTCTTATATAATTACAATGAAGGTTACCCCTACTATTCTTTCCCTGATTGCCTCGGCCACTGCGTCCTGCCTTCATGGCACTTCGCTGCTCCCCCGTTCTGCGGACGGGACTGTTGATGTCAACTCGTTCAACTACACCAACACTGGTGGCCCCCTGACCTGGTACGGCCTCAGTGACAAGAACGCTGCTTGCTCCAAGGGCAAGCACCAGTCTCCCATCGACATTGTCACCGAGGACATTGACTACGCTGCTGCCAACTCGATCCGCTTCAACATCCCCAGCGCCGACAATGCTAAGTTCGAGAACCTGGGCTCCGGCCTCGAGGTTGTCCTGACCAACGGGACTCTAGTCACTAGCAACAACTCCTACAAGCTGGCTCAGTTCCACTTCCACACACCTTCTGAGCACCGCATCAACGAAGAGTTCTATCCCATGGAGGCCCACTTCGTCTTTGAGAACACTAGTACGTGCCCGCAAATATTACGCTCCCTCGACTAGAGCTACCTTGGCAAATGAGGTATATTTTTGACTATCAACATCATACTAACAATGCAACAGACAAGGCTATTGCCGTTGTTGGTTTCGTCTTCGAGCTGTCCCAGTTCGGCTACTCCTTCCCTCTGTTTGACTCCGTCTTCGCCCACCTTGCTGATGTTGCCACTCCTGGCACCTACACCAAGACTGGTCATCTCGACTTCACTGCCCTGACTGCTCACCTGAACACCCACGGCATCTACCAGTACACTGGCTCCCTCACCACTCCTCCTTGCTCGGAGGATGTTGCCTGGTTCGTCAGCACCGAGCCGCTGCCTCTGAACGTCCAGAGCTTCAATGCTGTCAAGCACGTTCTCAAGTACAACGCACGTTACACCCAGAACGCTCTCGGACAGGACAACCTCCTTGAGATTGCCGCTGCTGAGCTAAAGTAAATTGTTATCTGAAGTGGATTCTATCCGAGGACGTACGACAAGTCTGTGAACTGGGTGCTCTAGTGCGGTTGGTTAATTAATCGGGATGCACTGGTTGCGAGATCTTCTGTTCGAATTGCTTACGGTATTACACCTACTGTACATAATACATAATTAAAAAAATACAGCCATGAAGATGTGCGTGGAACGCGCCTGTATTTCTATCGTTCATCTCAAACCCTGAGCGGCCACTGCGGCCAGAGATCACAATCACGCTAAAATAATCGGCAGTGAACATGACTATGTGGATGGCACGGGACAGTTCGGCAAAATATTTCCAGATTAACTGAACCCATCACGAAGGATTTGTGATTTCTCCCCCTCGAATTCACCCGGCCCTCCACGGCACGCACCGTGGCGAGGATGGCCTTGGCGTGGCGTAAGGAAATTGGCTTGATGGAGACAAGCGTTGACTAGGCCTCTTTAGCGCGAGATCCACGATCCAAATGTGGAGCCCAAAATGATCCTCACGGAAAACTTTCAGCTGACTGCGCGGCCCCTGGGAGCCTGGGAGGAGAGACTCCAGCAACCCCTTGGACCACAATTTTTAGGTTAATCCCTGCGCGGCGAGTACCCTGGCAGAATCAAGATCTCAATTAAGGCTTGGCGATATCAACCTTGGAAATTGAGATGATGGAATACAAACTCAATCGTTGGCCCCCGAGGCCCTCTGCGACAAGAAATCCACGAAAAGCTCTCTGCTGCGATTTCTAAAACAAAATTCAACTCCAGGTTATCCATTCTATTGGATAGTGAGGGTTCCATTTGTCCAATTCGGTTATTTGTCACTTTCCCCACGACTTGTCGATCCTATCTCGAAAGGTGCCGTTCTCCGTCGCCCTTTTTGCCCTCTACGAGAAGCCGTGACCACGCTAGCAGGCCGCGTTTCCTGTCCATAACTCCATATCGATCATCACATTTCAGGAGTGTGGATTTGCATGAAGTGGTACTAGTGAATCTCGAACATTCAGATGCTATTTCGTATACGTCTTAAAAAAATGTAGTACTATAGGAAGAGATGGACCCGGACCTGTCGGAGACTCGGAGTAAATCCATGCAGCAGTGGAGCGTCGGATATATCCGACCGATGTTACAGTAAGTTACTGAGTTATGTTATGTAATCACTGAGTCAGATCTAAGTTAGTTAACTTAGGGGTGTAAGTTAAGTTAATTTAGGGGTTTCCTTAGCTTCAGAGTCATGGAGAGATAGTTAATCAGCCAGTTTACTGTTAAGTTACAGTAATTCATTAGATTACATGATCATTCTAGTCCTACGTCTTGCTTACTGATAGGGCCCTAAGGCCTTACATTTAAGGTGTCACCGCTTTGTTCCAAGCATTCTTGCCTTGGGCCTCAGAGTGTCGACTAGCCACCATGCTCAGTCAAACAATGTCTTGTCAACAGTTGTCAGTCAGTCAAGATATATTTACTCTAGTGATCCATACTCCATACGGGCTCTTCCAAAGCTATTTGGAAAGCCCCCGATCGGTCGAAACCTGTTCCATATGCTAGCCTAACTCGTGGATCAGTGAAGGGATCGTCGCGGAAAGGAGGTAGGTCTGACCTTGGGTTTGTGTTCAGAGCAATCCAATTGAAACCCGGCGTTTCCAAATGTGCACCTAGCATTATTCCATGGTTAGAGACAATTTGATCTCGAAAACACAATGGGAACCTATGCAATGTTTGAGGCTATCTCCAGGGAGATTTTCGTTCTTCGACTTGAGCAGGGCCTGGTTACTATTGTATATCGCAGCATACCAGCACCCTGCTAAAGTTGCATAATATACGTCCAAATAGGTAGTAGCACCGGGCGTCTAGTTTCCATTGAGACACGCAGGGCTCAGTGTGTGCTTCAAACCTGTCCCCCGAGAAGGACGGAAAACCTTGAACGTTGTGCAAAGTCTTCCAGATAGACTTACCTAGATATATCCAGGAATCTTAAGCAGTACTCTTACCTAACTCTCACAACCTAATCAACAGAGGTGACTGGAACTTCTCGCTAGTCATGTTTTGTAATCAGGTGGATTTGAAGGGATGAAATATTGCGGCTTCCCAACGCTTAAGATTTATCGCGATAGCCGCGATCTCAAAACAATCTGACTAATCTCCGCGCTAAACCCCAACCAACCAGAGACAAGCGCGCCCACGCGCGATGATGCCACTCCCCAAACAATCAATCGCTCAAGCAGTCGCGCAGTCAATCGTCCCAGTCGCCCTTTCCGCCAGTCAAGAACGACACTCGCTGAACTAAACACCGACTGTGAGTGCCAAGACGTCACTTTCTCCCTCGGCCTGAACCCCAGAGCTTCACTCACCCACATTCCACCCCCAATGCCCCCGCATTATCTCCGGGACGCGCTTCGCATGTGCTGGCCGCGGCCTGGGCACGAAAGGGCACTGTGCCTGCCGGAGCCATACCTTTGCTGATCGCGATTCATGTTGAATATCTAGATCCTCAGTCGCACTCCTCCCACGAATCAAGCACAATGGCTGTCGAGGCGGCTCCCGTTTCTGTACGTGCACCCGATATCCCGCCGCAAATGAGGACTGTCTACTTGCGACCTCACTACTTCTAGTCTGACGAAAGCGCATCGCTGATATCTCTCGACTTACAGCCCGTCCCCATTCCGGAGCTGACCAAGATCACCTCTGATGTACGTTGCATCCTTACCCAAGCCCGCTGAACTCGAAGCTCAAACCAGACTGGCCTACACCCACCAGCCATGACCCCCGAGTTGACCCTTACTCACATAACATCAACTAGGCCTGCGACGCCGCGCTGAAAGACGCCACCGAGTACGAGCACAGCCTCGTCGGCAACTGGAACTCACAGATCATCGTAAGCACCACCCCCTGACCTACAAACCGGACACTCCGGTCCAATCCGCACGGATCTCCTCCTCACCAACAACCCCGGTTTCCAGAACACGATCCTCAAGGCCCTCATCTCCGCCACCGCTCCCACCGAGCCCAACAAGCCCGCTCCCTACCGCTTCACCGTAAACAGCACCATCGTGCAGCAGGGTGTCATCGACAAGACCGTCGCCGCGGACGGCACGCAGAGCAACGCCGGCAAGCGCGGTATGCACTCTGCCTCTGGCGCTTTCTGGGACGTCAACCGCGACGGCATGTGGACGTTCAAGTATCCCGGTGCTGAGGAGCGGGGACTTGATGTCGTTGTTAGCGTTACGTGGTTTTCCGTGAACTAAATGGATTTTTTGTTCTTTTCTCTGAATTTATTGACTGTCTTGACCTTGAATCAGAAATTTCTTGGTAAAAATCTGTCGTGAGAGTGGTCAGATTTTGTACTGGCGGACTCGTTCTATTCTTCCAGCGAGGGGTTATGTGAATCGATTTTCTCAATGTGCTCGCCATGGCCCTGTTTCTTGACTGTGAAGTATTCGGAGACTTAATTTGTGGTTCCTATGTGATTTTGTTGAGCGAAGGACTACTACGTCCATGATCGTTTTCAATATCAAATTGTTATTCGGAATGCATCTGGTAATAGTGCTGATTGCCAATATGTGGGTACACTACGGGCTGTAAACTGCCCAAACTATGGCAGGCAGTGGACTTTGAATGACGACAGTAAATTCGCAAGCAGAGGAAGATACAAGACTATACTTTGAGTTCGAAATCATCACTTCATGAGAGAGAATAATATGAATGTGAAAATGAAACGACCAACTACTGAAATGGTATCTCTCATGCTCCGTAAGTCGTAAAGAGCGACCCAGGCACGATCACTATGATAAATTTGTATACAGCCCGTCCGACGCCGCGCTATGGCCCCGTTCCAACGCCCCCAAAAACAAAAAAGCAAAGATACAACAAACGATGTGGGACAAGGCGACCCGACCCGCCCGACTCAGCGAGGCTCCGAGTAGTCATTGAGCGCCACACACACCGCGCCACGATGGTGGCCGCTGTACTGGCGGATGATGGTGCCAGTACCCAGCTCCCACAGGCGGGCATAGTGATCGCTCGACACCGTCACCAGGTACGCCGAGTCGGCCGAGAACGCGCAGTCCCAGACCCACCGCTGGTGGCCAGCCAGGGTGGTCTCGAGGAACAGGGTGTTGTTGGCGGGGTCCATAGGCGGGCCGTCGGACTGCGCAGGGAACTTCTGCTGCGTGGTCTCCTCGCGGGGAGCCTTGTTGAGGCGTAGCAAGTGACGCTCCTGGTCGAAGATGCGCAGAAGGTCGTGTCCCTTGCTCTTCTCTTCGGCGGGGGCGGCCTCATTCTGGTCCTCCTGCAGGCCGGCCTGTGCCTGCTTCTCCTGCTTCTCCTTCCACTCCTTGAGGGCGGCCTTGGCTGGAGGGTAGTCAGGGTCGAGGTTCCACACCTTGGCAGTGTGGTCGGCGGAGCAGGTAGCCAGGTGCTTGACATCCGGCGACAGGAGGACGCGATTGAGGTAGTCCTGGTGAGCTTGGAAGGTGGCGACGGGGACAATCAATGCCTTATCCTCGGCCTGGAGCATGCGCCAGAGGTAAACATTTCCCTGTAGAATCAAACAGCCAGTTAAGTTAGTAATTGATCCTCGGGGGCATTAATGGCTCAGCAATCATGCCTTCTTGCTTCCAGCGCATAACAAAGTTGCATCGCTCGCAACACTGACACTTGTGATAGAGGTGTCTTCCACCGGTTGCAGGTTGTGAATGCACTTGTTCTCACCCAGGTCCCAAACGCGAAGCATGCCACCACGGTCAACGGCAATGAGCTCACCCTGGTTAGGGTGGATGACGACGTCATTGACGGGGTGATCGTGAACGTAGTCGCGCTGAACGCTGCCGCTGCGGACATCCCAGACTTTGATTGAGCAATCCTCGGAACAGGTGACCATCCATTTGCCTTCACAGTGGAAGGCGACTCCAGTGATGTTGTTGGTGTGGCCCTCGAATGTCATCAGAGGATTGGGGTTACTCGACTTGGCGTCAAAAAGCTTGACATTGTGGTGGCCGGCTACGGCGAGGAACTTCTTGTCGGGGGTGATGCAGAGCCGGTTAACCTGTGAGTCCGGGTGCTGGATGGTGCGGGAACAAATGCCAGACAGAGCCTCCCAGAAGCTGTCGTGGTAGTGCTCAGGTTAGCTCGCGTGTGAGGAGAGGGCAGCTCGTACGCGAAGGCAGGGCGGGGGGGGGGGGGGAAAGAAAGGCAATTGGAAGCTTGTAAATGATACTCACCGGATGGTATGATCATACCCCGCTGCAAACTCACAGAAATTAGCGATTACTCGTTGAGAAATGCGGGCATCTCGGCCACGATAACTCACCGGTACAGAGAATGACACTCATGCCTGAGAGGAGGAATGAAAAAGTGAGGATAGAGAAATTAAGCCGAGGAGTTCAAGTTCCTCGATTCAGAATTTGTTAGGCCCGATCAGGCCCGGTCTCAACGACTCGAGCGACTGGAACTGGTGCAGTCACCTCAAGCTGGCAGCTGGAGTATGAGATCTTGGTGGTATCGAGAGGTGGGTAGCTGATCCGAGGTTGTAGGAAATAGGGTCGGGAGGATGGGAAGGACCCAAGTTGCGAATGTGGCCTTCTTCAGCAGCGAAAATCACAGTAGCTTGACGGGCTTTGACTCCAGGAATGTCAATTGGAGCAGATCTGCCGAGAGGTGGCTGGCGTGCAGGCTCAAGAGATGTGGGCTGTGGAGTTGGAGGTGCCATCATTTCCCGACTTCCAGGCCGCCTGGGGGGTGTTCACGTGACTCGGAGGGTCAGATTGAGCGGCGGGTCAAAGGCGGTGAGTCAGCCTGGGGCGAGATGGTAAAGAAAGGATAGCAGATTGATAAGAAAAGATAAGACTAAATACAGAACCTTGGGTGATAAGGGGGCAATATTGACAGCTCTGACATCACTAGGGGCTCAACAGTGCCACCGAAAGAGGAAGGCGGTAGTAGGTCAACAGGCAGAATACTAGCTTGTAAACAAAAAAGGGCAGTTGGGTGAGGCATATGCAAAAAGTACCAACAGACCAAACGCTGGACGCGATGAACTTCCTCATTTTTACTGCCCACTCCTCCCTTCTACATTGTTTTCTCCTTCACCCTCTCGACCCCATCCCGTCCCTGCAAGCATTAGACTCCCCAACCCTTCTGCTTACTGAACTGTGCCTCGCGGCCACAGCGCCACGTATCTGAACTCACCCCAAGATGGACACCATGATGGAACCCCGTGAGTCTCGTTCCTTGGACCCCAGCAGCAATGCACACCATGATCTGGGGCTTACACTTCCCCCCGGATCACAGCCGCAGCTGGCCGTGCCTACCGACGACCTGGAGGATGCGGATGACCTAGCCTCTCTCTTTGGCATGGATGACGACTTCGATCCATTTACCGACTTTGGCAAGCTCGTCCAGCACGAAGACAAGACAAATTTCTCGAAGAAACGCACCAGCGATGTGGCCTTCGAAGGAGATATCGAGGTGTCCCCGAACAAGCGCCTCGTCCACGAGGGGCAGAAAGGCTCGGTGGCGGTGGACACCATCGTGCAGCCATCCGATCTTCACACCAGCAGCCATGATTCCATTCCTCCAGTTTTATCCCCTGAACCCCTCGCAACACCCGAAATCCCTGCACCAACCAGCTCCACGACCAAGGAAGCATTGAACCCAGAGAGCCTTGCTCGCATTGCGGCTGTCGAGGCTTTTGCTCAAGGCAAGTCGGAGTACATCTCACCCTATGCCCAAGTTGGGTACAATCCATCAGCACCTAATCTACACTCAAATGGTGGAGAGACAGACTTGAATGAGGCTCTCCGGAGCCGTCTCAACAGTTCCCGTCGTCGCCTCGATGTGGTCATGGCCGAGCGCAACAAGTACCGTGAGGCCTTGCTCAAGTACGAACAGGTGGACCCGGAGACTGGCATGTTGGGAATTCAGAAGCTCGAGACAGAAAACATGAGATTGCGTCGCATGGCCTCAAACCATCGATATCAGATGGACAAGCTGAAGGCAGAGGTTGAGCAATGGAAAGCGATGTACACCCAGCTGGCAACGACTCACAATTGCCTGATTCGGGACTACCAAACACTTCAGGCTACCACGTGTGATCGGCCATCTACCGTGCAGGCGCCCACGGAGGCAGCCTTCACCCCTGGTCGGGACAATCGCCAAGGCAGCTACGAGCTATCGTCCCAGGCCCTCAATGTGTCGCCTGCTGCCTATGGGGGGTCACATCCCAACCCCTCGGGTATAAATTCTTTTGCCCCCTCTCCAGCTTCTCCCATTTCGATCTCTTCTCCCATCGACACCTTCCAAGCTCCCACTGCAACCCGAGTTCAATCTGCTGGCTCGGATACTTGTTCACCACCTTCTCTCTCGGAAGATCATCTCACAGATCTTCCATTACCTCAATCTGAAGAGCTCTCACCTGATTTCCCAACACCGCTTTCCGTCCAATCTCCACCAGGTGAGCCGAGTACAATGGCCGCCAACTACGCCAACTCCACCTCGTCTCGCCGCCAAGGCTACGTGCCACCAATTGCGCGTGAGCAAGCGGCCTCCTTCCTCCAACGGGCCGGCATGGCCTTCAACATGCCTACCACCACCGCCGCCGTCAACATGCCGGCTGCGCACCACCCTGTTGCTGCTCATCATGCAGCCGGTGCTACCATGATCACCCCGCCCACCTCCAGTCCTGTGGCCGCCGTCCCCCCGGCCGCTATCATGAAGGCCACGCCTACCACCAATCCTGTGGCCGCCCCCACCACCGAACCCGACGTCTCGACTCCAACTGTGCCTCCCAAGGATGTCGTCGTCATCGACCTGACCAGCGACTCAGACACACAAGTGAGCCCCCAAGGATCCAACTCCCAGTCTTCGGCCCCGCTGACCAAGGAATCTAGCCCGTTGACCGAGTTCCACCGCCGCGTCCGCGGGAAGAACCTCTCCTGGCTGCATGAGACCAACAACAGCACCGCGGACGCTGCGGTGGCAGAGGCCATCTGCCAAGGCCTCAACTCTCGCAAGCGCAAGCGAGAGCTCGGCGACGCCTTTGTTGGGGCGACCTGGAACGAGTGCTACGGCCACGTCCAGGCGCAGAAGGTACTTTCGTCCGGTTTACCGTAGTTCGTCTGTTCTCGTTCGGCCTTGTTGACATGGTTTCGCTATCTAGCACGTTCGTTGGGCGTTGGGAGGCCCGAACCCAATCACCGGCGCTCCCTCCTCCGTCGTCAAGAAGGGCGACGCTCCTCCAACTGATAGCATCACAGAAGATGAGTTCGCTCGGATGCTGGAGGAGGCCTTCGAGACGGCGGAAGAGGACGGTGTCGGTGCCAACACCACCACTCCCTCGCCCCCGGCCACCGCCCCCTCCGTCGTCCCCAAGGGCGATACTCCTCCCCACTATAGCATCACAGAAGATGAATTCGATCAGATGCTGGAGGAGGCCTTCGCCCAAGGTTAGACGCCGGAAGAGGAGGAGGTTTGAGGGTGTAGGTCTCGAGGTTGGTGGAGACAAGGGGGAAGGCAGGAGTACGAGAGAGAGACGGGGGCGGCGAGGGGGGCGGGTGGGATTCGTCGTTGGTTCTGTTTGGGGATGGCTGTGGTGTGGAGGGCATTACAGCAGCCTGTACATAGTTTCGCCCTGGAAGACAGGCGATAGGGGTAATGTATTGACTCTATCGTCCGTCCTGTCATCTACGATGGAATATGCCGTAGATGATGACTTAGATACCCATTTCACGATCACGATCACGATCAATGTTGTCACTTTGATGCCTTAAATCAGAGATATTGTCCCAGCACACGTCTCACCTCCATCATCAGCTCTACTATGAGCTCTGGCAGTGATAGCCCTCACCTGCACTTCTTAAATGTGGGACACTCTGATTAAAACTGAGACACCAGATGGCCAGCACATGCATCAAAGATCCCTCTTTTCCCGTCAGTTGAACGGCTAGGCCGAGACGCTGGCTGGTATCTATGCCCGAATTTTCCGCTACGCGCAGCAGAATCAGATTGGGGCTGCACCAATCTATATCCCTAAACTGAATTCGCCAAGCGTGACTATCGGTCGTAATCGCTCAACGCCGGTCACAAGAAGCGTCGACCGAGAGTCTTACAGGGCGCTACTTAGCATCAAAGTCCGGGAAGAGATTCCCCGGGCTAGATTTCACCTAATGGAATGGCTTGCTCGCAATATTCCCGCCAACGTTTTGTCCACTAAGGTCACCGTCGAAGGAGCATTTCGAGGCTCTACCTAGGTCTCCTTCTTTTCACTATTCCTATAGAGATCTGGACCATGATGCCGGCTGATGACCTATCCTACATATTTACTGGACACGTTATGTCTCATCCATACCCCGGCTACTCTAGCTCCGCCTTTCTCATTCCTTTGCTGATATCTTCATCGCGAACAGACTTGATCGGACCTCCTCAAATGATGGCTCCCCGCGCAGCTTGGCGACGAACAGCGAACACTATTACCTTCCCACCCAGCTTGGCAATCAGCACTACTACCTCTATCGGCTCGTCGGTTCAAATACTAGTTGATCACACCGAGTTGCCCTCCGACGAGCCAAAAATGTCTTCTTCTGAGAGACTAGGGCTACTTAGGAACTTGGATGGTCCTACGGGGGTATCGAACGAGACCCTGCAGATCTTGAAGCCAATGGTTTCCGTCCCGTCTGGACCATCTAGGTGGCTACCCCGGTCCGCTTCCAGAGAATATCGCGGGATAGATCGATCCTGAGGGGACAATCACACCATCCGGCTACTGGGGCCTATGTCAAGCCTTCTCTGGCTGGCAGGACTGGACGGTGCACAATCCACTTTGAGCGAGTGATTCTCGAACAATGTTAATAAGGCACGTTGAGAATATTCGAACTCGCTCACATCAGAGCATTGCCCAGGGCCCTCGCAATGCTCTGCTGGGGTTGACGGCAACACCCATGAGGAATTGCATCCTTGGCCTGTAAGGATCTTATAACATTCTGGCCAGCTGGCCGGCTATCAACGTCACCCGGTCCAATACTGCCAGAAGGATCAGAGACCTTACGACTATAAGTATCAAGCGGTCATTTCTGAGTTATATAGCGGTAGTGACTATTCTACACGACTTGACCCCCAACGACTATGTCCTCTTGGAATCTCAGGCTTTTTTCAATAAGCTATATAAACCAAAAGCCGATGACAACGGATTCGCGGCGGCTGAGAACTGCAACGCCGGATATATGCAAATGGACGTCGGCGACTGGACACGGAAAGTCATCATGCCTGGTTCGAAAAATGGCACGCAACCCCCGCAAGTCGTTCGCTTATATGATGTGCCTGGTTTCCGACCTTATACACGCGGTCTGTCTGCTGGGCTATGTTATTCGGGGATATGCCAAAGACAACCGCTTCGCGGGTGGTGGCATCAATATGTGTCTCTTCTGCGAGCTCTGCCCCAATGCGTCCAGCCATTTACGAAGCCGATACGTGGACAGCGCAACTTTGGCGCAGCCATATAGCGTTATTATCGGCAATATGGTCAACGCTCTGGATCAAGGGTTTGACCCTTCTTTCTAGCAACATGCAGAGATATCTCGATTGCACCACTCTGGAAAGTGCACCTGAGCAAGCCTACCTATTACTTGAAGAACGACCTCTCTGATTGGCTCTCAGCTAAGACGGACGAGACGGAATCTGCCACTTCACTGTCTTCTTTCCCAACTGTCATTTTTTGCATACGCTAGAGACGCTCTTTGCTCCCAAGAACTGGTTTTACCCCCTTCCATCATGGAGCAAAGCAATCCTCAGCAAGTCACAACTTGCGCCGGGAATCGCCTTTTGCGGGGAAAGTACTGGGATAGCGCTGCTTTTGCGCAGACCTATGATGAGTTTACCGAGCGCCTTGTCAATGCCTGTCTAACCTTATACTGCGACTTTCATTGGCCTGCCTCGGTCAGGTTCATCGCATTGGCTGGTGTACACACACAGAGTGAACAGGCCCTTTCCAGGATCATACGACTGGCTACTCAAGACATGACCAGATCGTTTCGTGGAACCGTTCAGGAGATACGTGGTATGGGATGAGAGGGAACTATGGTGGCTCTCCAGGGGACTGGCCGTCGCGACTTTCTGAGAGGCAAAGCGTGGAGCTACTACTCAGATTTGAGAGTCTGGGCGTGCCCACGGTCAGCACAGCAATGAGTAATGAATACTTAGTATGTGCTGTCGGTGTTTTTACTTGCTAGTGCTCCTCTAAGATAGTGTTCCAAGGGGTAGTGGGGCATATTAAGGGTAGCTATTTCATAAAAAGAATCTTAGATCGATAGCTACGCAGTCCGTATGTAATGATATTGAAGTCAAGATTATGTATTTACAGGCAGTATCAGCATGCAGAAAGCAGTACCCAGCGCCAATGAGCAGGCAACCCCGCCCGTACGATCAAGTTTACATGAATAAAAGAAAAGCGTATCGTAAAAGTCATCCAAGATCAAAATGAAAATAGCAAGAATTGCACCCCAGCAGCGACCATCAGCATCGTTGAGCGACTGGCTGAAGACATGCCTGGCACGGCGGCAGACGCTTGGCCACAGCAGGTGCGGTTGTAAGTAACATTGTTTATCTCAGCGGCGACTTCGAAGACTGAGCCGTTGACGTTGCCGTAGTTGTAGTAATCGACGAGCAGGAAGTTGGGTGGGCGGTTCCAGTCGCCTGTAGCGGTGTCAGAGAAATCCCATTAAGGTCTGGGATTGTCGGGTGGGATAAAAAGTGATGGATGAACTTACGGGTACAATTTTTCGCCATCCACCCCAGACTTCCATTACCATTTACGGCATTGGTCTGGCTAATGGTGGCAGTGTTGGGAATCAGCATACTAAAAGAGCCGAGGTTGAGCTCCAAGTTCAAGTTATGATTCGCCATATACATGCGGCTCTTGGCATCCTTGGCCGACAGATTAGGAGGGCGCTGTTCCGTGCAAGGGAAATTCACATCCGTCGGCGAAAACGGCGTCTCCCACATTTGTGAGAACTCGTCCATCAGCCAAGGGACGGCTGTCTGGTTCGCCTGGTAGTCCATGAAGAAAACGGCCCGTTTACCGGTGAGAATCATTTCCGAAAGTGTGGGCCAATCGTCCAGACCCATGGGGATCTTGGGCGGTGTATAGGCCATGTCCAACAGACCGGAGGCCTTGATGGGCTCGGTGAAGTTCTGCGGAGAGACATAGTCAAAATTGCCGATGAGGATGGTGACGACATCGTAGGGGTTTTTGCGCATCCATTGGTAGACGGTGGTAAGGTAGGCTTCTAGCGTGCCGACATTGAGAATGTTGCACGAGGTATGGCAGAGCATCATGGTACCATTTTGGTAATGGGCTTGGAATTGAACTGCGCCGATGTCAATAATAAGGCTGTTTTGAACACTGAAGAAGGCCATGCCAGTCATTTTCCGGGGATTCCTTACGCATGCGAATACCGTCGTCGAGTTGCGCTGTCACATCCAACGCCTGGTTGGCGGCAGCGTTGCCTTTGCGCACGAAGGGGCTGTTGTGAGCTGCGACCATTGTGATGTTGGAGTAATTGCGCGCGCAGAACTCGGCATAGTTGTTGCAAGGGCGAGTGTTGACGACTGGCGTCTGGGTCGCGGTAGAGGTCGTTGTCGCATTCATGGTCCCATTTCCGAGGGTTGTCGTGCCTCCACTGCCAACCAGGACTGTCAGGGAGTTGGATGTAGTGGTCACAATGGTCTGGTTTCCTGATGTAGTTGCTGTCGCATTTGGGGCGGCTGTTGTGGATACGAGGACGGAGGAATTGCCATTCGCGAGGGTAATCGTGGTGCTATACGTGATATAACTGCCGGATGGCAAGGCGACAGTGGACGGGTTTGTCACTGTTGATGCAGTGGATAGGTCCACCGAGGTCGAGTGGTCGGATTTGCTCGTGGTGGTCGTGTCGGCCGCGGCCACTCCAGAGAGGAGGGCGAGCGCGAATGTTGACCACCTCATGATGAAGGTGGTCGTGTGCGCGAGGGATGGAAGGAGGGAAAATGGGGAGCAGGGTCAGGAAGCTGTGTTCTCCAGGAAGAAAAAAGAGCGATGTTCTCCACGGAATTCCGCAATGGATGTTGGTGTTGTTTTTTGTCTCTGCCTGGCGAAGAATAACTCCCGACTCATTCTCCACCCAGCCAAGAAAGGTCAAACAGTACAGTACAACAAAATCCCAGCACCACAGTCAAAAACCAGGACTACCGACTACCAGACTATCAGCGGAACCCAAACCACGCTGTGTCCAAGTTTAGACCAACCAGGGTCTGGTGGGGACGGGCGCAGCGCGAGATGACGTTGCCAGCCACTTGGTGATGAGTGATGGGCCAATGGAGGCGAGACTGCGTGATTCTCCACCGCGGTGCGACGAGACTCTCGCCCTTGAAGGTGGTCTGGGGTTGAGACTCGAGAGAGAGTTATCCTGATCAGTGGTACCAAAGGTACTCAATTCCTCCATCCAGAGTCAACCTCAGCGACGTCCATGTATCCCGCAATCCATTATATCTTCAACGACTATTCCAACGTCCTTGCAGGCTGCCGCAGGTCCAAATAGCCTGCGGTCGGCAGGCCTGCATGATCGCCGGGGGGGCTGACGGGCCCGACTAGCGACAAGCCACTGACGATCCGATGGGGAGCTTTGGGCTTCGGGGATAAGGGATCATCATTTGGATGACTTGGTGGATCTCTTCGCCGTACTCGTGCGACTGCGGGCAACTACCGCAGCGGATCCCGATCGACCTGGGCCCTTTTGTGCAAGTCTCTGAGTTTGCAGGGCAGTGAAAACTTTCCAACTGGTAAAAACATCTCCGGGACTCGTTCCTGTGGCTTTTGCTTGACCTTTGCTGGGCCAAGTTCATGGGTGCCTAAACGTCATTCCTTTGCTGTTTTCTTCTACGCTCTTGACCGGCCGCAAAATCTCCCTAAATATCTTCTTGGCCTCGTTTCCATCTTCAATCTCCTCACCGCACCGTCCTCTTCAGTCGACTCAATATGGCCGATGGGACGGATGCTCCGGTCAATGGCAAACGGCGCCTCCCTCTCTTCCGTCGCGCCTCCCCAGATCGACCCGTGGCTGGTCGACGCCAATCTACCGCTCATTGGCACCGCGCTGTCCGCTCCCTGCTATACCTAATTGCCTGGGTCTTTTTAGTGCTGGTGGTTATTGGAAATCTCTCCGACAAGCCAGTCCTACGCAGTACATACTTCCTTTACCTCGACCTTTCCAACATTATTCCGTTGTCGGTGCCGAATGCCACCCTGATCAATTCCATTGCCCGGTCCATTGGCTTGCACGATTTCTATCAAGTTGGACTATGGGGTTTCTGCGAGGGCTACAATGATGAGGGAATAACATCGTGCTCGAAACCGAAGACGCTCTATGCGTTCAACCCGGTCGACATCATACTGGACGAACTGTTGGCCGGAGCAAGTAGTAAGTTTAGTTTTACCCAATCCATCATGTCAATGGAGTCTAACCGCCTGCTCGTCCAACAGTCGCCTTGCCCAGCGACATACAAGAACCCCTCCACCTTGCCAAGGTCGCGTCGCATTGGATGTTTGGCCTCTTCATTGCCGCGACAGTCCTCAACTTCGTCATGATCTTCCTCAGCCCCTTCGCCGTCTCCTCGCGACCTCCACAGTCCATCAAGTATTGGGTCTCTGGAGGCCAGGTTACTTCCGCGGCCAAACCACCCCACCGCCGCCGCACCTTCGTCCTCTTACGGGCATTCCCCTTCCTAATCGTCTCTTTCTTCTCCGCACTGGTTACTATCGTCGCTTCGGCCGTGGCGACGGTCATGTTCATTATTTTTGCCAATGTCTTCACCAATGCCGACCCCAGCCTGAACATTCAGGCGCACGTCGGCACGCAAATGCTGGTATTCATGTGGATTGCGTCGGGTTTCAGCTTGCTGGCATTCATCGTCCAACTTGGCTCCTGCTGTGCGTCGTGCTGTGGTGGCCATAAGGCCCGTAAGCAGCTCAAGGTTCAGGGGATCAACTTGCGCGAGAAGCGCTCTGTGCAGCCTAGTGCCTCCGATACCCCAGTGGATTCGCAGGCGCCCCATGCCATTTCCAAGGATTAATTGTTGATATTTGTCATCTCTATAATGTTGGACTCGACGTCATGCGCCAGTCGAGTCTGCCCTTAAGGGTGCGTTCATATTTTGGTGTATTATCTCCATTTGGGCTAGATAAGGTTGTACTCATCTTTGGATATTGGACTTGGCAGTATGCTAGTCGTCTTTCCCGCTTTGTGTTTCTTCTCACGACTCCATTTTAGATACACATTCAGATGCAATATTATGATTCATACATAGAGAGAATCCCACTTTTCGAGTGTTGAAAGCCTAGCTAGAATCCTTGCGGCATTGGAACACCTCCAATGCGACGACTTGCCAATTAGAGCAAGGTGTTTGTGAAGGAGCTCTCTCGAGAATCAA
The DNA here is from genome assembly GCA_024706585.1 of Penicillium simplicissimum. Taxonomy (NCBI): domain Eukaryota; kingdom Fungi; phylum Ascomycota; class Eurotiomycetes; order Eurotiales; family Aspergillaceae; genus Penicillium; species Penicillium simplicissimum. The sequence continues at coordinate 2,699,897 of JAMZTW010000129.1, read as the reverse complement.
TGGCACTAGAGATTTCTACGTTGCATACCGTACTTCATCAGTAACATTGACTGTGTGCACAACAGGCAAAGGAAGTTGCAATTAAGCTATACTTCCCCTTATATTGTTTTCCCTATATCCACGCCTTTTGGAGCTCTCGCCAGGTCTATCGTTAGCCCCACATCTCCCAATCACATGACCACGTATCCCGCGGACCATCGCAACACCACCGAAACCGCACCGCCAACACCACTCTGGAATACCCTCCACTCCAAGCCTCAATTCCACCCTCCACACCCCCCCCAAGGAGCGGTCCACAACAATTTCCCTCCCAAAAATTCCACCAGCATTCCACCCACCCCCAACCCACCAAAATGGTCGACATCGTCCCCCTCTCCTCCTACCCCTCCTACATCGACCTCCTCCCCTCCATCCAAACCTGCAACATCACCAACCTGCCCGAAAACTACTTTCTGAAATACTACCTCTACCACGCCCTGACATGGCCGCAGCTGAGCTTTGTCGCCGTCGTCCGGCCCAAGAACGGGTATAAGAGCGGTGGTTCGGCGGGGCCCGGCATGGCGGGCGATATTTCGGGCCAATATCCCAAGGTTGTGGGGTATGTGTTGGCGAAGATGGAGGAGGAGCCGACGGATGGGTTGCAGCATGGGCATATTACGAGTTTGAGTGTGATGCGGACGCATCGGAGGTTGGGGATTGCGGAGCGGTTGATGCGGATGAGTCGTGAGTTTCCCTCTCTCTCTCTGTGTCAATTTTTTTTTCTCTATATTTTTGGGGGGCTGCTTGTACTTGCGATTGCGTTGCGCTTGAAGTGCAGTGAAGCCTCCTCGTTGTTCGACATCTTTCTAACACCGACTCTACATCACAGAGCGCGCAATGGCCGAATCCCACCGCGCCAACTACGTCTCCCTGCACGTGCGTGTGTCCAACACCGCCGCCCTGCGCTTGTATCGCGATACCCTGGGCTTCGAGGTCGAAAAGATCGAGAGCAAGTACTACGCCGACGGTGAGGATGCGTACGCCATGCGCCTGGACCTGCAAAAGCAGTGGCTGGACTGGAAGGCGATTGAGAAGCGGGACCGCGAGAACGAGAAGGCCGAGGGCAAAGGGGGTGATGAGAATGCCGATGAGGGTGACGAGGTCGGTGAATTGGGCAAGAAGGAGGATGGTAAGGAGGGGGAGAAAATGGTCAAGGTGAAGGTTGGTCGTGGGTTGGGTGTTGGTGATTTGGTGGAGAGGAATGAGAGTCAGCAGTCATGAGTTGGACTGGGTGGAAAGATTTTGTTCTAGCGAGCATGGTGTTGGTATATGATTACCTATGGTCAATGCTGGACTGTTCTATGAAGTCACCAAAACTGGATGTATATGATGCTGAACGTGAAACGTGGAGATTATACCATTCTGCCTGCCATAGACTCGTAACGTCATTGATCCTAGCCCATTCAAGAAAATAGATACACTAGGGAACGCGAAAGGAACCGAACGCTTCTATATACATGAAAATAAAGAGTTGAATGAAATAGACGCTCAACCATCGCTAGTCTCCTCCTTCAAATCCTTCCCATCGTGCGAATCCGCGTTCGGCTTCTGCTGCTTCTTCGCACTCCGCGGCTTCAACATTTCCTTCAAGCGTCCTTGCGGCTTGGACTTCCTTTCGGGCAACTCAGTTGGGAAATCGTTCACGCTGGACTGCGACGCAGATGATTGCGCGTTGACCGTACCCTGCGCACCAAAATCTGAGCCTGCATCAGGCCGTACATGGAGACTCCGCTGAGGCGATTGGGAGGATACAGGTTCAGTCTGAACGCGGACTGGACGAGGATTCGGGGTATCCGCGAGGTCCAAGTTTCCCATACGGCCCTCGAGCGAGCCCTTATCCTTCGAATTCGTATCTGCGCTGGCGGCCTGACGCCGACGATTCCGTTTGGCGCGCCTCCTCTCACGCTGCTCATTGCGGGCGCGGCGCACGACATCGCGGAACGCTTGCTTGGTGTGGCGCATCTCATCCCTCATCGCGCGACGATCGGCTGTTTGGCGCTCTTGTTGCTCAGGCGATTCCCAGCGACCCCAGTCGCTGCTGTCCGCCCTGTTCGGCTGCTGCCGATACCACCCATTGCGCCAGTTCTGGCGGCCAGATGCGCGTGCTTCGCGGCGGGAGTCTCGGAGGACATCTAGTTGCTGGCGGAGATCTAAGGCGGCCTCGTACAATGTGCGGTCGTGTCTGTCGTGTAGATTCTGTAGTTGCGTGCGTACGGTTGCTAGATCTGAAGGGCCGAGGTCGGATGTTGTTGAGAGGGAGTCGATGGAGCTGAACGAGGAGTCGGAGGAGATGGAGCTTATAGAGGCACGACGGGGGCGATTGGTAATGGGATCTTTGCTGTCGGCCTTGGTTTGATTGTTGGGCTCGTTGAGGTTCTGATCCGTCTGCGTGTTTTGATTTGAATCCTGACTTGGCATTTCATTGGAAGGTCGAGGCACGCTTACGGATTGAGTTGGAGGTGTTGGTGTGCTTGGTGTGGCACCTGGAGTCTGGCCGGGAGTCCAGGGGCGCTGCTGGGAAGTGTACGGGGCAGACGGATATGCACCTTGCTTGCGGCCATGCAAGCGTGCCTGTTCTTCAATCCAACGACCATGCGCCAGGGCTTGTTCCTCGACCTGTCGGCCATAATGCAAGGCCTGAGAACTGATTTGGTCTCCGTAATGCTGCGCCTGTTCTGCGAAACGTTCACCGTACTTTTGCGCTTGGGATGTAAGAGAAGAGATCCACCCCAGCGCACCGCCGGTCTTTTGCGTACCAGAATTGCCGAACTGCGGCTGTGCATAAGCCCAGTTGTTCCACTGCCATGGCGGAACACCTGGAGGTGGTGGCGGCGGTGGAGGATAGTACTGGGGCGGCTGATGATTGGGAGGTGCACCATGGCCCGGGAATGGAGGAAATGCTCCGAATGACCCAAAGTGACCCGGCTGTGTAGGGTAAGGGTAGTGCTGGTTTGGAGGGATAGGCCAGCCAGTTGGGGAGGGTGTATGCTGCCCGGTCATGGGTGACGGCGCAGTCGGATTTGACGCATGCTGGCCATCAAGAGATCCAGTAGCACTAGGACTTTGCGTCGCCCTGGTTGCAGCTGGATAGCACCGAGGACAAAGTGCAGACGAAGGCGCTGTCTCGGATTCGCCAACATACACAAAATCAATCCGAGCTGCGCGCGGCTCAAAAAAACACAAATTCCATTCATCCATGACAGCCGCGATCCGAGCTTGGCGCTGCTCGTCCGTCTCCTGCGGCCGGTCCTTGCGATCTCGCTGGATCTCAGCGCGCAACTGTCGGGGAAGATGCTGCGAGGCAGCAGCCAAGCCTAACTGCGGTGGAAACAGATACCGCAGGAAGGTGTCCCAGTCCTGCTGGGTGACTTCGTTCACCTGCGAGGTCCAACATCGGGGTCGTCGCGGAAAATCCTTGGCTGAGCTGCGAGGATAAATAGTCATATGGTGTTGCAGGAGATCCCGGCTGTCATCCACGACCGTTGGCGGCCGCTCCTCGAAATAAGTCACTGCTGAGGTAAAGTGGGCGGGCACGATAGCCGGATTTGAGGCTGCCACAGGCCGAACAGCGCTCGAACTACTGCCATCTTGCGCAACTGAAACACTTGGAGGCAGAGAGGCCGAAGAACTACCGTTATTGCGACTATTGCCGGGCGTGAGCAACGGATCAACGGCCGAGTAAGGCGGTGGGGCTTCCTCTTGGTCCATTTCGGAAAGAGGGGTCCTTTGTGAAGATTGTCGAGCGGACAAAGAGACAATCTCAAGCTTTAGGAACCATCACCAGGGATTGCTAATGATGCGACACTCAAAGCGGATCCTCCATAGTTGAAGAGAAGCAATACTGGAACGGTCGTAAGACGATAAGATAACGTGGGGAAGCGGGAGATGCTTGGAAGGCAGCAGAATTTCCAGATCCCGAAGGTGAGCCCACCACCGTAAGCAGCTGTTCCCTAGATGATGTCAGCAGGCCTGGAGAAGATCTGGTAGTTTTGAGGGACGTGGATTAAATAACAAGAAGTCCAGAAAATAAGCACAGGATTGTATCAGCTGAAGGGGCCTCTAATCTTCCGAGGGCTTCGCATGTAATGGCAGGCGTCAATCGCGTCATGTGATACATAGGCGGTGGTTGGGCAATTGCAACGGTGGGGCTTTTCATCGCTCACATCGTCATGCTCCATGTTGATGATGCCTACCAAAGGCTGTAGTCCATGACACGGAAATGATTGATTAATTGACCTGAGTAGGTCAGTTTGGCTTATATAACAAAATGAGCGTCTATGTGCATCAACCGCACAGGAATATTTGATACTAATTCACAATTGAAAGACCAGCATGAAAACCGAGATCCTTCTCCAAGACAGCCACGAGTGGTCCTCAGGCAGTCCAATTCAAGCAGCGGCCCTCAAGAAAAGTTGGGTGATCAAAAGGCCGCAAGCTGCACGATGTTGTCCGAATTGTCGCTTTATGCAGATACGTTGGCGGACGCGTCGGCATTCGCAGATGCGTGAGCACTTGCGCTTCCACCTGCATTTGCAGAAGCAGAAGCGTCGGCTGAAGCCGAAGCATGAGCAGATGCCGAACCAGAGATTGAGCCTGTTGCGCCAGGGATGGAAATGCTGAAGCTGGTGCTCCAAGTCTCCGGGGCCGTGCCAGTACCAGTAGCTCCACCACCTACGCTTCCAGAGACACTAGTGCCAGCCTCACCAGATCCGGAACCGCTAACACCAGCGGAGCCAGAGCCAGAAATGCCAGAGCCAGCAGAGCCCGAGTCAGAGTCACCGGAGTCCGAGGAGTCAGAACCTGAGTCGTCAGAGCCTGAGTCGTCAGAGCCTGAGTCGGAAGAACTTCCTCCGAGAGAGCCAGAAGCGGATGCACCACCTTCAGCGCTGCCTGATCCAGAGACACCTCCAGAGGTTCCAGACGAGCCAGAACCAGATGCGCCACCCTCAGCGCTCCCTGATCCAGAGATACCGCCAGAGGCGCCAGCCGAGCCCGATCCAGAGGCACCAGACGAGCCAGAACCAGATGCACCACCCTCAGCGCTGCCTGATCCAGAGATACCGCCAGAGGCGCCAGCCGAGCCCGATCCAGAGGCACCAGACGAGCCAGAACCAGATGCACCACCCTCAGCGCTGCCTGATCCAGAGATACCGCCAGAGGCGCCAGCCGAGCCCGATCCAGAGGCACCAGACGAGCCAGAACCAGATGCACCACCCTCAGCGCTGCCTGATCCAGAGATACCGCCAGAGGCGCCAGCCGAGCCCGATCCAGAGGCACCAGACGAGCCAGAACCGGATGCGCCACCCTCAGCGCTGCCCGATCCGGAGATGCCGCCAGAGACGCCAGATGAGCCAGATCCTGTCGCGCTAGCACCAGAAGATCCAGTTCCAGTAGCGCCCAGGCCTGAAGATCCAGAGCCCCAGCCACCCCATCCAAGTCCACCAAGTCCACCGAGACCACTGCTCAGACTCCCGCTCAAACCACCGCTAGCAGAGCCGGAGCCGGAGCCGGAAGCGGAAGCAGAAGCCTCACCAGAAGCATCAGCCGAGCCACTTCCAGAGGCACTGCCTTCGCCGAAAATGGAGGCAATACCACTCAGGCCACCGCTGGCGGAAGCCTCAGCGCTTCCAGAGCCTCTGCCAGAGCCGCCCAGCCCTCCATCAAGCCACAGGCAGGGCTTGCGTGCCTCGAGGGCTTTGTTAACGGGCATCGCAAGGGCGGTGCCCGCGAGCATAAGAATGACGGTATTTTTCATGTTGATTGAAAGATTTGATCGAAGTAAGAAGAAAGTCAGAGTCAACTCTGAGATATGATATTGAATAGATTGGTAGAAAGGTAAGAGAAGAATGGAATTGAACAATTGTCAAGTTGAGCCAGTCAACTGAAGCGAAGGATGGTTGGTGATGATGAGAAGAATTGACCGTGGAAAGATGACTATATTTATAGTCCCTTCGAAGCCCGGCTTCAGAGATGATTCCGTGATATTTTGTGAGTTCCATTTCGTTCCTGATGCTGGAGAACTGATCTTGTGTCGTACTAGTTTAGTGAAACGAGTGTCTCCATGTCTCATGGCATCATGTTTCAACATGCCATAGTTGGCCTTTGCCTCGATCAGTTGAAAATTTCGCCCTACGTATTCAGAAAACTAATTCGTACTTGTGTGCTTGTGTGCTTGTGTGCTTGATTAAACAAACCTCTTGATCAAGAATAAGCCAGTGATCTCGCAGGATTTCATCCTCACCTGTCCATGGATATCGACAGACGGACTTCTGGGCCTGTAGAGATTAGTGAGTAAGTGCCCATTAGCCCATTATGTCCTATGGTGCAAAGAACCCACAGTATGACGCAAATAAAGAAGCGCTCTGTTTCATGATCGAGTATCGAATATTGACCTGGGGGTGGGTTGGTTAGCTAGGGCCTCGGCTCAAAAATGAGGTTGTTTCAACGTTTCGTGATGGAGAGTTTGGATCGAGTGGATCCAGCGGGTGAGCGTCCCGAACATCGAACCGTTCATCCCAAACCTTGTTCCAGAGGCAGATGCTTATTTTTAGGTTGTCGATAGACTCGTCCTGTTAGAGACAGATTAAGGAGAAGAAGTTCCTCTGTAGATCTCTCATCGATCACCTGTTTATCCGGAATTAGTCATTTCCATTCTACGGCCAACGCAAGGAGAATAGCCCCTAAATCCATATTTCTGTACTCCGTACCGATGAACATTCCAGCGAAGTCACAGGAAAGACGGAGATCAAAATAGTACCGTTCCAACGTCCCGAAATTCTAACTGCATCAGGGAAGGGGGAGTAGCAAAGCTCAAGACGTCTACGGTGGATCAACTAAGGGTATCTGGTCGAATGGGCCCTCGATCATCATTGTGCAGCCTACACTGCCAGCCCGGGTAATGTAACACAGTCGCGGTTTCCAACCTTAGTCCGAGAAGAGATTGGCGATGGAATACGCTTCACCTTCCGGATTTTGACAATTTACATCTCTTATAAATAAGTTTTGAAGATGGCTCAAGTGTCAGGTCCAGGGAGTCTCAGCTACTCTGGTCGAAACCAACTACAGTGATCATTTCGTATAATGGACAGACAATACTACTATCGAAAAATTACATTGGGGCATTAAGTAAATTGAACCTACCTATGAGAGACAGTACATGAACTGAGCATCAGACATAACTAGCGACGTATTCTCAATATGAGTTCTATATTAGAGCCGTAACTCGGCGGAGTGAGCCGAACTATAATTGGAATCATTCTAGACTGCAGCAGTCGATACACGACCGAGTCATGTTGCTCAGGAAAAACCCCAGAAATCTCACGATCTCCGTAGTTCGTTTCAGATTTAGGGTGTTCGTTGAGACAATCTCTAACGCCACGTTCTCCACTTGGGAACCACCGGAGTTTTTCGACATGCTCAAACAGCTCTTGGGGTAGTTATCTTTACTTTTCCTGCAAAAGCAGCCCCTGCCTACCGAGTCATGGCTTCCATACTATCTCTATCTGGGAGTGAAGATTGAAGCCGAGTCACAAGTTGTCTGACTATTGATTCTTCACGAAAGAGGGTAGCAATCAATTGAAAATTCTTCTGCCGACCAAGAATTCTGTTCGTGGTTACATGGTCCATGTGGTCCGTTGTGAATGGGTTTCATGTCCCTACGTGCCATGGACGGCTCCCAAACCGAGGCGGTCTGGACTGGCCAGGCGGATGGTCCGCAATCTTTTCTCAAGTAGAGAATGTGTGAATGATGTGGGTTATGGTCGAAATCGTCGGTCTCGCTACCACTCCACGTACTCCCACCAGCTCTTCCATTCACCATCAATACCGTCCGGTTTCATCCTCATAAAGACAGATACCGGATTCGTGAATACCCCTTTCTCGGGTACAACACGAACCTCATGTAGCCGATGCTCTTCAGCGGGCATTCTCTCCTCGACCGGCAGGGAAGCAAGCGGAGCCTCTTCAATCTCCATGATCCGCTGCAAAACCCGGCAATAAAGTCTCGCATCCCAGATTCCCTCCTGTTTTGTATAACGAGACAATGTGGAGATAGCTTTGCGCCGGAGCAAGGGATAGCGGCACTTGGTCACCGTCCAGTAAAGCATTGGTAGTAGCTCGGTATCCAGACAGAACGGTTTCGAGCCTGGTGGTTCCGGGCCGGTGTCTGCGCTGAGATGGACTACTTGCTCTGCTGCGTGAAACACTGCCTCATAGCGCGCCAAGTATTTATCATAGGCTACTTGTTCGCGGGAGGTGCAGCACGGAATCCACACCATTCCCGTGTGGTATTCGATGCGGAGTATCCAGGGTGCGCGCGGATCATGTATTCCGACCTCTTTGGCTGACTTGTTCATCATCTCGGTGAAAGCCGTGTGCCATAATTTAGTCTCTCGCATGAGCATTTCCTGCTCCTCTTTTTGTCTTGGAAATCTCGATTCGGGCGAATCTTCTCCGCTCATGCGGATTGCGGCACTGAGGAGTATTGAGCGCTGCATTAGATTCGCCATGACCTTGCGAGCTTGAGCGATATTGTCGAATGTCAGGGACCTCTGATGAGACATAATTCTGGATTTCTCCTCTGGCATATTCAGTGGGATCATCGGTCGGCCGAAGTAGGGGAGCTGGATGTTGAGTCGGTAGAGCACCTGAGACAGCTCGTGGTCCACGCTACTGTGTTTTGTGGAGGCTTCTCTTTGCCACTGATTTGAAAGAATCTTCATGGCACTCTCTAGGTGGTCAAAAGCACGCTTTTCATTCCCGTTGAGCATTTCGAGGCCAGTGAAGAGCACACATGTCAGTAGTATGGCATTAAAACCAGGGCCTTGGGGTTGTGAAAGCAGTAACCCGAGCCCCTGAATCGCCTTATTGTATTGACTCAACACGAATACCTCATGTGCATCCTGAGAAGTTTGAGACGAGGATGGAGGCTGCGTGTATGCAGCGGTTAGTGCGACGACAGCGTGTCGAACCACGGACTCGCGATAGCAGAGCTGCGGTAGCAGGCGGCACCATAAATCTGACATGGAGTAGCCGGATAACGTGTGTGCAGTCCGTGTGCAGAATGCATGCACGAGCTCGCGCTCCTTTAAAGTCCCTGGTAATAACACAAGAAATCTGTCTGCGCCGACTGACCAGCGAGAACCATTGTGTAGCTGGCTATCGACGCCATGAGCATCGGTTGGAGGATCCGCTTTGTAAACGCATTTCCGTCTCGACTTAATGCAATTTTGACAGTCAGGCCTCTCTTCCCCGCATTTTAGATGTCGCGCCCTGTATTGATTGCTTAGCATCACCTTCGGACGTCCTGGATCAAATAACATACCCGCAGGTGATGCAACCAGATCGAGATCTGGACTTGGTGGATGTCCTCTGCCTGGGCAGCAGTGTAGAGAGGCGAGCATTATTTTGATGTAGTCTAGTGCTCATCAACGAGGTCATTGTGTCATTAAAATACACCGCATGGGCTAAAGTTGCCCCCGAATCCTTCGGTTCAGGGGCTGCAAGCCATCATTTTCTGACATGCGTGGGGGCCAGCTGAGGTAAGTACGTACTTCCTGGATGAGGCTAGTACTTGCGGGATGCATTCCTCCATGAAGGTTCACGAGCTGGAAGCACACCAGCCTGAGACTTGATCTAAGATATGAGACCGCCTGCTAGAGAGCCCCACGGTACCGATAAGGTTTCGATGGTGGAAGTTACCTTATTGAAGTTTGTCACTGTTATGCAGGTAGGTGTTTCCGGCGCACGCTGTGCTTGTGGCTCCCAGGCCACAGTTTCCAGAATATTATCAATAGCGCCATTTCATGCCTGGGTATCTCATTTATCATCTTAAACTTATCTCACACTAGTGCCGCCAAATTATCCTGTTAAATGCGGTAAATTTTCAAAATTTACAGCTGTATAGTAAACCAATGGTCCCCCGAGGTCTTACGCTTTTTAGGCCCCGCCAAGCGGCTGCCCGAGAACTAGGTTCCTCGTCCTGACGCATTTCCGACCTCGCGAGACTGAGACCAAACTCCATTATCAAACACACAAATGGCCATCGTGGTAAGCTTTTCGATGTCAATACTTTGCACCACATAATCTCTAATCAAATCTCAGACTCTCAAAACTTGAGGACCTCACATACGGAGATGACTGGGAGGCAGATGATAGTGACGGACAATGGATGTGTGCCCAGTTAGATCTTGGAAAAGGGCGTCGGATTATATTTGATCACGGAGACCTTATATGTTTGAGGCTGGCGGATAGCGGGTTTACTTCTGGAACACTATCGGTTTTAGTGTCTCCGAGATCCATACCTGCCCTGAAAGAACCGATTAAGGTCATGAGGAAAAAGGGAGGATGCCCTCCAGGGCAGAGAACTAAATACATTCTATGTTAATTGAACTTTGAGGGGTTCCTGCCTAGGTAGGTTCGGGGTACCTAGTCTAGATGGGATAGGTGACGGATAAACTGACCCTCTCTCTGTATACCTCCTCCGGACATTGCCCCCTGGCTGCCTGAAATTCCCAATTATTAGAAGCATCTCGCTTCTGCCCGGGGGACTAAATACCTGTGCCCTGAACGCGCTCTGCTGGTGGGTTGCATATATGTTTCCGAGCACAGCTCGATACCTAGGTACATATATGGACCCGTTATAGCCCACATCCATGCCATCGATTCATTTCCACATCCTAGATGCATGAGACGAATTGATGTGTACTTAATTAGCCTTCCACCTTTGCCCGTGGAAAACCAAAACACAGATCGATCGATCTATCATCCATCTAGATCGGAATGTTTAGATGAATGACGTCATTCTTGCAAGGGACGGCATACCTTAAATCGACTAGTCGCGACCTGCGAGGCCTGCCAATCCAAACGTCCAAGTCTGCTAATATCCAGTAGTCACCAATATGGCCGTAGCTGCGCATGGATTTGCGCTGGTGACGCCCGCTTCTCGCGGGATAGGCTTTGCTTTTGCTCAGCAGCTACTCTCGCAAACCAACCTCCCTGTGGTAGCAACGGCTCGAACGAACTGTGATGAAGTTCGCGCGAAGCTACTCTCTAGCAAGGGAGTTCCTTCTAATGCCGAGGAGAGACTGCACATATTAGAAGTCGATGTGAAGGGTACGCAAGTTCAATCTCGCGTTGTCTTTCCCCATTACGGAATGATCGCGTTGACGTGTCTTAGATGAATCAACGATATCATCAATGGCAGACACAATTCGCAAAGATATGCCGGACACACCGCTCCGTCTGGCTCTCACCATCCCAGGAATTTTGCACGTCGAGAAATCTCCCGCGCAGATTGATGGCGCCAATGCACTCGAAACTTTCAAAGTGAACGCGCTAGCTCCACTCCTTCTCATGAAACACCTATCCCCCTTCCTTCCAAATAAGTCGGCGTCTGCATTCCCAGAGTCTGAAGGGATACTGCAGCTGCCATCCCATGCCATCTATGCCATGATGGCTGCACGTGTTGGCTCGATATCTGACAACGCGTCCGGTGGGTGGTACTCGTACCGTGCGAGCAAAGCTTCTGTATACCAGATTGCCAAGACGTTCGACTTGTATTTGCGTGGCCGCTGCGCTGAGAGGGCGATTGCAGTCGCATTGCATCCTGGCACAGTGAAGACGGATTTCACCAAGGAGTACTGGAAGGGACGAGACTTGCTGGAGCCGTTGGATGCCGCGGATAAGCTCTTGAAAGTGCTTGTAGGAATGGGACCGGGTGTCGACGATGGCCGAGGGAGGTGCTGGGATTGGAAGGGCAAGGAAGTCATTCCATGACATCGACTTCTGCACGGGATTAGGTATAGAAAAAACCGAGGGATGCATCAATCCAGCTGCAATCTTGCTGGTCATTATCAAATGTATTCGTCAGGATCCATATATTCTCACGAATAGTATATACAATACATCGCTCATCGCCGCTCACAGCTTGATCCACCTGCCCATCCAAGTCTCCACGATAGACTTGGCCTCATCGACGAGGCCCAGGTCCAGCAACAGCTGAGTAGTTCCCCGCACCGCCGAGTCTAAAGCAGAAAAGATCCATGCATGGGTATAACTCGTGTGCTCGCCGATAAAAATTGTCTTGAACTCTGTCTGATAGTAGGCCGGCAGATACAACTCCTGCTGGCCAACCAGCGGATCCGCCCATGCACCAGCCTGATGACGGTCAAACTCCCAGCACTGACGGTCATAAATTCCCGTGAACTGCTCAGCGGCAATATCACCATGTACTTTGACCATGGTGCGCTGGATGAGTGCGAGGTGCTCCTCGGGGTTGAGAGCTGCCGCAGAGCGTGCCTGTGTGCCGGAGATATACGAGGCGAGGATAACGCCTGGGCCAGTGCCATTCATGTTGTAGGATGGATAGCAGACACTGCCTACGCCAGACACATCGACAGAGCCGCAGCCACCAAATATAGGATTTTCCATGTGTTCCCAAAAGCGCGTCTTATACAGCAATGCCATCTTGCAGGCGGGATCATAATTCAGCGAAGAGATTGCGCGACTCAAGAGGGACGAGTATCTGGGCAGATCCCAGAGCCTGACTTTACTGAAGGGCGCTGCAACGACAACGTAGTCGAACTCTGCTGTTTCCGGTGTCATTTGCAACGGGTCGTCGCGCCAGGCAATAGAGATCTTATCTGTGGTCTTGTTGTAGATGAGTCCTTGCACTGTACGGTTGAATGTTACCTTGTCCGCAACGTGAGGGTAGAAAGCACGAGGCAGGGATTCAAGGCCCTTGTCAATAGTGCGCCACTCGGTTGCTGCAAAGTAGACAACGTCGTAAAAGTCACCCCAGATGGGAGAGTCGGTGGTGCCGGCGACGTAATCGCTGATGTTTGCGTTGTAGCCCAGAGCATAGCGCAAGTATCCGGCTTCAGACCAGTGGAACATGCCATCTTCCACGGCTTTCTTGTGCGCCTGGTACATATTCGTCGCAATGGCCCTGATGGTGGCCCGATCGTCCAGGGTGGTATAGTTTGCAAAGGCAGCTTCCGCTTCCGCTACGGCCGTTGCATTGGATGAAGCGGCTGTGTACACGAGCGAGGCGTTGGCCGCGACTTGCGCCGCAGTGGGGATGCGACCGTTGGGTAGACGGTTGCCCCCCGACGCAGCCGGAACATTGGGACTGCTTTGCACCCAAGGAATAAAGTTGACTTGGAGGTCGGGCCGATCGGCGTTCATCTCATTGAGCACACCAGCCAGCTGGAAGACCATCCGGTGGTCCATAATTTCGAGGGTCTCGTTGGTGTCTGCATAAGTGATGCTGACGGGGAATCGCATGGGTCCCATTTCTTGATATTGGTATTGATCGGGGCGGGTGTTGTTCAAATACTTGGTGCGAATGCGTCCGCCAACTCGTTGTGATGACTCGAAAATATGCCAGTTGTGGATGCCGACGGACTCGAGCAGGTGGCTTGTCATAAGGCCAGACATTCCCCCCCCAAGAATAGCGACAGATGTGTTTTTCGCCTGGGAGACAAAAGCTTGACTATTTTTCTTGGATTTCATATAGGCTACACCATCGAACCAAGGCCCCATTGCATCGGCGACATCCGCAATACTCTCCCGCTTGTTTATCGTGGAGGCTACGCTGACTGGCGACGATCGACCAACAATGGTTGATCCAGAGAATGCATGGATGCAGTGAGCATGCGGTGCATCTGCAGGAGTTATCCAGACGAATCGATCTGGCTTTGCCTCCCGCTTGACGAAGATGCTGCCAATATCATGATGGCCATGTACGGGACTCTCGATGCCACAATCCCCGTATACCAACGTCAAATGTCCTTCAAAAGAGTCATCAAGGAATTCAACATGGATATTGTGCAGAGAGTCTGCTGTCACAGTTTCGAGATCATGAAACCGAATGACCTCGATATCGCGTTGCACGGCAGCACTCAGGCTTAGACTTGAGATGCTTAAACCGGCCAGAACGTGGCCGAGACAACCTCGCATTTTAGAAATCTGCAAGGGCCAGCTTATGGAGAATAACAATGTGGTAGTGAATGTGCTATCCCGTGGCCTTACATCCAAGCATTTTATATTCCAGCAATATGAGCTCTGGGCATGACCGGAAGCCACCTCGACTCGCTTTCACCCATCTGATTCCGGCCCTTGTTCCGATCTCATACTGCTCTTATCGCGACCATAACATTGCCCGGATTTTGACCCAAAAGGGCAAAAACATTGTACCCGACATCCGAGCCGAGCATAGGCGACGTGGGAGTCAGATAGGATTCCGCGCAAGATATGTACGTAAATGGAAGCTGGAGAGAGAACAAGCAGCTATCGCGGTTTCCGCGGCCGAGCTTACGACTCGACAAGGGCGTGGATTCGCCCAAGCGGCCGAAAATATCGTTATCAAAAGTGGGAGCTGTCAAGCTAGTCTATCTTATCAACGAAAGCGGGGTTCAAGATGACCAAGCAGCTCGTGTTCTATCACGGAAATGTTTGAAAAGATAGCTTTTTCATTGATTTGGTTTGTGTTGCTTAGCTTTGGGGGGTATGTATCATTGTGTACTGTGATTCAAGGATATAAGAAGCTCGTGGTTTATCGCTGAACGGGTAGTCTATAGTAGTATAGCCCTCATGGCCCATTCCCGTAGTATCATACCCTTGTCACAATCGATAGCATAGAACACAAATCCTCACAAATTGGATAGATAATTTCAAACTACTGCTCAGAGTATACGATATTTCAAGAGCAAGCGAGAAAAGAGGACGCAAGATCAGACAAGACGTGCAAGTGATTGATTCTGCCATGCAGCATGTCAAGGGTGAGGGGATGGTAAATTCGACTTCCGCGAGATGATTTGGTCTTGCATGTTTAAAGCATTGTCCCGCAAAACGCCTACCGGGTCTCTAAAGAGCACATATTTTATCAGTACATTACAGGGAATGACATCAAAAAGATTTTTCTCCCACTGGGTGCTCAATATCCAGACAGGCGCGTGTTCACGTAGTTCTCGAACCGTTCCATCTTGCGGCAAAGCTTGTCAGGGTCCAGGACTCTTCATTTGAACCTCGTTGGTTTAACCCATCGGCTGTCTGGATCCAAATCTGCGCGCAGCGGTGAAGCGCTTCATTTAATGGTGTTCATTACGAAAAGTACGTACTTGACCTGTTTTCCCCAAAAAGCTCAGATCCAAGAGCTACAGGTTCACTCCTTCTTCTACGAGATTTGACTGAGACTCAGTAACCTGAAGAAGGATAATAGAGCAGCAGAACGAAAAAAGATAACAAAGGTAGGACAGGGTGTTGGATTCGTCCCGGTAGCCGACGAGAGCGTTATCAAAACTGGGAGCACTAACAGTCTTATCTTATCAAACACGAGGGGCCCCTCGACCGAGGATAATCAAGGGTTAAACAGCTTCTACAGTACACCATAGGACAACTAGGAGAATTGATTCCGGGGTACACCGTCAAACTAACGATTCATGATTCAGACATCAACTCCAGCGGGACCAACCGCAGCCACCTTCCTCAAGAGGCTAGTCAAAACCACCACAGCCTGCCCAGAAAGACAATCTAGCTTATCGGCCACGCCACTATTGAACATCCACCTCACGACTAGTGCTGTTATTTTAGATTTCAATTTCACTGAAACGATTCAATTTTTTAGATTTCATGAAACGATATTTTTTCGTTTCAGTGAAATCTAAAACCTTAAATAGCTTACTAAGGTTTACTAACGTAATCCACGGCCATCTCGGCCACACGGCCAACTCGGCCACCTCCCCCCATTAAGAATTTTTAAATCAAGATAATTCAACCAAAACGATATTAATTCGTCTCAAATTAGCGCTTATTACATCGGTTAATCTTATGACCTATCTTCCCACACCCGCTACATGTTGGCGGAGCCCTTTTGCGTGGTAAATCTGCCTGATTCGCCGATTCGCCTGCCTCATGCGATACCACCTGGCTATCTTCGACTGGCTGCTCTGGCTGCTGAGCTAGCTGTAGGCCTTCTGCGATAGTTAGGCCTCCTTCGTGAGCTATCTGCCAATTCGAGCGTGTACGTTTCTAGCGTTTCTTCTCATTCGCGCGGCGAAGGCTAGCGTTCTCCTAGGATAGTAATGTAGCGCTATGCATCGCGACTCACCACCGCCGCTAGCACCACTACCGCTATCATCGCTATCATCGCTATCATCACTATTTTCCTCGCTATCACTATCACTATCACTCAGAATTATAGTAGGAGGATCAGGACCACGCCGCTACGCACGTATACTAGCATAGGGTACCGCGGTCGGGATAACAGGACGATAGAACTTCCTCCTAAAGCGCTGTCGAAAATTACGACTACAACGGGCGAAAACCGTCAGTCGGTCGGCGTACCACCAACCCAATTTATATCTAGCCCTCGCTTAGGTTCGGTAGCAAATTGCGCCCGTCGCTATTGCTTCGAGAGCACGAGCTTATAGATTGTATTTTTGGCCGTATTTTATAACAATATAATACCAATAAAATACCGATGAGTCATCCTAATCCGATTAACGTAATCCACGGCCATCTCGGCCACACGGCCAACTCGGCCACCCCACCAGAAATCACGCGTCTCCACCAACCCACCTAATTCAACTATCCACTATGCCACCCAACCGCTCTGAATCTCGTCAGAAAGCTACCGAGCAGGAGGGCAGGATCCTACTAGCCCTTCAGGCCTATGAAAAGGGCTAAGTCAAATCGCTACGCGCCGCAGCGCAGCTATACGATGTACCGAAGACTACTCTACAGGACCGCGCCACCGGGATGGCTTCACGCGTCGAGAAGCGCTGGCATAGCCATAAATTAACATAGTTAGAAGAAGATTCACTTTCTAAGTGGATACTCTCTATGGATTCGCGTGGTGCAGCACCTAGGCCTTCTGCTATTCGAGAGATAGCTAATATACTACTCGCTACACGCGGTGAATCGCTAGTGCCTACAGTAGGCGTCACTGGTGATAGCGGCGGTAGTGATACTGATACGCTAACCTCGCTAAGCGGTAATGATAATAGTGGTGATGATGATAGTAGTGACGATGATAGTGGTGGTAGTGATGATGGTGGTAGTCTTGTAGCTAAGGAGATATATATTTGAAGAGTGGAATGGATAGCTCTGGTCCTCTAGTAGTCTACTCTACTAAGCTACTTAGAGTCGGTAATGCCTGGTATTGCGTGTAAAATTTAAATATAAGGATCTGATTGGCTAGCCTAAATTCCGCTATTCTGATTGGCTAAACACTAAAGTGGGTTCATGCCTTAGGCATCAATTGAATTTGAATTCTGAAAAATTTTAGGCCAGGAATTTGAATTCTGAAATATTTTTAGATTTCAGTGAAATATAACAGCCCTGCTCACGACTGGCTTAGAGTTCAATCCGATACGAATGCGACACGGCTCAGCTACGATCTGGGGTCATGGCGTGGGATGCTTATCGCAAAGCTGGGGAGATTGAAATGCCACCGAAAATCACCGACCAAGTGCCGCGGTTAAAACGTCGCTGGTTCCACAATTGCCTCCGTGGCTTCTGGCTTATGGTTTCATGAATTTTAATTTTTGTGGGGTTTCCCCGGACGGAGTGTAAGGGAATGTTTACGCCCGAGAAGAAAGTTAGTTGGAATGTGTGCTAACGTTCGCTGCCCGATGCAGGTGAGTTATGTTCGGATGCATGAGTTCAATGCCCGAGCACCGATGTGATGCTCCGCGGAGGACCTGGCATAAATTCGGTCATCATGACTGTAGGAGGTTATGCTACTTGGCCTGATCGCAGACGCTTGATGGACGATGATGCTGATGTTTAGCACTGTCAGCCAGAGGCTCGCACTCGGAATGGAATCTCTGGCCGGTGGCTGTTGAGAACTTGAGAAGAGCCAGCCCTATGTTTCCCGAGGCATCTTCCCGAAAATTTCAAGTGCTCTCCCGATCGTACGACTGAGAATATGGTTTCAAAGTTTGTTGGAATGGCGGTGGCTTCAAACCTATGGAACGCCACTGTTGAGTTTCCTCCATCCGCCCGGTTTAGGGGTAAAGCCCAGAGAACCCCTTTCTCCACGGTCTCTCGCCAAGCTGCAGTGAGCCAGCAAGTGCGGACCAGCAATCCGCAGGTACTCATCAACACATTCCCCGGGCACGCACGAATAATGCCAGATGAATCAATCCTTCGCATCCTCGAATCCTCCTCCCACGAGTCAGGACAATGTAAGCAAGGCAAAGCTTTCCAATAGACTTCGGCCCGGCGCCACAAACGCCATCCAAAGTCAGGGCACTGCAACCTTTTATACTTTCCTCCATCTCACCACCCATAAACCAGCTAAGCAACCTCGGCAGCTCCCAAACAGCCGACTTGCCCTCCGACAAAACCCTGTCATTTCCTCGGTCCGTCTACCTCTGGGTTTCAATTCGCGGGAGAAGACCCCGTGCGCGGGCAACCGGAAATCCAAAATGACTGGTTCCCCGCAGTTTTAGTCTCCGCCGAAAACGTGGCGGGGACCCGCTTGCCTCTGGATGCGGGATGATGGCCTGATGCGCAGGACCTAGCTGGAGAGGTGGTGTGTGATGAGCGAATCAAGTCCTCTCTGGAATCTGGATCGCTCTGATGTCAGCCATGCAAGGCACTTTGGATTGGATCTGGATCTAGGTTTGAGTCTCGGTGCTGGGGCCTAGTCTGGAGTTATTCCGGGGTTGGACTAACTACAGTCTACTAGTGAGTTAGCTAGGGGTCCCGATTTGGAGAGTCTGGGGTTACTGGCTAGTAGTGAGTCTACCTAGTGACTCGTGAGACGGATTTTGTGTGGGGGAGCAAAAAACGGGGTACGATTTGGAGTTTTTTTGAGGGGTCATGACAAGTGTCGATCTTCAGCAGGATTACTTGGAAGTTGGAAGAATATAAGATCACCTGTTTCTCGATGATCGATCGTGAGTTAAATTGAGTATTCCAAGCTTCTTCTCTTCTTTTTTGTTTTAGTACCAGCGGGTCCATCTACGATCATCTTCTTGATTCATTCAATCCATCCCTTTTGATATTGAATTTCTACTTCGTTGCCCACCATGTCGGACGAGAACATCAGCACCGACAAGCAGGACGCCGCGACTATCGAGATGCTGCGTCGCTACCAGACGGCCGATAGTGTCTTGCTTCCAATTCCCCGCGATGCCTTTGAAAAGCTCTACCTGAGCCCGAAGACGCCCGCGGCTGGTAACCTGCGCCGCACCTTTGGTAACCCAACCCCCATCTGTCTGATGGGCTTCTTGCTCGCTGCGACGCCGGCAGCGATGCTGACCATGGGTTGGGGCAACTCGGGCGGAAATGGCGGTGCTATATTGTGAGTAATAACCCAGCAATCGCAAGCAGATCCGTTGCTAATCGTCGCCTTCCTCTCGCCAGGCCCGTCTACATCTTCTTCGGTGGTATGGTCCAGATCTTCGGTGCTGTGGGCGAGTGGATTCTGGGCAACACCTTCCCATGTGCACTCTTCTTCACATACGGTATGTTGAATTAAATTATTACCTTGAAAAAAGACCATCGGTATTGATTAATGCCATGCAGGAACCTTCTGGATTGTCCAAGGTACATCAATGATCCCCTGGTTCGGCGTTGGAACCAACTATTCGCCCACCGGCAATTCTCTCGAGGGGATGCAGACGCCAGAATTCGCTGCAACCACCGGTTCGTCCATGATCCTCCTTCTCTTGCCGTCATTATCAGTCACTAACACTTCGCCCAGGTCTATACTTTGCCACCCTCGCCGTCCTCACATTTGTCTACCTTATCTGCTCCATTCGAACCAACGTCTGCCTCTTCCTCGCCCTCTTCCTGCTGGTAATTACCTTCTCCCTGTTCTCGGCGACATTCTTCCAGATGGCCGTGGGCAATCTCGCTCATGCAGCTACTCTCCAAAAGGTATCTCGAATTCTAATGTTCTTACTACATGAATAATTTCTAACTCTTTGAACAGACTGCGGGTGGTTTCAACTTTGGTCTGTGTCTACCAATTTGGTGGATTTTCATTGCGCAGATCTTCGAGGCTGTTGATTTCCCGTTGACGATTCCCGTTGGTGACTTGAGCACTGTGGTTCTTGGAAGGAGCCAGAAGGCGAAGAAGCGTGAGGCTGAGGGACAGTGATGGGGAGGATTGCTTGTTTCGAAGTATAATGATGGAGGGTGTGGTTATATGGTCATCGTGTTGGCTATCGAGGCAATGTGTAAATATCTATGAGAAGAAAAGTTGTTTTTGCCAACCTTGTCGCAGTACATCTTATCCATGAGGAGCAAAGTTCTCAATACGAGCGATAGGGTGTAGCTTATCGGCTTCTAGGAACATCCATTGGTTCAAGCATGTCTAGTACTCAAACATTCGGATCAAAGAGTCTATTGCTTAGAAAGTGAAGGGGTATATGAAACTCATACAAAATCAGCAAAGTCCCAAGGGACCACCAATCATCCCCAATCACCGCCACCCTCCAACCCTCCCCTCATCCCACCTTGCCTTAGCCTCCTTCCGCGCCGCCAACTTGGCCGCCTCACCCCTAACCCTCCTTACCCAATCCGCAATCTCCTTCTCCGTCGCCCTCCCATGGTGATCCTCATCTAAGAAACTCTCCTCCACCGCCCGACAAACCGCCTCTTGCTCCGCGATAGCGGCGCTAAGCCGCTGATACAACGCCTTAGGCGACCACGGCGCCAGCGCAGCATCCATCTCAGTCTGCTTCTTGCGCCAGGAGACTTCGAGCGATTGGTGCGTGAGCAGCATGGTCTCTGTCTGGCTGCGCAGGTCGGAGACGTGGTTTTGGAGCTCGAGGAGGCGAATGGCTAGATCTTTGTTTACTTGGAGGAGGGTTTCGAGGTTTTGTTGGCGGGTTGTGTGGGAAGGGTGTTGTGCTGAGAGGGCGGAGATGAGGGATGGGTTTTGGAGGATTGATTGGAGGTCGGCGGTTCTGGGTAGAGGTTAGGTGGGTTGCGCTTGGATGGAGGGGCTGGACGGGTCTTACGATTTGTCCTTTACAATGTCTGGTAGCCACCCCTCTTCGACTGTTGGGGGTGCGGGGAGGGATTGCGGTGGAGTGTTGACTGGATAGTTTGCTTGCTGGAGGTTGGATGGATCGGGTTTGTAGCCAGGCTGTGGCTGCTGCGGTGGTGGCAGGGAGGATGTGTTCTGGGGGGTGCCTCGTCGGCTGGCTTCGTGGCTACTCGGTTTGGGAGGTGGAGGAGGCGGCGTGTCTGGATTGATAGATGGGTTCATAATTGGAGGTGTCGAGTAAAAGGAGGATTGCGTGGGGTAAGGAGACGCTGGTTGAGACATGACGACGGTGAAGGGTAGTGTAGGAAGTGTGGGGTTTGGAAGTTGGAGATGCGGGCAGCCCAACTGGAGCTTGGCGGCTGCCACTGCCGATAAAGCCCGTTCTAACTTCTATCTGATAAGGAGAGCATGACAGAATTTGATAAATATACAGCAATTACTCTCTCCGAGTCCCTAGTAGGTCTCAACTGTTTTGTGGGTCATTCATATCATTATATTCATGCCAGTACTCAGGCTCAGCACTGAGTGATCATCTCGGTGATGACTGCCAACAAGCCTCCAAGCCTGTCAGAAGGAAATCTCCAGGTACGCCAGAGCAGAAGACGCGCAATCCACCACGTCGATTCCATTTCTCAAGGATCTGGAAAAGGAAATGAGCCTTGAGAGGACTTGGGAAGACCGGTTGGTGCCATGGCGCCGTTCACGGGCGTGGATACCGGGCTCGCCAGTATAGTACTGGCAGATGAACTGAACAAAACCAGGGTATAGGAATTGAAGTCAACAAATCAACGTGCTCCTTATTCCGTCCTCCTTCGGATCTCACGATCCGCAGTCTCAATGCTGGAACCAGAAATGGCATCCATAACCAAAGCCCGCAATTGCTCCTGCGTGGCTGCGCTGTTGAAATCCTCCCGCGCCGCCAACTCATCAATCCGGCGTTTGAACTCGGGATCAACCTCCATCTCTCCAGCATTGGCTTCTTGTTCCGACATTGTACCAATGTTCACCTGCATGTTGCCAGGAATGGGTGGCGGAGCATTCAAAGGCCCCTCAGCAGCTTCCTCGGAGACGGCAGCAGGAGCACCGGCGACTTCGCGGAGGTAGGCGACCACCTGGGGGAATTCATCGTCGGCCTCCATCTTCTCGTGAGCCTTGTACCCGTCATCGTTGGTCTTGTTATAATCCACGCCAAGTTCCTCGACCAGGCATCGAGCAACCCGTGGAGTCTCCGCCACGAACAGACAGGTCTCGCCGTCTTCGTCGAGGAGGTTGACATTCACATTGTATTCTTTGACCAGCGCGCGCAGGAGATCAACATGGCCGTAGGACGCGGCGGCGTGGAGCAGGGAGTATCCATGTTCGTCTTGGGAAGAAGCGATCGCAGGGTTGGCACGCAGGAGTTCGAGCAGCGCGGACGGGTTGTCGCAGGCCAACAGGTAAGGATTAGGCTGAGCCATCGTTGCGCCCCGCAATGAGTCACTGGCAAGGATAGGAAAAAAGAACGCAGTATCGATTGAGGCGAAGCAACGATGTCTTAAGCTAAGATAGTTGCCCGTCGGAGCTCGACGAATTTTGGCGGGGAAAAAAAATCGCGATAAGGCTGGGCCGCCTTACCGTTTTGGCTCCCCGCAGGTTTGGTGACTCTTCGCGGATGACTCGTTTCTCTCCAGGGAAGTTGCCTGTTCCACCACTTCGATGCTGGTGCAATTTATTGCTGCCCTTTAAAGCCCCCGTCGGGAAGCTATTGAGCCAACAAAATATCCAGCGCGCTTAGTGCCTGCCGATTCTCTCTGCCTTCCACCACGCCCCACCTTACATTTCCCCTCCATCCTACCTTCGATTGCGAGTCTCCCTCACGAAACGAAACGACCAACCCCGAGAAAGCTGCAATCATGGCGACTCAGGATCCTTCCGAGATCGCGCAGCTTGTCCGCAGTCTGGAGGACGCCCGCAAGATGAACAAGGGTGGGAAGAAGCAGAGCTACACGTGCAAAAAGACTACCTTTGATGTTGCAGGCGCCAAGGGTGTCACGGTCGATTCGTGGAAGTTCATGGACTGGGATTACAAACGCCCCGATCTGCCTGTCTATGCGCGAGGCCTATTCACGACGCGGCGGAAAGACGGCACCCCCGAGATTGCCGTGCGCGGTTACGACAAGTTCTTCAATATTGACGAGACTACCAACACGCAGTGGCGCAATATCGAGAACAAGACCCGAGGTCCCTACGAGCTGAGTGTGAAGGAGAATGGTTGCATTATCTTCATCTCCGCTCTCGAGGACGACAAATTGCTGGTCTGCAGCAAGCACTCTACTGGCGTCCGCGCCGATACCGATTTGAGCCATGCACAGGCCGGTGAAAGGTGGGTGGAACGGCACGTTGCGACAGTCGGAAAGTCTGTCAAGGATCTAGCTCGGACATTGCGCCAGATGAATGTCACAGCAGTGGGCGAGCTTTGTGATGACAGCTTCGAGGAGCATGTCTTGGCCTATGACGAAGCAGCCGCCGGCATCTACCTCCACGGCCTGAACTACAACCAGCCCGAATTTGCCACCATGTCGGGAGACAAGGTCCACGAGTTTGCAGATGCATGGGGTTTCAAAAAGGCCAAGTTTGTGGTTTACGACGAGATTGAGTCCGTGAGGAAGTTCCTCGAGGACTGCGCAGAGACTGGCACCTGGGACGGCCGCGAGACTGAAGGATTCGTGATCCGATGCCAGATCAGTGATCGTGATAGCGGCTACAGGGACTGGTTCTTCAAGTATAAGTTCGAGGAGCCATACTTGATGTATCGCCAGTGGCGTGAATGCACCAAGGCAGTTATTGCCGGGCGGCTGCCAAAGATCAAGAAGCATCAGAAGATCACAGAGGAGTATCTCCAGTTTGCGCGGAGGGAGTTCATGAAGAACCCTAAGCTTACTCAGGAGTATAACCACAACCATGGCATCATCTCTCTACGAGAGAAGTTCTTGCAGGAACGGGGCCTGAAGGGCTCGGAGATCATCGCCATGGAGGAAGCGAACGACAAAGCCAAGGAGGTGACCAGCCAGGTTGTGATTGCCCCTATCGCATCTATAGGGTGCGGCAAGACAACTCTCTCACTCGCTCTGGTCCATCTCTTTGGATGGGGTCACATTCAGAACGACAATATCCCCAAGATGAAAGGTAAGCCGAAGAAATTCGCCTTCGACATCACTCAGGCCATGGCGACGCATCCCGTCGTGATCGCGGACCGCAACAACCACCAGCGTCGGGAACGAAAACAGTTAATGGACGACATCTTCCCCGTCATTCCCGATACACAGTTTGTTGCCCTCCATTACGTCCACGAGCCCAAGGGTGAGTTCCTCCCTGCGATCAAGGAGGTCACCCGCAAGCGCGTTCTGGAGCGCGGTGACAACCACCAGACCATTCGCGCCGGCAGCAAGAATCGAGAAGAAATCATCGGCATCATGGACGGATTCTTGGCTCGCTTCGAAGGCGTCGACCCCGAGCGGGATCCCGACATGCACTTCCAGCACGTCATCGACCTAGACGTGTGCGCCTCCTCCCGGGAGAATCTCGAGACGGTTGTTTCTGCCCTACACAAAGCATACCCCCGCCTGGTCCCCAACGTACCCTCCCCAGACGAACTAGACGCCGCCATTGACGCCGCCATCGCCGGCTACGAGGTCCAGGAAGATCTCAGCAAAGGCTACAGCGCCCCGAAGCCGAAGAAACAGAAAAACCCGCCGGTCCCAGTAGCCCCCCAGACCGCAGGCGCAGGAACGACACCTGCCCTCCTCGCCCGCAAGATCGAATACTTCAGCGTCTCCGTCCCCGCCTCTGAAATCACCTCCACCCTCAAATCCCTCTTCACCAACACCACCCCCGAGACAGCCCGCCTGTACAACCAGCTCCACAACTCGCGCCGCATCCAGCCCGCCTTCCACGTCACCCTAATCCACCGCGCCTCGTCCAAAGATCGCACCGATATCTGGGACCGCTACGTGAAGCAGTACGTGGACGCATTAACCGCTCACCCCGTCGACGACGCAATCACCCATCCTCCCAAACTGGGCCGGGCACGAGTCCGTCTTGAGCGATTGGTCTGGGACCACCGGATTATGGCGTTTGTGGTGCGTATTTTGCCTCCCGACGGCGAGACCGAGGGAGTCCCGGACTCCTCGTTCCCATGTGCGAATGCGATTCCCCATATCACCGTTGGCACGGCCTCGCCGGATGTCAAGCCGAAGGAGAGCAATGATTTGTTGCAGCGGTGGCATCAGATTGGGTCGGGTGGGCAGACGGGTATTTTTGAGGCGGAGGTGCCGGGTGTCAAGGTTGTTGATGGGATGGTTGGTGTGGTTATGATGCGTGGGAAGTATTGAGTATCGAGTTAGGTGCGGTTGTGGTCTTATTTTTCGCATCAGCATTTGCTCCCGCGAGAACTTGCCGCTGAACCTAGTATGTCATAGCCTTTGAAAATAGCGTCTACATTAGCTTTCATAAAGCAGTATCCGATAGTTACTTTCTTTTGGGGCTTTAATCCTTGCATACGTTGGCTATGGATAAAGTAGAACAAAAGGTGGACCGAATCATATGAGAAAACCTAACGGCACAGCCAGTAAGTAGATTACTATCTGCATGCCAACCAAAAACCCAACCACAGAACCACCAAATACGATGCGAGAGCGGCATGAGAAAGAAAGGGGGTATTAGTGTAAACTGGCAGAAACCCGCAAGAAATAAAACTAGTCCACTGGCCCTCACGCGCAGGGACAAAAGTCGTCTTCAGACTAGACGCGCGCGGCACGGAGATAGGAGGGGGAGATCCGAAGTGAAGCCCTAGAGTTCCAAGCAGGGAATCGAGCAGAAAGAAAGCCCAGGCACGAGCACGGACACAACAGAATGCAAAAGCCCTAAGATCGAGTGTGTAAATCAATGAAAATGAAATCAAATTGAATCAGAAAAGATCAGAGAAACAAAAGACAGAAGGGAAGACAGGGTATCGATGAAGTTAAACAAGAACTAGAGAATGAAGAAACCAAACAAGTGGAGAAGATATGCGAACCAAGATCAGTGCAAGAAACCCAAGTTAAGAACGAAGATCGAATCGGGCTGTGGAAGGACGGGACGGGACGGGACCCGACAATCACAGCAGACGAATGACCTCCCGAGTCCAACACGACACCGATCTGCAAAGCACGGAAATAACGAGGAAAGAAGCAAACGACGCGTCCGATGAAGACCAATGCAGAAACACTATGAAAAAAAAAAAAGCCTTATAGAAGAAAATTCCGCACCCCTCTCACTCCTGATACGCCGAGTAATCGGTTCCTCCAGACGCCGGATATGCAAAACGAAGTCATTCCACAATGGGGGCCAGATGGAACCCAACCGGCCACAGCACAGCACAGCACGACACATCAATATAGAGAGCCAGATCAGACACCTAGCTCATCTCCATGCCATACTCATCCTCCTCCTTGAAACTCATAGCCGCGTGGCCGGCGCTATTCCAGTACTGGGGCTGAGCTGTGCCATTAGCGCTGCTCGCCCCGCTGTGGAACGAGGGGCTCAACCCGGGTGGCGTCAAGCCGTCACTGCCACCCTGGACAGGGTCGCCAGCCAGATTGGTGTGCTTGGGAACGCGCAGACCGCTGCCCGGCCCGCGGGTGTAGCTGAAAGATGTGGGGTCGTTCTTCTCGAGGGCGTCAAGGATCTCGCTGCGCATGCGTTTCTCTTCCTCTGTCGGTTCGAACGGCCACGTCCCGCCGAGGCTGCTGATCATCTCGGCGAGCTCCGCTTCTTGCTGGTACTTGACGTGCAAGGCCCACATCAAGTCAC
Source organism: Penicillium simplicissimum (assembly GCA_024706585.1). Lineage (NCBI taxonomy): Eukaryota > Fungi > Ascomycota > Eurotiomycetes > Eurotiales > Aspergillaceae > Penicillium > Penicillium simplicissimum. The sequence continues at coordinate 2,673,022 of JAMZTW010000129.1, read as the reverse complement.
GCATCCAGCTGACGGCGCCGTTGAGGATGTCGCCCTTGTTCGGGCCCTTCTCTTTCTCTTCAATGGGCAGGCCCATCGTGATATTGCCGGGTGTGGCACGACGGCCGTTGCCGCCGGCGAGGAGAGAGGTTGCGGCATTGCCGCCGGCGCCGGCCATGGAAAGAGCGGTGTTGTTGACAAGTTGCTTGCGTACCTTATCATCTTCCAGTCGATGCTGTGGTACTAGGTGGGACAGATCCTGGATGCGCTCGTTGATGTTATCGCGGCGACGACGCTCGACCAGGTTGTGCGAGGCGCGACGTCGTCGGCGCTTGGCCTCTTGAGACTCAAGGTCTTGAGCACTACCGGGAAGGTGGTTGTCAACCTTGGCGGGCAATGATGCATGTTTGCCAGACTGGAGGATCTCCGAAATGCCCAGATGCTGTGAATGGTGGTTGGGTGAACCCATAGGGGACTCGACGTATGAGTGCGCGCTGCCGGGAGTTCCGTCCCACTGATTAGAGAGAGTCTTCTGGTGGCGGTGTTGAAGGCCACCTGTGCGGATCGGCTGACCGGGGAAGCTGCCGGATTCCGGGGTGCCGAGGGTCAAAGAACCCAGGGCGGGCGTCTTCGGTGTCATAGGGCTTCGCGTATCAGAAGAAGTACGATCCATGTTCGACAAGCTTGGGCGAGACTTGGCATTCAGATAGCTCCGATCAAAAGAGCTTGCATTCTGCAAGTGGTGACCCTGCTGGTTCATGCGGAACTGATCGTAATTGAAGCTGCTGTTGACGAAGGGGCTGGCCATCGGGGCATTATCCGGGGTATTCGAGTACATGTGCGACATTTGACTTTGGTGACTCATGGCGATGCCCCCGGCAGTCTGGTCTTGCATATAGTTGATGTTGTTGTCCCGCTGGAGACCGTTTTGTCCGCTGATTTCGAGGTCCAAGAGCTCATCAGTGTCGATTCCAGAGTTGCCGAAGTTGAAGCTGGAGGACATGTTTTGCTGCGATCCGTAGGAAAAAGGCATGAAGCCGTTCTGCTGCATCGTCAAGTCCGACGGGTCGACCCCCTCATTGGGATTCCCAAAGTGATTACCCATGTAGCCGGAGTGAGACATCATGAAAGGGTTGCTGTGATCGTCAGATTCGTGTTTGATGAAAAGACTTGCTTCTGCCATTGCGCAGACTAGATTTCGATCCAATAGATGATGTGGGGGATGAACGTGTGGGGATTGGCGAGGGAGGGGAGGAAACGAGGTCGTCGTGTCGATTAATTACTGACCCTCTCTCTGGAAGTAGTGATCGGCCGGTCAGGCAGCCGTCAATGCGCGATCAACAAAGCAAGTATAGAGCGGGCGGAGATAAGATAATATCTGCGAGAGGACAGGCCATGTTAGTTCAACATGCGATGAATGAGAGCAAAGGTGCGACAGCAAGGACCAAATCGGTAGATGAAGGCGCGCTGCCTCGCTCCGTCCAGCCCGATGCAACAAGGCAACCGAGGTGACCAGCCCTGCAGGTTGAGGGGGTTGAGGTCTTTGCAAAGAATGTGCGGAATATTCTTACCTTCCGAGCCGCGAGGGTATTAGTAGCGACAAGAGGCCTGTTGCTGATATGCGCGCGTATTTGGGAGGAAAAGTTCGAGGGTCGAGGGTCGAGGGTCGGCGGGATGAGTCGACGGCCTCGGGGGAGAATTGTCCGGGGATGTGCGGATCACCAACGGTGCTGAGCGGCTGCGCCGAAGGTACAAGTAATAGAAGGTGATAGCGCAGTCTAGAAGCACGAACACTTCAATTGTAAGTAATGAGTAACCCAGAAAGCCGGGCAGGAGGTGCGGAAACGTGGCGAGTGAGAAAAGAAGGAGAGGGGGAAAAGGGCGGGTGCAGATAAGCGCGGGCCTCTCTCAAGGGAACACGCAGGGAGCCAAGCGCCGAGTCGCAAAAGCAGCAGAACAGCAGCAAAGCCTGGATGAGAGGAAATAAAGGGGTGAGATAGACAGAAGATGACCCTGTCTTTTCTCTGATCAAAGGCCTGGTTCAATTCTGCGCCAGCGAGGAAGAACCGCGACGCCCGATATGCTTTTTGATGAGACCAGAAAAGAGTGGAGCGAGGCGGGGGGAACAAGCGGTGGAGAGAAACAGCGGGCGGTGAGTGGTGGCGATCACCCTTTCAGAGTGTGTTGGCCAGGTTGCCCGTTTGCATGTTGGGGTCAAGGTTTCGCTCTGGTATGTATAAGACCAAAACACCCTTGGCAGTGCGAGAGTTCCCTGGGGGAGAGTCCAGAGGTTCTCGACAGGACAAGCTGCGAACTCTGTGGGAACCGCCAAGCTGAATCTGACCACGGCGTGTCCGTTCTCTCCTCGGCTGCGATTGTCTGTTGCCCAGGTTAAGTGCGCCTTGACCCTGCGCATTCAGCCTCTCCACAGCTCGGCTCCCCGAAAGAGTCGCCCTGCAGAGGAGGCCCCGCCGTTCGTTTCGCAATGCCAAATACGAAGTTGCCCACGTAATCGTGCTTTCCCCTCTCTTCGGTCTTTTGCCCCTTGGTCTGCTTTTTGAATCCGGGATAGAGGATAGAATGATAGATGACGGTTGTGGCAAAGAAAGGGGGGTGGTGCACGGGTGTGTAGAACGCAAAATGATAGCAAAGTATATAGAACAAGAGCTTACCAATCCGGTTGGAGCTTCTTTCTCTGCAAGCTGAGATGAAGGTCCGAGCAGTAGTCTGGTGGTCAGAGGAACCGAGACTGGGACAATGTTAGACCAATCTTCGGCTTTGCAAGTAATCATCCGAAGTATATCCAACAATGTAGAGCAACGGCCTTGCATCAACACGTCCAGGACAACAACACAAAGACGTTCAACAATGACCAACACGAAAGAAAGAAAGATGAAACAACGGACTCATCGACAGGCCACCACGTCAACAACCGCAGAGCCCCAGCACGTGGCTGCTAGCTCGTGCAGGCAGCAATGACCCATGCAGGGGACAAAGACCAGAAGGGAAAAGAGAAACAGAACGAAGGGGAAGCCAGAGAAGGACCTAGCAGTCACGTACCGGGACTAGAATGATCGGGCAACGATCTCACGGATGAAGACAACCTGCACGATCCACAAGCCAAGCTATGCGAATCATGAGGCTCGATGCGGAAAGGCAACGAGGGCGATGTGACGTGGAACAAGTCGATCCGAACACGACAGGACATACAGCCTTCAGAGCTTAGACAAGTGTGGACGTTGTTCTCGAAGAATCGAACTGACCAGTGATGCAGTGCCAACACAGCAAGCGTCAGTTGCAGAAAGAGGGAGGGCAATCAGAAAAAAGCACTTGCAGAGGAGAGGGAAGGAGACTTTAAGAACCTCCGTCCCCCGTCCTGCACCTCTCATTTGATATATTACAACATCGGTCATGCAGCCCGTCGATCGGTGGGAATCGATGAGGCTTGCCGGCCTTCGGCATCGGACATACTACGCTTGTTTGGGGAGATATAACAGGGTGTTTTGGGAAATTTGGATTATTTGATTATTGTTACCGGTTCTTCAGGGCGTGACCATTTTAGGTTTGCGATTCCTGTTTTGCCGCAACTTGGATCAGAGGGTGGTGTGTAGGTAGGGTTGGGGGATGTGGTGTGTGGCCAGAGTGATTGTTTTTGGGTAAGCGTGATTTATTTGAGTATATTTAGTATTTACTGACGGTGGATGGAAGACTCGGGGGTATTCGATTTTGTCATTTGTCTATTTTTGGGCTCCTCTGGTAGATGGGAGGGGGAGGCAATCGAGTGCGTAGAGTCAAATGTCAACATGTGGAGGGCACTGGCTCGTGGGAGGGCAGGAGTCTAGAGAGATGGTGGAAGACGGCAAGTTGTAACCGGTCAACCCCCGAGGCTTCTTTTAGCATCACAGAGACATTGTAACGACCAGAAGGGGGACAAAGGCAAGACCAGAATCATCATTTTGATGGTAGCAAAAATGATAAAACAATAATCAGAGCTGGGTACGTATGATGCGAAAGATCATTTCCATCAAACGGAAAAATAATACCCAGAAAATGACTCCAGACTTCCAAAATGACTCCAGACCTGAAAAATTCAAAGGCCCAAGGGGGGAAGGGTGATACAGCCGGATTTAGTAAAAGGCACTCCCCATCCCATGATACAAGTGGTGTTTGTCACCTGTGCGCGAGTCATGACTCAGAAGGGAAACTAGGGCGAGCAAGTCAAGGCAGCACAGGCTAGAGGAATGTATCAGATGCTCCCTCCCTCCAACCTCCGCCGTTATGAAAGTTTTGGGTTACAGACATACCAGAGAAACAGGACACAGGAGAGACGGCGCGAGACGGTTGACATTTTTTTTTACAAATCTTCCATACCTGACACCTTTTCAATCAGTACAGTAAATAGTACATACTACGCATTACCCATCTTACACGCTGGGACCCAACAGTAGCCCATCATCCGTTGCGGAAACGAAACCCTATTTCGATCCATTCAACAGGATCAAGCTGCATTAGCGTCCCCGAGTGTTCCAGGGTTGACATCAGCGATGAGTGTGAGAGAGGGGGGTTGACCGCCAGAAGCAAAGAGTACATGTAAGATCCGCCAATGAGAGCATGTTGGTTTGGAAAGGCGGATGGAGATGATGGGGACGATCGCCCGCAGGCATGCAGAAGATGGACCCGTGCCGAATGGCGCTAGAGTCACTAGAGCCCGAGATAGTATGATTGAGGCGGGAGTAGTAGAAGGAACAAGGAAGTATATACTATATAGCGGCAGCGGCTAGCGAAGGAGGGGGAGGTGCCGGAGAGGGTGGAGATCGACCAGTGATTTCAAGCATTCAAATGCGACAGAAATGACATGGTGTATCTCGTCCTGTTCTGCTCTGTGCCTATGGACTGGATAGCATGAAACAGAGACGAGGGACGAAACATATAGCGTCGAATACGTGGAATACGGGGCACGGGGCACATATCAACCGGAGAATATCAGCAACACGGGGATATCGGCTCCTGAAGATGGTCGGGTCATAGAAAAAGAGATTGTAAGTGTAAGCCAACGCTGCGGATAGTCAGTGCGGGAGTCTGTTCGACGATGTCGTGCAGAGTGCAGAGTGCAGAGTGCAGAGCGGTGGCGATCATGTCGGGGAGGGCGATCGACGAGAGCTTGGACCGTGCAGCCGTGCAGGTGCAGCCTGGTGCAGGAGCCCTTGAGGCTTGAGCTCTCATGACTCATGAGAAAAGCAGAGAGGGACATCAAGACGGAGGGAATGGATGCTTGACCCCCGCCAACCCCGTTGGCCTGTTACTACCCGTTTCGCCCTTTAGGCTCTAGCCTCAACCCTCGTGAAGCCTGGCGCCGTAAGAGAGTGGTCCGTGACCTGCAGGCTCCAGCGACGCGATAAATCATAAAAATACATACAATATCCCGTCGCTTCCCGTGGTGGGTCCTGGAGGTAAGTACAGTATCTAGATATGGTAGTTGCGTATCTAACAGCTCGTCGTCAGTCTTCACTTGACAAATGCATACGAATCGTGTGTGCGCGTCGGATCGCGAGAATGTGGGCGGCGTGATAGAAAAAAAAAGAGGATGGGGGGTGAGGATGGATGGAATGTGTCTGAGATGAGCGACCAATGAGTGGCGTGTGTCAAGTCAACCACACCTTTCGCCCGCTCGATGCGCATCGCAGCTCGATACAAAAACCGGTTGGTTGGCTTCTATTTCCTTGCAAAGACTGAGCCACAGAAGAACGCGAAAGCGTTTCTCATGCACCATGCGCATCATCGGAATGCGTCTAAGCCACCCTAAGGCCAATTCGGGGACGATGATGATATAACTGGGCAGCACCCTGCAGCCTAAACAGTGATTCGTAATCGAGCCTGAGCCGGGGTATCCGCGACTATAAACTACGTAGTATCAATCGAAACACTAGCCGGACTACTAGCACGCGCTTTTCTTTCTCCGCAGGTCATGGTGCCTGTCTTTCTTGCGACAAAATTGTCGACATGCATTAAGACCCGGAGCATCTCCGTACTCCAAGTTGGCCGTGGATCACTCACGTCCCGTCCCGTCAAGGTTCGGAGGGTATCGCCGATACTTCCATGGTAATGCAAGGAGGTGCTCTGTGCTCGACCGTGGATGAGAAGGAGGAGAACATGGATAATGGAAATGAAATATCCAAGTCCCCATGCAGGAGGTATACGATATCAGAAAACACCATGACTTGCAATTATAGTTAGTGTTATAGTGGGTGGATATTCATTTTCCTAATCTGGACTCCACAGTCCACAACCACTTCTAAACGCAGCATATCTGATGCGCACAACCCTACGATGACGTCCCTGGAGGGCATTCGATCATTCCACATTCTCCCGGAGAATGAGTATGAGATTGACATCCATCTTTTCCATGCTCTACAGTATCAAACATATCAGTACTAAATACTGTAAAATGGTAAGCAGGTACACCCTACGCAAGGCCTGCATGTGCATCGGACGTACTACGGAGGAATAATATCGCCGGTTTTCATTCCCAGGAATCCTGCCGCCCCCCCCCCCCCCCCCCCCCTTCTCTCCTCCTCAGCTCTCGGCCCAAAAAAAGCAAAATCCTTCTCAAAACAAGGAAACAAGAGCGAGACTAATGAGCAGAGAAGCCCGCAGGATGTTACCCAAGAGCGGCGCGGGGCGACGGGCAAGCCCTCTTCGGCTATCGGATAATTCGTCACTGTCGTACAGACGGGTAGCCACAGGAGGGAGCGTTATGCAACACCACATCGACTAGAGCTTTAGCCCTGCGCCGGGCTTAATGAGCTAGGCAGGACCAGGGAGTGTTTCCGATACGAGGGTGAGAGATCTGCGGGGGAGAGAGCGATAACGAGAGAGCGAGGGGTGATAGAAAGAGGGGGGCGGCAGGATCATCCGCAGAATTATTGAAATAGATTAATTCATATATTGATAAGATGGACTTCTTCAGACTAAACGGAAGCTGATCGCATCAGTGGGGTAGTTAAAGGGTCCACGGACGAGTATTCTTCCACCGATCGCCCCAGGGTGTGTACCAGCCAGAAGATCGACACGATGGAGAGGGGGCGGTAGGTTTGGAGTCGATGGTGGGAGACCTTGCATTCAATCATGTATACTTTGGCATTGTAAACCCTTGAATATTGTAGAGCGTATGATTTACATCCTTCTCCAAGGACACGGCAGATCCCAGCTGGGCATATCGCATGAGCATCTCGAGCAAGAAGAAAAGGATAGAAGGGAAACTGTGGACGCCAGTTGAGAATGAGACCAATAGAAAGGAGGAGAGACTGTTCTCATGATTCAAATAGCGGTAGAAGTACATCGCTAACCCATATACGATCAGTCATGAGCAAAGTATTCCCAGGTAAAACAAGGAAGTACACATGAAGTTTCTCGTTGGAGTATACTGAACATCTACAAGCAAGAACCAGAACAGATGCCGATGCCTGGAAATGCGTGGTCTGTGCCCCACCCGAGCTCGGCTTGGACCTCCTGGGAGTGGCCATTTGGGAGTGTCTGGCGCCCACGTCCACCCTTTCCGGACCCTCTGGACAACTCCGCAAAGGAGATACCAAGCATCCACCGCGACCATCTACCACCAAAGCAGCAAGGTAAGAAGTGTTCACTGTTCAGAGCCCCGGCCTGCGCTCGGTCCGAATCAAGTCCCGTCATCTGACAGCTTCGTCTTTCCCCCACAGGCTGATCCGGGTTGGTCGCATTCGTAGCTTCACGCCATCTCGTCATCCGCCCATCCTCCTTCCCCCCCCAAGAGAGAACACCATACCTACCCAGCGCTTCCTGGTCCAATCACTACAGATCAGTGTCTCAGCTGTGATCGCCGACCCCATCCCATCGACCACATCGAAGGTTCAACGTCCCTTCAGACGCCCCCATTTCCCACTCGACTCCGTACGCTCTCGATCTGCCCCTGCTGCCTTGGGGTCAAGTCTCCATCGGCCCTGCCCCTCACAAGAACCCCGCTTGAACAGCATACCACGCGCACTCAGACCCTACCTGGGAACTCGCATCCAAAAGACTCGACCACCCCACGCGCCATAGGGCATCGGAGAAGGCAACCGCCCGGGAATTCACCACGCACTGATCGGGAGGATCGTCCGCCAGGAAGGTTTCCGATCGGATTGCGCATCGCCGTTCAGCTACGCGGCCTGTGAGTAACCCGCGATACACATCGGCGTTGACGCTCCTATCACGACGCTGCCGAGAACTTGGGGCTCCTCGCTTTCACCCGTGCAGACCGTGCTTGTAGCTTACTCGGCACGAGAACCCTCCTCCTGGGTACCTGCGATTCCCGCTAAGTAGAGTCAACCTTTGCGCCAGAACGCTGGAAATAGGCCGGAAGCCGAATCCGCGTCATCTGCTCCTCGCAGACTTGGGCCTAGTCGCTAGCTTCCCCGGCCTAGCCAATCTGCTAGATCGCTGCTCATCATCTGGTGCAGATCATCCTGCACTTGATCGTGCATAGTCCCTGCAGACGTTTTCTTCTTACCCTTTGTGGCTGGCATCCTTTCCTACAGCTCCTCGCCACCTATTTGCTCTGGATCTTTCTTCGGCCAGTGGCTTAGCTCGTGGGTAGATTAAGGCCGTGCACACTTTGCCTGCCTCTTAGCCTGCTGTCTGCCATTTCTTCCCCATCCAATTAAGGATCCGTCGATCAAAGTTCTAGCGAGCAGTCCGTCATAGACACCAGTCCTTGGGCAACTATGGCGAACAACTCGTTCCGCGACTCGGTCAACTCGTTGGGCTGGACGCGCAGAGACCCAGATTTCCCAGTGCGCACCAACCACAGCTCTGCTGAGACGCCGTTCCTCTCGCGTCTGCAGGCCTTGAACCCATTCGGCCAAGGCGGATATGTCCAGCTTCCCACGCATAATGAAGGCCCTGGGGCACCGCTGCCAGCGCCCTCTCGCCGGGAGGAGGAAGAGGGCTTTTTTGCGCGTAAGTGTCGACTTGTGCCTTTCTTTGAATAATTTATCCCTCCTGTTCCTTGCTTTCCATATGCGTCTTTCATTGCCTTGTGACCGCCGATGCTCCGATCCTCCCGTTCGGGGTGCCCGCCGTGCGATGCAGGTGACGACGGCGCAGTTCCTGCGCCGGGAAGGATTCCACCATCGCCCACGCCGTGCTTGTCGACAGGGTGGACACCCGACAGGAGCAGCCTCGTCGTTCCAGAATGCAAGCTAACCGATTTGAACATAGTGAGTCGATGGGATCGAATGCTCATCTTTGGAGCCTGCAACTTGGGCGCCGTCGTCTGCTTCATGATCTGCTTCTTCCTCTTCCCAGTGCTCACGCTCAAGCCCCGCAAGTTCGCCGTTTTGTAAGTGTCTTTGCTTTTACTTTCAACCTCCCACACGTCAGCCAAAGTTTGCCCTACCCTACCCTTAGTGCTATCGACTTCAGCCTCGCTTCAGCTTGCCTTAGCCTGCAGTCTCCTTCCCCCAGCATACCCTCTACCTTTTCACCCCTACCCCCCATAGTTCCCTTTCATTCCCCAGTCGGGCTCTTTTTGCATAGCCACATCCTCTCCCATCCTATCCAAACCCCGACAACCCGATCCCAGTCACTCGCGCCGTCTCGCTCAGGCCATGTGCGAGTTCCTGTGGCCGAGCTGGACGATTCCATTCGTCGGTCCCCCAAACTATGTCGCCTGCCTGCGCCGCATGCCAAGCCCCAATATCCACGCAAGATGCGCGCGTCATCCATCCGCGTCGCGATATGAACTTGTTTACTAACTCAATTTTCTTTTTTTTTCCTTTCTACAGGTGGTCGGTCGGCTCAGTCCTGTTTTTGTTATCATGGGCGGTCCTCATGGGACCCTGGACCTACGCTAAACATCTGGTCTCGGGACCACGGCTGCCCTTTACGGCAGCGTATTTCGGGTCTATTGCGCTGACATTATATTTTGCTATCGGGGTAAGTACTTTCCCTCTATTTTCTGCTATTTGTTTTGTTTGCTCTGTACCTCTTCTGTTTGTGGTCGGCTTCTGGTCCCGTCCCCTCGAGTCTCCTTGTCGATCATTTTCACCATCGGCCCGTATGTTGCCGATCACCCTCCCCTTATCGCTGCTTGCTCTATTATCGTACTTGTACGATGGTTGCACTGCATGTCTGGGGGGGGAAGGAGGGCGAAGAGGAAGAGAATCTTGCTCCACATTAGTCTACTTTGTGGTGCGACGTGATATACCCGTCACGTCGATGCTAGAAAGTCATTCCCTTCGTCTGGCAAGGCTAGACTCAAGGATAGGATTAAGATAGTCCGGGATGGATCCGAGCTTGACACCTCTCCGCGATATCACCTCGCCGTCCTCTCGTGGAACAATTATCAGAGTCCTGCACTACAGGCGCGAGACTGCAGCCGGGCACTCTCAACGGCGCTGTACGACAGTCACACGGCGGGGCTGCCCCTCCTAAGACAAGTCTCACTGTTCCTGCGCATCTGATTACTCCTGTGTATCTCTGCTCGCTGCTCGCATCCGTGGCCCACGATATCGAGCTTAGTGCTCGATAGTGCAGACCACTTTCCTCTTTTCAAGCTCTACCTGCCATCGTCTCCTGATATTCTACGTTCTGCTATGCTTTTGCTGCTGCCGTTGCTCTACCAAAAATCCTGCTAATACCCTTCCAGCTCCAAAGCCTCTTCCTTACCCTCATCTCGTCCATCTTCCAACTCGCCGCCCTCGTCTGGTATCTGGTTAGCTACTTCCCCATGGGCAGCACGGGACTGCAATTCATGGGTCGGTTCGGCGTGTCGAGGGTTTCTGCTTGGATGAGTGGGTGAATATCTCTCTAGCAAAGGGGGTTGCATGCACTAAGAGCGGTCGGTATACGTGAGTCTCTGATTGGAGCGCCGCGAATATCGTCTCCTTAGTTTTGCTCTCGAGTTTAGTGTTGAGACTTTGTATATGTAGATGTTGATGGTAGATAGATTCGAGAAGCCTGGGCACTCTGTCCTCTCTTGTCGAATAACGACCTTACATGCCCTATGTTCTCATTCAATAGCGTTTACTGTATCTGGTCCTAGCCGAGACATGTGGCCTTGTTAAAGGTAAAACAAAGGTCACAGTATCTCATCAACTCCGTACTTCTATTATTTTCATATCATATCAGATGGTAGCCAGCAAATTCACGTCGTAAATCCCCAGACCAATGGATCGTCCAAAGAATATTCATTTTTTAAACAAGAAACCGCCACAGCTTCATCTTACAACACATCCGCAGCCCTCCCGCCTTTCCGCAACTTCAACCCGGAGATAATATCCCGATCATACGGCTCCCTAATCTTCAGTATCGTCGAAACCGACTCCTCCGCATACCCAACCGTAAGCCTATCCAGAGACTCAACATCCACATGCGCCAAAATCTCATCCGGCGAACACAATATCAGCGAAGACCCCCGGGCCCCCAGCCCCCGCCGGCGCCCCCAGCACCGTCGCCAACAAAAACGCCAACCCATACCTGCGCCCCAACTGCCTCAGCGCCAAAATACACACCGACAACCGCCGGAAACCCGCTGCGCCGACGTGTGGATCCCCCGAGAACATCTCCTGGATGTGGATGATGCCCGCGCGCAGGATCATCGCCACGCTCCTTGTGGGGAGGTAGTAGACCAGCTGTTTGTGGTAGAGGTCCTGTAGGAGGGTTGTTATTTCGATGGCGGCGCGGAGGACGGGGGATGTCGATGTGTCGGGGTCCAGGGAGAGCGGTTGGGCTGGGTTGTATTTTTCTGAGAGGAAGGTTAGTTGGCGGTGGATGGTGGAGTAGATTTCGAGGTAGATCATTTTGAGCCATGCGCAGTGCGAGTGGAAGATTAGGGACGCGTTTTGGGCTGGGAGAACGGGCTGCGGATGGAAGGATATGCTGGGTGGTAGGTCTTGGAGCCAGTCGTCTAGTTCGAGCTTGGAGAGGTAGAGGCTTCCATGTTTGGCGGGGTTTCACTGCGATGCCTGGGGGGATGGTGGTCGGTTGGCAGGTCCAGGAGTAGAGGTCGTCTTTGATGCAGCGGCATAGTTTGACTTTTTTTCGATAAAGATGCGCGCGAGATGGCGCTTGTTGGAGCCGTAGCTGGCTTTTGCGGAGGATTGCGTGGTGATGGCCAGGTCTGATAGGGCGAGCATTGGGATGGGTTGGTGGACTTCGTCTTTGATGACGGGTGGTTGTTGGAGGCCTAGGGCTATCAGCCTGTCGCGGGTGAAGACGCTCCACCAGAGCATGTTTCGGAATTTACGGTCTGGTTGTTGTTCTTCGGTGTGGTCGAGGTGAAGGCCCGATTTGCAGGCGAGTGAGATACACGCGGAGATCCAGTGTCGGCCGTCTTGGTGTCTGTCGGGATTCTCGTACCAATATGTCATGAGCAAGAGGCTCTGTATGACGGTGAGATTGTCGTCTTCGATGCCAAAGTCGTGGAGTGCCTGCTGTGAATCAGTCTCCTCCCTTGTCTAAGCACTTCTTGATTATCTCCTCGAGAAAATCCTACTCACCCGCACACGTTGAAAAAGCGTGTCCAGCGCATGCCGCCGCGAAAGATACCCAGCAGCATAAAGAAACTTCAAATCCACAAAAATCGCACCCGCAAACATAACAGCCTGGAACAACAACAGACTAATCTTCCCCTCAACCTTCCATCATCAGAAACCGCCGCCGAGAGAAGATCCAGATCCAAGAACGGGATATGAGGATGGATATGCCGAATATAAGCCTTGAAGATCTCCCTCGCGAATCCCGGGTCTGGGATATCCAGAGCCCCTTTCTGCACGAGAAAGTCCAGATCCTCTTCCGGTAGACGCGGGCATGGCTCTTCCAAGTAAGACGGTAGTAGCACGTTGGACGGGGGCAGTGCCCAAGTCGGCCCTAGCAGCCGATGTACTTCGGTTATAAGGTTGTCCAAGGGGAAAGTAGTTAGGACGCCGGGTTTTTGGGCCATGCCCCGAGTGAGCCGGCGAGCAAGGGCCCTGCGTTCTTTCATGGTGGCATTGATGGGATTTGGCTAGTGACAGATAATGGGGATGGTGGGAAAAGCGATAGTCGTAAATCATCAATAGCGTCGGCTATTTGATGGGTGGGAGGACCTCGGCGCTTTTCGGCATAGCGTGGGTATGCGAGGGCTGGACGAAGGTTTGGGGACATTAAAGAAGGTTGGCGGTTCTCTAGGGGTTCTATGATCTTTGTTAACTCAGGAATACAATGTAAGACTTGATGGGGGCTTTTGAATAATATGGTCCAGGGAAGGGAGCGCATGAATCATGATATGCTTCATTCGCCAAGGATTCGGGATCCACACCACTGTGGTCGAAGTATTGGGCTAACATGACAGGCTGAAAATAGGTTTAAGATAGCTTCTCTGTAGTCAGAGTAGGACGACAATAGGCATCAAATAGGATGAGAGAGTCCTGCGTAGAAAAAGAAATTCGCTGGTGGTAGCGTAGACGGGGGTTATCATTTACTTTTCGGCGAGTTTGGTAACTCTCCTCCCGTGGTAGTCTAGTGGTCTTCGCACCCAAAGCAGAAACCAGTGCACTGATGACCGCGCGCGGGTAAATATGCCCTGCTGCGTGAGAGGTGTGGGGAGAGTGGGCGGGTGGGATGCTGGGGGTGGCCGTGGCGCCCCTGGCGGGCCAAGTTTTTTGGTGAATTTTAAATTACTATTTGATATCATCAGATAGCTATCAACAACCACAGTATGCTTTTCTCTTTTTGAAGATTTTGAATAATATTTGAGGCTGTAACAGTGTGTTGATTGTTAGGTGCGGCATCGAGATCAGACATCTTGAGCATCATGCGATGAGCATCGAGCATCGCTGGCCGTTTGTATGGTAACGCAAGGTTGGGGGTTCGATTCACAGGGCTGGAGTTTTACTTTTGTGACTTCGAGAGACTTTGCTTGTGCGCAGTTTGAAGATAGACTTGATATACGTGTCAACCCCTAGAGAAGTTGTATGCCATTTCTATTCATAATATCATTCATCATATCCCATCCCGTCTCATATACGAATCATAGAACCCAGACCAATGCCACAAGATTAACACAGATCACCACCCCAACATGCTCGACACCAGCTCCATTACTCGTAGGCTGCTCCTTCGCAACAGTCGTAGCCACCGAACCCGTCGCCGTACATATACTCGCACCACACGCATACCCACTCGGGCAGCAACCTCCACCAGCGGTATCCGCGCAACTAAACCAGCCACCGGGGCATTTACCCGTTCCACTAGAAGGGCTCGACGCCCCCGTCACGGCGGGTGCGACTATCGTTCTCCCGTCGGATGTGAATGTTGTCGAGGACGTCGTCGGGCAGGAGGTCGTGTCGCAGTCTCGGTTTGTCTGGCAGCAGCCCCCGTTGTAGACGGCCGAGCAGGCGTAGAAGCCCGTTGGGCAGACGTCTACGCGGGTTGTTGCTGAGTGGGTTGTTGTCGTGATGCTCGTTCCGCGTGCGGGTGGGATGAGACTCTCTGTGCTGGTGCTGGTGCTGGTGCTGGTACTTGATATCGAGCTGCGGGAGCTAGTGCTGGAGCTGGCAAATGTGGATTGGCTTGTTTGCTGGGACGTAGTGTGGGTGACTGTCGAGACGGTGACGGTCGAGTCAATCGTCACGGTGACCACGGAGATATATGCACCTGTTTCGAACACATCAGACCAGTCAAGCAAATATCACGATCCAGAGTGTTCAACTTACACCCGCCTTCAACACATCCATAACCAGGAATACAACAGCCACCCCCCAAAGCCTGCGAGCACGTCGTATACCCGCTCTGACAAGACCCTATCGTGCCAGAGCAGGTCTGACCACTCGGACAGCAGCCCACATCGCCAGACCCCGTGTCCGTGACAATGACGCACGTATCGCTGGCACTGCAACACCGATCAGACCGGTTGATAGATGCACACGCAGTCGTCCCAGTTGGACACTTGAAATCTCTTGAGTCCAAGAAACCCCCACTACTACCAGATAAGGCATCGAACGACGGCTCAAACGCGAATGATCGAGCCAGGAACTGCGCTGGGGAAGACCCAGTCCCCCTGTTATCGATTTGGCTTTTCTCGTTCGCAGCGGTAGCATTGACCACAGCGAGATCCCTCTCCGATAGTCCACCCTGCACCGCGTCTTCGAAATGCCAATACTCGAGGAAGAACTTCTCGCCTTCGTCGTGGCTCATCTTGCGCACGCCGTAGATAGGTTCGTTCACCAGGCGCGCCTCGATCTCGGCATTGCGGCGGAGAATAGCATTGGTGTTCTCGCTCTCAAGCGCTGTCGAGCCAGAAATAAATAGGAATGCTCCCAGCGCTCCTGAAACTCGCATTTCGACGTGGTGAGCCCTGAGAAGGACTGGGACTAAACCCCTAGGAATTGTACTCAAATGGGGTAACAAGAGCCCTTCAAGTTGATTAGCATGAACTGCGTTATCCTCGGGTGACGTCGTACAGAGAGGGACTCCTTATTAAATGTCCTGTCGGTAGTCGGATTGGAGATGAACTAGGCAGACACGGGCCTGACTTGCGTGACTGAAATTTTCCACGTAAATTCTGGGGTTAGCTGGAATTTGTTGTTGTAAATCTATCCCGACGATCATGAAACATCAAAAATGGAAAGGAACAATCATCGGGGAGGTGGAGGTGGGGTTTAGCTGGAGGTGAGGGTCGAAATTAAATGCGATGGCTGGGGAGGCGAGGTTGAGACAAATGCGGTATCCTTTCTATTTTAATTGATCCCGGCCAATTTGGCAAAAACATTAAGAGGTATCTATTCTCTGATCATCTAAGAAAGATCTACCTGGTAAGCGTTTAACATGAAAATCTAAGTAGAGCAATGCTATGAAAACCTTCAAGTCGCTATCAACAGCCGAATGGTCCGACCGTACCTGGGCCAACTCCACGCTACATCTGCAAGCGATAGGTAGAAAACAGCCAGGCATGAATTCAAGATGGGGAGACATGACAGAGTTGGACACATGGAAACTGGAAACAAGCCACCGCAGTGATCGTGGCAGGGTATCGTCAATAAGTGACAAGAGTATGGAACGCAAATCGCAATGTGCACACAAAAAACACATAGGTGGTATAGGAAACACGCCATTGGTATAGAAAGCCAGAAGCGTAGAAACAAAGAAAAAGGTAGATACTTTATCATCAGATTGTGTAGGGGAGGCTCTCAATGAGCCGAAGCTGGAGGTAAAAGGACGGCTGAACCGATTGATTCAGCTGGCTTCCTCTGAAGCGCCATCCTTCTTCTCGGTATCCTCTGTAGGTACGGTCTCATCTTGACCAGCCTCACCTTCCTTGGGAGTGCTAGCACGTTCAGTCTCTGGCGCTGCTGAGGCGTCGCCAGCTCCATCTCCTTCAGGCTTCTCCTCAGTAGCTGCGGCCGCAGCAGCCTCTGCCTCGGCCTTTTCCATTTCGGCATTGCGGGCTTGCTGTCTTTCCCAAACCTCCTTTCGGATGCGATCATCCTTGGCGTTGCGCAGTCGCTCTGCCTCTTCCACACCGCCGCTCTTCTTCAGCTTCCCCTCTTGGACGAAAGAGCCGAGTTCCTTCTGGAAGAGGTTGTTTCGTCGGGTCTCAAGCTCTTTCTTGCGATTCTTCTCAGCTCGCTCGATGGCTTCGAGACGGCTTTCGTGATTGGGTTGCAGTGCGCGGACTTCACCAAGAACGTCGTCCTTAGCTTTCATGGGGTCGACGGTGGGGTCAATACCAAGGGTGCGAGAGGTCGCGCGCAAAGTGACACCGGGATTGGCAGCCTTCTCCAAAGCCTGCTCCTTGGTGGCTTGCTCAACGAGCGCGAACGTCTGAGCAGCTTTCTCAAGATCGTCCTGGAGATCAGCTGCGAGATCCTCCTGCATGGTAAGCTGGTCTCGCTCCTCACAGACCTGCTGGAGCTCTTTCTCCCAAATTTTAGTCCAGATAGGCTTCTCGCGAGCCAGGAAGTCCTGCATCTTCTTGATCTCCTTCATAGCGGTGCTGATATCGCGGTTGACACCTTCCAATTGGCGTGGGAGGGGTCGGACGCCGCGCTGGACCACGTCCTTGCGGAGATCCTCAACCAAATCCTGCAAGTCATCGACACGAGAGACAAGGCGCTCAGACTCATCGGCAAGCTCCTTCTTGCCCTTGTTCACGCGCGCACGACCAGCATCACCCTCGTAGGTGGCATTAGCTGCGGTCTCGGCAGCAGACTTGACATTGGTGGCCTTGGCGCGGACGGCGGTCATCGAACTAGTAATGTCCGAGGTGAAGTTGGAATAGGTCTGCCGTAGCACGGCGAGGTCTCGGCGCAGACTCTGGAGCTCGGCGATTTGCGTGCGATTTGCGGCAATCGGGGTCCTCGGTACGCCGCTGGGGCTGGCTGAGCCTGCGACAGATGCGGGTGGAGATGCCGCCAGACGAGCCATTTCCTTGGCGGCCTCCAGTTGACGATCTGAAACCCGTTGAATGGCCGTACCCTGTCCGACGAGAGCCTCCTTGACCCCCTCCACCAGACTGCGAACACCACTAAAGCTGTCGTCAAAGTGCTTTTTGACCTCATCCAAAGTGTCGACGTTCAGGACGAGCACTGAACGGTCCTTAACATCGTTCAGGTCCTCCAGCTCGTGCCGGATCCCAGAGATGGGATCTTGAATGTAAATTTCAGGAAGATCGACGCCGTTGTTGTGGGTATTCCAGGCAAACTTTTCGATGAAAGCCAGTTGCAGACGTCCGATAGTCAAGTCTGCCGTACCCTCGGGTAGCACATACTTCTTAATCTTGCTTTTGTACTGCAGGAACAGCGTCAGCTCCTTACCGGGGGATGGCTGATCAACAGGGAAGTGCGGGATAGAGGGAGGGGTTGAAATATTTGCAGTAGCAAAGCGATCCCCTCTCGGCGTGCCCGGGGCTTGCACTGGACTTTGCGTCGCACCTTTCTCCGGATCAAAGGCATCACCGAGTGAGGGGCGTTTGGGCGGCTGCGGGAAGACGGCGGTCGGTTCAATGGTCGCTGGGGCATCAGGCAGCTCCTTATTAGAGGATGGAGGAGGTTGATCAGCCAAGGGTGACGGCGGTTTGACGCCCTCGAAGCCCGCCGTGGGATTCTCGACCTGGCTGTTTCGTTCCTCTGCCACTGGCTCAGGGATACTTGCTGCCGCTTGCGCTGGTCCGGCTTTCGCAGTGTCCTGAGGACGGTTCGAGGAGCGTTGCCTCGAGTGGGTATACGACCCTCGCAGGCGAACAGCGTTAAGAGACTCACGAACATCTCGTCCCCGATTGGGGATGGGGGAGTTCTGCGTAGGGAGAACGGGAACTCCATTTGTGGAGGTGCCCAGATGCTTCTGAATCTGATAAGCTGAGAATCGGCGAGATGCTCGTCGTTCCAGCTCGCCGCTCCGCTGCAGGGCGCCTAAGGCATCTTCCTCCTTCGGGGGTGGTGGCGGTGCTGGAAAGGCCGTAGGAGTTATCGACGCTGAAGAGGCAGGCGGTCGCGGAGTCAATTCACTTTCCTCGGGAGACGCCTGAGTGAGCATCTGCTGTGTTTCTCGCCTAGAGGCCTCTCGCTCCGAGTAGCTCGTCCCCCGTGGATCACCATGAGTGGGGGAGGTGCGCCGAGCCCCCGGGGTATCCTCGAGGGACCCATTACTCCCGTACCGACGAGCTGACCGCCGCGGCGAGGTGACCGTGTTGGGGGGCATTGTGGAGGCGGCGGCCTCGTCATATAGCTGTCCAATATTCGATGGTCCGCTAGGTAAGCTTCCGGCGCTCGCCTGGCGACCCGGCATTCCAGCCCGGCCATCCTCCCGCTGCTGTCGGGATCGTAGACGGGCCTGCTTCTTCTTCAACCCATGTAGGAGGTTTATGATGATATCGCGAATTTGCGGCAAGTATCGGTCGAGGCTTTGTGAGGATGCGTCCTGGCTTAGTGTGTCCTCGAGGATGCTGCGCAGGACGTCGGGCACCGGGCCCAGGTCGGATGTTTCCACACCGATGGCATTAAAGGCACGAGATGCTAGGTTGAATTCGTACCCTAGACGGACATAAACATCGGATACATCGGTCTCGGAGGCCTGTTTTCGGGACCACTGGGTCAAGGTTTCGAGAAGTTGTTTCGTTGCGACCAGGAGGTGGGTAACACTCTTTTCGATCTGAGAGATTTGTTTATCGGGCTATGAAGAGGTCACTGTGTTAGCGCCAGCGTCTTGGTGACCAGCGTGTGTTGGCTGCAAAGGGAGAGATTCTGGGGAAACAGCGAAATCACTATCACCGATAATCGACATACCACACTTTTGGCGGCTTGTGAGCGCCCCGATGCAGCGGAGGAACTGCGACCAGAAGCGGATGCCATAGTATAGTTGGCGACCGTAGAAGACTGTTGAGGAGAAAGAGCCGAATCTCCGAAGGGGGAATGAGACCGGACAGTTGAAGACTGCATGGAAGTGTGGATAAGCGAAGGAGACTGGGGGGGGGGGGGGGGGGGGGCACAGGGTTGGGAAGCCAAGCAAACAGATGACGCCCAGCCTCCCAAGCGCGTTAATGAGTGACTTAGCTTGAGAGAGATGGTAGGGTAGCGAACCACCAAATGAGGTACCTATCACTGGCTGGGTATGGTCCTGACGGTCAATACGGGTCCTGTCCGTGGGGTTGACCATGGAATTTTAATGGAAAGCCCTGAATTTAGCTGGGGGACTTGGGGATCAGCAGTAACGTGATTACGGTATTGTCACTACCTGCCCTCCTCACTCCTCAGGCCTCAGGCCTCGAAGCTTTGGGCCTTAGGCCTTAGGCACTAACCTTACTAACGTACGGTATTGATCAAGTACCACTTGTAAGTTGTCGGGCAGTCTTCGCCGCGAACCTTCAACGAGGCTTAATCTCTTCATCTCTTAGCGCCTCTGCGATCCTTCACTGCCCGCCATATCTCGGATGTACCCGCACCCACTATGCATGATCGACGCAATATATTTTCGGGCTTAATCAGGCATCCTGCCACAACTGATTGATGTCCTCATCATTCCCTACCTTTTCGATGCCATAGATCGAACTCAGGGTACCCTGGACTAACCTAACTCAAGCTTCGAGGTGGAACTGGAGCCGTTGGGCGTCACCGTCACTCGTAGATTTCGAGACTAGAGACAAGCCCCCAAATTTTCCTAAACGTAACTCCAGGTGCTAGGTAGACCGACTCTTCGCATACACTATCATTTAGCGGTAGGCTCGCGATCACAGCAGCGGTTACCGGGCAAGGAAGGCGAACTGGATGTTAGGAGGTAGCCACCTGAGAGTTGGGTGTAGACTCAACCAACGAACGACAACGGGAACTAAGGTTCCCTCAATATATTGGACATCACATTCGAGCCCTCTTTATGTATTCTCTAATGCTTCACCGGTAGCGTCCTAGCCCTTTCCTTTGTATTTAACGTCGCCTCGGGGACCGTACTCTTTCGTTGCTTTTTCCAGGTAATTTTCTTCTAAATCTCCATGATTTCTAGGGAGTTGCCTTGTGGATAATAGTATACGATCGGCGAAGTCAGGGCTGGATCCATCATCCACTAGGAAGGTTATTAGGTTGGACAATATTGATTCCGAGTCTCTGTGGTAAAGCTTTGAATATCAAGTCAATCTATGCACTATCACGGTCAATTTACATATTGCAGAGCGCAGAAAGGCCCCGTCAATCGGTGGGTGCAGGTGCAGTTGTATCGAAAATACATTCACAACCGGGCTAGAAAGTGGCAGGGTTGGAGGCCCAAAAAACACATGAAACCTATCTGAGGGATCAGATCCATACTGTAGAGTCCAGTGGAATGGACAACCTAATCGACAGAAGAAAGTCCCTCTAGTCCCAGGCTACCATTTACGCAGTAAAAACCTATTCAACAATGCGATCAAATAACGACCTCACTCTGCATAGAAAATAGGATTCTTCGTCTGGTCAAGTCTTTCAATATTCTATTACTGTATACCTTGGAACCTGAAGAAAATAAAGAAAATAAAGAAAATACATAGATTGGTGGAAAGAGTCCAGGCGCCTGTCAACCAGTGGCCCAGCCAAGGGTCGCACACGGTACCGTATGATTACCACCACTTTCTTCTCTATCCCTCCCCCGTGACTTCCACCTTTCCCCAAACAATCCTCCACCCCCCCGTTATTCAACCACCTCAGGCTCAACTTCTGCAAACGTTCCCCCTCTCGTCCCATCCCAACGCCCTCCGAATTCATTTTTCTTCATCCTCCTCATCACCGCGTTCCTACTACGGGCCCTTATCTATCCACCTGTGTGGTAATAGTTGAAGGCTCATCTACGACGAACCCCCTCATTCTACATTTCCACGTCCTGTTTGTGCAGGCGGTGTGGTGTGGTTGTGCTCCTAGCGGCTTTCCGCCGTGCAAGTTCCACGACACCAGCCTGCCCTGACTGAAGTACGCCTGAGTCAATCAATGGCTTCAACTATGAACTCTGTGCCGGCAGCGAACAGTGCTTCAGGCAATGCTGCCAACAGCTCCCCACAGAACTCTGGAAGACCCTCTCTACGATCTAGTGGCACCAAGGGGGACGGTCGCCGACAGTCTGGCAGTCCTGCGGATAATGGTCAACGGTACGTTTCTACAATGACTCCCCCCCTTCATTTTGTATCCCATCTCTCCTGGTCCTCCAAAATTGCATACCAGTCCTGCCCAATTTTTGTCCCTCTCGCACTCAATCCTGGTGATAGCTACCTTTGGCACTCCTCGGCCAATGTGTAAAATCGGTGCACGTGCCTTCGAGTCGGGCGAGCATGAGCGCAGCTGTGCATGAAATTGTGTGTCCATTTTACACCAATTGGTTGTCGTCGGATCTCATAGCTGCAGTTACCGCTTTTGTTTCCGTCCCATGTTTCGTCCCAGCTCAATGACTGACACAATGTGATACTGTACAGGCGCACAAACTCCCACAAGGCTTGGACTCAAGGGACCAACCCTATTACCCAACGTTCCTCATACGCTTCTCCAAATGGCAATGTGACTCGACAGACTGGCTCCCCCCAGCCGGGCCAGAAGGAGTCCAACACCCCAGCTAGCCATGCTCACGATCGACTACTATTCTTACTAGCCAGCTTCATTGTAAGGACCATTCGAGTAGGATTGGGAGGGAGTCTGCAGAACTGATCAATTGTCTCAATTTCCAGGGCCTCCAGACGACCATTACTACCAAGAGCGGGGAGAAGTTCACCGGTATCTTCTCCTCTTCGAACTTGGAAGCCAGCGATTCCTCATTCCTGCTCAAGATGGTCCAGCGTGCCTCTCAAGAGAACCAGGGAAAGTCCAATGGCATGAGTGACTCGACAAGTTCATATGTTGGATCCGCCCCGGAGCACAGTATGGCTTTTGACGTTAAGGAAATTGCCGATATTTCTGTGCCCAATATGTCCCCAGCCGAACTTTCAGTCAAGGAATCGAACGGTAAGAGATGCGCCATGGGTCTGAATCATCTGCGATCTGGTGGACATGTTAGATCTAACAATAGTTTTCTCTTGCAGGAACCGGCAGTTTCAGAACTGATGCTGACATCTCCGGAAACCTGGCAATGCGGGAGCGAACTCTAAAGCGGTGGGAGCCAGCCGAGCACGAGGTCGATATGTCCCTGGAGAGTACCGCTGGTGATTCCAAAGGCTGGGACCAGTTTGAAACAAATGAGCGCCTATTCGGTGCAAAGACCAGCTATGACGAAAACATTTACACGACCCGTATCGATCGCTCCGATCCAGCCTACCGCCAAAAGCAGGCAGAAGCTGCGCGAATTGCGGCCGAGATTGAAGGCACCGAGGTCGACAATGCGCACATGCGGGAGGAGAGAGGCCTGGTAGCTCCAGACACTGGTGATCAGGATGAAGAAGACAAGTACAGCGGTGTACAGCGCGAGAATAAGGCTTTCCCGCCCTTGATCTCTGGCCAGCCTAACAAGTACACTCCGCCCGGTCGCCGACAAGCCGGAGCTCAACCTGTGATGCCAGGCAAGCAGGCCTCGACTCCCCCTGTACCTGCTCCAATTCAAGCCAAGGACGTACCCACAGTGGAGAAGCAACAGCCTGCGACAGCACCTAAAGCTGCCGCAGAGAACGCCCAAAAGGTTGAATCTAACAAGGCCATCCCCGCTGTTGCTGCGGCTCCCCTCAAGCCCCGCGCTATTCCCGAGAATGCCACCGCCAATGTCGAAACGGAGGTGCTCGACCACTTCCGCCAGTTTGCCAACAGCGAGAAATTGAAGATGCAGGAACGCCGCCGTAACCAGGCGTCATACGATCGGACAGTCAAATTGAACGAGCTACTCAAGTTCTCAAAGAACTTCAAGCTTTCGACTCCAGTGCCCAAGGATCTGGTGCCCATTCTTGCAAAGGACCCTCACAAGCAAGAAGCAATCATCAACCGAGCCCAGCAAGCAGAAGACAAGTCTTCGCCCAAAGCTGTTGCGCCGACCCCTGAGCAGAAGCCCCCTGTGCGGCCTGCTGGAGCTACCGCCGCAGTTCCCCCCGTCGCTCCATCTGACCGCCCAAACTTTCCCCGCGGTCGTCAGGGTTACCCGCCCACGGGTCCCCTCGCGGGGCCGGGTGGTCGCTTCCCCCAGCAGCCCATGCAGACAGGTCGTCCAGGAACTGGCATGCTCAGCCACCGTCTTGCAGACAATCTCCACCAGCGCAAGGGTGCTGCCCTGGGACCTGTTCCTGCCCCTCTGCCTATCCAGGACGCTCGTGTGCCTCCTACCGGCCCTGCTACCGACCAGCCCCGTGTGACCAGCCCTGTCAAGACTCAACCCCCCACAAGTGCCGCGGCCTCGAAGTTCAACGTTCGCGCCATGGAGTTCAAGCCTAACCCAGCTGCTAGCACCTTTACGCCCGGCGCTGCTGCTGCTGCTGCTGCTCCGACTGCCCCCGCCGCCGCTGCAAGTGCAGCCAGCGTGGCCAGCCCTCGTTCGTTCTCGCGAAACCGCTCTGTGTCTCGTGCGACCACGCCGTCTGCATTCTTTGGTATCAGGAAGCCGCAACCCGCTTCGGAACGTCCATCGATCGACAATCAATTCAATCCAATCAAGCGCATGAAGAAGGAGAGCGCCGAGGCTGCGGAAACCAAACCCTACGCGTCCCACGGAGGCATCCCCCCGCCTTACAAGACCGCACCAACTTGGGACGTTCCCCCGGGAAATGAAGAGAAGGATTTTGAGACGATGTTCAAGATGCCAGGGACAGGACCGTCGATTTCACCTCAGGGCCGGTCTGTTTCTAACAACCCGAACCTGCCGCAGCAACATCAGCTGCCCTTCCACTTCCCGCAAGCAAACCCTGGCATGCCTCCTTCTTCTGGCCCCTCCAGTGGTCCGAACGTCCACCAAGTTCCTCACGGTCCTGGCCCTCATATGGATGATCATCATCGAATGCAACTCTCCGCGTCCTCGTCTCAGGTCTTCCCCTCGCCTCGCATGGGCCAGAGCCATGTTGGTTATCCTTCACCCATGGCCCCCCATGCTCAGCTGGCATTCGGGCAGCCGATGCCACAATTCTATGGAGGCCCTCAGCCAGCACACATGAGGCATTATCAGAATGGTCCACAGTTTGCTGGCCCGCAAGGTGGCATGGGCGCGCCAATGATGGTGCAAAACCCTTCCAATGGTCCCTATATGGGAGTTCCTCAGGGCATGGCGCCTTATAATCCACAGATGCAAATGTACTCTCCCTCCCCCGCTCATGCTTATCCCCAGCATGCACCTCCGCCTCAACCTCACAGCGGCTATCCCAGCCCCAGCCGCGGCGCGCCGATGATGATGCACCAGAACTCGCAGTCTGGCCAGCCACCACAGCCAATGATGTTCATGTCACCGGGCCAGCCAGGACAACCCGGATACGGGGCTCAACCAGGCCACAGTAAGTCTACTCGCCGAATCAGGATTGCCCCATTCGCCGCTCACTCTCGTCCCCTAGTGCCCACCGGCCGTGGTAGTTACTCCCAACAGCAGCCGCACTTCTCGTCTAGTCCCCACCAGGCACATCATTTCCCGCCTAACCAGCACCGGACGTCTAGCAACGGCTACAACCAAACATCCCAGATGGCCCCTCAGATGTCATCTAACACCCCTACCAACGCTGGACCCGGCGCTCACGCTGCCGAGCCCGCGGAGGAAGGCAAATGAGCTACCGAATGTCATGACCAAGTATTTGTAGTGGGCGTCCTGTCGTGTTCTGTCCACCGTGTACAACCTCATCATCTTGCTGCGCCGGGATTCAAGAAGAGCAAGTCTGGATGTGGCCAGTGCTCATTTTGTCCAACTTCCTGGGGTTGCGATGTATCTCGGCTTCGATCCTGCTGGGCTTCGTTCTCCTGCCGCTCGCCGTCCTGTCACCATCCGTATTCATCGCCCCATCTACTGTATAAGTCAACCACATGTCGGCACGATAATTGGGAGGTGAGTTTCAATTTGCGCTCTTCATCATTGATCCCACGGTTTACTGACCCATCTGACTCGTTAGATTCAATGAGTGGGAACATTTAGCATTGTGTATCTACCACTCGTATCATGAGCCTGGCGATATACAAGGCGAACATGTTTCCCGGGTCTTCAAGTATGTCGCCGCTGTCCCTGATGTCCCATGGAATGCCACGTCTGTCTCATCTCCCGGATAAGGTTTGGCCGAGTCAACCTTTCAATCCAACTGCAACATATGACAAGTGACAAGCACTTGGATCCGAGGCCATCTTCAGTTTTTCCCATCTTCGGTCCGCTCTTCGTCTGCTTCCTTGCACGCGAACTTTTCTTCCTTCTTTCAACTGTGGTGGATATTAGGCCTCATTCCGGGAGCAGAGAGGGCATGATTGGATGATCGCATTGCGATGTGAAGTGAGGTGAGAAGCGTGTTACCCGAGTGGGAGAGGAAGATCTTGTGGCCGATATCTGAGTGAGTAGTCTCTACGACGGTTGCTACAGTCCTACGGGATGCAATGAATGATTATATGTAAACCCAAAATTCCAAGCCGCAACGTAGTCTAGTACTCTGAGCTTCAATTATATGCCCGTGGCGATCCAGAATACTCGGCCCCAACGTGTGGCAGCCTCATAATCGCCATGAAAATGGTCCATAGATCATACCAACCAGCACAGTGTAAACCCTTCGGTTCGGCTTCTAGGGCTCTAAAACGGAGGGAAATTAGCAACGATCTCAAGAAGCTGCGTCCGAACAAAGGTACAAAAAGCAAAATAGAGATCTCCTCAGGTCTTTTCAGTTTCAATTTGCTCGTCATCCAGCACCCAAAGTCACAATCACCACCCGCCCAACCGCGGTGCTTCAACTCCTCCAACGCCATCACCCCTCCACATCAACCACCCCAAACACACCCGAAGCAGTCCCCCATCCCCCCCAGTCCACGCAGTCCCCAACTCTCCGCCCACCCACACCCAACAAACCCAATCCACCCATGATTCTCTCAAATCCAAAACCCCGCCCCATCCCTGTAAACCACTCCCACCCCAACGCAGCAGCAGACAATCCCATTGTCGACCGTAGCCATTAGTTCCTAACAGGCCCTCATAGAGGAAAAGCGGGCCCAGGAACCCCAGAAGACGGCCGCGCTCACCGAGCAAGCCATGGTAAGCTCGCCACAGGTTTGCGTAAATGTGCACACGGGAGAAACAGGACAGCGAACGCTATCTGTAATCTTTTGCCCAAGGTCCTCACAGCGATCGATTCCGGGTAGGAAAGGAAGTTGCTGTGCCCTGTGGTGGGGGAAGCCATTGTCTTGGGCTTGGACCTTCTTGCCTTGGCCGTGTCCGCGTGGAATGGGGGTGGTTCAGGTCCGAGTGTAACGAGGTGTCGACGTCGACGGGATAAGAGAGAAGAGTGGATGGGCGTTGAGTGCCCCGGCTTTAATTTGGAGGAAGTCGGAGGTCAGGTTGGAAACCTGGACATGGGTGGGTTGAGAGAGCCGGAGGTACGTAGCCTGGGTTTGCTCAGGATACGTCCGGTTTGGCTGGTGCTGGTGGAGGAGATGCTGGTGCTGGAGAGGCGAGTACCTTCGGCCTGCGTGGGCGAGGGGATTGTGGTCTTTAGGGTGCGCGGTCTGACCTTTTACCAGGTTCGCATCATCGGAGAGAGTGTGTGGCGCGCGTAGTCGTGTCGCAGGGGTATGAAAGAGGAGAGGAAAGTAGTACATACCCTTCGAGTTAGTTTTAGTAGAGCCTTTGATAAGCTAGACAATATGAGGCGGTTAGAGTTCTCCCATCCATCAACAGTCCGCATCATGCCTGCGAGGAGAAGAGGTGTGTAGAGTGGAGGACGTGTGGCAAGCAGCTGAAGCCCAAATACACGCGGTGGACCCCCTTTTGCCTGAGGCCGCCCAGGGCCTTCCGCGATAAGGCGGGGCCGCATCAATCACCGCAAGATTCACCCCCCAATTCAGCTGATCTCCAAACAACCTCAAAGCAACGACTATCGAACAGTCGTCAGGTCCTGGATAATACCCGGTGGTCTATTTTGAACTAAGCCGTCTGGCTAAGCCCCTCCTCCGTCCATTGATCGCTCGACAGCCTGCGCCGGACATTCCCAAACAAACCTCGGAGTCGAAAGTGGCCAGCGCAGCGCCACGATGGACTTTCTCAAGTCGGCTGTCGCGTCCGCGATAGCCAAGGGAAGCTCCTTCCCTGTTTCGCTGGGTGACAGAGTTGATATCGGCGATTCTATATGGACCCTTCATAATGGCACAAGGAAGGTATGTGGCTGGTTTCCTTGCTTTTGTTGTTAAGCATGTGACTTGGAACGCGGGTTAGTAAAGGACACTTTGAACGAGATGCTAATGTTTTCTTTAACTATGTGTAGGAAGACGGCTCGGCATGCAGTGTTTTCACGTTTGATATCGCGGCGAACAAATCTCGACTGCCTCTTGCGAAGAATGCGGTGCGCAAGTCGAGGACCTTGAGGCATCCTGGCGTGATCAAGGTTTTGGATACGATCGAGGTATATACAATATTCCCGAGTGGCTATATGAAGCATTTTAGGTCAAGTTACTGAAACTGAGCTTCTGTCAGAACGAAGCCACTCTCTATATCGTGACCGAGCGAGTCGCTCCACTGGAGTGGCATGTCAAACGACGGAGCTTGAGCGAGGAGACCGCAAAATGGGGATTATACACGATATCGGTAAGAATAGCATATCGAGGCTTGAATTGAATTTGAGACGCTTATTGACTTGAGTTGTTTCTAGTCTACTCTCAAATTCATCAATGAAGACGCATCTTCCGTCCACGGCGCTGTGCGCGCATCCTCTGTCTATACGAGTGAAAGTGGTGAGTGGAAGCTGGGTGGCTTCGATATCTTGAGTTCCATGAAAGAGGACGATGCTATTATATATGTGAGTCATTTTGGTAAAGCCTCAGTCAAGGAATACCACGTACTAACCCAGCATCAGACCTACGGAAGTCTTGTCCCCGACGCAGTTCGCTATACCCCTCCAGAAGTTGTCAAGGGTGGCTGGGATGTGATCAAGCGTCATCCATTGGCAGCAGTCGACGCCTATGGACTCGGCACCCTCGTTTTCGAGGTCTTTAATGGTCATTTCTCTGGCGGTGATCAAGCTGGCAAGACAACGAATATCCCACCTAGCATGCAGCAGAGTTATAAACGCCTCTGCACAGCAAACCCGAAGCTGCGACTTAGTGCGGCGCACTTTGTTGAGCAAGGTAAGAAGCATGGCGGCTTCTTCCAGACACCATTGATTCGCTTGACGGAAGACATGGAGAGCCTGGGGCTGAAAGACGATGCCGAGCGTGAGGAGTTTATCAAGTACGTCCTTTCCGGGAGTACGTTGTCGGTGATTTCTTACTTTAGTGCTAATTTCTTACCAAGTGAACTTGATAATCTATCCGATGACTTCCCAGAGGACTTTTTCAAGATGAAAGTTCTCCCCGAACTGCTCAAGTCTGTTGAATTCGGTGGCGGTGGACCCAAGGTCCTGAGTGCAACTTTGAAAATTGGCTCAAAACTGTCAGCAGACGAATTCAATGCCAAATTGACACCGGTGATCGTACGGCTTTTTGGTAACCCCGATCGTGCGTTGCGAGTGTGTCTGTTGGACAATCTGCCATTGATGATTGACAACCTGCCCCAGAAGGTCGTCAATGACAAGATCTTCCCACAGATGGTAAGAAGCCCAGTGCTCGAGGTCCTTCTCAGGCGACTGACAACGGGTACCTAGACCTCTGGCTTTACAGACATTGCTCCCGTGGTTCGAGAACAGACGGTCAAGGCTGTTCTTTCCGTCATTAATAAACTCAGTGATAGAGTTGTCAATGGAGAGCTGCTCAAGTTCCTAGCACGCACAGCCAACGATGAGCAGCCTGGCATCCGTACGAACACTACCATCTGTCTGGGCAAGATTGCTAAGAACCTGGGACAAAGTGTGAGTTTTAGTCTTCTGGTAAGCGACAATCTTAATGCTGATTTTGTTCAGACTCGCTCCAAGGTGCTTATCGCCGCCTTTACAAGATCTATCAGGGATCCATTCGTGCATGCCCGAAATGCTGGTCTGCTCGCATTATCTGCCACAATTGATACTTTCACCGAGGAAGATTGCGCTGGCAAGATCCTACCAGCTATTTGTCCGGCTCTTTTGGACAAGGAGAAGTGAGTTCATATTCAACACCACCTCTGCCCGCCAATCTAACCACCACCCAGGCTGGTCCGCGACCAAGCAAATAAAACACTTGATCTCTACGTTCAACGAGTTCGCAAATTCAGCAGCACGATGGCCGACACAGCCATACCACCACCGACCAGCTCAGCCGCCGAACCCAACAAACCCGACGCCCGCATCGGCAACTCCAACGACAAGTCCTGGGCCGGATGGGCCATTTCCTCCTTCACCAACAAGCTCGCCGCCGCAGACGGCGAGATCGCATCTACCACGGCCCCCATCAAGCCCTCAGAAGAAATCCCCCGCCCAGCCTCCGTTCCCCGCCCCGCCAAATCCTCACCCTCCGGCCAACCCGACCATTCCAACAAGACTCTGCGCCCAGCAGCGCACCCCCTCTCAAGGTCTCAATCCGATATACCGGCCCCCAGTGTCCAGGACGAATGGCACGATGCTGAAGAAGGAGACGATGTCTTTGACGCGTGGGGCGCCATAGACGAAGACGAGGATAAAGGTGTAGACCCTTTCACCGCGGCCGTTGCCTCTCCCAGCCCTTCTTCGCCAGATCCAACGGCAAAGAAGGCATCCGCTGTCCCTTATGATGACGGTGGCGAACCTGATTTCGCTGGTTGGTTGGCTGCTAAGAATCAGGCGAAGTCGAAAAATCCCTTACCGAAGGGATTGACGAAGAGCACAGCTGCGGCTAAGCCGGTTGCAAAGCCCAGGGCTGTGGCACCAGCGAAGAAAATTAGTACGAAACCGAAGGATGAAGATGTTGATGATGGGTGGGGTGATGCTTGGGATTAGAAATCGGAGGTTGGTTTGTGAGGGCATTAATTGGATCGGATGTCTGGGCAATTGTAATTCTTAAAAAGAGCCGTACATAATAGATCGCTCAACCTAAACTTTGTTCCAGTTCAATGTTTCTATAATAATGACCACGTTACCTCGGAAGCATATCTGATTGACGTGTACAATGTCTAATGATGTCCTCAAGAATGACTCGCCTCCACCCTCCCTGTCTCGGCAGCAATTCCCTTTCCAGACAGACATGCCTGCTCCCATCGTTTCTCCACATAAGTGGGATGAGCCAGGGCAGCTCCTGCAGCTATTTTCATAGATGGCAAACATATGGCTAGAGCTGCTAGACAGTGTATGGATACCTAGAGATAACTAAAGCGTCACTGGAATAGGCTGGTAGGTAAATTGTTTATTGCATCCTACGAAGGGATGCTTAGCCTTTCTAGGTATTGCTTAAAAAACAGATGTGCCGCCCAGATGACTCCTAAATTATTTTGTTCAATGCGGTGGTTTTAAACTTATGATAGTGCCGCGCGCTAATGCACATTGTAGAAAGTGATATTGGGTTTCAAGCAAGAGCAGATTAGATCAATTGTGGAGATAATTCTGCTTGCACCGCGAGCAGCGCACCATGGATTTTAGGTCTCAAAAGTGATCTCAACACGGAAGAATAAAAAAGATGAAGGTCATAATTTGTGAGGCTTATTTCCCGTCAAGATCAGTGAAGAACTCTCGTCCAAACTCTGCGCTGCTATCGTTGAAGCGAATCTTTTTGTCAATGTACTTTATCTTCTCCATATCACTTGGTGAGAGTCTGAAGTCGCCCTTGAGATTGGACTGAATCCGAGACGGGGTCTTCGACTTGGGCAGCACAGAATGACCCTGAGTGACACCCCAAGCTGAAAAGAACTCTAATTTTAGCTCATTTCCGCAGTATTCCTTGAACTGAATCACCCACCTAGTGCGACTTGCGGCGCGCTCTTTTCATATTGCTTGCCAATCTCAGCGAGGATAGGCTCGTCGAGCAACTTCCCAATCGACCCCTTCGCACCGTAGAGTTGGTTCTGGTTCCCAAAGGGCGAGTAGTGCGTGACATGGATGCCTTTCTCACGGTGCCACGCTGTGAAGTCGCGCTGCTGCAGCCATGGATGGCATTCCATCTGGTGCACGGCCGGAACGATGGAGGTGTTCGCTAGAAGTCGTTCCATCTCTGATTTCGAAAAGTTCGAGACACCGATTGCTCTAACCTTGCCGGTGCTCAGCAGCTTCTCCATGGCCTTGTAGGTCTGAACTGAAGTCAGTCTCAGTCTGTAGAGAGCATAACAGCCCTGCTGTGGCATATCTTACGTCAACGATATCAATGTCTTCCAGAATCATGTTCCCATTTTTCTTGGGGAAAAGGTCGTCTCCACGTTTCCAAGCGACCGGCCAATGTATCAGGAACAAGTCGACATAATCCAGCTCCAGATCATCAAGCGATTGCTGCAAAGCTGGCGCGACATCGTCGGGATGGTGCTTGTTGTTCCATAACTTGGTCGTGATGAAGAGCTCTTCGCGTGAAATTCCACTCTTCTTGATTGCTTTACCGACGGGCTTCTCGGTCATGTATCTGTCATTCAGTCGAGTGAGCTACCCATTGCCTGCAATATATCCAGCTAAAGATCGTCACTTACACACGTGCAGTGTCAATGTGCCTATAGCCAGCCTTGATCGCCTCGGCCACGGCATCCTCCTGGGCGTGCTCGTCCTGCCAGGTCCCGAAGCCAATGGCTGGGATCTCCGCGCCAGTGTTGAGTTTGAACTTGGTAGGCATTATGGCGATGAGTTGGCGCTAAGTCGTGAAGCACGGTGTATGAAATGTGTTCTGCCTGTAAGCAGTCCGTGTCGTGAGAAAAACTAAGGCCCGACAAGACGTCACATTGACGAGGTTGAGTTGCTGGTCATGGATTTCCGACGAGCTGGGGTTGAGATGACGTCTGGATGAGGCCTCACTCAAAATGATACATCAGCAAACAATCCTTTTCCTCGAATATCGGTTTCCAAGGACAGTTGAATTCTCAAGAAAGTGGTTGGCAGTCCAGAGTGGTTACAATACCTCATTCGGTCATTCTTCAGTGACCGACGAGACTAAGATGTCGCTTGGCAAAGAATAAGCTCTTACGAATGTGTCTACTTGAACAAAAGTTACTGAAAAGTGTCGGTCGACACTTCCGCGATGATAATCATCAGTGGCCGTTCCGTCACTCTGTGTATGGATGGTCTAGAATGTATCGTTTATTCCATCTGATGCTTGACTTTGCCTGCGGAACACTTTTCATGCTCCGGGTCTGTCTTTAGTTCACTCGTTACTCATGTCAACGATAGCTAGGCGAGCTTATTCTGCAACTCTTTCACAACTTCAGCGCCTCCCCGCTGACCCGATCTCACTGCACCCTCCATATATCCTCGCCAAACAGTCGATGTCTCAGTGCCCACAAAGTGGACATCTCCAAACGACGTTGCGAGCTCGGTGCCCACCGCCGTCAGTATCCCCGGCGTCATGACCGGGCAAGGCGCCCCCAGGAAGAACCCCTGCTTCGTCCATTCTATCTCCAGCGAGTTTGTCGGCTCTGGCACGCTCTCGACATACTTGCCAAAGGATTGGCTGAACTGCTCCCAGACTTGCTTGTGACGAGCAGCCTTGGATAATTTGGACCATTGTCTTCCCCTTTCGCCGACGATGAAGCAGGTGATGGACCACTGCTCATCAGCGGGGATACTTGTATCCCTTGTGAAGCTGATCGGTCCAATTTCCGAGTCGATGATGCCTGACAGACCGGCAGTTTGCCACCAAGGGGTTTGGAAGACAAATACGGTCTTGCTGTAGTAGCCCATGACGGTGTTCTCACTCAGAGTCAACTTCTTCGGCGGCAAGGGAGGGTTGAAGCCGATGGTGGAGTATACAGTTGTCGGCACGGATATGATGCCCTTCCGACCATAGAATGCTTCCCCGGCCTGAGTCAAAATGACCACGCCGTGGCTATTTTGGGATTGATCAACCGATGCAACCGGCTTTGATAAAAAGATAGATTTCCACCCGATCTCTTCTGCCAATTTTTCCGAGATGGTTTGGTTTCCTAGGTTCGTCAGCATGGTTCAAGAGGGATGTTATTGGGTGGGATATGGTATCGGGGCCGTACCCTGTCGATTCCTCAGATATTGGCCGCCATCTTTCTGGTCTGACAAGAGATTGTCGATACCACAGCCACTCTTGAAATAGTGGAGCATATACAAAGCGCTAACTTCGTTGCTCTCTACCCCAAGCAGGGCAGTGGAAATGAGGTCAGCGATTCTGGTTGCCTGCGCGTTTTTCGTCCTTTGGACGCAAAACTCCTGGAAGGTCAACCGGTCGATCTCAGCAGCACCATGCGACTTGAACGGCTTTTCCAGATCGACAACCGAAGACTCGTTTCTCAAAGTTTCCATGAGGTTTAGGAGTAACTCAGGATTGCCCTTCAAAAATGCCAGTCTGTCAGCCGAATATCCTGTTCATGCAGAATATAGAAACCGCTCACTGATACTTGCCCGTAGGGCACCTTCTCAAAAGAGTCGTCCGCGTGCTGGATAATCGTCTCTCCACAGGCACGTTGAACCTCGGTATCGAAGCCATACTTTCTAACGAGCTTGAAGATCTCACTTTGGTTCGTGTCGTTGATCCACGCGGCACCCAGATCATTGTATCCCTTCTCAGAGGACTTCACTGTAAGAGTCTTCCCACCGACACGATTGGTGGCCTCCAAGACACAGACAGTAAATCCCGCAGCTCGAATGACTTGGGCTGCTTGCAAGCCACTTAGGCCAGCACCAACGACGACCACATCGTACAACTTGGAGGCAGTCATTCGGCTCAAACGCAACTTCAAGGGAAAGTAGAAAAAGGAAGTATGTGTTCCTCGCGATTATAGTGACCACTTGTAGAGCCTTTAACAATGGTTTTGTACTCCTGTCGGTCTGTGCAAGGGATGTCTGAAGAAGATGGTTGTTGTGTGACCCGCGAGG
Source organism: Penicillium simplicissimum (assembly GCA_024706585.1). NCBI lineage: Eukaryota > Fungi > Ascomycota > Eurotiomycetes > Eurotiales > Aspergillaceae > Penicillium > Penicillium simplicissimum. The sequence goes on along the minus strand of JAMZTW010000129.1, from coordinate 2,638,560 downwards.
GATGGTGGTTTGGTTCGGCCCCGCGGGCACCGACTGTTTATCTGCAGCCGTGCTTATCCACCCCCACCACCCGTGGCGCTCCTGGCGCCATGTCATGGGCGGCACCGTCATCAGCCAAGCGGGCATAAATTGATGAGCTTTATTACAGCTGAGTTTTGGCACATAACACGAAATTGTATAGAGACGTGTACAGTTGAAGGTATCGCTTAGATTTGCATTGTTTTTTCCTGGGGGTTGTGTTTTCATATTCCTCCGGATTCACAGATATCAAAATCACCATCCGATATACAGATATGCTAGGCATTCGGGCCCTGTCCACTGTCAAGCCATTTCGTCCACATAGATATCTGGCGAAACATGTCGAAATGAGCGCATAATAATTGTACCAATCGATCGACAAGACGAAGATCAGCAAGAAGAAAGACAGCCCTATGAAACCATACCTGCACATCTGCTTAGTACTAGAAGCTGCATCGAAGAGCCTGGAGGTTATCAGCGGCACTAGCTTAGTTTGAATTATGACTCTCGCGGCTTTTAGCGATGGAATCTCTCACAACTCTAGTCAAAGCATTGATCTAGCTGATCTCACGATAGCGTACCAAGTATCATGCGGTTGTAATCGAACCCATCCTCGAGCAATTGCAGTGTACGCCTGCAGGGGGGAAAAATGGATACCTGGGTAGATTGGGCGCCAGACAGATCCGACGAATAAGAGATTTATGATGCCTGTGAGACAGATTCCAACCTCCAAATAGAGCGTGGTATCTGCCCAGGGTACTTTCGACCACTCAGTTCGTGAGCGGGAATAGCCTTGTCGCATGCTGTATCAATCCATGTCCGAGTATATTCCGCCATAAGAAAACAAAATGATATAGCAGATTGGGTCGGCCAACTGGAAGGGAAATAAACGGTCCAGTCCCATGTCAGCACGAACCATGAGCAGGATGAGAGAAATCCCGTGCTGAGTAGTTGATCCATGCCTAGCTCCAGGAAGTATCCATTAGCAAATATGAATATATTTGTTCAGGTCCACCTGATCCAGGTGTGTGAAGTTTTGGACATTCCAGTCCAGCACCCGCTCACGATGGGTACTAATAGCCTTACCTTTTACGTCACGTCTGAGCAAATCTTATATTCGCCAGTTTTACTGCGGCGGGATCCACCAAACGCTCTGTAATTTCCTTCGTGGCGGTAGCCTGATGCAATTACCAGGGACTTCCACTCGATTCCAAGGCTGTTCTATTGCCAATATATGAGACTTGCTTGAGCTTATGTGGTAAAGTCAGTTGAGACTGAAGCTGAACAGCTTCTCATCTAGGCGCAGTAGAGTGATCATGGATTCGCTTCACAGGTCGTCCAAGGCCAGGGTGATCAGTCTCTGTTGTCCGGCATTGCGACAAGTCAGGGAATGGAAGGGAAACGGCAGGACTTGTAATTATCGTGTAACAGGGCATACTCAACACTGAGTTGAAAGAGCTATTGGATCCATTTGAAATATACTCAGCATGTTCCAGGAGAGGTTGCAGGGCTAAACGCTTCATCGTGAACGTCGACGGACAAAAGTAGCCTCAATTAGCGGGTAGAGTCTGTCCCATGCGTGCAGAAAGTTCCGAATACTTCGACGAGCTTGATCTGGGAGATCTAACTATTGGAACCTTACGGAGAATGGCCCAAGCAAGCAACCCTAATTGGACATCGTGAGGCAACCTCATTTGTCCGAGTATAGATGCAGGGCTGCTCTGAATCGATCCCAATCGAGTACTTTAGTAGCACATCGATCATTGGTGATGACCACGTTAGGCCACCGATATTATTCGTATTTATGATTTCTTTGTCTTCTTGCCACCTCGAGCCACCGCTGCATTCTTCTGTCGTGATGCGTAATGCCGCTGCTACCATTGGCGGAATGCCAGACAATCCAGGCGGCGCGACCAGTCCAAAATTCAAATGAACAGTCCCGGGCTCCACAACTGTCAACTGGACTGGACTGTACGAGAATCCGGCCATTTTTCAGAAACTGGGATCGCGCAGCTTGATCTCACTGTTGGTGTGATTGCTAATAGGTCCAGGCTGATTGGTGAAAGTATACTGTACGGATTCAGGCTAAGTATGGGTGTAGTTTGTATGGCAAGACATCCCGTACAGGGAGAGGAGGAGCCTTTAAAATATCCAAAGGATGTCCTGTCGACCGTGATTTAATTCTGCTTTCCCAAATGTGAACCCATCTTGCCCTACTCTTTTGCACAATGTCCCTTCCGAGCGCGGAGCCGATGAGCGAGGCTCCTATTCCAACTCATGCGGCCACTGAACGCCACTCCGAATCAGGTGCAATCGTCCGGGACATGACTATTGGCTTTGCCGATGGCATGACCGTTCCCTTCGCCCTTACGGCCGGATTATCCAGCCTGGGATCCTCAAAAATTGTCATCGTCGGCGGCCTTGCAGAACTTTTCAGTGGGGCCATATCGATGGGCCTGGGTGCCTATCTAGCAGCCGTCACCGATCGAGATCATTACAAGAGTGAAGAAGCGCGCGAGCGCGAAGAAGTTCTCACTAAGCCCGGGGCGGAAAAGGAGGAGTGTCTCGAGATTCTCGATGGCTATGGCATCTCCAGAGAAGCAAGTCAATCTGTCGTCGATTGCCTGACTCGTGATAATGAGCAGTGGATTCGAGTAAGTTTGCACAAAGTTTTCAAGCACGGTTGCATGGCCACTGACAAAAAATGTCCAGTTTATGATGGACTTTGAATTGAAATTAGAGAAGCCCAATGTCTCACGAGCATGGATCTCAGCAGCTACCATGGGTATCTCCTACTTCATCGGTATGTCGTCTCTTTCTCCTCGTTTATTTTTTCCTTTTCCTGATACTAACTCGATCTCGTTTCTGTATAGGCGGCCTCCTGCCCATGATCCCATACTTCGCCATGAAGAATACCAACCACGCTCTTTTCATCTCCATCGGCATCACCGTTGTCGTCTGTATCACCTTCGGTTTCTTGAAGAACTACGCCATTCTCAAGACTAAACGCGCAGGGCTATATGGCGCTGCACAAACGTTGATCGTGGGTGCCCTTGCTGCGGGCACGAGTTATGGTATCGTTTACGGGGTGGATCATAGCAATATTGGTGCATAGACTCATAGATGTAGATTCTTTACTAGTTCAAAATCAAAGGCCCCGAGATTGTACGATACCTACTTGAGACGAGGCCAAGCTTTTATCGCTACGGAATTCTCCCGAGATACGTTCAATTTTTCTCGCGCAGAACCTTTGAGATTCTTGTGGATGAGATTCTTGTAGACAGATTGCAGCTTCTATACATACTCATTGCTTGTCAGCGTTGTGGACCGGGATAATTTAGGGGGAAATTTATTGCTTTCAGCAACTGCGAGTTCTAGACTCGGGTACGAGTTTGCTCGAACAGAAGCCTTTTTGGCTGATTCGCAACCATTATTGTTAAAAAGGCACCGTTTTTTCACGGAAACTTGGTGACAACCCTTGTCCAGAAGCTGTTGGATCTCAATTTACTGATTCCTCGAACCTGGGTGCGTTGAATTTCTCACCTATTCCAGATTCCCGAAGTGGACCAACCAGTCACCGCAGTAATTCACTCACATCGACCCCCTTCCTAGGGGATTGAGATCAGAACAAAGACAAGTGGAGCCCGACGCAAGTCAAACCCCCGAGAGAAATTTGCCCGCAGCATACGAAAGCGAGAGCCCACCAGTTCATGGGGTTAACAACAGTATATGGTTCACAGGGGCTTATTCTTGAATCAATGCAAGAATGGCGATCCAGCGAGATCTTGGAATGACACAGGACTCACAAATCCTGTTTTCTTCGAGGGGATGAGAGCCAGAATAAGACGAAAATGCTCACGGCTCACCATTTCCAAGGAGCCGCTGACCTATAGATCAATAAAGTGGGTCACCTCCGGGGTGTGACAAGCCAAGCTCTTGGAGCGGGTCCGTCATAGTACCAATCACCATCTACATGATGGTCAGCAAGTGACGGGACATCCCAAGAGAGGAAGAGACCAGCGTAACTAGCAAAGCTGGTGTTCTAGTCTTATAGACCGAATCAATGTTCGAGAGCAAAGTGGGAACGATCATTGATCTCGGCCTAATAATCTACGGTGAGATGGCTCTGCAAACCCGGCCAACGGGACCATAGATAACCCTCTGACTGGCCGCTGGGCGCCGTGACAGATAAGCAGACAGCACGGAGAGGGCCCGCCAATCGCTTAAAAGCTACTACAGTTCAACCGAGCCGTTCCCTCTAAATCCACCAGTTTGGTTTAACAAGGTTGCGATCAGTCTCCATAGCAAACATTCTCTGGAAATCATGAAATGAACTCGATCGTTGCACTGCGGGATGAGACTAGCTGGGGCTGTTCCTACCACGCGGCTCACACAGTCCAATGAACAGTCTATCAAAGGTTCCATAGTATCAATATATGGGGGGAAACTAGCGCACCCGGCAGTTCGTGGGTATACTGGCCGGGCTTAGCGGTGCGGCTATATAGTGCAACATACTTGATTATCCTATTCTGAGAGTATAAAACCTTTTATAAGGCAGAGAGAATAAAAAAACCAGTCGTAGACTCCGTATTTCAGAAATTGTTACCATTCACATGTTTGCTAGTTGATGCCTGGTTCCTAAGGCATACATCTACTATTTAGATAGCTCTCCTGCCATCTCTCCTTCTTCCTTTCTCATGCTTAGTTGCTTCGTTGAATGCTACCACTTGCTGATTTGATATCCTTGTGCCTGAGCGTAACAGAAATCAGACGAGGTAGAAGACGGTCATATTACTAGTCGTGGCCGATTCTAAGCTCTGAAACGGGTCAAGAAACTCGTTATAGATATTCATATTTATAAGGTTACATAAAATCATTCATCGTGTTCGTGTCCTTATTAGTCTATGAATTCAGGAAGGTACATCGCTTAAGAAGGCCCGAATCCAGTGAAGAGAAGCCCCAGTAGTCTAAATTATAAGAAACTCAACAGGCATATAGATCGGTCGTACCCGGTGGGCGCTTAACCAGACGACTTCTTTGCGCACCTCAACTAAAAGACTTAGAGGGCCACACACGGCCATAGCGCGCTCTCCTTCGCCTTCGAATAAAACATTATATAAAAGTCTTTCTATATAGGATATCCTGAGTCAAAACCTAACCCGGCGATATTATAGTACGTTCTAGAGTGTACGGATTTCTCGCTCACTCCCTAAGTAAGATCCTAAGGACCCAGCATAGGACTGTTGCTTAGAGTAGTCTCTTCACTCTCCGACTTAGTCTCAAATACTTGTAGCTTAAAAGGAAATACCTGCTTTCTCGAGGTCAGATACGGCCTTTCGCAACTCCTCCGAGATCCACTCGACCCAGACAGATTTGCGAATCAGCCATACGATACGAACGTGACCTTTCGCACAGGGTAAGGCGCACCGCTACTCTTGGCTGCGACGGCGGCTCGGTGGGCAAGATCAAGTAAGACAAACATAGTGAATGTGACTCCTGTCGCGCCAGCAATAAGGACGACACTCTTGAATGAGATGAACTCGGCAGGAGATGCCCCGTATGGCCCGTTGATCAAGGCGGGTTGTTGTTTCACGTTGCCCCTGGACTCTCTGTCTTGTAGTGTGACATCGCCATTCGTCTGCTTTTGTTCCTTGCGATTTTGCTCAGTTGAAGGAAACGACACTCGATTGGAATCCATCCGATACTGAATACGCGGAGCCCGAATGGCCCTCTTGACAAAGGCACAGGGTGGACGAAAAAAGTGCATATCTTGGGGCGCCAATTTCGCCAACCCCTATCCTAGATATCCTCGGTTAGTGAAGGGAGAGCCATTAAATGGCAATAACATTTCGAAGGAGCAGTCCCTGTTAGATATTGAGCTGCAACGGAAGCACGGGAAGCATTGCTGGAAGCAAAGCTCTAGCTCCGATCTTCAAAGCATCAACAGTGCGTGTCCACGACGTTCAACTTGGCATGTCCAATCGGGATCTGGACCATCAGAATCTGTCTGGGTTTGTGATGGATTTCTCGAACATTTTGTGGCGCGTACAAGTTTAGTCAACCGCCAAATCATTTTATCTTCGTATCTCCATTCTCGACTGTGTTGTGCTTGGGAAGAAAGCGGAAGGGAAGCGAAGCAAAGAGTGTGGGGCGCTGTTTGCCAATTCGGCAAACTGCGCCTGGAGCTCAACGCGCCTGCCGTATTGGGAGGCACGGTTTATATTTTCGCGCTCCACCCGAAAAGTTTTTTCTTTTCTCCCGTGTCTGTGACTTTTTGTCTATCAGCTGGGGGCTCCATGCCTACCATCTTTGCTTATTTTTTCTCAATTCGATCGAGAGCAGCTTGGCTGTCTTTGGAAAGGATGTCTCGTTTCACGGGCTCGAGCTCGTCGGAGACTCGAACGGCTTAATGTTGCCTATCCATACTCGACATGCCTCTCATTTCTCAAAAGGTAAGCTCCAAGCTTCGTCTTTCCCTCTTGTCTGCACCCTCCCCCCCTTGGATGATGACTATACGACATGCAAAGGCATTCCTCAAACTTAAATTACCATGTGGAATCTGTCAACTATCAAGTTTCAGCCTTGTCTGACTACACCAAAATTCTTTTTGCCATTATTACCAGCGTCTGCCTGTATGGATCAATGCTAACAAGCTGCTGGTTAGGTAAATTCAAATCTCCCTCGTCAATCTTCCCCTCTGTCGCGGCATGTGCCTTGCATGAAGAAATCTTGAACGAACGGGCGGACAAAACGTATCCATGTCCCTTCACCCTACAAACCCAGAGCGTACAAACTCTGTGGGTGTCGGGGAGGTGGAATACTTGTTGAGAATTCGTCACCTGACTGTTTGCCCACTGTCATGCCTCGTTGACGTTGCTCTAGACGAATTTGTGGACATTCCATCTGACAGTGCTTGTCCTAGGTATTCTATTTCGCTCTTGATTGCTTGCATGCCCCATTCTACATGGTCATATCTATTATGATGAATGTGTTATTCACACTGTTTGAGCTGGATGCTTCGGTATTCTGGCAATGAACATTTATACAAAAATCTGATTTAATGAGGTGAGTTGCTCTCGAGGAGTCCCTTGATCCGGCGTCGAATCATCTTGCTGACCTTTCCAAGCCTGACTTAGTTGCCATGTTCTGATCTTGACGTTCACGCTTGCATTATCCATGAATGCCATTGCTGACTCGGTCGATCAATCATCTAGGATTCGACAGTTCCTAGTAGACACCCCCAGTTCTTGTGTGAGTTTCTCCCTTCCTCCCCACACCCTACCTCCCATTGCCTGATGAACACCAATTATTCGCTGTGTTCTTTCTGAATACATCTTGAAGATAAAAAATTATATTCACCTTGGAGAACTGATCCATGTTCCTGTCTACACAATGTCTCACTCATCATGCATTGTGATCTGTTGCTAATTTGCAGTACAGGTTTCTTGATACCCTTTAGCCTTGATCATATATTCCAGCAAATTTTTCCCATGACTTCCTGCTTAGTCCCAAGTACATCCACCGTAGGCATTCCCGCGTAGCCCTGCAATTCCTCGATCCTGTCCTCAACTCGTAAAGTTTGTCACCCCTAGCACTTCGCTCGAAGACACTTCCATAACACCAATCCTTCCTTTACTCAACAAAGTACCCATGCTTCTTGTGCCATTCCTCAATGCTATCCTTGTTATAGAGCGTGTGCGTACTCTTCTTGCCCTCAGGCCACCGCATCCACGTCGGCTTAGAACTCTCCATGATACAAACCATCTCGGCCGGCTCCGGCAGCTCAGTGTCAATAGCTGAGGCGAACGGGTGAATCAACTCCGGCCAGTGGTGATCCCAAAGCCACAACATGGCACTGCAATTGGAGCAGAAGTTGCGCTCCGACTCGCAGCGTTCCTCGTTGGGAGTTCCGCGGTCTTTGATTCCTCGGTATTTTCTGCATGTATGAATTAGCACCTGGTTTTGGTCAAGTGGCCTCCCTGGGCAACCATGAGGTGGGCGCTGAAATGGATGCAGTCGGGAAGGTATGGGGAAGCTGAAGCTCGTACTTGATCAGATCTCGGCCCTTCAGCACTTTCAGGCTATCGGCGATGCCGCCCAGGTTGACACTGCCGCCATAGCCACCGACTTTGCGACAGATGCTGCAGGCGCATAGCTGGTAGGGTACTGGGGTTTGGGATTGGAGGGTGAACTCGACCCCGCCGCACTGGCAGCTTCCGTCTAGTTTCCTGTGGGGGGTTTGTTAGTGATGTGATGCGGGGAGATAACGAAGACGGGAGTAGAGTGAGGTTGATGTTGAGGTGACGTGTAGACTTACATCGGCATCTTGGGTTTTTTTGGGGGGCTATATGGGTTTCGGGCTGTAGCGCAATGGAAGAAGGTTTCTGCAAGTTATAGCTGTTGTTCCAGGAATTGCAACGGGAGGCTGTCGGAGAGAATCGTAGAGTCTGTTAAACTTGATCAGAGTACGGTCATCCTATATATACCTTTGGTATACGAGAAGCAAATAGTGCAAATGTCAGATCATGCAAACCGCAACAAACACGAAGAAATGTTTAATAGGCTAGTTGCAGCTCCGGTTATCTCCAGTCCACTTAATAGTCCATCTGTACGAAGCACAGGCTAGAGTCCGGTTCTCGAGCACTGGACTACATCATCGGCGGCATGGATCCTGCATTTCTGGCACCCGCTGGTTGGCTAGTGGAGGTGTTTGTCTCTTTTGCTCTGTTTGTCTCCGGACTTTGGCGATCGCCCGACCAAGACATTATCAAATATCCTCCAATTCCGCGATCACCGCATTTGTCTGTGCCGTACGAGTGTTTGACTACCTTGACATTCATAAGTGTTGGAGATAGTTCCAAGCCACCGCCCAGAATGAGTTTCGGAGCCCCCGGAGGCGGATCAGTCAACTACAAACCCACGCCGTGAGTCTCTGGCGCCTTGATCTTTATCCCGCCTCTGAACCGCGATGCGCCATCCGCTGTGTATCTGCCACAGGAGACCATGCTGATTCCCTGATTCTGAACCATAGACCTGAGCGCGGTAGCTTCCCTCTTGACCATGAAGGTATGCCGATTTCTCTGGCACAAAGGACCGTTCTACAATGCACGGTCTGGAAACATACAACCGGGACTAACATTGAAACATCTATCTAGGAGAATGCAAGCACATTATTTCCGGTTACCTGAAATGCATCAAGCTCAATCGAGGCACTAACGACGAGGCATGCCGCAAACTTGCCAAGCAATATCTCTCCTGTCGGATGGACAAGTACGTGAAACCGATTGCCGAGCTCAACGGATGCGCAATAGCTCGCTTAATCCTTGACGATCGCTGCAAACTCAAAGCGTTGAAGAGTCACGAACTGACTCATAACTTTCTTCGTGTTTAGGAACCTTATGGCGCCGGATAATTTCGAGAATTTGGGACTCGTCTTCAAAGACGACAAAGCAACTGGCAACGATGCCACCACAAGTACAGCGCAAGCACAAGGGACGGAAAAGGGAAATTGAATGGGGTCGAGAAGAATTCCTGAAGAGACGATATATGCAAGGATCTTGTACGATATGAAGACATCAGCCCACCTGCTATAGGCGGGGGCTCATACTGGCGTTCATCGAGGGCATTGCACATGAAAAATCTGTACTATGAGTCAATTTTACTCCCATTCTTCAACAAGACATCTTTCATCGACTGGAGTAGAAAATAAAAATTACCCTGCTCCCATCCATGCAGGTTGATAAACTCGACTCTCCAAGCTCGGTCATGCGGGGAAAGCGGTTCCGCCCAGCCACGACCACCACGCTTCTCCAACGTCGCGCCCCAGCCGATCGCCACAACACTCAATGTCGTCGATCGCACGCCCCCCTGACCCATGTCTAGTCGCGATCATCCTCATCGTCCGATCGCGCACCGGCCCACGCCTCGTTTTCCACTACCCTCCGAACCCGCTCAGCGAGAACCGTCTCAAGACAACGACCAAGGGCGGCCGGCGCATCTCCCGCACACGCAGCCGACAAGGTAGTAAGAATACCGACTCGAGCTCGAGCGACGAGAGTGGGCTTAGCTCTGACGAAGATGAGGATGAGCGGGAGCTTCACGTTGGCGGGAACGTGAGCGCAAATGCGAACCTGAGTGTGAATCTGAACGTTGGGCTCGGCCGACGGGCGAGCAACTTCGGCATCGATAGCCTTACACTCACGCCAGATGCCGCGTCGCCTAGTTGTACGGATTCGCAACGGCCTGGATCTTTGGGATCGGGTAGGGCTTCGTCGCTGAGAAAAAGGGGCGGCGCGGGCTCGGATCCTGAGGAGGATGCTGGGTCGGATCGGCCTGAAGATGGGCCTGCGGGAGGCTCGTCGCGGCCGCCCTGGGAATCGCTGCTGGGTCTACCCGGGAGTGTGTGGGAGAAGCTTTTGAGTCCATCTCGTTCTTGGCACAAGAGGCGCTTCGAAGTCGGGATTAATGATCTCGCGCTGATCGGGTGGCCAGTCTTCGTGCGCGAGGATGGGACATGGCGCAAGCAGCGCCGCAAGAAGAAGAAGAAACCTCGCGCGGAATGGGATGGCGGGGAACTGGGCCACAATGAGAATGCTGAAGATGGTCAGGGTGACGAGGACGTGACGACTTCGCCTGATATGGGTGGGAGCGTTGCTACGATCACCGAATTGACGCTGACGACTTCGCCTACGGAAGTCAAACGGGCTTCGGCGGCGAGTGGGAAGTTTGGGAAGCAGCCCGAAGATAGTCTTGATCCGGAGGATAAAGACCATATGACTATGTTCAATGTGGTGTTCGTCATGGATCCTCCCTTGCTAGAGTACTCGATGCGAGTCAAGGAAATATATGAGAACATCATCAAGAAGTTTGCCAAGGCGCTGAAGTGGGAACAAGCTCGGAATGATTATGTGTGGAGGGAGTCGCAGCATATCTTGCAAGTGAGGAGGAGAGCTCGAGAATCGAGTACGTCTACCATTAAACCATCCTTTTCCTACGTTTGTGCTGACCGCAAGATCTCAGAAACATCGGTTCATAACCTCTACTCCGAACTAATCAACCAATCTTCTTTAGCCAGGGCAATGTACACAGTCTACACCAGCATCTCGGCATCGAAGATTGCATCTGTTTCACTCAGCCCTGATGTCTCTATCTCTCTTCAGATCCCTCCATTGACTTCTACACCTTACCTGGCTGGCCCTACCGACAAAGCATACCCCGGCCTTTGGTTGACAACGGCGGACAGTGCAACTCCGGTTGACGACCCCGGAACTGATGAAAACAATGCTCCCCACCAAGTTCTTGCCAAACACTTTGCTCTGCTTCTCCTCGACAGCGAAGCAGCGATTATCAAGGACGTTGAGGCATCCGGTGGCACTCTAGCACCCGCCCTAGCCCACTATATCCGGTGTTCCAAACCTACGAAGTCATTCGCGCAAATATCCGCCTCTTCAGGGATCCCCTTGTCGACGATCCAAATGTTGGCGAGTCATCTGGTTTATTGGCGTCGTGCTCGTGCCATACCTCCCATCCACCAACGAGACACCTATATCGTGTCTCCTAATTGCGACCTGAGCAAGCTCGAAGTCGCTACTATCGCCTACCAAAGCACGTTTCCGACGCTGCCCAGTCTCCCAAAGATGCTTTCTGCTCTCAGTGGCACGCCTCGACCGTACGGTAGCTTCATCCCCAGCAAAGACCACAAGGAGACCTACTTCTCCATCCTAGCGTGGTTGCTGCGTGGTGGCTGGGTAACCCAGCTGCGATCATTCGCCCGCATCAAAGTAACGCCCGAGATCAAATTGGCCGTGGAAATGGCCCTCCGAAAAGAGGAAGTGGACCGATATCTCGCCAAGGGCAGCGTCGCCGACGACGAAGATTCATCATCCTCCGAAGACGACGACGCAAACTCATCCTCGTCCTCTTCTCTCGCGAGCCACGGCAGCGGCGACGAAACTCCCATGCCAGGCACCCGCCTCGATCCACACGCCCGACTACGCATCTCCCACAAACTGCTCGACCGATCCACCGCTCTCCGCCTCTCATCTCTGATCCTCTCCCCGCATCGCGCGTCCCCGCTCGAATCGCGCTGGCTCGATGAGATCGTCGCCCGATTCCCGGATCGCCCGGGCACCCTGCAGGGCGCCAGCCCGGATATCGCGCCGAACGAGCTCCAGGATGGGCTGAAGATGTATTGGCCCATCTTTTTGAAATACTTCAATGGCTATGATGCGCTGGAGAAAATTCCAGTGCGCGAGGGCTTGAAGCGTAAGCTGGTGTGGCAGGTCCTCATGCGCCTCGGGTTCGTGACTGGGCCTGGCAATCCGATCGAGCCGGACCCGCGCCCGGAGGTGCTCGTCGGCGTGCGACACTGGTAGGGGTATTTCGATCCTATTCAAGGCGGCTTGTGACATTTGGAGTTTGCGGACTAGACGTCTGGACTTTTGATGTGGGCGCTGGATCGGATCTATGCGAATACCATACTATTCTGGACTTAATATTCATGTAAAACGGCTGGGATGACGTAGGTCTATTTGCACATTCACGATGGAAATCTATCACCTCACATATTTTCTTTCCTCTCCCACGCTCGATGCACGCTGTCCACGCCAACTGTCTCGCTGGAGGTAATACAGATACGACGCAACCCACAGTCCCAGGATGTCCTTATGTCCTAATACCGTGCCGGTAGGCGTTGACCAGTGGATGTAATTCGATTACCATCTCCACCGAGTCCACCCACATCTTCCGATGGATTCCGCGTGCCCTCCTTCAGCCCTAATCGCTCGCCTGCTGTCGCCTGTATCAGACACCCGCCAATTCTCCGGTCATTGACTTGCATTCTCGGGTAGGATCTTTCGCAATGCTATTCAAGCGAACTCTTATAGTGTAGCCAGGCACTCCGATCCGCTTATTGTTCACTCCGGATCTGGTGAGGCGTCACCACCAGCAACTGCGGGCAGCATCGGACTAGGCGAATCACGTGGTCTGGACTGGGCTAAAAGCCAGGACCCTCGCATTCCTCGGTCGCACAAAATAACCACGGGCTGGACCGAGTTTGGGTGGTAGGGTTCGTTGCAGATAGTCGAGGCAGCTGCCTCTAGATCAGCCATGTATATCCATACAGAGTAGAATGGATCTCGTCTACAATGACTTGTTGTATAACTTGATCGAGGAGCATCTTACCTTCTTGGGAACATTCGATCTCGGGCTTGTAATACGAATACCACGGCCCCAGTACAATAGTACCTAAGACGGACTTGTGCGCCGTCCCGTCAGGTACCCGAGGAACCTTCGCTGGTGCGAATATCCGAATTCTCCACGGCTTGTGAAGATTACTAGCATTCTGCAATGGCGTCATTGCCCGGAGTAGCAATTTTCACCAGATGTTAGGTAGTGAACGTTTCTAGTTGGAACTTTGTCATTGTCAATTTCGAGGTGTATCAGAACCACAGCAGGTGCAGCCCGTTGCACCGAATCCAATGGACGGACCGCAGTGTGTTGCCCAGAGCACCAATGATCGGGCAGCACGACTCCGGTGGAGCCCGCGAGGTTAGTATTACTACTAAGTCGAGTAGAGTAGTATAGGATCAGCTGGATTGGTGCCGGGGAGAAAGGTTGCTCCAACTAATCTCGTACTGTATTAGTGTGAATAGTCTTCCTGTCTGACGTTCTTTGGGCCCTCTAAGTTAGCGGATACCGGCCGCAACGGCGTGTCTAGTTAAGAGTACAATCCATACCGTCGGTACGATGACAAAGACGCAAGCCCTGGTCGTCCCAAGCTTATACGACAGTGTAGAGGTAGATTATTTGTGATCAAGTATTAGATGGAATATACAAGAGGCTATCAATGAGCAAGTATAGTGCGTGAATGCGCCCCGTCTACCAGGAATCACCGTTGGATCATCTTGATCCTTGAGGCTCATGTGTACGTTTACGGGTTGGGCGTCGGATATAGTTCGGCTATCAGTCAGAGTCGAGACGAGGCCATCCTTGACCTTGGACATCTCTTGAATACGGCGTCAAGAGCTTTCGAAAACAGATTCAGTGATTTCATTTCACGCTGTGCCATAAATTGACATATCAGGATGACCGAGAGTATGCCAGGGTAGGCGTGTATATACTTTAGCGGTAACGGGCGGTAATTAATGCAGCATCCTATATTGGTAGGGTTTGGGCGAGATATAGCTTCGAGTCATACGTCGTCAGTGGTCGATTATAACCAAACCCGCTAGGCCAAAAACAGAGGCCAGAAGCCTCGCCGACTGATCTGTGAACTTTGGGGGGCCGTACGTTGTGCGACTGGCTTTGGTTGCGGGCCCTCGTTCGGTTTGTGACTTTGTGTGTGTGTGTGTGTAGGCCAAATCTTTCCGTGCGGGCGTACGGCTACGGCACCGAGGGATTCCACAAGGTCTCCATAGTCGAGTTTTTTTTTTTTTTTTTTCTTTTCATGAATTCCTCGACCAACAAAAGTCCCTGCTCCTTGAGACTTTAGGTGTGTGTTTGGAAAACCACGTACAAGTAAGTATTACCTTGATGAGTTGTTACCTCTCATTACATTGCGCATGACCATACGGAGTATCCGTCTGCGTCTGGAGACTCTCTGCGGGCAACACACCCCGCTACCACACCCTGGCCCTGATTACCCAAATAATAATTTTGCGTTCTCCGTCCCTCTTCCACACCACCAACCTTTCTTCACTCCTCCTCTCTTCTCACCTCCACCCCCTCCCCTCTTCTCGTTGCAACCGCCACCTCCGTCCTCTTTCTTTTCTCCTTCGTGTCGCTTCCCTGACCGACTGCAGTCCTGTGTCCATCCTCGGGATTTCCTCCGTGGGCTTGACTTTCAATCCCGCGTCCTGCCATTTTTCCCACACGTGCAAGTCCCTCGGACGACCCTGCTCGGCACCTCGCCATTTTTCCGTGACCTCAGGGTAAACAGAGTGACCGACCTCTTCGCGTCATCGTCCCGGATCGAAGCCTCCTTCCTGTGCAATTTGCGACGGTTCTCTCGCATCTGAACCTCACAAGGGGCCTCGTTCGCGTCAACTGACATCTCGTCCGACACGACTGTGGACCTGCGATCCGCGTCCGCGTCAGTCTTCACGACATCGCCTCCCTACCCTCGCACCTCGCACTCATCTCGCACCCCCAAAATCCTCTCGTCTACTCTTCGAAACCACCTCCAAGGAATCGAACCTTTCCGAACCACCGCACAAGGAAGACCTTTTCCGGAATTCCACCTCTTGTCACGCGCATTGATAGCTCTGGCCCGTTAGTTTGTCTTCTCACTACTTGACAGACGATATTGACAGGCAGTGCCTTCTTGCCGTTGCAAACTTTTCCCGGAACACCCTTCTTCCCTCGAACCTTTGTGTCTCTGTGCATCCCGGCCAGACCACACTCCCTTCACCCCACGACACTTACGACGCTGCTGATGCGATCCACGATCTAGACGGTCTATCTACCCACTTCTCAGATCGAGCGTATTCCGTGTCGACAACCTCTGCCTACCGGTTTGTCCTATCTTGCCGCTACTTGCCCATACCTCGTGGGAACGACACTACGTGAACGGGAAGTTGCCGTTTGGTGGGGTTACAAGCAGGTTGAAAAACTCTCTTGAGTGATCCCAGTGCTGGAGTTTGTCTCAACGCGTGCGCGTGTTCGGAGACCTCCACACTCGAAGGAAAATTCCGTTCTGTAACGGATCCATCCATCTTCCACAAATTGACGACCTTCGTCATATCGAAAGACACAATGAGCGCTACATTTTCCTACGCGCAAGCCGCCAAGGGCGTCTCTGGGACTGCCATGCCCAGCAAGACAGTATCGGCAGAACCAGAGAAGTCGGAGCCAAAGACCGAGGAGCCGAGCGAGAGTGCTCCTGTCCCCACCGAGTCCGTGACTACTGCCTCTGAAACCGAGACACCGCGGGAGCCCGCGACCTCCACGACAAGCGTGGATGACGATGCCGAATTCACCACTGTTACCAGCAAGCACGCTCACCGATCCAAGGCTCATCACTCCCGGACCTCGTCCCCAAGCGTTCGGTCAAATGCCGCACAATCCAAGGAGGGCGATGCCTCTAATACCACCAATGGAAATGCTGACGCCTCCGCTGAGAAGCAGGCTCAGTCCGATGCAAAGGCCGACAAGTCTGAGAATGGCCCCGAGAACACCAAGGAGAAGTCGGAGAAGTCAGATAAATCCGAGAAGCCTGCTCCTCCCAAGGAGCTGAAGGCTGCACCTATTCCCGCCGTGAACATCTGGCAGCAAAGGAAAGAGGCCCAGGAGGCCAAGGCCAAGGCCACCCCGGCACCTGCTGTTGTGAAGGGCAAATCTGAGGAGAGCCAACAGGAGTCTGGCAAGGCCAGCTCGAAGAAGAAGGGCACTGATAGTGCATCTGAAGGTATCAAGGGCAAGAAGGCCGATGGAAAGGGTCGGGACGAGGCTCTGCCCCCCGTTGCGGACGCTTCATCATGGCCGACCCCCGAGGTCGCGCTGGGCGAAGAGAAGAAGAAGGCCCAGGAAAAGACCGACAAGCCAGAGCGTACCGACAAGAGTCCTACTGCTCGATCACACGGCAAGGAGAAGTGGATGCCAGTCAACTACGTTCCCACTGCTGTTTTCAACACTCCTCTCCCAACCCCATCTGGCCGGGGTGGCCGCCGAGCCGCTCGTGGTGGACGTGACGGTGGACGAGGTGGTGCTCATGGAACTGGTGCTGCCGCCGGTGAGAAGGCCAACTCTGGCCAGGCTGCCCAGGGCTCGGCCGCCAAGCAGAACTCCGGAGAGCGTGGACGGAATGACACTGGAAGTGGTCGCGCAGCTTCTCTCCCCGCACAGTCCCGACGCTCCACAAGCGCTGATGTTGCCAACCAAGATGCTCGCAAGGGTCAAGCCGCGGATCGCGGTCGTGGAGGCCGTGGTGCTGAGGATTCCACTACCAATGGCAAGCCGGCCAACGGTGGCGAGCATATCTCTCGCCCTCAGCGTGATGGCAAGCAATTCCAGAAGAACCAGGATATCCGCGCTGGTGACCGTATCCCCAAGAACGCCCACCTGGGTGTCGAGTCTCAGGTCGCTGCTCGGGCCAATGATCGCCGTGTCGAGTCGGGCTCCAAGTCCGCGGACGTGAACCGGGAATCCGGTGGTTTCCAGGACTTCAATCGCGAGCGTGGTGACTTCCGTGCTGAGCGTGGAGGCCGCAATGCCAACCGTGGCCGTGGAGGCTACTCTAACTTTGGCCAGAACCCTCAATTCGGCATGGCCAACAACTTTGTGCCCGGCAAGTTCGGCTTCAACGATCGCCAGCGATCTCAGCCCGGGGTCCAGGCTGGCCAACAACAGAACAATCGGATGTCCATGCGGTCACCGTCATTGCCCGCTCCCGGCATGTACAGCAATGTCTACCCGTTCCCTGCGGAGATCAACACGATGTATCCCTCCTACCCGAATGTGGCTCCCGGCCCTATGAGCGCGGTTCCGTACCAGCAGTACGTGGAGCCCTTCGGCCTCATGAATATGCTGTCCATGCAACTTGAGTACTACTTCTCGGTTGACAACATGTGCAAGGACATGTTCCTGCGTCGTCACATGGACTCTCAAGGCTTTGTTCCACTGGCTGTCATCGCCAGCTTCAAGCGTGTCAAGTCTCTGACCGAGGACTTTGAGATGCTCCGTCATGTTGCTCGCGGCCTTCGCCACGTCGACTACCTGATTGGCGAGGATGGCGTGGACCGTCTCCGTCCGAAGGAGAGCTGGGCGCAGTGGGTTCTGCCCGTTGATCAGCGGGATCCCTCGGCGCAGAATGAGGGTGCCTCTACCGCTAATCACGCCTCGAAGAACGACGAGAACATTCCATTCCACGGCCACCTCGACAGCACTCCCAATGGCTCCCTTCACAACGCCCCTCGCCAGTTCGTCCCTAACGGTACCGCATCTCGCACGTCTCCGACACCGCTTTCGTCAACGGCGCCCGAGTTCCAGCCAGCGCAGAATGAAATTCCCAATGTAGGACTTCCCCAGGAGCATTCGTCCTTTCCCGCAGGCAGCCCCAATCTGCCAGGCTCTCCCATTTCCCCCGTGGATAACCCAGGTATTGACAATCGTCGTTCAGCGCGCGGAATAGGTTCGCCCCCGACCAAACCGTCCCCCTCTCGGTCGGTCATTGAGCGATCTTCCTGGAGGTATGTTGATTTGTTTTTCTTACGCAAGTGGTACCTTGCGATTGACCGCTGACTCGTTGTTTACTCTGTCTTGTAGCTATGATGTGGACGTGACACGACGCTCTTCGTCCAGTTCTGTTGCCTGCTCAACGGACATCCGGCTTTCCAAGCGACAGGACCGCCCGTTCCGACCCAAGGGAGCGAGATATCATGATCCCAAAAGTTTCACCTCCCGCCGCCGCTCGTCCGAAACCTCCTACTTCTATTCCCCTCAGGAAGAGCCACCCGCTACCAACTATGATTTTGAGACCGGCCCTCCTTATCATACCTGGTCACAATACCTCAGTCGCAATTTCGATCCCCACCTGTACAATGAATTTCGGCGCTTAGCCCTTGATGATCTTTTCGCACGACACATCGATTATGGATTCAACGCTCTGATGGGTTTCTACCAAGCCTCTCTCCTCGGCCCCGCCTTGACCCCTGACCTGGTACTTGCCGACATCGTGCACTTGTCCGCGGACAGTACAACCAAGCTCAGAACCTCGATTTTCGAACTCCTCTGCTCATCCATGGCGAGTGGTACAATGGAGGACAGGAACCGTCGCAGGGTTGGCTTTTACTACAATCAGGTGTATGGGCACCGACAACAGGCGTGGCGGAACTTTTTTGCTTAAACTCATCGACGGCTTCCATTTTTCTTTCTCATCTCGTTATCTTTTTGTTTTTTCTGGGATCATATTCTTCATTTATCTTTCCCGTTTCGCGTTTCGTCTCCCCAGATCATGATCAGCATTGTTGTGCTCAAAAGGTCTTGCATGCATTGTCTTCTGCTTTTGTTCTCTCGCGCCGAATGGTTCATTTCCATCGCAGCAAACGGCGCCCTGGGTTTCCTGGTCCACCGTGAAGCCCGGAGTTCATTTTTGCCCTTCTATCTTTTTGGTTTATGCGAGTCTCCTCTCTACCCCTGCTGTTTTGCTTCGAAATCATGGGGTTTTTTTCTTCTTCTCAAAATGGTTCTCCGGAGTCCGGGCATGATATTACTGGGCAAATATCCCCCCTTCTTTCTGCCTGATACCATCGGTGTGCCGGGCTCAAAAAATGATGTTATTCCCTCGGTTTCTTCTGATCATAGAGTTTTTGTGTGTGTGTCTTTCTTCTTGTGTGACTGGTTCCTTTTGTTTCGCCCATTATTTCTTTTCGATCCAGACCAGTCACGCCCGGCTCTTGCCACCTGGATCTTAGCGAGTATCAGCATGATGGTGCAGCGACCCAAAGCAAAAGAACGGTCGAGAACAACAATGAAAAGTGTCTTGTATGATGTCCGCAATTCTCCTTTTCGATATCTTAAGTCGGTCCGGTTCATATCCGCCCTCGAAGCTGGATGGTTTTGCAGTCGGGTAATTCTTGCATGGGAAGGCGTGGTATTTGGCTGGGTGCTCCACGAGGCGGCTGAATTCTTGCTTAATGAGTCTCTATCTCTCTGAGAAAACTCCATTCTGTCCGGTGCAGCCTTTTCTTTTTTGGGATTGAATTTCCTTGATTGGGGAGTTACATTGCTTGGGTTTAGGGTTTTGTGGAGTTGGTTGTTTTTGTGCATTATCAGGCCGTTTACTTCTCTTGTCTGGTTGTCTGGGAATATGATACATATTGTATGAATTGTAATCAAGCTTCCAAGTCACTTTCTAGGAATGATAGACTACTCTGCAATTTAGAACAGAGACAATGGATGGTCAAGGGCTGCTGGTACGTGCCTGGAAGCTTCAAATGCGGAGGTAAAGGTAAAGTAGCAGCCTCAGGCCACAAACGATCGACCACTCTCGGAGCAACCAAACCTCGCCGCCCGGGTCACCTGGGCAGCTTCCGGAACTGACCAGCTCATTCATCCTCTCAGCCTCCACGATACCGTATCCCTCACCCCGAAACCTACATCTTCAAAGATGGAGGGCGCATCCCGTCAGACGTCGAGACTGCTCCGGTCTCGCGGCGCGAACCTCCTGCCCCAACGGCGCCGCCTTCCACAATCAGCTTCGCCCGCATGCGTGACGCAGACACAAGCCCGCACGATCTCAAATTCCCCGCGAAATCTCGCTCCAGAGTCCATCTTCAGCAATCTCGCAGCAGCTGGTGGTTCCCAAGGCTCCGGCCTCGGTCCTACGACGTACTTCTCAAATCGGCAGACCCTGCCCGCCAACACGGTCGTTCGGTTTGTCCCGCAGCAGACGGCGTGGATTGTTGAGCGTATGGGCAAGTTCCATCGTATTCTGGAACCCGGTCTCGCCATTCTGATTCCATTTGTGGATCGTATTGCCTACGTTAAGAGCTTGAAGGAGTCGGCGATTGAGATCCCGAGCCAGAATGCTATTACCGCGGATAACGTTACTTTGGAGTTGGATGGTGTTTTGTACACGAGGGTGTTTGATGCCTATAAAGCTAGGTGAGTCTGCGGCTGGCGATGATTGCACCAGATACGGTTGAATACTAACCAGTGTTCCTGCGTCAATTTAGCTACGGCGTCGAGGATGCGGAATACGCCATTTCTCAGCTGGCACAAACGACGATGCGATCCGAAATCGGCCAGCTGACCCTGGATCATGTTTTGAAGGAGCGTGCCACGCTTAACACCAATATCACTCAAGCCATCAACGAGGCCGCACAGGACTGGGGAGTTGTCTGCCTGCGTTACGAAATTAGGGATATTCACGCCCCGGATGGCGTCGTGGCCGCCATGCACCGCCAAGTCACTGCGGAGCGATCGAAGCGTGCCGAGATTCTCGATTCTGAAGGTCAGCGCCAAAGCGCAATCAACATTGCAGAGGGCCGCAAGCAATCCGTGATTCTTGCCTCTGAGGCCCTGCGCGCCGAGCAGATCAACCTTGCTGCTGGTGAGGCTGAGGCGATCAAGCTCAAGGCCGAGGCCACCGCCCGCGGAATCGAGGCTGTCGCCCGCGCCATCCACGAGGGTCAAGAGAGCGCCCAGGGTGCCCTCAGCTTGCGCGTGGCTGAGCAATATGTCGATGCCTTCTCTAACCTGGCTCGTGAGGGTACTGCCGTTGTGGTTCCCGGCAATGTCGGTGACATGGGTGGCATGATTGCCTCGGCCATGTCCGTCTACGGCAAGATCAATGAGACCCAGGCGAAGAGCCTCGCTGCCAAGGCACTCGGCCAGGGCCAGTCTCGTGCTACCAAGACATCAGATGAGCTTGAAGAGTTTGAGAATGATGTCGATTCGGCCATCGGTGATGAGGCTTCGCAAAACGGTGTTGCGCAGAGCGTGCTGGATGGATTCGACGAAGCCAGCAAGAAGAAATAAATAAGCGCAAGCGAAACGAAACGGCCATCCCCCTCTCTACCTTCCATTTCCTCTTCTCTCCATGTATGCTAATACCATTGTTCCGTTGTGTCCTGCATCGTGTCCCAGACTCTCAGCTGGGTCTTTTCCACTGGCGGCGGGGTTAACTCTGTATTACTCCCCAACTGAATATCCTCGTTGTACCTGCTCTTTCGCTATTCTGGCATGTGACCCTTGAGGCGGAAGCAGCGGTGCTCCACGCTCAACGGAGCACTCCGATCGGAGTTTTGTACTTGTACCTACATAAGGATATTGTGGCGGGTATTCACAAAGGAAGACAAAGAAGGAAACCAAACAAGGCCCAGTGTATAACAATCGTGTAAACCTTTTCAAAATCTTGACTCCTTCTTAAACATCTCATAACCTTAAAAATAGCGGCCGGTCTCAAGTTTGCAGTATTCTGGACGATAGTGAGGTTGTAGTTCCTCGCCTGTGCCATTTAAAGTCAAACGCGAAAGGGAGCTCGGGCCACAGCGCCAAATCTGGAGATCGCGACTTTTCGAACGGGCGCGCCCTCCTTGTGCCTCACCTTCCATCATCTCTCCCAACCCACCCTCGATTCGATCTGTGGTCGCCGCTCCAACCCGTTCCCCGGTTCCCCGGTTCCCCTAGTCCGGTGGTCAATATCCAACACCACAAGGGACTGTGGCTGGTGCTGTCCGACTGCCCTGCAATGTCCTGCCCGAGAACCACTTGAACGCTCCTACTACGCCGCTTCATTCCAACCACCAACCCTGCTCCGCTGCCGCTCGCCCATCCAGCTGAGAATTTTCGCACTCGACCCGTCCGCTTACCGCTCATTTGGTTTCACCTGATATAAGGGAGCGGCGCAAACTGCCCGTGTGGCGCAATGCATATTATCAAGCCTGTCTGGCTCACGCATGGAGGTACGCTGGTCTCCGCGGCGAGTCTGATTTGAGTTGGGGATCGGGATGGAAACTTGATTTCTCGGAAGGGAACTGGGCTGTAGACTTGAGCTATGAGCTGGCTTTCTTGCGCAGGATTTCTGAGCATCCAGAGGCTAATTCGTGCGCTTCAATAGGTGAACGGAAAGATTTCGAGGTCTACAGTTGCGATGTGTCGCCTGATGGGAAGAGGCTTGTGACCGCTGCCGGAGGTGAGCTTTGCCAGACATTGGACGGATGAAATGAAAATCGAGGTGGAAGCTATTCGAAGGGGATTGGAAGAGCCAGAGGTGATGCTAACGGTCTCGATTTCGATGCACTGTAGATGGATACGTTCGCATTTGGTCTATCGAGGCTATTCACAACACTGGCAATCCGGAGTTTGCGAGCAAGCCGAAGCAGCTTGCTTCGATGAGCAATCATTCCGGCACGATTCATACGGTTCGCTTCTCGCCGAATGGCAAGTACCTTGCCTCAGGGGCGGACGATAAGATTGTTTGCGTGTATACACTCGATTCGAATCCTCCCACACACTCTACATTCGGTAGGTTTTGCATGATGACAAGAGGTAAGCGCGCAGTACTAATAGACTCTGGGAAATACAGGTTCAGACGAGGCACCTCCGGTCGAAAACTGGCGCACGATTCGACGTTTAATTGGCCATGACAATGATGTGCAGGATCTGGGATGGTCGCACGACTCGTCGATTCTGGTTTCTGTCGGACTGGACTCGAAGGTCGTCGTGTGGTCGGGTCATACTTTCGAAAAGCTCAAGACGATAGCGGTGCACCAGAGTCACGTCAAGGGAATCACATTCGACCCGGCGAACAAGTACTTTGCGACAGCTAGCGATGATCGTACCGTGCGCATCTTCAGATTCACCTCCCCTGCTCCCAACTCCACATCCCACGACCAGATGAACAATTTCGTTTTGGAACATACCATCACCGCGCCTTTCGCCAACTCCCCCTTGACCGCGTACTTCCGCCGCTGTTCCTGGTCCCCAGATGGAATGCATATCGCGGCTGCGAATGCCGTCAATGGGCCAGTCAGCTCGGTAGCCATTATCAACCGTGGCTCTTGGGATGGAGACATCAACCTCATTGGGCACGAAGCACCCGTTGAGGTTTGCTCATTCTCCCCTCGTCTCTACTCCCGGGAACCGGTGAATAAAAACCAACCCGACAACCATGCCCCACAGCACCATATTACTGTGATTGCGTGCGCAGGTGCAGACAAGTCACTCAGTGTCTGGATCACCAGTAATGCGCGGCCAATCGTGGTTGCACAGGAAATGGCCGCCAAGTCGATCTCGGATTTGGCCTGGAGCCCGGACGGAAAGTGTCTTTACGCTACGGCTCTGGATGGCACCATTGTGGCGGTGCGGTTCGAGGATGGCGAGCTGGGTTGGGCCACGGAAATGGAGGAAAATGAAAAGTCGCTTACCAAGTTCGGAACGAATCGAAAGGGTGCTGGTATCACAGAGACTACTGATGGACTCCTGCTAGAGGAGAAGAGCAAGGCCGGTGAACTCAAAGGCGTCGAGGGCCGGATGGGGGCGCTGATGGGTGATGGCCACGCAGAGCCCGCTGTCAACGGCGGAGCGGCACCTCAACCCTCGAATGGTACCACGCCTGCCCGTGTTCCCTCGCCAGCCCCAGAATCAACTAAGACTCAGACGAATGGAACTTCCACACCGGCCACGGAACCGCCGAAACCAGATCCGTATATGGCCAAGTTGGAGAGGTTGAAGCAACGGCCGACGTATACGAAAGAAGGCAAGAAACGAATTGCACCTTTGCTGGTTTCTGGAGCTGGAGCTGGTGAATCCTCTCTTCCCCAGGCTCGGTTAATGGCTTCGGTCAGCAGCCAGGTGAAAGCAGATGCCCCGACGTCACTTGTGGACCTTTCAAAGCCATTTGATGGCCTGCCAAAGGGTGGGCTGACCTCTTTACTGTTTGGAAACAAGCGGAAGCTTGCGCAGTTGGAAGGCGACGAAGAAGGACATGTCGAAAAGCGCGTAGCGGCTGCCAGTCAGAATGGCGCCACGCCTATCATGGCGAATACCCTTGATGGCCTTCTTCCAGCAATCGTGCAGCCTCCGGCCACGGGCCAACAACCGACTCCCGAGTTCATTCGACCTGCAGTCACGAATCCCTGCATGTCAATTAGCCAGGTCCGGTTGGCGGTGCCCAAGATTCGCAGTCACATCCTGCGGGCATTGGACCCGAATGGGAAACCTACCGAGCCGCCTGCTCAAGCGGGTGACTCGAATTCAAAAGACAAGGGCCGCATTGATGTCGTTTTTGAAGCCCGGAACCCCTCGCCGGCCAGTTTGACTGGACGGGCAGTGGACCGTGAGCCAGTTCGTCTTACCCTCTTCCGTGGCGAGCAACCATTGTGGCAAGACTTTTTGCCCAAGTCTGTGCTCCTCGTGACTGGCAACCAAAATTTGTGGGCAGCTGCTTGTGAAGATGGCTCTGTCTACCTCTGGACACCGGCAGGTCGCCGCTTGGTAAGCGCGCTGGTCCTGGAAGCGCAGCCTGTCATCCTGGAATGCAATGGCCCTTGGATTCTGTGTATCTCTTCCGTGGGAATGTGCTATGTCTGGAACGTGAAGCATCTATCGTCCCCCCATCCGCCTATTTCCCTCCAGCCCGTGCTTGACGCAGCTATTCACACCCTAGGCGGTAATCCCACCGCAGGTCCCGCCGTGACAGACGCACGCATCAACTCCGAAGGCCGGATAGTTGTGTCCCTGACCAACGGCGAGGGCTACTCCTACTCACCAGCCATGTACACATGGCAACGCGTGTCAGAAGCTTGGTGGGCCGTTGGCAGCCAGTATTGGAACTCCACCGACGCGCCGGTGGGCAACCTGCAGGCCCGAGACACCACCCAAGATACCAAGGATGCCAAAGCCGCCGTCGCCGCCGGTATCATCCCCTTCCTGGAGCGCAACACTACCAACGAAACCCTCCTGCGTGGCCGGGCGTACTTCCTCCAACGCCTTATCAAGGTCCTCCTCTCGCGCGAAGGCTACGAGACATTTGAGTCCAGCGTGTCCATTGCTCATCTTGAGAACCGCATGGCGGCTGCCCTGTCACTAGGTGCTAAGGAGGAGTTCCGGCTGTATCTGAACATGTATGCGAAGCGAATTGGTGCGGAGGGGTTGAAGGGCAAGGTTGAGGAGTTGCTCAAGGGGTTGATTGGTGGGTTGTTTGACGACGAGGATGGATCGGAGGCTATCGCCAAGCTGCAGGCGAATGAGCGCGAGGGTCGCAATTGGCGTGAGGGATCGGATGATCTTTGTGGCTGGCCACGGGAGACGTTGTTGAAGGAGGTTATTCTTGCTCTGGGTATGCTATTGCCTCCCCCTGTAGTCGAAGTGGGCCGGATCTGTGGTGTTTATTGCCTTTGCTAATGTGTGTTTTTCAGGTAAATACCGCGAACTTCAGCGGGTGACGGTCCCTTATGCGAAGCTGCTGGACATGGTTGACACGGTGTCCGAGTCTGGCGATGCGATGGATCTATAGGGGTGCTTTGTCGTGTGTGCTTGTCTTCTTATAATGGCGTTTTATATGTGGATTGTTTGGGCCTGTGGGGATGGACATGGGGTTGGCTTTATTCTGCATCCATCATGGGTTGTCTCCCACGATTGCTTTGCTAGGCTGTGTTATTTTATTATACCTAGTCCCTTACGGGTGCTGGGCTTGGCGGTTTCTGCCCAAAAGAAGTTTATGATTCGTTCGGCGTATATTCTTTGAGCAATTGGATTTTGTATTGGCGACCACCTTCCTTGAGACTCGCACCTCGAACTGGTTACTAAGGGCAGGCACAGAGTACCTACTAAAGTACTCCATTGTTGATGTCGTGACGTAAAGAGCAGGGCTCGTTCTTCACGTGGGCGGTCAAACTCGAAGACTGACCGGCAGAAAACTTCGATGAGCAGCTTGAGGCTTGAGCTCCTCTTGATACTCGATCGCTCGACGTTCTCTCCCATTTCCCTGCTGTTCTCAAGCCATTGACCTTGCCCACTGTCACTGTGGGCCTCCGCCATCACGTCTCTTCCCAGTTCCTCCGTCTTTTTCCTTCGTATCGTCGATCGATCCGCAGCTGGTCCTGCTTTTGCCGCGCGCCAGTTCTGTGCCCGCTTCCGCCTTCCCTCCTCCTCCTCCTCCTCCTCCCCCCACCTTCTCAGCTCCCCTCTCTTCTGTCGCTTCTACTCCAGCAAAAAGAAGAAATCAGGAAAAATGCCTCCCAAGAAGGCCCAAGTGCAAGAAAAGGTCCTGCTGGGCCGTCCCGGCAACAACTTGAAGAGCGGTATCGTATGTGAGCAATGACCCCACCCTTCTCTCTGTTTTTCCCCCCCTGTGGTTTTTTTTTTTTTCGCACAGCACAGTCCACTTTTTTAGTTCCACGAAAACTATTTAAAACCTCCCTTCCGCCCTTTCCCCTTTCTTTTTTCTTTTCAACCACTCCCCCAATCTCCCCCTTCCTTAGAACTCACAATGTGATCCTTCTAGGTTGGTCTTGCCAACGTTGGCAAGTCGACGCTCTTCCAATCTATCACCAAGTCCTCTCTGGGTAACCCGGCCAACTTCCCCTATGCCACCATTGACCCCGAAGAGGCCCGCGTCATCGTTCCCGATGAGCGGTTCGACTGGCTCTGTGAACACTACAAGCCCAAGTCCCAGGTGCCCGCCAACTTGACCGTGTACGATATCGCCGGTCTCACCCGTGGTGCGTCCACCGGTGCTGGTCTGGGTAACGCCTTCCTGTCGCACATCCGCGCCGTCGATGCCATCTTCCAGGTCGTTCGTTGCTTCGATGATGCCGAGATTATCCACGTCGAGGGTGACGTCGACCCCGTCCGTGATTTGACTATCATCAGCGAGGAGCTGCGCATTAAGGATATCGAGTTCGTCGAAAAGGCGCTCGAGGCTTTGTCCAAGCAGACCCGCCGTGGTGGTCAGTCGCTGGAGATGAAGAAGATGAAGGAGGAGGAGGCTACTACTGCCAAGGTCCTCGAATGGCTCAAGGAGGGCAAGGATATCCGTGAGGGTGAATGGGGACCCAAGGAGGTACGTTTGAAAAATCTTTTCCCTTCGCCCCTGTTCCCCTTTGGGAAAACTCCAATGCTTTTTATGATGAATAAGCGCTTGCGCGATAATCCCAGCTCGTTGAATCCCTCATTTTATAATCACGTTCGAGGGCATCTTGAAATTAAAGTACTGCACTGAAAAAAAGCCATTGGAGTTTTCTGATTTTCACAAAACCATCTCCATTGCTTTCCAGTTCTGTCATACTGACAAGAATTGCAATCCAGGTCGAAGTCATCAACCCTCTGTTCCTTCTGACTGCCAAGCCTGTCGTCTACCTCGTCAACCTCAGCGAGAAGGACTTCATCCGCAAGAAGAACAAGTACCTCCCCAAGCTGTTCGAGTGGGTCAAGGAGAAGTCCCCCAACTCGCCCATTCTGCCCATCTCTGCTCAGTTCGAGGAGCGTCTGACCCACATGGGTGACGAAGCTGCCGCCGAGGAGTGCAAGAAGCTGGGTACCGCCTCTGGCCTGCCCAAGGTCATCACTACCATGCGCCAGGCCCTCAACTTGGCCAGCTTCTTCACTACTGGTGCGGATGAGGTTCGCCAGTGGACTATCCGCAAGGGCACCAAGGCCCCCGCCGCGGCCGGTGTCATCCACACTGACTTTGAGAAGACCTTTATTCAGGCTATTGTGTACAATTACAACACCCTGAAGGAGCTTGGCGACGAGGCGGCTGTCAAGGCTGCTGGTAAGGTCATGACCAAGGGCAAGGACTACGTTGTGGAGGATGGTGATATCATGCTCATCAAGGCTGGTGCTGCCAAGTCCTAAAATGTGTTCGCTTCATAAATGATATACCTTGTTCAAAGTGATGATATACGTTTCTACATATTTTGTATCGTCGAGCACTTCACATCTAAATCAGTGCTGTAGAGCTATCTGACGGTGTAAAATGGAGAATCCAAACAATCATGACAGATTGAAGCTCCACGCCCATCTCGTCTCTCCCTCACCTCGACGGAGAAAGCGCATCATCACGTGACCTCCCCGCGCATCCCACTTCGCCAACTCCGAGCATCGTATTATCTCCAACCACCAGCACCATGTTCAAAAAAGAGTGAGTAGTGCCATTGATTGCATATTTCCCCGCGGAGTTCCCCAAATTCTGTACATGGGCGTTTCTTGGCCCGTCAAGGCAGAGCAATGCGCCCATCAGACCTCTCGCACAGAGCATCATCTCCGACGACAAGCTACCACACACCCGAGCTTTATACACGCCTAACCCGGGCATCTCCAAGCCAAATCTTGAATCAAAGGACAAAGAACCGTTCTAACATCTCTCTCCTGCAGTATCCCCCCCACCAACCGGTCCAAGGTCAAGTCCTCCGCAGCGCGCGCCCTACGCCAAAAGCTGCTAGAGACCTACCCGGGCTTCGAACCCTACATCGAAGAGATCATGCCCAAGAAAGCCTCTCTCGAAGCCGTCAAACTGTACTACTCCCCTCCCCCTCCTCACCCGCCTAAGCACCTGACCCCAACTAACATTTTCACCTCTCCTACTGGCAGCCCCGAACGCGCAACCCTCTACACAATAGAATCAAACCCCCTCTTCTTCCAACGCTTCGACGACCCCCCCATCCCCCACCTCCGCCTGCTACACGCCTACCCGACCGCCCTCCCAACAATCCAAATCGACCGCGGCGCCATCCGCTTCGTGCTCTCCGGCGCGACGCTGATGGCGCCCGGGCTGACGAGTCCCGGCGGCCGCTTGCCCGATGCGGAGCATGCGCTAGAGGCCGGACAGGTTGTTGCTGTTAGGGCGGAGGGGAAGGAGGAGATTTGTCTTGTGGGGGCTTTGAAGGTGGGCACTGAGGAGATGAAGAGTAAGGGGAAGGGGGTTGTTATGGACGAGGGGCATTATTTGGGCGATGGGCTTTGGAGGTTGCAGTTGGATTGAATGAGCACGGAGCACTAAGATTGCAACCTTAGGGAAGAGATTAGGCCTTTGGTTGGTTCTATGGGTAAGATTATGATGAGTCTTTTGGGTTGGTTTGGTATCCGTTGGTGAAATATACCCCCGACGATGGTGATGATATCTTTATGTTGGTATGAAAATGAAAAAGCTTTGAATTCTCGCGTCCTTTGATGTTCGGGTAGAGCAACCTAAGTTTTAGACGGTGGTGGTAGCATGGGTCAGATTGCTCAATGGCCATTGTACATCGATCCATGGGCTCGTAGCTATATCAGGGCGGATGCTGGTTGTCGTTGCAGCTTCCATGCCCTTGCTTTCGAAAACGAAGCTAAGAACATGCGGAGACAGGTGCTGGCGGCTTGGTATGTATAGGAATTAGTGCGTGAAATCGATACTATATACAAAAGGCCCGGAAAGGCCGGGGGGCATGTGGCTCGGGTATTATGCTCAGCCAGACGAATCAAGTACCTCATGGCCCGTCACGACTGTCCACAGAATGCGGGTATTCATCCAACACATCCCCATCACGTCCGTTCCGGCGCGGAGAAAGCGACCCGGTCGGCGAAAGTGACGACCAAGAAGGCGTGCGAACCGGGAGACTTAGCCCCAGACCTCTCACACTCGCCGCCGACGCCGTTCGCGAATCCAAGCCAGAATGACCACCATTCGGCGACGGCCTCGGGCTCGAACGCAAACCAACACGACCAATCGCCCGCCGAAGCATTTCCCCCGACGAATCCAGCGCAATCAGGAATCGGGCAAGCTCACCGCAGAGCTCCCAGTCTCCCTTTTGCGACGCCAGGCCGATGAGCCGAACAACGTATTCTTCAATGTGTCCGTCGTGATCGTGTTCTTCTTCATCTTCAAAGGCCTGCAGCACGAGCAGATAACCGACGGCTGTCTTGAGGGCGTCGAGCCTGAGCGCTTGCTCAAATAGGTCCTTTGGTGGGGGGAGGTATGTGAAGAGGGTCCGCCAGAATCGTAGTTCTGTCTTGCGGGTACATTGGACAACGATGTCGAGGTATTCACGGGTAGGCAGGGACGCCTGGAGGAAGGAAATGACCGTGGGAAGGAGAGGTTCTTCCCGGATTACTAGGCCATCGGCCTTGCTTGCGCGGCTTTCGTTATCCACTTCGTCGTCTAGGACGTGGTGGAGTAAGATCTCGAGGCCGTGGGCGAAATAGGATAAGTGAGAGAAGTGGCGGCACAGGGAAAGCGCAGCTGGTGTGCCAAGGTGAACTAGGCAGTACTGCAGGAAGTATGGGAGGAAAAGGTGTGTCTAATTTGCGTCAGTTGGGAGATCCAAGGATAATTGGGCTAGATGAACCTACTCGGATGGCGAATTTCAGGCTGGTAAAGGTAACATCTCGCCGCTGGGTCATTTCGGATTCCACTCCGAGCACAACGCCCTTGTTCAGAATTACAGACAACGGGTAAAAGTCCAATGGTATGTTGAGCGGTGTCGGTACTGTCTCTTGTTGTAGAATGTCTTGGATGTCATTCCAAGCCAGGAGGTCTTGTCCTCGGAACATCCACAAGGAATCTCGAAGTGACAGGCTGCTGTAGGATGGCTCAAGAGCCATCTCAGCGGACGGGCTGGACGGTAGAGACTCGTCGATTTGAGACGAGAAGTTGAAAGAAAGTTGGTCACGCATCAAAATATAGTACTCCACGTCATGGGAGATGACACGCATGTCGTATTTGAGATCGCCACTGTCTGTCACGGTGGGTTGCAGGAGAACCAAGTTACCATCAACCAAGAGCAGCACCGACGCAACTTTTACATCCTGGGATGGATCGCCATTCCCTATTGAACAAACTGTTAGACGAGTGACTATCCCAAGTCTTGTTGCAATCATACTCACGCATTTGATCCTCGGGCAAGACCCAGCTGATTGCTCGAACTCGAGTCGGCGCCCTGACAATTCCATTGAAGGCTATCTGTCCAACTGGAACCAGGGTTATCTGCGTCTGCATGGAGTTGATGATGTAGTGGTAGAGAATGTTGTCGTAGGTGTATACCAAGAGCGAGTCTTCCCCCGAAGGACCGATGAACACCACAGGTGACGGGAGGTATTCAATATGCATGATCGAGCTGTTTGTTAGCGCATCCTCGCGCGAGTACAAACGTAGCTGAGCATTCATGTTAGAGTCCGCTGGTGATACTCGAGGCTTAAAACTTAACGAACCTCGTATGAGCCATCGCTCTCAACTGCAGCAATCAAAATATGACCGTACCAACACATGCCACCTCGCACGGCAAATGAGTTTTCGACTTTGGAATCTTCAAAGACCTTCCACCGACCACTGTTGACACTGTAATGTGCCAGACCACGTCGACCTGCGATGGCCACATACCGCCCATCCTGAGACACCACACAGGATCGAATCGGCCACTGCGAGTGAAGGTATGCGGGAGGATACTGGGCATGGTGCCAGAGTGAGTCCTTTCCGGAGATGGTCATTAGATCGGGCAGGTCGTGCCCACGATAAAGTATGAACTCAGTCCCAGTCTGCAGCAATCCTCGAGCCAGATTTGCGGCGGAAAAGCACCCTGTGAGCGCGCTTCGTGCTGTCTCTAGTATCCACAGGCGCCGATCATTCTGGGCTGACAGGATGATGTCGGATCCGCCACCTATCCAGCACCCTTGTGAGACGCCCGTGAGCCAGTCTTCTCCGTTAGAAGTTGCCAGAGCAGAGTCGACGGAGAAGCTGTTCCCGCCGGGCTTCCCGAAAACGCTCCATGTCGTCCAGCCCTTCTCGTAGCCAGCGAACAGACAATATCCGTCAGGAGAGTAGTTCAAGAATGTCAATGCACCTGTCGATGAAGGAGATGCGGGAAGGTCCAGGTTCTGGGAAAGGGGCACATTCCCCGTGTAATCTTTGGCCGTGTAAACCAGGACCTCGCCATTTGCACAGCTGATTGTCAACAACGAAAACCGGGCATTGACTGCTACTTTAATAGCGTGCTCTCCATCGCTCTTGGGGTCATGGAAGCAGTGGCCATGGAACAGCTTTTTAGGCGCATCAGAATCTTCTTGTCCTCCAGGTACCCGTTGAACAGCATAAGCCTGACCATTGCTGGTGAGCCAGATCAAGAGGTTCATGGCGCGGTCATAGACCATGTCGGCTATTGAGACCTGCTTTGGAACATTCAATATTCGGTTGAGCATTTCAGACTTAGTCTGTGTCCCACTGGCTTCGGGCGCCCAGCGGATGCACTGAATAGCTGGGGGCTTCACGGTAGCAACGATGAGCTCCTGATCCAGCGCCAACGCCTTGACAATTCCCGACTCGATTTTGATTGCCATCCGAAACCTGATACTAATATCGACAACCACATTTGCCTCTTCAACGGCTGAAAAATGCGCCAGTTGCTGCCGGCGTGGGTGTGTAGAGTGGTCGAACATTTGCTGGTAGACTCGCGTCGTAGGGTCCGAGGCTACCGAATACGTGAGGAGATATCCATTGAGGGTTTGCACGACAAGGATTGTCGAGTCAGGATGCATAAGAACTGCGACGTTCGGACCGTAAGTCTTTAGCGAGTATGCGGAGCGAGCTATCGCAGCTACAACTGCCGTGGGCTGGCGGCGAGTTAGTATCGAGCTTTCTAATCGAATGCCTAGAACTATAATGAACAGCTCAGACGACATACCCTGGTCTGCCATAGGGAAATTGAGGACTCGGTTATGGTCGCAAACATATGGCCTGAGCGGGAGACACAGAGGCCATTGATAGCTTCTTGCTCCCATTGGGGAGTATCCGCCTTGGCCCTTGGTTCTTCAGGGTTGAGATCATCAACCTGGTCTTCTGGACTGACCCGGTCGCTGACCTCTTCTTTAGATTCTCTGGGATCTATAGAGCTTCCCTGTTCCGCTGAGGGACTGCGGGTGCCCTGGCGACGCCCATCGTCCGCCACCTGGGCAATGTTGGGGCCGTTGACCGCGTAGACCCGAGGTACTCCATTAGGCCAGTACATGGCTCGGCTCGCAGGGTCGAAGGAGATATCAAGACCGGCGCTGAAGCTCACATGAGGTCATTGCGCTCCAAACACAATCGCAATTCAGGGCCAAACTCCACCGGCGCGGGGGAAACGAAGAGACAATTCAAAGGAGCAGATGCCAAACAGTCTGGGCCAACGGGGACGATAAGCCGTATCACGTGCGGGAGCTTTCCCCCCGCATTGTCATTTTTCTCTCCTGAGCTCTCAGCAGCCCCTCTATTCCCATTGTCTCCTTTCTCTATAGATCACTGTCATCATGGTATGGAATCGCTTGCCTGGGTAGTGTGTGTGTGTGATTGTCAATCTGACCAGATATTACCTTTGCAGGCTCCGACAGAAAGCAAGAAGCGCCTGGCTCTGGCCATCATCGACTTCCTCGGCTCCAGCCTGAAGGATGGCACTCTCACCGCCGACGACGCCGAATCTATTGAAATCGCGCAGTCCTGTATCGCCGATACCTTCAAGGTCGACCCCAGTGATGAGGCCGCTGTGAAGGAGGCCGTGGGCGGCCAGTCCCTGGCCAGCATCTACAGCGTTTACGAGAAGCTGCGGAGCAAGTCTGCCCCTCAGCCCGCTGCGGCGGGAACCCAGGAGTCGCAGGAGCAGAAGCCCAAGGCCGGTGCGCCTACTCCAGAGTCCGACAAGCTCAAGTCAGAGGGTAACGCTCTGATGGCCAAGAAGGATTACGCCGCGGCCATTGAATCATACTCCAAGGCCCTGGAAATCGCTCCAGCCAACCCGATCTACCTCTCCAACCGTGCTGCTGCTTACTCCGCGTCTGGTCAGCACCAGAAGGCCGCCGATGATGCCGAGGTTGCCGTGGCTGTGGATCCCAAGTACTCGAAGGCCTGGAGCCGTCTGGGTCTTGCTCGGTTCGACATGGGTGACTTCCACGCTGCAAAGGAGGCCTATCAGAAGGGTATTGAGGCCGAGGGTACTGGTGGTAGCGAGGCCATGAAGCGCGGTCTGGAGACTTGCAACAAGAAGATCGAGGAGGCCAGCCGCGCCACTGAGCCCCCAGCGGAGGATCTGGATACTGCCCCCGGCGCTTCCCGTGGCGCTGGCGGCATGCCCGACCTGTCCTCTCTGGCTAGCATGCTTGGCGGTGGTGCTGGCGGCGGCGGCGGTATGCCTGACCTGGGTTCTATGATGAACAACCCCATGTTCGCCAGCATGGCTCAGAACCTCATGAGCAACCCGGATATGTTGGGCAACTTGATGAGCAACCCCCGACTTCGCCAGATGGCCGAGAGCTTCGGCCAGGGTGGCGGCATGCCTGATATGTCTAGCCTTATGAGCGACCCCAGCATCGCTGAGATGTGAGTTCAACCTAATCTTGTATGACTGATGCTCTTCTCCTTCCAAGACTAACCACATCAATTACAGGGCTCGTAACATGATGGGTGGTGCCGGTGCCGGTGCTGGTGGTGCTGGCCGTGGCCAGTAACTGATGGCTTAGACGAACTGGATGACACTTTGAAATAAAAAGACATGATTACGATGCCATTGTGGCGATTTACAGTTTCCACAGCGATCTTGAGAAATGAAACATCACTTCGAAACTTTCAACGAGACCATTCTTTCCCCTTCGTACATGACTACCAGCTGGCGTTGTCGGGTCCGTTCCGAAAGGGACGCTAGGTAAGCGCTTGAGTCTATGGAATCGCACGACCCAACTCAATGAGACAATACCTGTCTAGTCGCCCGATACTCCTCACTCAGGGGATAGTCCAAATAGCCCAATGCCGACTGGAAGACATAGAAAGTCTCTCTGTTGTACGGATTCAACTTCAACCCCTCCCTCACTCTGTAAACGAGGTCTGGATTCGATATGAAAAACCGCCCGAAAATGACCACAATGTCCTTGTTGGGATACTTCTCATCCACGAGCCTTTGTGCGTCGACTGGTGTATACCCACCAGCGACAAGAATTGGTCCGTTCCAGAGGTCGTACGCAAAATCCAGTCGGTCGTGAGCATCGTAATCCGAAGCACCAGATATCCGCGACTCCACGAGATGAAGGTAAGCAACACCCGACTGACGGGCTTTCTTGATAACGTCTGCAAATTGCGGAATCGGGTCATCCGTTCTCATGCCTTGGAATGTACTCCAGGGGCTTAGCCGAAGCCCAACGCGCTTGGGACCTATAGCTTCTGCGACGGCCCTGATGACCTCGTGAAGAAGCCGAGACCTATTCTCCACATTGCCTCCGTAGTCGTCCTGGCGTTTATTGCTGACCTCTTGAATGAATTGATCGATGAGATATCCATTAGCACCATGGATTTCGACGCCGTCAAACCCCGCCTGCAAGGCATTCTTCGAAGCCTCCACGAAGTCTCGAATCGTTTGTTGGATTTCTTCGATGGTCATGGCGCGTGGCACTGCAGCGCCTTCTTCCATGGGGATAGCACTTGGTGCTACGATTGGACGGCCTTCTTCGCGGGCCACTTCGCCGTCCGCAGCACGGCCCATTGCAAAAAGCTGACAGAAGATGAAGCATCCACGGCTGTGGACTTCATCAGTGATTGTTTTCCAAGCGGCGATTTGATCGTCACGCCATATCCCTGGTGCATAGGGGAAACCGCCACACGTTGCAGATATAAAAGTTCCCTCAGAGATGATTAGGGTTCCAGGCGCTGCAGACCGTTGACCGTAGTACTCCTTCATCAAGGGTGTGGGTACTCGATCATGGCTTGCGCGAAGGCGAGTGAGTGGAGCCATCCCGATGCGATGTTTAACCTCCATATCGCCTATCTTGAGGGGCTTGAAAAGACGAGATTGAGCAGTCATGGTCAGATGTGTTGCGTAAAGAAATAGGTTCAAGTATCACTGAGGAATTGACGGTCTTGTTTCTCCAACTCGGAGCGAACTGAGTATTTGTAGTCATTTCCGACACAAAGCTTTTGGAAGTTTGGCGCAGATGTCAGCGAATTTTCTGAAAATCTGGCAGAGAAATAGTTCCCAATATGGAAAGAAGATACTTCCGTTTACGGTATGGCCAGAAGGCTACTCCTTGTTAGGAGACAAATATGGGCACCGGGCCAATCATGGCGCCACTTGATGAGGGATGTGTGCACGATGGTGCAAGACGGCGATTACAAATACCTAAGCAGGGGCAATTGTCCGAAGACATCCCACTTCTTTGATTCCTCCCCTCTATCAGGTACAATTAGAGCACAATTTAGGTAATCTCAGCGACATTGCAGGTTTGCCTTTAGCCTGCGGCAGGCTAGACATGACATTCCTCCCAGAACGCGTTGACTTGTGACATGAAAGCTTTCTCTGACCAAACAAACTGCTGGAGAATAAGAAGCAGCTCTCCCCAAGAAGAGTACAAGTGTCCAAATCGAGTGCTGGTGTTCGAACGCAACAATTCTTTGTAGGCCGTTCGGATAGAACCCGTGGGGGCGAAAGCCCCACCGATGTGCAGAAGCCAAATCAGTAGCTCGGACGAATCTATCCAGATCAAATCATTGCTTGTGGCTTGGAGCTTGCAAAGCAGTTGCAAGGAAAGGTGTGACTGAGTCCAATTAACATCAAGTGAGCAATATCACACCTGTTAGAGGGCTTACGTACGGGAATGGTCGAAGTGCGCCAGATCTTGCAGCGTAGCATGGTTGAGCATAAATATGCCGCAATTTGACAACAATCTGAGATAGGGGAGCAGTTAGATAGACCTACTAGCCTTGACTGGATAGACGCCTGGTGGTTATCAATATGGGCCATTGATATCACATCTTCTTTGCCAAAGAGGGCGGAGTCTCGAATGCATTGTAGGGCAGTTATGTCCTGGAGTATCTCAATAAACTCCTTGCTCAGTACGTGAATGTGGGCTTGAAAGCCCGGTGGTAAGGTAAAGAAGTCAGGAGAAAAAGGGTCTCTTTTCCACTGGAGCTCGGAGAAGGTTGTGTGGTCAACTACTCGAGTCGATCCTGCCATAACGGTGGCGTTAAGATCAGACCTGCGGACGTTTGTCAATGTAAATTGGAGAGAATGGGTTGCTATTCTACCTACCAGAATATTGCGCGCTTTATACCGTCGCTCAAATAAACTCTCTGTCTTTGGCAAACTTCAAGGAGCTGGTAAATGGCGCCCATGTGGAGTTGTACCTGATGTGGCACCCTTTGTCGGGCCTGGAGAGTCAGGAATTTTTAGCAAATGACAAAGTGATTGGCCTGTGACTAAACAAACCTCGACACCAGCAAGGAGCAAAATGGTACCCAAAGTTGACTCCATGGTAGCCTTGCTTGGAGAACCGATTCTCTCACGAACAGAACTCAGAGCTACGCGCTGATACTCTAGACACTCCTCGTTGAAGTGACCAGCAGCGGTTGCGAACGAAAATGTGAGCATGATGGCACTCAAGAGAGCATGATCATCTGGCTCGGTCCGAAGAATAGGAAAGAAGTTGTAGAGCACAAGTTCATCTGAAACACTCAGTACTGGCTCCGTAGCCGATCTAGTCTTTCCTATACTGTCTATGAATTTTGACTGTGGATGAGCGTTCGCAGATAAACTTACCTTGATACAGCAATTCGTGCAGCCTCGGCGATGCAGCAGCTAGCCAATAAAAAAAGCCAGGTGAGGCTGGAATTGGGATGCATGGTTCCTTGACAAGAGTCAAGTCTGGTTGATTTCTGCTTTCAAGTCGTTCGAACTTGCTCATGGAAGATGTTATATGAAAGTTCTGGCCCAGTTTTAGCTGCGCCTTTCGCTTGTTCTCGAGACCTCTGGATACAGCATGCGATCGGGCCAGCTTTCTCGCTTTGCGATTCTCTGAGCTTTGTATAGTGATGAAATGATACTGGACCCCTTCACAGAAAAGCATCAACATTGGACTGCTGAGTGTTGAACTCTTGAGGTTTCAACTTACCTGTACTAGGACGCTCCTGGTGACCAACCATCGCGATAGAACATCAACTTCACATCACAAAGGCAGGAAGGAATATACCGCCGGGGTTGAGATGGGTGATGGAATGAGTGATGGCTGTGATTACAAATCGAGATTGTAGCCCTGTAAGCCCCCATACTCCAGCCCAGTTTCGGTAGCTTCCAAGTCATGGGGGACTAACCCACCTTCGGATGTGTTCCACATACGTCCAAGGAGAAATGATCCTCGAGATGCAGACTAGGTTGAATGGCGTAGGTCAATATGCAAAGTTCCATTGGAGGACGGGCCCCTACTTACTCTTGAGCTCACCGGGTTACGACTTGTGTAGAATATTTGCATTTGATAATCTTGAAACCCAACACCAATAACCAAACCGCACCCTCAATTATTGTACCCCAGGTATTCCAGTGTTTGATTTGAGGTCTCTCAGGTAAACTTCAACTGTCGGTTCCTTGCCCAGAAAATCCAGAAGAGACTCATGTTCATCTTGACTGCCGCCGAGCTCGAGTATCATCTTTCGATATCTCAAACCAGCTTCCTGGCTCATTGTAATGAAATTTCGACCACCAAATATTGGATGCAATATACGGGTGCTAAATTGCATGGATATTAAGTATCATTAGACAGTAGTGCAATTGAGACAGGGACTTACTACATGGAGGAATAACCTATAGTTCGCTTCTTGTCCCCAGATGTAATAAGCCCTTGGAGGGGTTGTGGCATAGCGATGTCCACTGAAGGCCATTTTCCCGGCCCTGTAAAAGAGATATAGCTTGCAACAGCGAGCTATAAACTTCGCCAATACTCATTGACTGAATGGCCCCGTGGGAGCTTGGACAGTGGATTTTCATATCCAAATGTGCTGAAAGCGATTTGCCTCATTGTCAATATGCCTTGATTGATGGACTTTGCTTCACTCAGTCTTTCTACAAGGCTGTGAGAAATTTCCTTGGGTGGGCCAGACGGGTCCTTCATGCGCTGTAAGACTTCCAGCTCTGCTTTTGCAATGGGGGCCAGGTGCATCGAGATATTTTGTAGCATGCTCTTGACATGCTGGGGAGATTTTAACAACGCTTGTTGATGGGCAAAGGACTTGAAGCCAAGCAGTCGCGCTCTTTCTTCCCAAAGAATGATGATTTCTGGAATATCTTGACGTGATGTGGAAAGATATTCTGACTCTGAATAAAAATCTCTTTGCGAGTTTCAGAGCAACCACAGGTGGGAAGTATTGCGTTGGCATAGGGTTTCTTCAGATGTACGCCTCTCTGACCGCGCGAGGGATACAAAGTAAGAGCCAGGATTCTTTCGCTTCCAAGTCCCTCCAAATCTTGTTCTTCCCTCCACAAAAGACCAGAGTCTGAGCTGAGATTTTCTGTCAAGGCAACTCGTAACCTTACTCAATTCAGTCGCTTCGAGATCTCTGGAGACCGTTGCCTTGCCTCCCCCGCTTAAAGCAAGACCATTCTCGAGAAACGTTGAATGAAGCTTTGCGAGATATTTTCGGTCTTCGCCTGTCATTTGATTCTCATCACACTTGATGCGTACAACATCTACGAAGGCAAATAGGTTTTCGTCCCGAAAGAGCTTTAGACATGCTGTGTCAACCAGGCTCACCGCGGCGGAGGATGGATGCTTGACGTATTTCCAACGAGGGTGAGGCGGATTGAAAGAATGCTAGAAAATGGACTTTTCCTTTCCCCACGGGCTCCTAACCCAAACACCTTCCAGCTTGGAACCCCGTTACATGAACAATATCAAGTCCAGGTAGCCATGTTGATAATAGGCAGTCACGAAGATTACATTCTTCTTTGGTATCCACTGATATTTACACGCACATTGATGCAACTCCGTCTGGCTGCAATCTGCACCCACCAGATCACAGAACACAGAGTGCACCAGCCAACGAAACCTAAACGGCCAAACCGAATCGCCCACATGCAGATCAAACAGTGTCGAGAGGAGAGTGAAAATGCAAAAGCACAAGACGCCACCAAACACCTCAAGACCAAATGCCCTTCAGACCAGCTCAAAATCCAACGCAGCCGAGTCCAAGTCTATGGAAATGGGAGGGGTGTTTTTGTTTGCAAGACTCGTTGGTGGGTGACAACAACAGGTCTGCAAGATAAAAAGAAATAGGACAATAAGGAGAAAGAACATTAATACATGAATAGAGAGAAGAAAATCTGCAAGCCCACAAGGGTGACAAGGTCGCATCCGAGGGCAGGCATAACCGTAAACAAGCGCCGGGTCCGCCTGTTAAGATATCAAAACAGTCATATTGTACAGTCGAGAGGGCGAGGAGCGAGAAGTTGCGAGTAACCTGAGAGGATAGTGCAAACAAGACGTAGTCTTGCGGCACTGGTCGAGGGAAACGGGAGAATCGCTTGAGGGACAAGATCCGCTCGACAAGCTTAGATGTAGTCACGAGCGGCCTTCTGCAGCTCGATCAATCTCCAACCCCGGGTCTCAGGGTTGTTGACTTCTTCAGGAATTCGGGTCATGCCGATAGCGTAGGTGACTAGCTGAACCTTGTCCTCCATACCAGCAGCAAGTTCGTTGGACTTGACATTGCGGTACACGTGAACTTCCTGTGCACGGCAAGTGACCACGAACACGGGAATCTCGCCAGGGTCCAAGAGACGGGCGTTAGAAACGTCGACATTGCGGATATCCAGGATACGGCCATCAGACTTCAGACCAGCAGTGGTGTATTGCTTGGCCAAAGCGGCATAAACGGAGAATTGCGCATCGGAAAGCCAGAGCTTCAGGGTCTCGACGTCGCCCTTGACGTAAGCGTCCAGAACTTCGGGAAGCATGTATTCACGCAGCTCACGCAGGAACTCCTCCATCTGGAAGTTGGGATCAATCTCGCGGAACTTCTTGACAACCATGGCAGTCTCGTTCTCGGCGAAAAATCCACCAATACGGTCGGTAATACTGCGAGCAGTGCTGATCAGGGGGTTCTCGGACTCATCGTAGACATCCCTAAAGGCAAACAGTTTCTGCATCATGGGGTTGGAATCCTTGAAGTTGTTCCATGACTCCTTCCAAGCCGCATCCTTGTGGAGTGTAATGTTGGTACCAGCACTGGAAGCACCGTTAGCTAGCGATCAACGTAACCCATGACAATCCAACACTTACTTTGGGTCCTCCTCCAAGCGTTCCACACGGCGCTTTCCAGACTTGATCTCCATCTCCTCACGGAGTTGACGCTGCTTGCGACGCTCCTCCTTCTCAACCCATCCACCGTAGCGGGAGCTGCTGCCATCATCAATGACCTCCTTCACGCTCTTGAAGGCCTCGGTCTCACGCACAGGTCTCGTGGCCTTCTCGAGCCCAGCACCAGTGGCACTGACACCCTTGCGAACTCCCTTCACGACAGGAGTATTCCAAGTCCAGGCAGCACCCTTCCCAATTACCTGACCGGTAGTCTTGAGAGCAGACGATGTACGGCTGGAAGCGGCTCCGGACGCCGCCTGATACGCCGCACGAGCACGCTTGATGTTCTCGTTCTCAGTGAACTCATGCGCGGAGGAAGCCAGTGCCTTGGTAGACTCATTCCATTCCTTGGAGGCCTTGAACTCGGTCTGGAGGGTATCGCGGAAAACTTGCCAGGGTGACTTGTCACCATGGGGTGGTGGAGGTGCCTCTTCCTCCTTCTTCTCTTTCTGCTCTTTCTGCTCTCCTTCCTTTCCAGTTTCCTCTTGCGATTCAGACTTTGATTCGTCAGTCTTCTTCTCGTCCTTGGATTGTTGCTGTTGCTGGAAGAAAGGCGTGCACGCGTGGAAAGATCGGGTCAAGGGGAGGGCGGCGAAAGGGGAGACGAGCAGGGACACTGGGAGCGGATTCGGCTGGAGAGTATTCCTTTGGCTACTACCAGACAGCTTAAAAGTCCGAGCGGGCAATGCTGAATATGAAACAGCCCGGGATCCTTGCGAGATGGCTCTGAAGGCCGGGGCCTGAGGGCGTAAAGTCGCCGCCCGCGCGGCGGAGGACATTTTGGCCGAAATCATGCTCTAGGAATTATGTCGCGGATATGGGGAGTATAGGAAACAGGGGAAAAGAATAGCAAAAAGTATCCAGCCGTGCCCGGATGTTCGGGATGAGAGAGTTGACAAGCGGAGGTTGGTCCGAGGAGAAGTGAGCAAGGGAAAAAAGTCTGGAGATGCCAAGACTTTCGAAAAACTTCCAGTGTTTCCCTTCCGCCTCTCATCGGTCCGATCACGGCTTGCGACAACCCCGGCTATCTGCGACGGTCACTCCGC
Organism: Penicillium simplicissimum; assembly: GCA_024706585.1. Taxonomy (NCBI): domain Eukaryota; kingdom Fungi; phylum Ascomycota; class Eurotiomycetes; order Eurotiales; family Aspergillaceae; genus Penicillium; species Penicillium simplicissimum. Next base: position 2,595,943 of record JAMZTW010000129.1, on the reverse strand, counting down.
TCAATTAAGGTTCCATGGGAATTAATTGATTGCCTGCTACAATCGTCTCGCAAAGTCTCATCCCTGGTTTCTTTCTCCGCGTTTCGCTCTCTCTCTGCGTGCCTCATCCTCGCCGCGGCACCGGCACCCATTACCGCAATGAACTCCTTCTCCATGAACGCCCTTGCAAAGGCATTGCCAGCGGGATACCGACAATGCCAACCGTGTATCGCATCCTTGGGTGCCATCCGATCTTTTTCCTTTTCTCCAAAAGACTTCTCAAGTCTGAAGGAGAAGACCAGAACTATTGAGAACCAGATTCTTGACCGCCAGCCCGAATCCGCCGAGAACTCCTCGCCGCTCTCTGCCATTTCCAAGATGATGACTGGGAATCGATCTTCCTCAGCTTCACGCGTTAGCGCTGACTACGCTCGACTGGCTGAAAGCTTGGAAGCCGACATGATCAAGAACCCCTACGCCGACCGTGCTCCTCCTCACCACCTCCACGTCTTCTCACACAAGCACAATACCATTCTCACATTGACTCGGCCAAACGGCAACCCTATCCTGTCCATGGGTACTGGTCAGATTGGATTCCGCAAAGGTGGCCGTGCCGGTTTCGATCCTGCCTACCAACTGTCTTCCCACGTTCTCTCGCAAATCCAGGAGCGAGGTCTTTTGATGGAAATCAAGCGGCTGGAGATTGTCTTCCGGGGCTTCGGCAAGGGCCGTGATGGATTCACAAAGGTGCTGCTTGGAAACGAAGGACGTAACATCCGCGGCCTGGTGAGCCGTGTGACCGACTCGACTCGCGTGAAATTCGGTGGTACTCGCAGCCGCAAGGTCCGCAGACTGGGTTGATCGGGTGTCGATTCTCATTATTTTTATTCTTTAATGATGAGAGGGGATCTCCGTGTGTTGGCTTGTTCTTTTCAAACTCTCATTGGAGCGCTATACATCGGATCACTGAGCCTTCTGTCCCCCATGTTCGGCATACTTGTCTGCCGTTGAATTATCTCTGTGTACAATATACAATCAAATTTTATCTCACTCAAGAAGAAGTGACCAAGCTTAATTTGTTGACTTTGTCCCTCTTCAATCGCTACGACTGCTAAGACCCTGAAATTCACCTGTTCATTCAAAGAATGAATGCCAGCATTACCCGAAACGGCATAGCGTTGCCAGCTCCCGCAGCAATCACGTTCTCGAACTCCTGTTCAACTCAACTCGCGTTGGGCTGTTGTCAAGCTTTTGCATTCTGCGGTCTCTTTCTTGTGCTTTGCTATCGATTCAGGTCCAGTAACCTGCGTTGTGAACCGCTCGCTTATCAGCCACTGATCTACACGCCATTACCCCAGACTGTTGCCTGCAGCTGAATGCGCCGGAGCGCTTCCCCGCGAAACAACTACATTGCAGACCGATCTTCCCCCACGGCTCCGTTTCTGATACGCACGACTTGATGAGTGCTAAAGATCTCATACCGGGCCGTCCAAAACCGTTTGGATGCACCCTCTAAACCCTTTCCTCCGTGCCTTCTTCCGAAGCACTGTCCCGGGGCAGTGTATACCCGTGGAGAACCATGTAAGTTTCGCTCCCGTGTCCCTTCGGATCGACCGGAGTGGCTAATTAATGTTCTTTTGCGCGCGGTTCAGGTTCTACTCGTTCCCACAACGGAATGCCTCATCGGCTCACGCGATCGGGAGTCTAGCCTGTACTTCTCGGATCTTGTCGCATCGGAGGAGTTCCTAGGGAGCCATGTGCTCCGCATCCCAATCAACCCCGGCTCAACAAATGGAAAAGAGGAATCGAATGTTCGCGATAATAGAGGGAAGGCCAAGCAGGTGACGACCTTCAATGGAAGGACCGTGATCATCAAGGAGAACTCTGTTTACAGCAATAAAGGTGAGATAAGCGAAAAACAACCATTACGGAATCTATTGTCTGGGCTAACACCTAAGTTCCTTTCAGGCTTCAAATCCCTCACGCAAGCCCAGCTTCTCTCCGATGCGCTGTACTATACTTCTTCTAGCGACTCCCGGCCATGGCTCATATACTACATTTCGCGCCCATTGGTCGGGTCGTACGATCCCGCGAGAATCATTCCGGCTGCAGTACCAGGCACCAGTACGAAACAGATAGAACCACCCCCTTTCGATAAAACAATGACCAATGGAGGCTCGGTCACGCCGCCCAAGCAGGAGATCAAATCCTTCGGCGAGCTGCTGGCAAACTTTCCGATGATTGCTAGACAGATGCAACCGGGGCTGGAAAGGTTATTCCGCGAATTTGGCAAAGAGCTCGGCAAACCGTTACCTCCACCACCATCTCGCTCGCCGTCTGCATCTGGAAGCGAGTCGGAAAATCGGCTCTCGCGAGTGCAAACCCTGCAAGATGAAAGCTCATCTATTCGCAGCTGGTCATCCCGTCGGGGCCGGCTTCCATTTAACTCGGAAGAGTATTTCGAGGATGATGAAGATCTCATGCGCCGTAGCCTGGAGACCGCAGTGACTGCCGCCATTGATCTCTTCCGGCTCGTTGATAAACAGCAGCTGTCGCTGCTTGGGGCTACTACCGATCTGACGGGCCCCTTAGTCGAGCGACTTATCGAGCGATATGTGGCAGAGCAGGTGCATGAACCGCTTCTGTTCCCTCGCTTATGCGCATTCCGGCAACCAGAGGATTCAGAGCTGGACTCTAGGATCCGCCACATGGAGAGCATTGACGTGACCCAAGTTGGGATCTCAGTGGAGGGTGGACGTGAAGGCAAACGAGAAGTCATTCGGCGCCTTGGGCGTGGCGTTGAAGAATTTCGCAAGATGGCCGATGCGAAGAGTCCCCATGAGATGCTAGCCACCCTATTGGAAACGGTGAAAGTGGTCTCATATCCTGGGAGCTATGATAATGTTGATGGACCAGCGTCGGAGAAAGGTCGATCTCCTCTGACGATCAATGCTGATGTCTTGGTCTCATTACTGCTTGTCGTCGTCATTCGATCCCAGATTCGGCATCTTCAAGCCCGCTTGCTGTACATGCAGCATTTCATTTACATCGATGATGTGGATAGTGGTGAGATGGGATATGCATTGAGCACCCTCGAGGCTGTTTTGATGTACCTTGTGACCGACTCAGCTGGTCTGCGTCGCGCAAGTACACGGAATAAAAGGCTATGGCAAGCCACGAAAGCGGGTCGGATCTCCGACATGCGGAGTATTCTTGAACCCAATGTTGACCATGAGTCGATCGACGAAAGCGCCCCGCGTGAACCCGAGCGAAAGTCTGTATTTTTCCAGACTGACAGCTTCTCCGAATCAGAGGAATCGCCTCATGAGATATCATCTATGCACAGCAGCTCGATCTTCACCAATGGCCGACCAGTGCCGGAGGAGGCCATCGATGCGGATGCGCCTCCTCTCGCGCACGTCTTTCCATTCCAAACGTGGAGTGGCGACTCGCCTGCCAAGGAATACCAGCGGCCAATCAAGAAGAAAGTCTCCATGGAGGTTCGCAGTTTATCAGAGTCATCCGCTGTGTCTTTCCTATCCCGAACGCCTACTATTGGGTCGATGACAAGTCAGATCGAAGGCGATAGCTCGTTGGAAACTCTCACCAAAACACAAGATCCAGCTGGTGATTCCATTCCTATGATGGCAGTGGAGAGCCGCCAAACCGAGTCGCTGAAGTATCTGCTGAGTTTGGAAGAATACTATCCCTTAGAAGATATTCTCGAAGACACAAACGCAGATGGAACAACCCTACTCAATGCAGCCGTGCAGCTTGCCCATGCCGAGATTGTTGAGGTTATTCTCGACTTTCTCTTCAGCAAGACTGACGAAAGTGTAGTCGCCAAGTACCTGACCAAATCTGACGTCCATGGCAGGACGGTGGGTCACTACCTGTTTAGCACGCCTTCTCTACTGCCTCGACTTGGTCGACTTCTTCCCTGGCGACAACGTGATAAGCATGGGCAAACTCCGTTGTTTGCTCTCTGTCGGTCCTATGACCATCCTCAATACAAATTGATGGTGCATGCCGCCTTGACAGCTGCACAGAAAGCCCAAGGAAACGGGAAGCAACTACAGCTTGACGATCATGTGGATGTCAAGGGCAACACACTATTGCATATTGTTGGGGATCCTGATATCACGACTCGGATTCTTCAAGAGAGCGACTGCGATCCAAACGCAACCAACGACAAGAGATTCACGCCGTTAATGATGGCTAGCAAATATGGGCGGGTGGATCAAGTACGCATTTTGTTTATGGATCCCCGGGTCGATGTTCATGTCAAGGAGGCCCGTGGGTTGACTGCCGTCGAACTTGCAAAGGATGACGAGGTACGAAACCGCATTGATGATCTGATCCTTCTCTCTCACCCGCCATCTGCATGTGGCGATCCCTCGGGCCGTGTGACTACCGTTGTGCGATCATTCTTTGTCGAAGATGCAACAGTGCGCTTTATTCTCAAGTCCGGTGCACCCTATCCACCCTCTGAGTCAATAGCATCATCACGTCCCGGCTCGACAACATACACAGTCACGACGTGTCGCCGCAGTTTCAGCGATTTTGAGAATCTCGCCAAGTGGCTCGCCGTAGAGCATCCTGCATCCTACGTGCCATCCCTCTCAGATTTCCGCAATCCCTTCCAAATCCACTCCAAGCCATCTCGCTCGGTCCTACACGACCTTCAAGAAAAGCTTGATCGGTTCCTGAAGACACTCCTCACCCACCCAACCTTCTCCACTCATGAAATGCTGTGGGAATTTTTCCTCGTCCCCGAACTGCAACCGGAGATGATGGCCGACCGATCCCGACGCAAGGCAGCCGTGCTCACGGAGACCATCGCCGACGAGTACGCCCCCGTCTCTCTCGAGGGCATGCGCGACACGGAGCAATTCGTCTCGCACGCCCAGGACATGGTGCGCGGCGTCCACGTCAACACACGCAGCCTGATCCGACGCGGCCACGCCCTGCAAAACACCGCCTCCGACCTCGCAGACGCAGTCATCCTCTGCTCAGGCGTGCTCTCCACCCTCAAAGAACCCACCAACGCCCTCCCACCCGCCTACATAGACGCCTTCGCCCGCTACGGCACGTACCTCTCAACCGCAACCTCCGACTCCTCCCCTCTCCTCCAGTATCTAGCCGCCCTGACATCAATGGACAACACCACCGCCGCAATCCTCACGTCCCTCTCCCGCCCGCTCACCCTCATGTCCACCCTCACCTCCACAAACAGGAGCATTTCCCGCTCCCGCTCCTCCCTCCTCTCATCCTCGCTCCCGCGCAAATTCAACATCAACCTCCCCGGCTTCGAAGAGTCGCGGCAAAAATCCGTCCGTGACCTCGAGCAGAAGATTCGCGACGGGGAGCTGCAATCTTCCCGTCTCGCGAAAGAGGTCACCTGGAACAAGGACGTTGTCGTCGGCGAGTTAGCCGGGTGGACGACGTGGCGGGAGAAAGTCGGACGGGAGGCGATCCGCGCGTTTGTCAAGGATACGCTTGTTCGGGAGAAGGAGCGTGGAAAGAGACTTGAGCGGTGTTTGCGGAGTATACGTGAGATGAAGTCATGAGTTGAAGCGGAGGGTCATAGTCCTTTTTTTTTTTTGTTTTGCGGCATGATATGTTCGGATAGATATGCAATGGATGCTTTGTTGTCATTTTAGCGGGGTTCGTTGTTGGTTGACGGGGTTTTCTGCGTCTGCCTTCTTCTTTGCTTGTCACTTCACTTTTGTATATTTCATTATGCACATGTGTTTGGTGTTCTGATTGCTTTTCGAAGTCATGGTTGTCTGCTAGCTGCGTCGTTGCTTGATGTCCACTCACTTCTTTGGTTCTGTGCTATCTAGACTTGAGCGTGAGGCGGGTTGGCAGACTCCACTTTCTACTTTTTCTACTTGTCATCAATGGCTTGATAGCTACCTAAGCGATTGAGCGAGGTACATGAAACAAAATATACCTCGTTATGACACTGATAGGCTTTCTGGTAGTTAACACAACCTGTAATGAATAATCTGAGTCCGTAGACCATCGAGTACTGAAGATATACTTCGGTCCCCCCACAATTACCCGGTCACGTCTTGACGGCAGAATATCGGAATCCACAATGATCCCAAGCTCCCCGTATCGATGCAATGCCCCCATCTTCACCACACCAGCTATAAGAGATGCTGAAAAGACAAGCCCCCCAAAATCCCACCAGTGTAATCAACCCTCAGAAAAGCAGATCGTGGTCGGTGTAGTTGACCCGTTCGAAAGCTGAGGATCGGAGCTGCTTTCACCCGACTCCGCAACCGCAGGCACAACAGTACCCTGCGACGAGCGGCTCTGCGAAGACCAACTCTGCAAGCGAGCGTGATAATGCCGCAAGCTTGTGTTATCCGTATTGCCCGCTCGGACACCGACTTGCAGCGGTCCCTGCTGCGAAGAAGGCCGACTTGACATCCTCGAGGAGTTGGACAACCGAGATTGATTCTCTCCACTGGCCAGAGGGCCCGCCTCTGTCGACTCGGTCGTGGTTGTCCACATCTGTGAGGAGCGCGATGTTGGCGGTGCAGAGGATGAAGTCACGGTGCTACTCATTGAGGGAGCCTCTGTTGAACCGGTCGTGGTCTTCCACAGCTGCGATGAAGACATTGATGCTCGCGGGGTCGCTGAGCCGCTGGTCGGCTTGGGCGACGAGGTCATCGTGGTGCCCTGAGAGCTTGTCACCGCAAACTCGGTCGGAAGGAGACTTGGCCGCATTGCATCCGTCGAGATGCGGGTCAGGGGATCGAGCTTGCTCAGGCTACTTGACGAGGCACCGCCATAGCTATTCCGTTTCTGCTTGTTCAAACCGGGACGCTCCGTCTCATCGACGACATAGGTGATGGAGGGCGACTGGCTGCGACTGAACATGAAAGATGTTCGTTCGACGGGAACCTCTTTCATGAGGAAATCGTCCAAGGTCTTGCTCGTGTCTTCGCCGAGGGTGATTTCCGACTGGCCAAAGTCTTGGTTTTGGGTCAGCCTTTTGTGTCGTCTGCGTTGTCGTTTGTGCCGGATGTAATATATGGCGAGGAAGAGTAGTGCGGCAAAGGTGATGATGCCTAGGATGGTGGCTGCGGCGATAGACGGCTGGTTGTTGAAGACAGATGGTGAGGATCTACCGGCAATGGCTGGAGCTTGTCTCGCTGAGGATGAGTCCGAGGCGAAGCGGTCTTCTTCCCGTCCATCTTGGTCTCTGGAATCTGGGATGATTCCTGATTGAGATCTCTTCTGCTGCCAGCTGCGTTTTGGAATGAGGCATAGAGGAGAACCGTATCGGTGCACGGGTATCAGAGGATCTTCCGTTGCTTGAGGAGGCTCGATCGATTCCTTCATAGTCTTCAAGGGATGATCCAAGAAGCGACGCATGATTTCTGGTCTCATTGCATGCTACTGGGCCCTCAAACGGGCCTGCTTGAACCAAGTCGAAATCTCCAGGTCCACTCTTTGTCAGCCTGGCTGGCGATCTCAGGCGTGTCGGTCTTGAGCTTCCAATGGTAGTCAAGTGAGAGGTATCGATTTAAGAAAATCAAGTGAAGAGAAACGGCGATCATGAAACCAACACTGCGAGAGTGTTGGCGAGGCAGTTGCCCGTGCAGTTGCCATGGCATCCTGCATTGCGGCTTCCTCTAGAGAAAGCCGCAATGCCGTTGAGGGTATTCTTAAAACAAATCTCCCAAAGTAACTCACGCGGCAGGAAGCCACTCCGGGTAAGCAAGAGCCATCTGCCTGGCTGGGCACGTCGAGGATGACGTGCATGGGCAGAGCTCGCAACTTCAAGGTTGAAGTATAAGTAGAGGTACCTGAGTGCCAGTGACGCCACAGCCTCATTTTGGGGAGCAACAACGACCCAAACCAGAATCCACGCACGCGACACAGTAAGATCCGTCGATACCCGCGGATGAGTCTGTAACTCAATCTGTAAATATTCTCCCCATACTTCTGAGTGGCTCTCCCTGATCGAGGTCTCCCTCGAAATGACTAATCCTCCTCATCGGAGGCACTACGTCATCAGCCCTCTAGGCTGGATATATAGCTGCCTTCACACCTTGACGTAGCACAATCCAATTCCTTGACTTGAACTGACAACATACTGCATACTCTCAAATTCTATACTGTCAAAACCATAACTTCCATTGTCTATCATCATGCCTCTCGTTGTACCTGGCATCAACTCCAGCATGGGCGACAAGTCCGAGTGGGCCAACAAGCTGATGGGAAAGAAGATCAGCGACAGCGGCAGTGATGAGCTGGTATGTCCTGGAAGTCTGGAACAGGTGGATGTGATGAATACCTACTGATCCCGTACTTTTTACCAGTCATTCGCGAAGAAGGATCTTCCCAAAACCCACCGTGTGCTGGGGCCGGACGATATGAAGTCGATGGACCACAATCCAGACCGATTGAATGTGCACGTTGACCACGACGGCACCGTCCGGGATGTGACCTACGGTTAGGAGCCAGGGACAGACAGACCTATAAATGCCCATCCATCTTGACCACATCCATGATGTTACGAGATTATGATCTAGATCTAATGCATCAATGATAACTCGTAAGACCAGCCATCAAACTGATTATGGTTGGTTCAGAGTACCATGAAAGTCGTGTATTGCCAGAAGTAAATGCAACCTTCTCACTCTATAACCAAACCCTCTATAACTAGGTAGAATCGCCAAACCTCAAATCTCGCACGAGTATCACAATACTGGGCCCTAGTCACTCAGCCTTCCACCTCATCAGAGTGATCGAATGCTTAGGGAAAACATAAGACCCCTCCGCAGCATCCCACTTGGACTCCTTCACAGCAACCTCCTCCTTCCCCTTCATATTCGACACGGCAACCCCCTCGCCAGTTACAGTAAACACCTCAACCTCTCCCACCACCCCCTCAACCTTAGTCTTAAAGCCCCTCTCCTCATGAATATTCACAACAACCAAATTCGCAAACCCATCATCCCCAACACTAGCACTAACATCTAACCACGGCGTCGCCACCTCCGCGCCCCTCAGCCACTTCGGCGCCGTCTCCCCCTCATAAGTCCCACACGAGACATGCGCACTAACCGTCCACCCACGCATGAACTTCGAAAACAAATACAACGGCCACCAGGTCGTCTGCTTAACGATCCCCTCGGGGGTGGTCATAAGCGGGGAAATCACATTCACGCTCTGCGCGATACACGCCATGCCGACGTCGCGGCTCTTGCGGATGAACACGTTCAGCCAGATGGCGACGGCGAGCGCGTCGGAGAGGGTGTAGCTTTCTTCGGCGCCGCGGCTACCTTCGGCGCGGATGGGATCCCAGACGTTCCATTCGTCGAAGCAGATTGTGGGTCGAGGTTGGGATGGGGGGACGTTGTTTTCGATGCGGGCGAGGTCGATGAGGGAGGAGGTGATTTCGATGGCCCGTTCGGCGGCGAGCGGGGCCGTGGCGTTGGGGAGGTGCGAGTTCGAGCAGGTGTACATGTGGATGCTGTGCATGTCGATGAGGGGGACTGCGCTGGTGGAGAGGGCGGAGTGCGCGGGGAGGAGGCACTGCTTGAGGGTGTAGTAGTCCCAGGTTGCGGTGCCGTCTTGGCCGCAAAGAATGAGGATGAGGCTGGGGTCGAGGAGTTTGAGGGCTAGAATGGAAGTTAGCAGGATGGTTTTTGGATAGTGTAGGTGGTGGAGGGAATTACCTTTGGCCCACTGGACAGCTTTATGGGCGTAGGCTTCCTTGGTCATCTGTTCGACCTGCCAGGGACCCCATACCTCGTTACCGAGGGCCCAGTATTTGACCTGTGCATTGGTCAGTAAAGTACATCGTTTGCTTCATGGGCAAAATGACATACATTGTAGGGCTCTTCGCGGCCGTTCTTGCGCCGCAGGTTGGCATAGTATGTGTTGCCCGTGCCATTGCAGTATTCCACCCAAGCGAGGGCTGTATAGCCATATATCAGTTGACCGTTCTTAAACTAATTTGTAGGATATGTAGGCTGGGTTGACGTGAATGCAGGCATACCTTCGTCCAGAGTGCCAGTGCCAAAGTTGAAGCACAGGTAGGGTTCGGTGCCGAGAACCTCGCACCACTTCATGAACTCGTCTGTTCCAAACTGGTTGGTCTCGGTGCCCAGCCAGGCAAGCTCGGGGCTAATAAGTGTGTGTCAGTCAAAATTGAACCCACCGAGTATCAAGGACGTGGGATCGTTTTACCGCGAGGGGCGCTGGTCCTTGGGACCGACACCATCGAGCCAGTGGTAGGTAGCGCAGAAGTTGCCTCCAGGATACCGAACAACGGGGATGTTGAGGTCTTTCAGGGCAGCGAGGACGTCCTTTCGGAAGCCATTCTCATCGGACAGTGGGTTACCGGGGTCGTAAATGCCGCCGTAGATGCATCGGCCCATGTGCCTATTGAGAAACCATTAGTCCTTGTCCAATTGATGAGAGCATTGCATCCAACAGAGTATAAAATAGCAGCAAGCTATCCTCTGCATAGAGCCTGCTCCATGACAAGGAAATGGCTATCTCACTCGGTGAAGCCAGCATAGATGTTCGGGTTGATCTTCGAGACGCGACGCGTGGGATGAATGGCGATGACCGGGGTCTCGGTATCGCTGAGTTTAGTGAACGAAGTCATGATGATGATTCGCTAGAGCTATTCCAGGCAAATCCCTTGAAGATGGGGGGGGGGGAACTTGATTTTTGCGCGATCCTTTCTACTTTGAAAAAAAATAATCCGTTCAGTAATCTTGTCCAATTTACAGACGACTCCGGCGGCTTTGACTTATAGAGCAACGACGAGCCCAAGACCAGAGCCGAGAAGCCCAAACTCCAAGACCCGAAGAACAGCCGATCGCTTGGCCCGGTTAATAGCGAAAATAACCACACTCACTCTTTGTTAGAATCTCCCCGAAGAGGTCAAAAGAAATGAAGCGAGCTTCCAAGCAAATATGGCTTGAGCAGAAAGACCAATTCAGGAACTCAGCTGCCAATTTATCTCGCGCGTTTCGCCTGGCAGGCCTGGAAAGGGCAAATCTCCTGCGGGGCAGAGTCTCGACCCCATCATGCCGAGAACACCGCCAAAGTCCCAGACTCGGTCGGGCTGGCGATGTCAATCGCAGATTGGAGCGGGGCTCTTTTTCCCATCAATCATGGACCCGAATGGGGGCGTTGTCGTGGATGGGCCCATAGGGTCGTGGAAGTGGGTGTGTCCCCCGCATCAGGGCAGAGTACTGGAAAGCCGAGTTAGTTGACGATGACTCGTGAATTGTGATCGGCTGGTCTGGAGATTCGGCTGTTTGGAGGCTAGTTCGAGAGCGCTGACCACGCGATGGATCAGATCAGTATGGTGGCTTGCCCAAGAGGATTCTTCCAAGCTTGAGCCGATTGGGGTGATTCGCGATGGACACCCGACGAAGAGTAGTATATCTAGACTTCGTTTCCTCCACTTCTGATCGTGCTTCAGGTCTTTTGGTGTCTGTGGAGATCCCCGGATTATTTCATTCCCCGTTCTTGCTGATCGTGGGTCTTGGAATACAATTTTGTGTTGATTGTGGAGTTCATTCGAGCAATTCAGCTAAAGTGCTACGAGCAAGCCGTTCATCATGCGTCTCTCGCCGTCGTGGTACCAGGTATGTTCGAGCCACCTTCGAAAACACTTGTTGACATGGACAATCTAACCTCTTGACCAGTTCCTGGTCGGCGTGTTCGCCTCCCTGGGTTCATTCCTCTTTGGATGTAAGCTCTCGGATCACTATATAGATATGAAGTCACATCCTAACTTGACCAAGATGATCTCGGTGTGATTGCAGAGGTCATTGTGTGTGACTCTTTTGTTTCCAAGTTCGCCGCCAACTCTACGCAAAGGTACGATCTCAACGTGTCCGTGCTTGACTCTGTATACTAACATCTCGTGCAGTGGTTTGGTTGTCTCCATGTTTACCACCGGTGCTTTCTTCGGTGCTGGCTTCGCTGGCCCCAGTGGTGATTACCTGGGTCGTCGCAAGACCATCTCCTTGGGCGCTTTGCTGTTCTGTCTGGGCGGTGCTTTGCAAACGGGTGCCCGGACTCTGCCCTATCTCTACAGCGGTCGATTCTTTGCTGGATTCGGGTAAATTCTTTCTTCCATTGGCATCGACAGCCGGATAATGAATATTCACTAACTACTCTTACAGTGTCGGCTTCCTGACTATGATCATTCCCCTGTACCAGGCTGAGATCTGCCACCCCAAGATCCGTGGTCGAGTCACCGCGCTGCAGCAGTTCATGCTCGGCGTCGGAGCCCTGTGCGCTTCGTGGATCTCTTACGGCACTTATGTGGGCTTCTCTCCCAGCAACAACGCCCAATGGCAGGTCCCCCTGGGTATCCAGATTATTCCCGCCGTTTGCCTGGGTGTGCTGATTGTTGTCTTCCCGGAGGTATGTCAGTTGATTCCTACAAATGATAAGCACCTGTCTAACTGATTCTCTTCTCAGTCTCCCCGTTGGCTCATTGACCACAACCGCCCGGATGAGGGTCTCAAGACCCTTGCTAAGCTCCACGCTCATGGAAACGAGCAGGATCCCTGGGTACAGGCCGAGTTCGCCCAGATCCAGGAAACCATCACCTTTGAGCACGAGCACGAGGCAAAGTCGTACATCGAGCTGTTCACGAACCGGTCCTCTTTCCGCCGACTCTTCCTTTGCTGTGCTATTCAAGCCTCGGTGCAAATGACCGGTGTCTCTGCCATCCAGTAAGACCCCCCAACATCCCTGTGTGTTATCTCACTACCACAGGCGCAATGCTAACACCCCCGCCCCCAGGTACTACTCCGTCGATATCTACAAGCAAATCGGCATTTCCGGCTCCGACACCCTCCGCTACCAAGCCATCAACTCGATCATCGCCCTAATCGCCCAATTCCTCTGCATCCTATTCATCGACCGCTTCGGCCGCCGATGGACTCTGATCGGCGGCAACCTCGGCAACTGCGTGACCTTCATCATCGCCACCGTCCTGCTGGCCCAATTCCCGCCCACTACCATCAACACAGGCGCCCACTGGGGTTTCATCATCATGACCTGGCTGTACAACTTCTCCTTCTCCGCGACCTGCGGTCCGCTGTCGTGGATTATCCCCGCGGAGGTGTTTGACACGCGCACTCGCGCGAAGGGTGTCTCTATCGCGACATGTGTCTCGTTCGCGTTCAACACGATGATCGGTCAGGTGACCCCCATAGCCATGGAAAATATCAAGTATAGGTATTACTATCTGTTTGTGATTTGCAACTTTACCAATGCGCTGTTCTTTTACTTCTTGTTGCCTGAGACCAAGAAGGTGCCGCTTGAGGAGATGAACTATATGTTCTCGCATGCGCCGTGGTTTGTGCCGGGATCGAAGAAGGAGGATTACCTGCCGCATGATTTGGAGCGCAAGGTGGAGGAACAGGAGGTTAAGCAGAATGCTATGCATTATGAGTAAATAATGGGTTGTTTCGTTGGAGGTGGCTGTTTTGAGTTGGATGAGCAGTGAATTGGTCGGAGCCAAGTGAAGATGATGGAGGTGATGATGTGATGATGTTTGGACTTGATGAAGAGACTAATGTGTGATGTCAGAGTGCTTCTTATTGGACTACGTTTCAATTCATTCTGAGTCCGAGTCTGATCCATATCCTACGAGTCCCAGCGGGGCAGGTGCTGGTTTGTTTGTCTGCTTGGTATTTGTCGTGCTCTCGTCCGGTTGACTTGCTTTTTCCTTCGTCTCTGGTGAGTCCTTGACAGCATTTCCAGCTGTCGTCGGGCTTTGAATACCTTTCAAAGGCGTCGACGTAGACGTAGACCTGGCCGCTGCTACCTGATTCTTCAAAGTAGCAACATCACCCTCCTCCGTCACAGAAGCCTTCCTCTTCTTCCCCGGAAACAGATCCTTCCCCTTATCCCTCCTCCTCTTCCTCGCCGAAATCGCCCAATCCTCCTCCTCCGTCGGCGCAGGCGTAACATCAGACGAAGCAGCCCCCAACAAGGCCTTCTCCGCCTCCTCACGCTGCTTCCGGAACGCCTCCAATTGATCAGCCGTATCCTTCTTCACAGCCTCCTCCTGCGCACGCGTCGATTCGAGCACCGAGTCCAGAAATTCAACCTCGTCTTCGTCCAGCGCGCGGAATTGATTCTTCAGTCGCATTTTCTCCTCGAATTGTTCTTGTTTCGCCACTGCATCATCACAACGGTTCACCCTGACATGTTAGCCGCGCGCTCCTTGTCTCGTGACCCTAATCATCGCTGGACGCAAGCCCACACTGTTGTGTGGTGTGTTCTGGTGTGCCCAGAGCCGTAGTACTAGCCGTAGGCGAGATCGATCCTGCCAGGCGGCACCATGCGGGGAATAGGGAAAATCGTATCGAGCTCACTTTTGTTCTGTTGTAGCACCTCAAAAAGACTCTTTCCGTCCTTTTGCTGGCCTGCCTCGGCCTTGCGTCGCCGCTCTTCCTCGAGCTCTTTCTGTGCCCGGAGCCAGGCATCGTCGCGTTCGACGGGCTCTTCGTTTGTGCCTGCCGACACGAAGCCTGAGGACATGGTGGATGTACTGGATAGATCTGGGATTGAGACCGAGCTGGGGAAATGGGGGTGAGAGCGTGTGGGGGAGTTGATCTGCGACGGTATCTTTGCCGAGGGAAGGGAGCTTGGGGTTTCTGGGCGCGAGCTAGAGTTGGAGCTGGAGCTTGAGCTCGGGTATATTGCGTAAGGCTGGTCGAGGCGCGCCGCCCGTGTGAAAATTATCCGGGGGGGTCAGTGGTGGGGTTTCGTGTTCTCGGGGAGGAATTGAACCGAGGGGAGGGTTTCGGGAAGTAGGACGCCTGGAGACTGCAGAGTCCCGAGTTCAAAGTGGGAGGTTGTGAACTTTTGTCGGGACGATGGATGAGGTGCGGTCTGGGTTAGCGTCAACTGGCGAGTTAAGCTTGGCGGCACCAAAACTGATGGGCCCTGCATCTACCCGTTTACTTAGGGACTATTACAATCCTGTAACTAGCGGATTTAAAGTATATGAACTAAAGTAGTAGAGTATTCGAAATAGTATTCGAGAGAGTAGTAGGAAGAGGATAGATACTAAGGGATTTCAGCAGAAGGGAGGTCAAGACTCAAAATAATATGCAGAAGGGAGGGAAGAGGGGGGGGAGGGGGCTACTACCTAGTGATAGTATGTTAGTTTTGTACTTCAAAGTTAGAGAGTTCTATTGAAGGGCTCTCGTTGACACTTACGAGTATGTAATCAAGCAGGATAGTTATCCACCAAGTTTCTACTTTGCTAAACACCTTCCTTCCTGGTACTCTACCCGCCTCAGTTCCGTGCTTGATTTGTCCAACACAACCACCGAAGCATCCAGAAAGGGGAAAGTCGGTTCCCCACTCTGATACAAAGCAGCACTCTGATTGATCTGATCACAATGTCCTGAGATCTGCCCCTCCACTGCGACATCATCGCGGCTTGGACCTGCCTACTTTACCTTGCAACGCTCAGGGTTGCTTGACTTGCTTATAAAACAATCTTTACCGTTTAATTGAGAAATGTATCCCTCAACCACCCGTTTCCACCACTTCAATCGATATCCCGTTTCTCCCTACTATCGCCATAATGTCCAACCAGCACACCAAGTAAGCATTCCCCTCTCTATAGAACACTCTGCCGCACACGCAATCTCTAACCCTACCCCCTCCTCCTTTCTAGAAAGACCTATACCCTCAACACCGGTGACAAGATCCCCGCCATCGGCCTGGGAACCTGGCAATCCAAGCCCAATGAAGTCCGTGAGGCCGTCAAGAACGCCCTGCTGAAGGGCTACCGTCACATCGATACTGCCCTGGCCTACGGCAACGAAGCCGAGGTCGGTGCGGGTATTCGCGACTCTGGCGTGCCCCGCGACCAGATCTGGATCACCACCAAGCTGGACAATACCTGGCACCACCGAGTCGAGGATGGCATTGCCTCCTCCCTCAAGGATCTCGGCGTGGACTATGTCGACCTGTACCTGATGCACTGGCCCAGCTCGACTGATCCCAACGATACGTCCAAGCATCTACCTGACTGGAACTTTATCAAGACCTGGTAAGTACCCGCCTGATGGTACATCGATACCTTCACGACTTCCAAGTCCAAAAAAAAAGACAAAAGCTAATCCTCCTCGTAAACGCAGGCACGAAATGCAAAAACTCCCCGCCACCGGCAAAGTCCGCAACATCGGCGTCTCCAACTTCGGCATCAAAAACCTCGAACTCCTCCTCGCCGACCCCTCCACGACCATCATCCCCGCCGTAAACCAAATCGAACTCCACCCCAATAACCCCTCCCCCAAACTCGTCGCCTACAACACCTCCAAGGGCATCCACTCCACCGGCTACTCCTGCCTCGGCTCCACCAACTCCCCGCTGTACAAGGACCCGACCCTGCTGCGGCTGGCGGAGAAGAAGGGCAAGACGCCGCAGCAGGTGCTGCTGGTGTGGGGTATTCAGAAGGGGTGGAGTGTTATCCCGAAGAGTGTAAGTAAGGAGCGGATTGAGGCGAACTTTGAGATTGATGGTTGGGCATTGGAGGAGGAGGAGGTGAGAGAGTTGGATGGGTTGAAGGATCGGTTTAAGGTTTGTGGGGATGCGTGGTTGCCGGTTAAGGTATTCTTTGGGGATGACGAGTAGATTGAATATCTAGCTGGTGTGATCTTGAGGTTATGATGGCTATGATTACTCAAAGTAGATACAAAATTGAAAGACCGGTTAGGTTTAGGTTTCTAGAGTGTATATTGAGATGGGTTGTCTGCTATATATTTCGTATCATTGAGGTTGGATTATCTGACGAATGGAATGAGGTACAAGTAGGCGGGGAGTCGAGTCCTTCCATCACGTTTTCCGACAGTAGGTCTGCCGCACCAGATCCCCTTCATGGCCATGGACCTTCCAGTCACCAATCCCATATTCGACAGGAGCGCGTCTAACACCCCGGCCACCACCCCCCACGATGATATTTCCGGGGCGATAATTCGAATCCGATTGCATTCGATGGATGGTAGAGCCATGAATTTCCGCATCATACGGCATGTCGCGAGGGCTACCACGGTGCAGTGGCCAGTGAACCAGTTCCCACTTGCCGCTCTCCGTCAGGCTTGCACGACGTATGGGAATATACTCCATCAAGCGCCAGGCTAGAACAGAAACTGCTGACAGACCGCTGCCGAAAGCAAGACGATCGTGCATGGCACCTTTCGCACTCGAAATCTCAAGAGCCTCGCGGAAGGCTTTCGTATCTTCTCCCAGACAATTGAAGTACTCCAGCTTTTCCTGATCGAATTCAAGCCCAGCACGCTGGGCCTCTTGGACCATCCAGACGAGGGGAGCGTGGCTTAGCTGCCACTGTTCTCCTTGTTCCTTGCTGAACCCTCCACCAATGTCGGCATGGCTGCCGGGGAACCACACCTCCTGTACATCTTGGAACTCGTAATCCTCGCCTGGCACTTCCGTTTGCGAATTGGCAGTCGGGGCCTGGATAGAGGCCTTTCTACCTACGTTGCCAACATGCTCACTGTCTTCGGTGCCGCCGACATCCTCAGGGGAGCTATTGACGGCGGGTACTGTCGTCCTTCGTCCAGATCCTTGCTGAGACTTTGGTAGCAGCACCGGCTGAAACTTGACTCTGCGCTCATCAATACTGACAGCATGCCGTATCACGCGAGCACTAGATCTGTCGTCATTGTTGATCTCGAAGTCCGCAACGCTATTCACGGTGTCGAACAAGCCCACAAATCGGACCCTAGTCATCGGACGACACAAGGTTTGTCGACAATTGGACAAGAATTCCATTGCCCGCATTTGTTCCTTGCTGCCCTTCGCCGTGTCTCCATTGAATCGAGTCAATTTCCACCGAGAGAAAGCGTCCCAGATAAACGGGATCATCTCCTCGTTGTCAGGGCCCAGCAGCCCAACGTGGTCTAGCATCTCTGCTAAGAAACGCGCCGTGTAGGCTCCACGGGAGAAGCCAAAAATGTAGATGTTGCCATCCGAGCGGTAGTGTCGCATGAGGAAGCGGTAGCCACCCAGGACATGGCGATCGAATGACTTTCCCAGGGCTTGGCTGAGAGTTTTGCTCTTGCCCAGGCGACTACTTTTTTTCAGAGTCGTGGCTGCCAGGGAGCCTGCCGTGATTTCGGTGCCGATCCCCGCTGTGTATTTGTCAGGGTTTATACTTGAATTTCGATTAGCACTGCGACGATGGGTGCAATCTTACGCTGGTAATAAACCACTGACAAGGCAGGGTGTTAGCACACTGAATCTTACTCGCCGAGGCAACATTAAAACAGCCCAACTCACATTGGTGGTCGGACCGTGGTGACATCCGACAAATCTTCAGGATATTGGTGTCTGTGCCATTGACCTCGAATGTGTTCCCCGTTCCATCGAAACAAAGGACGATTTGGACCGGTGGTGATTGAGATACGCCGGCCATGATGGTACGATGAGCAAACGAAGTTTTATTGCGATTGCAGGGAGGGAGAGGAGGAGCTGCGCTGGTCTTTTAATATTCATTTGGATGCAGCGATCATCATCGTTCGTGTCTCCCGTGTCAATCATCTCGGTATCGGGTTTAGCTTTGATTGCGCTGCGAGTTGCACCATTCGCGGCTTGTCAGCTCCAAGACCTGCTGTCCCGTCACGTAAGCTGCTTTTATTTGAAGATGAAGCCGTGTGGTGGGGCAGCTGAAAGCTCCTGCTGATCCATCTATGATCCATACCCTGTTCAGCGGACGAAAGGGTGCGATGCGCGATGCTTCCGACGAGATCGTCATGGCCACTAACCGGAAAGAACCTTCTGCCCCACAGTTCATCTGCAGAGTTCGATTTTGTCGGGATGAACGAGTGCGCCACCTCCTCTTCTAATTTTTCAAGACGTCATGGTACAAGCTGCTTAAGTTTCCCGCAGAGGTTCCTGCGATAACAGGACTCACCCTGGTGCTATCTTTCTCTTCTGTGCGGGATATTCTCTTAAGGTTCCCCTCTTCACTTCTGTTCCCTCGAGATTCTCGAATGACGCAAATTCGCTACATTTCCCTCGTTTTGCTTTATTTACTTCCTCATCTGCTTCCTCTGAGTCAGCAACAAGCGCCTCTGGGCTGCCACGGGCAGGACATGTCTGAGTTCCAGTCGCTGGATGTCTAATGTACGAAGGTGATTGCTCTCGACGATATCACCTACTCTTATTTATGCTGTGTGAAGGAGCGAAATTACATAGCGGTGTATGTGCTACGTCTGAGGGTCTGAGTCCGGCGTATATAGATTGGATATACTTCAACTTAACCTCGGTAGCCTACTCTTGTTCCTGTCGTTAAGTTATCAGCAACGATCTTGCTTATTGGAAGACGGGCTTGGGTTAGGTAGGTAGCTACCAGCTGGGAGTCTCCCTAGAACATTCAGAGGGCTTATGCATTGAAGCTTTTGGTCCTGCTCGAAGCTTTCTTTGTTTGGTCATGGAAAGTACTCTAACGGATGTAGCAAATAAAGAACTCAAGGGGTCACATCAATAGATACTTTTGCGGCGCCACTGTAACTTACTAACTGCATAGGTAGCTGCTGTTCAGACGATATGCCAAGCCGGATTAACTAACTATGTACACTTAAAGGCTGAAGCGATGCCTCGGAGCCTCCTGGACCTGGTTCCCGCAATTGTTCCGATCAATAGGTATCTGCAAACCTTTTCCATCCACAAAGTACGAAACCGCGAAAAAGGGGACTATCACCATCCAACCTGAATAAGAAACAGAACTTGGTGCCCCTCTCTTCACAAGCTTTGGAAGCAGCCTTCTAGAATCTTTGACTCTTTCGATATTCCAATAAAGGACAGAAATGAATCCTGGCGAGGCTCTTGTCTGCGCCGTTCAAGCAGCCAATGTTGCTCGCTGCTATGAGCTGCTTAACGAAGGAGCCGATGTTAATCTGCGGATATATCGCAGCCAGACGTCTTTGATCTTTGCGGCGGAACTAGGGCAATCCGAGATATTGCGGCTATTACTTACGTATCTAAACGTTGATTATTGAGGCTCGTGATGACTTGGCACGGACTGCACTCTATTGGGCTTCAATCCAAGGACACGAGACTATTGTAAAGGAACTACTTCTGTGCGGGGCGGATCCTAATTATTATAATAGAAGTAGGTATACCCCGCTGTTTTTCGCTGCCTCGGCGGGCCACGAAGCTATTGTGTAGCTACTCCTTGCTATAGGGAAGGTAGATATTAAGTCGCGAGAGTTGTCGGGTCGTCTACCGATATCGGAAGCCGTAAAAGGCGCGTATACCGCGGTGGCGAGATTATTATTGAAGGTTGATAGGGTAGAGGTCGACGGTAAAGATGATTATGGGTAGACTTCGCTATAACTTACTGCTCGCGTAGGTACGCCAGGAATATTAAATATATTTCTGAAATGGATAAGAGAAAAAGGCGGGATCGATGTAAATATAACAGATACTTTTGGTCAGACGCCGTTGTTGATAGCAGCGAGGAATAGGTATATTAGGATTGTGAGAGCGTTACTGGAGATTAACGGGGTCGATCCGGATCCTTCTGATTGTCGGCTCAACACGCCTTTTTTGCTGGTAGCCAGGAATGGATGCCGGGAGATGGTGGAGGTTTTGTTGTCAACCGGGCGGGTGTAGGTTAATGTGCGAAACTATGATGGTCAAACGCCATTGACGTTAGCGAGGAGGATCAAGAGAGATGGCGTAGTGGAACTTCTCGAGTGGGTAGAGGCAAGGCGGTTGTGATAATGATACTCAGAAGCCTAAAGTACAGGAGCAGAAGCGAGGTCACTTATAGTAGATATTCCGTGCGAGGACATTATTGTTTTTAGCAGAATAGACCATATACAACTCCAACAGCCTTTGGTCGTTCAAAACTTATAATTCGTTGCGCTCAATCATTACCACGGCGTGAGCCACCTGTAATTATCTATCACGTTTTGTACAATACGTCTGGATTCAGGCATGTTGCCGAGGGTTGCCTTGTGGGCAAAGGACATGCCGGATCTGGGAAATACGTGGGCAGCTCCGTGCGTGGTCTTGAACACAATCGGAAAAGACATTCAGTCTCACTGGCAATGACAGACTAGGAGGGTAAAGGAACTATCCATGGTTCACAAGTCACCAGACTGAAATTTGGAAAGTGCTGATGCTGTTGTCTACTGGGGCGGTGCTGCTTTGAATCACGTCTTGTGTGGTAAAGTTGTACTTAGCACCTTCATCTGCCAGCGTGGCTCAATTTGTATCCTATCACGTCGAAGAGTTTCCGACTCCGATATCCAAAAATAATCAAGGCATCTCATCTACAACCAGCCCGATAATGGCCCCTCGGCCGACCACGTCGAGGGGGAGTTCGTGGAAGCCAGCATCGCTTGATACACGGCCGAATCATGATCCGCGGATAAAACCTCGGTGCCCGTGCAAGCTTCTCCCTTACCCAGGGGTGCTTCCCATTATATGAGAAGTGGACAGCGTCCGACATGTTAAACCACAAGTCATATTTGTTGTAAGATTCAGGCGCAAGCGGATTGAACGGTCTCCCGTCCATGCCCGGTGCTCGCGGGCCCAGCCAGATGTGCTCGGGATGCGAGATCCCCACAAAGTCTGTCTGTTTGGCTTGCAGCCACTCCTGGTAGAGCCAGCGGGCCATTGTATCGCGAGTCCAGTTGTGAATTTTGTACTGGAATGTCGAGGTGTGGAGGTATTCGAAGAACTCGAGTGTTTCGGGGAGCTGTTGGCTGGATGTCATGGCCAGATGGTGGAATTTTCTCAGCGTCTGCGTGTCTGTCGGATCAACCAGTTGGATATATTCTTCCCCCAAGTGCCCGAACAGCCCTGACAGTAGCATCTCCTTCCGGCTGAGATGGATCATGACCGGATTCTCCAGACAAACATAGCACTCCTTCAACTGTGACAGGACCGTCCAATCCGCCTTGTCACTCGACGAGCGCAATGCACCCCTCAACCGCGCCTCAGCGATCAACGTCCCCCGATACCGCGCCGCATAATAAAACAGATACAAATCCGGATTCTCCAACGCCCAGAACATCACGCTCTCAAGTCCGGGACACCAATACTGCGCCACGATATCCGTCGTCGCGTCCGACCACATACTCTCAACGTACTCCGGTACATTGGGGTCATCTTCGTGGAACAACACTCGGCCCGTTTCATGGGCTACGGCGCGCGATTCCCGACACACGCGAGTGATCACGGGGGATCTCCAGCTCTCGCGCGATGCCCAGCCGTTGCCTCGACAGCGCGATTTCTCGTATACCAGGCATGGCAGCATGGTGTCGAAGACGCGCGTTTTCGGAAGACATTCTTTCCAGATCATGCGGCGGAGTTCCGGGGGCAGGCGTGGGAATAGCAGGAATTCCTCGGCCATGGCTGGCGGGGGGATTGGAGCAGAGCCGAAGCCAAAGCCAAAGCCAAAGCCACAGCCGGAGCCAGATCCAAGGCCCTGGATTCCATTATCGGTGTTGTTGGCTGCTTTTGTATATACCAGGGCGAAGGGAATTGAGCTCTGCATAGATAGAGCCTCGACTGCGGCTCTCGCCACCCCGCGTAGCGACTGGTCCCGCCTTACCGGTTGTGGTTAGTTCGGTGAACCATTTTACAGTGGTCATGCATCACAATGTCCAAGTTGCGAGTGTCCTGGGCTCAGAACGGTGGCGAAAAGAGGAAGATAGCAGTCTTCATCGGCCTGGATTGCTCAATTCTTCTCCTCAACGCTGGGTGGGTAAGACACGGGATCGCGAAGGCCGACGGGCTAGATTCCGGATGTAAACGCCGACCATAGAATCGACGCCGACCAGAGAATCGGCCGGGAGGTCGGCGATGCACCTCGAAATTTTTTTTCGCACTAGCAGTTCGCCGGTTATTTCTTAGTCACTGAACAGTTTGCAGCCCGGGGGGAAACCGTTCGATATCCATGTGACCATTCTTGCCCGAGTTGAAACATGCAGCAGTGCAAGCAATTATTCTTCGGTCGGGGATGTCATCGCTTTCTGTCCTTCGGCCGCGATCCTCAGGTTTGGAACTTTGGCCACATTCCTCGTAACGGAGCCGATCCGGCCAATCCACGTGGATCCAGCGGAACCGAGCTTTGGCCCATCATCCATGTAGTAAGTTGTAACACGGACGTTTGTCCGCGAGGATTATTGGAATGTGGACGGTACATGTTTGCATGAATTTGGAATCAACTTGTATACAGTACCTCCTGCCAGGTGCATTGCTAATGCGATGGTTGGTCATGTGATCACCGATGGAGCTCGTCCTGGGTTTGCTGCCTGCGTTCGGTCTTGTTCCCTGACTTGGCAGGACTCTTACAGAGAGACCAGCCCTCACCCTGGACCCTGGTTCTGCTCGACCGTTCTCGCATGATCTCATCCCCTTTGCTCTCGTGATCTGGCGCGACAGCGCCATCAATCGCACGTGCCAAGCACTCCAGTCTCGGTCTCTCCAGACTCCAGGTGTGGGATGGATCTGACTCCCGAAAACTGGGGAAATGAGGTCTCCAGGTTCGATGAGCTAGACCCCAGAATCTGGAGGCTAGAAGACGCGACGCGACCGATGATTTCCAGCCAATCAGCCCAGTTGGGACCATGTCTCGTAATTGTTTCGCCTACTATGGACCATTGATATTGGACTGGGGGCGTGGAAAGCCAATTTACACATGACTCGTACAAGGTGGCTGGAAACGCAAATATACTAATTTGAATTTTGCACATGGTTTATAATCAGAGTTCTTCTGGAATGAAGCACCCCGCGGAGTACCGGGAAATCATAAAATGCTGTTGTCGGCTCCCCGTCCAGGGTCGCATTCGTGAAGTATAGAGAAATAGGCTGCTTCAGTCTTTGTGGACGATCAAAGGGCTGATGATTGAAAATCAAAGAGCAGGACAGCATCTATGAACCTCCCAGTGGCTCCCACTACTAGCCTCGCGTCGACAGACTCGACAGAGTCGACACTACTAACTAGGCCAAGACCCTGGCTCGTGCAAAAGACGACGGGAGAACGGGTCTTCCCTGGACGAGAAAGCGCCAGCTCTCCATTCTATTGGACCCGATCTCCGTGTCAGGCGGGGAAAACCTTTGCATCACGGACCAGTTCGGCTACGCGGAGTCAAAGAACGCACCGGGTTCGGGGCGAGACGTAAGACTTGGGACTAGCCAAAAGCCAACTCCCCGCCTCTTTCGGTTTAGACTCGTTCGGTTCACAGTTGCTGTCCACATCTTCAAAGTTCTGTGGTTGGGCCGGGTGAATTTTAATTTAACAGGGAGGTCCGTGGTTCGCGGGGGAGCACGTTTTGGACCAAGGGGATTCGATCGTTAGACGCCATCGGGCTCGCGTCCAGTGAGAAGGACTCGGCTGGCATGAGCGGGGTGACGGGGTCGAGTTGTGGGAGAAAAAGACGCGATGGCAAAAGATGAGGAACGACTGCTGAGAAGATCTTCACATTGTACGAGTGATTGATTATCGTTACACTGGTCTGACTGGCAGAGAGGGTAAAAACTAAGAACAGATCGAACGAGAACAAAGGAGGCGAGCTGCGCCTCGACCGGAAAACCGGGGAAGCTGGACTTGTGGACAGCCTGTGGGGAATAATTGAGTCTGCCCAAGTTCCCTTCCAAAGCGAGCCGACATTCTGAGTTTCTGACTCCTGGTCCTGTTGCCTCTTTGGCACTTCTCCATGCGGAGATTTTGACACTCACCCTAGCGCCTCTTTTTCTCTTCCTCGGCCTCGATCGAGTCGCACCACTCTTTTTCCTTTCTTATTCCCTCCATCACCCCCTCCTCCTCCCCCCTGCTTGATCGCCCATCTTTGGATCACGACTCATCGCATCTCATGAGCGCAATCGCACGCTCTGTCGGCGTTGATCGGATCCCGACCGTCCTGGTTCGCTCACCATGACCGCTCCACTTGCCGACGCGGATGGCGCCTATTCTGGGCAAAATCTGGTGTTGATCCTGAGTATCGTGACCTTGCTCAGCCTGGCCATCTATAACTCCATCGAGCTGGTCATTCTCATCCTCTGCACCTTTCGACACTGGCGCGGTCTCTACTTCTGGAGTTTGCTGCTGAGCGGCCTGCTCGGCGTGGTGCCACAGGCCGTCAGCTTCATCTTAAAGGACATGGCCCTGGCGCCACTATGGTTTTCTCTCACTCTCTCGACCATCGGCTGGTATTTCATGGTCACCGGCCAGGCCGTCGTGCTGTACTCACGACTAAATCTACTGGTGAATGATCCCAGAGTCTTGCGCCGCGTTTTGATTATGATTATCACCAACGCGATCATCCTACATGTCCCCACCACCATTCTCACTTACGGCTCAAATTTCGCCAAATCCAACAACGCCATTTGGTCACAGGCCTACGGCGTCATGGAGCGCATCGAACTAGTCGGCTTCTCCGTGCAGGAAATAGTCATCTCCTACCTCTACGTGGTGCAGGTCATCCGAAACCTGCGCATCGTACCCCCAAACTCACGCATCCACAAAGTACACCGCAAGACGCTGTACTACGTTCTCGCCATCAACGTCTTTCTCATCTGCCTGGACGTGGCCCTCCTTATTATGGAATTCACCAACCGCTACACCATCCAAACCGCACTCAAGTCCTTGGTGTACAGCATCAAGCTGAAGCTTGAGTTCGCGGTCCTCAACCGACTTATCTGCCTTGTCCGACCAGATCAAATGGGCTCGGATGACTACTGGCAGCCTTCACCAGATCCTAGTCCCCGGACACCCGGGGGCCTGGGTCATGAGCTCACAGATTATGGTGGGTTTTCACGAGTTGAGTCTTGCGACACTGCGTTGAGGAGTCCGAAGGCGCAGGTGGTGAGGATAAACAATACATTTAAATCCTGACCTTCCCATGTGAATATGGTCCAGATGCTGTATTTAAGATATTTAAGATTAATGATATGACCTAATGTCCACCAATCTGTTGAAAACGGAATGTAATCATATGTGATTAGCCAAATGAGTAGTCTTACCTGGATATCCGACCTGACAGTGAGCTCTAGCTTGGGCTGAGTGAAAGTCATGCCTTCTAGTCATAACCTGTCCACAAAGGAAGCTACCTATCAGGCTATCACCAGTAAGCTTACTTTGACTTTGCTCTCATCGGCCGTGGCAGAAGGCGTGACCTCACGTTGCTCTGGCCTGACAAGGCGCTCACTGTCTTGATGACATTGTCATTCCCTTGAGACCTGTGGGCCCCCATACAACTCGCAGATGCAAACTTGATCTCTCAGACGATGGGTCTTGAGACGACACGACTCGACTTCATCTGGTACTCCGTAGATTCTATACTGCTGATCGGTTGTGGGGCTCACCAGCCACTCGCCGCCTATCATGCGGGGTCACATGTGTGGCAATGCACCGCCACCGGGGTGCTATGCCTGAGGCGTCCTGATAAGCCTCGACTCCTCGTCATTTCAGGCATCCTCCTTCCATCACTCTTCACGCATCTCCAGCGTGGTCATCCATCTCCCGTCTATCAGTATGGCGCCTGCCAACGGGCACCTGCTGCTCCCAAAATTTTGGAGAGCAGCAAGGTACGTTGATCCCCCTTCCTCGACTTTGATGATGATCTGAGTCATCCGCTGACGCCGTGTTACTACAGGTTTGCCTATGAGAAGGCTGCAAAGGCTATTAGAGCCAAACTCCCAGAACCTACACAACACGCTCAATTAAGATACCAACCCGTCTATGCCCGCATCAATGCTCGGCAGCCCATCAATCGAGCCGCGGCCATCCGACAAGCCCGCAGCCGCTACTTCTCCACCCGTGCGGCTGGTGCCTTTGTCTCTGCAGTTCGATCTGGCCTCCAGGCTGATGCCAGTGCCTACAAGACGACTCGGGTCGCCTCGAACATTAAAAAGATCACCAGCCGTGCTCCGTTTGCGTCTACTCTTCGTCCGAATTTGACCGGAGGGACGCTGGGTCGCACCGCGGGTGGATATGCCATCGGGGCTGGGCGATTTGGTGGTGCCCGTTATTTCTCTCACGGGCCCGCTGCTCCCGCCCAGGTGATTCAGAATGTTTCCCAGGGCGTCCGCGCATTCTTCCTGTCGGGTCAGAAAGTCCGCTTTGATGGGATCGACCCGCAGACGGGCGAGAAGCGGTACAAGGCTGTCAGCGTTTTGCAGGATCAAGCCGGTCGCAAGATGACCGCCGTCCCTCGCAGTGCTCCCGGATCGAACCTCGATTTCCTTCTGTCCCCCACGATCACCGCCTTTGGTGCTTTCAACGGCCTGAACAAGAAGACTGGATTCGAGGCTGTTCAGACGCTGAACTCGGACGGTCTTATGGACTTTCTTTCTGCCGACTTTGCCCGGGCTCTGAAGGAGTTTGCTACAGTGTTAAACGACTTAAAGCGTCTTTCAACGTTGGGCGATCTTCCCATCTCCCTGCACGATCGCTCCACGATTCGTGTCCGGTTCCCTGGTTGCGACGCAGACACCGTTGAACGTTTATGCGATGAAGTTGGCGTTCAACGAGGCCGGATCGTGCAAGACGAAGATTTCAATCTTCGCACTGGCGCTGATCTTGCTCTCCTGTTCCCATTTGCTCCCAGCGTAGCCGCCTCATCAGACACAGAGTACCTCTTTGAGAAGGCTTCTAACCCGCAGACTCACCCATCCAATGAAATTGACTGGCATGGCATGCTCACGCCGGAATTTGGCAGCCCCTTCACGGGGGATTCGGGCGTTGACTCCGGCAGGGCGATCAGTTTCGAGGACAAGGAGCTATTTGGTAGCAACCCTTGGACCTCCTCGCACTCGGCCTACTCGAGCATCAACATTAGTGAGCTCGGGGATCGGCCGTTCTTCCCGGAAATCTCTAGCGCTGGTTTGCCGGAGCCCACCCCGGAGTACGATGTTGAGGGAATATACCAGTTCTTGGCTGAATGCGATCGCGCACGCCGCTGATCTGCTATTTGAGTAGATTCAGAGCGTTTTCATTCTTTTTTTTCATTATTATGCATCGATTACTTTGTTTTGACTCAGGCTAGGCTGGCCCCCTTGATGATAGCGCGATACCACTCCACTCACTTCGCATTTCTTTTCTACTTGTTCTATATCAGTGATTATTCAATGTCAGATCTCTAACCAATCTTTCGTTTCCTGTAAATTCGTCGTGATCGTCTGCCCTGAACTAGTGACCAGTAGCCTCACATTCCCCAGGCTATGGAGAAGCTAATTCCCGGACTTCCCCACTTGATGCCAGCCACCAACCGCCACGTAGAGCCACGGCGTTCCGCGGATAGTCGATCTTATCTCAATCACGATACAGTTGAGACAACAAGAAACAATCAGTGGTTTTGTTCCGCAACAAAACTGTCCCTGGCTCGGCAGACACGCCGTGTTTAGCATGCATATGTGTCTTTGTCTCGGTGACAAGTAGCAACAATGAGGATCGACCCATTCCATCTACTTTTGGGGCGGGAGTTTCTTCCGTGCGAAACACGCCCAGCTTTGAGTCTGGGATTGTGATTCATGGATGAATCAAGGTGCGCAATTTCAGACTTCCACAAAAGATTAAGTCGTCCTTCCAACTTAGCCAATATGGACGGCCTGACATGGGATCCCTTTTCGGAGCTCCAACCCCAGCATGTTGGTGGATGGTGTCAACCCCCGGTTGTTTTAGACTTGGGGCGCCAGCACACGCGGGATGGCGTTAAGCCATCGGATGTATTGTGGAGGTATATAAAGCCCATTGAATCTGTTTGAAGTCCTGCTGTTTCGAAAGATAGACACGTCGAGGCCTGGAAGCCCGGAATAGCATACGCTTTCAAATTATCACTCATCCGCGGGACGGTTCAACTCTCAACATGCGATCTTTCATCCCTCTTGTGCCTTGCTGGCTCATTCGGCAGCAGCTGGAGTCATCCATGCACGGGCAAGCTCGTCTTCGACCGCGAGTGCAGCGTCTGTCACCCCTGCAGCGACGACTGGCAATCCCTTCTCGGGATACCAGCTCTATGCCAATCCCTTCTATTCATCCGAGGTCTATGCCTCCGCCATACCCTCTATGACCGGGGCAGCTCAGGCAGCTGCCAGCTCGGCCGCAGTGGTGCCGTCATTCTTCTGGCTGTGAGTTCACTTTTCGGTTAGATGTGTGTTCCAATGCTAACCATACCTGCTTCACAGCGACACGGCCGACAAGGTACCAACCATGGACAAATTCCTCGCCGACATCCAGTCCAAGAACGCCGCTGGAGCGAGCCCACCATGCGCGGGTCAATTCGTGGTCTACGATCTCCCCGATCGTGACTGCGCTGCGCTCGCGAGTAACGGCGAATACTCCATTGCCGATGGCGGTGTTGCCAAGTACAAGACATACATTGATAACATCAAGGCGACTCTGACAAAGTACTCGGATGTTCACACTATTCTCGTGATCGGTGAGTCACTCCTCAAGTAAAACTGATAATGTGGGAACCATTCTAACGTTTGCGGTAGAACCCGACAGTCTAGCCAACCTAGTCACAAATATGAACGTCGCTAAATGCGCAGGCGCACACGACGCATACCTCGAAGGCGTCAACTACGCCGTGACCCAGCTGAACCTCCCGAATGTGGCCATGTACATCGATGCCGGTCAGTAAACACCCGTCTACAAGGACCTGACCCTTCAAATCCTTAACTATCCCCAGGCCACGCCGGATGGCTAGGCTGGCCCGCCAACCTGAGCCCCGCGGCTACACTCTTCGCGCAGGTCTACAACAACGCCTCCCAACCGGCCTCACTTCGAGGTCTGGCTACCAACGTCGCAAACTACAATGGCTGGTCTCTATCTACCTGTCCCTCGTATACGTCGGGTGATTCGAACTGCGATGAGAAGAGATTTGTTAATGCGCTTGCTCCGTTGCTTAACAGTGCGGGCTGGGATGCGCATTTCATTACTGATACTGGTCAGTCTAGACCTTTATCCCTAAGCTTGGCCTGTATCCAGATATCTGTGTGAGATCTATGACTGACTTGTTTTTTCAGGCCGCAATGGCGTCCAGCCCACCCAACAACAAGCTTGGGGCGACTGGTGCAACGTGAAAGGCACTGGCTTCGGCGTCCGACCGACTACCGACACCGGTGACGCCCTGGAAGACGCCTTTGTCTGGGTCAAGCCTGGTGGTGAGAGTGATGGGACCTCGGATTCGTCTGCTACGCGCTACGATGCCCATTGTGGATATAGTGATGCGCTGCAGCCTGCGCCCGAGGCCGGGACTTGGTTCCAGGTAAGGCTGGGAGTTTTTGATGGCATTTCATTTTGGGGTGGAAGATACTGACATTTTGTGGGTAGGCTTACTTTGCTCAGCTTGTTGAGAATGCGAATCCTTCGTTCTGAGTGGTACATGTGGTGAAGTTGATGAGATTGTTTGGTGGATTTGGAGGTTGTTGGTTACAGATGAGAGAGAGGAATATTAGAGATGGAATGTCCTCCGACACAGTGTAGCTCCCAATTGCAATAAGGAAAAATGAGCACTGCTCGATATACAGTTCAGATAGGAAGAAATATTGTTCTTTGATGGTTTGCAAGCACTCAAAAGCTGGGAGGCAAGAAAACCATCGCCCAATGGACCTCCTGCTCGTCAGACCCCAATTCTTAGCGTATGCCATGCATTCATTCTCAAAGCAGCTCGGCGTGGTCTCTAAGATCGGCTATGCTCTCCAAGAGAATCGTAGGTAGATATTACCAACGCAACCCTCCCCTGCATATCTTCCGTGTTTCTTCCTGATCTCATGACCACGTCAAAGGCGTAGGTGGGGCACGATGGACACGAAGCCACCCCAGGGAGACATCAGCCATGCAAACCAATGGGACTAATGATGATAGAACTCTCGCAATCGAAATGGCGTAGGGTGGAAACTTCGTCAGCAACCCCAGTAATCTGCGCGTGCTTAGGTAGCCATTCTACAGTGCAGAAGATCGATTGGAATGCGCTCAAACTACTTGAAAGGACGATCGCCCCGCCTAGCATGCTACTTTATGTATCTTTATCATCCGAGGTATATGTTACCCACGCGCAAAACTTAAAGCATGTTCTGGTGAGACATCGCGTCCGGGGTGTTGATTTTCGCTTATATAGTATGATGTTCCTAGCACCCTGAGATCATACTGTAGCTTGTTGTCTATAAGTTTTCTCGTCTTTAATAGGCATAATGATTCTTAATTGCACGTTTGACTAGTGCCCCTTGTAGGGAATGACTATATATTCTCTAGTAGTACTTAATGATGCAAAATAAAGAGTGTGATTAGAAATTAATATTAATAGCTATAGAGAGAATCACTGATGAGCCCTGATAACATACGTGAGCTAACGGCTTTAAGCTGGCAGAGCTCCTCTTAGCTTAAGTATAAGTAAATATAGGGTTTATTCGGCCTCTCTAGCTATTCTAGCCCGTTGGAAGTCAAATACTAGAGTATATGGGTACTGAAAATATAAAAATATCTTTTACTAATATTTAAACGTCTAGATGCCCTATTGTTTCTTATATATCTTCCCCGCCTATACCCAGCTCACTGTTGATCACTGAAGCCGCCGATTTAAGGGTTCTGCGTAACTTTGACTCCTTAATGAGTTGGTTTATCTTAACTAGGTCTATGGCAATAAGATTCCTAGTAGCGCGGGCACGTTTCTAGATATGGATACCTTCTTGGAGAGATAGCCCTCGAGTAACGGGAAACCCAGAAGATGGTGCTTACTCCGGATCAAGCGAATCAATGTCATATGATATATGTATTGGCGTTTCGTCACCAAGATGTTCCCACGTAAGCTCTATAATTGCTTAAATATTATGGCTATAAACGAGTCAGAAAAAGAAAAACTTCCTACTAGGTTTTTAGGTAAGATTATACCTGTTACGTTATCTCCTCTTGAGGCTATACTCAGGTTTATGCCTTAGGCCGTGGGGCCTAATTTGATTCTGCCGAAACGGCGGTCCTTCGGCGGTGAGTCGAAGGCCGTTCGGCAGCACAGCTGGAAGGAAGCGCTACATGCGCGTTACACGATCTCCCCATATCTTATTCTGTCGACGACGAATCGATCAGAGATTGGTGGTCTCTCGACAGGGATTCGGCGGGGAAGCCGGCCCGAATGCACGATCTCGTATTACCCCTCCTTTAGCTGAATCGGACTGTATTGTGTGTGTCTTTGGCCATAGGGACGAATGTATGTTAAATAGCTCCAGAGAGTGAGCTCCTTGAGGGGATCCTCAAGAAACAGTCTTTGACTCAATTTAACTTGGTGCTTTCTCTCCTACCTGATTGACAGGCCTTCTACCCTGCAAGTAGATACTATCACACCACCCTGGCCACCCTTTCCTATCACTGATTTTTAAACTAATATAACTCCACCAAAACGATATGAATTCATCTCAAATTAGCGCCTATTACATCGAGTAATCTTATGGCCTATCTCCCCACACCCACTACACCTTTGCGGAGCCCTCCTGCGTGCTAAATCTGCCTGATTCGCCGATTCGCCCGCGTTATGCGATACCACCGGGCTATCTTCTACTGGCTGCTCTAGCTGCTGAGCTAGCTGCTGAGCTAGCTGTACGCCTTCTCTAGTAGTTAGGCCTTCTTCGCGTGGCATCTGCCGATTCGAGCGTGTACGTTTCTGGCGTTTCTTCTCATTCGCGGCGCGTAGGCTAGCTATCTTATGCCCTAGTAGCGTAGTGTTGTGTAGTGCTATAGAGTGGCCCTTAATAATTTGGTCTAGTAGGGTGTTGAATGGGTTCGGAGGGCTATTTGACCGCTACTTTAGTAGATCTTTAACTATCGAAGCTTGCTTTTGTAGCTGAATCACGGTCCTAGGCGTTTTTGGTGTGAATTGGCTAGATCTGCTGCTTGGTCGGCTGGCCGGTGGTGTAGGCGTTCGGAGCGAGATATTTAGCTTCGATAGGACACGCTCTGGCTTAAACGGCGTGATACTAGTAGTAGCAAAGCTATTTTGGATAGTCTGCGGCTTAAAGGCCTTAATTCGCGCCCGGGGATATTCTGCGAGAAAGTTAAGCTTATCGATGTGGTTATAGCTAGCGCGGGCGAGATTGCTCACGAAGCGACCGTACGCACGCTTAAGCAGCGCGAAGCAGCTAATATCTAGCGGTTAGAGTAGATACGAAGAATGCGCCGGCATATAAAGCGGTATAATATTATTATCCGCGCAGATCTTATCGAATTGTGGTGTAAGGTAGCTACCGTGGCTATCAAGAATTAATAGCCGATATCGACCTCGTACACGCGAATTTATATACGGAATAAAGTGCTCCTGTAGCTAGCGAAGGCCTATCTTATCGGTAGTCTAATGTTACGAGGCAGACCGTCAGAAACCCGCGGGGGATGACGACAGCCAACCAAACCCGCAAGAAAGACAACACCTGCAGCAGTCACGTGCGACCAATGAGGAGCATTACACATATGCTTCCCAGGAGCAAGATCACATAGAAAAGGTGCTCCCAGGAGCAAAGTGGGTCCGTGTAAAAGGGCATTTTACACACCCACGATCAGTGATCAATCAGGGTGATCAAGGACACCGTGTCCTTGGGGCGGACAATATCCTGTGTATATAGCCACATATATCTCGGATATTGTCTGGCATAACGAACTAACCGATCGAGCAACCACGTGACTAGATCCTATCACCGATAGGATTACTAGCGCGGGAACTTATCAGCGATAAGCCCTAGCGCATTAGCGATGAGTCTCGACTTATCACCGATAGGAAGGACTGGATATATAAGGACACTCTTTTACTATTATATATTTAGTTCTTCGCGATTAATTATATATTATTACTTAATTATTACCTTTAGACTTCGTACTCTACGGTTCACCCTCAAGATAACCTAACCTATAAGTAGGGGAGCTCACTTCGTGGTAACACTTAGTGACTGACTTACTTAGCGCGCACTCTGGTATATCCTATAAGATACTTAAAAGGACCCGAGCCCGTATAAGGCTTAGCATAGTAACGGTACGGTTGCGAGATACTCTTAGGATTCGAAGTAGAACTAGGTAAGTATAACCTATTCGAGTTCTACTTATAGTGACGTAGAGGCCGTGCGTAATATATTAATCGCCCTATCTTTGAACCGTGAAGCAAAGTTATTATAGTAGGCAACGATAGCACTATAAGTAACGTTTTGAGTAGATCGAACCCTACTCTACCTACTAACGCGTAACTTATAGAGATAATCTCCTAGTTATAGGAATAACTCGTGTAGGCATAGAGCTAGTAAGCTACTACCGTTAAACTACCTAAACCTAAGTTTTACTATAGCGAACGAACTAAGCTTCGCGCCTTCTTAACTTAGATAGATATATAACTCCGTATCATTAGATATAACGGGGAAGCTAATAAGGTTATCTACGCTTCTATCTACCTATATAGATAAGTATTCGAATAGTTTAAACTATATATCAGAGAATTTAATAAGAAACCGCGTAACGACTAGGGAGATATTACTAAGGCTATATTCGCGTCCTACGCGACCTTTAAGAAGAAACTTAAGTAAACCTTCGGCGATATCGACGCCGCTAGAACTATAGAACGACGACTCGATCGACTACGATAAACCGGATCGGCTAGCGTGTACGCCGCTAAGTTCTAGTAAATTATCTTATATCTCGATTTCGACGACGATACCTATATCTAGATCTTTAAGTAAGGACTTAAGGAAGATATAAAGGACGAACTTATAAGGTTCGATAGACTATAGGAGCTTTATAAGATAATCGAACTCGCGATTAAGCTCGATAATCGACTTTACGAACGTAAGCTCTAACGATAAGAGTAGCGATAGGGGAACGGCTAAGGATTAGTAATCTACTAATACTGCCGCTACGAGGGTAGGTAAGGACAATAGCGATAATAACCGAGGGAGTATAGTAATCCCTATAGACTAAGACTAATAGAGCTCGACGTAGCGAGACTCCCTACCGAAGAATAGAAAAGAAGAAAAGATAACAATCTATATTTTAATTATAGAGAACTAGGACACTAGGCGCGTACGTATAAGAAGCTACGTAACGACGCGAAACGAGTAAGATAGGTAGATAAGCTAAAATCATAATAACTATAGGCGACCTAAAGTAACGAGGTCCGGCCCTAGTAGCTTTAAGCTACTTAGGATAAGCAGGAAGACTTCCTAGAGATAGATTAGGAAGGAATCGAGAGTTAAGGATAGACCTAGTATAGTCCCTAGAACACTATCGACTCCCAGGAATTATTATACGATTCCTAGGACGTAGGCGAAACAGCCCTAGGAACACCTACCGCGTTCTTAGATACTAAAGAGATCCTAGAAACTCTGCCTACGCTCCTAGGAACGGATAAACCTAAATAGCCTTATAAAGACCCTAAGGCGGTCGATGTGAAGGGCTGTAGCAGAATTGATTCAATTGTACTAGGCCAACCTGCTGTTTACAACCATCTTGAGGAGGGAAGGGAAACGGCCCCTTCTCGGTGGTGAAACGGTGTGAGGGCCTTTCTGCCGAAGGCGGTGTCTTTCCTCCAATCTTCCCGTCAACGGATCTATACGGCTATAGCATATGGTTTACTGCCGGGCTCTGGCCCGTTACAGTACCCCCCTCCTTATCCTAACGGTGGATATAGCAATTTCGTCTCTATAGGGCCGCTTCGGTGGTGAGATAGGCCCGAAGCGCTCTTTATACCTATAAAGTGCTTCACAGTCTTCAATAGAAGCTAATAGTTCCCACGTAGTCTCTGCATAACCAGTCCACTTCACTAGAACTTCCGTTCGTGCGCCCCTTCCCACACGCTTCACGCGATGATCTAAGATCTCCTCGATCTAGTACTCTAATTCACCATCAACTACTAGTAGAGGCAGCTACGAGTCGTCCACGATCTGCGAAGGAAGCGGGTCCGTGGCGGCGGGTCTTATAAGGTCTATATAGAATACCGGATATACCCTAGTTAGTATATCTAGACGCACTATATATAGCGAAGGCACTTCTTGTACGGTGTATTTCGCGTATATCTAGTCTAACTTCTTTGAATACCGTTAAGATCGAATATTCTTAAGGTTTAGCTATACTTTATCCCCTACTCGATAAGTTAGCGCTGCCTAACGTAACTGGTTAGTATACTCCTATTGTCTATCTTACGTAATAGCGATTGCCGCCTATACCTAATCGGTGGCTTCCTGTAGTCGTTCCACGAACGTTTCGCTAGCGCGTCGAGGTCCGATTACTTCGCTTATACTACTATTACTATCCTTAATTCTAATCGGATCAATATAGAAGCCGTGCGTGAAGAAGAAGGGAGATAGCCTTATAGAGGAGGCATCTCGGTTATTGATCGTGATAGCTACGACAGGTAATAAACTCATCCAGTCATCTTAAGCGTACGACGTAAATACGCGCAGAACCCGTTCAACTTCTTAGTTCGCCCGTTCAGTAGATCTATCTATCTGTGGGTAGAAAGCGGTAGAGAGTCGGCGCCGAATCGATAGCTTTTCGTAGACGGTCTCCCAGAAGCTACTAATAAATTATAGTCCACAGTTACTTGTGATTGCTAGTGGCAGACCATAGTGTATATAAAAATGCGTTAGGAAGGCCTTAGCTACCCGCTCCGCCGTCGTTTTAACTATTCCGACTAAGATAACTCCCTTCGTTAGGCGGTCTGTAATTACTAGGAGGTTCGTCGCTTAATTCTCCTTCGACGGGGGTAAATCAGTAATAAAGTCTATTAAGATATTAGCCTAGATTCGCTAAGGAATCGGTAGCGGTTTTAATAGGCCGTGTTTCGTATTACGCTATACTATACTCCTACCGTAAATAGTGTAGTTCCGTAAGAATCTCCTCACGTCTTTCGCCGCTCTAGGCCAGAAGAACCGCCAGGATAATATCGAATACGTAGCGTCTCGCCCTAGGTGGCCTATGATATAAGAGTCATGAATCTTCTGGATGATTCCCGTACGTAGTGGTTCGCTATCGGGAATCTAGGTCCGTTAGCGGAATTGAAGTAGTCCTCGGTCGTCTAGTTAGTACTCTGAAAGGCTAGTCTTCACGCCCGTTTCGGCTACGACTCGTCGTTCTCCGTTCTTTAATACCTCCGAGTACGTATAGTACGTTAGGTCTATAGACCTCGCGCGTTCCTATTCTTACTAGAGATCCGTTTCTTCGAAGAGTTACACTAGAGTTACGAAATCTAACTCAACCTCTTCGTCTATGATATTCCTTAGTCGTCCGGTGCGTATCGATACCTTTTCGAATATCTTTCGGAACCGATTCGATAGCCTTTCGTCTTCAAAGCTTTAGGGTATATCCTAGCCGCGCCGGGATAGTATATTAGGGCGGGATATATATTGTCCTGGCCGGTATTATAGCGTGAAGTTAAATTCGCTTATTAAATCCGCCTATTATATCTATCGTTCAGAGAGCTAACGAATCTTATTAAAGTAACGTAAGTTCTTATAATCCGTTACGATAGTAAAACGAGGGACTATCTTTAGCTCTAGGCGCTATTCACGTAACGCGCGTATGATCGCTAGTAATTCCTTATTATAGATCTCGTAATTCGACTCCGCCGGTAATAGTTTCTAGGAGATATAGGTATACGGCGCTAATCGACTATCGTCTTACCGCTAAGATAGCACCGCTCCGGTAGCGTATCCTAATAAATCCGTCTCTATAACGGTCTCGCGGTCCTCTTTAAAGTAGGTAAGTATAGGAGCCATAATAAATAGTTCCTTTAATTCGGCGAAGGCTTCCTA
Source organism: Penicillium simplicissimum (assembly GCA_024706585.1). Taxonomy (NCBI): domain Eukaryota; kingdom Fungi; phylum Ascomycota; class Eurotiomycetes; order Eurotiales; family Aspergillaceae; genus Penicillium; species Penicillium simplicissimum. Next base: position 2,558,179 of record JAMZTW010000129.1, on the reverse strand, counting down.
GTAGTCCTAGATCTATTAAAATTCTACCCCCTTCTTTATTAGATTTAAGAGAGGTACCGAGACGGTAGCGAAACGCGGGATAAACGATCGGTAAAAGTTAGCGAATCCTAGGAATCCTCGTATATCTCTTACATTCTTTAGTGTCTCCTATACTCGAATAGCTTTAACCTTTTTTAGATCTACGTATAGGCCTTCTCCTGCGCGAATAATAAACCTAAGATATTTCACCGAAGTCTGTTCGAACTCTGACTTCCCGATGTCGTATTAGAGGCCGGCCCTCTATAGCTTTACTAGCACTTTACTTACTTTTCGCCGGTGGTCCGCTAGCGATCCTAACGAGTAGATAATAATATTATCGATATACGCGGACACAAAATCGTCTAGGTATTCGCGTAGGGTCTAGTTAATATACCGCTAGAACGTCGCTAGCGCGCCGGTGAGGCCGAATAGCGTTATACTCTACTTAAAGAGACCGTATCGTATACGAAACGCTATCTTCCACTCTTCGCCTAGGGCGATTCGGATTTTATGAAATACCGTAATGATATCGAGTTTAGTAAACTATCTTACTTTCGCTATATTCCGTAGGGTCTCACGAATTAGAGGGAGGGGGTAACAGTCCTTAACGCTTATCTCGTTTAACCCCCTATAGTCGACACAGAAACGGACTCCACCCCCGGGCTTTCGTACGAGTAACACCGGGGTAGCAGCTAGTGACTAACTAACACGTATGAAATTTTTGCCTAGTAGGTCAGTCAGGGTTTTTCGCAGAAACAACAGTTCTTCTCGATTTATTCTATATAACGGTCCGTATAGCGGTTGCGCCTTGTTGCCGTTTCGGTCACGTTTTAACGGGATCTTATAGTCAATCCCTAGGCGATAAGGAGGAAGTTCGTTCGCGAGTTATTGACTAAACGCTTTAAGCTATTTCTAATAATGCCTTAGTAGCTTTTCCTTTAGGTTGATATATATCTTCGGTCGTAGCGCTTTATCGATATCATCTAATATTACCTTTCTAATCTATAGCCGTTCCGGCTCCGAAACACTATCGAATAGCTATCGAATCGACTACGCTGATACCTTATTCGCCCGTAGGGTCTTCACTCTAGATAGTCCGATTAAGGGATCCCGCCTATTCCAACAACGCGTTTAATAGCCGTCTCCGTCGTAAATATCTAAATACCCTTTCTTAGCTAAGTACCGGCCGTTTACCTACTTAAGCTAAGGGTCGCCTAATATTATCTTATCTATCTAGTTCTCGATAATATAGGCGAACACGTTTTCCTATTAGTAGCTATAGATATTAGCGTTAAGATACGTAACGTAGATAATTCGCCCTTAATTCGCTATAACCCCGTCTAGGGTTCGCGTTAGAATACGAATACGCGGGAGATCAAGAGATTTAACGAGCTTTCTATTCACTATTATATAACTTTAGTAGCCTTAGTTAACTAGGGCTTTCGTAAACTAAATTCTATTTACTCTAACGTCTAGGAGAAACGGTAGGGATTCGTTCTCTAAAAGTCTCTTAACCCCCTTCTGCTCCTACTCGCGACTAAGAATAGGAGCTACTCATTTTCCGACTCGCTCGATATAGGTAGGCCTTTATCCGAGGGTCTAGTATTCTCCTCTTTGCTTTCTATCACTAGTCGTACCTTCTTAACTTTATTACGCTTCACCTTCGAATTAGCGACGTTTCGATCCTTCTTCGGCGTACTCTTTACTACGCGGCTAGCGCTTAGTCGATTAGCTAGGAGGTAAGGGTATCTTAGAATATAGTAACCCTCCTACCCGTAACGAATATATAGGTCTTCGTCCCTACGTTATTAGATTTCTTCCGAGCTTACCTACCTCGCCTTCTTTTAGTCGCCTCCGTTTCGCTAGTGTTTCTAGTACGATTCGGTATAGTTCGCGGTAACTGTAGGGGTCTAGTCTATTATATCCGGATCTTTCTACCGACGATTAAAAGGCTTACTTTTACCGTTTCCGTTTAAGTTTAAGGTATCTATATCGGTATTAATCTCGTATAGGCGACTCACTAGCCCCGAATAGGTAGCTAGAATCCTACGATTTATTAGCGTAGCGCTTATCTCTTTATTTAAAGCGCTTAGTAGGATCTACCTTCTAGCCTTATTAGGCTAATTAATAGCTCCTACGTCTGCGAATTCCTTCTCGAGTTTCGGTAAGAAACGAGTAAAAGGCTAGCTATCTATCTACTTAATTTAGTAGAGCCTCCTTATAGCCCGTAACTATACGTTCGGGTCTCCGTATATGCCTTCGAGGTATATAAGTAGGTCCTCCGGACCGGCGATATCTCGCGAGTGTTTTATATACGTTCCGGTATTCTTCTATACTAGCTTCTCTAGGCGTGAGAAGACGTACATAAACTAATCTTATTTATAGCTAATTACTTTACCGTCGACGGCGAGCTTATTCTCCATCGTAATCCGCTAGGTTAACTAGTCGTTAACGCTTCCTGCGAAGAGCGGTGGATCTGGGAGTCGAGGCCTCGGCCTACGTACGATAGTAGATATCGATTCAGTGGGGGTTGGCGTGGGTTCCACAGTCGTTTCGGTGCCGTTTCCTTCGGTCGACGAGCTAGCTATCTATCGCGCTAACATATCTTCAAGCTGGCGAATTCTTTTATCTTGGGCGGTAGCACGCTGCTGCTGTAAGTGCTGGCTTACTTCTATCTGTTGCATTAAGGCCTGCGCCTAGGTAGGCGGGGCCTGTTACCGATCCTAGGGGTCTATGATGCCTAGGCGTTTCGTGCGCTAATCGGTGGGGATTCGATGGCGCTACAATTCCGATGTTCTAATGTTCCGATGTGCCTAGAAATTAATGTTTCCTAGAGCTTTCCGATGTGTCTCAAGCGCTAAAGACTTATGCGCCTAAGAGTTCCGTTCCGATATAGATACGCCGCTGAACCACGGTTAGTCCAGGGGTGAACCAATGAGGGTGCCTAGGCCGTCCCCCTAGGGCTTTCCGATGACCAATGATACTTCTGAACGATGTAGAAGGAAGATGGTTGTATGTGAAGGGCTGTAGCAGAATTGATTCAATTATACTAGGCCAACCTGCTGTTTACAACTATCTTGAGGAGGGAAGGGAAACGGCCCCTTCTCGGTGGTGAAACGGTGTGAGGGCCTTTCTGCCGAAGGCGGTGTCTTTCCTCCAATCTTCCCGTCAACGGATCTATACGGCCATGGCACATGGTTTACTGCCGGGCTCTGGCCCGTTACAGTCGAGAGTTAACGCCTTAGTAATAAACTCTAGGAAATTATGAACGGGACTTAAGCGATATAAGAAAAGATCGTAAGAGCCTATAACGTTATTAACTAACTATTCGAGCTATATATCAGGAACCCTACTATCGAAGGGAACGTCCCTAAGGAGATTTAGTAAACCTAATAGTAACTTTAATAGTTACTACTCGACGAAGAAGCACTACTAGAGAAGGAAGAGTAATATCTCCTTAAGTAACTCTACGATATTTACTATAAAGGGATAAGGTTATAATAATAATAGGACGACAAGTAGTGCCTATATAAGAACACATAATGCTTATATTAGGGATATACACGATACCCTAATTATAGCCTTAGAGCTATAGTCGGATATTACGATAATAACTATATAACCTACTACTAAGGAAAGCTTAACTATAGCCTAGAGCTAAAGCTACTACGCTAGGAAAAGAAACCTAACTAGAAACTAGAATATATAGGACTCTAGCACGGAAACTAGAGGATAAACACGGAAAAGTAATACCTCGTAGCGATAGTGTAGGGATAATATTTAAGGATTACTGCTAATATTATACTTCGACTAACCTTAGTAATAATCGACTTAGGAGCGGTAGAGAACTTTATAAGCCTACGTTATCGAACACGCTACTCAATTATAGGCGTAGAAAAGCTACGACTATAACTAATCGTCGGTCTTAATAAAGAGTCTTAGCAAGCTAAGGGTTACGAATAGGAAGTGGCTCGCAGGAGCAATATGAAAGACGAAGTCCTACTAGATAGTAGAAGATAAGATGCATCAATTATTCGCTTCACTTAGCTAGGATATCTTAATGGTATTTATCTTCTTGATCTCTTCTTTCTGTATAGTCTATATACGGTAGTAGTTATTGGCTGCATTCGGTTTATTTCTAGTATGCTGCATACGGTGGTAATCCGTTGCATCTGATAGTAGTATTTCATAGTAGTATTATTATATCCGGTAGCAGTAGTATCTTATTCTTCCTGCAATCGGCTTTTGCATATAGCTAGTATTTTGATGTTCTTCAATGGCCGTTGCTGCCTGATTTTTCAGGCATCCAGATTTAACTATTCTACAGAAGAAATCCATCCGCATTCCACTAGGCCACATGGTTACCTGCAGGCCCCATCAGCTTTATTTTAATACATGTTTTATTCTTCTCATGTTATAGTTCTTTACATCTCTTTTTTAATCTTATATCTTATAGCCCCCCGTAATCTTTATACTATATATAGTGTAAAGATTAGGTTATATATCTTAAAAGATAACCTTTATGTTATGGTATCTGTTTCATATTTGCTAGTTCTTTCAGGTTATTATATATCGGTAGTCTTAGGTTCTTTGTTAATATATCAGCTAATTGCTTTTTAGTTGGGACGAATTGGATATTTATTTTCTTTTGTCTTATTTAGTCTCTAGTATAGTGATATATTATATCGATATGCTTTGTTCTTTTATGATATTCAGGGTTTTCAGTAAGATCTATAGCAGATTGGTTATCTATTAATATAAGCGGTATACTGAATGTATAGCCTAGACCTAGCCTATTATTAATATAGTTGAATATGTTGGCTAGATATATTCCTTCTGTAGCAGCTTCTTTAAGTGCCATATATTCGGCCTCACAGGTACTCAAAGCAACAGATTTTTGTAGCTTTGAATTCCATGTTATAGGGTTATTTCTAGCCATATCACTAGATAGGCTGAATAGATAGCCAGTAGTCGACTTTCTACCATCTGTATCACCTGCCCAATCCGCATCGGAGTATCCTTTAATATATAGATCCTTGCCCGAGCAATCGTATGTGAGCCCTAGATTAGGTATATATAGCAGATATTTCCATATCTTTTTAAGCTCGGCTATATGTTCTTTCGCAGGATTACTCATATATCTAGCGCAGTATGATACGCTATATATTATATCTAGCCTAGTCTTTAGGCTAGTATATAGTAAAGATCCTATCTCTTTTTGATATAGATTTGTTATTTCATCGGATGTTTTATATTGGTTCTTTTTCAGATGAATACCTGGTTCTCCGGGTAATTTTTTAGGTGTATACTGATATATATTAAACTTAGTTAGTATCTTCTTGATATAATCTTTTTGATCTATAGTGACCATCTTCTTGTTATAATCTATATTTATATTATTTCCTAGGAAGGTAGTAACTTCGCCTATTTCTTCTATTTTGATATGTTTCCTAGCTTTAGTAGCTAGATCTTTGATATAGTTAATATCTTTATGAATTATTAATATATCATCAACATGTGTTATTATAATAGCCTGATCTTCTTCATTGATATATATACCTTCATTATGTGGTAATCTATAGAATTTATATCTTTGCATAGCTTCTGAAAAATATTCATTCCATAATCTAGGTGACTGTTTTAGCCCATATAGTGCTTTATTTAGTTTACAGCACTTATTTTTATATTTTTCATCTTGATATAGTCCAACTGGTAGTATAGTATATATTTCAGCGTCTATATCAGCATATACGAATGCATTCTTCACATCATATTGTCTAATATGCCATCCTTTATTAACGGCTATTATTATTATCATATGCCAAACCTCAGTTCTAGCAGTGGTAGAGAAGGTTTCTAAGAAGTCAACCCCTAGCTTTTGGTTGAATCCTTGGATAACCCATCTAGCTTTATATCTAACAGTTTTATCTTTATTCGTTATATAGTTGCTTTGAATTGAGTTTGGATCTTTTATAGTCTTTAATTTAAATACCCATCGGCCTTTTAATGGCTTTATATTAGGTGGTATATCTATTATCTTGAATGTATTTTGATCTAATAGGCTTTGATTCTCATCAACACATGCTTGATACCATTCATTCTTTTCATCTGACTTCATAGCTTGCTGATATAAAGATGGTTCTTTATCAGTAGTAGCAGATAATATATAGTTGCTAGATAGCTTATTATAAGTAGTAAGCTTATCTGCTAGTGTAGTATCTTTTATAGAGTATATGTGATTATCTGCCTGAGAAGGTATCTGAATTTCTATCTTATGTGAGGGGTCAGCATCTATTTCTTCTTGCTTACCCGTTCTTGTTTTGATATGATATTTCTCACGTTTCTGTTTATATGATATATTAGATGTTGATATATCAGATGATTCAGATCTTATAGATCTGTGTAGATATTGACCTTCTAAAACAGTAGTGTCTCTAGACCAGATAGTCTTCTTTAATTCGATATCATATAGTTTATATTGATTATGTTGACTATATCCTATTAATATAGCCTTATTTTTCCTTGGTTGTAGCTTATTCTTATATTTAGTGTTTGGATGATAATATGCAATTGATCCCCAGGTCTTAATATAGCTGATATCAGGTATTTTGCCAAAGAATATTTCATAAGGTGTTTTGAATCCTAGCGCTGCATGTGGGGCTCTATTATATAAGAATGTAGCTGCTAACTAGTAATGCTTCACCCCACATGGAGTCATTTAGACCTGATTGGGCTAGTAAGCATCTAGTCTTATTCATCAATGTAAGATTAATTCTTTCAATTAGGCCATTTGGCTCTTTAGTATATGCTGGTGTGGTCTTATGCAATATGCCACACCTTCGCATCAATATATAGAAGTTATCATTGATATATTCAGTGCCATTATCAGTAAAAAATTCTTTTATTTTATTGCCAGTTTGGTTCTCTGATATATTCTTATATCTGATAAATTTATTATATGCTTCATCCTTAGTTTTTAATAAGGATATATCAAGATATCTTGAGGTCTTATCTAAGAATGTGATATAGTATCTATAGCCATTATAGGTCCGTGGTGAGATAGGTCCTCCTATATCACTATGTATCCTTTCACCTGTGCTATATGATATATCTGATGTAGATTTTTTATTGATATATCTATGATATTTAGATTTGACACATATCTCGCAGGTGTAGTTAAGATATTCTTGAAGTTCTGATAAGGATATCTCAATCTTGGCCTGATCTAGTATTTTCTTTAATGGCAACAGGCCTATATGACCTAGTCTATCATGCCAATTCTTTATAGTATTCCTAGTATCTATAGAATTTATAGTATCTGATAGAGGATGTATGATTTTAAGCGTGCTTTTATATAGATTACCTTGCTTATCTCCTTGCAATATCTTAATGTTATCCTTATCATATATAATAGCTTTGCTATCTTTGAAAATAGATGTAGCATTTTTTAGCTGATTTATGCTAAGGATATTGATTCCTAGTTCTGGTATATAAGGAACATCATATAGTTTATGAAGATAATTTATATTAGATCTAAATATTAGATCGCCAGCGTATTTTATATGAAGCTTTTTGGCTTTTCCCCAAACAACAGTTTTATTAGTACTATAGTAGTTATTAAAGTATTTCAAATCATTAATAGCACAAACAGTAGCTCCAGTATCAATTATAAAATCAACGTTTGTAATATCAAATCTTTTGGCTTTTGATCCCATCTTTTTGCGTTTCGTCTCTACACGATCTATAGAGAGTATATTATCAGCATATATATCTTGATGGGTATTTTGCCGGCTATCTTGCTGGTTATCATGATATCTTACTTCTGCATCCCAATCGATGAGATCAAGGTCTTCATCATAGCTAATATCAAGTGAATTGAGGTTAATCTCTTCTTCGCTGCCATTTTGGCTGCCACTGGCGGCTGATTCATCAGCTTGCTGCATGATAGCGGCAATTAGCTTTTCTTAGCGCATCGCGTCTCTTTTGGTAGCAGAGGGTGGTTTCTTAAGAGCGTTTGACTTAGTGGTATTCTTTTCCACTCGGCTATGTTGAATCCAGCCAGCAGGGCGCTTATCTTCGTGTAGCTACTAGCAATCGCCGATATAGTGGCCACTCTTCTTGCAATTTCTGCAAAAAGCATCTTGATATGGCAGGTTCTTAAATTAGTTCTTAGGTAGCTAGCGTCCCTAACGCTGGCGCTGACTATGGCCCTAGCCCTAGGCCTGGCCTTGGCTACTATATAGTAGCTGGTCAGCCTGCTGTTGGCTAGGCTGATGGCCCCTGGCCTTATTAATAAGGCTGGCAAATAGCGAATCAGGCGTATAGGCCGAAGGATCCTTACGTAGGCTCTGCGTAATATTTTGGACGAAAGGTTAGTATAAATCATCTAGGCTATTTAGCACCTAGGCAATCACTACCTAGCTAGATAGGTTAATATCTTTTGCCTTTAGGTCATCAACCAGTATCTTGACCTTATTAAGGTATTAACCCATATCGTCAAAATCTATCATCTTAGTATTAAAGAGTTCCTTTAGAGTAAGGTACTCAGTGGTAAAACCCTTCGGATAATAGATCTCTTCAAGCTTCTTCCAGGCAAGGTATACCGAGGTCTCATCTCTAATATAGAGAAGGGTATTCTTAGCACAAAGTAGGCGAATAATTAACAAAGTCTTGCGGTTCTTCGATAGTTTGGTGGATTCTGGCAGATCGGATGAAAGGGGTACCGTATCAGATGAAAGAGGTAACACATCAGATAAAATTGATTTTTTCGTGAAATCGGCTTCAATCGGTTCGATAAGATCGTCCTTAATAAGAAGATCTTTTAGGCGAATAGACCAATCAACATAATTCTCAGGGCCAGAAAGCGGCTCAATATAAATCTTTAATAGAGACATGTTAACTGATGAGAGTAGGGAGCCTAGGTAAGATAGGCTAAAAAGAAAGAATAAGGGCGAGCCGAATGAGATTCGGGCTCATAACCTCTTAGCAAGCTAAGGGTTACGAATAGGAAGTGGCTCGCAGGAGCAATATGAAAGACGAAGTCCTACTAGATAGTAGAAGATAAGATGCATCAATTATTCGCTTCACTTAGCTAGGATATCTTAATGGTATTTATCTTCTTGATCTCTTCTTTCTGTATAGTCTGTATGCGGTAGTAGTTATTAGCTGCATTCGGTTTATTTCTAGTATGCTACATACGGTGGTAATCCGTTGCATCTGATGGTAGTATTTCATAGTAGTATTATTGTATCCGGTAGCAGTAGTATCTTATTCTTCCTGCAATCGGCTTTTGCATGTAGCTAGTATTTTGATGTTCTTCAATGGCCGTTGCTGCCTGATTTTTCAGGCATCCAGATTTAACTATTCTGCAGAAGAAATCCATCCGCATTCCACTGGGCCACATGGTTACCTGCAGGCCCCATCAGCTTTATTTTAATGCATGTTTTATTCTTCTCATGTTATAGTTCTTTGCATCTCTTTTTTAATCTTATATCTTATAAAGAGAGACTCAGACTAGGAATTATATATAAGAGCGGACCCTTACTAATAGTTATCGGAGATTACTTCGAGATTATTAACTTCGATATTACGAATCTTAGGGAGTATAACGTAGTACTAGGAGTACTATAGCTATAGAAGTATAACGTAAATATCGACTAGTAAGCAGGAAATATAGTCTTTAATAGATACTCGTATTAATAGATAAGCGAGAGATAGACCGGAAAAAGCGAGCCTAATACACTAAAGAGACCTAGCCTAGGGGAAGTAGGTACTTATAGAAACCCTTACGAAGGCGAACTTAAGAGGAGTTTTCGGCTAGGAGGTAGGCCTAATAGGAGAGATATAGTCGATATTAGCGTTATCGCTACTTCGGAATAGCGATCGGATATAATAGACGACGAATTACGAGATTACGTCCTTATCGACTACGACGAAAAGACCCTCTACGTAATAGGAATACTAGAGGAAGAATATAAGATTCCTAAGGAATATACCGAATTCTAGGATATATTTACGCTACTACTAAACGGTAAGCTACTAGAGTATAGTCCGTTTGACTATAAGATTAAGATTAAGGAAGAAGAAGAACTAAAGTTTATACCTATTTACCTACTATCGCAGAAAGAGTTAGCGACACTATAAGAGTATATTAAGGAAAACCTTAAGAAAGGATATATCAGAAAATCGATATCACTAGTAGGATACCCGATCCTATTCGTGCCTAAGAAGGGAGGAGAACTTCGAATATATATAGACTATCGATAGCTTAACGGTATCACTATTAAAGATCGATATCTATTACTATTAATTAACGAGATTTAGGATATTATTTAAGGAGCGAAGTTCTTCACTAAGTATAATATCACTAACGTATATAACCGACTTAGGATTAAGGAAGGAGACGAATAGAAAATAGCATTCCGAACTAAGTATAGACACTTCGAATATTTAGTTATACTATTCGGACTCACTAATATACCGGTATCGTTTTAACGATTTATCTTTACCGTTTTAGAAGAATACCTTAATATCTTCGTTATCGTATACCTCGACGATATACTCGTATTCTCTAAAACCGAAGCCGAATATATTAAGTATAATAAGAAAGTATTACGGAAGCTAAGAGAAGCTAAGGTTATACTTAAGCTTAAGAAGTATAAGTTCTATATTTAGGAGACGAGCTTCCTCGGATACACTATTAGCCCGGATAGGTTAGGAATAGAAGACGATAAGGTTAAGGCTATTCTCGACTAGCTAACGCCGACCTATATTAAGGACGTTTAGAGTTACCTTAGATTAGCTAACTACTATCGTAAACTTATACTATAGTTTTCGAAGTATATATTAGGACTCTATCGATTCACTAAGAAAGGAGTACCGTTTAAATAGGACGATAAAGCAGAAAAGTCGTTTTAAGGACTTAAGGACCTATATCGATAATAATTAGGAAAAGTAATTATCGCGATCTTTAACTACGACGTACCTATTATTATAGAAACCGATATATCGGATTTTACGCTCGGAGCGTAACTTATATAACTAAGAGAAGACGGTAAACTTAGACCTATCGCCTTCTAGTCTCGGAAAATAATCCTAGCAGAGCTTAATTACGATATTCACGATAAGGAACTACTAGCTATAGTATTAGTATTCTAAGTCTAGTAAGCTTACCTAGAAGGAGCAAAATACACTATAATCGTTAGGACGGATTACTATAACCTTATCTACTTTACTACGATAAAGAAACTCACTTAACGATAAGCTAGATAGGTAGAAACCCTAGCCTAATACGACTTTAAGATTATCTATTATAAAGGGACAGAGAATATAGTCGTAGACGTACTTAGTAGGCGACTAGATTACGAAATCGGAACTAAGGAAGTAGTACCTACTATCCTTATAATAAATAATAACGGAGATATCGTCTATAATCGCTAGATCCTCGTAGTAACTAGCGAACTATAGGATAATAGATAGCTTAAACGAATTAAGGAAGCTATAACGAGCGACGAAGCAATCTAACAGATCCTATAAAGTAGATTATAAGAAGGATATATAACCTAGAACGACACCGGCTTAGTCCTAGTCTACGGGTTAGTATATATTCCTAGAAGTCTTTAAAACGAAATTATTAAAGTATATCACGACGAACCGGTATAAGGATACTTTAGGATCGAAAAGATAATAGAAAAAATATCACGAAACTACTATATCCTAAGTATATATAGAAAAGTCAAAAACTATATCCGATAATACGACTCGTGCTAACGGAACAAGCTAGCACAATATATACTATATAGGGAGATAAGGATATCGGAAACGCTAACGCGACTATAGGAATAGATCACGATAGACTTTATTACTAAATTACCTATCTTAGAGGGTAACGATATAATTATAGTAGTCGTAGACCGACTTACTAAATATATGTATATAATCCCGATAACAGAGAAGATCGATGCTAGGACTATAGTAAACCTATTACTTAGATATATATTCGCTAACTATAGAATACCGAGCAAAATTACTTCGGATAGGGATAAGCTATTTATATCTAATATATAGTAGTCATTCGCGGATCTAATAGATATTAAGTATAGACTCTCTATAGCCTACTACCTATAGACTAATAGATAGACAGAACGAGTTAACCAGACTTTAGAATAGTACCTATAATACTATATAAACTTCTAGTAAGACGACTAGATAGGACTATTACTAATCGTATAGTTCGTATATAATAACGTAATATACGCGATAACTAAGGAAACGCTATTCTTCGCGAATTATAGGCTAAATCCTATAATCGTCGGAGAACCGATCGGCGAATACTTAGTAGCAGAATCTTCTAGACTACTAGCTAACGGACTAAAATAGCTATACCTTTAGCTATTAAGAGATATCGAGTTTCTAAATATATATATAAAGTTCTACTACGACTAATCGCGCTAGGAGGCGCTAGACTTTAAAAGGGGGGAGAAAGTTTACCTTTTACGACGTAATATTCGCACTAGATAACCTAACGTAAAACTCGATTACCTTAAACTTAGACCATTCGAAATCGATAAAAAATTAGGACTAGTTAATTATCGCTTAAAGCTACTAGATAATATATAACGTATCTATATAATATTCTATATCTCGTTATTAGAAAAAGTACCCTAAAACGCCGAAATCGCTACTAATATCGAAATCGAAGAAGAAACAGAAAACGAATATAAGATCGAGGAAATCCTAGTAACGGAAAGAATTAGTAGATAACCTTACTACCTCGTGAAATAGAAAGGATATAATACCTTAGAAAATATATAGGAACCTATCAGGAACCTAATAGGCTACTACTAGCTAGTTTAATAGTTCTACTAGTAGGGGAACTAGGGGCCTCGCCTAGTAAGGCGGCGTCTAGGTCAACCTAGGAGAACAACGGATTATTTAATAACTAAGTTAGAGTAGGATCCTCTAACGTCGCTATAAAGAAACGACTACCGGTCGGAATAGCAGATCGAGAAACCCTAGTAGCGGCCTAGATACTCTCTACCTTACGCTCCTTTTACTTAGACTCGATATACTCTTTTTTAAGACGCTCGCGCTCTTTAACCTCGCGACGTTCGAGCTTCTCTAACTCGGTAACTTCCTTAAAGTCCCGAGTAATAAAATCACTAGCACGCTTTTATAATAAGCGCTTTTACTTTCGAAGACGGAGAAGCTTAGTAAGGATAGCCTCCTCCTCTTCCTTAATCTAATTTTAAGACTTCACTAACCGCCGCTATTCCGTATTAGTAAAAGTAGGAGTCGGTATAACGCACTTTACACTACTACTAGCGCGAATATAGTCGCTATAACGATCAGAATAATCGGCACGGACACACACTCTTTTTAAACGAATATAACGTTCGTAAGAGATTATAGACTAAAACCCTTCGTCCTCGATCTAACGAGTTAAGGCGTTCTTACGGATAGAAGCCTTAGAAGATATAGTTAGTATAGTAGGACGACATTATAAAGAAAAACAAGAAAACAGAAATATACGTATAAGTAAACTAGGGGCTACGCTACTTATAGCTACTAAGGATACCGGCTTAAGAAGAGGGGGGATAATATTACGAGGCAGACCGTCAGAAACCCGTAGGGGATAACGATAGCTAACTAAACCCGTAAGAAAGACAACACCTATAGTAGTCACGTACGACTAATAAGGAGCATTATATATATACTTCCTAGGAGCAAGATCATATAGAAAAGGTACTCCTAGGAGCAAAGTAGGTCCGTATAAAAGGGTATTTTACACACCCACGATTAGTAATTAATTAGGATAATTAAGGACACTATATCCTTAGGGCGGATAATATCCTATATATATAGCCATATATATCTCGGATATTATCTAGTATAACGAACTAACCGATCGAGCAACCACGTGACTAGATCCTATTACCGATAGGATTACTAGCGCGGGAACTCATCAGCGATAAGCCCTAGCGTATTAGCGATAAGTCTCGACTTATCACCGATAGGAAGGACTAGATATATAAGGACACTCTTTTACCATTATATATTTAGTTCTTCGCGATCAATTGCACATTATTACTTAGTTACTACCTTTAGACTTCGCACTCTACGGTTCACCCTCAAGACAACCCAACCTACAAGTAGGGGAGCTCACTTCGTGGCAACACTTAGTGACTAACTTACTTAGCGCGCACTCTGGCACATCCTGCAAGATACTCAAAAGGACCCGAGCCCGTGTAAGGCTTAGCACAGCAACGGTACGGTTGCGAGATACTCTTGGGATTCGAAGTAGAACTAGGTAAGTATAACCCATTCGAGTTCTACTCACAGTGACGCAGAGGCCGTGCGTAACATCTAACCGTTATTCGAGATCTTAATTCGCTAATCGCTAGGAAGATTCGTTTCGAACTAGCTAGAGATATAAACCTTGCCTTAAAATATTACGTATAGCGGTAGTATATAACCATCGGCGTATATAGCCTCGATAGCAGTTACCTATTCGCGGTTTCTAGGTTGTAAGATAGAGCGGCGACCGTAGTATTTAGCGCGAGTAACCACTTTTTGTGCCGATATTAGGCCCATCGCGAAGCCAGTCTCGTCAAAGTTATAGATATCCTTCGCGAGGATACCATTCTCCTCCACTACGCGCTTTACGCTCTTAAACCACGCGCGAATCGACCGAGGATCTTCGTTTTTAGCACGCTAGTAGTCGTAGCGTCTCGAATAGCGCGATTTGAGCTCATCGCGGCGACCCACGAAGGTTGATACCTAATTCACGCCTACTGTAGATGGAGGCGATTCGCCACGCGAAGTAAGAAGGATATTAGCTATCTCTCGAATAGTAGACTGCCTAGGCGCTGCACCACGCGAATCTAGCGAGAGGACCTATTCAACTAGCGAATCCTCTTCATATTGGGTCAATTTATGACCAGGTGGCCGTCTCTCGACGATAGAGAGTACACCATTCGCGCGTGTTTGGAGTGTAGAGCGTGGGATATCGTATAGCTTCGCTGCTGCGCGAATCGATTTGATGCGGCCAGTTTTGATATCTTCAAGGGCTAATAAGAGCTTGCCCTCTTGGTTAGCCGATTTTTGCCAGGATTCAGAGCGAATTGGTGGCATGGTAGGTAGTTGAATGAGGAAGGTACGCGAGATGACGCGATTCCTCGGGGGGTGGCCAGGGTGGCCGGGTGGCCAGGGTGGCCGTGGATTACGTTAGCGGGAATGCGATAACGTAATTCACGGTTAAGTGGGACACACGGATAAGTGGGACACCACCCCCCATTAAGAATTTTCAAATCAAGATAATTCAACCAAAATAATATTAATTCATCTCAAATTAGCGCTTAGTACATCGAGTAATCTTATGGCCTATCTGCCCACACCCGCTACATCTTGGCGGAGCCCTTTTCTGTGGTAAATCTGCCTGATTCGCCGATTCGCCTGCCTCATGCGATACCACCTGGCTATCTTCGACTGGCTGCTCTACCTGCTGCGCTAGCTGTAGGCCCTCTGCGATAGTTAGGCCACCTTGGTGTGCTATCTGGCGATTTGACCGTGTGCGTTTCTGGCGTTTCTTCTCATTCGCGCGGCGTAGAGTAGCGTTCTCCTGCGCTAATATCGCAGCGTTATGCATCGATAAATAAGCACCTTTAATAATCTGATCTACAGCGGTTTTAGATGGCGACGGAGGGCTACTTGACCGCTATTTTAATAGATTCTTAAGTAAGGTAGCCTGCCTTTGTAGCTGAATCACTGTTTTAGGCGTTTTTGGTGTGAATTGGCTAGATCTGCTGCTTGGTCGGCTTCCCGGCGGTGTTGGCGTATAAAGTAAGATATTTAGCTTCGATAGCACACGCTCTGGCTCAAACGGTGTAATACTAGTAGCAGCGAAGCTAGTCTGGATAGTCTGTGGCTTAAAGGCCTTAATTCGCGCCCGAGGATATTCTGCGAGGAAGTCGAGCTTATCGATGTGGTTATAGCTCGCGCGGGTAAGGTCGCTTACGAAGCGACCGTACGCACGCTTAAGCGGCGCAAAACACCTAATATTAAGCGGTTGGAGTAAATGCGAAGAATGCGCTGGCATACACAGTGGTATAATATTATTTTCTGCGTAGATTCGGTCGAACTGAGGTGTAAGGTGGCTACTGTGGCTATCAAGAATTAATAGCCGATATCGCCCTCGTATACGCGAATTTGTGTGTGGAATAAAGTGCTTCTCTAGCTAGCGAAGGCCTATCTTATCGGTAGTCTAGCCGTTATTCGAGACCTCGATTCGCTAATCGCTAGGCAGATTCGATTCGAACTAGCTAGTAATATAGACCTTACCAGCAAATATTATATAGGGCGGTAGTGAATAGCTATTAGCGCAGATAGCTTCGATAGCAGTAACCTATTCGCGGTTTCTAGATTGTAAGATAGCTCGCCGACCGTAGTATTTAGCTCGCGTAACCACCTTCTATAACGATATAAGACCTATCGTAAAGCTAGTCTCATCAAAGTTATAGATATCCTCCGCGAGGATACTATTCTCCTCTACCACACACTTTACGCTCTTAAACTACGCGCGAATCGACCGAGGATCTTCGTTTTAGGCACGTTGGTAATCGTAGCGTTTCGAATAGCGCGACTTAACCTCCTCGCGGCGTTTAATAAAGTTTGATACCTAATTCACGCCTACTGTAGGCGGAGGCGATTCGCCACGCGTAGCAAGAAGGATATCAGCCATCTCTCGGATAGTAGACTGCCTAGGCGCTGCTCTACGCGTATCAAGCGAGATAATCCATTCAACTAGCGAATCCTCTTCTAATTATATCATTGTTCGCCGATAGTGGTAGGTATCTACGCGTGAGGGTTGGCCGGTAGCGCGGCGGTGGAGCGTTGAGTGTGGGACATCGTATAGCCTAGCTGCTGCGCGTAGAGATTCGATTCGGCCGCTTTCAATATCATCTACGGCTAATAGAATCCTAGCCTCCTGGTTAGCCGCTTTTTGCCAGGATTCAGAGTGTTTTGGTGGTATGGTGGCTGGTTGAAGTGGTAGGTGTTGTGAGAGAGACGCGAATTTGGTGTGGTGTCCCACTTATCCGTGTGTCCCACTTAACCGTGAATTACGTTAACTAGTGCCCTAAGCAACCTCCTTTTCTCCACCATGTCGCATCACCACATCATCTCGTATCGTGTATTGCTGCAGCCGTAAATTCGTAGAGGCTACACAGATTAGTTTTGACAGCACGGTTCGGCCTTTATTTAAGCGAGTACAATAGTACTGTAAGTACTAGCGAAATCGTGAACATTCTTAAAGGCGTTTCCAATCATTCAAAAGGATAGTAAACCTATTGAAGCTATGTTTTCAAGACAGCTGGGCTCAAAACCCGACCAGGTCGAGTGTTCTGCCGCCTAAGTTCTACAATACTATTTTTTCTTAAGGTAACACTATGGTGAATCCCATGCTCGAACTATGTTCAATGAGGATAAGTAGATCCAATATCTCCCCACTTAATTTTTGAGAAAGTCACCGAAGTGTCTGGATGTTGAGCCTCAATAAGGGCGGGATTGCCTTCAGTGCTATTGCACGGTCCAGCATTCCCACTGTCCAACCAGTTCATGAATCCGCCCGCGTCGTTCCAAATACTGAAGATCAAGACCATTCCACGAGCAATAGCCTCGCCCATTTGCTTGAGACCACCCTTTTGCTGGAAATAGCCCGCCGCTTGCACGCAGTATCCATCCGTGATCGAGTCAATCTCGCTGCCGGACACGTTGACGACGGCGTTTCGAATCACTTTTCCACCCTGAACATATAGCCGGCGAATTTCCGCCAATGTACCTTGCGCTGTGCCGTCATCGGTCACAAATTGGGTGACAACAGTAAAGCCCTTGGTGGTATCGACTGTCTTTTGATATCCGTAGTAGTCGTGGTCGCCCAGGGCATACGGGTTGAATCCACAGCCACCTTTATCACAGACACCACTGCTGCCGCATTCATCGCCACTGCATTCGTAAAAGCCGTTCTTATCACAGGCATGCGGCGTCAAACCAGTGGAGCGGGCGTTGGCCTCCCATATATCCATCTCATTGCAGCAGGCCCCGACGGAATTGACATTGGCCACTCCGTTCACCCAGGACGGGGTGAAACACTGGGCGTCACAATAGCCAGTCCCATATTGCGCACCGGCAGGGTTAAGGTCACTGCGACCACCAGACTGGAGCATCTCTGACAGATAGAGCGCACCGTTCATTCCGCATACCAGGGTAGAAACGTCCACATCGAAGCTCAACTCTTGGTTTAGAAGCTTCAGCATGTCATAGTTCTTCCCACTTTCATCAAGCAAGTAAACTCGCGGTGACATCGTGGAAATGACACCGCTGGAGCTCGAGTATTGCCGCAGAATTAAACTGCTGCCTTGGGTACTCACCCCGTGAGCAGCGTAGTCGGCTCCTTCCAATTGACAGTCGTTGGAACATGCTTCTTCAGTCGCACACACATTATTCCAGTCACCGCACGAGACGGAGCTATTTCCGACGCGATGTAGCGGATGAGATAAAGCATCCAAGACCACGGATGTATCTTGTGCAACACAGCCACCATTGGTGCTGCACTTCCAGGTCTGCAGCTTCGGGTGGACCTCGGGAATTGAACCAATTTGCTGGCCAGAGGCGAAATGGGTCAGGACCGCGACAGCGGCCAGAAGATTCCGATTCATGTTATCGATCGCGTTGGAGACAATTTGGGCTGTGGAGATAAGTCAGAAGAGATTCGAGGGCACTTCGTAGATAGTTTCGAACCGGCTATCGTATCGTTTTATGAAATACTGTGCTTGCCCGTTCGGTACCAGGTTGATTGAAGTATAGCGAAAGCTCAAACAAAAGCGGGCTTCAAGAGCCATATCTTCAAGCAAAAAGTGGGCTATGGTGCTATCCTTGAAAAAGAGGGGCTAGATGATCTGATAGATGATGTCTCAGAACTTTGGATGGAGGAATGCCCGAAATGAGGATCTGTTTACTCCCCGCATTTCAGAGACCTAAAGAATCCACCGGCCGCCATAGAACGCGTATGGAGTATGTTTCCACAACAGTAAAGGTCCGCCTCTTAACTTCCTCAGATCAGGAAAGACGGTGATTTTCACAACCCAGAGTATACACCTGAAATATCCAGCACACCGGTCGCACTTGACCAAGGAACTAGCAGTTTTCTGAGACGGCCCTAGGTGATCTGCAATGGAAATATACCGTACCTGTTCCAATCCGTCGCGGAAAATTCGGGACGGGAGACTAAACCTTTTGTTACTGCGTACCTAGGTAGTGGAGTCGTCCTCAGCATCCATGCAAAAATGGAGTATAACAGATAAGATTAAGATGCCTCCAGACCAACAGTTCCGTATCCATCTGGTGTTTTGATCCCGGAGAGAGAGGGGATATAGGGGCAAGGGGCGGGCATTGAGCACCCCTTCCAGCCCTTTTCACCCTTCATGTCTCTAGGTCCACGGGTGCTCTAGGAACAATAAGGTGAAGAGCTACTGTATTATGGAACTATTTGACTTTTTCTAGCAAATTAAAACCTAGGGATAAATATCGGGTACTATTCACATCAACTCTACCCCGGAATCTTCTCCGTGCTGCAAATTGGTGACCCATACTCGTGCATCCTTGCCCGAGTAGATGCAAAGAGTAAAAGGACAGATACTCAGCTCCTCTTGCCAAGGGCATGAATTGTAAAGGAGAATACCCAACTGTCATACCTTTCTAGGGTCATGTATTTTATTCAACACAGGATGTTCTGGAAATCATAACCATTCCTCTCGTCGCACCCCTGCCTACGATATCCCGAGAACTCCTAACATGGTTGGTAGCTCGCAAGGGCTCCAGACAAATTGAGAGACTCCAACATCTAAAACGTTATTAAATGATTGCAGAGTATAATTAAAAGAGCTATTCTTGATTGAATTAGTTCTTCTAAGTCTGTGAGGCGTAGAAAATCCCGCTTTGGGGTGATGCATGGCTCGTCTGTATACGCACCGTGGAAGTGTGACCAGACATTGGAAGTCCATCAAAGAACATCCATCTTGATCAACGCCAAGTTAAATAAATAGGTAGCTTTACAAATTATTCTACCATGCTCAAGATAATGTAGCAAAATATCGGGAAATTCTTGCTGTCTTTTGTCGCGTTCAAGGCTCGTGTGCCCACGCCGGCTCCAAGTAGTCGGGAGCAGAGGGATTGGAATGCTGTGTTATAAGTACGCGACTCGACCCTCCACCACGAGTTTGGGAACCGTTTATCAGTCAAGCCACTCGAAAAAGCTGTGGATCAAGATGATGCATTCTGTTTTCTTATTGTTAGTGTTCTCGTTAGGCGCGACGGTCGCCGCCAGACCCAACGCCTGTCCTATTCTAGGGCCAGCCTTTCCAGCTCCCACAGAGATCGGCAGTGACCCGACATTCATCGCAGCAACGCAAAATCTGACTGCACAAGTACAACAAGCCATTGAATCTGGTCAACTGGCCGGGAATTCAATATCTGTGCAAATATTCAGCGGACGTGATTCGTACACAGCATACAGCCTTTCCCACACAGATGACTCGGTGCGCCACGGTGCCGTCGGAGTTCGGCAGGTTGACGAGAATACGATATTTCGCATCGGTAGCATTTCTAAATTATGGACGATGCTGCTCTACAGGACATTTAATGGTACCAGGCATTTTCAAGAGCCTGTGTTCAAATACGTGCCCGAATTGCGGAGCCCATACAACCATTCCCAGGAAATGGATCAAATTGACTATGTGAATTGGGACGAAGTGACGATTGGCGAACTCGCCAGCCATCAGGCTGGTATTACTAGAGACTATCAGTTAATTGGAACCTTATTCCTCGCGTTCAAATTCATACTGACCGTATTTTGCAGATGCTTTCATGGATCTCGCAGCAAGTGCCCCTCCCCAAGCTCTTGCTGCAATGGGATTGCCGTCACTCCTCAAGTCTGAAAGACTACCATGTGGGAATGCTCCATTTCCACCGTGCAACAGACGACGTGGGTCTCCAGACATGACAGAACCCATTAATCAGATGACTGACACTGGTGCAGAGTTCTTTGATGGTATACTAGACACTCAGCCAATTGCCGCTACTTCTTCTACGCCGCTGTATTCGAACGCCGGCTTTCAAATCCTAGGCTATGCGCTCGAGGCAATCGCCCAGAAGCCATTCCATGAAATTCTTCAGGAGCGCATCATCGAACCTCTGAAACTGTCCCGCTCCAGTCACAGCATGCCAGACCCGAATTTGGCGGTAATTCCCTCAGACCTGGCATCCAGCCAATTCAATCTAAATATTGGAGATGCAATGCCGTTAGTATTGAACTTCCAAACACCACGCAAAGGGCTTTACTCAGGCAAAATCAGTGCGGGTGGTATATACTCATCACCAAAGGACATTTCCACGCTTGGGCGTGCGATTCTGGCCAACACCCTAGTCAGTCCCGCCATGACGCGACGATGGATGAAACCAGTAACCCACACGGGGTCCTTGCAAGTCTCCGTAGGACACCCATGGGAAATCATGTCCTTCGAAAAGCCTCGCCTTATCGACCTTTTCAGCAAAGCCGGTAACATCGGAATGTACAATTCCATTATGGCTCTTTCTCCGGACCACAATGCCGGTTTTGCCATTCTTACTGCGGGTAACGGCAGCTTTTCCCTGCCACTAAAGCTGGGTGAACAGGTCGCAGATATCATGCTTCCTGCTTTAGAGCAGATCGCTAAGAACCAAGCAGCTGAAAGATTCGCTGGTACGTATGCTCTGGTCGATGACAACACCAATTCGTCCATTACTCTCGTCACGGACGCTGGACCGGGTTTGAAGATCACAGAATGGATTAGCAACTCTGTGGATATGGGTCAAGCCTTTGCCGCAAAAGCAGGTCTGCAAGAAACGCCATCTCTGCTCAGCATGCGTCTGCAACCCACCGATCTTAAAAGTACCAACCGAGTTTCCTTCTCGGCAGTCATTCAGGGTCTGAACGCAGAGTCAACCTCTGGACCTATGCTTTCGGCTTGTCTGACCTGGCTCGAACTGGACTCTTATATCTATGGGAATGTTGGCATGCCCGAGTTTGAGTTCAATTTGGACGAGGAAGGCAATGTGATTAGCCTTACTCCTCGCGCGCTGCGCATCACCCTTCCAAAAGCCAAGGACACATCCTGACTCTGGACGGGATGACTGATCTCTTCTTTGCTTGACTGGCTGAGCTTGATGCATCTGTCCATCGTGGAATACGGTCATGCTTATAGTGATTTGCTATGTAGGTATAGGAGGGTCACTCTGTATGTATATTATCCTACCTCTTACCAACAATGGATGTTAGAAATTCAAATACTTCCAGACAAGAAATAACGATTCACGACCTTCAGTCTACAAGGTATCCATTTAGTCTTATCACCACGTGACTCTACGTCATCTGTCCCTAGCTCCGAGGCAAGGGCCACCAAGGTGCTCCTCCGTCTCGTCTATTCTTCAGATATCTTCTGAGACGCTGAACAGGACTGCAATTGCCCCCTCGTCTTCTCTCCCCTTCACAAGAGTCTTCATCATCGAACATGGCATCCCTCTCACTCCGCAGCGGAGCTTCCAACATGCGCCTCTGCATCCAACCAGCCCGCCATACCATCTTACAACCACACGCCCGAGGGCTCCAGCCATACAGCGTCCTATCCAGGATCAGTCTCAAAGACCTACCCAGCTACACCAATTCCCACAATACCCTCATTCGAAACCCATCCTACCTCCCCCAAGCCATCCCGATCCCACGTTCACAAACCAGCCACCTCCGCAACCTCACAACCACAACCAGCACACCCCCCACCCCAACCGCCGACGCCCTAATCGAAGAGCTCCAATCCCTCTACGAAATCGCCAAAGACGAATTCGAAATCGCCACCGACAGCACAGACGGGGCAACCATCTACGCCGCCTCGGACCGCGAGTCCGCCCGCGACGCGCTGAACCAGCTCTGCGCTGTGTACCATCTATACACGTCCCGGCCGGGCGAGGACGTGGATAGCGGGGTTAGAGTTGTGGGTGGGGAGACGGAGGGGAAGGGCGTGTCGGCTTTAGACCCGGATGCGGAGGAGGTTGATGGGGCGGTGGTCGAGACGAATTTTAATCCGGAGGATGTGGCAGGCCCGGTGCGGGAGGAGGTTAGGAGGAGGGTTGGGCAGCGGGTTAGGGAGTTGAGGAATGCGGTTGAGGTGCTTGAGGAGAGGGCTCATGCAGAGTGAAGTTGGTGCGGTGTTGGTGCTTCGAGAGGTGGGGTTTCTATCTTGTATGATAGGTAGGTCCGCTGTTGGAGGGCGCTGGTGCTGTGGAAGGATTAGCCAGTCAAAAGGATATCTTTCAATTGCAGTGAGAATAAGTCTCATTTGTGATGACTATAGTCTGAGTTCGATTGGACTTGATCAAAATGGAAGGAATAGGCTGCGAAGGATAGATATCCCAGCACCTGATTATCATGAACTGGCGCCACGGAGGATTATCTCACAAAGCAATGTAGAATTAATTGATTAGAAACTTGTCCAGAGAAACGGAGTCCGGACAGGATCAGCCATTGATTATTTCTCGAATCTAAAACGCCATGCTCATGTGTAAGTTGAAGGGCTCCCATTCCTTTTATTTCTGCTCACATCCAAGAAGGGTCGAGCTACGCAGTCCCATATGGCGCGGGCGTGAGCCGTAAGATCGTGGAAACGTGACAATCATGTATGATATCCAAGTCAATGAAAGTAGTTCGTCAGACAACAGCGAAATTAGGTAGAGCAAAGTGGTCGGGGCTAGGTGATGGGAGCGTCGAGGGTATATCTTGTTTGTGTGTCGTTCGCTGGTGACGTTTTAATTGGTCTAGAAGAGAGCCCGAGTTAGTAGACGGTATTCGGAATAAAGTGCGAGTGTACATACCAGGCCTGGTAAAGCTTTTTGTGCAGCCTTCCACGGGACATTTATGTTTTCGTTCGCCGTGAGTCAGTCTGTGACTGGACATGTTTGATGACTATCAAGATATTAGCGATCAGAATGACTGAGCATATCATGTTTGGACACTTACATCGCCAGTCTCAAATTTGCACCCTGGAAAGGTGCACTTGAACGGCTTTTCGCCAGTATGAGTTCGCGAATGCGTTTCTGTGGCGATTGATTAGTCATTGATTAAGTTCCAACGTGAAGACAAGAACGAGAACATACTTAGCTCGCTACTATCGGTAAAGGACTTCCCGCATTCTTTGCATTTGTACGGCTTGTCTCCCCGATGGCTACGCTCATGGCGATCCAGGGTTGCTTGCCTGGCAAAGTTCTTTCCACAAACTGAGCATGTAAAGTTTTTATCTAGTTCATCGGTTAGCGACTAGATATTTTCCCAAGGACGTATGGGGAACTCACAATTACTGTGTGTCAGGAAATGGCCCTGTAGCTTCGACTTTTGTGAAAAGGGCTCATCAGGGCGATGACATCCTTGCCAGCGGCAGTAGTATCCATTGCCCTTGGCGCCGTCGATAGTGTTCATGTGGGCGGACACGAGGTGGTCTTGAAGAGCGCCAGAGTGGGCAAAGGTAGCCCCGCAAGGAGCCTGAATTCCGTCAATCGAGGTCACCCACTTGCAAATATGCAACTCGGTATCTTCAGCAGAGAATTCAGGTGTGGTTAAGACTGATGAGATGTCTCTTTCAAGTGGTGGAGGGGTCTCTCTCGGACTGGACAGGAAATGCGAGCTAACGCTTGATCGGGACTGGCGTGAATAAGGGGAATAAGGATGAGAGTGATGGTGGTGAGCTCGACAGCGATGGTGATTGCGATGAGGGCCATGAACATGGATGTTGAAGTCGTTAGGATTCTTAAATTGGCCGTGGACGTGATGGTGCTCCTCATGGGGACAGTTGATAGGATCATCCTCCGGCTTCTGAATGGAAGTCGAATCAAATTGTTGGTGGTGATGGTGGGTAGTATGTTGGTCGTGGCAGATACCAAAGTCAGAGCACATCCCAAGCATGTGGAAGATATCTGCTGGGTTCACGTCTGTTTGTTGAGAAATAGGTTGTTGTTGGTGTGTGAACATGCTCTCCCAGTCTTTTCGGAAATCTTGACATTCAAGGTGATTGGCGACGTTCTGATCACAATGCGTGGCATGAGCCTGGTACGAGGAGAGGAAACCGTACTGATAACATGGGTCAAGAGTGCCTGACAGAGTGTGGTCCGCGGCTTTCCCGGGTTCGACGACAGGATGGTGACCCATCGTTGCCGACGGAAGAAAGTTAGAGGTGTCCAGCGACAGGGGCGTTGTGAGTCCGAATAATGAGTCGAATGTGCAGTTGTGGTCAGTAATGTTGTCACAACAGTGATCATCAAAGCAGACGGGGTCTGTGCTTTGGCAATGGTCGTCTTCGCAGTTTGCAACGGAGCAGACGGTCGAGGCGTCGCAATCCAGAAAGCGGTCACATATTGACTCGCAGTCTATATGGCAGTCATCCGCACAGTCATCTGCATCACAGCAAGCCTCGGTGGCCTCGCATTCGGCCGCCGATGGATGATGCTCGGCGTCATTGCAGTTCCAATGGGGCTCGCATTGAGGGACCGAGGGATCTTCTGCCGGTTTGGTATCGATGCGCAAATCCTCCCAGCGGCACTCAAGGCAGAAGTCGCCTCCTTGGGTATGAGTAGCCATCTTGGGCACGGGTCAAGTCGAAGGACTGAGGAGAAGAAAAAGGAAGATAAGGCTTTGTGCTGGTGGGCGGAGAAAACCTGGAACCCGCTATATCCCCGCGACAGCCAGGTACAGGACAGGCGAACGGGCGGAAGAGGATGTTCAAGGGACTAAGGAAAGTGCGACCGCGGGTGGATTATTGGTCGCGAGGAGCAATAATTTCTCAACACCCGTAAATAACGTAGTGTGCGAACTTCCAATGCCACCGCAGTCCACCGTGAGGTAATATCTTCCCAGGAAAATGTCCACAAGCACTGATCAATACACCTCTAGAGAGCAAATAGTCTCACAATTGTCGCATGCGCCAAGTCCGCGGATACAGAGAGTGTACGACGTTGACACAGTACAACCGACGCAATCGGAGAAATCGGCGAACGATCCGGCATGCAGCACAAGATTTTTGCAGGGACCCCGCGAGGACCTTGTGAGATGTACCAAGCGGAAGCAGGTATTCAAGAAGAGACTAGACCTGAGATATGCGAGGGAGTCGACAATGTGGGCGTTTCGATTTCGGGGGGCCTGCGAACAGGCGATGCGGGCTGCCAGAAACCCTCGTGAGGACCTTTGGGACGCAGATGAACGATGGGGACCTTGGGGGTTAGGCGTCATGATCTGCGGGCGAATAGCAATGCGCTCGTTGGCAAGCGGTGACGGTGGAGATCGTCGAGGACATCGCTGGGCTTATCGGACTCGCCAGAAGGTAAAGCACCACGCGAGAGGAGATATTCCCCAGCATTCCAATGCGATCTGGCCGGTAAAAAGGGAAGGGTGGTTCGTTTCATCTGAACGATCCATTTTCGGTGATGACTAACGGCGCCTCCACCCGCAATTAACGTAGTTAACTACCCGCAGTTCTGCCCTTCTCCGCCGCTTCGAGACTACATTGGCATTCAAGCCTATTCATATAGAGGAAAACTTCTATGATCATGTCAATTATGTTTACTTGTCGCATGGAAATGGCGATTAAAAAGAGACGCAACATAGCCCTTTGCTCCTGAGGGTTAAACCTCAATCAGGAATAACTTGAAATAAGTTAGTAGGTGCTGACGTAACCCCACGTGCCCCCGGATCCTCAACGGCTATCGCGTTATCGCATCGCAACACTACTCCAACATGAACTTCGCTGGCCAGATCACCCCGTCAAGCCCTGCCATTTGATTGTCTACGCGCATTTCTGAGCCGGGCTCGATCTCCTCAAGCTACTACTCTGACACTCATCCCTAATTGACTTCCATCATCTCCTCCTGCGCCAGACTAATCCGAGAGGCGCTCCCATCTAATCTACCCCACTCACCAAACAAACATGGGCAACATCTGTTCCCGCTCCTCAAACGAGCCCGAGGCCTTCGCGGGCCCCGGTCGAGTCGTCGGCGCCCCATCATCTGCAAAGTCGACTGCTCCTCGAGCTTCCGTTCCGCCCAAAGCAAATTGGCAAAATACTCCGGGGCGAACACTTGGGGAGACTTCCCCGCAACAAGGGGGCAGTGACGAGGCACGATCCAATGCCGCGATAGCAGCACAGGTGAGTCGATCTGACAAGTATCGGCGCAAGTATTGAGACGATGGGCTGATTGTTCGCTCTTTGTCGCAGAAACGAGCCGAAGCGGCGTCTGCCTCTAGCAAAGGAAAGCTAGGCTCTAAATTGGCGGCGCAAAAGGCCAAGACTCAAACGCAGACCTTGGATGAGGCCAGTCGGACGGAGCGGGCTGTCCGCGACGCCGACACGGCCAAGGAAGCTAGACAGTGGAAATGAGATACAGTTCATCCTGTACATTGAGAATATGCGGGCGCCCTGTGGCTGCTTCGCGCTTTGGTTGTTGCCGGCGTTTAGGACTTGCATAGGGTACTTGTTTTATAGCGCTGACCTTACGCAATGGGGGCCGGGTCTGTTTATTGAGCAGTCTGGGATATCCGCAGCCTGTTCTACTTTCTTCATGCTGGGTCATCCAATAACAGGGTCTCGGGGTTTAGCTCGATCTCTACTAATCTTAAGAAGAAAAGAGACCATGTGGAAAAGGCATCATGATTCCATGCTATGATACAACCGCCGAGTGCAGATAAGCTATAGAAGTGCAGACCATCATCGGTCCGCTGGAAAGCGGCGCTAAACAACACTGTACCGGCCACTGGCTGGCGCACGCGCGTCGCTATCAGCAGCAGCAACGGTGCCTTCTTTCAGTAGGCGCATAAGCTCACGCATTGCGTTGGTGACGGAAATCTCTGTCTCACCCTCAACGAGAATGTACAGCTTGGGGTTGTCATTGGGACCAGGCTCTTTGCCAGCAGCGTAGAAAGTGCCTTTGGTGGTGATCGATGTCCCTGTAGCTTCCAGAATTTTGGCGACATTCGTACGGTTGGTAACGGCCCAACGAGCTTTCTCTGTATTTAGAAATGATATTAGTAGGAGTTCATGAATGATGATTAAGGTAGATAGGGGTTTGAACTTACGGGGAAAGTCGTTGATCTCCAACGTAGCATGGAATGCGCCTGCATCCGGTCCCCGATTGTCGATGGGGACCCCCGATCTCATGACGCCCGCGCGACTCAGGCGAGCATGGATATCAGCCACGGCAGATCCGACCTTGTCCAGAGGGTTCTTCGAGGCAGCGCCGGGGTCCTTTTCGGTCCTGTGGACTGTGATCTTGCCGTCCAAATCGATACCCTTAGGAACACCCACAAGAGGCGCAGGCGCTGGAGCAGCGGTAGACTGCACCGCGGATAGGGCTTTATTGAACCGATCTTCGTCGACCTTCTCCTTCTTTTCATCCTTCTCTTCCTCTTCTTCGCCTTCGTCTCCGGTCTTGTAGGTGCGACGCTCACGCATACGCGCGGTCTCACGTTCCTGGTCAAGACGCTCCAGACCTTTACCACCAAAGCCAGACGCGCTGGCCTTCTCCTTGCCGGCCTTGACCTTCTCCAGGAAGTTGTCGACCATCTTCTGAACCGGCTCCGGGATTTCCTGTCCACTTTGCTTGAGGGCCTTTGCAATGTCCACGGAGTACCGCTCCTGTGTGTCTGTGAGGAAGGTGACTGCGGTACCGGTATTTCCGGCACGACCAGTACGACCAGCGCGGTGGACGTAGTCTTCCAAGTGATTCGGAGCATCGTAATTAACGACCAACTTTAGCTGCTTGACATCCAAACCACGAGCGGCGACCGAGGTGGCAACAAGGACGGGGAAGATACCAGCCTTGAAGTCTTCAATGGTGGAGTCACGGTCAATCTGGTCTTTTCCGCCGTGAATGGACATGCACGGATAGCCCTTTCGCATCAGCTCCCTCAGCAGGTTGTCGGCAGACTCCTGACGATCGACAAAGATGAGCGCCCGCGCATCCTCATTTGCGTCGTCGGAGTACAAATTGCCCAGCAATTCCAAGAGGCGAACAAACTTTTGGTCTTCGTTGCGGATCTCGACCACCTGAGTGATTTCGGGAGCCACAACGCTTCGACCGCCAACCACAATCTCGATCGGCTTTCTGAGCGTTTTCCTGGCGAGTGCCTCCATGTTTCGAGGGAACGTCGCGGAGAAAAGCACAGTCTGGCGATCCGGCCGAACATTGGCCATGATCTTCATGACCTGCGGCTCAAAGCCCATGTCAAACATGCGGTCTGCCTCGTCGAGAACAACATAAGTAACGCGATGAAGATTCGTTACTCTGCCACCATTTGCGGCGAGGAGATCAATCATTCGACCGGGAGTGCAAACCACAACCTCGGCGCCACGCTTCAGCTCTGCGATTTGATCCTTGATGGGAGCACCGCCATAGGCGCAGACCGCACGAAGGCCAAGTGCCTTTAAGAAAGGTTTGCAGTCTTTGTGGATCTGGGTGGCCAACTCGCGAGTCGGGGTCATGATCAGACTAATAGGGCCTTCCATGTTGGCCAATGGCCGCTGATCCTTGATATGCCGGAACATGGGGATGAGGAAAGCCATGGTCTTTCCAGAACCTGTCTTGGCAACACCAATCACGTCTCGACCGGACATGATGCAGGGAATAGCCTGAGCTTGGACAGAGGTGAGCCCCTCGAAGCCCAGGCGCTCAACCACATCCAGAGTCTGCATACCCAACCCGCACTGTGCCCATTTCTGAACGGGCTTGGGAATATCCTGTCCACGAACTTTGATGCCATCCAACTCGTGGCGCAGATTTGCCACTTCCTCTTCGTCCATGTCGGCAAGATGTGAGGGCTCGTTGTAAAAGGCTTTACGGAACGGTTCGTACTCGACCTTTGCGTGATCGACGGCGGGAATTTCCTTCTTCTTTTTCTTGCTTGCCATGGCGAGCACATCATCAGCATCCTCGCCGCCGACAGCTGTAATATCCACATCGTCCTCATCGCCGAACATCGCCTGGGGCTGTTGCGCGGCTTTCTTCTTTGCGAAAGTGACGCCAATTTTCTTCTTCGGAGGGGCGGTATCTGCAAGCTCTGACATGAATGCATCCAAAGGATCGGCCTCTTCCTCATCAACCTCCATCTCGGTAGCTTCGGCCTGTTGGTTGGAAGCGTCTTCCATATGAATATCGGCGTTCATGTCAGATTGTCGGTGCTGGAGTCGCTCCTCGCGTCGCTCAGCCGCGGCGCGCGCAGCAGCCGCAGCCTCTTCTTCGTTGTCACCATCTTGCATATCAACGTCGTCATCGTCACCAGCGTCGTCTGCTCCAACAAAGGCGTCTTTACCGTCATCAAGCGGGGGAGTTGGGAGGCGCTCCAATTTCTTGCGCGTTGATTCTTCCTCCCCAAAGCCTAGAGTTCGAGTAGCCGAGGGTTTATCGGACTCAAAAGCTTGCTTGGCACTAAGGCCAAATCCACTCACATTGCCTTTGGCCTTCAGAGGGGCCGGTGCGGGCGTAGAGGGTACTGCAGGCGGTCGCACCGGAGTCTTTGTAGTCTGCGGGAGCGCGACGTCGATTCCGAGCACGGCTGGCGCGGCAGTCGTCCCATTTGAGACCGTGCTCTTAGCGATGGCCTTCGGGTCGAATTTCCCAGCGTAAGGAGCGGGGGACGCGGTGTCGGTCGGTGTCGCTGGAGCCTGGGGCGAGCCTACCGCTGGGGACAAGCCGGATCTGCGATCAATCTCATCGAGGATACCGCGTCCGCCACCGACTGCGGCCTGTTCTTGTTGCTTCCGTTCCCGTTCGGCGGCTTGCTTCGCCTTCCATAGTTCGAGTTTTGCCAGTCTCTCGGCCTTTTTCTGCTCGTCTGTCTGGGCGATGGGGGCCGGAGCGGGAGTGGTTGGTTTGGATGGCTGCTCAACGTAATAAGCATCATGCGCTCCGCTGGTGAGGGAGCGTTTTGCGTCACGTACCTCTTGAGTGCGGGATCGGGACCTCCGAGTCGCACCACGATCACGAGAGTCGCCCCGTCTAGACTTGTGCTTCAAATCAGCAGAATCATCTCTGCGCCTGCGATCCTGGTCGCGGGAATCATCTTTCCTGGGTCGATAATCTCTGTCGCGACTCCTGCGGCGATAGTCGCGGTCATCGTCTCGGTCTCTAGACCGGCGGTGTTCGCGAGACCGGTCTCGTCTGGGGTGGTAGATGTCTTCTTCGCGTCGATCTATCGAACGGTCACGGCGCCGATAGCCATCTCTGTCACGGCCATGGTCGCGATCACGATAACGCCGCTGCATTGTCGAGGAATGAGTTAGAGATGAAGCTGGAAATGATGGCTTGTGACTTCGGTGGCCACCTACCTCCGGGCTGCGGGACCTGCGATATCCGCGGCCTTCAACCCGTCTGTTTCTGTCGAAGCGATCATCCTCTCTGCGATTCCGGCGAGACGAGGAGTATGTGCTGCCTACAGGAGATGGTGAGCGAGTATCCCCGTGGCGAGCCATTGTCACAGGCCAACGATGAGTGAGTATTACGGAAACTCAAGAGCACCGGGACGTTAGAGCACAAAGAGCCTGTAAAGATCACTGCGCTTCCATAGAATCTCGTGTGCAAGTTGTCAGTAGCCCTGTCGCGGCTGTCGAGGGATAATGCACTAAAACTTGGTGGTGAGGCTAATTGTGGAACTTGTACAACGCTTTTTGCGTCTGGGGTGATCGCTGTCACGTGGAGGCGGAATCACGTGATGCTGGGCTAGTCCCAACGCGGCGGGCCCAAACGAAGCTCCGACGCGCTTGTTGCGCCCGATGTTTTGGCTGTTTGGCTGCTTGGCCCGTCTAAGTAAGCGATCCAGCCTCCCCTGCCCGCTTGCGTCAGGGAACCCCTTCCACAGCTTCATCTGCGCTTCTACCTTTGTCATTTTGTCACTACCCTTGAAGTCGCCTTGTCTATCTAGACCCCATACGCTAAATCTAATATTGCCAACAATGTCTTTCCAACGGGTCGCTCGCGCCAATGTACTGCGGCACCTGCGCCTCGTCGATGGTCTGTCGCACCAGACTCGTGTGATCGGGGTGCAGAACCAGCTTCGCCAGCTCTCTCTCGCTGCCAACTCCCGATTTACGACTCCGCTGGCCGGGTCACTCTCTGCTGTGAGCGCTCAACAGTCTCACTCATTTGCGACGGATGCCACCAAGAAGACCAAGACCAAGTCAACAACCAAGAAGCCTAAAACGGAGAAGAAGAAGCCCAAGCGCGCATTGACGGAGAAGCAAAAGGAGGCGAAAGAAAAGAAGGAGAGCCGCGAACTCGTTAAGCAGCTCAAGGAAACTGCCCTGCAACCACCAAAGAAGCTGCCCCAAACGGCACGTGCTATTGCTACCCAAGCCAAGCTCAAGGAATTGCGAGAGCAGTCACCTTCGCGCTCTCAGGTGGAAATTTTCAAAGACGCGATTCAACAAGTCTTCTCCCAGCGACTGCCCGAGGCCGATGTATGTCAACATTGAACCGTCGGAGTCCTTTTTTGGAGTGTGCCATGCTAATGCACTGAAACAGCGATTTGTCAATCAGGCCGAGGAAAACAAGGCTGCCAACGAAGCATCCTACGAAGCTTGGCTCAAGCAATACACACCTCTCCAGATCAAGCAGGCCAATACCGCTCGCAAGTACCTCCGACGGCTTGGCCACACCAAATTCTTCGGCATCCAAGATGAGCGCTTGGTCAAGACACCCATCAGTGCGTACTTGTGGTTTGTAAAGGAGCGCCACGAAAGCGGCGACTTCAAGCATCTCCCCGTGAAGGATGCGGCCCTGCGGCTCGCTAGTGAGTGGAAGGATCTGACCGACTCGGAGAAGCAGGTAAGCTTTTCTCTCCCTTCTGGCTAAGATACCTGGCATGATCGGAGCGATTGATGAGACTAACCATGTTACCAGCCCTACTTTGGGAAGGCCGAACGTGACCAGGAGCGCTATCGTGAGGAATACCGCGAAGTGTACGGCGAGGACGTACCTCTGCCAAAGCCTAAGGCCTCATCGACCTAGTTCGGGAGTGTACGTGCCGACAGAACGAACTCTTCTATGTACTCTGTGATTGTTGTCAAGGATGTTTTGTAGAACGGGTTAGGACGGAAATGGGATTGGATCTGGTTTGGGGGGGCTTCAATGCGTTTGTGTATTTCAAATCTCCCATGTTGCTCGATTCCCTTTTCCTTTGTCACTGTACTGTAGTTTGTTGTCAATGCGCGATTGCACTATTTAATTTACCCAAGGACTTGATTTTCGAGCTGTTGTTCAGAGGGCTCCTGTACTCGGTAGTCAATTGTAGATGGCATCTCAATTCTTCTCAGACCATTGCTTCCAGCGTGGACACCACTCCCAATCCAATCTCTTCCTCCACAATTAGGCCCGGAATTTCTCGATCATTTCATACCTCTCCTCTCTACCCAAAACTCGACAGTCACGCCTATGAGTCAAGGGACGCTGGTCCAATCCCTCCACAGCGGAGCCACTCCCCGCACTGGTGGACGATTTCCTCCGCCCGAAAGTGGCGGTGAGAAAACAGCAACGCAGTCCTTTTTGCGCGTGCAGGGCGCCAAAACAGGCCCATTTTCCCTGCAGAGGGGGTTCAGGGTAGTGGAATGTTTGAACCTCTTGTTTGTGTCTGGCCAGGATGCTATCGAAGGGGTGGGAAAACATTTCGCTGCAAAGAAGGGATTGTGATTTAGCCCGTCGGAGTATGTGCTTCTTATATGTTGAATCAGGGCTCGAGGGAACCATTCTGCGGTATTTTGGTGCAGTACAGATGAATAAAGTACGTTGAAACATAGGGTTGAATATAGTACCTTACTCTGGATGTACAAGTTCAAGTGGCGATACTTCGCTGTAGGTATGTTGGGCCGCCAAACTCGACGGGACTATACATGCATTCTACCAGCCGTGGGAAGAATGACTGCAGCTGCGTCCATTGTCGTTCAATTCCATGCAGACGGGCCTACCCGTAGACTAGTCAGTCGGGCATCCATGGTCATGGTATGATGTTCCCCATCAAAGCCACGAGTGTACCGTGGATGATGGGCCCGGTGTTCCCTGGATTGATGCGGTGAAATGGGGAATTTGTGTACCATCACCGCAGTACTCGAACAGATGCTCGATGTACCTCTGTTGATCTTCAAGTAGCGTACGTTCGCATGTACCCAGCGCAAAGAAAATAAAGAGTTGCAGAATGCAGGCTGCAGGCGTATGCCTTCCAGTCTCGAGGGCGGATCCAGATCCCCCTGCTTGAACGTGCGCTGGTGGAGGGGCAGAACTGTTATCGATAGGCTCCGGTGTGGAAAGCCGCCTGTGCGCAGTTGACGAAGTACGAGGGATGTACATGTGGACATGGACATGTACGCACTGAAGTAGTACGGAGTAGTAAGTTTTGACTTGTTACGGAATAGCCAGAGTGCGCTACGATCTCTTGATAATCCCATTTTACTGGTGGGAGGACTGTGCGGTGCTTTAAGGGTGCAGGAGATCGATAGGTAACTGGAAAGGGTGCTCATGGGTCAGTAATAAGAATAGCAAGCCATAAAAACTCTGAATCTCCTCCTTGAAGCGACGTTTTTTCCCTTTTCTTTGCTTCTGCGGGGGGAGGAATAATTGCGAGGTATACGGATTACCCGCCATCATTTTATCCCAGCCTTCTTCTTTTCTCTGATTCGGTGGCTTTCATTTTGCACACACACGGTATTGTCTTGGATCGCATCGAACAGGAGTTCGTGAGAGACTGCCATTAGTGAAATTGGTAGAAACAAGGGAGCGATTACTGGGCAAGTGCTTTTGGCTATTGAGGAAAACCACAAGCCAAGGGAGGAACCGGGAACCCAAAGTATGTAGAACAGCAACTAACAGTGCAGCGCGGGCTGCGATCACTGATGATCACCCTCTCCACCGCCCCATGCTTTTTCATCCCTGCCTCCACCAGCTAATGCATTTTCCTCTAGACACTTCCTTCCTTCCTTCCTAAATAACTCATGTGTCACTGGACTTGATAATCTCAGTCTCACAGATTCTGCGACTGCAACAAAACCGGTATCAACGAGTCACCGCTGCTACCGCCCGCGCTTTGCGCTCCTTCGAACCCATTTCTCGAATACCTCGAAATCGCGCCGGTCGTGCTGGGTGGCTAATCTGTTTTCTACCCTCCGTTGGACCGAGGAATTTATTTGATCTCTCTCGAAGCGTCCTACGCAGTCTTCATACTCTGACCATATTTCCTCGCCGCGGGGTTCAAACTTGCTCAACCTCGACACGACGTTCTCCTGCGGGGGATTCGATCCAACCCGCAGCCCCATGTGTTCTCCCCCCATAAACCACTGGACGGGTCTCTGATCGGGCCAGCCGTGTTACGCGGCGCATGCGCTGTCATAATGGAGGTTCTTGCGCCCGTTGCCTGTCATGCCTACGTGGACAGGCTTGCCAACGAAGAAAGAGGCTCCCGTGCTCCGCGCTGGGAAGAACTGGTGGGGAAGTTGGTTGACGATGTTTGGGCTGTACTTGTGCAAGGCCGCTCAGGCAAGTCTGTACACTGCAGGGACAAGCGTGCCGCCGAAAAGGGTTTACTTGCTCCCGCGCTTCCCTGCTACACCGAACCACCGCCTTCCTACGATGATGCCGTGAGCGACCCTCCTCCAGAATACCATGCGCTGCCTCCGCTCGCAGAGCGAAAGCCGGCGCTGTCGCCCTCTGCGCCACCAGCACCCGCTACGAAATCGCGTGGCCGGTCCCGTTCGCTGTACAAAGATACGTTCCTAGATATCAACATTGATTTTGAGAACCCGGTCGGTGTTCGAGAGCACAAGAAGAAGAAACCGGCTGGAGGCGGTGCGGCTAAAAAACCCACTGCACCACCGCCTCCTCCCGATAATGGAGGAGGTTCGAACGATGCTGGGGACAGTCAGTCGAACGGCGACGGAAAGAGCGGTGGCGACGCGGGCGGAGGGGATGGAGGAGGGGACGATGGCAAGGGTGGAGGAGGAGATGGTGGTGGTGGTGGTGATGATGACTGGAACGCCTGGGGTACTGTCGCCGGGAGCAAAAAAAAGAAGAAGGAAGAAGCCGAGGAAGAAGAGAAAAAAGCTGCCGAGGCTGCTACGAAGAACACTCTCAGCTGGGCTGATGATGCCGAGGAAGGGGGCGACGACTGGGCTGGCTTTACCGTAGCTGGAAAGAAGAAGAAATCAAAGGTAAGGAAATATGCACCCGGCAAATCTACGTTTCGTATACTGATTGTGCCCTGTAGGATGAGGCACCTCCGGGAGGGTTTCAGGACGTCAGCCTCGACAGTGGAGCTCCCCAGCTGGACCTGAACTTCGACACAGGCCCTAAGACCGGAGGAACGGGCTTCAGCTTCGGTGGATGGGGTAAGGACTGGAGCACCGGTGGTGCCCCTGCAGCCAGCAAATGGGGTCTTGGGGCCATTGGAGACACGGCCCCGAAAGAAGAACCCAAAGGTTCCAATCCCTGGGGGATCGGGTCTACTAAGAAATCGACCAAGACCGCAGGCGGCTTCGACTTTGGCGATTTGGGGTCTCCTCCGGCTGAGGAGACTAAAGCAGACGATGACTGGGGCGCCTGGGGCGTCGCGACCAAGGATAAGAAGAAGAAGAAAGCCTTACTCGATCCCGAGCCCGCGCCTGAACCCGCTCCTGAAGCACCCCCTGCGCCTGTTGAATTGGAACCCTTACCTGAGTTAAATCTGGACCCTGAACCGGAAGTCCCTGGGTCCATCCTCACGGAAGCCTGGTACATCGGTCTTTCCAAAAAGGAACAACGGAAGGCCAAGAAGGACTGGGAAAAGAAGGTGAAAGATGCGGAAGACGAGCTTGCAAAGGTCCGGGAATCGAACGCAGCCAAGCAGGCCGCCTACGACGAAGCAGCGAAAGCCAGAGAAAAGGCTCAAGCTCCTCCTGCTCCCGAGCCCCCTGCCCCGGCACCTGCTCCCGAACCTGAAGCCGATAATGATTGGGGATGGGCTGTTCCTTCGAAAAAGGACAAGAAGAAGAAAAAGATTGATCTGCTTTCTGATCCCGAGCCCGTACCTGCTGCTCCTGATCCACCAGCAGAGGACGATTGGGCAGGATGGGGCACTGCCGGTAAAAAGGATAAGAAGTCTACGAAAGAACCGGAGCCTGTCATTGAGGAACCGGCACCGGAACCCCCTAAGGCCAAGGAGTCCGAGGATACCTGGGGCACATGGGGTGTTGCCACCAAAGACAAGAAGAAGAAAAAGGGCAAAATCGAGCCTGAACCTGAACCCGAACCTATCCCAGAACCCGAACCGGAACCGGAACCGGAACCTGAGCCTGAACCTGAGCCAGAACCTGAACCTGCCCCTGTACACGATGATCCGTTATACGAGAATTGGCATAATCTTTCGTCCAAAGACCGAAAGAAGCGCGAGAAGAAACTGGTACAGAAAGGCCTTCCAATTCCAGGCAAAGACTTTGAACTGCCCTCTGA
Organism: Penicillium simplicissimum; assembly: GCA_024706585.1. Classification (NCBI taxonomy): domain Eukaryota; kingdom Fungi; phylum Ascomycota; class Eurotiomycetes; order Eurotiales; family Aspergillaceae; genus Penicillium; species Penicillium simplicissimum. The sequence goes on along the minus strand of JAMZTW010000129.1, from coordinate 2,520,577 downwards.
AAAGCCCACCGAGCCCGAACCGGAACCGGAGCCTCCAGTTGAACCTGAGCCTGAACTTGAACCCGAACCAGAACCTACTGTTGAGGTTGAGCCCGAGGCAGAGAAGCCAGCGGAAGATGATACTTGGGGAGTTTGGGGCACGACCAAGGACAAGAAGAAAAAGAAGAAGGGGGTTGAAGAACCCCCGCCGCCTGCACCTACTCCTCCAGCACAAGGCCTCACTCCCGAGCCCGAAGCTTTCGACAACCCAGATGATATCTGGGCGGACGTGGCTCCCAAGTCCAAGAGTGCGAAGAAGACAAAGCCTATCGAACCAGTCAAGGAAGAGAAGCCAGCCGCTAAGGGATTCTGGGCGTCTTTGACTGGGGCATCTGCTGCCAAATCAAAGACTACAAAGAAGCCAAAGGAAGAGGCACCCATTGAGGAGGAAGATCTTCTTATCGACATTAACGACGACCCTCCTAAGGAACCTGAACCTGAACCTGAACCCGAACCCGAGCCTGAACCGATTCCGGAGCCTGTTAAAGAGGAACCTCCCCCCGAGAAATCATCGAAACTGAAGTCTACAGGCAAGCTGTCTGTCGCGGAACGTATCAAGGCTTTGGAGCAGAACAAGAAGGACAAGCTGAAAGAGGCAAAATCAAGCTCCAAGTCAAAAACTAAGGAACCAGAGCCATTGCCCGTACCTGAACCTGAACCTCCTAAGGAACCGGAGACAGAACCTATCCCTGAGCCCCAGCCTGAGGCGGAATCTGAACCTGCACCACAGCATGATGATCCGTTATACGAGGGCTGGCATGGTCTGTCTTCCAAGGATCGGAAGCGACGAGAGAAGAAGTTGATCCAGAAGGGACTTCCCATCCCTGGAAAGGATTTTGAGCTTCCATCTGATAAACCGGCTGAACCGGAGCCCGAACCCGAACCCCAACCTGAGCCGGAAGAAGAGAAACATGTCTCCAGAGACTCTGTGCCTGGTAGTTTCCCCGACGAGCCCGAGATGGACGTGCCAGTTGAACCAGAGCCTGCGCCTGAACCCGACCTGGAACCCGCTCCCGTTCATGACGATCCTTTATACGATAACTGGCATAATCTTTCCTCTAAGGACCGGAAGAAGCGCGAGAAGAAATTGATTCAAAAAGGACTTCCTATTCCTGGAAAGGACTTCGAACTACCCTCTGAAAAGCCCACTGAGCCGGAGCCGGAGCCGGAGCCTCCTGCAGAACCTGCCCCAGAGCCCGAACCCGAGGCTGAGACTGCAAAAGAGCTAGAGGATGATGGCGCGCCTCCAACACCACCACCAGAGGTGGAAGAAGCTCCCAAACCGTCCAAGAAGGAGCGACCTCGCGTTGATCGCACTGCCAGCAGTGGTGGTTGGGGTTTCTGGGGTGCAGCACCGCCACCTAAAAAGTCCAGCAAGAAGGAGACCAAGGAACCTAAGCAGGCCAAGGAGATCAAAGAGGTTAAGGAGACTAAGGAGACCAAACCGGAGACCAAACCAGCCGAAGAAGCTGAATCGCCCAAGAAACGCGAAAAAGAGGAACAAAAGGAGTCAGCTCGCGACCGCGACCTTTCTCCGGTAAAAGCAGATCGTTCCAAGTCTACAAAATCGCGTTCTAGGGAACCAGAGGCTGAGATGGAAAAATCATCCTCTGACCGGGAAAAGCGACGAGAACGAGAACGAGAGCGCGAGCGCGAAGCGCGTTTGTCAAAGCATAAGCGCGCGACCACCATGTCCAACTTCGTATTTGGTCAGCCCCCGCCACGAAGCAAGTCATCCCGGAAGCCGGAGTCCTCTTCCAAAAGGCCTTCTTCCAAGCCGGTATCCCGACGTCCTTCAGTTGATCTGGAAGATGAAGCTGGGATGCCGTCGCCGCCTGCAGAGGATAAGCCCGAGGTAACCGATAAGGCAGCCAAGCTGATGGGCATCAACGAGTCCAAATCCAAACGCGACCGGCCACGTGCTGAGCGCCGCAAGTCAGGTAAGCGATGAGCCGACGATTATCCATTTATCAACGTCAATGATCAAACTTAACATTCATCGATGTAGCTCCCCGCGACCCATATGCGATTGAAGATGATGACATGGTCGTAGTCGATATGGAAGATGCTGATGGCCAGTCACCCAAGGAGGGCTCGAGAGGGTCAAAGCGCAAGTCGAAACGAGAGGTAAATTGCATGCAGGTCAACAGTGTCGGCACGTCGCAGTTCCAGCTAACGCATTTCGTTCTTTCGCATTTAGTCTCGTGCAAGACCTGAAGAAGACGCTGTCATTGTCGACGCCGACCAAGCTCGTGGTGCTCCAGACATTCTTTCAGGGGCTGATGACATGGCCTTCGTCGATGCGCCTTCGCGAGAGCGCCGCCTGAAACGCCCTCCCCCTCCCATTACACCCAAGAAGCAAGACACCGGTGGGTTCATGGGTATCTTTGGTTCGCTTCGAAAGCCTGCGCGCCCGGAGATGCCAGATCGTCGCAAGTCTCGCTCCTACCGTGATGAAGAAAGCAAACACCTCACCGAGACAGAGCGCGAGGACCGCCGACCACGCCGTGACGATCGACGTCGACGGTCTGTGAAACCCGATACGGAAGCCGAAGGATTCACCACGGACGCCGCTGGGGCTGCTGCCGGCGGTGAAACCGAGCCCGATGACACAGAGGCTCGGAGAGCAGCTCGTCGGGCGAAGCGCACATCTCGACAAGCCCCCTCTGACACACGGGAAGCTGAAGCTCGCGAAGCTGAAGAGCGACGCGCAAGACGGAAGGAGAAGCTCCGCGAGCGCGAGGCGCGCGAGCAACGAGCCCGCGAAGAGGAAGAACAGCGCCGAGAAGAGGAGAAACGCGCACGTCGCGCAGCGCGCGAAGAACGCCGAGCCCGCGAGGAACAAGCCGCGCGCGAAGCCGCCGCAGCCGAAGAAGCGAAGATCGCCGAGCGCCGCGAGCGTCGTCGTCAGCGCGAAGAAGAAATGGCCGCCAAAGCTAAACGCCGCCGTTCCCGCGTCGACGAGCCCCCGGCCGACGACAAAGCCCGCCGACGTCGATCCAAGGCGATGCCCGAGGCTGAGCCCGAGCTAGAGCGTGAGCGTACGCGGGCACCGTTGATGACGGGGGGCCTCAATCATGGGAACACAGGTGGGCCCAAGAAAGACAAGATCTCCACGTGGATCTACTCACAAGCTGAAGAACCCCCTGAGCCGCCGCCCATCATGCCCACCGTGATCGACTTGCCGCCGGACGCGGCCGCGGCCGCCGATAACGCTCATTCGCTCTCCTCGGACGAGGAAGCGCGCCGCGCCGCGCGCCGGAGAGCCCGTCGTCGCGCAAAGTATGGTGATGTGCCGGAGGAGGAGGTCGATGATGTGCGCTCTCGGCGTCGAGAGTCTCGTCGGGAGGGGATGAAGAGTAGTTCCGGGAGTGGAGACTACGAGCGCGATCGTGGCATGCGATCTCATCATGGGAGTAGACATGGCGGATTGCCGGTGCCGACAGGCTCAGGTGCGAAGAAGTCGAGTTGGTTCAAGAAGCTTACGAGTTTCTAACCCCCAGGGCGATGATATCTGCCTGGTACTCTGTATACCTCGGTTTGAGCGATTTTTCAACATTGAGGATCCACCTCTAGGATATCTGCCTCTAACCATCGCTTGGCTTGGTTGGAGCGATGTCTCCTGTATTTGCGGTTATGACTTTTTTTTTGACGTTATCGCTTTGTATTCGAGGCTTTGCACATGCATTGCCCTAGCACAACTCTACTCTAACGACAGATATGACTCGACGACCCCCTGCACTATATCACAATGAATTATGTTGAAGCCAAGTTCGATTGATCCACATGCAAGTGACTGGGTAGAGCCATGTCCATCCGGCCATCCGGCCATAGTCAGCTCGTTGTACGGGAGGGATAACATGAACTCTTCATGTCAACCTTGGAAGCGTTCCGTTCTTGATACGAAAGTGTAGCCGGACATGGGCTAGTGATATCAGTGCACACTTTGTTCTAGTCAGTCAGTCTACGATCTTAAGAGGTACCACCCTCCCCTCGCTCTATCAGAATAATCAATTGCATAAGAATAAACGCCGGGCAACTCTCCATGCTCTCAGCTTCCCTTATCCCTCTCCGCAGAAATGGATGCTATGTACCCTCCTCCAGTCGACGACGCCGATTCTCAAGATAAAACCGACCACCCTCATACAACCCCAAATACAAACTCAACGACACAGCCGTCCAAACACTCCGAATCATCCCGCCCCTAAAAAGCCCCCTCACCCCCTCCTCCTCCACGATCTGCATCCCCACAGCCCAAGCACCTCTCCCAGAGCTCTTCCCCGCCAGTTGCGCCCCCGACTCCGACTCCACCGCTGCACCCTCGCCCGCCGAAAGCATCACCCGCGTCTTCACCACATCAATCGGCGTAGTCACAACCGAAGCAACAGACCCAGACACCGACGCCGAAAGACCAGTCAACCCAGCCCGCTCAATAAGCTTCTCCCTCTGACTGGACCCCTCAGCGGAAGAAGCAGCCCTGCCAGCTTTCCGCCGCCTGTACCGCTCAATAACATGAGACCTGATAAACTCGAACAGCGGGAATTGCAGACCCGTGAAGGGGAGATTCCGCCCCAGCAGGGCGAAATACCCATTCCATAATCTCCAGGGGTGGCCCTTGAAGCGGGTGAGCACTTGGCGCATGGCGCTTGCGCTGGTCGGCTGTGGCTGAGGTTTGGCAGTGCCCTGGAAGCTGTCTTGCGTGCCTGTGCTGATCATTTGCGCGTTTTGCTTGAGGACCTCGGCTGGCGTGAGTATGAAGCATGATACCGCTTCGGCAGTGGAGGAGGCGATCGCGTTGATGATGGGGCTGGGGAGGGAGTGGGTGAATGGGAGATGGAACCCGGTTCCAGCTTTGGAGGATTGGGTGAGATAATCGGAAGTTCCCCGGGTTCTTGTTTTGGTGGATGCATCGTGCAGGGTGCATTTGATTGCTTCATATGTGGTGAAGAATGCTCCTGCTGTTCCATGATAACCCGAGGCTGTTGTTAGCTTGGGGACGTTCAGGTTGGTGGTCACTTCCATCCATTGTGATCAGATCTATTCTGGTGCTGTTACTGACATGCTGGTATTGTCGAGAGTACAACGCTCCAGACCCCTTGATATAGTCCGCGAAAGAGGATATCTTTTCTCACGGCGCCTGTTTGCGCACTTTTGAAGACCTTCTCATAATTGGGGGACTGGATGCGGGTTTTGAGGGTGTCAACTGGATAAACGATGAAGTCGACCACAATTGCAGCAAATGCGCCAGCCTAGGAGAGGTTCTGTCAGTCATTGCGCAGTGACCAGCACCTCGTAGACCACCTCTCTGGTCAGATGTACAACTTGCACCGACGGGAGATATATAGATAGCGCGGACTTACTACCCAGATGTCGGAATGAGTGTTGTACATGAGAAGAACTGGAGAAATACCATAGACATGGAACCTTCTAATTACGAAAATGTAAGTAATGCGTGGTGACTCTTGATATGTTCGTTCCCTAGGTTTCTACCTACGCAGCTGCCCTGATTACGATCTTATCAGCAAATGATCATCGCGACGCATGATGAGCGCATGAGGTCATAGGAAATGCACGTGATCTTCATTGCCCTATCCGAATTAGGGCTACGTGGAGAGTGAGGTCCAGACCTGCTTCGATGCAAGCATGAGGGCAGCAATGAAGAGGAAAGAAAGCACTTCTGGTAGACGTTGGAGAGCTGGTAGGAAAGTTTTTCAAAGGTCGTGTCTAGAAAAGTCATTGTGTTCTATGAGCGGATAGCGAGTCCATATATCAACCACAGACGGACTCGACCTCGTCACGGATACAAAGAAACAAAAGAGGAAGTCGTATTAACATCCCAGAGAACATTTTCCCTCCCTACGCCGTAATAAGGTTTCATGCAATACCCAAAAGCCCCGAGGTTCAGGGTTCATCACTTCTCCTCACTGCCCATTCAAAGGTTTGGTATTTATTTAGCGGTCTCCCCGGGCAGCAGGTTGCCCTTCACAGCAAACATCTTGCCAGTCGTCGACGAGACGAAGTTGTCAACCTGGCGAGAGAATTGCTCCACCTGGCGGGTGTTGAGCATGCTCTCCAACCGGCTGGGCTCGGCGGGGAGCTTGAACAGGCGCTGCCACTCGTCCTCGGGGAGGAGGGGCTGCTTGAGCGTGGCGCGGGTGGCATTCTCTTGGGCGCGCTTCTGCTTCCAGTTGTTGATCTTCTGCTGCTCGCGGCCGAGCACGCGCTGGTAGTACTGGTAGTTGTTGACCTCGGTGTTGTGGGCCTCAATGCTGTCCAGCAGGAGGTCGCAGTTCTTCTCGAGGAAGGGGTCGATGTTGAGAGACAGGTTGTCGAGGTTGGGAGTGAGAGTGTTGGACTTGGAGAAGGGGCTGGCCTCGAGAGCGCTGAGCGAGGCAGGAAGGTCGGTGGGCCCGGAGGGGTTGGGGCACTGCAGCTGGTGGATGAACGAGGTGATCAGGTGGGAGTTGTGAATCTGAACGGGCAGCTCCTCGAAGATATCTTGGTGGCGGAGGTTGGACTTTTGCAGCCTGTAGATGAAAAGTTAGTCATGCGATCCAGTCATGCCCATGGTTGGTTCGCGCTTTCAACGTACTCCTCCGAGGTGAACTTGTTATCCTTGAACGCCTCCATAAACTTGGCCGAGAGGCGGAAAGCACGCAGGCTCAAGCTGCCCTGAGCGCTACGGGAAACATCGTGCACCAAAGCGACTGTCCGCTCGTTCAACTCCTTCTGGTAGAAAAACTGGTTCTCGATCACGTTCATGTTGACAAAGTTGCCCATGTTGGCGCTGGTGTACCAGCCAGCGTTGTTGGCATCGATGTTGACCTCACGCAGCATGCGGACCATCTCAGCCTGGTAGGCGACGTTGGACTTGGCGCGGGGGGCAGCGGCGGCCGGGTTGGGAGCGGCGTTATCGAAGTGCGACTCGGTGGGCATCTCAACAACGGGGAAGGGGAAAGTGTTGGTGACCTCGAGGGTGCCGTCGACGTCCATACCGACGAGGGAGCCGGTCGCGGTGGTCGGGAAAGTCTGAGAGCAGTGCTTGATGATTTTCATCACCACCTAGAGTGTTGAGGAGCATGAGTATTTCTCGCTGACGAGGTGGAGGGAAGATTTTCAAGATTTGGGGAGACTGTACCAAGGCCTCGACCTTGACGGCCGCGAGGGGGGCTTGTGCTCTATGACGAAGTCAGTACGTATATAGCAAAACGGAAAATCGGCAATCACATACTCGGCCATATTGAAAGGTGGTTGCACCGTGTGGAGGGGGGTGAGGTTAGACTTGGAGATGGGGCGGATGCACGGTTTGTGTGAAAGGAGCCCGTCGAACAATTTCCTTTTGGGTTTAGCGTTGTACGGAGGAGAGGGTAATACCGTACCCCTATCATAATGGCCACGAGGGGCAGATACGCCGGTATTACAGAATTACGGCTTGTTGTCCCAGGGCCAAGGCTGTATCGCCAATATTTCTTTCTACTAAAAGGACTAGTTGCTACCGGTGATAGCAATAGCAGGTACATACAGATTGGCGAAATATCACTTGGAGAATGGGCTTCTATCTACCGGCCACTCCCAAGTGCTGGTCACATCAATCGCGGAGGCCGTCCCACTTCCGAGCCGCCGTTATCGATATGACCCGACCCGATAGAAAGCGCCCAGTTTATAAGCGCCCAGCTTCAGCGTGCAACTCACACGACAACCATATCACCGATCGGCATGGCGTCCCAGCAAAGCAGACGAACATTGACCTACGGTCGGCATAGCTCACTACAGACAATCACCGTAACACCCCTCGACCAACACAAAGATGGGTACTGGGTAATGTACGACCTCCGATTCGATCCCCGCATCGCAATCAATCCAGACAAGACCACAAGCTAACATCAAGTTCGATACTTCAGCTACATCCACGGTGGTGCCTGGCGCGATCCCACAATCACAGCAGAGACCATTGAACCCGCCCAATCCATTCTCCAGGCCACAGCAGACCTCCCCATTACAGGCTTCGCCTCGATCGAGTATCGGCTCAGTGCACACCCGAACCACCCCCAGGACAAAGCAACAACACCACCTGAAGAATACCGTGATGCCAAACACCCCGATCATATCCGCGATGTAGAAGCAGCGATGGCTTTCCTGCAAAACACATACGGCTTCGGGCAGCGGTACATTCTGGTCGGCCACAGCTGCGGCGCGACGCTGGCTTTCCAGGCGGTCATGGGTGCGGTGGCAGGACATCGGGAACAAATGTTCGACGGAAGCACCGATGATTGTGGCGTAAACACCGAGCCAGTGACATCTTCTCCAGAGCCTCTCCCGCCGCGACTATCAGCGCACCCCACGGCTATCGTCGGTGTTGCGGGTATCTATGACCTGCGGCAAATCGTCGAAACCCATCGGGATATCTCCGAGTACCGCAGGTTTGTCGAGGGTGCATTTGGTACGGACGAGTTGCTTTGGGATGCGGTGTCGCCGGCGCAGATGGTCGGGTCGCGGGGTGTGGAGGGTGGATGGAAGACGGGACGTTTGGTTGTCCTTGCACATTCCAAGGATGACGGGCTTGTGGATCTGGGGCAGCTTGAGACGATGCGGGAGGCTCTTCGCGCGTGGGAAGGGAGGAAGGCCCAGATTGCGAAGCAAGAGTTGACGTCGAATGACCGTTGTGTGGAGGTTCTTCCTCTCAGCGGGGAGCATGACGAGGCTTGGTCCAAGGGCGAGGAGCTTGCCCGTGCCATCAAGTTCGCTTTTGCAGAGCTGCAGAAGATGGGATTGTCGCCCGAGTCTGAATTGCTGGGTGAAATCTGAAATCGAGTACACTACATCATGTACAACACAAGGCATGCCCGGCCGGGGCGCAGGCGGCTCTCGAAGCTGACCCCGTATAGACATAGAATAGCATTTATAGGACGTCGAATCCTACTCGACATATGATTGAAGTGTGAATTCCTTCATTTCGCATCTCCCCAAGGGTGAGAGCGAGGGGGAGGCAGGGGAATGATGTAGATACATGTTGGGAAGAACAACTATGAGGCACGCAGTGCGGGCCTTGGAAACGCCATTAATCGTTAAGCATATCACGGAAATCAAAGCACAGGAATAAGTTCCCCGTTACGCCAAATGTTTGCTCGTGTAAGATCCAATACCACTGTATGATGGGTCAATCAATTGCCCAGATCCATGCGGCCCGATGCCGCATCCCCTGCAACCTTCTCAGCCTTCGCAGGCTCATTCTCTTTGCCGTACTCGAAGTTCTCTTCCTCGCTATCGCTTTCTTCGACGAACTTGTGGGCCATACCAAATTCAGCGAGGCGGTCCTGCATGTCCTCACGGCAGGCGTCTTGCCAGCGTGCGAGAGCGGCGGCCGCGTGAACCTTGAAACCGTAGATCCGCGGTTCATATCGGCGAATACTCTTCTCAGGGTTGAGAGCAGGGTACACCTGGAATAGAATGGAGTGGAATGAGGTGCCGAAATAAGCACCGTCAATGGAGGCGTGGCGGGAGGATTTAGGATTGTAGATGTCTTCGCATTTGGGGCAGTAGAGCTTGACAGTACTCATGTTTGGGAGGTCATGTTGGCCCATGGGCAGGAGGGGATGTCCGTCGCAAAGTACACGAGGACATTTGCCAAAGTCGCATTTCTTGTACTTGTCAAGCTAGAGAGATGTTAGTAGTGGCCCCACAGCGGTCGTGTCGGATGCTGGAGACGCAAAGAACTGACCATTTTCGCAAGACCGCGGGTAGTGACAATGTATCGGGCATGGACTAGGCCATAGAGATGACGAGCCGACTTCTCGATTTGCTCTCGGAGATCATCGTCGGCATCAAGGTCGAAAACGTCGGTTACCAGGTCCAGAGCATATTGGTAGTAAGGAACCTCGGTGTTCAAGCCCGTGAGGTTGAATCGGTCGGTCAGATAGTCCTCATCAATTTCGCAGAAGTATTCATTTCCCCGCGACGAGACAAACTAAATGATGAGAGAAATGAAGAGTCAGCGCAGTTCACAGCAGTCAAATTTGCCAGCATCTTCAATTGCAATGCGATATTATAGTTTTTGTCACCAGCCTGGCTAGACAGCAGAGCAGAAAACCAAATATCAAATCATATATTGGAGGAGCAATTGCGACGAGCCATATTCACGTGCACGGCAACCGCAGGGTTGGCGGCAGGCGCATCACGCCGTATACAAGAGGGGTTGACATACCCAGTCTCTCCAGTAGCTTGTGTAATCACTATCCGTCTCGCTGTTGAAGTCTTCCATCATGTTGACCTTAGGGTGTGTCGGAAGGAGATCCGCTCAGGCTGCTTCCTCGTTTTCGGAGGGTGGGTAGGTGGCAGCGCCGAAGTTTGGGTGGATCAACCCCGGGTGCTGGAAGCCCCGACTGCGATACGGCTGGGCAATGCAGGCGCTGAGAGATATCTCGACAAGCTGAGATTCACGGTCGATCCTCAGTGAACGAAGGTGGGGGTGGATGAGCAGCTGATTCGAGGGGAGGTTTAAAGTGTGCCCGCCATTCGATAAAGTGTGGGTTGGGCGGTGGCCATTCTGCCGGATTTGGCCTGACCGCCTTGGGGATGTCAATGCCTGACAGTTCAGGCTTCCAGATTCACTCTCGTACAATGAGCTACAGCCCTTGTTAGTAGTTATAGCTTGGACTCCAGTAACCTCCGAACTTCAAATTCATTTCATCGATCACTAATAGAATTAGGAGATTACTCAATTGACCCCCCCGCTGTGTATTTTGACCTTCTCCCCCTCCATTCTACCTGAATTCCTGAAATGCCCTAGAATACTCTTTCTACTACTTCTTCTGCTACTGTTTCTATTACTGTATTTAGGTATTTTCAAGCAGGAGGAGAGGGTCAGTTTAGTAATCCCTTAGAAAAAGTGACCACCAGATAATGGAATATTTGAGCTTATTAAAAAGATAAATTCCCTGACACCTAGGGAGAAAGACCTTCCGGAAGGAATAACCGTCGTGGTCAGACTGTGCCTTCGCTCTGTAGTTCCGTTCTTTTTTATCGCTGAGCCTCAGCGTTTACATCGACCCTACGAGGGTCCACGAGCCTTTGCGATAAATGCCTTATTTCATTAAATGCATACCAGTGCTACATTCTATGAGCTCTACTCGACCGCATTCCCAGGCACATTAGGTAGGTTTCCCTGAAAGTTTTCCTCTGCTTATCGTTTCCCATGCAAGGGCTCTGTGAGATTGTAAACAGCGAGATCCTTATCCATATCAGGCAGAGCATACACTGCACTTTCCTTCCCACCAAAGACTGCCAAAGCAGCTACCCCTCGAAAATCCAATCCGATTTTGTCCAAGACCCTGCGACTCCGCATATCCGTCGCAGCACAGAACCCAAATGCAGCATGGATGCCTAGCTCGACACGTGCGTATTCAAGAAGGCCCTGCGCAGCTTCAGTCGCGTACCCTTTCCCACTTTCTTCCGGCAGGATTGTATATCCAATGTCTGGGGCGAGATAGTGCAGGCCTGGCGGAGATCCTTTCATAAGCGAAACGCAGCCGATAAGCTTCGGGGGTTGACTTGGTTCGGCGAGAGACACTAGGAATTGGCCATGTCGGTTGCGAGCGTAGTCTGCAAGGACGCGCTGTCGGATGAAAGCGGCGGCTTTCTCGGGACTGTCGATGCCAGTCCGGCCACATGTGTTGATAAAGTCATCTGTGTTCCATAGTTTGACTAGGAACTCGCAATGGGCCAGGTTGCCCGGGTCAAAAGGTAGGATACGCAGACGTGGAGTGGTAATGGTAAATCCCGGAGGAAATGGGGAGGTTGGCTCTGAAGTCATGGAGGCTGTATACCTTTGTGGGAGTTTGAGGGATGCTGAATACACTGAACCGCCTATATAATGTTAACCGTGCCAATGCCGTAGGAATGAGGGGAGGCCCATGCTCCAGAATCTGAGTGGGGGCCAGAACGGTTTAGTAACTGAATCGCAAGCAACGGTGATAACAGATCAAGCCTTTGGTGGCGAGACATCACACCAGCAAGCATTGGTTACTTATTGCCAACCCACACTGACTCCCCTGAATCTAGATTTTCTACCAGCGCCGCGGCTCGCTCAATACGTCCATACATACAACAGTATATACTTTATGCTACATTCTTAACTTATCTTGCTTACGTATCTAGATGACCTCAATGTAACTATACTCAAACTGTGCCCTGGTCCGACGCCAGCCGCGTTGTGGCGTACGATGTTGGAACGGGTATCTCCGACCGAGCACAGCGCAACTTTTGGAAGGATCGCAGCCACCGAAAGATTTTATCTCGATCGCTTGCGAGGAAACCTCATGCTCTGGAGAACAAGAGGCACCAACCATAAATCATGATGTGGGTTGGCATCGGGTGATATTCCCACCGTATGTCGTTGGTCCTCTCGAGAAGACAAATGAGGGTTCAGGTCGCACATGCGAAGAAGCTTCTTCGAAGCAAGCCTTCTGGGCAAACCTTGGCCTTAGACTTCCACCATGGCAAAGTTTGGTACTTAGATCTGACCCCCATGCGAGCATTCTTTCCTTCCGGTCCTTTCTCACGTGGACTGTGTGGAGTTTTTAAACTTTTCAGTAGGCGGACTCCGCAGATAACCCGGTGCCGTCCAATGGGCTCTTTGGGTGGCGTATGTTTGCGTTAAGGCTACAGCCCGAACGGGCAAGTAGATACTGGTTGAGTCTGGTTCAGCAGGGCCTGACATTGCGCTAAGCTTCGAATCCGCCTATCGTTTTTTCCGATGCGCACTTCCGAGGTGAAAAAATTTCAATTTGAAGGGACGGAATCAGACAGACCAGTAAACCGATGGATTGATCCTGGCTACGACAGGACAGGCCTTATCTTTCCCCACAGCTTTGTTTAAATCTCCACAGTGCTGCACCCAGCACACATTGCGATCGTCCGTATTTCTTTTTCTTCTACCCCCTCGCTAGACGCTGCCCGAATTGCCTCGCATGGCGTACGATCCAGAGAAAGGCCTCGCCGAGGCTAAGTACACCGCTGCCGAGCAAAACTCGCTGGAGGTGATTCCTGTCGACAATGATGTCGCCTATTCGCAAAATCCCAGCACGATGGCCAAGTTTCGGGCGCTGGAAGCCAGGTGGGACCAGAAACTCGGGATCGAGACAGAGGCCATTGTCCGCAAGCGCCCAGAGGACAAGAAGAAGGTGCATTGGGTTGAAGAACTATCAATGGCGTTGCTCTGGGCCAGTGGCACAATGAACACGTCCTGCTTCGCGACTGGTTTCCTGGGATGGGAATTTGGCCTGAGCCTGAAACAGTCGATCTTGATCACCATCTTTGTCTCGATTCTCGCTGCGACGCTTAGCGGATTCTGTGCCACGTTCGGAGCCGTGACTGGCCTGCGCCAGATCAGTGTTGGTCGATACAGTTTTGGATGGTGGCCCAACAAGCTTGTCGCCCTGCTCAACGCTATTCAGCAGATGGGCTGGGCTGCGGTGTCGTGTATCACGGGAGGTCTCGCATTGACTGCAGTGTCCGACGGTCGTGTCTCGCTGATCCTCGGTATCGTCATCCTCGCTGTTGTCGCGCTTGTTATCTCCTTCGTGGGATTAAAGGCGATCCTCTTCTATGAGAGATGGGCCTGGATCATCTTCTTCGTGATCTTCATGATCATTTTTGGCCAAACTGGCAAGTACGCCGACAATGGGGCCCCCGCAACTGCCACCGGCGCCACGTTCGCCGGCGCCGTTCTTAGCCTGATGGCAATCGTATATGGATCTAGCGCGTCGTGGTGCACCATGGCAAGTGACTACTATGTTCACTACCCTGCCAACGTCAGCCGGGTGAAGGTATTCTTCATGACCACCTTTGGCATTGCAATTCCCACCTCAATTGGCATGGTGGCTGGCTGTGTGGTCGCCTCCGCTCTGAACGGCAAGCCAGAGTGGTCTGCCTCCTACGAGGAGGGCCTCGGCTACCTCATCCAAGACATGCTCTATCCTCGGGGATTCGCAAAATTCCTCCTCACCCTCCTCGTTCTGTCTGGTATCAACGTGAATGTCATCAGTATCTACAGCTCCGCGATCTCCTTCCAGCAACTTGCACGACCATTCGCTCGCATTCCCCGATCCCTTTGGACCCTGTTCTGCTTCATCTGCATTCTCGCCCTGGCAATTGGCGGCCGGGCAAAGCTGAACACTTATCTGCAAAACTTCCTGAGTTTGCTGGGATACTGGTGCACGAGCTATGCCGTGATTCTGTTCGAAGAACACTACGTTTTCCGCAAGGGAAACTTTGACAACTATGATTTGGAAGGTTGGAATGACCCGGCTCGCCTGCCTCTCGGCATTGGTGCAGCGGTGGCCTTTGCCCTTGGGGTGGTGGCCTGGTGTGTCGGTATGGATGAGACTTGGTTCATCGGACCCCTGGCAAAGTTGATTGGTGACTATGGTGGTGATGTTGCCAACGAGTTCACCTTTGTGGTGACGGCTTTGAGCTACATCCCAGCCCGGTATTTGGAGCTTAAGTACTTTGGACGCTGAAAACCGTGCCCGCTGGGCGTAGCCTGCGTACGCTGCAAATGACCCTGATGTCTATATAGCTCCAGAGCTTCAATATCTACTCTCCGATTTATTGATGTAATGCCTTGCTTTCATGACGCGATGTGATATCTCCCAAGACCACGAAGAGATCGCCTGGAATGGCCGGTCATGTCGATCCGCTCTCGCGAGTCGATGATCATCGAGAGATAAGGCTCTAGACACACGATGTAAGCCGCGGATTCCGCGGCTTCTAACCCTGTTCCACAGCGATGCTGCAATCGGCCCTATTCAGGGACGGTGTGTTAGTCGCACCATCGCTAATCATCCCAATCATCGGCAAAATGATCGTGCTGTTAAGGCATCTCCACGGCCTGGTGTTTGTCCTCCAGAATTACTCCAGCCAATCCACCAACTTTGTCAACCAGACCACTAGCCACAGCTCCACTCAGTCCGCCATGATCGAAGAAGCAGGTTGCGTTGGTCGCCTTGCAGTGACAGACGCCAGACGGTGCATTGAGGTGGGTCTCGCATGCGAGATAAGCAAGCCAAGCAATGCCGAACTCGATAAGATCAACTGCGTGGTGGAGGCTTTCCCGCCTGACGGGCCAAACAATAATTTTTCTCTCTCGACACTGTGAAGTTCAGCCTCAAATATCCCATCATGGATCGGTCGTTAGGAGACGAGGAGAAGGGAAACCAGCCCTCTCCAGACCTGCAATTCCCCTGTGATATTGCGCCAAACGAGTCAGTCTCCCAGCGCTCTCCACCGTCCAAGCCAGGCAATATCCTCAACCGGCTTAATGATCGGCTCGCTGCCCAAAATCCATTCTTCGAGACTCGCGGCATCGAGCGTGTCCCGCTACATGCGCGCCATAATGTCAAGGCGGCTGATTACTTGCAGATGAGCCTGCTATGGTTTAGCACTAACATCACCGCGAATAACATGGCGTTGGGTATGATGGGTCCGCTGACCTTTTCTTTGGGCTTTGTCGACTCTGCTCTCTGTGCAACCTTTGGCGCGTTGCTAGGAGCTGCGGGTGTTGCCTATGTGGGTACTTTTGGACCAGCGAGTGGGAACCGTACCATGGTGAGTCTCAGTATGGATTTGAAAAACATGTCAATAACTGACACGAAGTAGGTCATCGCCCGGTATTTCATGGGCTATTATCCCAGCAAGATCGCCTGTCTTCTCAATATCATAATCATGCTGGGGTACGGCATGATAGACTGTCTAGTGGGTGGGCAAGTCCTATCTGCAGTCGCCGGCGGTCGTATGACTGTCGTCGCGGGTATCATCATCATCGCCGTCGTAACCTGGGTAGTGGTTCTTTTCGGCATGCGTCTG
This sequence comes from Penicillium simplicissimum, assembly GCA_024706585.1. Lineage (NCBI taxonomy): Eukaryota > Fungi > Ascomycota > Eurotiomycetes > Eurotiales > Aspergillaceae > Penicillium > Penicillium simplicissimum. The sequence continues at coordinate 2,504,677 of JAMZTW010000129.1, read as the reverse complement.
TTCCATATCTACGAGCGATGGGCGTGGATCCCCCAGATCATTGCAATATTCGTTCTGGTCGGCAGCGCGGGCCCCAAGTTTGATACTTCGATCGTGTCAAGAGGCTCCTCTCAAACCATCGCTGGAAATCGGTTGTCCTTTTTCTCGCTGTGTCTGTCTGCTTCCGTCGCTTGGGCACCTGCTGGTGCCGATTTTTACGTCTATTTCCCTCCCACCACATCAAAATGGAAGACCTTCCTCATGACCTTCCTCGGCGTAGGGCTGGCCTTGACTTATGCCAATGTAATGGGCGTCGGACTCGCGTCAGGCACTTTGACCCATGCATCGTGGGAGAACGCATACAACACTTCGTCAGGAGCCTTGATTCTCGCCGGCTACGATGGTCTCGGTGGATTCGGAAAATTCATGGGTGTCCTCGTCGCTCTCGGCCTCATCGCCAACAACATCCCCGGCACATACTCAGCGTCCCTCGGCTTCCAAATAATGGGCCGTCAACTGGCAAAACTGCCCCGGTGGTTCTATTCATGTGTCGGCGTGGTCATATACACCGCGTGCGCACTGGGTGGGCGAAACCACCTATTCGATATCTTCGACAACTGGCTCTCACTGATGGGGTACTGGGTGACCATTTACCTGGGCATTGCGGTGGAGGAGCATCTCATTTTCCGCCGATCGCTTGGATTCAACTGGGAGGCATGGGCGGATCCGTCCAAATTGCCAGTCGGCATCGCGGCGCTGTTGGCCTTTTTGAGTGGCTGGGCCGGGGCCATTGTCTCTATGAACCAGGTATGGTACGTTGGACCTATTGCGGAGATGGTTGGTGAGGATGGCTGTGACTTGGGGATTTGGGTTGGGGTCTCGTGGGCGATGCTGGTTTACCCGCCTCTCCGATGGGTGGAAGTGAGGAAGTTCCACCGGTGATCGGTTCGGCTTCAAGAATGGGGGGATACACCTAGCATCAAATCAGTAGGTATAATGACCTAGCCGTCCCCGTAAATTGCACCTGTGCTCCTGGACTCGCTAGATTCACTATGGGGTTGTCAAGGTTCTCGGGTGGCGGCAGCCACACAACTTTAGGCTTGTTGATTTCCAGGTTCGCCGTAACTATGCCCTGCCCTATTTAATCCACTGAGGGAAAAAAAAATGAAGCAATCCACATACGACTGCGTTCTTGTTACTTTCTCACTTCAACTTCAGAAACCCGAACTGCCCCTGCACTCTGCGCGGTTCAGACATGGACGTGGACCGAGTCTTCAACTTAGAGAAACCCATCCTCGTTGAGATCTCTGGGTCCTACGCCCGATTTCTGGACGATACTGGACAATGGATTTTCATTGAAATTGAAATGCCCGAAAGCAAGACAGAGTAAGCACCACACTGGAAAACACTTCTGGCTCATTGATCGTTGATCCACATCCCAACGATGACTCGGATCCTTTTCCAGCTCTCAGTCGGGTGATGGGGAAGTAAATGTCGGTGTGGCTATAATCGTATCTGGTACTCCGTACATGACGGACAGACACCGAGAATAGATGAGTGGTCTGATAACCTGGAAGGTATCCTGCATGATCTGCTTAGTTAACTCGAGCGATGGTGGTATGATGTAAACTACACCCCCATTTAACTTACTCAGTCCAAGACTGGAAACATTCGGCAACACGTGGATCTTCGATGTGCACAAACGCGGGGTGCCCTGCAGCGAGCAGGAGGCTTTGATTGGGTGGGTTTAGAACATGTCTCACCAGCGGATGTGGGGTGATCGCAGCTATGATCGATTCATGAGGAATTTACACTCAACACTTCTTCAGAAGTTCAGGCAGATGTCTCACTCGTACATGCGCGAGTAAGACATGCCCAGCAGGCCTGAGAAAGAGTAGTATTTTCAGGATGTAGTTCGACCGGCTGCGGCTGTACAGTTACATCGGCTATTCTAGGAAACACCTCTTTCGAGCAATATCTCTGACGATCGACCAGCTCGCTGCCCTGGTAATACTGCCAAGCTGGATGACTTCAGAGGATGGAAAAAAGCCTTAAATAGCTTCAATACATCCCCCACGAAGTCTCATTATTCTCACATCAACCACAAGTACCTACCAGCTCAGCAACCGCTCTACAAGCCTACCTCGCGCTCCATCTTCTCCCAACCCAACCCAACCGCAACCATGCAACTCACCCAGCTCCTCCTGGCCACCCTCTGCGCGGCCCCCGCCGTCCTCGCCGCCCCGGTCTCCATGATGGCCAACAGCCCCGAATGGACCATCCAAAGCATGAAGCGCGTCTGCGCCACCGACGATTCCTCCTGCACCTGGACCTTCGGCATCTACCCAGGCTCCGGCGACGCCACGGCCTGCAAGCTGGTCGTGACGGCCAACACTGCCTCCCAGGCCAACGGCGGCCCTGCCTCGTGCGGTGACTACACCGTCACGTCTGGCTGGAGTGGCCAGTTCGGCCCCGGCAACGGGTTCACTACCCTCTCTGTTGTCAACAACAAGAGTCGCCAGATTATCTGGCCCGCGTACACCGATAAGCAGCTTGCGGGTGGGAATGTTGTTACGCCGGACCAGAGCTACGCTCCTGCTGCTCTGCCTTAAATGGAGGCAATGATGATAGATTGCGAGTGGGAATGCATGGCGAGATCCGGGGGAGCCCACTGTGAAACTTTGGCTGTGGCGTCCAGATTCCATTGGGGCGGGGGGAGATGATGGACTACATAACCTTATGTTGGAGACTTGAAAGTACATAATTAATGACTCTGCCAAGGTCAGAATCCACCATGGCAATATATCCATACCGCATTAAATCTTATCCAGATATCTGAAGAGCAACCGCGAAAACAACGGACAAGTCCAGCTATCTGGAAGGTCCCACCTGGCTTGAAGATATTTGATGGTCGCTTTTTCCGATGAGCTGCATCTTGTCGGGCTGACATCTTCCAAGTGGTTTACCTATGAGCAAGTGGGAAGCGCTCGGTCGCGAAGTGTCCAGGTGTCCAAAACGCGGAATGTTCCTCTCTTGCTCTCGAAGAATCTCAGCCGCTCATAGAAAATCGTAGTGAGACCAGCCCCGATCTTGTTCATGCATATTGGTTTCTTACGCTAATGGAATCACATGCTTTTATTCGAACTAGTTCATCGCAGGAGAATCAATCTCTTCAGTTGTGATAATCGCCGGCATGCGGGGGTTGTTTATTTTATAATGACCTGAGGGAGTCAATCTCTTTCTTCCCAGTAATTCAGGCAAATCCCAAATCCAATCTATCCTGGGTGAATTACAATATCTTTTCTAAATGTCAATCCCACATCGCAAACTCGGCCATAACAGCCCCCAAGTACCCACCGTCGGACGGGTCTCGTGAGCATCGGTGGGATCTATGGATCTGCAGGCACTCTCGACGAGAAGCTCGCCTTCCTGGACCAGGCGGATGCCGTTGGCCAGCACTTCTGGGACACGGCCGGCCTGTACCAGGACAGCGAAGACATTGTACGCGAGTGGTTCAAGCGCTCCGGAAAAATATCTTCCTCCTCACAATGTTCCGTGTTCAACGTATCTCGCGGCATGTCAATACGCTCTGATCCCAGTACGTGAAGATTGCTTGTGAGAAGAGTCTTAAGCGGCTTGGTGTTAGTACTGTTGATTGGTACTATTGCCATCGTGTGGATGGTGTCACGCCAATTGAGAAAACAATTGGGGGGACGGTTGAGTTGACAACCTCAAGTATGGCTCTGCGTTTGCTAGGACGGCTGATCTGTCTGGCTAACCACTTGTTACTCTTAGCCAGGGCAAGATACGATATCTCGGTATCTCCGAGGTATCTGCAGCAACACTTCGCCGAGCACACGCCGTCCACCCCATCACCGCACTACAAATCGGGTACAGCCCATTCGCGCTCGAGATCGAGTCACCCAAAGCCAACCTCTTGAATATATGCCGCGAGCTTGGCATTGCCGCCGTTGCGTATAGCCCGATCGGCCGTGGGGTTTTGACCGGCCAGATGCAGTCATTCGAGAAATTACCCGAGACCGATCTACGTCGCAGATTTCCGAAATACTCGCCTGACAATTTCCCGAAGATTATGAAATTGCTAGGGGGTTTGAAGGCTGTCGCGAAGACCCATGATGTGACACCCGGGTGGGCGGCCGAAGTTATGACACACCGCACGATACGTAGTTAACTATGATCGCATAGGAGACTCGAATTACTAACTGGTGAGCTTCTGGAGGTATGGTGTCACCAATAAACTGGCTGGGATATGGGTTCAAAAGTGGTCCATTTTTGGCTGGCATCTGGGTTAACCCCATCAACCCTACCTAGCCCTACAAAATGACCGGTATTCGCCAAATACCAGCGACCCCCATGGGATAGGGAAGCCATTTATAGAAAGCAACTGGCGTAGCGCCAACCATTACCATTATTGCAGGATAGCCCTTGAAATGAAATCAGGTGCATTATTACACGTCGAGGGAGAAACAAAAGTCGAAACATAAAACACTCCACTTGTCGTACGACATGCCATCCAACTGTGCGCCCTCTAAAACAACACCATAGATGACTCACGTACAATTTGATGAGGATGTCGGGAACTGACAGCGATGGGGTGGATTGAAGAGTGCTCAATGATTTTGAGGAAAACAAGTACCGCGCTCCGCCATCTTCCATGGAAATTTCAAACGTATATGAGGATGGATAAGGTCATGTTTCTGATAATTTTAGAGAGATCAAGTGGAACGGCATTTAAATTGAAAACGAACAAATGATTCCATAGCAACAAGATGAGCAGAACGCCAAGAAGGAAATAGAACAGAGAAGAAAATCTCTAGAAGTCAAAATATTGCTAAATGACACTAACCACAAGTCAAATTGCGAGGGCAATCAATCAAGTCTGGCATGTCTCGATGAACCAGACGAACATGGGCGTTATACTTGTCCATCCGCCCAAGGTCAAAAGCCTTCCCACAGCCCGGCACAGGGCATTCGAGTATACCAGGGCCAATATGACCCTGAATATGCCGCCAAAGGCTGGTTCCGGTCGCGAAGGTACCGAGAGATGTACAGCCCTCCCACTTGCATTTAAATGCAATCGGTCGGCGTTCGCTAGGTATATGTGCGCTGGGTGTTTCGTCAGAAAAGACTCGGTGGGGCTTATTTGTAGACAGTACTTACTTCTGTGTGTCTGCCCTCCGTTCATTACGCGGAATCTCCGGCTGCTTCGCGGCAAATGCATCATTGTGAGCCACAGTTTCGGGCGCCGCGACTGAATGGTTGAGAGTGCAGATGTTCAGTGGAAAGTTTGGGATTGTGGGATACTCCGGATTCGTCATCCAAGAGGGAGTCTCGCTATAGTTGGAAAAAAAGGGTCCCGGACCGGATAGTGGATGAAACTGGGTACCCATCGGCCAGAACCAGAGCCCACGTGGATCATATTGAGTTGACAGGTAGGGCCATGGAAACATGGGACTAGGCGAGAACCACGAATCTTCATGGAGAGGACCCCAAGGTTGTAGATCCACAGGGGCATTGCTGTCCTCCGAGTCTAACAAAGGAGGAGATGTAAGGTTGGTTGACGGTGATAGGTTATCTGCAGGTGACCGGCAAGACGACGATGCCATTTTCGTGACACGTATCGGATGCCAGCAAGGGAAGAGCAGGTAGAGATGGAATGTGGTTGAGAAAGACAGAGTATGGAGAGTGGTGTTCGCATGAAAATTTGAGACTGAAATTTCACTGAAGACTGTTGACCTCTATATATAAGGAACCTTGGAAGTATGGATAGAGCAATGACCTTGCATGAGGCGACCTTGGGTCACTGGGTTGTGTACAAGGCTACAAGCCGAATGGCTAGTGAGGGGATAGCGCATCCATACCGAGCGAATCAGGTCCTCATTTGGAGGATCCAGAATTCCAGATCGACTCGGTTACCAGCATCCATACGGGCAGCGAATCAGGTCCTCATTTGGCGGATCCAGATCGACAGATCGACTGCCCGGACCAGCCTAGTCTTGCAGGTTGAGCTTCATTCCTCAAGAGTTACCTATTGACATATCTCTTCCTGCCCGTTGGGCTGGGTCAGATCGCGATTCTACACAGAGTCTTGATGCTGCAGCCATCTTCGCCCCCATCATTTTGGGGACTTTTTCTACTTCCAGATTTTATTCCGAGGACATTTGTTACTTCTACGAATTGGCCTGCATATCTTTTTTGGATTGGTTTTGAGCTGGTCTACTGTTAACAATACGAGGACCGCGAACAGCCACGAGGGATGACCCGTTCGCTTTCCACGCGGTCGCTATCCATCTTTCATCCCGTCGTCCGCATTTCTCTCCTACGAATTACACCGATATCGTCACAATACTGCCATAAAGTCTGTTGTTGACTATACCAACTTAGTTCATTGGCAATTTCAACATTACGCGGCAACTGCACGAGGATTCATATTTGTTGAATCTAGTCGGAATACCCGTAGCCTCTGGATGATACTTTGTCACTCTGACCCAGCAACTATCATTTTGGATCCGGCTATCGTTTCCTGTTCCCGCAACGTGAAGCATGTTATTACGCCGTAGATACCTAGAACGCGCTGATAATTGCTCAGCAAGCCAGGCGGGCACAGCAAACCCCATGATACTGCCAAAGGTCCGAACGAAGGCGAAAGCATTAAAGAGAGACCGCAAGTAAAGGCAATACTTAACAGATGGATTCGACCCATCAGCCTCGAGAACGGCGACGAAGTTTGCCGTGGGAGTGCAGCGAAAAGTTCACGGAATCATAATTAAACAGATGACTCGCCAGGTGTAAGATGACTCAGGTAGCTATTTAATTCTTTTTATGCTTTTGGGTTGCCGTTATTTCGGTGTTTGTTTGACCGTTGTACTCGCCAAGAACCACGGACGAGTTCTGGGTGCCCAAAACGCGCGGTCCGGGGAAGAGCATGGGCTTTTCGCTCGGTCCTCACACCGTTCCTTAAAGATATAGGGGTCAGAACCGAGGGACAAAGGAATGGACACAGAAAGCTTTATTTCCAACAAAAAGCCAATGCCTCTCGCGAACTCCCCGGAATCCTTCCCGCAGTTCCCTCTCCTCCCCTTGGAGATCCGTCGAATGATCTGGGCTGCGTCGCCTGGGTGCTTGCACAAGGCCCTGATATCGTTCCTATTCCGGAGACGCGGTCAGCTCAGAGAATGGAGGAGAATAATCGAGCGGCTCTGCTCCAGCTTTCTGATTAAGACCTTGGTTCAAGGTATCCGGGAGTTGCTACAGGAAAATGAGATCATGGGTGATCGCTATCCTGCGACGTGAGTCGATCTTTTGCAGCCACTTGCTTGCCCTTTGAAACCAATCTCTATGTAGGATGGGACCTCAGGCTTCCTCGGCTCTGAAGACTGAATGATTGAATACCCACGGGCGGATCGGTTCCTGGCTCCCTTTTACGTCTTTTATGCCTAATGATTCAGTGCTCAGCTTTGTCGCTGAGTTGTCAAGACTAGGGAGAAGAATTTATTGCTTCGGTCGATACCTATGTCACCGGCTTGGGCCCCTGGTGGAGAAGACAAAGACACTGGACCTTGTATTTCTTGGTATTGTAGGTCTTTATATGTGCACAAGGACAGCTATTTGGAATGCACGAACCAGCTTAAAATGGAGCACCATTTTCAAGAGCCTTTCAGGGTGTCGTCGGGTGTATAGGGACCACATGATTGATATGGCAAGATGTTCGTAAAAAAATCACAATGTACAAGCCTGAAATGCGAAGCAGCCTAGAAGAATAAATGATCTGACCGCTTTTCATTCGGCATTCGGTAGAAAATGGAAATCCTTCTCGGACATATACGGGTGCCCGCCCTGTATAATCTCATCGAACCGATGAGCAATTCTAGTGTAATTCTGTCCAAAACGACCGAGCTCTTTCAGCCGAATCGACACCCAATCTTGGTATATTCGATCTGAAGTCGCAATTCCGGCCAAGAACAAAGGCCATGTGATTCTAACGATCAAGTGCGGCCGGGAACGGTGAAGTTTGAGACTTTGCTCGAGAACCAGCGATACTGCAGAAGGGAGAGGCACCATTCTGCTCTGGACTTGCGTTGCGGGGTGCTTGTTGATGATATCTTGGAAGCATAGTTGGAAGAAGACGATGGTGCTGTAGAAAGTGATGGCCGCCCAGTGACTTGTCTCCAAGATTCGGCGGCCTTCGCCAATATCGCAAGATGTAGATGTTCTGACTGTTGTCAGGACGGTATCATATTCCTGTCGAGGGTTAGATTTGAAAGTGTCGGGGGTGTGGGGAAAAAATGACTGACAAGTGCGATGACGTTCATCTCATCCACTAATTTCTGATAGGGGGAGACCTCGTCTACTGCCCCCTCAGTGGGTGCCCCCCGCTTGTATAGTTCAGTGATTTTAAATTGGAGGACATGGCTCCGATGGTAGAGAGTCAACGCTGGTAGATTCTCCATGTCATCCATTTGGGCGGACATGGGGTATGTTTCACCCCAGAAACGAGCAGGCGATTGCCGACTGATTCGATACAGCTCAGAGAGAGTCAAGGGAATCGAGCCGTCGCTGTCGTTGCCGAGAAAAAATTGGAAAATATCCGAGTCCAATCGCCCTGTGGTCGGTCCGAAGAACAACGCTGCTGGAGTGAAGAAGTACAATGTCCAAAGAAGAAAAAGAGGCACTGATGTACAGCCAAGGCCTTCGGAAGGATTTGACGGCGAAGCAAGAGGTCCAGATCTTACTTCAGCAGCCTGTCCACGGCTGGCTTGGGATGTAGAAACCGCGAGCAAACGGCGAGGAGAATTACCGTTGCTCAAGGCGAGGGCAGGGGATGATGTCTGCTGAGGCCCCGGATACTCATGGTGCCGGTGAGCGTGCCCCTGGAGGAATGGGACGACATGATTGTATAGCAGCGTCTCAATGCCTCGAATGTGAATATTGATGGCGGTGACACCACTTCCGAAGCGATTTTCGTAGTCGATCATCAACCATAACGTGATAAAGATAGCTTCTATTTTTTGGGGCGATTTCACGTCAGATCGCAAGGCTTGACGAAGGCTCGATAATGCTCGACCGTAGTGCATCCGCCCATCCAGCTCACAGGACTCATTGTTCGCACTGGATGACGAATTCAGACTGCTGACCGACAGCGTCTCTTGATCATAGAGTCGCGAGCGGTGTATTTCTCTTGCCGTACTGGCCAGAATCATGCTCATGACCATAGGCTCGTTGACAGCAATACGTTGGTACGCGTACGAGATAGTAGACCAAGGCCAATGTTTGCCGAGGACAATGACTAGGGTTGAGTTTTGAAGGTAGCTGAGACAATCTCGATCAAATGGAGATAGTGTCAAGGAGTTGGCTGCGTGAAGGCTTTGATTGGGGCTCCCAGTGCCGATCCTGTAGGTTGGTAATAACGGCGTTTGGGAAGAGCTGACTGGCTGTTGAGTCGAGAGTCGCCTTTGTCCACGTTTATCGGATCGGGCGCCATCATGAATGGGTAATTTCTCAGGTCCATTCCTCAACGTCGAGGCAGCTGTGGAGGCTGGGGGATTCTTGCGCGGTATTGGTCCGCCCTTCCACTCGCACTTGATGCGCGCTGCCGTGCATCGTCGGCACTGAGGCTCCTGGCCTTCGACTGGCAGCTTCTCCTCGTCGCATTTGACCTTTCGAATGCGACATGTCCGACACCCTAGTCCAGTCTATCAGCAAAGCCACCCGTTCATCGACGGTTACGAGGAATCAGTCAAAGGATCAGAGCCATGTGGATCACTACCTGTCTTGGAACGTGTCTTGCTCTGCTTGTGCATCTTCAAGTGCCGACCGTCACAGCCGTCTAGCCGCCATATGGTGCGAGAGGGTCTTTCTAGGTCCGTTTTAGTGAAAACGTATCGCGTGTCTGTAGCTTTGCCCGGGGTAATATGGTAAGTTGTGTTCAGAGCGCCTAGGCGAGCCTATCGCCAGATGTAGGGTGACTGAGGATTCAACAGACGTCCAGAGAGGAGTGGAGGGGAGGGGCCTTATCTGCCGAATGGAGGCGTCTCGACTTCCCACTTGGTACCGATAAGAAAAGGAAGTTGCCGACGCCACGATGCCGATTGGCTCCATCGGCAACGGCTCGCTAACTGGATGGAGACAGGCGAAGCGTTGCCGAGTGGAACGGAAGTGACGGCCAAGCGGGGAAATCGCGAAACTCAAAAGATATACTCTGACAGGGACAAGTCGAACACGAGACCTTGCTGAGGCTGGTTCCTCTGGCCATATAAAATTAAACACCGCATTTCAATCCGATCTTTGCGCCTCCCCCTCACCCCTGGCAAGTTCGAAAAGGTTTGATCAAAGTACGCAAGATGCATGTTCCCGAGGCTCAAAGACCCTTCCTGGACAGTGTGCAAGAAGCACTTCGTCGTTACAATGAACAGCTGAAAGATATCAATCACAAGGTAGAGTTAAATGGTGGGAAAACAAGAATTGACCTCCAGCTAATCTGTTTTAGATTTGGTCGAATCCTGAGCTGGCCTATGAAGAATACCAGGCTCATGATCACATCTGCGAACTTTTCAATAGTCTTCAATCCAGTGGCTATAATGTCCGTCCCAAAGCCTATGGCTTGCAGACGGCCTTGGAGGTTGAATACACTCATGGAAGTGGCGGACGTGTTGTTGTCTTCAACGCGGAGTATGGTAAGGACCTTGAATAAATCCCCAACCTCTGGAGAAGTATATTCACAGGGCATAGATGCACTTCCAAAAATTGGCCATGCTTGTGGCCATAACTTGATCGCGACAAGCGCTATTGCCGCCTTTATTGCGACCTGCGAGGCGATGAAGGCCCAGGCGCAGTCCTCCGACCTCCACGGCTTTACTGTCCGCCTCCTGGGTACTCCCGCAGAGGAATCTGGCGGTGGTAAAGTGAAGCTGATCGAGGCGGGTGCCTACAAGGATGTCGACGCCTGCCTCATGGTGCATCCCGTTCCAATGTCACCTAACCGCCCCGATGTCCATGGCGTGGCGACCGTCGTTGAAGGGGGATATCTCGCCAACAACAAAGTCAAAGTAACGTTCACGGGAAAGCCGTCCCATGCCGCGGCCGCACCCTGGGAGGGTATCAATGCGCTCGATGCAGTGGTATCGGCGTACGTGAACATCTCTCTTCTCCGACAACAGATTTTGCCCTCTCAAAAGATCCACGGTGTCATCGTCAATGGAGGTGATCGTCCTAACGTAATCCCCATGTCGGCCTCGGTGGACTACTACATCCGTTCCCCGACGAAGAAGACTCTGAAGCCCCTGACGGAGAAGGTTATCAACTGCTTTGAGGCTGCTGCCACTGCGACTGGCTGTAAAGTGGAGTATAAATGGTATGAGCTTTTCTCATCGTGGATTATGCCCTCTGCTAATCGAAAATCTCTCAGGGGTATCGGTTATGATGACCTCAAGAGCAATACGCCGATCTGCGAGAGCTATGTCTCAGCAATGCGGGCCATGGGCCACCATACTCTATTCGATAATTCTCAACAGAAGGGTGCACTTTCAGGCGGCTCCACAGATATGGGTTTGTTAAAGCGTTTCGTACCTGATTCGTGCTTACCGAGGCTAACAGCACATTAGGCAATGTGTCGTATGTCGTACCAGGCTTCCACGGTGTTTTCTGCATCCCAGCCAAGGGCGTCAACCACACCCCAGAATTCACCAGTGGGGCTGGTTCACCCGAAGGATTCGAAAGAGCCATTGCCTGCGGTGCCGGAATGGCCGTTGTCGGATGCCAAATTCTGGTCGATGACAAGTTCGCCGAGGCAGTAAAGGAGGATTTCCAGCGGGAGTGATAGGAGAAGCCATAGTTAGTTTGTAGCCGATAATCAGAAATCCCTTATAGCCGATGATCATAATGCAATAGAAATGATAGAGTGAATTTTCCGCCAGAGTCCACTTGTTGGCAGTACCGTAATCAAGATAAAAGGAGCGGTTTGATCAGATGTCAGATGAAGCCGCCCATATTATGTGGATTGTGGGCTCCACCCTTGCTGAGTGTTATCTGGGGAAAGAACTTTATCTCTTCCGATCCAGTCGAGTTATCAGGGAGATCCTTCGCCTAGAGCGTTTTCCAAGTCTTCGCCTATCTACATGAGCGCCATGGCTTTAAAGGTCGCCAAGCCACAAATAGCCTTGCCGACCGAGCCAATGGTGACACACCCGAGGGAAACTCGTGGCAAGCACAGGCGTTTATCGCCGAATTGACTTTGCGGGGTTGTGATAGGCATAGTAGCCGTGTGACGGTCACCCCAACCTGTGGAGGATGCTCTCTCGCTATGCGGTCTGCGTCATGTATAAGTACGAAGATGTGAGCCAGGCCTTCTGCGAGTCCTCCACAGCATCCTCATCTTCTGCTTCAATTTTTATCTGACATTGTGTATCCTTGCAATGGCAGGAACGCAAGCCGAGAAGGAGATTATCAGCGGAAACGAAGAGATGGATCAGCGAAGCGTTGATAATGGCGCTCTTGAGCGGCTTCAGACTTTGAGCACTGAATTCTCATCTGCAGCCGAGAGAAGACTCGTGCGGAAGATTGACTTCACGTTCGTATTCTCCTTTCTCTATGTGATATCGATAAACCACTAATGGCTATCTTTTTTTTCAAAAGAATTCTTCCCATCATGCTCGTGGCCTATATGATGGCCTTCCTGGATAAACAGACGTTAAACTATGCCGCGCTTATGGGCGTTATGAAGGATCTTCATCTAGTTGGACAAGAATATAGCTGGTCGTCTGGAATTTTCTATTTCGGATATCTGTTCTTCTCGTCAGTTCTGCTCTGGATCCAATCTCCTTGTCTTCTTCTCTTCTAACCTTCGCGTCCCAACAGCTACCCAGCCTCGTTGCTTATGGTCAAGTTTCCCCTGGGCAAATATTTGGCCGTCAACTTGTAAGTCGCATTCCTTGGTGACTGCTTAACATTCACTGACATAATCAACAGCATTCTGTGGGCCATTGTTCTTGCTTGTCATGCAGCTACCAAGAACTTCGCCACTCTCATGGTCACTCGTTTCCTGCTCGGATGTACCGAAGCAAGCTTGTCCCCAGGTTTCACCTTGATCACCTCTCTTTGGTATCGCACATCTGAACAACCCCTGCGTGCCGGTATTTGGTTCTGTGGAAACTCTCTTTCCCTCATCTTCGGCAACCTCATCGCAGTCGGTATTCTGCAGATCAAGCATAGTCTCAAGGCGTGGCAGGTATGTTTCCCACCATCTTCACTCTTGTCAACAGCTTTCCTGATTCAATTTGCAGTGGCTGTTCATCATTTTCGGGCTCGCCACTTTCGTCTGGGGAGTACTCATGCTATTACGACTCCCCGACTCGCCCACGGATGCAAAGTTCCTCACAGAGGAAGAGAGGGTAATTGCGATCGAGCGGATGCGGGCCAATCAGACCGGATACAAGAATACAGAAATTGACCGCAGTCAAATCTTGGAAGCCTTTACGGACCCCAAGACTTGGATCCTCGCTGTCCTGATTTTGGCTTGCAATATCCCGAATGGCGGCTTCACCACAGTAAGTACTTACATGTTCCTCCACACGTCCCCTTGGGACATAGGCTCACACAGACCAGTTCAATGGCTTGGTCCTGAAAGGCTTTGGCTTCGATACATTCCACACATTGCTGCTTGGCCTTCCCGGAGGGTTTATCGTATTCGTCTGCGTTCTTTCTGGGTGAGTCCTATCCTCGTGTTCTACAATCGACGGCGACTAATAGTGGAGTTCAGTGGTATTATCTCTTCCAAGGTGCCAAACAGTCGCTGCCTCGTCATCGTTGGAATGATAATGATCAGTATCCTCGGAAGCGGCTTGGTTTATGCCGGAGAGTCTATTGCGGCACGTTACGCCGGCCTCCTGCTGATGGGCGTCTACTCCTGCAGCATGCCGATATCTTTGGCGATGATCAGCTCTAATGTGGGTGGCTTCACCAAGAAAACTACCGTCAGCGCTATCTACTTTATCATGTACTGCGCTGGTAATATCATCGGGCCCCAGCTCTTCTTCACACGCGAAGCACCGAAATATCAGGTCAGTCTGCCCGCTATCGTACGTCAAGTCATTCGTGGCGAATATCGGTATTAATACTGATTTAGAGCGGTTTCCTGGCCATCATCGTCTGCCTCGTCATCTGTGTTGTCAGCGGGCTTACGTTGATGTTTTACCTTCGGTGGGAGAATTCTCGTCGTGATAAGATGAGCGCAGGAGACGGTCCTACCGAGAGCCAGGAGAAGTACCCCGGAGGATCTCAATTGGAGTTGGTGGACACGACCGACCTGAAGAACATGCAGTTCCGGTATGTATTCTAAGTTCAGACAAGAAACGAACCTGAATGTTCGATGGTCTATCGGTAGCTTTGTGTAGATACACTAGGCAATCCACCTTTAGCTATCCCAGATCTAATTACCACCCAACCTCCATGACGGGGCCCTTGTATACATGCCGAGCCCGTAGAAGATAGTATGCAATTGCCAAGATCACAACGCCCACGGTCCCTACTACGCTGAAGTTCATATCCTCGAGGCTTGGGTTCATCTCCGGAGGCCAGAAACTGAAGAAAATGACGATGACCATATAGATGCACGCGTAGATATTCACCAATATGCCCCAGATGCCCGGCACGCGGAACGGTCCCCATACAAGTGGTGCGCCGGGGACATTGATGACAGTTTCGGCGTTCTCGTCGTACGCAGCAATGTCTCCTCGACAACGTCGGTATAGAAGTAGCACTGCGACAATGAGATAGGAAGTATACAGGCCAGACACAGCCATCGAAGTGATATCGTTCAAAGCAACGGCCGACCCGATGTTGATAAGGCCAAGAAGCCAGGCGACAGTCATGGTCAAATAGACCGAATAGGTTGGGAGATGTCTCGAGGAGACCTAGAATTCTGTCAGTCAATGTGGAGATTAATGGGCCATTCGCGAGCACTCACCCGACTCCACCATCGCCAGCCAGGTACACCACGATCACGCGCAAAGGACCAGAACTGGCGAGATGTTGCGGCAAGCATGCCAATGACCGAAAATCCTCCGATGATGAGATTTATGGAAAGCATAGCCAAGGCCCCTGGTACGGAGCCTGTTGCTTGGTGGAAAATCTCGATATAAGGATAGCCGGTTGGAGTGCTCAATGCATCGTCGATATTGCCGCTACAGAATAGCATTGCGATCAACATGCCAAATCCGAGACTTCCATTGATCGCAACACTGAGCATTATAGCGCGAGGAATGGCTCGTGAGGCATTGGCAACCTCCTCAGCCATCTAAAATCGGATTAGCCTTTGCCGAGATGAACTTCATCGTTATAGCACTTACGTGTACTGCAGCGTCACCTCCCGCGAAGGCAAACACACACCCAGTCATGCCCACAAACCAAGAAAGACCTTGACTGGCAAAGTTACCCCCATTGAGGAACTGCGTAAAGACCTCTTCCTTTGTCTTATGGTCCGACATGTATGTCAATGGGATCATAATGCCAAAGAATCCCAGAATATGAACGACTAAGATGAGGTTCTCGAGCCTCGGCAAGAACTTGCCTCCAACCAAATTCACCCCAAGTGCAAGCAGCAGGCTGGCCCACATTATAAGTGTACCTTGCCAAGCCTCAGCATTATAGTTTTCGTACGCAAGGATTGCGGCACCTTGAATTTCAGTTCCGCACAGGTAAGCGGTCGATGCGAATGCGGCTTGCCATCCGATAACCGCGAGCCAGCCTAGCGGAGTCTTATCAGTAGGGTGATATACAGAGGTTATCGAATGGAGCTTACCAGTGATGTAGCTGGAAAATTTCATAGTACTGCTCGGGGCAAGCATGGCACACCAATGGTATTGGCCCCCGGACGTAGGCGCCCTAGAATATGGTCAGCTCATACAGCTAGTGAGTACTCTGGAAACATACATTGAAGCCAGTTCAGACAGCAATAGAAAGCAACAGGTAGTTCCTGTCCAGGCAAAGATGAATGCGTACACAGCTCCCGCGGGACCGCCACTATTCTCGGTCAGCGATGGAATGTACGGTCGCAAAGATCACACGAACTTGGTCAGAGCAATAACAAAAGTGCTGTAAATCTGTTAGTATTCGGAGTGATTGACTGAGTTGCGAAAATTGCTCATCTTACTCCAACAACCCTTCCCATGTCGCGATGATAGTGCAGCTGAAACCCAATATGGAGAGGATACCAAAGTTTCTCTAAGCAAAACCATAATCAGTCACTGATCACACACAGTCAAATTGAAATCAAAACATAAACGCACCTTTAGCACTGGCTTTTTACCTATCCTTTGCAAGTGAACATCGTCACGGTCCCGAACAGAAGGACCATCGGCAGGCGCCTCATGATTGTTGTATATAGGGATATTCTTCAATTCATAGGCCATCTTCATTCGGCTTGTTCTCAAGCCAAGCATGAACGAACGAACTGTGGAAGGCTTCAATGCATAGGTTCAGGAACAAGAAAAAGAAAAAGCGAATGGAGCAGAAAAGGGGAATTTGTCTAGAACTGAGGGCAAATCTCACTAAAGAGCTCGCGCCTGCATTATCACGTCGCTTGTAAAATGCTCTTGAGGTTAAACGGAATTGAGGCCCACATCAAGCCATTACTTTGATGTGCCAAGATAGCGTGTACATAAGCCGTACATAAGGCCACGAAACAAACTAAGCCCCATTAAACTCACGGGGCGCGGGTTGAGTGGAGTCAAGTAGAAGAGCCGGTGGTCATTGGACCATCTAGTGATCCCTAAGCGGAGATGGACATGGATTAGACGCATCCAGGATTCACCGGGATTCGGATGATAGTCCAGACCGGATCAAGGTTTCGCTGGTTGGACAAGGTTTAGAAAACCGCACCCATTTAACCAGTGAGGGCTCAGGGCTAGGGGGCAGAGCGAACTCAATTCAGTCGCGAAAAATTTCCAACTACGAAGGCAATGGAAGTTAAGATAGTTATGTTTCAAACTCAATTAGCCAACCTTCAGCGGAATCGAAACGCACTAAACCACTCTCAATCAAGATCCCTGTTCTAGATTGCGCGGCTGCTGAGCGCGGCGCCAATAGCTCGATGCTAAACCCCCGAAATTTTGCCATGATAACACAAATGTTTACCCAAACAGTATGGACTTTCGAACCCTATTCTTGAGCAAAAAGCTACACAATCCTTTCAGCCCCATGGGACCATGTGAGTTGAAGCCCCTTGTACCCGGCCCCCTGCAAGAGGAACAGGGTAACCAGCATGAGGGCAGCCGGCAAAACATGTCCGCAAGGCTGATTGCCCTACAAGATACTTCATTCCTTGTTTACCCCGATATGTGCAGATTGAGATTGTTCACTACGACCAACTCTTCATGGGGACTCGTTTCACAGGCGACAGCAAGGACCCAGCTGTCAACGTGACAACATGGTGCCTGCTTGTCGTTGTCATTCTCGGGGTCGCTGCTCGACTTGGAACAAAATTCCGAATTTTTCGGAGGCTCACAGCCGATGACTACTTGATTGTTGCTTCCTTGGTAGTACTTCCACTCGATGGCTCTCGATAGAATCCAGTCTGACGTTCTCCAGGCATTATGCGTAACACAGAGCATCGTCGTGTCTTTGGCGGTGGGTTCGGGTTATGGAAAGCATCACGCGAAAGTCTCGAACACTGACTTTGATCAAGTCATGAAGGTGAAAATGCTCGGCTATCCTAATACTTTTAGCCTTCAAACTCACTAACATATGTGGTCGAAGCACAGGATCTCTATGCCGCGTCTCTGCTCTACATATCGAGTCTGTGTCTCTCGAAGTTATCTTTTGTTGTTTTTATCCGAGGGCTGTCGATCGCGAAAAAAGACCACTTTCGTTCGACTGTCGTTGTGACTGCAATCGGTATCTGGACGGTTGTATCATTGATTGGCACCTCATTCCAATGTGGACCACCGAGTACCTGGGACTTTTGGGAAGGAAAATGTATCAACTTGGTATGTACTCGTCTATTTTTGACCGAAACGGCGACGCGATACTTATTCCGCAAAAGACAGCATGGCGATACTTCGTTTGCAGCGGCAACATGGTCACCGATGCGATGATGCTCGCACAGGCCCTACTTCTGATCTATCGCGTTCAAGCCTCTCTCAAGAAACGCCTTGTCTTTGCCGGAATATTTCTACCAAGAGTTCTGTAAGTTGATTACCGCTCCCGGACTCCATTGTACATGGACTAATTCTCAACTCTTCTGAAGGGTAATCGGCGCCACCATCGCGCAGCTCTCCTTCATCCATACCATTGCCGACTCGAATGACCCCACGTATGACATGTGTGACGTGACAATCATCGAAGAGATGGTGCAGTGCCTCAGTATTGTGACAGCATGCTGGGGGCAGCTGAAGCCATTCCTTACATGGCTAAAGTCCAATGGTGGACTACAAGTTCCAAGCACCGAGGCTACAACCTCATACAAACTGAACGATAGAACCTCCCGATTGCAGTCGCTGTCCAGATCAAGGAGCAAGCACAGAGGCGACGTCGGGATTTTGACACGCAGTGACCCTCTTGTTGTGTCCGTATTGCAGGACTGGGAAGTCGATAGTCAGTCTAGTCAGACACAGATCATACCGGAAAATCAGCATGCTTGGATGGGTGAAAGATCGGAGGTCATAATTCATGCTACGAACAAGCCGTAATAAATGAAGATGTGAGATGCTGGAACAGAGAACCCATAGCATATAAATCTTGAGCCAGATAGATTCTAGTGCAGGGCTCATCGCTCGGCTGGACCCTTGCACTTCTTCATAAGCAGCTGCTAGGTTGCTTTTGTGAAGATCCGACTTCCATTATGCGAGGCCAGATAGGAAACCT
The DNA here is from genome assembly GCA_024706585.1 of Penicillium simplicissimum. NCBI lineage: Eukaryota > Fungi > Ascomycota > Eurotiomycetes > Eurotiales > Aspergillaceae > Penicillium > Penicillium simplicissimum. Next base: position 2,485,822 of record JAMZTW010000129.1, on the reverse strand, counting down.
CGTTATAAGAGAACCGACATCATGGTCTATCGACCGCGCTAAATATGGAAGTTATATATACGGATGCGTTAGGTAGACATTTTTATTTACAATTGTATAAAAGTTAGCACAATTAGGTACCGATCCTCGAATCTTGGAAATATAGGGCAGTTCTCAATCATTTGCAAAACCTTGTTCTCCTGGAGCAGCTGAACGAAGCTCGCATGTACCTGATCAACGCTGTGTAGCTGGAGGGTGAGTGAATTTCAACATGAACCACCAGGCTAAAACGAGCCGTCGCTATTTATCGTCATCTCCCGAAGTTCATCAATCCCACCCCCAATCGCGTTTGCAGTATCCTTGTTAACTGGGACGTTAGTAACCACGGCGTCTACCTTCGAGGTGAGATCGACATCCCATAGAGGGGCTGGCGCGTTATCTGTGTCCTGGAACTCCTTGATATTCGGGACCATTCAGTACAGCCTGCCCGGAAGCGCTCAGATACCACTATAAAATCCACGCGTATATTCCCGCCATGAATGCTCTTGTTAAGTGCGCGGATATGGTCCTTCCTCCGAGTTGTGTCTTTATGCAGCGCATTCCGCACCCATGTTGTGATTGCTCTTTGTCGGAGGCCGAGGCCCCGGGAGGCCAGGCGATACATCTCCCATCCCCAGGAGTTAAACTCGAGTGTGGAGTGCGCAGACTTGAGCGTCGAACACTCGGAGTCCAGTCTTGACTGCTCGGACTTCAGGGAATGCTCGGGCTCGAGATTATGAGCCGATCATTGAGTGCGTCGAGCGGCTTAAGGAAATCGAGGCCAGCACTGTTTGCGACCACACCCTGCTCAGTATTGTACTGTAGGGAGTCCGCCTTCCGAGGTATTTTCTCTGCGCAGTCAGCAAGGGCGTTCTCCTTCTCCTCAGAGTGAAGGGAACTGTAATACAGGATCTAGGTTTACTTCTAAGGTAATAATAGATTAGCGGAGTCTCTATGCGAGGGGAGAGGAGATAAGACTTTACCGTTTCATCGGGTGTACTTAGATTAGGATCCTGGATTTAGCTTCTTCCGAAGCCCGCCTACCTCCTGAAGAGGCAGCCTGTTTTAGCTCTCATTCGGATAAGTGTAACATCCGTTGCGCCTACATCTCGGCCGTGAAGTCCGTACGACCTGAGCAAACACCGACGCATTTGCTGAATTTGCAAGTCAAAGTCATGCTCGCGTCGTTGCCTGCCGTAGACTCGGGGAGGCTGAGGATGAAATCGATGCCGATAGTGTGAAATGGCACTGACGGGGAGCGCACTGGGTGCAGGTCACCATACGGCCGATGACGCCGCGTCTGGTGTGTCAGGCTGCATCGTGGGCAGGGTGCGATGTATTTGTTAAGTTCCTTGGACAGACCGCGAATGTAGTAGCCAGCCTAAATTTGCTGGTGGAAGCCCAGGTGGTTTTGGCCGTCGTGATACTCTTCCAAGATATCAGGAACCATCGTTCGGGGAATGCAGAGGCGTTCGGCGCCGTTGGCAGGATCGAGAAACCAAAGTAAAACGTCTCGACAGAAGAAGTGAGTTGCGTAGGTTGTGCTCGTGTGACGCCATATGCGTCATCCTCGATTTTTTTTTCGCGAAACGTGGGAGATTCCAGATAATAGGTGAGCAAATCGAGTTTGTGAGAGAAGTGAGAGAAGGGAGAGCCCGACAAGAAAAGTAAGGATATTAGACAGAAAGATATAACTTCTAAAAAGGAAGGATCGCTTTCTATATCCAGCTTATGCTAAAGTATCCCATAGTGTGTATAAGCCATCGTTATTCTTTCGAACCTACTCTCCTATGAAAAGTTCGCACCATCAGGAGCCTTAGAATTTAGAAGAGGGTTTCTCGAAGTCTCCTATAGAAGGACCCCCCGCCCTACGGTGGATTAAAAACTACAGTGTTTGTCAATAATAGACAATTTGACGTTCAATGGAAAGCTGTATTATGTCAAGGAAGCTCTCACTCTGATTCTCTATATCATAGTGAAGATTACTCGTTAGTAGGATAATTGTGAACTGATATAATCTTAATTATCTCCTCTTCAAACAAAGGCAAAAAGGATAATAGAGAAATCAATCCAAACTCGTTGCAGGCAATGTCAACATCAATATTTCCCTTCGAAGGCTTGTGTCTAGAATCATGAATCAACCGGGAAATAGTTTACTCCCATCCACTCTTTAGAAAGATGGGTTGGCGTTGACAAGGAGCTGCTCGAAGTAGGCCTACCAAAAATCAGTATCAGAACAATGAAATTACGCATATATAGGGGCTGGTCAAAACTCACCTGGAACCAGGTTCCGGCCTCAGGAGCAGGCTGCAGGGCATCACTGTATCCACAGTGGGCATCGTAGCGGGGCGAGGAAGTGTCCGAGGTACCGTCGCATTCACCACCGGGCTTGACCCAGACGAAGGCATCCTCAAGAGGATCGCCGGTATTGGTGGTAGCGCGGACACCGAAACCAGTGCCGATAACGTTGCACCAGTCACCCCAGGCATTCTGCTTGGTGGGCTGGACACCGTTGCGGGCTAATCCGAGGTTAGAAAATACCGGGCAGAAAATACGGGGTGGAAGTTTGAGAGTCTTGCTTACAAGTATCGGTGATGAAGTGGGCGTTGAAGCCGGCCGACTGGAGGAGAGGAGCAATGGCATTGACGTAACGCTTCTCGTCGCAGTTGGAGTCACCCTGCGTGTACGAGGGGCAGGTAGCGATGCTCCAGGCGTTGTAGTTGGCAACGTTAGTGGCCAGGCCGCGCACAGCAGCGGGAGATGAGGCGTTCTTGTAGACGTTGGCGAAGAGAGTAGCGGCGGGTTGAAGGTTAGCGGACCAGCCCAGCCAGCCAGCGTGTCCTAGAGATAATATGTCAGGCGATTGTCCCTAGCCTAGAACGGTAGATGTGGATTTTGTCGAAAAGAAAACATACCAGCGTCGAGGTACATGGCCACGTTGGGCAAGTTGAGCTGGGTTAGGGCGTAGTTGATGCACTCCAGGTAGGCGCTCTGAGCGTTCGCGCACTTGGCCACGTTCAGGTTGGTCACCAGGTTGGCGAGACTGTCGGGCTCTGGTAAGAGTTAGCAGCGAACTTTGATGCGTAGGTAAAAGCTTGGGGATTCTTACCAATAACCAAGATAGTGTGCACATTAGAGTATTTGACAAGCTGAGCGCGGATCGAGTCAATGTACGCCTTGTAGTTCGCAACACCGTTGTTGGCAATGCTGTACTCGCCGTTGCTGGCAAGGGCGGCACAGTCACGGTCTGGCAAGTCATAGACGACAAAAATACCGGCAATTGGCGGGCTAGCACCGGCGGCGTTCTTGGACTGGATATCGGCAAGGTAAGTTCCCATGGTAGGGACCTTGGCAGCGGTGTCGCTATTGAAGCGATTAGTATAGGTGCTTCTGATGGGCATTGAAATAGACCTACAGCCAAACGAAAGAGGGGACCTTAGCCACGGCACTAGCCTTTGCCGCCAGAGAGCTGCTCAGCGACGGGATGGCGAGGCTCACAACCTCAGACGAGTAGTAGGGGTTGGCATAGAGCTGGTAGCCGCTGAAGGGGTTGCCACTGCTAGCCGGGGCTGTGGTTGTGGCCGTGGTGGTGGTGGTGGTCTGGCTGTTGCCATTGGTGGTGGTGCTGGTCAGAGTAGTCTTGGAGGTAGTAGTAGTCGTCTGAGCCGAGGTGGTGGTGGTGGTTGCCGCTGTTGCTGGGAGACACTGCGCGTAATCTTCTCAAGGAATCAGTCTTGTGGTATCGAGAGCGACTATGAAGCAAAACCTTCGAACATACAGGGGTTCTGAGTGCTGCAAGTTGCCGATGCGACACAAGCCGATGGTCCCGACCATCCAATACCGCCACCTAGCGAAAGGATTAGCTCATTGCCCCTGGAACCAATTGACATGGTGATGCTCACATTGGCCCCAGACCGTTTGCTGGGCACTGGCGATGTTCGCCAGGAGGAGGGCTGCTGCCAAACCTGAAATGCGCTGCATCTTGACCGAAGCTTTCCGAACTGTTCGATGGCTTCGAGGGTGCTGGTTCCAGAATCAGATGGCTCTGGGGAATCCTCGATGACTTTATAGTTCATCTCATTGAAGATGCGCCGGCAGTAACGGCCGGTTTCCCGATGATGCTGAAGCTCGATGCTACAAGAGCCACGGTCTACGGAACACCATCTCAAAATGACGCGGAGGGTAGAGAGTTTGGAAGCTAGCTCATTCCAGGGCTAACCTGCTTCATGGATGGAAGGCATTAGGTCATAACTAAATTTCAGTCAAATTATTAAGCGACTTTAAGGCTATTGTGTGGTTTCAGCACATCTACCACCCGGTAACAGGCATTGATCACTCCGGCAGTTTGGTGGAAGTGAGATTCCCCAGGATCATCTAGCCACTGTGGATGAAGCCTTATGCACCACGGGGAGATCAAAAGAGGTAAGCGTGTGTGCCAGAAACGAGGAACCTGCATTCTTCACCGAGCTGCAGGGTGCAAAGAGTAAAGTTTGCTCTGTGATGCGCGGGGTAACTTGCGACAGCCAACCAAGCCAAAGGGAGCCTGCGGGCTTTCTACCATCTGGTATTAATCCCAAGTCCGAATTCCTCAAGGTTACATAGCCTAATGCCCCGGGAATTATCTTCATAGTCTTGCAAGTTGCGGGACGGGGTCCATCTACTTGCCGCGTCATCTGCCCTTTCCAGAAGCGCACGGAGTAATTTTAAGTAGGTGTTTCATCACAAAAGCCACCTTTGCCGGCATATAGCCAAAACTTCGCACGGCCCACAGAAGCCTCTGGCAGTCGTGAATCAGGGCCATTCTAGTCAGAAAGAGGTATACAGCCAGTGGCAGGACATGTGCAAGTCGTCTCGTAGTGTCTAGATGGAATCATGGATATCCTGTGGGAGAGTGCCCATCCATGGAGCCTCTAACCTTAACTTCGCCAGCTTTGAAACCATCTGCTGAGAGGTAAATCCACAATATCTACCTAATACCTGGATCTCTACCTGGATTGATCTATGAGTTGAAAATCTTTAAAGAATGGCCATTCGAATACCTCTCAGCAAAACCTCACACTTGTTGCCTTCAGACCAAAAAAAGGCGTTTTACCGTGTTAGCCAGGAGTCCAGGACGGCTTGAATCTTCATACAAAATGCGGGCATCACGCTGACTGGCTGATGCAATTGGGCACAATGGCGGGCCTGCCTCCCCGACATGGATGATTCAGGGTACTCGACCTCGGTGAAAGACTTGTGAGAGACTCCGGTCGCCTAGCATATTGGACAATGGTCCTAGGCTAAATCTTGTCAGTAGTCTATCGACTCGAGGGGTTACTGGAAGTGGAGCGGAGACATCGCCGGCAGTCCAGTGTAACACTGTCACCTCGCTTGCCCACCATCCGCCCCTGATCTATCTGGCTTAGGCTCCTTTCTGATCATCCTGCCCGTCCCCGCAATTTGATTAGGGCCGTAGCCTCATGTTGATGGGTTTCACATTCCCTTCAAGTCGACAACAGAATTTTGACGAAATAGAATTCTGGTTCCGACGAGAAGAAAGCCATGACAATGATCTATATCACCGCAAGAACTCGCCAATCTAGCTCCCTACGATTTAGAGAGTTACTGCCCAGTGCCCAGCGAGTTCCCCACACCGGTGAGTCTAACCTCCACCACCCAACTTAATAAGCGGATGTGGTAACTGGGGATTCAGGGTCTGATCCACCGGGGCGCTGGCCGTGAAGAATTGGAGAAAGTGGCTGCCGATCGCCCATTCGGGATCAGCCGGAGCCAGGAACAGGGTGTCTACTGTCCATGACTTGTACCCGGAGGATTATCCTATTCTTCTCGGTTAAAATTCAGGTACTCTAATCAATAGCTGGCGGCTGACGGTGTTGTTGTGGGAGAGTGAGTGATGCGGTCGCTGGGCGTATTTCGCTCTATGCTCAAGGAGAATTCCATTATTGAGTGAAGAATCCTTAATCCAAAGTTGATTTGTTCGTGCTACTTTGCTGTTGGCAGGCTGGCTCTGCCTGTTTAGTGTATCATGTATGGCCTAGAACAGTTTTACTTTGATTGCTCATGTTCCTGTTTGGTTGACTCTAACTCTACACAGGTCTTGAGAATCATAAAATGACAACATTTCCCAGAGTATATGCTTCTGATCTCCGTCGGCTGACGATCTTGCATTTCCCTATGCTAATTTCTCCCTCCTAATCATCTTCTTCTGGATAATACCGTTACCGGATCTAGACTGCTCGGTCGGGCTTTGTTTCTCTCGCTGCCGTCCCTAGCTTGTAGGAGCCCAACGTGTGTATCGTCGATCGATCGATGAATCGCTTGTCAAGCGTCAGGAGAAACAAGAACCTTCCAGCGGTCGCAAGATCTCACATCGGCGATTCTCTTGATAACGAATTCTTGATCTAGCACATCTACAATAAGCTTCTAGTACAAAAGTACGATCATTTCACAATTTCACAGGCTACTCCAAGCTGCTACTGTAGCCGTTTTTACAATCTATTTACGGTTCCTCCTCTAGATCTTGCCGTGGGAAAGAATCCCAACCAATTGGAATCCTTACTGAAGGAACACTATTGGCTTTAATAATCATCAACACCTAGTTATCCATCGCTAAACTCAAAGCCAGGTCCATCGCTACAGCTAAAGTTCATCAGTATCATCACGATCTCGGCAATCCCGCGAGAGAACATGCCTTGGAGCCTGCCATCTTCACCGAAATTCATCACGACAACACCATACGACGAACGCACTGGGATATTCCAGCAGATATGGACGAAGAGAAGCACTCCTGGTCTTTGGTCTTCCTCTGATCTATGGTCGAGACTCTTCCAAGTTCTGTGTGTAACCTCTCACTCGCCTCATCACGGCCTGCTCTCTCAGGAATGGATGCCCCCCTTGAGGAGAAAGTAAGCGGCGCGACTCATTATTATTCTCGGGATTGGCGTCTTTGTTCCACTTGGAAATATCTCCCAGATCGCCCATCCACCTGCCACCTGCCGGCCAACTTTGGGTGAACTTCCATGGAGCTTTGTTGACTGCATTTTGGTGGAGGGAGCCCTCACCATGCCGCTATCTTCAGCGTTGGAGTGATTTGAGTACCTTGTCAGTCCAACGCTGGCTACTTGAACCAAGAGCAGAATAACTCGAACAAACTTTAGAATCTACCTATTTGTGCACATAAGATAGTGAGTAGCTTTCCTTTGATAGATCAATTCTGAATCATATCTGGAGATCCCCTTTCCAACTTCCGCGATTTGACACCATTGCACAATAAAGCCCAAAAGTTGCCACACCTTCCCCTCACAACTTTTCCATCCCTTGAGAATAAGGTGGGAGACGATCCGTTCCTACTGGTTCCTCAAAATTTTTCTCTGGTTATCGTTGATTCGAAATTAGCAACCACCCTCTCCGATTTCTTGGGGCCAGGAAACAATGGTAAAAGAAAGATATTTTCAGCCCCGGAGTAGCATATCCAAAAGGTGTCCGATACTGTGATATACACTTGCTAAGATCGGCCACCCCCCATAAATCAACGTTTATACACCGTGAACTCAAGGACAATGAAAGCGATGTACGCAGCGAGAAGCACCAGCCCAGCAACCCGACTTGATCCAAGAAAGACAATAGCAACCAAGCACAGCGCAGAGACCCAAACAGTCGCCAGTTCAAAAACAACAAAGTTGTCAGCATGATTGACCGGCATTCCAGTCACGGCGACAACTCCAATGCAGATCGTTAGCAGGAAGATGTTACTCCCCGCCGTAGTCGCAACGACAATGCCGCCTTGCCCTCTGGAGCCGCTCAGCACCGAGATGAATTTCTCAGGCAGAGTTGTCGCGAAAGAGACTACTGTCAATCCAAAGACGGTACCGGATAGTTGCAGAGACTCGGTGAGGGCCCCTGCGCTGTGGGCGATAATGTACCCAGACAGAGAGAGTGCAAGCAACCCTAACAGGAGTTGACAGAGATGGTAGAAGAGCGATCGCGGGGGCTTCGCACCACTGCTGCCTTGCTCTGCAGCGGTACTGGGCAAGAGTGGGGAGTGCTCCGAAACCGAAGTCTGGCTATTTCGAGCAGCTGCGAAGTCGCCATGGGCAATAAGTAGATCAACGTCGCCGTCGCCGTCGCTGTCACTTTCTGACAATTGAGGCGCTTCGGTGATGCCTTTGTATATGGCATAGCCGATTGACAGGATGTATATGGCAAAGACGGCGATGAGAAGCGATCCGGTCACTTTGTTCAGTTGATTGAAGAACGCCAAGACGACATACAGAGTGGTGATGAAGAGAAGGAGTGCCGAGTAAATCTTTGCACTCGTGTCAAATTCCATCCGGTCTGGATGGAAAAGAAGGCCCAGTGAGAATGCGCCTAGAATATTGGAGATGGCAGATCCAACCACATTTCCTAAGGCTAGGGGACTGTGGCCTTGAAGAATGGCCGCGACAACAACGGCTAGCTTGGCATCGTGTTAGCGCGAATTCGGGGCAATTCACTGACAGGACACGCTTCATACCTCTTCGTATTCTGCGCCAGCAGTTAAGAGTGCAATGAGAGTCGGTGAAATGCCCAATCGTTGTCCCACGATCACAGTGTGGTCGAGGAATTTGTCTGCGCCATAGTCGAGGACGAAGACGCCCGCGATCAGTGTCGCGGTGTTGAAGCTGATATTGTCCCAATCCATGATCAAGATACAGGATTTTGTAATGTTTATCGACCCGAAATCAAATTATGTGGTGCCAGTGAGCCAGGCAAGGTTGGACGTGCTGTCTTCCATGATCGTTGAGACGCGCTCGTCACATGATCCAAACTTAACTGGACCCACAACAAACTAACCTGGGTGGACCTCGACTAACGTAATCCACAAGCCAGCCGTACACACAAGCGAGCCGTACACCTACCTTATTAGAAAAATTCAAAAACAGATTTCTCAACCAACACCCATTAATTCAACTAAATATAGCGGTTTTTACATGTATTAATCCTGTGGCCAATCTCCCTACACCCACTACACCTAGGCGGGGCCCTGGTAGGTGGTGGATTTGCCTGACTAGGCAATTCGCCCTCCGCATGCGATACTGCCCCATTACCTTCTACCGGCTGGTTTAGCTGTTCAACTAGCTATAGGCCCTCTTCAACGGTTAAACCCTCTTCGTAGGGTATCTGCTTAGTCGACCGAGTACGCTTCTTCACCACCTTCTCATTCGCTACGCGTAGATACGCGTTCTCTTGCGCTAATAGCGTAGTGTTATGTAGCGCTATATAGTGGCCCCTAATAATCTGATCTAGCATGGTTCTTGATGGGCTCGGAGGGCTATTCGACCGCTGCTTCAGTAGATCCTTAAGTATCGAAGCTTGCTTTTGGAGCTAAGCAACGGTCCTCGGTGTTTTTGGTATGAATTAGCTAGATCTGCTGGTTGGCCGGCTGCTTAGTGGTATAGGCGTTCGTAGAGAGATATTAAGCTTCGAAAGCACTCTTTCGGCATCGACTAGCACTAGGCTACTAGCTACGAAGCTATTCTGAATAATAGCTAGCTTATAGAAGGCCTCTAGCCGCGCGCGTGCGTAGTCGTCTAAGAAATCGAACTTATCGATATAGTTATATCCTCTACGCGTAAGATCGCTTATAAAGCGACCGTATACACGCTTAAGGACTATAAAGCACCTAATATTAAGCGGTTATAGTAGGTGCGAAGAATACGAAGGTATATAAAGAGGAATAATATCGTTCTCTACGTAAATTCGGTCGAATTAGGGCGTAAGGTGGCTACTATAGCTATTAAGAATCAAGAGCCGAAACCGACCGCGTACACGCGAATTTATTAACGGGATAAATAGCTTTTATAGCTAACGTAGGCTAATCTTATCGGTAGTCTAGCCGTTATTCGAGACCTTAAACCGCTAGTCTTTTAGTAGGTTATTAAACTAACCAGCGATAGCAACTTTACCTTTAAAAATCATATATAGCGGTAGCGAATAGCTATCTACGTAAATTGCTTCGATCGCAGTAACCTATTCGCGATTTCCCGGTTATAGGAGACGACGCCGACCGTATTACTCTGCTCGCGTAACCACCTTTTGCGCTAATATAAGGCCTATCGCGAATCCAGTCTTATTAAAGTTATAGATATCCTCGGGTTAGATACCGTTTTCGTCGATCACGCGTTATACGGTCGCGAACCACGCTCGTAGCGATTTAGGGTCTTCGTTTAGGGCGCGCTAGTAGTCGTAACGTATCGAGGAGCGTGTTCGAAGCTCATCACGACGATTGATAAAATTTGATGGCTAATTAACACTAACAGTAGGCGGAGGGTAGCTACCTCGCGCAGCGAGAAGGATATTAGCTATTTCTCCCACAGTAGCGGGCCTAGGTACTACTCCACGCGCATCTATAGAGAGAATCCATTCAATAAGCGAATTTTCTTCGTATTAGGTCAGTTTACGCCCGTTTGGTTGTTTATCAACGCGTGCCTCTATGCCATTAACGCGATCGGTTAGGGTTGTATAGGGTATTTCGTATAGCTTCGCTGCTGCACGGATAGATTTAACGCGGCCATTTTTAATATCGTTAAGGGCCAATAAGATCTTGCCCTCTTGATTGGCCGATTTCTGCCGAGAATCAGAACGAATTAGTGGCATGGTAGGTGGGTGAAGTGGGTAGGTAGGTGGATAGACGCGATTTTCGATGGGGTGTACGGCTGGCTTGTGTGTACGGCTGGCTTGTGGATTACGTTATCTAGATTGTATAACGTAATCCATAGCTCAACGGGTCACACGGTCAGTGGGTCACCCGTCGGCAGCCAGTATATTTTGAATTGAAATAATTCAACCCAAACGATATTAATTCATCTCAAATTAGCGCTTATTACATCGAGTAATCTTATGGCCTATCTCCCCACACCCACTACACCTTTGCGGAGCCCTCCTGCGTGGTAAATCTGCCTGACTAGCCGATTCGCCTGCCTTATGCGTAGAGCATCCTATTCACATTATTTCATATTTCACATCACGTCACACAGCATATTTTATGTGTTTTGTGTAAGAAAATTTTTTATATAGGATTTTAAGATGTGAATGTGTTTACCCCCTAAACACACGGGATTCACGCGGGTTTCACATCAGTCATATCACGTGACTTAGAAATCATTTTAACTAATAATATCTTATTATAGAGTTAGTCAGCGCTTACTAATAAGGTTTATGTAAATTATGCCTACCTAATTAGGCTTAGTATATAAACCTATGCAAAATTATGCATCGATGTGACACACGGGATTCCCGTGTGTTTTACACGGTTATCTTAGCACACCTTGGCATGTGTATGTGTTAAGGGCCTTAGCACGTGTGAAATCGGTGTGTTTGAAAAATTTTCACATGTGTACACAATGGGATGGTCTACTCATGCGATACCACCTAGCTATCTTCGACTGGCTGCTCTGGCTGCTAAGCTAGCTGTAGGCCCTCTACGATAGTTAGGCCGCCTTCGTGAGCTATCTGCCGATTCGAGCGTGTACGTTTCTAGCGTTTCTTCTCATTCGCGCGGCGTAGGCTAGCGTTCTCCTGGGATAGTAATGCGGCGCTATACATCGCGAGATAGGCACTCTTGATAATCTGATCCACAGCAGTTTTTGAGGGCGACGGAGGGCTATTTGACCGCTGTTTTAATAGATCTTTAAGTCGTTTAGCCTGCCTTTGTAGCTGAATCACTGTCTTAGGCGTCTTTAGTGTGAATTAGCTAGATCTGCTGCTTAGCCGGCTACCTGGTGGCGTTGGCGTGTTGAGCGATATATTTAGCTTAGCTAGTGTGATCTCAGGAGTGTAAAGGGCATGATTTGTAATATTAGGGGCTAACTGGTACTAAATGAGCGGATAGCGGTAAAGACCGGCAGAAAGTAGCCGTAAGCGTACCGCTAAAGTGGGTCCGGGATCACATCCTCCCCCACCAAGAACGAAATTCATCCTGAATCTTGCCGTCACGTGACATCGGAGTGTTTTAACTCGAGGTCTCGCGCAGGAGCATCAGAAAGGGTAGAATCTCATCCAATCTACATACATAATAAATCAACAAAAGAAATACTTCCTATCCCGTCTGCGTCAGGTTATCGATGCGGGCACATTCGGGCCCGATTCGGCACGTGACCCACAGCCTGACTCCATGAAGTTGAATAACTTCAAATCAACCGGCAGCACCAACCTTCCTAACCGCCAACTTCATCTCGGCAGATTCCACCAAACTACGCAAAGAAGGCGACGGGAACAAAGAAACGCTCACGGAAACTCCCATTAGGCCAATAAAGATACCTGAATGGCGGAGGATATAACCCTCCAGGTTTCCCCCGTCCGCCCCCTTCCTTTCTTTCCTCATCATCTTCCTTATCCCCAGCCGCGTCAGATCTTCTGGCTTATCAGCCTTATCTCGGCCTCCCGCACGCAGTAAAATGGGTAAGTGCCCGATTCGCCTTGATTCCGATAGGGCATACTAACGGCTGTGTAGCTCCTCCTCGTGAGGATAAATCTTTATTAGTCGAAGTCTTACGCCAGGCCGCTATTAAGGCCGAATCTCTGACTTCGTCCACGACGTCTAGCAGTTTCGATTCGGAAGACAACGAAGGCACCGTTCCCCCGCTCGCGAATGGGCTTGACGGATACGGCAATCCTGATCTATCATTATTCCAGACCGAGACTGAGCGGAAGCTCGCTAGCTTAATTCCCGTCCGTAATGTTGACTGGCGAGGTAGTAAAGCAAAGGATTACAATAGCCCTTCCCAGCGCCGGGCTACACAAGTACAGCGTGTCGGGACGGCCGCGCCCTTAGGCGGCTCATATCATGCCTACGGGTCTGGATTTAGCCCTTTTTCCACCTGTGTTGTGCTAGTCCACGGGGGTCAGCCGCACTTCGCCGGTGCGTATACGAACTACTCCTTCAACGGTAATAGCAAGAGCTATTCATTCCGTAAGTAATCCCCCTCCCCCACCTAAGAGCGGACCACCGTAAGTAAGTGCTAACGGTCGTGTACGCCAGGTTCGGAGAAGGACATCCTTCCGGGATAGGTTCGCGCGATCCTATCCGCGCAGAACCCCGACCATCCTACACTTCGGCAACCGACTAAGGTTGCCGCTACCAAGGGAAAGCGTCGCACCAGTAAGGCATCGTCTTCAGTCGCCGGGGACGAGCTTACGCGTAGGCTGAAGAAGCCGCGCCCCCGTACTCGTTCCAGCGTCCTAAAGGACAAGGAAGCCAAGGGCAAGGAGCCTGCCCCCTACTATAGCGGCCACAGCCGCCGACGAATTCCACCAACTTCCACTCGTCGACGCGCCTATTAGCCCCTATAATAATGCCTGGTACGACTCCCCGCTCGACGATCCGCGCTTTCGCGGAAAACAGGTCGAATAGGACGTCGCACGCGAGGCTCTTAAGTTACTTCCGGAGACTATCGCTCGCGCAACGGCAGATTACCACGCTCTCCACGCCTTTTTACGCGATGCCGGCCAGCTCCCGGAGCAGCTCCAGGCGGAGGAAGAAGAGGATGAAAATCCCTTCTACGGCAAGTACGCTTAAGTGCGCTCTTGTCCTCCGCAGGCCATGAAAAATGGCTAGATCTGACGATCTCAACGTTACTGTGTTGGAATCGTCTGGGATAACTGCTTGCTGAGTTGTCCTGTCGTGGCGGTTGCTTGCTGAATCGCCCACGACGGCGCCGAATTGCGCCCCTGTAGCTTAGTGTTGCTGAATTAAGCTACCTTCCATTACTCTATTCCTGGACTTTCGCGTAGAACCCGTAAGATTCGTAGTCCTCGTAGACGTAGTGGGGATAACCACGGCCAGTGGTCCGTCGAAAAGCATCCTCTCGTGGGCGGCGGCGTCCCGGGGCCCACTGGAGCTTAGTTGAAGAACGTCTTCTTCGTCGGCCGACTCTACTCCCTCGAGATCCATCGGATCTCCTTCAGATAGCGCGCTTTCTGGATCGGTAGCACCTGAATCCCACGCATCTAGATCTCTTCCCCGCGTCTTCGCCGCTTTCGCCCTGGCAAGGCGAGCCTTCTCGATGACGCGGTCTACGATCGCTTCCTCTTCCACCAACTCGTGGCGAGCCCGATTTCGCCTCCAATCGTTCCATTCTTCCCGGGTGAATGTAGACAATTCCGAGTATAATAGCGGATCCTTCTCATCCTCGAGGATACGTACGAGTTCCTCGGGCCGGCCTATATTAAGGTTTTCCCGGCGCAGTGCTACTTTCGCGGCCGATGACGTCCATAATTTGGTAGGGTCTTAAACGTTCGCGGCGATAAGCCTGGTACTATTGATGAGAGTTTTAAGCACGCGGCCAGACGGCTCTTCGAGAGCGTACGTTCCGAGTAGGTAGCTCTCCAAGACCCGATACGGTCCGAACCATTTACTCTCTAACTTCTTCCCACTCTCGTTGCGAATAAGTACCCAATCGCCCTTCGAGAATCCCGTCTTCGTGACTACACTGTCACGAACGCACTTCTGTCGGATCGCGCGAGCGAGTAGCATCTCGTTGGCTTTAGTGCGAGCGTCGGCAAGGTGCGTAATCTCGTCTAGTCGCTCATATATAGGCTTCACGCGCGGATCTTCGGCCGAATCGCTAGGCAATTTTAGGTGGACTCCGTACACTAGGAAGAATGGACTGTAACCTGTGACGGCGTATTCATGTACACGTGCGGCCACCAGGGCTTGGGTAAGGAAGAGATCCCACGCTCTCGTAGGCTTCCCTATAAGATACTTCGTAAGTATCTTGCCCAACAGTCCATTCAAATTCTCCACTTTGTTATTCGTTCGCGGATGATATGGCGTAGTGGTTCTGTGCTTTGTCTGTATGAGCTTCAGATAGTATCTGACAGCGCCCGCGAGTAGGTTAGGGCCGTTGTCAGATATCAGCTCCATCGGGGCACCGTAATTCGCGAAGATTTAATCGTGCAAGAACTGTCCGATCTCCTCCTCGGTGGCCTCCTTTAGTGCCCTCGCGACCGGCCAACCCGTGGCATAGTCGATGGCAGTGACTATCCACTTGTTGCCGTTCGGAGTCGTAGGCAATGGGCCAATCAGGTCGATTCCCCATCTCTGGAAGGGCGTGATACCAGCCGTCACCATGTGCTGAGCAGTCTCCCGTTCCAGACTCTTCTATAGACCTTGCGATACCTGACAGTTCGGACACGACTATGCAAGATCTTCTATATCTTAACGCATCTGTGGCCACCACGCGCGTGGCTTGACCACTCCTCTGAGCCCTAGCCAGCTCAAGTGTCCGAACTCGTTGTGTAGCCTCCGCAATAATTCTCCACGAAAGATCGGCTCCAAATAAGAGGCACAGAGTCCATCTTCGTAGGTGAAAACGAGCTGACGGTCGTCGTCGCTTATGGGATCCTCGCGTATCTGCATGCGCAGGTGCGGAGCCCATCTCTTGACGGCGCGGGCGAGCATTTTCTCGTCCGGCAACTCCTACGTGTCCAGGTAGTGCACGACAGCGTCATACCATTCGTTTTCTAGGACTTTCATAACGGTAAACGATTCCGCCTTCCCTGTAGCGAGAGTGACGTCCCAAATCGGCCGGGACGTTGACACGTTGGCTGGTCCGTCGCCCATGAAGTCGGGCCGACGGCTCAGCGCATCGGGGACAACTGCGTCCTTTCCCTTCCGATACTGAAGCTTCAGGTCATACTCCTGAAATTCTGACACCCAGCGAGCCAATCGCTTGCTGTAGACCCTCATGGTGTTCATGTACTGCAGGGATTCGTGGTCGGTGACGACCGTGGTTTAGGTGCCATTTTCGATATAGCGGTCCCAGAGGCGTAAGGCCTCCTTGATAGCCAGCAACTCCTTTTCTTGCGTAGGATAGTTCAATTCCGCACCTGAAAGCTTGCGGCCATCGTATGCAATCGGGTGCAATTTGCCATCTTCGCCGAGTTGCAACAGGACCATACCAATCGCCCATTCTGAGGCATCCGTTTCGATAACGAACGGCTTAGTCAGGTCTGGCTGGGCCAGAATTGGCTCGTCGGTAAGCGCCACTTTGAGGCGTGAGAACGCACTTTCGCACGCTGTCGTCCACCGAATCAGCCTGAACTTCTGCTTCCTCAGGCTTTCATCTGTCTCCTTGAACAATTCGTGTAGGGGAGCACAGATCTTCGCGAAGTCCTTGATGAAGCGGCGGTAATATGTGGCGAGACCGACAAACTGGCGTACGTCGTGTACGTTCCGTGGGGTTGGCCAGTCACGAATGATCGCGATTTTTGCTGGCATGGGGCGAATCTTTCCTCCCCCAACAATATGACCACAGAATTCCAGGCTGTCGCGAGCAATCTCGCACTTCCCCGGCTGAGCGATCAGTTCGTGCTTCTCCAAAGTCCCGAGAACTTGCTCGAGGTGCCGGTAGTGGTCTTCCATCGTGTCCGAATAGATGAGGATGTCATCGAGGTAGACAACCACAAAATCTCCCAAGAACGGGCGCAACGCATCATTCATGATCGTTTGAAACGTCGCGGGAGCGTTGCATAGCCCGAATGGCATTGCGAGCCACTCGTACTTACCCCAGATCGTGTTGAATGCTGTCTTTTCGATCGATTCCTCGGCCATACGCACCTGCCAGTATCCAGAAGCGAGGTCAATCTTGCTTAGGACGTTGGCCTTTCCGACTCGGTCCAACAGCTCCTGGATTCGCGGCAGAGGGTAGCCATTCTTGACCGTTAGCTCATTGAGAGCCCGATAGTCAACGCACATGCGCCATTTCCCATTCGGCTTCTTCACGAACAGGACCGGGAAGCCCCAGGGGCTAGCGGACGGGCGGATGAGCCCCTTCTTAAGCAACATCTCGACCTGTGCCGCCTGCTCTCTGAGCTTCTCGTCCGACATCGGGTACGAATTCAGGTTGACCGGCTTAACATCTCCCGTTTGAATCTCGTGGGAGATAGCGCGTTCGGGCGGTAGTTTAGCCGGCAGCTCATCTCGCCAGATCCGTTTGAATTTCTGCAAGATCTTCGTGATGCGCGGATTCGCGTGCTGCGGGACACTGACGCCCTCGGATTCGTCATCCTCCTTGGATTCTCGAATCACCGTGAGATAGCCCTCCGTATTGGCCTTCTTCATGGCCCGGCGGACCTGTTTCGCACTCATAAGATTCAGCTCAGTCTGGCCGATGCTGCCCGCAGAGCACGTAATTGGCTCGATGCGGTGCGTTTTGCGTCGGCCCTGATCCTTGAGCTTCATCACTGACGTGATCCAGTCGATCTCCGGGTTCTGTGAGCGTAGGAAATCCCTGCCGAGT
The DNA here is from genome assembly GCA_024706585.1 of Penicillium simplicissimum. NCBI lineage: Eukaryota > Fungi > Ascomycota > Eurotiomycetes > Eurotiales > Aspergillaceae > Penicillium > Penicillium simplicissimum. The sequence continues at coordinate 2,468,525 of JAMZTW010000129.1, read as the reverse complement.
ATGAAGTCGAACTCCGGCAGTGGGAGAATCCACGCTTTCACATAACCTTTCCACGTACCGAGGGCGACTGGGATATGGACCGATTCGTTCGTGTATAAGTGCCCACCATCTGGCATCTTCACACGCAACGGCTCGTACTTCCTCCTGCTGAGGGCGTTCGGGGCGAGGCGTTTGGCAACGGCCTCAGCCACGAACGTCTTGGAAGCTCCACAATCTAACAGTGCGTCCACCTCGGTGCTGGAATCTGCTGGGCCTAGTCGGGCCCGATAGAACAGAAGGGAGTCGCCCATAGTGTTGAGGGACGCCTCCTGACGCTTCTTCTTCTTGCCGCGTCTCACTTTCTTCCGCTTCTCGGCCTGATTCGGATCCAGCAGATCCTGTTCCTCTAGGATGACATCGGGGACATATGAAGCTTCTTTGAGGCGGCTAACGAGTGCTTCTATCTCGTCAGCCCGCTCTAGTTTCCCTGCTTCGAGCCCCGATTCGATCCGTTTCGCTTCCTTTCATTTTCCAAGATCTTCTTGCGGAGTTCACAATTAGCTAAGATATGGCCCGGTTGGTCGCAGGCGTGGCAGATGATAGGGTTATTGTTCCGCTGACCCTGTCCCTGGTATCCGCCTCGACCTCGCCCGCCATTTCCACGCCTGTTCGGGAACGATGGCATGGCACCGAGGTCCATCGGCTCGCCGCCGTCGTCCGCAGCCGGAGCTTGTCTGCGGTAGTAGCCCGCGATCGTCGCCGCTTCCTCGTAATTTCTGAAGCGCTCGATGATATCGTCGAGGGCCGTTGGGGGGTTTCGTTCCTCCGCCCAACGCTCCTGGAGCTTCTTCTTGGCTCCTTCCCGCATGAACTCGAAGAAGATATTGTCCGGAATCGCCTGTTCGCATTCCATCGCGGCCTGACGGAGCTGGGTGGCGTATTCCATGAACGACTGTTTATCGCCCTGACGAGTGTTTCGGAAGCGATCCCACCGCTTCGCGGCGCTCAGGTGCTCCGAGAAGTTCTTCATGATCCACTTCTTGTACTCGTCCCAGTCCGTCAGCCGTTTCTCGAATCCTCCATCGACCTGTCGTTCACGATAGCGCCAGGTCTTTGCAGCGTGGCCCGTCAGGGCGCTGCTGGCGTGCATGATTTTCTCCCAGTCTGTCAGATGGGCGTGGGAGAACTCGCCGATCTGGCGGAAATATCTGTCGCAATCGTAGAGGTATTCGCGTGCGGCCTCATCAGGGATCTTGCCGTTATAGTCGCGAATCTTCCCGATGGTCTTGAGGATGGCTCTGCGCTTTTCCGAATCGGCTCGCTCGTCTGCGTTCGGACGAGGGGATTCGGTCCTCGAGTTTGGCGAAGCAGTAGGGGTCGGCGCTACAGTGCTCTCCGGGGGAACTCGCTGCGCGCGCAGGGCAGCAGCAGTGTCCGAGATCAGCCGAAGGCATGCGACGCGGGTGTTAGGATTCGTATTCTCCCACAAATCCCAATACTGAGCCGCCAGAGTCTGAGGAATCGTTTGCAGAAGCTCTCTAACCACCTGGTTGAGGGCTTCGTCGGCCGAAGGCGTGCTGACCGACTGGCCCGGTTCGATCCCACGGGGATCTTGGGGCAGCGGTCTAGCCATCGCCTCAGCGAGGGTGGGATCCTGTGCGCCGTCGCGCATAGCAGGGTCCGCGTTGTCGGGATTCTGGTGCATTTTGAAGCGTAAGGGGGTGATCGTTTTGGATTCACGTCGCTATTGTGAGGGTTCGTAGGTTTAGTCGATATCTTGCGGTTATGCAATAAAGTCGAGTCCTTTCTCCCCCTCCAAATCTTTTACTTCCGCGCTATCTCGCATTGTGCGGCCTAGCACGGAAGGATGCCCCACAGGAGATTCGTGTGTGATTGGGCGTACTTGCTTCCCTCCGGGGAAAATTTCATTCAGGGGCGAGGACTCCGCGCCATAAGGAGTGTGAAGGTCCCTATGCCGTACTCGCGAGTCCTTCTGCGGCCTTAGTGAAAATTCTGCGCTGTTGCTGGTCGACGTGCGCGGAAGCGTTGAATTGTCTTGTTTTGCCCTATACTACACTGGAATCTCATAAGATCTTACGCAAGCGGATCTTATAAGGGAGTCCACGCAACTCCTGGTGCGCAGCCTCCCGTGGGCGACCGTGGAAGGCCGCCCTTTAGAGGTTTGCTACCATATGTGATCTCAGGAGTGTAAAGGGCATGATTTGTAATATTAGGGGCTAACTGGTACTAAATGAGCGGATAGCGGTAAAGACCGGCAGAAAGTAGCCGTAAGCGTACCGCTAAAGTGGGTCCGGGATCACACTAGTACACGCTCCGGATCAAACGGTATGATACTAGTAGTAGCAAAGCTAGTCTGGATAGTCTGTGGCTTAAAGGCCTCGATACGCGCCCGAGGGTATTCTGCGAGGAAGTCGAGCTTATCGATATGGTTATAACTCGCGCGGGCGAGGTCGCTCACGAAGCGACCGTACGCACGCTTAAGCAGCGCAAAACATGCAATATTAAGCGGTTGTAGTAGATACGAAGAATGTACTAGTATATATAGTAGTATAATATTATTTTCTGTGTAGATGCGGTCGAATTGAGGCGTAAGGTGGCTACCGTAGCTATTAAGAATTAATAGCCGATATCGACCTCGTACACGCGAATTTATGTATAGAATAAAGTGCTTTTGTAGCTAGCGAAGGCCTATCTTATCGGTAGTCTAGCCGTTATTCGAGACCTCGATTCGCCAATCGCTAGGTAAGTTTGATTTAAACTAGCTAGCGATATAGACCTTGCCTACGAATATCACGTATAGCGGTAGCGAGTAGCTATTAGCGTAGATAGCTTCGATAGTAGTAACCTATTCGCGGTTTCCTAGCTATAAGATAGAGCTAGACCATCCCATTGTGTACACATGTGAAAATTTTTCAAACACACCGATTTCACACGTGCTAAGGCCCTTAACACATACACATGCCAAGGTGTGCTAAGATAACCGTGCAAAACACACGGGAATCCCGTGTATCACATCGATGCATAATTTTGCATAGGTTTATATACTAAGCCTAATTAGGTAGGCATAATTTGCATAAACCTTATTAGTAAGCGCTGACTAACTCTATAATAAGATATTATTAGTTAAAATGATTTCTAAGTCACGTGATATGACTGATATGAAACCCGCGTGAATCCCGTGTGTTTAGGGGGTAAACACATTCACATCTTAAAATCCCGTGTGAAAAATTTTCTTACACAAAACACATAAAATATACCGTGTGACGTGATGTGAAATATGAAATAATGTGAATAGGATGCTCTAGATAGAGCGGCGACCGTAGTATTTAGCTCGAGTAACCACCTTTTGTGACGATATAAGGCCTATCGTAAAGCCGGTCTTATTAAAGTTGTAGATATTGTTACGTTATCTCCTCTTGAGGCTATACTCAGGTTTATGCCTTAGGCCGTGGGGCCTAATTTGATTCTGCCGAAACGGCGGTCCTTCGGCGGTGAGTCGAAGGCCGTTCGGCAGCACAGCTGGAAGGAAGCGCTACATACGCGTTACACGATCTCCCCATATCTTATTCTGTCGACGACGAATCGATCAGAGATTGGTAGTCTCTCGACAGGGATTCGGCGGGGAAGCCGGCCCGAATACACGATCTCGTATTACCCCTCCTTCAGCTGAATCGGACTATATTGTGTGTATCTTTAGCCATAGGGACGAATATATATTAAATAGCTCTAGAGAGTGAGCTCCTTAAGGGGATCCTTAAGAAACAGTCTTTAACTTAATTTAACTTAGTGCTTTCTCTCCTACCTAATTAATAGGCCTTCTACCCTATAAGTAGATACTATTATAAGTTCTATTTCTTCTCTTTCGATCACCTAGGAGAAATAGCGCTAAGAACTCGCTCTACCCCCTCTACCGAAGAGCTCTCGAATCCTCCTCGACTTATAGTAGAAACCCTAACTACTACTTAAGAGGAGACGCTGCCTATTAATCCCCTTACTAGTGAATCTAGTATTAACGCTAACCTCGCGGCTACTTAAGTAATAATTAAGAAGCTAGAGAGGCTTAAAGAACTTTAAGATAAGCTAGAGACCCTAAAGTCCTAGCTTAGCTATAGCGCGACTAGTATAATACTAGTAGGTTCCTACCGAAGCCCTTACGAATCCTCCGGTAAGGATAGGGAGATTAAGCTTTAGAATATTCCTATCTTTACCCTTAACTTTACGCTCTAATAGCGCTAGGAGTAGCTCCTTAATCTATAATAATAGTTTAAAGGAGCGCCTATATAATACCACGATAGTCGATCCTAAATCCTTAGGGCACTTAGCTATATAGAGCCTATCTATCGGTAGAGATAGTACTAATATACCGACGAAAAGGGACCGACTCTCCCCCGAAACCCTAAGGATAACTAGCCCTACTTTAGGGACTAGACTCTTACCTTAATTAAGAATATAGCTAGCCTCGAGTCTAAGATTATAAGCTAGCTTAAAAGGGCCTAATAGCTAAAGGATAAGGATCCTCGTGAATTCTACGCGCGCCTAGATATCCTCGAGAGATACTTCCTTAGATCCGCTAAGAAGGAAAGGGCTCTTACCTTCTTTACGAAACTACTCTACGATCTCTAAGATAAGATTCGTCGCTACGTTATTCGACTACTAGAGAATCGCGAAGAGATAATTAATATCGTATATTACTTCTAGGACCTAAAAAAGTCGGAGTCGAACCGTAAGCGAAAACGTAACGAAATAACCGATAATCTACCCCGAAAAACGAACTCGGACCTAGCCTAGGGCCGCCCTTAAGGGTTATAGAAAGGTAAAAGATATTCTAATCGGAAGCCTAGAGGATAGAAAGGAAATAACGAATCCGCCTTAAAGGATAACTTAAACCCTATCGGAGAGGATAGGAAACGTAACCGTTACTATAACTATAATAGCGAAGAATACTACTCTAATAAATACCCTTACCTAAGAACGAAGGAACCTACTATTACGGTTTAAGCTATACGCTAGGGAAACGATAGCGAGACGGATTAAGTCCTACGCCTCCGTCTTAACTCCCTATAGTAGGAATCCGGTCTTACTTTAAAATATCGATCTCTATCCGGAACGGCCTTAAAATATTCGCGGATCTAGATAGCGAAGCTAAAGTCGACCTCGTTAGCTACGAATTTATAAAGAAATATAAGTTCTAATAAGCTAAAGTCGCTATACTACTAGTCACTAGTATTAAAAGATAATAAACTCCTAGTTATAGGGTATAGAAAATCCCGATAACTACTACCGACTCACGAGAGATTACCCGCCGATTTACCTACGACTACGTAGCTATTAACCGCGACTCTCGCCTTTATAGAAGTCCCGTACTCCTTTTAATAACTACTATCTATAACTATAATATCTATCTTACCGGACGCCTTAGGTAGTAGTAGTTTAGAACCTAATCTTACGAGCTTTTAACCCTAAAGAAATTCGCTAAGGTAGCTTAAAACTATACTTATATTTTCGCTATAGTAAAACTTCCGGAAGAAGTATATCTACTAATTAACCGAAATAATAACGAAACCCCTTCGAAACCCTATTAATTATCCCTAGAACTAGGCGACTTTCTCGACGTATTCTCTTCGGAAAACTTAAAAACCCTACCCTAAATAGGTAGCCACGACTACGCTATTAATCTTATTCTAAATATAATAGTCCCCTTTAGACTAATCTACCCTCTCTTATAAAAGGAACTCTTAGCAAGCTAAGGGTTACGAATAGGAAGTGGCTCGCAGGAGCAATATGAAAGACGAAGTCCTACTAGATAGTAGAAGATGAGATGCATCAATTATTCGCTTCACTTAGCTAGGATATCTTAATGGTATTTATCTTCTTGATCTCTTCTTTCTGTATAGTCTGTATGCGGTAGTAGTTATTGGCTGCATTCGGTTTATTTCTAGTATGCTGCATACGGTGGTAATCCGTTGCATCTGATGGTAGTATTTCATAGTAGTATTATTGTATCCGGTAGCAGTAGTATCTTATTCTTCCTGCAATCGGCTTTTGCATGTAGCTAGTATTTTGATGTTCTTCAATGGCCGTTGCTGCCTGATTTTTCAGGCATCCAGATTTAACTATTCTGCAGAAGAAATCCATCCGCATTCCACTGGGCTATATGGTTACCTGCAGGCCCCATCAGCTTTATTTTAATGCATGTTTTATTCTTCTCATGTTATAGTTCTTTGTATCTCTTTTTTAATCTTATATCTTATAGCCCCCCGTAATCTTTATACTATATATAGTGTAAAGATTAGGTTATATATCTTAAAAGATAACCTTTATGTTATGGTATCTGTTTCATATTTGCTAGTTCTTTTAGGTTATTATATATTAGTAGTCTTAGGTTCTTTGTTAATATATCAGCTAATTGCTTTTTAGTTGGGACGAATTGGATATTTATTTTCTTTTGTCTTATTTGGTCTCTAGTATAGTGATATATTATATCGATATGCTTTGTTCTTTTATGATATTTAGGGTTTTCAGTAAGATCTATAGCAGATTGGTTATCTATTAATATAAGCGGTATACTGAATATATAGCCTAGACCTAGCCTATTATTAATATAGTTGAATATGTTAGCTAGATATATTCCTTCTATAGTAGCTTCTTTAAGTGCCATATATTCGGCCTCACAGGTACTTAAAGTAATAGATTTTTGTAGCTTTAAATTCCATGTTATAGGGTTATTTCTAGCCATATCACTAGACAGGCTGAATAGATAGCCAGTAGTCGACTTTCTACTATCTATATCACCTACCCAATCTACATCGGAGTATCCTTTAATATATAGATCTTTACCAGAGCAATCGTATGTAAGCCCTAGATTAGGTACGTATAGTAGATATTTCCATATCTTTTTAAGCTCGGCTATATGTTCTTTCGTAGGATTACTTATATATCTAGCGTAGTATAATACGCTATATGTTATATCTAGCCTAGTCTTTAGGCTAGTATACAGTAAAGATCCTATCTCTTTTTAATATAGATTTATTATTTCGTCGGATATTTTATATTAGTTCTTTTTCAGATAAATACCTGGTTCTCCGGGTAATTTTTTAGGTGTATACTGATATATATTAAACTTAGTTAATATCTTCTTGATATAATCTTTTTAATCTATAGTCACCATCTTCTTATTATAATCTATATTTATATTATTTCCTAGGAAGGTAGTAACTTCGCCTATTTCTTCTATTTTAATATATTTCCCAGCTTTAAGAGCTAGATCTTTGATATAGTTAATATCTTTATAAATTATTAATATATCATTAACATGTGTTATTATAATAGCCTGATCTTCTTCATTAATATATATACCTTCATCATGTGGTAATCTATAGAATTTATATCTTTACATAGCTTCTGAAAAATATTCATTCCATAATCTAGGTGACTATTTTAGCCCATATAGTGCTTTATTTAGTTTACAGCACTTATTCTTATATTTTTCATCTTGATATAGTCCAACTGGTAGTATAGTATATATTTCAGCGTCTATATCAGCATATACGAATACATTCTTCACATCATATTATCTAATATGCCATCCTTTATTAACGGCTATTATTATTATTATATACCAAACCTCAGTTCTAGCAGTGGTAGAGAAGGTTTCTAAGAAGTCAACCCCTAGCTTTTGGTTAAATCCTTAGATAACCCATCTAGCTTTATATCTGACAGTTTTATCTTTATTCGTTATATAGTTGCTTTGAATTGAGTTTAGATCTTTTATAGTCTTTAATTTAAATACCCATCGGCCTTTTAATAGCTTTATATTAGGTGGTATATCTATTATCTTAAATGTATTTTGATCTAATAGGCTTTGATTCTCATCAACGCATGCTTAATACTATTCATTCTTTTCATCTGACTTCATAGCTTACTGATATAAAGATGGTTCTTTATCAGTAGTAGCAGATAATATATAGTTGCTAGATAGCTTATTATAAGTAGCAAGCTTATTTACTAGTGTAGTATCTTTTATAGAGTATATATGATTATCTACCTAAGAAGGTATTTGAATTTCTATCTTATATAAGGGATCAGCATCTATTTCTTCTTGCTTACCCGTTCTTGTTTTGATATGATATTTATCACGTTTCTGTTTATATGATATATTAGATATTGATATAGATGATTCAGATCTTATAGATCTGTGTAGATATTGACCTTCTAAAATAGTAGTGTCTCTAGACCAGATAGTCTTCTTTAATTCGATATCATATAGTTTATATTGATTATATTAACTATATCCTATTAATATAGCCTTATTTTTCCTTAGTTATAGCTTATTCTTATATTTAGTATTTAGATAATAATATGTAATTGATCCCCAGGTCTTAATATAGCTAATATCAGGTATTTTGCCAAAGAATATTTCATAAGGTGTTTTGAATCCTAGCGCTACATATAGGGTTCTATTATATAAGAATATAGCTGCTAGTAATACTTCACCCCACATAGAGTCATTTAGACCTGATTAGGCTAGTAAGCATCTAGTCTTATTCATCAATATAAGATTAATTCTTTCAATTAGGCCATTTAGCTCTTTAGTATATATTAGTGTAGTCTTATGCAATATACCACACCTTCGCATTAATATATAAAAGTTATCATTGATATATTCAGTGCCATTATCAGTAAAAAATTCTTTTATTTTATTGCCAGTTTAGTTCTCTGATATATTCTTATATCTGATAAATTTATTATATGCTTCATCCTTAGTCTTTAATAAGGATATATTAAGATATCTTGAGGTCTTATCTAAGAATATGATATAGTATCTATAGCCATTATAGGTCCGTAGTGAGATAGGTCCTCCTATATCACTATATATCCTTTCACCTATACTATATGATATATCTAATATAGATTTTTTATTGATATATCTATAATATTTAGATTTAACACATATCTCGCAGGTGTAGTCAAGATATTCTTAAAGTTCTAATAAGGATATCTCAATCTTGGCCTAATCTAGTATCTTCTTTAATAGCAACAAGCCTATATAACCTAGTCTATCATACCAATTCTTTATAGTATTCCTAGTATCTATAGAATTTATAGTATCTGATATAGGATATATGATTTTAAGCGTGCTTTTATATAGATTGCCTTGCTTATCTCCTTACAATATCTTAATGTTATCCTTATCATATATAATAGCTTTATTATCTTTAAAAATAGATGTAGCATTTTTTAGCTGATTTATGCTAAGGATATTGATTCCTAGTTCTGGTATATAAGGAACATCATATAGTTTATAAAGATAATTTGTATTAGATCTAAATATTAGATCGCCAGCGTATTTTATATAAAGCTTTTTGGCTTTTCCCCAAACAACAGTTTTATTAGTACTATAGTAGTTATTAAAGTATTTCAAATCATTAATAGCACAAACAGTAGCTCCAGTATTAATTATAAAATCAACGTTTATAATATCAAATCTTTTGGCTTTTGATCCTATCTTTTTGCGTTTCGTCTCTACACGATCTATAGAGAGTATATTATCAGTATATATATCTTAATGGGTATTTTGCCGGCTATCTTACTGGCTATCTTGCTGGTTATCTTGATATCTTACTTCTGTATCCTAATCGATGAGATCAAGGTCTTCATCATAGCTAATATCAAGCGAATTAATGTTAATCTCTTCTTCGCTATTATTTTGGCTACTACTAGCGGCTGATTCATCAGCTTACTGCATAATAGTAGCAATTAGCTTTTCTTGGCGCATCGCGTCTCTTTTGGTAGCAGAGGGTGGTTTCTTAAGAGCGTTTGACTTAGTGGTATTCTTTTCAACTCAGCTATATTAAATCTAGCCAGTAGGGCGCTTATCTTCGTGTAGCCACTAGCAATCGCCGATATAGTGGCCACTCTTCTTGTAATTTCTGCAAAAAGCATCTTAATATAGCAGATTCTTAAATTGGTTCTTAGGTAGCTAGCGTCCCTGACGCTGGCGCTGACCCTAGCCCTAGCCCTAGCGCTAGCCTTAGCTACTATATAGTAGCTAGTCAGCCTGCTGTTAGCTAGGCTAATAGCCCCTGGCCTTATCAATAAGGCTGGTAAATAGCGAATCAGGCGTATAGGCCGTAGGATCCTTACGTAGGCTCTGCGTAATATTTTGTACGAAAGGTTAGTATAAATCATCTAGGCTATTCAGCACCTAGGCAATCACTACCTAGCTAGGTAGGTTAATATCTTTTGCCTTTAGGTCATCAACCAGTATCTTGACCTTATTAAGGTATTAACCCATATCGTCAAAGTCTATCATCTTAGTATCAAAGAGTTCCTTCAGAGTAAGGTACTCAGTGGTAAAACCCTTCGGATAATAGATCTCCTCGAGCTTCTTCTATACAAGGTATACCGAGGTCTCATCTCTAATATAGAGAAGGGTGTTTTTTGCACAAAGTAGGCGAATAATTAACAAAGTCTTACGGTTCTTCGAGAGTTTAGTGGATTCTGGTAGATCGGATAGAAGGGGTAACACATCAGATAAAATAGATTTTTTCGTGAAATCGGCTTCAATCGGTTCGATAAGATCGTCCTTAATAAGAAGATCTTTTAGGCGAATAGACCAATCAACATAATTCTCAGGGCCAGAAAGCGGCTCAATATAAATCTTTGATAGAGACATATTAACTAATAAGAGTAGGGAGCCTAGGTATAATAGGCTAAAAAGAAAGAATAAGGGCGAGCCAAATAAGATTCGGGCTTATAACCTCTTAGCAAGCTAAGGGTTACGAATAGGAAGTAGCTCGCAGGAGCAATAGGAAAGACAAAGTCCTACTAGATAGTAGAAGATAAGATACATAAATTTTTTTTTTTTTTTTTACTTAGCTAGGATATCTTAATGGTATTTATCTTCTTAATCTCTTCTTTCTGTATAGTCTATATACGGTAGTAGTTATTAGCTACATTCGGTTTATTTCTTGTATGCTGCATGCGGTGGTAATTCGTTACATCTGATGGTAGTATTTCATAGTAGTATTATTGTATCCGGTAGCAGTAGTATCTTATTCTTCCTGTAATCGGCTTTTGCATGTAGCTAGTATTTTGATGTTCTTCAATAACCGTTGCTACCTGATTTTTCAGGCATCCGGATATAACTATTCTGCAGAAGAAATCTATCCGTATTCCACTAGGCCACATGGTTACCTATAGGCCCTATCAGCTTTATTTTAATGCATGTTTATTCTTCTCATATTGTAGTTCTTTGCATCTCTTTTTATTCTTATATCTTATAAAGGATCGCGTTTCGTTATCTAATCGTAGTATTTTAGTTAGCCCTACTTCTATAGTATTTTAACCCGTCGAAGCCGATTCGCTTAGAGACTAACGCGTCTAACGGAGCGATAGCTAGAATCCTCTCTTAACCTAATAAGGATAGAGTATAGTACCTAGTAGCTTTCTAGTCGCGGAAGTTTAGCGGGGCCGAGACCCTATATAGGATACCGGATTAGGAGCTATTCGCTATCGTTTACTTATTTAAATAGTGGCGATACTACCTAGAGGGTAGTACTTACCCGATTAAGGTATTTTTAGACTACTCGAACCTTTAAGCGTTTATAAAATAGCCGCGGCTAAATAGGAGGTAGGCTAGATAGTGCCTCTCCCTTACTCCCTTTAACTTTATAATAAAATATCGCGCTAGGAAGCGTAATCCCGCGGATAGACCCTCTCGGCGTTAGCTCCCGAGTGACTATAAGATTAACTTAATCTCGCCGTTAAGTAGCCGGATAGCTCGTAGATCGTAGACGACTAATCACCGCTCTATTATAGTCTAGTCGCTAACTATAAGTACGCTTACCTTAAATATCTTACGCTTCGAAGAAAACGAAGGTAGTGATAAATCGGTTAGTATAACCGATTAGGGAGAGCTTAGATATACGCGTTAGCTCCCTAATATACGAGTATAGCCTATTTATGTCTCCGAGTAGGTATACCTTACTAAGATAGGTATAGACCTTAAGGAGCTTATTAGGTACTTATAGCGCGAAGACCTAGAAACTTAGCGCCGAAAAGCCGCTATAGAGTCGTTAACTCTAGGGTATAAGAGCTAGAGTATAGGACCTAAGGGTCTTTTACGATTTACAAATCGTGTATATATCCCCGCGGGGAGTAATCTTAGAAATAAACTACTAAGTATTTACTATAATAACCCTCTTACTAGCTATTTCGGCTAAACGCGGACCCTTAAGCTAATAAAAAGGAAATATCACTAGCTAAATCTCTACTAAGACGTCGTCGAATACGTCTAGAATTACTAGGTCTATTAGGGTATTACCGTAAAGAGGCATAAGCCTTACAGAGAATTATAACCGCTCCCGATTCTAATAAGGCTATAGAGTAAGATCTTAATAGACTTTATCACCGGCTTACTACCGGCACTTCTTAACGAGAAAGAAGTTAATATAATTTTAGTTATCGTTAATAGGTTTACGAAATACTTACTATTTCTTCCTATTTCGTTAACGATTATAGCTATAGAACTTACCGAGTTATTCTACCGTTATATCGAACTCGTTTTTAGACCTCCTAAAGATATCGTCTCGGACTATAGTTCCTTATTCACTAGTAAATTCTAGTTAAACCTCTATTACCTTACCTACGTACGCCTCTGCCTCTCGACAGCGTTTTACCCCTAAACCGATAGCTAAATAGAATATATAAACTAGACCCTCGAATACTACCTATAGTACTTTACTAGAGAGGAGTAGGTTACCTAGCTAAAGCTACTTATAACTACCTAGTATATATATAATAACGCTATAAATATAATAACCGGCGTAAGCCCCTTTAAAGCACTTATAGGCTACTTACCTAACTTCCGGTAACGTCTCGAGGATAAGACTTCTTATAGAGAGATCCTAGCAGTATCCGCACGAATTAAGAAGCTTAACGAACTCTATCTAAGGCTATAGAATCATTAGCGAAAGGCAGCCGAATCTATAGTAAAATATTATAATAAGAGTTATAAACCGATATAGTTTAATAGGGGAAACCTTATCGGCCTCTTAATAAAGAACCTTCGACTTAAGAGGAGTAGGAAGTTACTACCTTACTTTATCGGACCGTTCCGAGTCTTATAGTTAGTTAGTAAGTAAGCTTACCGCCTAAGCTTACCCTAATAATATAACCGAATCTATAATATCTTCTATATATCCCTTCTCGAGCTATAGCGGAAACCTACTCGAGAGGATAGCGAATCCCTACTGATACCCGATCTCGAAGATAAGGATAAATATAAAATTAAGGAAGTACGCGATAAGAAGTAAATTAGGAACGAACCCTACTTCCTAGTTAAATAGAAAGGCTAGCCCTCTAAATATAACTAATAGATTCCCTAAGAAGATATAGTAAACGCTACCGAAGCGATTTAGTCCTATAGGAAACGGCGAGATAAAGGTAAAATAGGAGACCGTAAGAATAGCGAAACACCGCCGAAGACAAAACGAGTAACTATAGGATCAACGCCGACTAGGCACCGATAAGACAGTACCGCTTAGATCTCTTCTACCTTAAAGGGAAAATCGTCTATTAAATTCTCCACTAGCTTATTAGGTTCTATATCGCTCTCGCCTATAGCCGCGGACTCGTCTACAACCTCCTACTAGGTATTATAGGCTACTATCGAAACACGGCCGATAAAAGCTAGTTTTCCCTACGCCTACAAGACAAATCTATCGTTACTAGGAAGCAGGCGCAGAAGTTTCTTTAATCGGAACTCCTTCTACGCCTCTAGGCCCGCTCCGGCTTCTAGAGGAAGGATCCCTATAAGCTCGGAACGACGAGCTATAAGAAGCGCGTTATACTAACTCGAGGTTTTCTACCGGAAGGGTGGTTAATAAATACCGAAACCCGTAGAATATTAGACATACCTTGACCTTACCCTTATTCCTAGTAAGGTTATTCTCTTTCCGATACGCTAGCTCTATACCGTCGAAATAGTTATAAAGATCTACTAAGTAGACCATCCCATTATGTACACATGTGAAAATTTTTCAAACACACCGATTTCACACGTGCTAAGGCCCTTAACACATACACATACCAAGGTGTGCTAAGATAACCGTGCAAAACACACGGGAATCCCGTGTGTCACATCGATGCATAATTTTGCATAGGTTTATATACTAAGCCTAATTAGGTAGGCATAATTTACATAAACCTTATTAGTAAGCGCTGACTAACTCTATAATAAGATATTATTGGTTAAAATGATTTCTAAGTCACGTGATATGACTGATGTGAAACCCGCGTGAATCCCGTGTGTTTAGGGGGTAAACACATTCACATCTTAAAATCCCGTGTGAAAAATTTTCTTACACAAAACACATAAAATGTGCCGTGTGACGTGATGTGAAATGTGAAATAATGTGAATAGGATGCTCTACTCGAGAAGGTGTTCGAAAGAGCAGCAGAAGGAGTAGTTAGGTAGGGAAAGGATAAGACTAGGGAGTTTTAGGCAGAGGGGGGGTAGGTAAGTAGGTCAACTTAGTAGTCCCCTAATTTTAATATCTTATCATAAATAGATATGGTTATTGAGATAAAGTGTTAATTCATCGTGCAGATTTAGTATGCGTTTTAGGGTTATCCACTCTACCGACGGGTGTTAGTTATCCGCCCAGGCCTGGATTACGTCAACTAACCCGGCCACCACCTAACTAGTTAACAAGTCACCCGCTGTCCCCGTGACCTCTATCATATCGGCTTCGATCCAAAGCTCTCGGCGGCTTTCCCAGATCTACATCCAATACACAATATGCCGCCCACCATCTCCCTAGACGCGCATAAAGACCAAGTCCTCGCTCTATACGCGGACAAAGTTGCCCTGCCGGTGATATGCAAGACGCTAGGCGACGAGCACGGCATCAAGATTACCAGCAAAACACTGCGGCGCCGCATCGACGATTGGGGCTTCAAAGGCGGGCGCGTAGCGTTCCGCTCCGCAAAAGATGATACCCTCCGCGAACGCGTGAGGAAATATGTCGTCGAAGACAAGATTCCTACGAAAGTAACCTTCCCAGCGGTCCCCCCTTCCAATTTACACGTGTCGCGACATGGAAGTTTGGAACCGAAATGCTGATTTTCTGATGAGCAGAAAATTCTCGAAATCTTGGCCAATGATGGGATTCAGATGTCTGATACGACGCTGCGGAGGATGCGCAAAGATTTGGGGATTGTTCTGCGGCATGATGATCCTGAGCGGTTGGCGCGACACCGTGATCGAATGCGTTTGCGGAGGCAGTTGGAGATTAAGCTCGACGGGCAGCTTCCGGCACGGTATGTATGGGGTAGATAGCGGCCACATTTGCCAACCCCACCCACTGCGCGCGTCTGCGATCAACCCCCGATTCGAAGGAATCATTTTCAATCTATATCAATTTGTGTTAATTGATCATTGCTGACATGACTATCAGATTATCATTCCACTCAACAAAGAAAATGCCCCCCACAATCCCCACAATCCTCCTCCTAGGAACATGCGACACCAAGCTCTCCGAACTCCTCTACACAAAATCCCAAATCGAAAAACACACCCTCTGCACCGTCCAAATAATGGACATAGGCCGCAACCCAACCACCCACGACGCCATCACCTTCGGCCAAGAAATCTACAGCAGCCATTTCACCTCCCTCAAGCGGCCAACCGTGGAAATCAAAACCCTCGAGCGGACAGAGTACATCGATACCCTGGCCCCCTACGCCAGCGCCTTTGTCGCTGCGCTCTTTGCGGAGCACAAGGTCCATGCTATCCTGGGGATAGGTGGGTCATGTGGCACCGCGCTGGCGACGCAGGTTATGCGGGACGGATTGCCGGTGGGGGTTCCGAAGTTGATGGTTTCGACGATGGCGTCGGGGGATGTGGGGCCTTATATTGGGCAGACCGATATAACCATGATGTATAGTGTTGTTGATATTGCGGGGAGGAATCGGTTGTTGGAGAGGGTGTTGGGGAATGCGGCGGGTGCCGTTGCCGGGATGGCGAGGGCTTATTTCGATGATGTTGCGTCGAAAGCAGTGGTTGTTCCGGTCGTGAACGAGGGACGCGTTGTATCACAGCAAACCCAGGCCCAGGCCCAGGCCCAGACACAGACACAGGCATATACACAGACCCAAGAGCAGCCCCAAACCCAAACCCCACCACAAGCACCACCTGACCCAATCCGCATCGGCATCACCATGTTCGGCGTAACAACCCCGGCCGCAACCACCGCCCGCCACCACCTCGAAGCCACCCTCCCCGGGTGCGAAATCTACGTCTTCCACGCCACCGGCTCCGGCGGCAAAGCCATGGAGCGCCTAACAACCGAATCCCACCTCGACGCCATCCTAGACCTAACAACCACCGAAATCGCCGACGAAGTGGTCGGCGGCGTGCTCAGCGCAGGCCCCACCCGCCTCTGCGCCGCGACAAAACGCAACATCCCACGCGTCGTGAGCGTGGGAGCATGCGACATTGTCAATTTCGGAGCTCCCGAGTCTGTCCCTGCGGCGTTTGCGCGGACGAGTGGCCCGCAGAAACGGGTGTTTCATCGGCATAACTCGGGTGTGACGCTGATGCGGACGACGAAGGAGGAGTGTGTGAGGATTGCGAGGGTCATTGCGGCGAATTTGTTGGAGGGGAAGGCGGGGTGGGAGAGTGGTTGTCGGACGAGGGTGATTTTGCCGCTTGGGGGAGTGAGTTTGTTGGATGCACCCCAGCAGCCGTTTTGGAGTCCGGCGGCGGATAAATCATTGTTTTCTACGCTGGTGGAGGAATTGCGGGGGAGTGAGATCGCGGTGGTGAGGGATGAGAGGGCTATTAATGACCCCGGGTTTGCAATTGCCGCTGCTGATATGCTGTGTGAATTGATTCGGGAAAGTCGAGGTGAGGGCAGTAGCGCTGATTCAGTAGCTCCTATAATGAATGTCTGATACGGGGCTACATGGACCTCCGAGATGCAGAGCAAATTTCACGCCCGGCGTCATTATATTTTTCAGACTGTGCAGCTACACCGGCATCCAGCCATAGCCACGCCCCTCGAACGGTGCCAACACCGGTCAGAGGTCAGAGCCAGTACAGAGATAAGGTATCAAGGGAGAATAGAATAGAAAAAAGAAAAGGAAATTCCCATCCGTACGCAGTGTTGAATGCAAGACCAGTCCCAGGTCAACCCACGCCAGTGAAACAAAAACAACATCAAGCACACACCTTCTCCACAGATCCCATCGTGGAGGCCACTTTTATGCCGTTGAAGGACAACCACTTTTAAGGGTTCACAGTTGATAAGAACCCGAAATGCCAATCGTAACATCGTCGAATCATGTTGAAAGTCTATTTCTCAAGAAAGCTCATGGAATATCGGACGCAATTGGAAAAGAAGATGAGTGGTTTGTTTAGTAGCGGTAGCTAGACAGAAGGTTAGTCAGAGTGTTCATGTGAAATCGACGGATAAGGGAGTGCTTACATATCGCTCTTGTAGGGGCCGTTGACGTCAAGGCTGAGGTACTCAGCCTGGACAGGGGTGAGCTCAGTCAGCTTGGCGTTGACGTGCTCCAAGTGGCAGCGAGCGACCTGCTCGTCGAGCTGCTTGGGCAGAACGTAGACACCGACGGGCTTCTTGCCAGAGGAGCCGAACTCGACGTACTTGTTGCCAAAGGCAACGTCCTCGGCCTTGTAGAGGGCGATTTGAGCCAGGACCTGGTTGGAGAAGGAGCAGGACATGACGAAGGAAGAGTGACCAGTGGCACAGCCAAGGTTGACCAGACGGCCCTCGGCGAGCAGGATGATGTGCTTGCCGTTCAGCAGATAGCGGTCGACCTGGGGCTTGATGTTCTGGACGGACTGAGCGTTGGCCTTGAGCCAGGCAACGTCGATCTCAATGTCAAAGTGACCAATGTTGCAGACGATGGCGTCGTTGCGCATGGCCTCGAAGTGGCGGCCAACCAGGATGTCACGGCAGCCAGTGGTGGTGACGAAGATCTGACCAATGGGAGCAGCTTCCTCCATGGTGACGACCTGGAAACCCTGAACGGCAGCCTGGAGGGCGTTGATAGGGTCGACCTCGGTGACGAGAACGCGGGCACCCATGGAGTGGAGAGCCTGGGCGCAACCCTTGCCGACATCACCGTAACCGGCGACGACAGCGATCTTACCAGCGATCATGACATCGGTGGCACGCTTGATACCGTCAATGAGAGACTCGCGGCAGCCGTACAGGTTGTCGAACTTGGACTTGGTGACACAGTCGTTGACGTTGATGGCGGGGACCTTCAGCTTGCCCTCCTTCATCATCTTGTACAGGTGGTGAACACCAGTGGTGGTCTCCTCGGAGACACCGAAGCAGTCCTCGAGCATCTCGGGGTACTTGGAGTGAACGAGGGCAGTCAGGTCACCACCGTCGTCGAGGATCAGGTTGAGCTTCTTATCATCCTTGAAGGCGAACAGCTGCTGCTCAAGGCACCACTGGTACTCCTCCTCGGTCTCACCCTTCCAGGCGAAGCTGTGAAGAAGAAGGGTTAGAAAAGGAGGTAAAGCCGAGACGTGAAGATGGGGTGTTTGAGCTTACACAGGGACACCGGCGGCGGCAATGGCGGCGGCGGCGTGGTCCTGGGTGGAGAAAATGTTGCAGGAAGTCCAGGTGACCTCAGCACCGAGGGCAACGAGAGTCTCGATGAGGACAGCAGTCTGGATGGCTATCGAATGGGTCAGAGAAAGCTCGTACGTGGCTAGTATCAGCGGAACATACTCATGTGCAGGCAACCAGCGATGCGGGCACCCTGGAGAGGCTGGTCGGCACCGTACTTCTCACGGATGGCCATGAGACCAGGCATCTCAACCTCAGAGAGCTCGATCTCCCGGCGACCGAAGGCAGCCAGGGACTAGAAGAGGACAGGTCAGCCAATGGCCACGTTGATCAAGATGAGAGTCGAGAATCGGGTGTTGACGGATTACATACGATGTCAGCGACCTTGAACTTCTGAGCGGGGGCAGCCATTGTGATGGATGTGATTAGAGGGACTATGCAAAGGACAGTCAGTATGAGGGGCTCTGAAGATCAAGGAAGAGAAGGAGGAATACGAACCAAAAGGAGGGGGTGGTATAAGAGAGATGTAAGAAGGAGAAAAAGAAAAGGAGGGAGAGGAGATCTTTGAGGAGGGGAAAAGTCTCTGGCCCCACCTACCGCCTTTCCAACACGCCGCAGCAGCACCGCACTTGACTGGAGAGGTCGGTCAGGTTGACCTTTGGTTAGTCACCTTGGGTAAGCGGGCCCGGCTGTCCGTCTGGTGGGACACGCTTAGTCAGATCTGTATCGGCAAGGCACGGTGCAGGACCTTGAGAGTTTGAACAGGTAGTGGAATTGATAGAGGGTTGAATGTGTATTGAAATGCTCAGAGAACTTAGGAAGAGGATACTTCATCCACTATAAATTGAATTCCAAGGACAGTCTTCAACTTCATGGAGACTCAAATGGCGGAGATGGAACCCGCTCAATCGCTCAAGCAAAACAAACAGCCCCATCCGGGGCCCATCGGAGTCCCGTCTATATCAGTCCCGTCTATATAGTAAGCTCGAAGACCAATAAAAAGTATCTTACATGCCTTAGATGCAGGAGAATACAATTAAATAAGACATGTCCATTAGGGAGAGAGAGAAAAGGTAATCATCATGCATCATAAGAGTCGTGAATGTCATCCAGTGTACATAAAGAATAATTCCGCTAATAAGAGATCGCCGGTGCCGCACTCGTTGCCCCATAAGGATTTCCATCACGATAAGAAAAGCCATTGCTCTGGCTGTGACGAGGGTCATTCGGGTATTCAATCTCATCAGGCCATCGACGCCGACCATTCGGAGAAGAGCCCTGACTGCGACAACGGCGCATCTCCCGCTTTGCAGCACGCGCCGCACATTCTTCCCGGAAGTGCTTCGTCTCCTTGCGCTTCTCATTAACCTCCTTCCACTCCGCGTACGCCCCCTTGATACCCAGCGCCGCAAGCCCAACGCTAAACGCATCCATGGTATTCGCCTTGATGCGGCGCTTGCGCGCCTCCTCCGCCGTAATCTCGCCGTCCTTCACCTGCTGCATGCGCTCCTTGCGCTTCTGGACCCCGTTGTAAACGCCATGGGCAGCGTGGATGGTGGCCACCGTGGCCAGGCCGGACGTCAACAACATGTCTCGCTTCATCTTTTTGCGTTTTTGCTTTTCATCGCTACTGTCACCTAGGTCAGAATCACTTTCGGAGCTAGAGTGGGATCCCCTGGTGGATCCCACGCCTCGTTCGCCACGGGGTGCGCTGGTGGGGGGTGCTTTGCTGCCGTTCACGGAACGGTTTCGACCTACATCTCTCGAGCCTCTGCCATGCCTGTGATCCCTGCTACGGTAGTCACTGTCTGCGTCTGAGTCTGAATAGGAGTCGTATCGTGAGTCCCTGTCCCGGTGATGACGCCGCTCCCGACGTCGGTCGTAACGGTCATCTCGGCTCCGATCATCTCGATCATCTCCATCCCGGTTACGGTGGTCGCGACTGCGGTTTGATGCTTCTTCTCCGAGGCCTAGGGCGGCTATACCCTTGGTAATGTATTCCGAGACACTCTTGCTGCGCTTCTTCGATCCGCGTCGATCATCATCGCTGTCCCGGTCCCGGTCATCTCGGCCACGAGGCCGAGAGCGCGAGCGCGAGAAGCGATCAAAGATCTCTTTGCCCGCTGCGGCAAGGGCGCCAGTGGCGGCGAGGTCTTTCAGGCCACTGCTGGAACGGCCACGGCCATCGCGTCCCTTCGATGAGGAACGTCCGCCACGGACAAAGTGGCTAGCGGCGAGGCCCGCGAGGGTCGACTCGACGACGTGACGTCCAGAGTGCTTGTTGGGATCTTTATCGAGGAGACCGTCCGCGCCGGCTGCAGTGACAGCCGCGGTGAGGATACGCTTGCCCTTGGCACCGGTCCAGTCGCCAGGCTCCTTGCGAGATTTGAAAGCTTCCACGGCACCGGCAGTCAGAGCGGCGCGCGCGGCCTGAGCAAGGCGCTGCTCGCTACGCTGGCGGTGGTTGCCACGACTGCGACTGCGAGACCGAGATGACGAGTAGTCGCGACCACGGTGACGTGAAGAAGACCGGCCACGACCGCGCTCTGAGCGACGCTCTGAGCGCTCTGAGTGTTTGGAAACAACGGAGCCTAGGCCAAGAGCGCCGAGAGCAGTTTCGCCCAAGGACTTGCGGCGTCGGTGGCGAGATGGAGAAGGGCTGGATGAAGAAGCTGACGAGTATCTGGAGCGACGGGGGCCTGGGGAGTTGTTCAATATCACGGCTGTGAAGTGTATCGCGCGGAGGATGCGAATCCAAGGGAGAGACCACTTACGGTGATCATCATACTGCCTGCTTCGCCGGGTTCGGGAACGGTAATAACCACCATCGTAGTACGGGTCGTAGCCGCCAACTGAGGACGCGCGACGCACATTCTCATAGACTGGGCGCCGTGAGCGACGAGGGTCATAGCCGCGCTCATAGGCGTATTCAGACCCCGGGGGATAATCGCGCGGGATTTCCTCGATCGAGCCCTCACTCCCTCGATAAGGATAGAGCTCTCGATCGTTCCTGGGTTGATGGCCCCGGGGGTGATCGTCATAATAATCCGCAGCATAACCGGCATCTGGGCGACCGCGGTCGCGGGGCGCATAATGGCGACGATCGTCGTAGTATGCCATCGTGGACGAGGGGAGATGGACGAGCACGAAGACCGATGAGAGGGAGGAAAGGTGAAAGCAAAGGATAAATCAAAGGTCGACTGTGTGAGCTTTCTACCGTTCACGGGGACGAGAGTTGTCGAAGAAGAGAATCGGAATAATGAGGCAGACTTTCTCGAGTGAGATGAGGCGGGGCAGGGTGGCGTGACGTCGTTGGGCGACGGGCGACGGGCGACGGGCGATGGGCGACAGAGCGGAGCAGAGCAGAACAGACCAGAGGCAGAGAGACAGAGACAGCGTGACTACTTGGTTAGTGGCAGGGATCAGGTGAGGCTGAGCAGGGAACTTGGCAGTGGCTTGAGAGACACGAGGGTGATAGCTGAAGACAAACTTGTCTCTCTCCATCGCAAAGTAAAGTCACAACCACTTCCTGTCCGGGCCCATGTCCTCTATAATATATCGACTCTTTGACCTTCCACATCCCCCCTCCGAAATGAAACGTTTGGGGGTATCCGCCATGACGTCGTGCCACATTCGAGCGAAGAGGCTGGCGACCGCAGGGGAATGCCGGGGAGAAATCTTCACTATCGAATGAGCAGCGCTTGGGTCGTGTCGTGTATCCTTTCCTCCAGCCTGTCATAGCGCCCGACGTCATGTTGCATTGACCTCCATCAAGGAAGACTGACTGCCCTATGTACCCTCCACTACGGGCGCCACACGCTGCCGACTTGTCCACGACCGGACAGGGTCGCTTGACCGCTGGTCTGATGCTGAGAGGGTCTGCAATGCCTAGAACTGGTGATGGAACATCCCGATATCAACAGTCAACAAACGTTCCACGGATCAGCCCTTCGGCTGGCCCCGCGGGGCTGAGCAGGAGAAAATACATACAGTAGTTCCAAGGAATGGATGATGGGGAATATTACTAACTCTCATAGTAAATGGATCTGGATCTTATCGGCGGGCCGAGACCCGTCCACACAAGCATAGCTACTCCTGGGCCCCTGGCATGCCTTTCACGGTCGGACTTGTCATTAGCAGGAGCTCAGCCTCGCACGGCCGATGTCTCTTCTTCGTTCCTTCTATTGACGTATCGTGGGCCGCCGCTCTTCATAAAGTGGTTCTCCTTCAACCACGACCCTAGGCCAAGAACGCCACCAGATCTACCACGCAATACGCCCTTGACATGATGTTCGCGTACATCACGACGGGATCTACTCTCAAGCACAAAAAAAAAGGATCGACTCCTGAGTCCTGACTAGACCCAACGCCGTGCATGTCGTAAGAAATCCATCCCATCATCGACATGACACCATTCTCGTCCTCTTTTCCGGTGAACATTGTAGACTTTACAAAGGCTATCACTTAAACATTTGTCTATTATTACTGGCTGATGTGCAGGTACTGCCGAACTAGGGGTTCGAATAGCCCAGCTGTACATTCGAGCTATTATCGCGGCAGATAATGGATAATCTACTAATCGATCGCCTGTCCCCAGTTTGTCACACACGTCCGTTTTCCTTCAGTATGACATGTTTTCCTTTAGTAGAGTAACTGATGCTGAAATGGCTTCAATGGGGGTTCACCCTATTCAAGAGATGTCAAATTGCCCTGGCAAATGCCGAATGTTCAAACATCACAAAACAGGGATCTCCGACGCCTGGGTCACTGCATTTGGCGGGGGCCGTGGGTAAGGTACTCGATTTGTCTGGCGATAAGTGACTACAACCTTTTAGAAACCTGAAGAAGCTAACTTCCTGGAGGACCTCTCCCAACCATCTAGGTACTACCTACGACCAGCTCCCTCCCGAGGTCGTTTTATATTAAGACTTAGATGGCCAACAATTGGTACCGAGGTACTGGATGGTGCTCTCATGCCAGACGCAAGTTCCATTCCCCTCTTCGTTACATGGTCTAAATTTTTTTTATGTAGACGCCAGAGATATTCTTATAGAATCATTCCATTCATGAGGATGACGGTCATTCAACGAGTGATTGGTGACATAAAAGTACATGGCAGACATACACCGTACCTACCGTCTTCGCCCTTTTCCAACATAGCCACAAGGGTGAGCTCCTTTTAACACAAACCCATGCACATGCAATGATACAAGAGGGGATATACAACGGGAAAATAAGATAATGCACACGCAGATGAGGAATGATGGCTGAAAATAAAACGAAAGAAGCCATAAATATGATGATTGAGAACGTATAAGACATGGTAGACCCGGACCCGTCGTCGAATCCTGAGACAGGATCCGGAGGTGTACCAGGCTCAATGCATTGAGTGCATAACCATAATTGAGATTCTGGGTGCACATCAACACAGTCCTCGATGAGTTCGGCGCTATATTGCTCGAAATATACTGAGGATGTGGCTCACTGCACAGCAGTGGGTGGACATACACTCAGGTTATCTGATGAGTGGTCATATAGATGCAAGACTGGAGAAACATGTCATATCGACAAAGTCTCTCTAGAGGTATTGCAAGTGTTTCCCAACGTTGTCTGACGGAAGGGCCCGTCGGTTTGATTTCTCCTCTCCTTTCCTCGAGACTTCATGAAGGCGGCTGAGACCCTCGACTGGGTGGAGGCATTATTGTACTCGCGTCTGTAGACTGGCTCACCGTCCGACTATGGGCTTGAGGCGCATAGCCCGAGTCAGGCCGGGGCAAGTTCCATCGATTCTCCGCATCCGCCTCTGAAGGCGTAGATCGCATATCATCAGAGTGGGTACGGTGGGTGCGAATATGCTGCTTCATGTTGTCCTTGCGAGTGAATGCCTTATTACAGATGGGGCAGTGTACGCTCTTTTCGCCGGTGTGCTTCTTGCCATGGCGGGCTGCGTGGCCCGATGTCGTAAACGTGGCCGAGCAACCATGACTCGCTGCGTATGGACACGGATACTTGTTTTTGCGTCCCGTTCCCCGAGAACTACCAGACTGGGAATGCGAAGCCTTTCCCTCCGTTGCTGTGCTTGCGTGAATCTCTGGTGGTGTTCGCGGGGCAGCTGGCCCGCGAGATGGGTAGCGAAACGGATCCCGCCGCAGATTCTGCCGGGTGTACGGGTGGTAAGCTGATGATGAGGGTTGGCTGCTGAGGTTGTCGTAGGCGGAATCATCTGAGGAACCCGGTGATGTGGGTTGCATGGTCTCCACTGTCGCGTTGAATGGACGCTGTGTACTGCGTGGTGATGCAGAGGGTGATTTTGATGAAGCGTGAGTACGGGCGTACTGCGGATCACTGACTGGCGGGGGAAGCTGATATGGATGCTGTTGCTGGGAGTAATGTGAGGGCGTTATGCTGGTCCGGGAATGTCTCGGATTGGAGCGGACCGCAAACGACGGGTGGTCGTCATTGTTTAAGATGGATACAATGCTCGTCATACCGCTGGACATTTCCTCGAGGCCCCAGAGTGCGGTCACCGAGGCTGGAAAGCTATACTAAGAAGTGCACAGTCACAGGTCAGTTTGGATTGCTTACAGTTTTGGGTGACGAGGTTTGTGATGATCTGCGGGATCATGCTGGATGGGCAGTGACGAAGTCGGGAGAGAAAGTAAAAGGAAAAGAAAGAAAGAGAGGAACCATTCTTCCAGTCCATCCCAAGGAATGGAACAGAAACTTACCAGCGGCTCTCGAAAGATGTTTGTCCCCAGCGTTGTGTAACAAGTTGACAACATTAGACCCTACGTCGGCACTTGCCAACAGATCTGCCAAAACCCTATGACTCGAGTCTGTGCTTCCTCAAACAGTGGCGAAAACCACAGCTTAGGGGGGGCGGGGTTGTAAGGGACTCTTGGAAGGTTCGTGAGTTCCTCAAGGTTTTGTCGGAGAGATTCTGAATAGTTCGGAACTGGTCGGTCTTCCCCAAGCCGTTGGCCCTCTCTCAACCCGTAACAATTGCCTTTTTCAGAATCCGGTGCTTGGGTTGAGCAATCTCACAGGTCGAGTTGGGAGCACAATCTTCCACTGCAGTTGAAAACCGGACTGGAGAAATTTCCAGGGGGCAAGGAGGGGAAGCAGAAAAGTGCGTTGAAACTCAACACTGGTCGTGGATCCTCGCGGGTAGACCAATAACCTCGTCTTCCAGATGAAATTCTGCGGATATTTCCAGTGTAAAAGGACGTTGCCAGGAGTGGTGGGTGCCAGTACTGATCCTCAATACTCGGTTTGGTGGACGTCGGAAGGCGCTGATGCGATATGTGATAAGAAGAGCGATCAAAAGAGAGAATTGACCCTCGAGTGGGGGAGTGAGGGGAGGTAGTGTTGCCCGAGTCAAGTTTGGAAGGTGAATTCAATTAAGCCTTTGTGGCTATGGAAGGATGGGAGGTAGGAAGAGAGAGGAAGGAATGGAGGGAAAGGATTCCAAAGAGATAAGAGAATACCGAAGCACGAAGTAGAGGAAGCGAGAAAGAGAAGGATGACGAGTTTCGCAGCCAAGTCAGTTAGAGGAACGAATACAATACTAAATATGTGCAAGCCAAGCTTCCAGGGTCTGTCTGGCGACGCTAGGTCCCCAGAAGCTCGTAGGGTATTTCCATCGATACGGCGCTGGCCATCGTACTAGCCGTTGAAGTGGATCATGGGCGGATCAGGTCGAATTATTATTATCACTCCCCTGTATTTTCGGAATTATGCTCGTCTTTTCCAGGCGACACTACGAGTGCACACACCACAAGCATAATTTCTGGACTCGGTAATCTTGTCGCAGCCCTCCAAGATATTGCCAATGTTGACGCCATCAATGCCAAGCAGCGAGGTAGCTACATTGAAACATTGAGCGCATAATCGGGCATTGAAGAGTGAATAATCCTTTTTAAGTCCGTCGTGACATACAGTACTCCGAATACCAAACGTGCATCTGTAACGCCCAAAAGTGTAATTCTCTGTTTAACCATTGCTTGCGCAGGTCTAACGTAATCAACACCCTTGCGGGACCATCAGAACATTAATTTGAAATTTCGCAAAATTGGTTCAGCAATAACGAATGAGAACCACGTAAGTCGGAAGTCCCGTTAGCCCAGTGACTCCAGCCAAGCGAACACTGTACAGTACAGTGTCCACTGTGCATCATCAGGGAGCTCGCATCCCGAGAGGACCCCTACCCACCCCTGGAACTACAGGCGCTTTCTGTGCAGACCCATTTCTTGGGCTCCGTATCTTCCGGCCCGCCCCATCGTGATTCGTGACCCTGGCGCGGACAAACTCGTGAGCCAGATCTCCCTCTGCGTCTGCATCAAGGACTCTGTCCGGTAATATTCGTCACCCGGGCCGCGAATCAGTTGAATCTCGACCCTCCACATCGGCTCTTCTGCTCTAGTCTTTTCTCCTCAACGCGGCACAGTGTGGCTGAAGCGATCTTCTTTAAGCTGCGCGTCGTACTTGGCACGGCATCTTTATTTCCGCTGCGTGTCTGTCTGGATTACCAATGCGACTAGGGCTTCGGTTGACTGAAGCGAAGCTGTGGAATACTCCACTCGACGTTGAGACTGGAGAAACTTGGAGAGAGAAAAAGCAACCCTGGAAAACGCAGGAAATTTTCTCATCTGTTGAAAACGCCTTATGTGTCGGTAGAACTACGGACAAACCCCATGAGGGTCACTGATTAGTCGAATCATCCAATCTTTTTCTTCCTCTACCGAATCCATGGACCCTCAGAACCACCTGGGCAGGAGCTGAATCAGCTGATAACTAATCTGAAATTGATCCACTCGGTCGGAGTAGACTTTAGCCACTCAACCATCCATGAACCTGTATCGTGTAACATACGTCTCCTGTAATCATGGTCATTGAGTACGACAGGCAAGTGCCGAGCAATAGTCTCCAGCAATTTGCAAATAATCAATCAATCAGTTGTGGCCAGTGCCGTAGGGCGAGGCGCTGGAGTCTGGGGACATACGTAAGTGATGATGTTGCGCTCCTTGCTAGGCCTTTTTGGGAACTCACCTCCGGCTCCGAGCTTCAGGCAGTGGGGAGGAATTCGTAGTATCAAAGAGAATCTATCGAAGAGAATTCAGCGGTGGCAGAGCCTTGTCTAACACTGACTGCTCGTTATTGGTTAGGATCAGTGTAGCCAAGTATTTGAAATGGATCGAACCACTGATAATGAAGGGTAAGATTGATATGCTTTAGTGCTAGGGAACCGAATTGTCACTATCTTGGGAGTGGTAATCAGGGTAACGATACCACCCACAAAGTCCGTTGCCGTTCTGGTATTCTAAATACGCCGGGATGGGCCAGATCGCCATAGGGCAAAGGATCACGCAAATCAGGACAAAGGCCAAGAAACTAATGTAGTTTCGGAGATCAGATAGGCCGAGTGTATTGGTACCTCATAATTATTCCACTGATCAACTCTAAGTCCCTTTGAATGCTGTATTCAGCAAAGCAACCCTGACCCTTAATTTCTTGCATTTTCCTGTACCACTCAGCCCAGAGAACTCTAAATGTGCTCGATGACAACAACGTGGTACGCCTCCCGATCTTCCCAGCATCTAGTTACTGGACTGCTTGACACAGCCCTCCAGTCGGCGCCGAGTTTGAAAGGCATATCAGCCAAAATAGGGCTTCAACTTCAAGAATGTAAAGGTACGATCAAGACTATACAGTACACACTACACCCATGTGCTTTAAATCGCCCAAATTACCCAGCTATGAAGAGTTACAGGTACACTGGGTACACGGCACAAAACGGCCACGTACGCAGACAGTGCCACTAAAGGTGGGTGATAAGGCTGTCGCGTCCTATCTAGCTACAGTAGTAGCTAAATAGCTGGCGTATGTACTCCATACATCCCGTGCCCATTTGTTTCAATAA
The DNA here is from genome assembly GCA_024706585.1 of Penicillium simplicissimum. Lineage (NCBI taxonomy): Eukaryota > Fungi > Ascomycota > Eurotiomycetes > Eurotiales > Aspergillaceae > Penicillium > Penicillium simplicissimum. Next base: position 2,439,995 of record JAMZTW010000129.1, on the reverse strand, counting down.
TGACACTACTACATTGCAACACTCCCTACCAGTAAAAGAGACTAGCTAATGCTCAAGGCCCCAGCCCGTGCAACTCTCGTACTCGTACGCGTCCCAACTCCCAAGGCCGCCCCGCCCCGGAAACACCATTTGCACGGGCACTTTCCGCCCAGACATACGTAAGTGGGCAACGTATGATCAGTGATACTTTCTCGCTTTATCCTTGTTTGCATACCATTTTCTTTCAACTCCGGAAAAATATCATGCATAATCTTATGAAACGGTCCGAGTCTGTCTGCCTGTCGCAGGCCCTGCCTCACCTATGAGGCCTAATTAAACCCCAACAGAACTAACACCATGAAACCCCCGCCTCACCTCTTGTCTCCCGTTATTCTCCCTCTCGGCCGGCCTCTCAAATGAAATTCTCCGATGGTATTTCTTGGTATCTGTTGAATTTCGCCGCCAAGCCGACTACCCCCCATGAGCCGTAAGCCAGCCACAGGAGGTAGTCTGCGCTGATCAGCCAAGCTTCTGCAATCCCGATCTCGACCCTGACCAGCAAGCTTATACTGTAACCTATGGTTTGTGCATGACTTTCCTCACAAAGTCAGATAGAGGCTGCCTGGATCGAAGGAAAAAGGTTCATCTAGCCGAGCGCGTGATTTGCTCTTCGTCAACCAGGGATGGGGGCATACGTGTGCGGGCTACGTATATCCACTCCGTAGCTCGGACTAGCCGCGCCCGATCTAGCGATTATGCTTCGTGGCTTTGGTCTGACAGGGTTCGCTAGGGCTGATTTAGGGATTTTGATTCGTGGAGGACGCCAGTTGCCAGTCATCCTTCTAGCCCTGAAAGACGAAGCCACTTGGACTTGTCAAGGCCCTTTCCTGATTTCCTTAATTATTCCGTAGGCTTATTTGAGTTAGCCACGAAAGTTAGTGATGGTTTGGTTTAGCCTTTATCCTGCGCGGCCTTAGCGGGACCCTTTTTTTTTCCCCTTTTGCACGTATGATTCCTTTCTACATCCCTATGTCAGTATGTCTTAGCCAAGGGAGTGTCAATCAAATTGATGGGCCCTGACTAACTAGTCTGTTTCAATTACGGAACTTGTTCGCCGTGACTCCTGACTCGGAAAATCCGAAGCTCGCATTGCTCGGGTTCGCTTTCGCCATTTCAGCCATTGTTACCCTGAAAATGCAGGGACTCGCGGCCAGTTCCCTTCCGCTTACTCAGAACAGCCTAGCCCGGCGTCAACTGCTCAGTCCCGTCGCTCGCTAGACCTCCATTCTGCCTAGTGCGATGGGGTCCACGGAATTGTGGCTGCTCTAACCACTGCACTTGCCACGCCTGCCCACGCGGCCTTTTTTTGGCTGCTGTCAACAATGACACTCTGTGGTAGGATTGTGGTCGCTTGGGATACTTGTCGCGGGGTCTTTTTGATTCGCACCCGAGCTTCAATCTTTGGAGTTCGGGCACTACTTGTCCTTTAGGCTTGGGGGCGTTACCTCCTGTTTGATTTGGACCCTAAATCGATGGTCGGTTTTGAGTACAGTAAGTAAGTACCATTTGTGTGCGCTTGAAACGAGACCACTGCATTATGGATTCGATACTGCTGTCATCGAGCTCGGAGTTAGACAACACCGAAACTACGTATAAAATCGTATAGACTCGGTCGGTCATCCACCACCAGCTAAGCCCCAGTCGGTCCCTAGGCACCCGCCATACTCCGGACACTGACAGTCTCTTACAACCTGTATCCCACTCTGTGCAAGAATCCACACTGCACAGCATTGCAGCAAACACAGCCACAGACCCATCTTTCCTGGTTCTTTAGTGCTGCCTGGCAATTCTAGAAGACCCCGCTGCCACGCCAGACTATTGAAACCAGTTCATCTCTTTCTCTCGGCACTTTGGCGACTCCATCGCAAGATTCAATGGCCGACTTTCCGATTTGACACTCACACTCCAGTTTTCGTCATCTGACTGTCGCGTTAATTGTCATGTTTTGGACACTCATATAAAACCAAGTTAAAACAGTAAACCTGCGATACGTAGAAGCTTCGCAATCCCCAAACAAATTATGTTCCTTTCATTCTCGAATCCCTCTCGGCGCCTACTGTCTTTCTCGCGATTGGCCTGTCCGGAATTCTCGGGCGCTATTTCTTTTGTAGCATACGTATTCGTATCCCATAGGCCCAATGCCCAGACGGTCCGTGACTCCATGGACCCTGGGCTTTCCCCAAGTTCCTTGACCGTTGGTGGATGCTCGGATACTTGGTGGACCCCAACCCCCAGAGAGGTAGAGTTTCGGCACGAAGCTTTCAATTGGCGATCACTACCAATTGTGTCGCTGTTTTCACAGGCTGTGCAGGAACATTGACCATGGTAGTATTGAAGATGAGTCTGGCGCTGATAGCATGTTGAATCTTGACTGGACCCTTAAGCTTGGGCTGTGTCTTGAATGCGTTCCTTTTTGGATGAATCTGATTTTTCTCCGGGGCAGCCGATTTGATGCACTGTGTGTTGGTTGGACTATCCTCCCGACCCCACGCTTGCTGCTGACAGATTCAGTGCCCTGCTTTTCGCTTCGGTTGTGGATCGACAGCCATCATTTGTCCGCATGAGGAAAAGGGCCACGTACGACAACCCTACATGCGTTGCCGCTGAGCTTGAGAGACATATCTTTTGGTTACACCTCTTATCTCTTGTGCCGGGTTCCAAGGAGTAAATCCTAGGAAATCTCATGCGCTACCAAATGCATACGCATCCCCTGTTTCATTGGGACGTTAATTTTGGGTCAATGGGGTGAGCTTTACGTCTCTTGCGTGTCCAGGAACTCAGATTTGGTACTATAGTACCGCTCAGCTCACTAATACCTCGGTATGCTCCCAGGAGTATTCACCCTCTATTCGTTATTAGTTCTTGCCAAGAGCCCAGCATGCCCCCGATCTTACCAGAGCTTAAGGGGTAGGGCCGAATCAAGCTTAAGTTGGGGGATGGTGGATGCGGAGGGAGATGTGGACAATGTGGGAACTTGGGAAGACCAGACTTCGCCCCGTGAGGCAGAGTAGGTGGTGACGACGTTGTCTTCGTACTACACTGGGCTCACCAGCCCTCGAAGGACTAGCAGGGATGGGTCCTTCGACTGTTGTGGCTTAGCCAGGATAAAATTTCATACGACAAGCAGGGCGAGGTATGGAAAGAGACATACGCGGTTCGCTTGACACAGGGTCCTGACAGGACGCGAACGACCTTTTTGGGAATGGATACGCAAGGCAATTTGGCAAATAGACTGGTCTCGATGAAAAGCTGTAGAGGCTGTGGAGAGCATGGCAACGAATCGATGGTTTAGTTGAGGACTGTTGACGATGGCGCATCCAGTGCCGAAAGCAGGCTGCGTAAGCCGAAACGTCATGTGGAAGGGTTGGCTTTTCTGCTTCCATCTATGCGAGTCATGGACTGATGGCTATGTCGGTCTAGCTCCAGCCGTGGGAGATTACTCCTGATTCCTGAGACTGATAATTTAGCCCCTGCAGATTTAGTATATTCATTTGAGGGCGTCGTGAGGCCTATTACGTGGAGCCTACCTCTAAATGGGGCGGCGAGATATTTGATAAGATGATACCGAGGGAGGAGTAACCGAGCCATCCCTGCAGTCTCGCACCGTGGGTTGGATCAATGGAAACACCTCGGGGCTGTTGGGGTTACTGGGCAAGGCCATCACCAGGTCAACAGCATGAGGATCCACGCTGGAACTGGACGTGGCTTGAAACCTGCCTCCAATATTGACTTTTGAAGCTTATTGGAGTGCAAGAACAGTCATCAAGCAATAGTTATTGGGCCGCACCGAGGATCCTACAACAATCAGATCTTTCTGGTTGAGAACATAGACGCCCGTAGAGGTCGAGTGATGTTTCCTACGAGAGTGGTTGTCACATTCAACTTTCATCATAAAATGCACCAGTGCTAAAACAAGAGCAGATATTCCAGATTTCAGCTATTCATGAATGTTCTACAGTCCAATGACATGCTCATTGCTGGTCAAATTTAACCATCAATCAAATTCCCATCTTCCCGGTAAGTGACAGGTATGACGCTTATGGCAGATGCCACAAGGAGAGGTCTCTGGAATCATGTGCAAATTGGTTCTCAATCAGGTTCAGCAAATAATAAGCTATGATCGCAACCTTTACATTTCACAGTCATCATTACGACAGGTCTACCATCTGGTGTTGATAAGTCATGCCCCAATCAAATTATAACAAACCTGTGAAGCTGTGATAAGGCCGCCTAGGCTTTACTAACGAGAATGCACACCCTTGCGCTAGAGACTTTCAAAGCGAAAGACTCTCCTTCTAAGTAAAGCATATTATCACCTTTCCGATTATATCGCCTGTCTGGTCAGTCAAGCCCTTTTCGACCACGACGCGAGTCTTAAGATCCCAGCCCCAGGTATGAGAGTTTGTGGCACGCACGACTCGTTGGCCATCAAGGCTAAAGCCCACGCCCACGCAACCGTTTCATTTTCATCCCCGCGAATGTCGCGGGTGGTACAGAGTTTGCAGAACAAACGCTATTTCAGACGTGCCATAGCTGGATATTGCTCTTGAAGGACCTGCCGCTTGTAATATAAATCTCAATATTTAAGTAGAAGGTTATAAATTTCGCATGCTTCTTCGGAAAATGCAGGTGTCTACGTCTTTTCCCTATTCGAGGGCCTGAATCAGCGCTTTATCGAAGCACTGCTAAGTACTGTGCGTCTGGGAAGAATGTTGGGCAACGTATCCAGATGAGTGCCCAGAGGGAGATTCCATTATCCATATCTGTCTCGGGGTCAGTGATTGCGAGGAAGCTGCAATCTGGGGTAAAAATAGCTCCTCATATAAACAATAGATTTGTCTTGTTCCAAGTCAAACACCTTTGCCTTCACGGCTACTTATGAGTCGATTTGTGGCTTCTTTTTCCAAGACATTGCTGGTATGCTTCAGGAGCATCTCATCTTGCAAGTCATACTGGGATTTAAGGATCAACGAGACCGTAATCCAGGCTGCATATTCCTCCATTAGAGAAGTACGGACTCTTCCATTCATGCTGGTATATGGGGATCGAAGTCCATCACTGGTTTTGCATTATTTATCGCGTTCTTGATCAATTCGTGTGACAATTGGCGGCCCAACCTTGGGACTGTCAGTCGCTCAACGGAGGACAGCGCATCCGTCAGCTCAAGAACGAAATCCATGCCCGGCCTGCTAGGTGACTTCCGCCTGTTAAATTCCGTTGCCTAGCTCTAAGCGGGCATCCATTCGGGCAAATGCCTATATGTCGGATTGTGCTTTACACCACACTAGGTGTCCTTTCGGTTCAAAAATAGTCGTCCTGGAAGTACTTCATAATAGTGCCCGTATTGCACCTTACTCTGGCAATTATCAGCCAGTCTGTATCCAAGGATCTCAATATATCAGTAGATATTTACCTGTGTAGAGACGCTGGCTGCCCGAAAGTTCCAAGGAGGCAGCGGTCGTTTCTCGAACTCTGGCAAGGGCTTACCTAGGTTGGAATGAGAATATATATTCCGATGGCCACCTTAGCACATGTAGTAGAGATATCTAGGGCTCCCACTAGGTCTCAAGCATCATACTCTAGGCCTTTCCGGGTCCAGGAGCCCTGTACGAAAGTATCTGTATCGTGTCATTTCTAATTGATCGATCAAGCTAATAAGGTAGCAGAGTGTATCTGGAAAATGGACCTGGTAGAAGGAAATGAGGTAATTGGCCCGGGCGGGACTGGAATGGGCTGCGGGGCAGATGTCCATCTCAATGGGTTGACTTACAGAGGTAAAAATCTCCTGTTGCACTATCGCCACGTCAGATCGCCATTTTGATTCGAATATTTGAGTGCCCACTTGGTTGAGTTTCACGAACTCTTGTTGTGTCATATTCCTTCAAGGCTCCATCATCCATTTTCACAACCTTTCGCGAAAATGCCCCGCCCGACGACTCGTGACGAGGTCCTGGGGAGACTTCGCAAAACGGTGGCTGACGGCTCAATTATTGTCGGTGCCGGTGCTGGTGAGACCTATCTTAGATCCCCAGGTTCAATTTCTCCAGCTTGTGCTCAAATCTCTACTAGGCATCGGTCTATCTGCAAAGGCTGTTGAAGATGGCGGTTGCGACCTCATCCTGGTCTACAACTCGGGTCGGTTCCGCATGGCTGGCCGTGGGTCTCTAGCTGGCTTGATGCCGTACTCGGATGCGAATCAAGTGGTCGTCGAGATGGTCGGTCTACCCAGTCTATCAACAAGCTACAATAAAGATTAACACGCGCCTAGGCCAGTGAGGTCCTCCCGGTCGTCAAAAACACTCCGGTGCTCGCTGGTGTCTGCGGAACCGACCCTTTCCGCGACATGACTATCTTCCTCGCCGAACTGAAAAGACTGGGCTTCGTTGGCGTGCAAAACTTCCCGACCGTCGGCCTGATAGACGGCCAGTTTCGCCAAAACCTGGAGGAAACGGGCATGGGCTATGATCTCGAGGTTGAAATGATCAAGACCGCCCATGAGCAAGGGCTAGTCACCACGCCGTACGTTTTCAGTCCCGACGATGCACGCGCCATGGCCCATGCCGGCGCAGATATCGTTGTCGCTCATGCAGGCTTAACCACGTCTGGTTCGATCGGGGCAAAAACCAGTCGGTCGCTTCAGGACTGTGTGTCATTCGTGCAGGAGATTCGAGATGCGGCGTATGAGGTCAACCCTGAGATTCTGGTGCTCTGCCATGGCGGGCCAATTGCACGGCCATCAGACGCGGAGTACGTTCTATCGCGAACGAAGGGAGTGCATGGATTCTTCGGGGCCAGTAGTATGGAGCGTCTGCCGGTAGAAATTGCGATCAAGGAGAATGCGGCGGAATTTAAGCGGTTGAGGATGCGACTGGAGTGACTTGGGGACTTGTTTCCATTCAGGGACACACTCCACATCCTGCGGAAGGTTAAAAGGCCACAAACCGATGGATACTGTAATTAGCCGGGCCTGCCCCGTTTGTGTTGCGACGGGCAAATTTAGTCCGCAAGTGGAGTTGTGGCGGGGAAGCAGTGAATCTTCAGAAACGGACCGAAGTCGCCTGTCGGCTAAATTGTTAATTATCAGTCGGTCCAGAGAGTCCAACCTAGCATCAAAGGTGGTTCAAAAAGGCCTGCGTCTCCCTTGACTTCTTCGGGCTCCCACTCAGAGACATTATCATCACATCCCTTTCAAAAATGGCCAACCAAAACCGTGTCCTGGAGGGCAAATTCGGCATCGTCACCGGTGGATCGCGGGGTAAGAATGCCCCTCGGCTGCGATAAGAAACTCTCCACTAACAACGACCGTCGTCGCTGCAGGAATCGGTGAGGCTATTGCGCACAACCTCGCTGCAAAGGGATGCAATCTTCTCTTGAATTTCACGTCCGAGTCCTCGCGCGCCCACACGGAAGAGCTCTGCGCCTCCCTGGCCTCCACACATGGCATTCGTTGCGATAACGTCCAAGCCGACCTCAGCAAGCCCGAGGAGGCTACTCAGCTCATCCTCGAGGCGGCCAAGAAGAGCTTCGGCTCATCGGACAAGTTCCAAATCGATATTCTCATTAACAATGCCGGTGTTGCAGGCGATAACAACCTGAACGACCCGGTTCGCGGCCCCATCAAAACGGAGCAATTCAACTGGATTTACACGATCAATGTCCTCGCCCCGTTGCTCCTCACACAAGGCGTTGCCCCCTTCCTCCCCACCGATCGCAGCGGCCGCATCGTCAATATCTCCAGCGTCTCGTCGCAAATGGGCTTCGTGGGGCAGACGATCTACGGTGGCACCAAGGCTGCGCTTGAGTCAATGACACGCACCTGGGCGCGCGAGCTGGCGGATCGTGCTACTGTCAACGCCGTCAACCCGGGTCCAGTTGTGGGTGATATGTACTTTGCAGCGGGCGAGAACTTCTGGCGGGACATTCAAGGGTTCCAGGATAATACCCCCGGCAGCAAGATGGACCCGAATGAGGCTCGCCTGACAGATGAACAGAAGCGACTGATCGATGAGAAGATGGGTGGCCGGAGGCCGGCATTTACTAGCGAGGTTGCTGGTATCGTGGGCATGTTGACGACTCCGGATAGCCAGTGGTGTACCGGAAGCTTGGTCTGCGCCAATGGCGGCATGAAGATGACGATGTGAGCATGCACTGTGAAGATAATGAAAGAGCCCAGATAGGTGTCGCAATGAAGTCCAATCAATACCCAAAGATCGAGCCATATAGAGGCCAACGGATTTCAACGAAACATTCATTGATTTCCGGGTACAAGCAATGGGGTTCCCGGGTTTGGAGGAGGTCTCGTCGCTTTGTTATTGTTTGCCTGATAAGAAGGCCGCCTGCTGCCTTGTCGGTTGGAAACTTCCTGGAAACCAGGAGGACGTTGAATCAGTCGCCATTTTGAAGTTCCGCAAGCTTCTTCCCACTTCCTCTTGCCTCGCCATTCCATATTCCTTCAACCTTCCTCATCATACCAAACACTATTTTTTTTTGTTTCATCCGTCGCACCATAACCCAGCACAGCGGGTTAAGTACCTATTCGAGCACTGTGCGTCGCTTCAACATCAACCAGCATCTACGCAAGGTTCGCTCTCTCCTTTTGCCCCTTGGTTATCTGGAAGCTTTCAAACTCTGACTCTGGACAGAAAATGTCGGCCCTGAACAATGAACTCGGAGCTATAACCTCGACCAGCGGGGATCAAAGCCGCGACGATGAGGTGGCCCGCCTAGCGTTAATCAGACATTTCGACGACATGGTCGTCATGGTCCTACATGCCCTCCACGAAAACCACCATTATCTGCAAGGCATGAGCCCCACCGAGGTTCGCATACTCGCAGAGGCAGTGAGAGACGAAGTCATGGACACAATACGACGCGTCCCCATCGAGTGCCGAGAGCAACCTAACCCTCAAATCCGATATGAGGGTTTCTCAGCTCTAGCAACTATTGGGTACCTCATCGCATCTGCGGGAGGAAATGAGCTGAGTCTCCAAGTTCGGAATCACTTCGACTGCATTTCCGTGCTGGAGCGAGCGATGCTCCAGGTCGTGGACCAGATGACCCTCGGGGAAAAACTGACCATTCGTGACTGCGAGGACGGAGATGAATGTCCACTGCTGCCCAGGATTAAGCATCTACAGGCGCTTGGTCGCGCGTGCCTCCTGTACGATAACATGGACTGGGTTATCGACGCCTTGGAGGAGGCCTCCTTTTCTGATGTAGAGGAGGACTGAGATGACACTGAAGATGTGGCATGACTGATGTGAGGATGATGACGGTTGATCCCTTCTCACATTTACCTCGTTGCCAGCGTGAGGATGAGGAGAAAGGGGGAAGTTATGGTCGAGCGTTACCCCCTTTCTGTCATGGTTTTGTTTTTAGGCGGTTATCTTAATTTTCACAGCCCATAGAGGCCAGGGAATGATTCATCAAAATCTGAATGCCCTAATTTTCTTAACGCTCTATTCATTGCCCAATATGAAGACACGCAGAGAGAGAAATGATCAGCAAGTGAGCGCCTTACGATTCTCCTGAGTCTCTCGAGACTTATGGAAAATAAGACTGTGCTCTGATACGAGGAACGAGTGAAGGGGTTACTACCCTGCGCGAGCTGCCCGCAAAGTTTGGCTGCGTTGTCACCGTAAAATCGTCCTAAATCCTCGCCGCTGATTCGTCAAATTTGGCCCACAAGACGTGCTCTGGTTCGCTCGAGTCTATCCTGGCTACGTTGTCTTATTGCTCGTCGACTTCTCTATCCATCTTAGCTCTTAGAGATCTAGGGCTTCGTTCCGCATTTCTGTCTACCTTTCGCTTCCCTTCTATGACTGGCTCGTGCTAACTTGGCTTTGCTAGTATAACTCTCTTCTTGACTTAAGTTCTGTTAAGGCATTGAAATTAACTTCCACGTTTGGCGTTGCTGATTCGCCGGCTTGTGGAATCCGTGGCTTCACGGCTTTGCTGATATTTGAGAGTGCCCTGAGTGCTGTCGAAACTGCGGTTGCAGTTACTTGGATTTATAGTTTGACTTTATTCTTCGGCCTATTCAGGGTTAAATAGATCCAATCGACTTCGCCTGCAACCTTCCGTAACTTTAAGCACGCTATGACCGCGTAGCCTGAGCTCCTCACACTCCCCGTGGGCCCGATATCTTCGACTATCGTTTGCAGAGAATGGTCGAACAGCAGCAACCCTTCCGTATAGCTGATCGCGTCATGAATCACGTCGAGGTCCATTATCGTACCTCGTATGGTGCGCACGACACGAGGGTCGCGTCGGTGATTCTCGCGCGGTAGTCGACTAGTGCGGCGTGATCGAAGTGACCGATACTTAATGCTTCTAGGTGCTTAGCGACTATCTGGTACACGGCCGTTACATGGATCCTGGTTCTTGCCCTGGTCTATGGACTGTACGCCAGACCACAAATATAGGGAAGCCGGTTGACGTATGATTGGCCGTGTGGCTTATCTTGTCTTGGTCGTGGAGCGGCTGAAACGCCTCATCGACTACCACGCGGTCCTTCGGCCCGAGCGGGTAGGTCTTGGACTTAGGTAGCTAGGACTCCTAGCCGTTAACCAATGGAATTGTTATCCAGCTCTCTTCCGGAATGTCCATAACTTCTGGGCGGTCACCCTACACGTCCAGATGCAGATTTGACTAATGGCGTAGCCAAATCTCGGCAGTCTGGTTAGAACGCTCCGACTAGCCGTCCGCGGGAGGATGATACGCGGCCGTGTATAGCAATTGGCAGCGTAAAGCAGTGAACAGTCCGTGCCAGAAGCCTTCGACAAACTTCTTATCGTGATCAGATATCTATACGACGGGGATTCCATTGTCGCCCTTCTGTAGCTCACGCAAGTTGGCGAGTGCCTCTTGTTCGCCCGACTAGCAGGCATATATGAACGAAAGTAATTTGTACATAAATATGAACATTTGGAAACAGCAACGACAGTAAATGCAGGTCATGTAGTAGTCCCTATGCAATTTTTAGCGATGAATTGATAGGCAGAGTTTTTTTTTGCAAGGTTCCGCCTTGCCTCTATTTTCCAAAGCTCAGCATTGGCCTTGACGCCTTCGAATCAGAGACGAGGCACCCTTGTCTAGCCTCGCAGGGGTCTCGTGGGGGCTGTCGCATTGGCTCTCTGTCGCAGGCTTGCAGTGCCAGTATTGACGCGCAAGTACTCGGAACCAGTTCCTTCGAAGGAAATGGATCTTGAGAAGAAAAATGCCGACAGCAAATCTTGAGCATTGATCTGAGCAGGTGCTTGTTTGACTCAAACTCGATGTCCTCAACCAGCCTCCTCAGTCCTCGCAAGTTGAGACCACTAGACCCTGCAACAAGAGTGGACCTGAGTGTCTTCCTTAAGTCCCAAATGGGCGAATGCATTCAATGCAAAGGTCAAGCGACGCCAATCGGGATGGGCGCAAAGTGCCACTTAAGCAGCTAACGCCTTAGCGGCGGGCACCACAAAGAAGTGAGACTAGGACCCCCAACTCAGCCCCCAAATGCAGCTGAAATGAGAGGGGAGACTCGGGAGAGCCGCTTAGGCAAATGGATGAGGGGGTGAAGCGCGCTCGATGTTGTGCCCGCGGCCTGTTTTTAAATCTGGGCGCCAGACGGGAAAACATGGCAGGGTTTCGGGCTCCATTCACACGTTGGAGTTGGTCAATGACGACTGGCAGTCTCACCTTCTTCTCTGAGCTTCCCTCCAACGGCCCCCTCAACCCCCATCGCGCCCATCGCGCCCGTCGTGGCTATCATGGCCGAGCCGCGGGAGTCACAACGCTCGCTTCTGCCGTCGGAGGAAGACCTGGTCACCGCGAAACCACAGCGCTCATGGAACCCACTCGGCGGTCGCGTCTCAACCAGCAGCGAATACGCGTATCTCCCACCACCTTCCACTCATGAAAGCTTCTCCGAGGAAGTACTGCGAGAGGTGGGACTTGGCATCACCGACTCCTCCGGCGATACCCTGCCTGCCCAAGGAAGGCGCGAGTCAGTGTCCAGTGCCGGTAGCGAGACCACAACAACGACACCAGGCTTCTTGAAAACGCCTCAGGAAACCCCAGCCGGCCTAGATTCACACCATTCGCCGTGCAATTGCCCTTCTCGAACGAAGGTCTTGCAGAGCCGATTCTCGTGGGTGCCGATGACAATCTTTGTCCTAGCCTTCTATGCAACGGTTTTTTCGGGCATATATCTCGCAATCGCAATTCGAAAACCGAGGTGGAGTAATATCAGCAGCGATGGGCCCTTGGCACCCTCAACGGCCAATTTGCTTTGCGCGTTCTTTGCGAAGACCATTGAATTGGCCTACGTAACAATATGTGTCGCTTTCTTGGGTCAAGTTCTAAGCCGGCGAGCACTAATGAAAAACTCGCGGGGTATCAGCATATCGGACATGAATATGAGAGCGTGGATCATGCAGCCTGGGTCGATGATCGTGCACTGCGAGACCCTGCGATACTCGGCCCTCACCTTTTTGGGTGCTATCGCTTTGGTTGCAACCTTTGTAGCCATGCTTTATACAACGGCAGCGGAAGCTTTAGGTGAGTACGACAGCGGATGTGAAGAAAGTAAAGGATCTGACTTGATTCCATAGTATCACCAAAGCTCTCAATGGGCCCGAGAGTAGACACCGTCCTCTCAGGTAGGGTGACCACCAGTTTTGGCAACGTGAGATATCTTTCGTTGAACTGCCAAAGCCCAGTTCCACAATCAATGGATCCTTGGGCCCGCAACGAGACTTGTCTTCAAATGGTGCACGTGGGCCAGGCCTACCACAACTATCAGCAGTGGATCACTGCATGGGCCAACTTCGTAGGTAGTGGAAACGATACGTCGAATCGCCTGCAGACCCGACCAAAGCCCATCGGCTCGATGTGGGATAATACCACCATTACAGGCAGCTGGATCGAGGTCGCGAATCTGACCGATCTCTCTCTGAAGTATGGGCGTATGGTCAACAATATCACAATGGCAATGCCACATGGCGGGATCCCCATCGCAGCTATGGACCAGAAAAACAACATCCGCCAGCCTCAGGATGTTTCAGGCGAGGGCAAGTACAGTCTTGAAGCCTCAGTACCTTCACCTGCCGTGAATGTGCTTTGTGTGGGCATGAACGAGACCGAGCTGGCACCCTTGATTTACTCTGCGTGGCCAAACGCCTCCTTCAATGACACTACTTGGAGTGCAACGCCTCCAGATGACATTCCTCGAATCCCGTCTTGGCTTAACAGCACCGTCGTCGATGACATCTTTGGGTTTGGCGAGAAATACGGCCAGCGGCCTCCCATCTTCGGCACGTATCCTGGATCCAACAATACCATCTTGAACACGACAGGCCTCTGGCCATCGAATGCGATTTATTTGCTCGGCAAACCAAGTGTGTCGCATCCTGAATATGTACTATGTTCCCTGCGCGCCAAACAAACTGGTGTCTGCTCAACGCGCTACGTGGCAGCGTCCAGCGGAGCTTTCCTTAGTTCCCATTGCGAGAACAGCACGAACCCTCTCCAGTACAACCGCAAGGTAGAGAATTTCACCGAGGGTGCATGGGAAGGAGACTGGAAGAATGTCGCCAGTGAATGGGCCAGCTCGCTCAGTCTTGGCTCAGGTATCACCGACGCGCAAGCAAGCAACGAGCGTCTGCTTATGCAACTGATGCCGGCATTTGATCCAAGTACGAAAACATATTCTCTGAATCCAACCCTTCCCTCTGTCGGTGAAGCTTTAGCCGTGATGGCTGGGAGCACGCTTATCCTTTCCTCTCAAAATGCTCCCTTCGTCGAAGGCTTCAACTACACGGCGCCCGATAACATTCTGTCTCCACCGGTCTACCAGTCTTTCTCTGCTTCCTTGCAAGCGGTTGGCTTCGCTTCCGGTGGAACCGAGCGGTGGCAGGGTATCTTCTACGTGATTCTCGTCTTTGCCTTTCTGACCTCTTTCATCTGTCTGGGCTTCGTCATCTTCGAAGCGCGTGGTCATCAAATCACAGATTTCACCGAACCCCAAAATCTTTTTGCGATTGCCGTGAATAGCCCCAAGTCTCCACAGTTGCAAGGCGCCTGTGGAGGAGGCCCTGTCGGTCGACAGATGAAGGAACGATGGTTTATTGGCATGGACGAGGCTGATGAGCATTACTACATACGAGCAAAAAAGGACGATCAGAGTTTGTACCCCGAAGCTCGATCTACGGGGTATCAAGGGCTCGAACAGATGGAGATTGAGGATGGAAGCGGCGGTGGGAAGAGTATCAGTCCGGCGGTTAATGAGTTCCGACGGGTTTCGCAACGGTCTTCATTTTTGGCGAAGATTTACTAATAACTATCTGATGTATATGGTATGGTTGATGGACGTGTTTCTTATTTCATGAATCGATGATATGATATCCATGACTCTCTTGTTTCTTAGGTACTCCATGACATGTAACATAACTTGGGTGTTACAGTTCCATAATAAATACTTTCACCACCGGCACTTCCAACGGATGTAATGTAGGATGAACGATATAGGCGGGGACAACTCTCGATGGGATTCTGGCGGCGCCTATGACAAGTAAACCCAATAAAATCAAAAGGGCACGAGCTAGAGCCTGTGCGGTATATCGGTAAGGAGTATCTCCCCATCAAATTGAATACCTTTTAACTTGGAAATTCTTATCCAGTGCCCGCAAGAGGCATTGCATTCCAGCGTCCGCGTGGGGTGGCTGCCAGCTACGTCAAGCCCTGTCTATTCCTTGTACACTAAGACGAGGCACAAATTATCCGAATGTAGCCATATCCAGTCCAAGGATGCAAAACACGAGGTGCGGCGTGAAGAGGGTACTCTCTTGGCGTTCGGCTCACGGGAGCTTTTGCTCGAACTCGTTCCCCTTCATTTTCAATTCGAGCATAATATTGCCACCACTATTTTCCACGAACCAAGCTTCATCATTGCCTTCAGGAAGGCAAGGCACTCTTGACGCACGTCTTCGCTGGTGTGTGCACTCGCTGCTCGGTAACTCTTCTACCATATCATTCGAGCAAATCCAACTAACGACATACCGGTAGATACTCCGAGAATCGCGTATTCAACAACATCGCTCCATGTGCCCGAGGGAAGCTATATGTGACCGAAGCAATGAGCCTGTGTCACGAGCGTATGGTCTCTTCAGGCTTCGAAACTGTGCAGGGCTTTCCCTTAGTCGGTTCTACTTCGGCGGCGAAGGCAACATCCGAGGAAAGCATGTATACGTCGGCCTAGCTCGCCTCCATGCGGGGCTTTTATCTCCTGCAGATACAGCGACGGTGGTGCTTCGGGAGGAACGTCGCCGGATGTGACTCACCATCAATATTGCCGTCCATTGGTCAGTATCCGATATGGCAGTATAGCCCCCTGCCGCGTTCCACGACAAGACTCCTCTTCCAGAAATTGATGACGGAGATTTCCAGACT
The DNA here is from genome assembly GCA_024706585.1 of Penicillium simplicissimum. NCBI lineage: Eukaryota > Fungi > Ascomycota > Eurotiomycetes > Eurotiales > Aspergillaceae > Penicillium > Penicillium simplicissimum. The sequence goes on along the minus strand of JAMZTW010000129.1, from coordinate 2,424,524 downwards.
CTCAACTACGAGATGCCTACCGGGTCAAGGACGTCGCATGTTGAGAGGTGTGACATGTAAGCTCAGAAGGGTCGAACATTGAATAGCTGCACAAGAATTAATATTTTGCTGCGACGCCTCAGTCAAAACGCAATCTCTTTGAGGAGTTCTGCAAGGAAGCTGCAGTGCTCGAGCATGGGATTGACCAATGGGCGACGAATCTCCCGCCCAACATGATATACTCCTACGGCAACTTCAAGCTCATGATTGAAAAACAAGTCGAGAAAACACTGCTATCCATGCATGTTGTGTACTGCCACTTCCGTCACATGCTGCTGTTCCCATTCCTGGATACTCGACTAGTACGGTGGACTACCCGAGATAGGGTAGCAAAGTGCAAAGAGAGCGCTATCATTGTTTCCGACATTCTGTGCTACTCTTAGACGACACCCCGGTGCAAGATGGAATACGTCGTTTACGGGCACATTGCAGTTGTCGGTTTCCAGCGTCCACCTGCACACCCTGCTTTGCAGTGATGATCAGTCGGATCTGGGTTCGTCTCGACAACGGCTAATTTTTAACTTTCAATTACTAATGAGCCTGAAGGCTTACTGGTCTGTGGTTGAACACTGTGTGAGTTTTCATTGGCCTCCTTAAACATTGATGTCAAGCCTTTTGTCTCGTTACTCATATCCTTAAACTTTAACGTGACCCATCTACGATCCTTCAAGAAGTACTGCAAGGAGTCTATGTCAGATGCTCGTGCCGAACAATTGGATGGCCTGTTTTCTCCCGGGGCACTCCTCAGCACTCTCAGAGAGGCGAGATATCAGCGCCGATGCATCTCCTTTGGGGGTAGATGAGCCCTTATCGCACCAGCCTGGACCCAACGATGGGAAGCCATTTGGAAGTAGCTCGGATTCTCAGATGGAGATCGGCGTTAGCTCCGGGTCCACCGGTACAAAGCCCACGATGGATCCAGCAGTGGATTATAATGGCTTGTCTCAGCTACTTGATGATCGAGGCGTGACCGGCGAGGCAGTCGTGAATAGCGCTCTCAACTGGCTTTTAGATGATGATCTCAGAATGGAGCAGGCCCCATGATCGAGACTTTTCATTTGAGTGTCCATCTACGGCAGCGGCAGGATGACTGAACTGAACCTTCGTGCCGCGCAACCCACCATCAACATGCGTCCTTTTACTCGAGCCATGCTTCAATATGAGCTGTCATTGGTCAAGCCGTTGGTCTCTTTTGAGAAGGTTGGATTCACAGGTTGGATCCCGAGGTACAAGACACTCTGATTCTTCCAGGCAAGGGCCAGCAAAGGGCTTCTTCTACCGTCGGGTTGGGAATATGCGACAACACGAGTTGCCCCAAGTCGCGTGATTGTGGTTATCAGGAGCTTCGGCCTACATTGAGCGTAGTGGATGGCTTCTTGGCCCACTCATCTGTTTGTTGGGGCGCCGGGCCCCTCCATTCCATCGTGGTTCAAGACCCGTCCATGTGATTCATCGGGTCAATCAGATGAACCGTGCAATATATTGGACACTGCTCTCTATCACGATCGCAGATCATGCTCTTCTGATCGGATAGCTCGACTCTATATCTGTCTTAGTAGGCTTAGCAATCTCACAGCTCACCAACTGTGTCCTAGTCAACTCACTTTCAAACTGGTGCTCGTAAGTGGTCACTCGTCATGGCACAATCCGGGGAATATGGATACTTCCAAGTTAAGAAACGGACTTGGTAACCGACTCCACCGTCGGTTTTGGGCGCGGTTCGGGTGTGTATCACTGTGTGTGTTCCGCCTATCAGGGATCAAGGTCCAAAAGCCCCAGATTCCAGAACCGCCTGGGGTAGTTCAGCGATATCAGCGTTCTGGACTGGACGTGGATTACTTCCGAGAGTGCAATTGGCTGGCAAGCCTGCCACACGCGCGCTGGGGCTCAATTCTGGTTTCTTTAGCAATTTACGGCATGGTGAGGTCGATAAGCTTGAAGCCATCGGACCCAACGGAATCGCCCAACCGATCAGGTGACCGGTCCCCACGTATACTTCCCGTTGGAGTTGGCCACCTGATTCTAATCTCTCTCCCAAAAATAATCCTGGTTATCGGGCATGAAGGCTTACGTTCCGTTGACATCGTTCGGACGTGGTTGTGGATTTCCGTGAACCGTGGTCAGGTGTGGCGCTTGGGTGGTCGCGATAGCTTCATAAAAAAGCTGGGGTCGCCAGTTTCTTAGTAGATATCATTTCCAGACAAACATCAAATAATCTAGTCTCAAAGACTTCAATCATCCTTTTTATCTTCCCTTCGAGAACTAAGGTTATCAACACGTGTCTTTGATCACTCTGTATTCACAATGTCTTTCCTGAGGAATTTCTTTGGCACCACCACAACGGCCCCCGAGGTCCAGCAGGAGCAGAAGACCCCTGTCCGCGCCTTGCCTGCTTCATGGTACACCTCTCAGGATATGTACGAGCTGGAGCGACGATCAATCTTCTCTCGCAAATGGCTCCTCACCACCCACAAGCACCGTGTCCCCAATGCCGGCGACTGGGTCGAGTACGACGCGGCTGGCTTCAAGTTTATCGTCTCCCAGGACGACCAGGGAGAGATCAAGGCCTACCTTCATGACAAGAACCTCACCCCAGTCCACGTGCACATCGATCGCAACGGCTTTATCTGGGTCAACCTCGACTCCAAAGAGACCCCCGAGGTGGCATGGAAGGACGACTTTGACGGCGTCGACGAGCAGCCCCGCTTCGACTATTACAATTTCGACAACTACTACTTCGATCACACCTGGGATATGGAGGGCGACTTCAACTGGAAGATTCTGGCCGACAACTACAACGAGTGCTATCACTGCCAAGTCGCGCACCCGGATATCCCAACCATCGCCGACCTGAACTCCTACTACGTCAAGACCAAGGACGGCCACATCCAGCACTACGGTGCCCAGCGTCAGGACCAAATTGACCGGGGCTTCCGGATAGCGACTACTTACTTCTGGCCTAACGCTTCTTGCAACGTCTCGTGAGTTCCTAGTAGGCTTAGGCAGTTTTGATTGAATGTTCAGCTAACAAACTATCCCAGTCCAAACTTCTTCTTTATGCAGCGCTTCACCCCCATGAGCCCAACCAAGTCCGTCATGCGCTACGAAGTCTACCGCCACAAGGATGCCACAGACGAAGATTTCAAGCTCATCAGCGACATGTACAAGCGCATCATGTCCGAGGACAAGTACCTCTGCATCCACACACAGAAGAACCTGAACGCTGGCGTCTTCGTCAACGGCCTTCTGCACCCTGAGATGGAGATGGGCCCGCTACATTTCCAGAGCACCGTCCGCGAAGTTGTCACTGAGCACTTCAACAAGGAGCAGGCTGCCGGTCATGAAATCTGGCCCGCTAAGAGGGAAGTTGCTGATACCGATGCGGCGGCTATTGGCGAGTGTGATATTGCGTTCCGCACGGGAATGGATACCTACACGGATGCGGATAATTTGCAGGAGTCGTTGGTGGGTAACCTTGCGCCGGCAATTGCTGTGTAGATTCGGAATTGGAATGAATTGGTATGAATTTGGGAGGATATACGCCCTTTGTGGGTATAATGTGCCGATGCACTTTGGTTTTGGTTTTAGCGTTGATGAATTTGTCTAGAATTTTCTTTGGTACCTAGATATTAAGTTGAATTCGTTCATTTCTCTTAGATTCTTTGTGCCTCATCCGCTGCTTCCATTAGCTGCTAACCCAATCATGGATGACTGATATAGGCTATTCCTATTAGATTCGCACTGGATTCTACTTACTTCGATCAGAAAGTATTGATTGATGTAGCTTTCAGTCGACATCTCCTGTGATTGGGGCTGCTGTATTACTAGAATCGCATCTTTGGAAGTAAGGCATAAAGTAGGTATATGAGTCGAGCCCGTGAGAAATTCCAGAAGCTGTTCTTTTGCAGCCCAAATTCCGAGTCATTGATATTGATCATTGTCTCATCGTTGGTCTCAACGGGCTTCCCCCAGCACCCCTTCAAAATCAGGTCAGGAAATACAAATGAACTCGACCTCCACTACCTTAACCGATAGCCCTCCCATCAATCACCTCTCCTTTTCAAACGACGAGACCATGTCCCGGAAAACGATGAAGAAACACAAATAACTTGGTCTAGCATTCCTAACGAAGCTGAAACACCACCACCAACGAATTCCCTGGCTCTCAAGAGATCATCCTAGCACCCAAGCAAAGCACCCACCAGCTTTTTCTGAATCCTGTCTTCCTCTGCACTTTCTCCTTAGTCCCAGATAACCTGTCATTGCCATAATGTTTACAGTCAACAATGGTCAATTTTCATGTCTTTTCCTATCGTTTCAGGTCTTACAGCGTGCGCCAGCGCGTCACCAGTAGTTTTTTGCAGAGACCCCGGCTGTGCGAGGATATAAGGAGATGCGCGCTTGTGGTAGAGAAACTTGTCGGATAACCATTCTCTTATTTGTCCTACCATCCACCAATTTTCCTACAAACGAACATTCATTGAACGTTGCGTGATAGTTTCACCACCCGCTATCTTTTTTGCTTGTGGTGAGCATCAGCTGAACCCCTTATCAATGGTGAATTTCTCCTAGGATATATTCCTGTTTTGTTGCCATTTGAAATAGTCCTGCACTTGGGTAATTGGTCAATTCAAAGATTCATAAGCGACCTACATAGTTCATAGCGATGACAACATTAAAAAACGCCCCTCCGATTTTGTCTATGAGCATGTCAATCGACTCGCTTTGATCTACATCATTTATTACCGGATCTCAGCCAAGCTCCAATCTCCAGCCTAGGGACCAACTGAAACCTGTTCAAAATTCCAGCCCCACTCCTTTAGAATGTTTGGCACGCGGCGTGCCGATAGATGGACGGACTCTTATTTTGCTGAGCTTATACCAGGTATGTGGGCTTTCACGATGCGAATGCGACGCAGTGTCGTATATATCCACTTCGTTTCACTTTATTTTCTTATTTCTTTTTCTTGTAGGTAGATATAATTGAAACTGATTGTTCCATTTTTCCCTTAAATTTCCTTCTCACGACCCTGGATTTGGATAAAATGTTTCCGTCACTCGAGCTCATTCCAGGGGTTTGCGCTCAAGAAAACGCTTTGGAATATCGACCGTCTTTGAACGTATATATTCACATGTGTTTTTTCCTAGTACGTCAACACTGGACGAGGAGTTGAAGCCACGATCGAGATGATTATGGAGGAGGAAATGCACCGTCTTGATATTTGGCATCTCAAATCGATCAATGGGGTCCCCAGCATATTCGATCGGCCCGAGGAGCGACTTCACCCTCTCTATAGTGAGATAGGATCGTAGCCAATCCCATTCATCGGCGCGTTGTACAAAGAAACCGACATTGCAGTTCGCGCCTTTGTCTCCAGATCGTCCAAAAACAATTAAACCCAGAGGGGCCTTGGTCACTTCCCCAAAGGTACTCAGGTTGACAGGTTTTTCGGTCTCATACGACGGCTGCGCTCCATAGGAGCATTCATCCGCCGGTGGGCCAATATCAATGACTTGATTATCCCCAAACAGGCAATGGACTTGATGACGCAACTCTTTCTGGGGTATGATCCCGGTCAAGTAGTTATAGTATGGCTTTGCATCTACTAGTCTTGTATCATTGCTGGGTGTAAGAGCCTAATGTTGCTTCGATGTGAGAGAATGTCAAAGGAAATTGATGGGATATTTGGAGAGGCGAACCTACCGGACAGCTTGACAGAAACGTAGACATGCACCATCGATACAATCCATTCGGAACATCCCTTTTCAGGATTTCAGGATCCTTTGTCTGTGCAAATACACGAAACAATACCGTTGCATAGTCCTGAGATGACGCATTGAGCAGAGGCGACCCTACACGGTGGAATCGCAGCGTGCTAAACCGATCGATGTCTTTACCCATGGCATACCGTATCTGGTCTTCCGTCCATTGACATTTTTCCTCCACATCCAGACCTGCTATGAAAGCATGAAATTCGGCTTGGTACCCTCCTGATGTAGTAATGCCAACCTTGGTTGTCGGAGGAGGTGGCATTCCTTGAATCCCGCTAACCCGGACCATGTCTGGCCCAACTGGTTCCAAAGATACACCCGAGAGATCTGCAACCACATCAGAGTTGAGATAGAATGGACCCTGAATTTCATACACGAGTTGGGAAGTCAAGGACTCAACAGTGACGCAGCCTCCCGTATTCTGCTCCTTCGTCACCGTGAATGTTCCATCTGCTTCAATTTCGGCAATGGGAAATCCAAGATTGATGTGCTTTCGCTCCCTGAGCAGCTTTTTGAATCCAACAAAATTTCCACCTTGATGATCAGTTGGTCTGTACTTGTAAGGTGCGGTTGATCACTTACCAGTTGCATATCCCGTGCATTCAATTAAATGGCCGGCGATGAGGGCTCGCGCAAGCGAATTGTAGTTGGACTGCGACCAGCCATGCCACCATCTGCAACAAAAGCTGTTAGAGTCGTGAAATGGATAATCTTTGCTCGAAATTTCAAACATATTTGGGTACCTTACGCTGCAGCCCCAACAACAGGGGAGGCGTCAGCCACTCTGCCGCAGAGAACAACATCTGCTCCCCGCGCGAGCGCAGCTGCGATACCCCATCCACCCATATAGCACTGTGCAAAAACAAAGTCCACATCGATATCCCGAAGGGTACTTTCAGATAGAGTGATAGGCCCCGGCTGCCCTGATAAAACCTGACTCTTCAACAGGCTTGTGACGTCGTCTCCTGCAATCCAGGCAATGCGTAATTGAACTCCCTGTTCTCGAACAATTCTTAGACATTCATGAGCTAGACGCTCTGTATCGGACGCTCCCGCATTGACAATGAGCTTAATCTGGTTTTGGGCTATTTTCGGGATGGCTGGTTTAAAACATTGCAGAAATTCCTTCGCATATGCAGCCGGCAATTCGTCTGCGTTTGCTGTTTCCTTCTCTTGAGCCAGCGCCTGTACCTTGATAGCCGCAGTTGAAGCCATATTTGACTCGGATAGCCAGTCACCAATGATGACATCGATGCTAGGATCACTGGCAAAGCGCTCAATAGCATCCCAACGATCTGTGTTTCCGCCTGCACACCCGGCAATGCGAATTGACCGAGCTCCGGTGCGTGTCATTTTGTCAGGTATGTTTATGGGATGGATGAGAGAAAGAGCTGTCAATTTTGGATGGAAAAGAGCTATATCGATCTCTTAAGATGGCTCTAACATTCAAATTTCCTACAACAAAATTCCGATCTTCATGCGTTGGAGCTCTCTGTGCTGGCAGAAATGGAATAGATATACATTTGCTGTGACGTGGACTGCATTAGGGCGGCATCGACGTGCGTCGTAGGTCTACGAGTCGCATTGACCTTGTATGTTAGCCTAGTCTTGATGCGAGAAATCGATATATCGAGCAGCTAAGAACTTGCATGCCACGTCACTAATTGCTCCACTCTGTTGCATTTTACCCATGTGGAACAGTACCTACATCAGGCTGCGATAGCTCTGTGCACCTGATTTGAGTCTGGAGGTATCGTGTCCGCACATTATACTGTGACTTATAACCGTTGCAAATTTCTATATTTCTCTCACGCCGTCAGGGGGCATTACTGTTGCACGTTCTTCGACACATTTTGTCTTATCTTTTTCTGTTCAGTCACTGGCACCACAATGACTGTCGCTGCCAAACCAGCATCTATCCAACACAAGAATCTCCATGAATTTTTGCTCAAGCACCCATGGGTCAAATTTCTGCAGCTTCAATGGGTTGACTTTTCTGGCGCATTGAGGGTACGAGGGATTACCAAGGAATATGCTCTCGAGTTGACAGAATCCGGGAAATTCCTACGGTCTTCTCCTATGGCTTTTCAGTGTATTGCTGACAACACTCTACTCCCGGACGTTGACTTGACGATATCCAACCTGTACCAACCAGATTGGGATTCCATCCGTAACACCGGGCCTGGGATGCATGCATCAGCATATGCAACAGTGATGTGCGACGTGTCTCAAGTATCGTTCCGGACACCTGAGCCTTCGAGAAGCTGCCCTCGACTTGCCCTTTCCAGAATTCTCCACACAGCCGCGGAAAATTTCGGCCTTTCATTTTTGGTAGGATTCGAAGTTGAGTTTATGATCATGCAATCTAGCTCGACCGGTGATTACGTCCCATACAGTTCTAGTTTCGGACGCTACTCAGCTGCCGGACTTCGAGATCCAGCCTTCCAGCTAGTTGAAAGGTGTCTAGACGAACTACAAGCCGCTGGCGTGTCTATCCAAGGCTTTCATAGCGAGGGATTTTGTGGGCAATATGAAATCTCCCTCGGCCCTTTGCCTCCGATCCAAGCAGTTGATCAACTCGTTCTTGTTCATGACAAGATCAAGAATGTTGTGCTCAGCCGTGGCTATCAAGCAACATTTTCACCGAAGCCAAACCCGGAATGGCATGCTAATGGACAACACACTCATATCTCTATTTCCCCGCCACACCACGAAGAACATTTCTTGGCCGGTATCCTGCAAAACTTGCGGGGTATCTGCGCAGTCGCTCTCCCTTACGAGTTTTCCTATCAAAGAATCAAACGCACCGAGTGTGGGACAACAGTAGCGTGGGGATCAGAAAACCGCGCTGTACCGGTCCGCAGAGTCGCAGCGGGCCACTGGGAAATCCGCTGTGTAGATGCGTTAGCCAACATGTACTTAGCCTTGGCTGTCATTCTGAGCGCTGGTATCCTGGGTATCCAGAAAAAGGAGGCTCTCTCCTGGGAGGATGCTACATTTGTTCCCGAGGGGTCTCGAAACTCGCATGAATTGGCACTATCACTTCCACGGTCTTTGGCCGAGGCGCTTGGATCTGTTGATGAGGCCTTTGACCCAATAAGCTCCTTGGTGGGAGATGGGATTATTGAACGCTATATGCGACACAAAAAGCATGAAAATTCAGTTCTGGGTGCAATGAAGCCGGAGGACGTGCGGCAATTGCTTATTCAACATTTTTGATCAAAGTTCTTTCAGGAGACGATATTTCAGTTTAAAGCGGATGGTACGGGCCTCCGTGTGACATCCACTGTTTTCTTCATTTGTCGTCGAAACGATCTACTCTTTCATAACTAGCTGCACTCAAAAGCGATGAGTCAATATTACTGGTAATAACTTATCTAACGTGGAATCCAGTGCTCAAAGGAACTTTCATGGATGTGTATCCTATTTTGATGCCAAAATTGTACCTCACAGATCTAGACTCCCAGATCGCATTGTATCTGCATTTCGTATACCAGACTTCTGTCTTGTCAATCTAGGCCTTAAAATCTGCCTCCACTGCAGTGGCTAGCTGAGCTAATGTGTCAAATCTCCAGGTAAAAGAAACTCGATCTCGGAGACTTTCCAGGCCCCCGCCCATCCCACTCCGTCGTTCCTTGCCCCGCGAGATCCACACGCTCGCCATGTTCAATTCTTTGGCGGGGACATGGTCGTGGATCAAGCTCTGGGCCACATGGAGCACCTCGTGCCGCTGGATACCAAATTTCTCGTGAATTTCCTTGAAAAGGTACTCGAAATTCCGATGATCGGGCTTGTAGGAGCCAATATCCTCGGCGGTGCAAATGGCATCGAAAGATACCCCTTTCAGAGGTCCTTCCAGGGTGTGTTTGAATGAAACATTATCCACATTCGACAAAATCACTAGTCGATAGTGCTGGCCGAGACGCTGCAGAGCTTCTATGGTATCCTCAAATGCAGACCAGCTCCGTATGCTTTGCGCAAATGCGTCCATGTCGTAATCATTGGCTCGTAGCCCCAAGGACTCTGCAAGCCCCAGGTACGACTGCTTGAGCACGTTGGTGTAAAGCTCGGTGGGGTTGGCCTTCATGATTCGAGCTTTGACCTTCTGGAATGCACTGAGTGCCTCGACGGTCGAGCTCTTGAAAGCATGATCTGTCGGCAGCTGCGTAAGAAGGGGAGTCATTGCGCGTAAAATGCCATTTTCCCAGTCCACTAGGGTGCCATAGCAGTCGAATGACAGGGCCCGAAAATCCGCGAAACGTGCAGGCTCTGTGTGTCTCTCAGAAGCAGCCATGGTCTGTATGAAAACTTGAAGGCAATAAGAAAACGGGATCAGGTGTCCAATCGGCATCTACACATTGCAGGATCTATCTGCATTGTTATAAGATCCCTCCTCATCGTTGGCCCACACTTAAAAATTGACACCTGCCACCGAAGACCTCCACTTTCTTAGCATGCAGTGCAGGCGAGGTGGCTGCCTGAGCTATGAGCCTATGACTATAAGCGGTGTGACTGTGACCAGCGTGCAGTTGATTGCCACACTATATTGGCCCGCCTTTCCCGACTTCCAGTTGATGCATCATATTTTGGCAAGACTTCAAGGCCGATCTACATATTGTTTGGCATCTAGAATTGTGGCGTCCAGGGACGAGCGCGCCACTACAGCAGCAAAATAGAATTATTGATCCGTTTAACAGAGGGTAGCTACCCTCTCCAGCCAGCCACATATGGAGACTGCGGCTACTCGTGCGACATACAAGTCGTTGCAACGTAATAACAACATACATTTAGGACTAGCGTGTAGTTTTACAAAACTTGTCTGTAGTGCCATTAAGCTGATCCATGCAGGTCGCATTTCGATCTGCCATGGAACGCATGTAGTACGCATGTAGCAGTGACAACTTGGACGATCTTATTGCCGGGCCGACCCGGGGTAAGCGGGGTAAGCTCCGTCGTCACAATTCAAGCCCAGATGTACCTCAGTAGTACGAAAATATGCTCTAAACAATAACCCAAGCTTACTCCATATGCGCCATATACTGCGTGCATGTATTTGGGGCCCTTGCGTGATGATGTGATCTAATCTCCCATTTGTGCTTCCAGGTTACACATCTCCACGCGCCGGGCAGGTATCGTGTTTTAGTTAGCTGAAGCGATGTTACATAAAATGCAAACCAGGCGAGGTAGGTGGCTGCCTGCCATCCGAACTATCTGATTTATCATTCTTTGCCGAACACTATCCACCCGCCAGCATGTCAATCAACATATCTCATTGTCCCAGAGGCAATTCATTTCTGAGCATCATGATGCAGTTTCCTTGGGGTATTTGCGTGAGATATTTAGCGGTGTGACTAACTTGCAGGTCCTGAAAGGAGCCTACCTAGGGCATTGCAGAGTTGTATGTCTCGATCTGCTGCAAGTGGCCCATCTTATAAGCAGTATATGACCGTATTGTAGTGCATAACGGACAACGACAATCCACGAAAATTTCGACCATAAAGGGAGAACTTTGTCTAATATCAGGGCTAGAATAACCCATCACACGAAGTGATAAAGTTCCAATGGATTTCCTCAAAGAAACTGCAAAGCAGCACCCGATAGCGCCATTGGAGACAATCAGCTATGCGCGTCTTAAAAAGAAAGACCCCAGTGAAGTCACCAAGCTCCTGGAAGTCTGCATCAAGGAAGGCTTCTTTTACCTGGATTTGACGGAGGGACAAGGTCCCACTACTTCAGCTCAAGCGGATAATATCTTTGCCTTCATGGAAGATTGGTTCTGTCAGCCACTCAATGACAAGATGCGTGACTACCAGTCGACGTACACAGATGGGTAGGTTCAAAAATATTGCGGAGGGTGATCGACCGCTGATTTATTCGATATTAAGGTACAAGCCAACAGGATTTTTTGCGGGAGTTCATGAGAACTCCCGGGATTGCTACGAAAGCCTCAAGGTTCGAAATCATTAGTCTTACCCAGTACTATCCGAAAAATTGGATTGACATCCTTTGCTCCAGGTTTCCCACCGAACGATCAACAAAGACTCCTCTGCTCTTCCGCGTGGCATGGTTGACCGCAGCGGGCTGTTCAAGGCTTACTTGGATAGCACAAATGGAATAGCCAAGGACATTATTACCTCATTGTCTACGGCGCTTGGCCTCGAAGAAGGTGCCAGATTCGAGGACTTTCATGCGAACAGTGAAAACTCTAACTCGACCTTGGTGCTGCTTCGATACCCACCCACAGAGGATCCATCACAAGCCGGTCACAACAAGCACACCGACATTGGCAGTATTACAGTCCTCTTTACTGACCAGTGGGGTCTGCAAGTGAAGCGGATTGAGAAGATTGAGAGTGAATGGGAATTTATCGAACCCCGCGCAGGAAGTGCCATTATCAACGTTGGCGACTCTCTTCGGTTCCTTTCTGGGAAACGTCTTCGCTCTTGCCTGCACCGAATTGTCCCCATCGAGGGCCAAACCAAATCTCGACACACGATTGCGTACTTTTTACGACCCTCCAATGATACGAAGTTCGTGGATAGTAAAGACAGGATGATTACCGCTTCTGAGTGGCACGATCAAAAGTACGAGGTATTCAAGAGCACCCACGATGACCAGCGAAAGGACACCATCCTTACTGGTGGCATCGAGACGGTCCCAGTCGCATGAGTGAATAGATTTGAGCGAATTTAGCTCTCCGGTTGCTGAAGATACTTTTGAAAATATTGATCTCTTTTGGAACCTTCTATTTGCATTCTCCAGGGTAGATACTATCAAAAACCCTCGTACCTTGACACGACAGTTGTTGCTTTCTTCAATCGAACCGACAAATTTTCATATTGTGCCGCCATCCTGCACGTATTAAGATTCCATTTATTATTCCGTACTTGTGCCCCGATGAACCCGAAGTGAAATTTCATCTCTCATACTATATATTCTTCCAGGTTCTAAAAACAACTCGTCGTGTTCTAGCAGCCATAGTAGTCCAGTAGCTAAAACGCCATCTCGTGGTGGATCTGCTGGAAGTGTGATAAAACAAATGGATATCATCAAACTTTAAGACTTTTTGAGGTTGCGGCAGTAGCTGTTAGACACTATTCAGAATTTCAGAATCTGCCCATCAATTCAAGTTTCTAAACTCAAACTCCGGGGGCTTGGTTTGATGGCCTGGCATCCAACCACAGCCACGAAGCCACGGCCTGGACGAAGCAGATGGCAGCTGTACAGAATGAGTAAAGCGGATGACAACCTAGCTATCATATATTCGTTACGACTCACCTAGTGTCACAGTCATGTAGAAAAAGCCAACCGTTTCGGACAGCGAACCAGTCAGTATTGGCCCGATCATTAATCCCAGACTATATGCCACTTCAGTCGTAGAGAAGAGTCTCAAATTGCTCCTGTTGGGCTCAAAAGCAATTGGATCTTTCACCGCAAAGTCTTTCACAACATCTGGGAAAATGATATCTGTAAGCAAGAGAAGTAGGCAAATGAGCGTGAAGAAGCTCAAACCACTTACAGGCCAGTTGTACAGCTCCTACGCCGCGCACAAGAGGCAAGACACTACCCAGGGAAATCAGACTTGAAATAAAAACTGCTTGGCCAGCCGCATCACTTCCAGCCCACGGGAATCGGGAGTCTCCTGGAGTTCCTAGCAGCAATATCGGAGGTATCATCGCAATCCAACCGAAAGTGGCAGGTCCCCGTATACCAATTCGATCGCGAAGCCACCCTGCTGGGTAGCTAAAAAGGATATTGGGAACTTGTAGACAGAAGAACATCATGCTGATAAGTAAGGTTTTCCAGGCGAACGTCTGTTCCAAGTGGACAGGAAGGGTGTTGTTCATGCCGGACACCAGAATGGCGACTACTAGAACATTGGTAAGGGCACTTAGAACTCGGGCGTCTGTCAGCATAGCTCTGTAGTAGTCATCTTGTGTCCCTGTCTCTTTCGTGATTCCGTAGTCGTCCGCTGTGTTAACAGAGGGTGCGTGGGAAAGCAAAATGGTGGTTTCTTCCGCCTCCTCAGACCCTCTGGGCATTGGCACCGCAGGAGGATTTCTCGGAGAAGCGTCTTTTACCGCAGTCACCGACGGTGGCTCAATCATAATCAGGCGAGCTGCAATGTCCAGTGCGAGAACGGCCAAGGGAACCAACCAGGCGGTCCAGTAGCCAAACAACTGCAATAATGTACCGCTCAGTGAAGGGCCTCCAACCATCCCCGCAGTGACAGATGACATCGCCAGTCCCATTGATTTTCCCAAGTTTGTTTTATCCTCATTCTGGGCTAAGAGAGCAAAACCAACCACCCAGGTGCCAACGCCTGCGATACTTTGTAGGGTACGACCAATCAGGAGCATCCAAACTGATCACTTCAGTTAGCTCAAGGGAACCAATATGAAATGGGAAGATAGCCGAACCGGATGAGGTGAGCGCAATCATTAAAGTGCCAACTAGACACCCTGCCAAGGATATTAAGAGCGATTTCCTTTGGCTTGAGTTTTTTTCTGCAAGATGTGCGATAATTGGAGCTGAGACGAGGCCCACGAATCCGTGGCTTGTGAGCAATACGGTGGTATAGGTCTGGGTTTGTGATGGGTCTATATGCACTCTTTTCTCAAGCATATAGCTCATAATCGGTGTAAGGAAACCATAGAGGAATGTCTCTAGTCAATATGTCAGGTTGGCTCACGCTGACTGGTCGACTGAGCGACAGATATTACATACCTGCAAATAGGGCGACGATAATCGTGGAAACGAACAAAAGCCGGGACGACCGCCACTGGTAGCCGAATGGCTTTTGAAATTCCTTCATCATCTCATACGAATGGCGAGTCGTGATAACAACGTGCACGGAGAAGGCAGGGTAAAGTTGGCCCTGTCACCTTATTTATTCAGGTCTTGTTCAAGGCTTCAGACAATTTTGCCTGCAATAAGCTGATCGCCCATGCCCTCGCATATTGGCAAAATGCAGTGATCGACACACTAACGCACACTAATGGATCCTCCTTGCTCATGAACGAAGGCAAAAGCAAAGAATGATTTTTACGACCTCAATCCGATGGGCCCTTTTACAGATGTATCCCAGGCTTGAACACACCGCGCAATGCAAAGATATCGATTTAATTACATGCCGGTATTCATATGTCCGAATTTTTGGAGTCAAGTTGAGCGTCTGCTAGCAAAGTGCAGGACCTGTGATAATTTTTGCAAGTATTGTTCTCAGGGTTCTCGTCGGCTAATATGCGGAGCTAGCCAATAGACAGGCGCATTTATAATCACACTATGCAGGGCTGGCATATATTGGCAACCTGGTACGGAGTAAAGAAAAATAGAATGGAACGAATGATCGGGAGGTAGAATTGCTCACCTGATCATTCGAAAGAAGTAAACCTATACAGTGAGACCATGTCATACAATGCAGCACGGGAGTCTGTAGTTCGGCCATGGCGTGAGATCGATTTCGTGGCCACAAGCCCCATTGAGAATTAATTGATCAGAGCTGAAAGTCTACCGTGAGCATGAACCAGAACAAGTCTTGACCGGCCCCACACTTTTTCAGCTCCTGTGGAGACCAGAGAAACTTGATCATTTTGTGTGGCTGGAACTGGATGGGGCCTAATAAAAATCGGCAATCTGGTGGATGTCTGTGAAGCTGAGACTGGTCACTATCGTCCAACAATCGAGGGCCATGCGGCAGCCTTGGAAGTTTCTTTGAGGATCAGCAAGCCCCTGTGTAACCATTCCTTCTTAGCTCTAATTTAGCTATGAAAAATAAGCCCCCTGTTGGATCTTTAAGTACTGTGGCGGGGGGTTAGATTCAGTTAAGGGATGTTGGAATAGGAAGCCCTAACTGGTGCCGGTAGAACTGGGTGTCCGTCCCCGGCCAGCGGTCATAGGCTCTGTGAAGGGCGACGACCGTAAAGAAGTCAATAGGGCGGTGCCACTCCTGTTTATTTAAAGCTTGCAAAATTGTATGGAGTAAATACAAGGATATCTTAGCACAGCTACACGATCAAGTCTGAACAAATACGTCTCATGATCTTGTGTCTCTTATTGCTGGAATTTTAAGCACAGGTAATATCTGACCCACGTGAAAGTGATGACTGAAACAATTCCCCCATAAATAGTACCAGAAATCCAAACCTAGCTTTAGGCAATCGTCTGCGCATCCGGTTTTTCGTACGATGTCAACTCAGTCTGGCCTGCATCAGGAGCTTCATTCTTCCTGACCCCGTGTTCCACCAAGACATCACCGTGCAGTTTATACGCCTGTTCCATCTTCCAGTAGAAGGGACTTGTGGTAGAAAATAGTGCTTCGATGGATTCCAGGGAGCGGTTACGGGTTTCGGGGTAGACTAGGATGATGATTAGTTCCGGTCCATCAATAACCATTGTCATAGCAAGAACGTACAGAGATAAATGATGGGGATCCAAATCAAATTGAGACCGGCGAAGAGGAAGTACGTGCGGCTCTGTGTAATCACGGTCAGCTTCATCTACAACAGGATCACTTGTGCAACTTGCCGTCATGGTCTTGAACATAATCGGATTGACCAGAGTGGTCATTCCCACACCAATAGCCCACCCAGTAATACCGAACCCATTGCCCTGGGCTCGCAAGTCGCTGGGGAATATCTCCGTAGGCAGCAGGAATGCGACAGTACCCCAGGTCGCAGCATAACTGAGAGAAGGCACCAGGTTAGTATAGAAGGACAACTGAAGTCGAACGTGGTCGACTTACGCAATGTTAAACACAAACAACATGGCAATAGCCCCTGGAGCATACTGAGCAGCCTTGCCGGGATTATGCAATGAGCCCTCGTAGACGGCTCCAGCCTGCCATATAGTTAGAGATGCACATCGCAATCGCCGTGGGAGAAGAGACATACAATTAGATTGACGGCAAATAGCATTGCTGAACCTCCCATGAGACAGACACGGCGACCCAGGCGGTCCACAATCTGAGCACTTATGATGGTACCGATGATGCCAACTGTGTTAATCCCCCCGGCCAGACCGTTCTGCTTGATGGTGCTGTATCCGGCCTGGTGCAGGAGAACTGGAGAATACGCCGTGACAGCCTGTATTCGACCAAGTTAGAAATAGTCGTAAAGGAATGATAACGGGATGCTCCTACCGTAATGCCTGTCCAGGAGGCCATGATCTGGAGCCAGATACACAGCCAAGCTCGCCTGCCCAAGTTCGGATGCCGCTTTCCACCCTTCCCGAGCAATATTTTTGCAAATTGGACTGGAGAGCTGAGCTGACTTTCCTCTGCCAAGGTGACAATTTCCAAGTATTCCCTATCAATCTCCTCTGGGCTGGCCCTGTGCTTACGAAGGAGCCCCAACAGCTCATGTGCCTCTTCTTTCCGACCAACTGAAGCGAGATACCGGGGACTATCCGGCAGCATCTTGATGCAGCAGACGAGAATTAGAGCCGGAAAACATTGGAAGGCGAGTAGGAACCGCCATCGCACGTCCGAGTATCCATTATTGACGAACGCGAGACCGAACGATATCCAATATGCGACTGAGATCCCGAGATCTGGAAAGTACCAGTTAGCAAGATACTCAAAAAGAAAGGCTTCAAAGGTCTGGTACAGTTTGCAATGAAGACGTAGCCCATAAACCCGCCGCGGTGATCGGCAGAAGAGGTTTCCGACACTAGGACAGGGGTGATGCCGGTCAAGGCTGCACCATCATGAGTTAGAACAAGTTTGAACAATCAGTCATCATATCAAGTACTCACCTCCAGTACCAATGCCTGTCATCACTCGAGCACAAATCATAAAGTCCGAATTTTGAGCGGCGGACTGTAATGCGCCGCCGACCAAGGCAAACACGGCGCCCATCAAGAGGCCGTTGATTCGACCAACTCGGTCAGCCAACCACCCTCCAGCAAAACAGCCCAGGATAGCACCCAAGTAGTAGACGCTAACAATTCCGCCCTGGTGCGTGGTGTTTGTTACGGTGCCATCGGGCTTCCCAATGCCGACCTCGGTCACGTACTTGGGCGAGGCATTGACGCCGCCCATGACGCCCTGGTCATAGCCTTCGAAGAAGATGGAGATGAGCGAGAAAACTTGGATAGCGAAATTCAGCTGCCGCGGGGAGAGCCGCCTCCAGAACGTTGTATAGCCCATCTTTGACCGTTATTGCTCAACCCTAGTTCATACATTGGAATTATCGGGGGCTCACGAATCCTTTTAAGGTGGAACATCCATCATCCATGTTCCCGAACCCGCCACTAGGTCTGTCCCCGGTCGATCGGGATGGAGCTGATCATGGAGAAGCGTGGGGCGGCTCCGGGGAAGAATATTCAGTTCTCATTTAGACGCTTAGCCGTTTAGCAGCATTTGCTAAAGTTTGAGCTTCGTTTCTCGACAGTACAGTACTCCGTACATTTTCTGCACTCGGGTGGCAAGTGGCAATGACGACTCGGGTTAATAAGCGTTTTGCCGGACCACATTTGACCGAAGCAACAACCGTTTAGCAATTTTGGCGTTAAGGCTAATTGGAAATCGAAGGTATATCGCTCGCGCATGTGTTCACAATTCGGCTGGCGACGGGACTTCGGCTTCCGTTAAATATGGCCTAGTCCTCGCTCTCGACTCTCTGCGTACAATTTCGATAGAGTCATTGGGCGCTCCTGTGTAGGTCAAAATAATGGGTTCGACCATGCTCAACGGCACTGCCAGCCATGCCTTGGATCTGACCGTCCTTGGTCTGAACAGCGGGACGTCGATGGTGAGTGCTCTAGCCCGTTTATCATAGGAAATGAAACTCACGGTGGGTGAAGGATGGCATCGACTGTGCGCTTTGTCGCTTCCGCCAGGAGACTCCCGAGTCGCCGATGCACTTTGAGCTGCTAGAGGTAGGTATTCTCATCATTCTCACAAAACACAACTGACGTTGGATGCAGTATGGAGAGATCCCGCTGGAACCGGTGATCAAGAAACGGGTGATGAACATGATCCTGCACAACCAAACCTCGCCGTCTGAGTTGTCAGAAGTTAACGTAATCCTGGGCGAGACGTTTGCATCAGCAGTGCACCAATTCTGCAAGGACTACCACGTCGATATTGACTCGATTGATGCGTTGGGCTCCCACGGCCAGACGATCTGGCTGCTCTCCATGCCCCAGCCAGGCGAGACTCGGAGCGCATTGACGATGGCCGAGGGATCATTCCTGGCCTCACGCACTGGCATTACCTCAGTGACAGACTTCCGCGTGAGCGACCAAGCTGCCGGGCGCCAGGGCGCTCCACTGATTGCCTTTTTTGACGCGCTAGTGCTGCACCACCCGACCAAGTTGCGTGCCTGCCAGAACATCGGCGGCATCGCAAACGTGTGCTTTATCCCGCCAGACACCCACGGTGGCGTGGACGAATGTTACGACTTTGATACCGGCCCAGGCAATGTCTTCATCGATGCCGCGGTGCGCCATTACACCAACGGGGAGCGCGAATATGACAAAGACGGCGAGATGGGTGCCCGTGGTATAGTTGACCAGGAGCTCGTCGACGACTTCTTACGCCACCCGTACTTTGCCCTCGATCCGCCCAAAACTACGGGCCGCGAGGTCTTCCGGGACACGCTCGCGCATGAACTTATCAAAAAGGCTGAGGCCAAGGGCCTTAGTCCTGATGATGTCGTTGCCACTATCACCCGGGTCACGGCCCAGGCTATTGTGGATCACTACCGTCGCTATGCCCCGAAAGACCTCGAGATTGAGGAGATCTTTATGTGCGGCGGCGGCGCGTATAACCCTAACATCACGTCATTTATCCAGAAGAACTATCCCAGCGCACGCATTATGATGCTGGATGAGGCCGGTATTCCCGCTGGCGCCAAGGAGGCCATCACCTTCGCCTGGCAGGGTATGGAGGCCGTGGTGGGCCGCTCCATTCCTGTCCCCACACGTGTCGAGAATCGTCAAGAATATGTGCTTGGAAAGGTGTCTCCTGGCAAGAACTACCGTAAGGTTATGCGCCAAGGTATCCTTTTCGGTGCTGGTCGCGATCATCTCACTCCGGTGAAGGAACTGGTCAACTATGTTGACGGCAAGGTTTTCAACAACAAGTGGTAAATAGTGATCTCTTAGGAGTGGAAATCCTCGTTCCTGGGATGTGATCAATCGAAATACGATTCCGGCGGATTCATTGACGATTACAAGACAAAAGGGGAAATGATCTGGGACGGACTGCGTCTGTCGCCAAACCCAGGGTACAATTGTACTTGTAGCAGCAAGCATTGCATGGAAAATAATTAAATACACGGGCTTTCATGATATGCCTAGTTAAATGCCAGTCACCCTCACCACCCAACAATGAAACTATTCGAACGCCGAAGGTAAAAATCCCTCGGTATTGTAAGAATCCAACGGCCATGGCCAATCTGTGAGCAGTTCTGGTGGCAGCTGAAACTGTGACATCTGGTCGAGCCTAGCACCAGGCGTGGTTCCGACCGCAGGGGGGCTCCATGTATACGCTGACGGAATAGCAGTTTCGGAGTTTCCGTTGACAGCTGGCATCGCGTTACTTGGTGCAGAAATATCTAGCAGAAGTAATGTACGCATGTAGCCGTCTATTCGGTCAACCTGGGTCCGCAGTCGTTCGCCGGCACCGGAGGCCTGGTGTAGGCCTGTTTCGAGACGTTGTAAGAGATCGGCCATTTCAAGACTGTATGCAAAAATGTCAGCTAGGATTCACGGTATTGTATGGCTTCCGCTAAGTCGGGTTAAACGTACAGTAATGTGCGAACTCGTGTGTAGGATGCTTCACACAAATTCCCTTCTATGACAGAACCGAGAATGTAGCCAATTCCGCCAAGGTGATGGAGCTAGGATTAATCAGTACATGTACCCAGAGAGGCATGCAGACTGCACCTACCAAAGGGGAGCTGATCGCTTTCAAGTACTCGATGGGTATACTTGAAAACACGCCGAGGACTTCACCCGCGACATCGCATTTTCGCTCCACCCCAATTTCCTCCGCAGACAAGAGCACCATGCGAAGGAGTTGTAGCGTCGCCTGGATGTTGGCTGACTGGAACCCGAATAAGTCCTTAGACATGTCTCCTGTAGTGGGCGGCGTCTCCCGAAACTGCGATGGAAGTGCGGAGTACAGAGTAAGGACTCGATCCATAACCGCCAGCTCTGACATGGATGACGGATTGAACAGTGACCACACCTGAGTCGTCCCGTTAGCTGAAGAGAGGCGGCGTCTATTGCCATCTACCACGTGCTCAAGGATACGGTAAAGGTCTGTGGTGAAGTTCCACCCACGCAGCCAGTGCACAGGCTGGCGAGAGACGACGGTCACGTTGCTGGCCGAAGGCGGATTCGATTCCGGTGATACAGGCGGCACACCATAGCCATGGTTTGTGATGAACTCGTCATCTACCTCGGTTGGATAGCGTACCGAGGAATGGGCTTCACGATATCGAATAACGCCTCCCCACACAATTGTCGAATATATATCCAGCGTGTAGATAGACCAAAACTGAAAATGTGGTTAGTAAGGCGGTAACAGATGGAGGGCATATTCCGTACAAGTCGTCGCCGCTCCTCCGTTTCAATCGGACTCAAGTCCTTTGGCCAGAGCTTTTCGTCATAAAGGCAATCCATCGAAATCAAGGTGTGGCACAAGCCGGAATACTTCTGCATATTTTTGATCTGGCCGTTTTGGATGCTTGCGATAGCAAGAACGGCACACGAGCGCATATAGTGAATACCTTTGGCTGCGATAAGGTCCCGAGGAATCGAGTATCTAGCAGCTGCAAAGAAAGCCTCGGAGGGCGGATCAATGAGCTCTTCTCGGTGCCACCGATTAGAGTACAGCGCACCGTCACGCGCACGACCGGAGGCCAACGAGCAAACAGCCATGGTGGATGCAAAGAGCCCTTGATTGCGGAGATACTCCTTGTTGTTGATCTGCTCTATGAACGACGGCATGTGAAACAAGGGAAATCTAGAGATGATACATTAAGGCAAAGTAGTCAGCCAGAGAGATTGGGAATGCATCGTACATTGGATAGACGATCTCGAAATAAACCTGGACTAGAGCTTTTATTTGCCGGTCGCAGGCGATGGCAAATGCTTTCCAAGAATTGTGCAGCGCCACGTTATCGTCATCACCCTGGGCTGCTGACCAGCCATGACCAAAGGTAGACCAGGGATCGCCGGAGATCGATGGACGGTAGGAACTGCGAAAAGTCGAAAAGCTAGGAGCTCTTCCACCACTTGCAGTCGCTACCGGCGCAGGAATTTTATGATCGCCTGATACCCTCACAAACTGAGTATCGCGAGCACTCGCCCTAGAGCCAGCCTTGACGCCCCGGCGTTTTGCAGGGCGATCAAAGGTGCATGGCACATCGAAGTCCGCACAATTCTTACAGCGACCTAGCGGGTCCTCGCTTTGGCTGCATTTGATGCTGCGTCTGTTGCAAAAGTCGCCTGTATTAGGTTAGATACTTTAGCGAATGCAGGCCTCATGTCCCCGGTGTTTAAGACCGTCAAGCAAAAGAGCGGAGAACTCCAGGTCAATCAAATCGAAGGTTGGGGGACCTACAGGCCTTAGAGACGCGCTGAAGCTTTCGCGGTTTGTGCGACATTCACTCATCAAATCATTTCAGGAGGGTTAGAGTGTGGTTTTTGAGCCAAGGCGTGGAGCTTTGGCAAGTCGCACGCCGCTTGACGCCGAGGTCCACTGGATGCCGATGACGTGTCCGAGCAGGAGAATCGCGGTGGGATCCAAGACCGAAGGATGGGACAGAAGCTCGTCAGGCGATCATAGACCTTTCAAGAATTCACATTTGATTATCTGAAGGGCGTTATCAAGTATAAACGAGAAGCGGCAGGTCTAGTCGGAGAAGTTGAAGGACCACCCCGGTTAACTTGGTGGTTAGCTTGGACTTCGAGATCTGAGTCAGCGGATACAGAGGTCATGTGACTCGACACGAATCACTCGCCCAGTGCCCATGGGCTCGACCTTTTCCTATCACCACCAACCTGTCACCACAAAATAGGCTAGGATTTGGGTTCAAAAGTGGTCCATTTCTGGCTGGTACTTGGGCTAACCCCAACACCCCTAACCATACAAAATGGCTGGTATTTGGCGAATACCAGCGACCCGATGGGATACGCTGTTCCGGGAATCCAAGTCTCGCTGACCGGCACAGAAACAATCTCGTCTGAGCTATGTTTCTGCCCTAGCTGCCGACTGTACGGAGTACAGCTCGTTCAATTCCGTGGTTCTCCTGGGATTCACTATCAGTTCCACTCAGTCCATAGTCATCAATAAACACGCAAGCGCAGAGATGAACTACAATCACCGCAGCGTATGATAGAAATACCCCCCTGATTCCTTTCATGTATCTCGCCAAGATGAAGGCCCTGTCTTTATCGGAGATAAGGATATCCTTCAAATTGAAACCAGAAGACTGCAACTGCGAAATAAATGCTTCGGAGAATCGCGTCTTTAGTTCAGTAAATACAATATTGTTCAAAATGGCACCGGAAGCTGACTCGTTAGTCCGCATCCTTGGGCCTGAGTTGAAGTATGAAGTCATACCAGCTATTCCTAATCCACCACCTAGGTCTCGTAAAAAATTTCGAAAGCCAGTCATGATAGCACGATCGCCGGTGTTCGACTGAACAAAAAGGCCGACGAGGACTGATGAAGAGTGGAACAATTAGCGGAGAAGGAAGGATTTGTGGACTATGCTCAATAAGTCGGCCTACCAGGCTGCATAGAGCATCCAACCCCGACTCCATCGAGAATACCCATCAAAAAGATCGTCCGTGCTGAAGTTTGATCGGAATACCGGAGTTTGACGAGGGCGGCAACTGTCCAGCAGATAGCGCCAGTGAGGATGACTGGTTTATAGCATTTGCACATCGAGATGATGATCCCCGTTGTTGCGGACGTGAGTCCGTGAGAAATGGTAATTGGGAGGATCCATAAACCAGATTCACCTGCACCCATGCCTCGGATAGTTTGGAAATACAGAGGCAATATGAAAAGATTGCCCCAATAGATCCACCCGATGGCAAAGTTGGTTGAAATGAGTATATTGGTGGAACACCCGTATTTGAAGAGCCGGGCTGGGAGCATTGGCAAATTCGCATATTTCCATTCTACCAATGCAAAGACACAAGCCAGCACGCTGCCACCACATAGTAGAGCTGCCATGACCGGGGATATCCAGGCGATACCCGAACCTCCTTGGGATATCGCGATCTGCAAAAACCTCTTAGCATCATTTAAATGGGTGATGTGGTCAGGTCTCACCGTGAATAATGAGATCGAACCTAGACTTGTCAAGGCACCAAACCAGTCTACTAATTTCAGATCATACCATGTAGCAGAGGTAACTGGTGCAGAGATCGGCCAGACGAGTAGCAAATAAATAATTGCACATGGGATCAATGCGCATATGAACCAAAAAGACCATTGCCAGCCAGCAAGTTGGGTCAAATATCCACCAATTGACGGCCCAAGGCCATTCCCAAGAGCCACAGCTGCTCCAATCATACCAAAATAGTATCCGCGCTGTTCGAGAGTGGTGATGTCTGCAATTGCGATTTGGACCAAAGCATTTATGGCACCGGCGCCAAAGCCAGTAAAAGCGCGAGAGAGGAATAACTCTGTAGGCCCGGTGGAGAAGCCGGACAGTAGATTGCCAATGCCTAAGATGCTCAGTGCGATCGTGAGACAGAACTTGCGCCCGAAAATGTCAGAAAGCCGCCTATTAATCAACTGGATGCTCGTGCTTGTTATGAGGAAGCTCGCTCCGATCAGAGATATTGAGTCGCCAGCATGTACTCCGGCCGCGACCGCATTCAAACTTGTCGAATTAGCCGTCTGGTCAAGGTATGAAATAAATTGAATCAGAGCAAGAGCCGGGAAAATAATGAGCAGTGGATTTCGGGAGAGTTTATGCGCTTGGCTTTGCAACAGTGGCGTATTCTCGTCCATCTTGCTCCTGTTGCTGAACAGACTCGATCAACGATTGAAGTAAAATCAGCTTTCAAGGTTGCAACAACAAAGGGGGAGCTCGACGAAAAATCGAAGTGACGGGTAATCACTTTTTAAAATTTGACCAGCTGAAGACATTGCAGTCAGTCCTATACGCTGCTTTATCGGACCATCGTCGATGGTTGGCTCCAAGCTTACGATCATCATATTTCCACGGTGTAATCCGGAGAAACAAGGAGGCACGATATCATAACAAGTCGCTGAATGCAATTTACTATCTTACATACATAAAGACCGTGAGTGGATCACCAGCTGTGCGTCTTATTCGCTTTCCATCCGGATTCAATATTTTTAGTTGTCGTGATTCCTCTGATACGCCGGCATGAAACCCGAAATGAGGCGTTTGACCCAATGCTAGGCAGCATAGTACCTGATAGGCTACTGGAATGAACCACAGTTCGGAGACCAAACCCAATTTCAACAAATGGGGTCAATTTGATTCACCCAGGAACCCAATTTCCATATCTTTTGCTACCCAAATCGCCCTTGCGCTAGTGTGCATCTGTGTAACCCCACATGCACCATCTATCTAATCTCAGCAGCAGGCGACACGACGCGAAATTGAGCAATTGGAAAGTTTGCATTGGGCATCGGTATGCACTAATACCGGGCTTACTCAATTGGTGGCTTGATGATCCGTGAACGCGACGTACACTCTCTAGCCAGAGATCTTGCCACAACCCGGCCCAGGTCATGAGAAAATACTTTACTGAATTAGAAGATATATTATGACCTTGTATGCCTCTCCGCATCTACTTCAATGGAGAGTAAGAAGGCGTGACTTACCGTACATTAAATTTGCGTATATTATTTTCTCTATCATGTGATTTCCTGTTATGTCTATCGCGAGTACTTTATGACGATATATTGTCCTTTAAAATAAGCATCATCGTTCTCACAGTGATATCGGCAGACAGCGCACGAATATGAAGCGCATACTACACGACCAGTTCCCATTTCTCGGGCAAGTTTTGCAGCACGGAGAACGGACAGAGTACATGGGGAAAGAATTTGAGTATCTGATGTCTTCTCTTGACATCTACGACGACTGAATCCCTACGCCAGATTAAAAACAGGCAATGGCCCTACTCAGAGGGTCGGTGGTGCTGTAAGATCATTGGTAAATGATCCTGAGAGCCCTCGTGGCCCTCGTGCGTCTCAGGAAGATCAATGCTCCATCAATATCAGTATATTTTAATTCACCTCCAACGGCAATGCAGCTGCATCATTTGCATTTTTTCACCTTTGGCAGCGAGGACTTCCGGTCACTCAATAGAATCAATGTCAGCCTTGCCGGTGGATTAAATTTGTCCAGACCACCAGCCCGAGGGCTAGGTAGGTAGGTATGGATTGGAAATACCCCCTAAATAGAAGAGCACCTTGCACTCTTCACGAGAACTACTATATCTGATACAAAACTGCGGAGAATCATGCTCCTGTGTAATACCACCTACATGTAGAACCTATCCGTCAGGCCGTGGTAGAGTTTTGTACTTAGGTCCCTCAGCGACACTGGAGGCTGAGTCCTCAACACTTGATATGAAGCGGGATAGATTAGGTACCTAGGTTTGGTCTCCATTGCATAACGTAGTTCACCGCTCACCCGGACACACGGCTCACCCGGACACCCTTTACCCCATAGTAAATGCGGTTTTTCACAACTTCATATTTTACCCCCTTATGTTAAGCGTAAAGTCTAAGCCTATCTTAGTATATAATATGCCCTGCTAAGTACTTTAACTAGGCTGAGAAGTATTTTAATGTGTGAGAATGTTAATATATATACGTACGTGCGTCGACCAGAGCGTATTTTTTGGTAATGTAGGTAAATAATCATTTTCTGAATATTCCGATCAGGCTACGCTGTTTCTAAAGCTAAGGATTTATACGCTACTGAAAACTAAGCAAAACTTGCTTCTGGTTGCTGATATACCGTGACGTGAAAAATCGTGTTAAGTATGGTGTTTTGGGGTGTCCGGGTGAGCCGTGTGTCCGGGTGAGCGGTGAACTACGTTATATATTTCCGCAACTAGGTTCAGACCAAAATAGTTCTACCTATCACTACCAAAAGTTTTCACAGTCAAGCCAATACTCGGAATTTTAGGTAAACAGATGAATGATTGCCCTCTCAATCGAAACGAAATGCAATCGAATTCTCAAAATTTCGTTTAGCGAATAGTTGAATGCGTTATTGATGAGAGAAGTGACCGAAACAACGAAAATAACAGGATTTTAATCACAGGAATTAGCATCTTCATGACTGGCACGATCTCTTTCTATGCGAAATGGGTTTATGAGTTTTCGGCCAACCCATAGCGGGTTTTGGGTTGGCTTGTGGATCGACGTCTTCGACCACTTTGTGGGTTCTGTTAGGTCTAGGAACGCGAGGTTGAAGTGTTCAGCCAACTTCGGAGATCACAGAGCTTCACCTCTGGGTTTTTCTGGATGAAGTGGAATATTGTCTGGAAATCATCCAGGAATTGTTCCCAAGCATATACGCCTTTCATCGTGCTTTCGCTGAGGCGAAGAGAGATCGTGGCGGATCCAGGGGACAAGGAGCATTGCATCAAAGCATTCAACGCGCAGATGGGGCCATAGTATTGCATGTCCTTCTCGCGAAACATTTCTGGGTATGCCGTGTCCAGATCGGGCTGCACAGCAAGCAGAGTGCCATATGAGCATGCTGCTTCATTTTCGGGACTCAGTTGTTCAATAACTCGATCATCGATTCCTTCGTGCATGATCAAGGAGAGGATATTGCCTTGGTCCTCTTCCAGGTTGTACCTGAGCGTCTGTTCGGGGTCGAGTTTGATTCGGTCAGGGAGCATCGCAGTAGTGGGGACGGCCGAATCATTGATATCCACGACAGGTGCGGATCGCCGCGCCCACACTGCCCCGAACACAACATCATTTGTATCGAAGTGCCAGGAGACCGCGATAGCGAAAGCTACTCGAATCTTGTTTGTAGCAGTGAAATCATCGTTGTTGACGTTGAGATGTCCAGTAAGTTCTCGGCTTTCAACATACTCCATCGATGGATCCAACACGGGCGGAAAGACTCTACCATCGAACCCTGCGAACTTTTCAGCCCAAAACTTACGCTTAACGGCGCTTAAGTTTGTCGACCAGCGAACGAATGGGGCAAAGTGCCTCAAATTCACCTTCTGGCCATAGTATGCATTGGAGATGTCTCGAAAGAGGAGGGGTAAAGATTGGCCATCGTAGATAGCATGATGTATCAGCATGACAAGCCGGTTTTTTTGAGCAGCGACCCGCACCAGGCGCTTTCCAAGTCCCCAGACATCCACGCCAGGCTGATATTGAGCCATATTGGGTCCATCAAGATCATCCAACGGAATCTTCTCTCTCATAACCGCTTGTATATAGTTTTCCTTCGCCACTTCGACGATGCGCGTTCGGAGAATTACGTTGGAAGCGACTGTCATTTCCCATGCAAGTGCGAGCTGGGCTAAATCGACATCGGACGGCAATTTGAATTGCAGGCGAAGTGTATAATTGTACCCCAATTGGATAGGAACAATAGAGGCATCAAGCTGAAGCGAGGTGACAGGATAGGCATCCTCGATCAAGTCCCGAGGTACTTGACACTGATCTGCGATGGCACAAAGAATATTGTCGACCTTCAGTTGATGGTCGGATAGAAGCTCAAATGGTTTTATCTCTTCTACCGTCTCGGGAATGTCTGTCGTGATGTTCTTGCAGAGCGTGGAAATCGTCTTGTGGCGGAATATGTCCGGAACCGCCAAGAAGTGTTGCTCTTGACGCGCAAGTGATACCAATTTCATCGCCGCAAGAGAATCGCCACCCAAGGAGATCCAATCGTCATCTCTTCCAACTTCATGCAACTCTAGCTTTAGCACATTGGCCCACAGTCTCTGCATCTTCTCTTCCGTTGCTGTCAAGGGCATGGCCCTCTCCTTATTTTCAAGGCCGAAATAAGCGTGTATATGTGCACGCGGAAGTAAGTTGAATTGCTCTCGCAAGCTCTTGCGGTCAGTCTTTCCTGTCGCTGTTGAGGGAATGTGACTGATGGAGACGAAGGCCTCCGGGATCATATAGCTAGGCAATCTTCCGCGAAGCAGTGACTTGGTTTTGCGGATTCGATCCTTGAAACTCGGATCTGGTGTTAGGAAGAGTTCGGTAGTAAACTGAGGAACGTCCCCTGTGACAATGAAGGCAGCTAGAGACTTTGACTGTCTACCGGCCGTGACAGCTTCAACAATGACTTCATTGTCATCTCCCAGGGCTGCTCTTGTTTGGTGTTCGACTTCTTGAAGTTCGATGCGCTGACCATTGATTTTCACCTGCGTATCCTTGCGGCCGACGAAAAAAAGAGAGCCATCAGGAAGGCAACGAACCATGTCGCCTGTTTTATATAACTTTTGTTCGGCATCCTCCGAAACAGGAAGCCAATCTGGATTTGAAAAGTACGATCTTGCTGTTTGATCAGGCGCATTGATATAACCGTCGCTCAGGCTGGGCCCTTTGATCACAAGCTCTCCGACCGAGCCAATTGGGACGAGAATGTTATGGTTGCATTCATCAACCACCCAGCAGGTGACGGCATAAGGAAAGCCAATGTTTGAAGGGGATGCCACCTTTCCATAGTCGGATTGGATAGTCGTGCATGCCGCACACTCCGCCGGGCCGTACACGCCTATGACATGGACGTGTGGTGACCACATGTCAATGTCTCTCCTGGTGAGAAGCTCTCCTCCCAGGACAAGATGTTTCAGAGTCAGTAGCTCGATGGGATTGAGTACACGAGCCAAAGAGGGAGTAAAGAAGGCCCAATTGACCTGCAGTTTCTCCATTGCTTCCATGAGGTTGTTTTCGCGATCCGATTCTGACGGAATACAAAGGCATCCTCCAACCAGGAGCGACCAGAAATGCTCCAAAAAGCTGACGTCGAATGCGAATGACGCGAAGTGTAAAACTCGAGAAGCAGGGCTTAGATACAACTGCTTATAGCAATGTTGGATGCCGAAAACCAGCGCCTGGTGAGAAACGATAATACCCTTGGGTGTACCAGTGGATCCTGATGTAAAGGCGACATAGGCTGGTTGATCAGGAGACACCTTTGGCAATTCCTGGTCCGGAGGTGATGTCGCTAGCAAACTCTCATTCACTGTAAGGATTCTCAAATCCTCACCCAACTTCATCGCCAGGTCCAACTGAGATTCACCTGCTAGCACAATCTTGGCATTGATATGATGGCACATGTGCTGCAGCCGAGTCAGCGGACTCTTTGGCTCTAGGAAACAAAAGACGCCACCGGCTTTGGAGACTGCGAGCATAGCTATGGCTGTCCACAGCGACCGACTAAAACACAGCGACACGAAACCTCCTGGCTGGAGCCCCTTCAGCACCAAAACTCTGGCTAAAGCAGAGGATTTGTCGTTCAGCTCCCTATAAGTCAGATCCCCGTCCCAGGAGCAAACCGCAGGAGCATCACCTTGCTCCAGGGCTCGCTGATTGAAGACATCCTGTATGCAGATGGGCGTCGACTTGGGAGTTGGGAGTTCTCGACACAATGTAGCCTTGGGACTTCCGGACTTGTCAATAGTCATTTTGTCAACTGAACCTGGTCAGGGTGATAACAATGTAGCTGTACTGGGATGAAAGGGGATATCAAGAAAGAATAGTTGTACACTAGCAAACCCGCTAACACCCTTGGAGTCTTGGAACTTTGTGTCGAGACATGGAGCGGTAACTTACCGCCTGGACAGGAACACACTGAGCGATCCATTCCCTTTTCCTGCATAGTCAGGAATTGGGCATTCCTGGCATTACGGTTGTTGTAACACTGTGTATCTGAACTTTCTTCTTTCTATCAACCTTGTTCATCAAAAGATTGGTTCCGCTTGACGTTCTTCCCTCACTAACCTAATTCACCGCTGGAAATAATATTGTGGATATGCTTATAGAAATTGATAGATCCATTGCCTGCTCGATGCAATAGATCTATGGACTCAACCCCACGCTATTTTCCGGTGTAATACTCTGTTTTGATGGAATCATGGAAAATGTCACCAGGGGGGTAAATACGATCCCATACAAGCCCATTTTGACAGTCGGAACAAGTGACCCACTACTTCCAGTGGTGCCCCCATCCTTCCGCAGATTCAGAGCATGTCTTTCCAAAATTCGATATTAGGAAAATGCATGGATTCCTCGCCTCTTTTGACCTGTAAAATTGACATCATGGCGGTGTGACAAATTGAACCATTCATTGCATACACAAGTTCTATCTCTACTCTACCTATCCGATCATCAAAGTGCCTGGAACCAGACCAAATGCACGATACATACGTGTATTATAATCTCGGTCCCCTTTATATTTTTTAAGTTTAGGTAGACGGCAAGAGAACTAGGCCAACATGCCGAGGTGCCTTTCTGGTGATATCTCGGATCGACAACATCCATAAAACCCCATCCTGGCGTTGGCGCGCAGGCCTAGATGCCATTTGGCCAAGGATTGAGCAAAGTGAAGAGAAGGATCCCCTTCCCGATCAGGTTTCTTTTAGTGGGATGTAGCTCAATCATATTGATGTATGGGAATGCCGCAGCTCTTCCTTTCAACTATACCAGCAGGGTTACACTTATACGAGGGTCTACCTTTTGCGTACAAAGATTCATGGTATATATCAGCTAGGTTGGAACTTGGTCACTGTGCGGCTATACAATGCATTGAGAGATACATGCTATGAAGGGTAGGTGCAGATGCGCCCTGGAGGTACAATCAGAAATAGTTTTCAACCAAACCATCAAGATCTATTGACAATCACTCGAACAGAAATACAAAATATGGAATCGAGTATTCTGGAAATTGATGCTTCTCTCAAACAATAGGAAGCAGCCGACCTCGAATGGTTTGGCCCTTGCGAAGTCTTTCGGTATATCAACTCAGCTCAAGCTTTGATGGAAATTTCTTCCTTGGACTCGGTGCCAACTTGCAATGTCATCTTCTTTGTCTCCAACAACTCCTTCACATGCGGGTTCAACCAGTATTGGCTTAAAACAGATGGATCAATATCCTTACTGCCGGCAATGACCCCAAGACAGTTCCGCGACCCACAGTTGCACTTGAATGGTTGAACCATGTCCCATTCGGTACTTGGGTAGAAGAAGGTCAACTCGTCGCCAACTGATAGTGGCCGGTCTCGTGACACGCGGACCTCGAATGCTGACATGTCAAATTCGAGAGAAGGAGAGCAGGAGTGATTGCAGTAGACGAGGTCGGAGCACAGCTCAATATTTAGGCCTGGTCCGGTCTGGACAGATGTATAGGTCTTTTGCGGTGCAGGAATGGCTGTGGTGATCTTGCTGAAGATTGCACCGGCAGGCAATGCCACTAGGGAGCGGGCGCTTGCTGAAAACGGTGCCCCTTTGATGACCTGGAGTGACTCCGGGTGACTAGGTTGCTTCCAGGTGGGGGTGAATTCAGACATGGCGATGTGTTCTACTGCGCTATTAGCGAAGTTTGGTCAGATAGGTAACAGACTTACTCGACGTTCCAGTTGGCTGTTGCTGAAGGAGTATGAGGACCAAAGTCGAGGTATATGAATGTGTAGCTCAATGAAACTACAGAATACAATGAGATTCAGGATGCGATAATAGAAGTATCGAGGTAGTATTTATCTCACAGGAAGATGAACGAGTAATTTACTCTAATATCCAAAAGAATATGATTCATCGAGCGCGGTGTCCACAAGCGGGCCAAGGCAATCGAATTTCCTTTTCGATACAGCAATTTTACTACCATTGCTCAAAATCGGTGTAGGACGTTTGCTTCGTGAGGATGTGCGATAATCTGCCGCGTCCTGCAGAGGGGGCAAATAATTCAGTCGTTCATTCGTCATTGTGGGACCACACCCTGCAACTCTTTCAGCCTCTTCAGCTGAAAATTTCAGGCTTTCCTGTATCCTCACTCTGCAGATGGATTTTCTCGAATCACATCCAAATCCCAACAAGAAAACAAATAACAGTAACACGTACTTCGACAAAAGTATTTACCCTTCAAGGTTATGCGCGTAATTATCAACCTATTAGCGGCAATCCTGTGAATTCACAGGCTAAAGTGTCTACTGTGGGTCCCCGATAGCGCTAGTTGCTCTAGAATAAGCAATACGATTCATCGCCAGCCACTTATTTACTAATGCACGTACTTAAGTACAGTAGGAGCCTCGTGCAGCACCAAGATACATCGCATTCTGTGGAGTTATTCAGGTACTAATGCAAGCCCCATCATGCTGTGCCACCAAGATACATCGCGATCTGCAGTTATTCAGGTACTAATGCAAGCCCCATCATGCTGTGCCACCAAGATACATCGCGATCTGCAGTTATTCAGGTACTAATGCAAGCCCCTCATGCTGTATCACCGAGATACCCTCGCGATCTGCAGTTATTCAGGTACAAATGCAAGCGAGGGTTTCCGTGGGACTTTACCATATCTTACGTACTCAACTACAGACTGATGTTGTCGCACTATTATACGACGCCACAATGAAAACAGAAAGTGGACATAGGAAAGAGATCTAGCTTTTAATAACGCAAAATGACCAGCGTCGCGCATGAATCTATAAGATCTCCACTGTGGGTCGGTCGCCAGACAAATAGCTAGCGGGTTTCAGCTCGAGTGGCGCTATTCTAATTCTATCGTTAATCTGTAAACTATTTTCTGCCTAGGACAATCCAATCTGCGAAGCCCGTGGATGGACATGTCGGGATGTTGACGGCACCGTCAAATTTCGGTGAAAAATGATGGGATATCTTCCAGGGTCCCGTGTAATATATCTACGCAACATATCTCATTATTGAGAGCTGGAGGATTCTACATGCCTTACTGTTAATTCTTCCAATATATTTCTTCCAAACCCTATTTCCTCTTCCGGCTTGCTACCTAGCACGGATAATCGTCCATATACAAGGGGAAAGCCGGAAGAAATGCTCTACGAGACCGAGAAAGTGCCTGAAGCTAGTCCTTCAGAACGAAAAATTTGCCGAAGTCAAACATGCGGGCCGCAAACAAATGGTACGGTTCTGGAAGCTATGAGGGCGAAATTGTTACAGCGACCGCGAAGGTACCATTCTGAACCATTTTGTGTGATGGATATTGGCTATGTCTACAAAGAGTATCAACGATGGACTAGTCTCCTACCTGATGTCAAACCATTTTATGGTTAGTCTTCCCAGAAAGTCTCTCTTATTGCTTTCTTTTTTTTACCTATGCCTTCCTTTCCTGCTATAGGGACTAACAAATGATTTAGCCGTCAAGTGCAATCCCGATGCTCATATCATCAAACTTCTGGCCGCATTGAACAGTGGCTTTGATTGCGCATCACAAAATGAGATGAAACTGGTGATGTCGCAAGGAGTAGAACCAGAAAGGATAATATTTGCAAACCCGTGCAAGAAAATGTCCGACTTGGAATTTGCTCGTCAGTCTGGGGTGAGGAAAATGACATTCGATAATAAGGCAGAACTCCACAAAATTCGGCAGTGGTTCCCAAATGCTCAATTGATCCTGAGAATTTCGGCTTCCGATCCATCCGCCACGTATTCGTTGGGTTCCAAATTTGGTGCATCTTCATCGACCTCGGTGAAGCTTCTGGAATACGCAAAGTGCTTAGGTGTCTCTGTGATTGGAGTGAGCTTTCATATTGGCTCCAATGCAAAAGACCCAACTGCATTCGACAAGGCCATTCAAAATTCTCGCGAGGTTTTCGACGCTGGGCAACGTATCGGCCATGAAATGCGACTGCTAGATATTGGTGGTGGCTTCTCAACCCATAGCTTCGTTCCTATGGCTAGCTCCATCCGGCAGTCTTTCGAGAGATACTTTAGTGGTATCAATGTTGAAATCATGGCAGAGCCTGGGCGTTATTTTGCGGCAGGCGCTCTGACTGTGGCTTGCGCGGTCATTGGCCGGCGAGATGCCACCGAAAATAATGAGGATCAGGAAAGTCGACACATGATTTATCTTAATGATGGTGTCTACGGTACTTTCCTCTGCAATATCTTTGAGCCTGGTCCTCAGCCAAAGATTCTTCGCGCGTCAGGAAAGTTCTATCCTCTCGACAGCGAAGGTGAATATGACAGATACACGGTATGGGGACCAACATGTGATGGGACAGACTGCGTGGCCCAATCTGTGGCCCTGCCAAAATCCCTCGAGGTTGATGATTGGCTTTATTTTCCTGATATGGGTGGTAGGTTTTCTTTTCCCTGCGTCCTGTCTGGATGTTTATGTTGTTGTTCATGGGCTGATATAACATGCACAAGCATATTCGACATGTCTCTCAACTAGTTTTAATGGGTTCCATTGCGAGAGAGAAACCGTGTACGTGTCTAGTGACCCTGCGGCAGATATTTATCTCCGACCAAATTGCCACTGGAAGGCCTCAACAATTTGAATGCTCCTTCGACTGTACATGCCAAGTGCAGATGATTGTAGTTCAAATGGTGTTTGCATTCCTGAAATAGTGAGATATCTAGGTTTTGACAGATACTGTGCCCAGCTATATATCTTACAAACTCATTGCATACATGCGTTACTAGTCCGACTATTTGCCATTATCAAATCCTACTTCTGCCTGTGACGAACCTGGTCCTCGATGTCTGATGCCCGATGTCTAATATATTGGAAAACTTAGCATTAGATCATCTCAGCCAAACAATGTAGGTACAATCATAAAAGGTCTGAATTGCTAAAAGGGCACTAGCAGAAAATTCGTATTAGCTATGAATAACACGACTAATCTTCGGATGAATATCTCCTGCATCCGGTCTCCACCTATCCTGCTGCGTTCAGACACGATGACCGATTTCTTGATGCCCAGCGTTGATGCCTGTACATTTTGTCACACAATAATGCGGCGCTAATGCACAGTAGGGCTAACATTTGATTTTAGCCAGCCAAAGAAATCCTGAGCAGCCCGCACCAGAGCTGAAAGATAGTTGTCATATCTGTACTATCAAAACTTTGTTCAAAGCTAGTCTGCTCTAGGACCAGATGGCGAGAAACACGAAGGAAGACGGAAAGCGGCGGCGACGATCCGCCGTGACAAAAAAGATACGTCAATTAGCAACTGACCGTAATATTGATTTTTGGCCGCCTTGACGGAGCCTGGCTGGTTCGCATGAAGATCATCTGTCTCGTGAAACCCGCTGTCCGCTCCCTATAGTAGGATAGATTTCACTATCCTACTCAATCAGGCTAAGTCTCTCTAATATGAGCTATGCATTGGGCACCAGTCTGATCGCCCGTGACGATAGACCTTTGGCTATTTAAACACCCCGGTCATTCCTTCCTCTACTTGCAAATTCCAACTCCGTTTACTCTTTTCAGTCCCTTTGAGCCTTTTCCGTTTCCGATCAAGATGACCAAAACTCCAGTTCTACGCATTGGCGAAGGCCTTCGTAGACACTCGGTTATGCTCGATCGCAAGCTTTGGGAGAATGACCCGATCTACTTCTTTAAAGTTCTTCCACCCTATATCAGCAAGTACGCCCAGCGTGCAGATGATGCCTCATTCCAAGCGCAGATTGATGTGTTTGGAAAAGACAATGTCGGCGCGATGCCCGGCGCTTTGGGACCAAGGGGAAACTTTGCTGCAGTCACCTTCGCGGAGAGCTTCCCAGACAGATTGGCTATGCTGGCCTACACGAATGAAGTCTTGAGTTTCTATGAGTGTATGTGATTTCCTTTGCCTTGTCGTAATACAAGTATGTTCGCTGACGAGTTATGTCCATGAAGGCTTTGAAGCACAGATGACGGAAATGGTGAGCTACCCACCCCCCGCCTGTTCTCCTGTCTCATCTCTAGCTGATGGGACTATGCTTTGACTCTAATTCGCCGCTAATTCTCTTTTCCTAGTTGGGCGCTAATCTTACTGCGAAACCTGTCCCCAAAGATCCCAAGTTTGACAACCCAACGTGGCAAGAAAACTACAAGAAGACCATGGCCAAATGGCCAAAGTTTCTCGACGAGTTGGATCCTAAACTCGGACCCAAATGCGTGAAGTCCCTTGTCGCGCTGGTCGAAGGAATCGATATGGAACCCAAAATGGCTCACTACAAGACAATGAAAGAATACGCCATGGATCGCACAAACTACATCGCCTGGCCGTAGGTCATACCCTGGTCTCAAGCCCCCGGACTTTTCTTTACTAATCGGTTCAACCCAGGGTGGCATGCGACAACGCTGAGTTCGGTTCCCAGTTGAATTTGACACAGGACGATCTGAACTCTGTTCGAGATCTATTCATCCCTCTTTGGATGCATTCATGCTATGTCTACGACTACTACCACTATGATAAAGAGGCAGAGATACATTCTACCTATGGCAAAGGTCGCAGCCAGATCAATGGAGTTCCCCTACTCCAGAGGCTGAAGGGCTTGTCAGTTGATGAGTCCAAGGCATGGCTCAAGCAGAGGTGCTTTGAGTTGGAAAAGGAATATATTCGTCGCAAAGAGGATTACTTCACAGAGAACCCTCCCGACGACGTTCCAGAGGATATACTCCGCTGGTTCTTAGCTCAAGAGGATCTCGCCACCGGATTCGCAATCTGGTGCGCGACGACGTATCATAACCACCCTCCTTTTGGAGAGGGGTATGCCGCCCCATACGAGAAGCGCCGCAATGAAGGAGCTCTCTGGTTCGACAGTGTGACCGACTCCGACCGACTGATGACTGGCGGATTTGAAGTCAAGTACGCAAATTGAACGGAAAAAGAGACTCCCAATCAGTCTCAGACACTAGGGAAGATGGCCAGAGAATAACATCGCTATTCTCTGTGTGCGGGCCACTCCTTTCGGGATAGTTTGTTTTATCGAATTCATATGACGATGGTTGCAGTATACATTTATGTAGCTAGTCAGATCAATTTATAGTCCTGATGTCAGCATCTGCTCCTTATAACTATACTCTTGGCGTAAGCCAATAATTCCAATCTCGGGTCATAATTAGTGCTTACTAGTATTTGCTTCAAATTAATCTCGTGAGCAGACGAGAGCGGTTAGGTGGGATCATTAATCAGTTGGGCTCAACAAACTAGGAGAGATTTGTTCGAGACGGCAATTTCTCATCTAGTCATGTAAAAGGCAGTATCTAGAAACTGGTGAATCGACTAGGTACGGGGAAAGTAATTTTTATTTGGGAGTAGAACAACGTATTTAGAACAATGTATTTAGATTCAGGCAAAGACTCAGGACAAGACTGATTCTTGGGATTGTAATGCACAGCTTCTCCGTTAATTGGCATGACCGAAACACGATTGAATCGAAGGGTCTCGACAATCAAATCGTCTAGCTTCTGAGTCCCCGTGCAAAATGTGTATTCCTTGCTTGATGTACATAATTCTTGCGGGACACGAGCTGGGTGCATGCTGGACGCCCTCCGCATGCACACTCCATGCTAGATTTCTGCAGCCATGAAGTGTTGCCATTTGCCACAGCTCCTTAGCTGAAAGGACCTGCAGTTCCCTGGCCCCGGTGTGCTTCCTGCAAGGACACCGACGACGCGGAACAAGGTCTCGAAGGGGCAACTAGCTACGATGAGTAGGAATCTTCGGGCAGCTGAGCAAGGACCTTGCTACGTATTCCATGATGCAGCTAAGAAATTCGTCACCCTTCACGCTTTTGAAACGTCTAGCTCCTTATGGCCTGCAGGTATAGGCTGTCATTTCAGTGTTCATTTTTAATTCGCTGTATATAGCTTGTGTCAGAAAAATTGTGAGATTATCTGTAGACAAAGACATGCAAGCTGTGTCACAGCAATAATTAACGCTGATATCTCAACACGTAAGTTAGGCACATGTACCTTTTTGGTGCGATTCCACTCAGCATTGCCCTTATCTACGTCCCCACATACAGTTACACAGCATCATCCCCACAGCAGTTACACGGCATCAGCTAGAAAAGCATGTGGCGAACTCGGCAGTGGTATCTTACCACTAGTAACATGCTTATTCATCGAGTACCCACATTTCTTTGCTCTTTGTATGGCAGGTATATTGACAACAGCGGAGTTAGACGTAGTCTCTGTTCCATCCCTGACCCCACCGGGTTCGGCGGGTTGTTCCCCGAGGAGGGCGGAAGAACTACGGAGCCTCCGCTATATTAATGCTGAAGGATACAATCCACTCGTTTTTCGGTCTCAATTCGCTAGTTCTCATACATAGGTATGCATACACCTAGCCGATAGTTCGTCCGAATGCCCGATTAAGTAATTATAGGAGAATACAATACCCGGAATCTCTGCTCTAAAGTGCAAATCGCTCACGTATTTCGATTGTCCTACTCGGCGTCCCCCCCACCACCTACTGTGCGCTATGTGGACGACTTCCCTTTGCTTATGTCCCGTTCAGCTTCTCCTCTTCCTTTTTTGAGCTCAGGGATCATCTCACCCGATTCCGTCAGGCACCAGCCCATTACAGTTAGTCCACCTTCATGCTGCTCACCAGTTCCAGATCTCTTGTATTGTTACCTCAATGCTGGCTACGGCGATAGGATATGATTCGTCCGCTTACGGCCTAACTAGGTAGGTCGCTCGCTCCATAGTGCCTCGGCT
Organism: Penicillium simplicissimum; assembly: GCA_024706585.1. NCBI lineage: Eukaryota > Fungi > Ascomycota > Eurotiomycetes > Eurotiales > Aspergillaceae > Penicillium > Penicillium simplicissimum. The sequence goes on along the minus strand of JAMZTW010000129.1, from coordinate 2,385,072 downwards.
GCGGATATGGCTTGCTAACCATGCCGTCGTTGGGGAGTTTGATTTCTCTCCCTCGTCCCGGTCTGGCACGCAACTGTTCCATTGATCTCTCTGAGAAACTTCTTGCATATTCCTGTCTCGACGCACGTCTCCCGCCCATCGGGAGATAGCTTCCTCCCTTCCTACCGCCGCGCGAGCAATCGTCATGGTTTCTACCTGTCGCTACTTCCAATGCCCACCTTGCTTTCACTTTAGTACCTAGTCATTCAAAACTACCTCTACCTAAGTACCATTCATAAGATCATTCTCGGTCTTGCTCTGTAGCAGTGGACGAAGGCTACTGCCCAGCGCAGTAACAGCCGGGCAATAATATTGTGAGAATTTGGAAGCTTGGAACCTTGCTATGTTGCAGTCCCAAGTCTAGATCTCAAAGTGATGCGTTTGAGTGTGTGATAACCATCGCAAGCTGAGTCATTCAGACATCCAACTAGAATATAGTTTTAAGTTGAGATACGGAGGTTCGATACAATTTGTAACCCTTAACATGTTTTACTTTTGAAGCTTCAACTTTGAGAAATCAGAATATCATAGATCCACTGCTATATACAACCGAACTGTAACCGAGATCTAGCAAATGTGTAATGTTTCTCCCGTCTTCCTATACTATTGGTTTCCACAGTAAAACTACCAACTAAGCCAGGACAATAATTTCACGACGAAAGGGTTGACCGTCTTGGATAAAATCACGGAGAGCGGTCCTTGTGCCCAGCTGAGACTGCCGCTTCTTTGGTTGGATGGGCTAGCCCAGAGGTTGAAGTCAATCACCCCAACGCTTGTTGCATGTTCGTAATATTGACGGAACTTCACATCCGCCTCAGTATTCCCAGACAACTTGTAGACCTCTTCCATTCGGAATCGGGGGTCACACAGATGCCAGGTAACATATCCGTGAACGAAGGCACGAACGGTAGCCTCGACTTTTGGATTTTTTCCCTTGAACACATTAACTAGCTGTTCGCAAGATTCAATGGAATCTGAAGTCAATTGTTCGAAGGCAACTTCCCAGGGGATTCCATGGCAGTGAGTTAAGTTGCTGACCAAGTTGATCTGATCTCTTGGGCTGTCGAATTCTTTGTAGAACGAGATCAAATCGTTGCAAAAGGTAAGCTGCGGCTCGATTTGTGCAACTGCCGTAACAATTTCTTCGAAGACGACCTCTTCGTTAAACTCCGAGCTGGGGAAAAGGGTAGCGCTGGAGATGCCTCCTAGTCCGTTCAGACGACGAAGGAAATGCGGGAAGTATTTCGATCCAGGGAAACCGCCGAAATCGTTTTGCTCAATCCAGCAGCCTTGAAAGAAGTCCAGCGTGCTTCTAAAGATTGTGATTGCACAGAAGCCGCCGTAATAGCCCAAGAAACTTGACAGATGAGCATTCATGCGTTGCCAGAACAGATGCTTTTGAGGCTTCCCTTTGATCAAGTCTTCGCAGAAAGTGGTCATCTGTGCGTTGGGCCTGGCGCTAGAATCATCCAGCATGATGATATATGCGAAGTACACAGATACGCCGACCATGACGTCAAGTGGACACTTGGCCCAGCAGTACACAGTGACGAGCGTGCTAGTTCGCATGACAGCCTGCAGCTTCCTGGAACTGACACTCAGAGCAGCCTTCTCAACTGGCTGGTCAAAATGCTTTGCCGTGTGGGAATAAACATATCGTAGACTTTCGAGACGTTGTTCATGACTGAATAAGTCGTCGTGGTAATCTATCGTTTCCAAGAACTTGGCCAGCGCCGCGATGTACTCGTTGAGCGGGAATCGCTTGGTTGTCATTGCACTTGACATCTTGATGGTCGTGGAAGAAATGGATAAGGTCGTTCAATTCCAGGCTGGGGATCTTTATTCGAAGCTTTGTTCTAGATAGAAGAATTCTGAAGCGACAAAAAAATACCTTCCGGCAAAGCCATGTTATATCCACAGGCTTTTCAACCTCATACCGGTACTAATCCACCGATATACTCAGCTGAACTTTGGATCGTCAAATGACGCTAATCGGAACCTTGCAGAATATTGCATTTTCTAATACAGAGGCTTACTATACATATGATCTGCAGGCGATTAGCGTCCGATTAAAACCAAGCCAGGGAGTGTGGGGCTAGTAGCTACAAAGGTTGATTACGACGGACAGAAGGACGAAGCTATCTGGATGAGAATGAGACAGCGAGACAAGTATGGAGACTACATTGGCCCATATAATGATCGCCGCATCTATTAGCGCCGTACATATGTGCCTATGGGCCCCGGCATGTGATGGAATCTCTATTTTTCTGCTTCTGGTCATCTGAGCCTCTGAAGCAGGCGGTTGTGCGAATCAGTAGTCACGATAATAATAATATAACTAAATACGAACACACACATTCTCATTTTCTCACTGCGTTCGTATCCACCCTTTTGGGTTTCCAGATCCCCGATGTGGGATGATAACATCCACACGTTACTGCATCCGCGGCTGGGAGATACATGAGCACCTCAGGGGTGGAGACCTTTTTACCACCCATCAGTCGGAACCTCGCGCATACGTGACTTTGTGATCTTTGTAATAAAATATCCTTATAAACGCCTTTGTAGACCTGCTCTGGGATTATCATCCTCCTGGTTTACTGTCAACGACGTCGAGCATTCAGTTGTTTCGTACTATTTGTCATTGTTTCTTAATATGTCCACCAGTACAATGCTGGGCATCATTTCAAGAGTTGACCACAATCTTTTGGCAATTCTGGGGATTGTTGCGGCTATTTTGGTGGCTTATCTTGTGCTCAATGCTGCATACAACCTCTTCGTGCACCCCTTACGAAACTTCCCTGGGCCGAAGCTAGCAGCTATCGGCCCTTTCTATGAATTTTACTACGATGTCGTGAAAGACGGCATGTTTTTATGGGAGATGGAGAGACTGCACCAAGAATACGGTTCGAAGCCCCTAAGCCCGTCACAGATTTGTTATCTAACGATGACGCTCTCTTTCACAAGGCCCAATTATTCGAGTGAATGCGAATGAGCTTCATATCCGTGATCCACACTACTACAGTATCGTGTATGCTGGCAACCATCGCAAAACGGACAAATATTACGATGCAGTGGCCGCGTTTTCGGTTCCGCGAGCCACCCTTGCTACCATACATCATAAAGTCCATCGGGCGCGACGCGCCATCCTGAACAATTACTTTTCAAGGGCTGCCGTTAACCGAGTTGAGCCCGCTATCCACGAGAAAATTGACCGGTTGTGTTCGAGGTTAGAAGAGACCATGCATCGCGGACAGATTGCTGATTTAGACGCTGCATTCGCCGCGCTCACCGCAGACATCGTGACGACGTATTTCTATGGCCAAAGTGTTGATTACCTCGGGAATGAGGACTTCAAATTTGAAGTTAGAGAAGCCATTTTAGGCCTCATTCAATTCTATCATTTTACCAGATTCTTTCCTTGGGTCGCAAATACCATCAAGAAGTTGCCTATTCCGATCATGCGATTGATTCATCCCGGGGCCGCATATCTGGTCTCCTCTCAAGAAGAGATCAAAGACAACATTCGAAAGTCTTTGGGCAAGGACAACGGAGATAAGTCACCAGCTAAGTCTGTCATCATGCAAGCACTTCAAGACCCGAATATTCCCCCCGAGGAGAGGGAACTTGACCGTCTGGCGGACGAAGGCACGACGGTCATTTTTGCAGGCACAGAAACAACGGCAAGAGCTCTCAGTGTTGGCATGTTTCATATCTTGAACAATAAGACCATTCTGAACAAGTTGCGTGATGAGCTAAATACTGTGCCGGGTGTATCGAACGGTGTATATACGCATTCTCAACTGGAGTGTCTCCCTTATCTTGTGAGTATTTAGCCCCATTCTACATCGGATTTTTTTCTTCGGTTCTTCTCCCACGGGCCCTCCGTAAAGGCAAGAATTTTGACAAGTTTTAGACCGGAGCAGTTCAAGAGAGTCTTCGACTTTCCCATGGTCCGGCAATCCGTCTCCCCAGAGTTGCCCCTGACCAGGTCCTGAAGTACGGTGACTATGTCATACCCCAGGGTGTATGTTCTTTCGTTTCATGATATACTGTGGGCTTTCAACTGATGCGCGTATAGACCCCGGTCAGTCTATCTACTGTCCTTGTCCACCTGGACCCGTCCATATTTCCAGACCCCCTTCGCTTTGACCCAGACCGCTGGGTTAGGGCGTCGAGGGAGGGCGTCAACCTTGATAAGTTCATTGTTGGCTTTACAAAGGGAACTAGACAGTGTGTGGGAATCAAGTAAGATCTAATGCATCATAACCCTCTTCACAATCCGGACTTTATCCCAAGTACAAGCACTGATGGAATGCCTTTGCTGTTCTAGCCTGGCCTACACGGAAATTTACCTGACTTTTGCCCGGCTGATTCAAACATTCAATATGGAAATCCATGACACCACGGAAGATGACCTCATTGTGCACCACATTCGACTGACTGGAGCACCAAAGCAAGGGAACGGGGAGGTGAAGGTGAAAGTTAAGGAAAAGCTGTAGATCCCTGGAGCTTGGATTGTTCCTGGGTGTTCGGATTGTTATGCTGTAGATGGAGTGAATATTTGGCATTGGTATCTTCAGGTATTTCGGATCTTGTTAATATGAAAATTGTCTAAGTTATCTCGCATGAGCTATTCTGTCGTCTGCTCCTGGTAATCAACTAGTGAGCCGCGGGATTTCGCAACCGTATGTGCAAAGCTGGGTGTTCATCCGTCGACCCTTTCCCACTGTTTTCACCAAGGACAGATTGTATTATGATTGCCTCGGGATATTAGCTGGATTGAAATCGCTCGAGCTGGACCCCGAGCTATGTCAATCTGATCCAAGAAGCCCGTGAATTGTTTCTACCTACCCTGCGCCAAGTCAGTATCCACTTCTGGTAATTTTGTTAGAGGCTTTACATCTGTACTTTTGTATGTAATTTACTTCTGGACTACCTGTGACAGAGTCACCCACACCGCCTGCACGCGTCAAGCGGTTGGCAACTTGGCGTCGATTTAAAATCAAGTTCACCGCCTCGCACGCGCCGATCCGCACGGGATAGCTGAACGGGGGGAACCGGGAACGAGGCACCAAGTAATTGTGCAAACTCAATTGTGTGATGAGTCCTAGTATCAGCCATCATTTTCAGCTACGCCACTGCTCTCTACGGAGATACGGTATAGAATTCCTCATACAGTACCCGCCTGACCCACTACATTACCGCTGTTATGGACGATCTAATGCATCGCTCGATCTAGGCCGATCCTGATCATCATCACCTTGGAACGGAGCACGATGTAATTGTGCAAACTCAATTGTGTGATGAGTCCTAGTATCAGGCATCATTTTCAGCTACGCCACTGCTCTCTCCGGAGATGAGGTATAGGATTCCTCATACCCGCCCGGGCCCGATCCACTACACTACCACTGTTATCATTTATGGATGATCTGATGCATGGCTCGATCCGTGCCGATCGCTGATCATCATCACCTGGGTATTAGACTCGATATCATTGGTCCATATCAGCTAGCCACTCGCCGAGAATTTATGCACAAGCTAGGTAAAGGTGTAGCTAAATCTAATCTAGCGCCCACACTACTGCCTTGAGACTCTGCGATTCCCTTGAAACAAAAACATACGATCGCATGTTGCATAAAAAACCGCTATTGATTCTGTGCTTGATGCTGAAAGTACCTGGATTTATCCGTACCAATTGCGCTAGTCAGTATATGTGCTTGGAACAGAGACCTATCACTTATTGAACACTGCCAGATTTGAAACATGGATTCTTGTAACTTTCTACATGATCGTGTACCCGCTGTTCACAGAATATCAAGTGTGGATCACCTACCTAGCACGGTACATCGCGTATGGGCTTCGAGACACCAGGGTTGTAATATTGATCTGTGTGCATGGCGACAAGGCGAGGTAGTTGAAAAAGTAATAACAAGAAGCTAAGAACTGAATTCTGTGATATCTTCTTACCTCTTGTCAGCCAGCCACTATACAGACACCCTGTGAACTCGATTATGGACGTTTATCGAACCCTCCCTAATTTCAAGTTCCTCCCTGGTTTAGAGGTATTCTGCCATGTGGAATTCAGGATAATCGGGACACTTGTCCTGGTCGGGTTCGGGATTTATTGGGTCTTTTCTGTGTTTTACCTCGCAGTCCTACACCCACTAGCCAAATTCCCTGGTCCAAAACTAGCGGCTGTCTCTGGCTGGTGGTTGGTTTACCACGAGTGGTTTCTGGGGAAGTCTCTCACGGATATTTTGTTTGAATTGCATAAAAATCACGGTACGGTAGGATGCTGAGCAGTTTGCGATGCTATTCCTCTCCCTCGTCCTAAAGGGAAAGTCAGGCTAAGGTGAAAAATCAGGACCTGTTGTTAGATATGGACCCAATCTGGTATGTTGTACACTCCGCGAGAGATATCCAGAATGAGGAACTAATTCGCCTGTAAAGTTGCATTTTTCAACAGCGCAAGCTTACTCGGATATCTACAACGTGAAGTCAAAGTGGGACAAAGACCCCGAAGTGTACAAAGCCATAGTGGATACATCGGCTGTATTCGGGCTCACAAACTACCATTTGGCCAAAGAGCGACGGGACCTTATATGGCCGTTCTACTCTCGACAAAGTGTTGAGCAAATGCAGAAGGCAATCAATCGGCAGGTACGGTAGATAGAAGACCCATTAAAAGCGGACTCACGGAGTGACATTCCTTCCTTTAGATAGGAAACCTCATATATCAGCTCGATCAACAGGGCCAGCAAGGGAAAATGTCCAACCTGTCGATGGCTTTCCGCTGTTTAGCCCAAGACATGGTGGCTGACATATGCTTGGGCACTTCCTTGGAAACTCTCAAAGCGAAAGATTTTGAATCGCCACTACTGCTCGCCCTGGACGAAGGTCTCGAGAGTTATGCCCTTATGAAAAACTTTCCCACGCTGAGAAAAATTCTCTGCTCCGTCTCGTCACTAATCACACTCCCCGGAGAGGCTGAGTATGCTAATTGCGCAAAGATAGTGGCGGACCATGTTATTCGGGGAATTCAGCACCCCCGTACCATTCCCCCGAATACAATGCTCGGCTTCCTCGTGCCGTCAGAATCAAAAACAGCGGAGGCGGTATTACAGCCTAAGCTGAGCCAAGACCAGCTCATTGAGGAGCTTCAGATGTTTGTTATTGGCGGCGGCGAGACTGTAGCCGGCGCGCTGGTCCAGTGCATGAGCGGAGTTCTTCAGAAGCCTGATTTGTACAAGAGTTTGTATGAGGAAATTGTTGAAGCGTGGCCGGCGGTGGATGCACCGGTTCCTCCGGTTGGAGTCCTGGAGAGATTACCGCTTTTGACTGCCGTGATCAAAGAGGGGCTCCGACTGAGCCATGGCGTTGTGGCACCTTTGCCCCGTGTCGTTTCCGCCGAGGGTGCTTGGATTGATTCGCACTATGTACCTGGCGGGACAAGTGTTGGAACATCGCATGTATTCATCCACATGTCACCAGATCATTATTCCGCACCCGAAGAGTTTAAGCCAGAACGGTGGCTGGAGGACTCTTCACAGAAGCATCTGGTTGCCTTTTCCAAGGGCCCCCGCACCTGCATCGGGATTAACCTTGCCTGGTGTCAACTTTATCTTGCTCTGTCCACTCTTATCAGGACTGTCCACATGGACTACACCCCGAGTCTCAATGACTCCCAGATCAAGTGGAGAGATTGCTTCCAGCCGCTGTATCATGGAAAACCACTGCGTGTACGATGTACTCGCATGGAGAAGCAGGGCTAAGCATAGCTTCTGGTGTATCCGTTCATCAACGGCTCCTTAGCAAGGTCGCTGTCCTCAACATCGGATACTGGCTGGAATTGGTTCCTTTGTTTTTTGAACGATGGAATAAAATAAATGATACACTATATCGATGTTAATTTGGATCAGCTTTCCCGGGATGAATGGTCCTAATACAGAATCATTGTTCTTTTTTCTTGATGTACGTGCACAATACTGGGTGGTTATGGCAGGGAGGACCCATGTATATTCCACGCGTCTAACAATTGCAATCGGACCAAAACGGCGTACAAATTATCGATCAGAAAACCATATCAAAGCTGAAGGCAAATTAATGACATCAAAGTTTAACACCGATAGGTACGATCATAATAGGAAAGAGCAGACTTTTGGAAAGGGACAAATACTGGAACTATGTATATAATGTTCAATTGAGTAGTTCACTATTCTGCGGCCTTGTACCAAATTGTGTGAAAATGAACTCATCTCGAAGTATAGTTCTGATGCCATGTGTGGTTCCTATCCTCTACCAACAGCTTTCTAACGGCGTCTCGCGGTGCCGTCGGACTTCTACCCAAAACCTTCCCCATCAACGCGTCCGTGGATCGAAGCTCTCCACGGGCAGCGGCCTTCCACAATGAGGCTAGTATCTCAAAAAATACCCGAGGCTTGCCCCCTTCGTCATGGAGCTCACTTTGGCGCACAAAATCTTCAGGTGACAAATATTGGATCTCCACGTTACGGCCCGTGGTTTCGTTGATCACGCTGACTAAATCCTTTGCCGTGATTGTTTCCCCGGCTGTGAGGAGAATCGTCGTATTCTCGAATCCCCCTTGGATCATTAGGCGGGCTGTACACTCGGCAAGCTCTGTACGGCTCGTGAACGCAATCTCTCCGTCTTCGGGAAGGATAATGTTGGTAGTCTTCGGGTACCAGTTTAAGAACAGTGGGAAGCATTCAACGTAGATTCCTTCCCGAATGCATGTGAATGTGAGTCCAGATCTGCATCATTTTAGCAGGCAATCAGAGAGAATATCCGCTAAGGTGCCTTACTCCTGGAGCATCCTCTCAGTAGCCAAATGAGCCTGTTGGATTGCAACTTCTGAGTCGTTTGAAAGGCCACCAAACGGAAGGGACGTGTACCAAACCTTCTTAGTTTGTTAGTCGGATCAATATATGGATATGGGAAGGATGATAGGATGATGTACATGGTTAACATCGGAGTGTGTAGCTGCATACACGACATTTCGGTGCTGCCTCATAACCTTTTCGACATCGAGCACGTTTGCATTCGTACTAACAAAAAGCAAATTCTCGACGTCATTCAGGGCGTCTTTGATAGTAGCAGGGTTGTCATAATCCAAATGACGAAAGTTGAGTCCCCGACTTTCAAATTGGGACCTGTTATCGGAATTGGAAGAAGTTGCGGCAAAATCAGAAAGAGGGATATTGGCGATGAAATAATCCAAGATTTGACCACCAAGGCCACCGGTTGCACCAGTTATCAGGTATCTCATTGTCAATGAAGTAGAAGTTGGAGGGACTAGAGAAGAAGGTAAAACGGCAATCCTCTCCGTGAATAACCTGTGGGATAATGGATGCCTTCCTAAATCGCATCGCGGGAGTATAGGTGCTTTTATTGAAGCAAATCTCTGCTGTGGCCATAATCAGTGCTATCTCTAACCAGATAGCTACTTCGATACTACAAATTGCCATTAATTCATTAATCATGTTATTACTGTTCGCTTGCTCGTACATCGGCCCGACTGGCTGACTAGTCCGGGTCAAGTGGAGAGGATCGGCAAAGTTAAGAGGAATATGTGAATGTCTTCCACGCTCAGTCTGTTCCACAATGTTTGCGTAGGTAAACTTGATAGCGTCAGTGGCTTTTGAAGGTAGCGGTGTAGCTTACAGAGGTGGTGTAGATGAAAAACATGCAACGAACCCAAAGGCAGATCTAAAACTAGTGAAGTGACACGATGCTTGAAGGGTGCAGAAAATTGGAGCTATCGCTAAGCTGCAAACTGAGCTGCAAAGTTGTGGAGCTTCTAGTTTGGCTAGGTAGTAAAAGAGGCGTTGTGTAACGACAGATAAAAGAAATTACCCCGAAACAGCCAGAGGTTGGAGCTATAATAGTATTAAAATGTGGAGCCAGTGCCGAGGCGCAAAATTGGGAGGCGCTAGTGGACCTGCAAGGACTTTGAGCTATCACTGAACTGCAAGCAAGATCCTGAAACTGTACTCAAAACCCACAATGGTGGAGCAGTATTGGAGCTTGAAGATCGGTGGAAATAGAGTACGTATAGTTCTATACGAGTGGCACCAGCGATGCAGATGCAGTGCTGAGCAACTCAAGCAAGATGGCAATAATGTAACACACGGCCCGGAAATGTTCCTAAGTGCTCCTCGGGAATTACCGTATTTGTGTTAATAATTATTCCTTAAGGCGCATAATTACGCTAACTAGTGGGACACGCTTTGCTGCGTGTAGTGTTCAATTCGGTGATCATCTGAATATTGTCATCTAGCAACGTTGGGCTTCGTCATATTTGTGACTACTCACACGTATTCAAACAAAATGATTTTTCATTGATTTCAACTACCCACTTAGGAAATTAAAGGCTGTAGCTGCGTGAAACCATGAAAAGCATTCTGGTACCGAAGCGCCAAACAATCAACTTCTGCTTGCCCAGATATTAAGAAGAACTCCCCCAGCACAAGCAACTCGTACTATCCAAACCACCAGCAGCACCAATTGCTCGAACTACTACATCTCTTCCTACCTACATCTGCGAAGATGACACCTGAAGCCTTGCCAGTTATCAACGGGAACCGTGCATTTATGAACGGAGACCATGCTCCCATTAACGGGGACTATTCTCTGAAGAAGGCCTTAGCGGTCATCAAAAGAGACCGTGCACCCGTCAATGGCGACCTCGCTCATATCAACGTCGACCGTGGATTAAAGAAGGCCTTGACGCTAAGCAACGGATACTATGCTATCGATAAAGATCAATTATCTTCCTCGCTATCCTCTATGCACGATGTCTGGCGAACGTTACTGCAGCGATTCAAACGTAACACGAGTGCCATTAAGAGGAGGTTCGACAACTACACGACATTTTGCAAAGAATTGGGCTTGCAAAGCGATAATTGGAGCGAGTCAATTTTCGTCGACGACTACGAAAAGCTCCTGAAGCTCACTGCCACCTTTGAGATGGCCCTGTCGCCATCGAAGAGCGACAGCGCCCAGCTCAATGGGTGTGAAAGGGAGTTAGATCTTTGGCAGGTCGAGGAACGGTACAGGGCTCTTGCACAGCTTCAATCCACCCTGGGGTCATTCTTCGAGCGCGTTTGCCCTGCGTACGACGAGTCTAAGATGCCTTGGCTTTTCGATCCGGCCTACTACCAATCCCGCGGTGTGAACTACGACCGTTTCGCGTCGCCCGATGTACGGAACCAGGAACAACAGCTGCTGGATACATTGCAGCTCGGCTCGGGTCAAAATCCGAAACTTCTTTTGATGTCAAGTGGCATGGCGGCATTTACCGTTATCCAGCAGTACATCACTCAACAGCTCGAGCCTGGCGATGTCGTGGCAATTTCTCCTTACATTTACTTTGAATCCTTTCAGCCAATCCACGCTCAGAAGTCCTTGTCCGTGGTGCACGCGAAACGATTTGACCCAGAAAGTCTGATTGAGACCGCAGAGAAAAACAACGCCCGTGCAGTTTTCCTCGACCCAATGTCTAACACAGTGGGACTGGACACCATTGACGTGCGACGATTTGCCTACCTGGTGTCTAATAGACCCGGCTGGAAGGATCGTCTGGTCGTGATTGATGGGACCTTGGTGTCTGGGGGTATGGCGGTATACGACTGGTTCGATGGGCCTCACGGTCCTAAGGTGCTCTACTACGAAAGTGCCCACAAATATATCCAGTTCGGCCTAGACTTGATCATGTGCGGATATGTTGTGATGCCAGAAGATTTGCTGCCCGGGGTACAGTTGATTCGTCAAACAACGGGAACCGTTCTATACTCCCGAAACGCTTCTCTTCTTCCGCCCATTGACAAGACAGTCTTCAACTTCAGAATGTCACTGTTGACGGAGAATGCGGAGAGGCTCCACAGGTTGCTGGCACCTGAGAGCGGGACCATGGCCGAGGTGACATTTCCTCATCACTGGCGGCAATATGGCTGGAGACACGGAGGAAATGTTGTCACAGTCCGGTTTTACAGAGAGGAATTAAATGAAAGGCCTAACTTGGAGCGCTGCTGTGACGAAATTCTTCGCGCAGCCGAAGAAGAAGGAGTACCGATGATCAAGGGGGCCAGTTTGGGATTCTCCACGACCCGGATTTTCGAGGCCGACGCATTTCTCAAGAACGTCAATCCCTTCCTACGCATATCCGTCGGTGTGGTGTCAGAGCACATTGATGGCGTCGCCAGAGCCCTTCTCAGCGGAATAAAGAGGTTCTGTTTGTCAGCTATCCCCGTCAATCTTGACGTAGGACAGCAGCTTTACGATGTCGGCTTCTATAACGCCATGTCCAGCCTGATAAATGTGAGAGCCAAGTACGCTAAGGAGCGGGTTGTTTTCATGGAAGGCAAATGGTTAGCCCCGATCCTCAAAGCACTGGGGGCCAAGGCGGAGGATTTCGATGCTCTCCAGCGAGTCAGCAATAACTTGGGCAAGGACCCGACAGTCAACTACCGAACCATCCGGAACGGTCTGTTTTGCTTTGACTTTGAGAAGAAGGAACTGAGACGGCTTAAAAGGCAACGCTTTACCCTCACTGTCGAAGAAAACTACAAGCGTCATGACTCTGGGGTCGCCCGCGACTTCCCAGAAGTCCGGGGTGACCTTCAATACAACACTGTCCTACAAGCCCTCATGATTGTCAAAGCATTCATTATGAACAAAGTCGACATCACACATCGTCCGCACCTCGACTATTCTAGCCAGTTGTCTCTTTGTAACGTGTTCAACATCCGCACGTTCACTGAGAAGGACATACTGGGTGAACCTACCCTTGAAGGCGTGCACTCAGATGGAGCAGATCATACGATGACGACCTTCTTGGGAAGCACCAACCTGAGGTCAGACAGTGGAGTGACCTTCATTCACGATCAGAAAGAGATCACTGGTGTCCCGGCCTCTAAGGCGCATCCAGGGCTCATAACCCATCAGTTCCAGCACAGTCACTTCTTAGACTCTCTGCTTTTTGCAGATAATGAGGCCAAGCACAGTCTCACTTCTGTCTTTCAGCAGGATATGAGCAAGCGTGCAACACGAGATATGCTGCTTTTTCTTACCCGCAAGCCCAAAGTAACAGGTCATTCGTCCGGAAGTGTCGATGCTATGGAAAGTCACAAAACCCTTCCGATGCAAGTTCCTTTGTGGCTGTGATATCTGGAGTTCGGTACCAACAGGGTAATCCTCCCCTAATGCCTGATGCTGTTCAATTACCAAGGTTTTGCTGGAGTCTCCCTAGGTGTGTCTCATTGGATTTTCAGCACAGAACTATCAGACGATTCCTCTTTCCTTTCCATTTCTCTGTACATTTAACTCGGACAGATATGAGAGGATCAAAATACAGTCATTTCGGCTTGGACCCGACCTCTCCCCGTAGAGCTTCTAACAAAATGACATCCGATCAAAACGGGAACTTAGTTCACAATAACTCTTTTACTGGAATTCGATATGGTACGCCCATTCTCTATGTTTCTAGATCTATTATTTAGGTTTGCTACAATAGCCTGGACACCCCGGTCCAGTCGCATATGCCAACCCAGGAAATGCCAGATAAGACTGTCAATATGATTAGACTCTGTAACCGGGTCTACCGATTCCATTGGAGTAGTGACTCCGCTTACCCATCTCGATCATGAAGTGGGATATAAGCAAACAGAATACAGACTTATGTCAATACCTAACAATATACAGCTCTGATCACTCAATGCTAATCAGCATAGCCAGTGGGGAGAAGCTGCGAAACTCTCAGTGCAGGTGATGCAGACCCGCAAGACGAAGTTGGCCTGGAAGTGTCATCGCGACACTCTAAGCATTATGGCAAACATAGCGTTGAACGTATGGATCAAGAACAGATAGTGAAGGCCGAGACACACCGGCGGGCTACAGGTGATGGAACTAGCAGGGCTAAGAGTGAGCTGAGATTGGCAAACACATTTCACGCTGAAGGAACTCTAGTGCTGAAGTTATTTTCTATATATTTGACCAGGCAAACCTTAGCCCTGAGCAGTACATCAGGGTTGGGCTGGCTGGAAATTAGATAATTTCTTTAGCGTTGCTGGAAAGGAACCCTTGTGCGAAATGCGATGATGGCAGCAAAAGCAGTTCACTGCCGATCACTCGGCGGAGAGGTAAATTTATGCCTTCCTCTCCCAGTAGGCGCGAGTCAGGGGGCACTCAGAGAGCTCTCAGGGAGGTTCCTAAACGTTCCAGATATTGCTACCAGGTGGTGGGTGAGACTTTAACAATCAGCGCCAGGCCCAACGACTCGTAAACGTGGCCTGGGTAAACATTATATTTCGCGGTACTTCTTGTATCCTCGCCTATGGTATCAAGTTGCAGCAACCCACACATCGCTTCCTCACACATCACACGCTATTCTCAAAAGCCGGAAAATACTCCTTCACAACCCGATCCAACTGCTTGATAACAACCGGCTTCACAAAATACTCATCCGCCCCCGCCTGCTCCGCAGCCTTCCGATCCGCGGTACTATCCTGTCCCGTCATCACGAACAAAAAGCTCTTCCTCCACTGATGTCGCTTCTCCAGCGCCCGAATCTGCTGCGTGGCTTCGATGCCGCCACAGACCGGCATTTGCAGGTCCATGAAGATCATTTGGATGGGGGGAGCTTCGTTTTCGTCATGGTCTTTGGAGAGCTGGGTTTGGTGGCGGGAGAAGAGGTCGATGGCTTGGCGGCCGTCCATGGCGGAGAGGTAGGGTAGGCCTCGCTTGTTGCAGTAGGTCTCCATGACGCGGAGGTTGACTATGTTGTCGTCGACTATTAGGGTGACGGGTCGGGGGGAGAGGCAGAGGTGAGAGAGGGAATTGGTTGTTGTGTTTAGGTCGGCGGGACATGATAGGTCGGGTTGAGTAGTTGGTGGTATGGTGGTGATGGAGATGACGCCATTTGGTAGGGCGGTTGATAGGTGTGATGCGGATTTGTCATCTGGGTGTATGTCTTTTTGTATCGTTGTAGGCGTGAGAATGCCTTGGTCGAGTATATTCGGGTGTAGTAGATGTGGTTTCGGGGCGCTCTTGAGATAATCGTGTGCTTTCTCAAGAGCTGAATGGAAGGTTGAAGTCAAGAAAGGACCCTTGATGTAGGTGACATTCGACCTGGTCTGTTGGACGAAATTTTTCTCTTCGGAAATCGGAACAAGGCAGATGGCAACCTGTTCAGCTGGAATCTGTGATACACAAGCATCATGCTGCTCCATGTCAGGCCCAGCTTCAACAATTGCCAAGCAGTTTTCTATGCTTTCGGAGCGAGTGAAGCCGTTGCGAATGAGGAAAGATGCAAAAATGTCACCCAGTGATGAAGAGGGAGAGTCGGTGGTCATGTTGTAAAAATGCGAAGGTAGAATGTCGAACTTGACCGCCAAAGGCTGCGGCGGTTCAGCTAAGCAATCACACTCAACTTCGCGGAATGTGGCTCTAAAATGAGAGCCACGACCAATCTCCGAGGAAACCATTTCAATCGAGCCGTGAATGAGTGATGCAAACTTTGACGCAAGTGTAAGACCTAGTCCAGCACCCGCCGAGTGAGGATCGCCCTTCTCGTATGCCTCGAAAATGCGTTGCTGGTCATCAGGGTGAATGCCTCGGCCAGTATCTACGACATCGATGATGAGGTGCTTGCGATCTGGTTCAATTGACGCGGTTACCGAGACAATTCCTTTCGATGTATGTTGAATCGAGTTGATCACCAGTGGAAGCAGAGTATCTCGTAGCACCCCAAAATCAGTGCAAAACTTTGCCACACCAGGTGCTGTATTTTGCGTGAAAAGGATCGAGCATTTATACCGCGTGTCGCCCATTGTTACCTTAGCTATCTCATTTGCAATTTCCATCTCCAGCTCATCCAAAGTATGCATAGCATAATGCCGCTCTGCCATGGCAATATCGGACCATTTGTTGAGGGCAATCAGGTTATTGATGATTGATGTGAGATCGCGACCCGCCATTTTGATAATGTTGAGGTATGTAGAGGGCTCCCGAGAATTGACCTCCGGTTCAGCAGGAGGCTGTTCTACTGCGGACATCGGGTGTGAGCCCTCGATCAAGTTCCGCGACTTGAGTTCCTCGGCCAGGAGCTCTACAGAACCCAAGATGCCATGAATCGGAGTTCGCAGTTGATGAGAGAATGCTCGAAGAAATTTCTCCTTGGCTATCATCGCTTCTGCCAAAAGGCTTTTACGCCACATTTTGGAGATGATGTCTGCGCAAGCTTGAATGAACCATGCATCGGCGTCGTCGAATATAAGGTGGAAGTCATTTGTTGCCACGATAAGCAAAGACGAGCCTGAGATGCTGTCGCACGGAGCCGACACAATGCGCACTGGCTTCGTGGATGGAGGAGGGACGTGATTGGAATTCAGGATGAAGTCGTCGATATATTGCACATCTTCCCAGAGACCATCTTTGAGGTCAGAAATGGGAATGGAGTCGCGTCCCTCGAAATCGACATAATTTGCTCGATTTGGATGCAGGCGAATTATTACATCGGGGTATATTGTTTTCAAGACCTCGAAGACCGGCTCAATAGCCCCTGCCTGATCCGTCTCCTTTTGCGCTTTCGCGAGAAGCTCAGACATGCGATGCCTTTCTCGCTGGCGTCGTGCTCTCGTACATTGCACGAGGTCGGAAACAACCCAGTCGGCAAGTCGAACGAGTGCCTGATGCTGCGCTTTCGTCAAAGGTTCCTCGGACTTGCCCGAAGCCACACAAAGTGTTCCAAGACCAACAGTATGGCCGGATTCGGTTTTCAAGCGCAGTGGCACTCCCGCATAGGCGTAAAGCCCACCACGTTCAAGATACGGGCATTGTCGGAATCTCCAGTCTTCCGGGAGACTTGGTAATTGGAAAACGTCCTAATAGTCATATTCAGTAAATTGGTGCATCCAGCACTGGAGCTGTAACATACACCGGGGGGTTGGGTGACCGTGTGAGCGCAAAGGGTTTCCCCACGAGGCAAGATGCCCAGCTCAAGGCCCACTGTCGCCAAGCGAATGTAGACATCGACATCGAGAATGCCGATGACTGCATAGTCCCATCCGGTAGATTCTTGAGCTAGCTTTGCTTTCTCTTGAACTCCCGCGAGAAACTCATCCTCTTGAAGGATATCGCGAGTATAGTACCAAAGCACGGAGAGCCTAAGTCTCTCATGCTCGGCAAGGAAAGCACGCAAATACTTCGATGCAAAGTCCGGGGGCTTTTCAGGGATCATAGAAGGTGATTCGGCCTCTGACTTGGGATAGAAGGTTGTTTTGACGTGCGACGACCAGGCCTCGATCGGGCGATTGAAATTGTCCGGATCGAAGATCGGGCCAATGGTCATTGGGCGCGATGGTGGCGGTGCCAGATACCTCGACCGCAAGATGGCCCCATCTGCTTTGGGGAAGAACGATATCTTGGGATCAATGATACCCCATGCCATCTCTACTGTGCGACGAGCTGCTCCTCCATCGTCTTGTAGCAAGTTAGCAACAGAATCTCACCGTTGTCATTTTGAGGGTAATAAACCGGTTTTCGGGCCATAGTGGAGGACACGTGATGTGGGCAGCACTCGGCGGTTGTGGACAACGCCAAGACTTCTCTTTGGGTAATTAATGATGAGAACTCGCGCGAAGGGCGGGTCGAGACCGTGAGCCTCTTTTCCCTATCACTACACCAGCAAGACATGCTTAGTAGTCTGAGATCAGACCTGAAGGCACCCAGGTACCTGTGTAAAATTGGAGTATGTACAAGAGCACGAGCAAGTCACAGGCATGAGCTCATCAGGAGCAGCGACAAGGCAGAGGCTTCCAAAGCACAGCGCAAGCGCGTAGCATGAGCAAAACAAGAGAATACGGTAGATCGAGATTGACAAAGTGGCGACGCAACGCTAGGGAATGAGAATGACTCGCACTCAAACAAAACAGGAGAAGGAAAGGCAGAGTAGGCGGGTAAACGGAGAGATTGAATTGATTGATGCGAGATGCAATGCCCCGAGGCCATGCAACTTTTACAGACACCGCCATCCAGGACGCCATGCAAGGAACGAAGAGAGATATCAGGGAATGGAAGCGGGTCAAAGAGGGGAGGCAGATGATGACAAGGTAGAGAATGGTATAGAGAACGAGATGGGTGCCAATGCAATGTGTCAATGCAATGCAGTGCGATCCAATGCGGTATTACCAAGACGGCCGCTACTTATCCGCCTGCAGATTCAACCAGCTCATATCCGAGTTGACATTGTTGCTGCGCCCAGGCATCGGTAGCTCGTCAATGTCTTCCGGGATCGCAACACTCGAACGGCGGCCGTTCGACTGTCGTGCTAACTGCGGGTTCGAGCTTGGCAGATCGCGCGTGCTACTGTTGTAGAAGCTGTAATTGCTGCTGGCTGGGCGACCCAGCCAGCTGGTATGTGCGCCGGTCCAGTTCGTGTCGTGCGGGTCGTCGTCACTGGTTACGCTGATGGAGTCGGCGCTGGATATCCGCGCGCTCTGCCCTTGTGGAATCGTGAGGCTGTGGCTGGACGACGCGTGCTCCGTTGTCGGACTGCCACTATATACACGACCGAGAGGCTTGGGCTGGTCGAGGAAGCCCAAGTTCAGCGGCGTCAGGTTCGACATGGGCCAGGCACTACCGCGATAGTCGGATTTTGTGTATATGGAGCTGGTGGTAGAGCGGTCGGCGGGCATTCCACCGAGGTTCGTAGCATTATTATCTTGGAAGTACTTGCCCCAGCCTTCGTCGGTGGTCCGGTCGCCGGGTTTGCCCAATTCCGAAGGGGTGGTGGTGCTGTTGCGGTAGGCATCTTCAGAATACATGCTTGAGGGCGCAAGGCCGCTCGAGGGGATGGTGGAGAGCGGACTGCTCTTGTGGGGCGCAGAGAGGCCGTAGCCAGCGTTAGCAGGCGGAGGCATCAGAGACTTCTCTCTACCATATTTGCCCGACATGATTGCAAGTGAATCAGCCGACATGGACGCGACAGGCACAGGACTCTTAGCCATGGGGTAGGCGCCGCCTGCCAGGGGTTCTATGCCCTGGTCCTGGAAGCTGAGTCGGTCCTTGCTGTCACCGCCACGAGCTTGCCCGTTTCGGTCTCTTCTAGTCCTTTCGCGTTTCAGCAGCCAGAGAAGTACGAGCAGGATGATAATAACACCGCACACGCTACCAAGGACAGCGCCGATGATGAGTTTGATGTCTGTGTGAGAGCCACCACTGGCAGCGGCAGCGGCCGTCATCGTCGAGCTTGGTGTAGCGCTGGCAGATGTCGAGGCTGAAGGAGTCGATGTGGCCGTAGGGGTCATAGTCGTCGACGAGGTAATACTTGGTGTCAGGATGGCCTGGATGCTCTTGCCCTGGAACAATTCTGTCGAGTTGAGCCAACTATTCGAGGTCTGGTTGAAGATAGCAAGCGAGTCATTGCTCTGGCCACTGGAGAGAACAACCATGCCATTGGGTCCCTGGGCGAGCGCATAATCTGACCACTTGTTGGTGGGGGCAAAGGTATCATTGTAGGTGGGAAGGCTCCCCGTGCTCCGCTTCTGAGCAGGGCTTTCGGGCTTTCCATCAGAGCTAAAAAGTTCATAATTGGTCACGGTGTTGGGAGAGGCAGCCATGTTGAAAAACTCTAACACTTTGGTCTCTCCGGAACCAGAGAAAAGAGTGAGCGGAGTAGATGGTGAAATGGCTGTTGGGAGGCTCACGGGCGAGCTCACCCATCCCGGTCCAACGCTATAGGTGTAAACAGCTTGATTGCCATCACCACCAAACATGCCGACGTGAGTCGAGTTCCAGGGGAGGAGTTGGGGGTTGTTCAGACTCGAAGCTTGCTGGTTCAGCTCTGATTTGATAACATAAGGGTCTTTGGTCGAGATAAGGACGGTGTAAGACGAAGGATAGGTATTGGTGCCCGCACCCTGGTTGCCGGCGTAGACAATGATCGAAGAATTGGACGCGACAAATGCAGCACCATGGCCCGTCCGTTCACTCATGCTAGTTGCTCCCGACCCGAGAGTTTTCCATGTCTTATCCTTGAAAGAGAATCGTTGGAGGCCGGGATAAGTGCTGTCCGCAGTGGTGGCTGTCCCGCCAAGCACGTACAAGGCTTCATCGGCATTTTCGCTACCTTCTATCCCGCCTTTAAGACACACGGGGTTGGACACGGGTACGCCGGGATCCAATGGAGTCCACTTCCCATTGACCTCTAGCGGAATGGATACAAAACCACGGGATGAATAAGCGTAAAGGATGTTGCCAGATATCACCGAGCAGTGCCCCTTCAATTCAATAGGGGGTGCGCGAACGGTCATGGCGAAGTTGTGAGGGAAAGAGCGGAGAACGAAATTCCAGACCAACGAGAGAATGCGGAATGCCAGCCGATGAGAAAGTTGGTAGGATAGACCTAAATTGAATCAATCGACCACAGAGGAGAGAATAGAGGTGTCTGCCAGAGCACTATCTCATTTCGGCCGAGGGCAGTCGTAGGAAGATGCAGGCATTCGGAGCGGGAAGTCAGTTTCGGCGGCTTCAAATCTGATGAGGTTGGTTGTATAGATGCCGCGTGCAATACTATTTGGAGATCCGACTGGTGCCAAGCTGCCAATTTTCAGTGGAAGAATGTGGCGCGTGGGGTCGAAGTCAAATATCGGGGCAATTTGCGAGTCAGCCAGCTCGGGAATGTCGGGGAAGCTCGCAGTCGGTTGATGGCTTCGGATCAGATCGAATGAGAGAATCGAAAGTCACGCAGGTGATTTAGACAAGCTTGAGTGGTCTGGGGTGAGAAGGATTGTTGATCAATTGCGGCAAGAGCAGAGAACTGGTAGAAAGAACGAGGCGGGCGACAGGTCGCGGCGAACAGGAAGCTGCCTCGGACGATGAGTATTACACAGCACAAGAATGAGACGAAAGACGACCGTATGGACTCACCGAATGAACGAGTGCACAGCACAAGGTAAAAACAAGAGCCGATGACAGCAAGCCCAGCAGTCGTGAGAGGGAGAGGGAGAGGGGAAGAGGTGGGAAGAGAAGGGAGGAGTTTGGGTGAGACACGGTTAAAGCCCCCTAACGGCAGAGGCGACTGCCACGGGAGGTTGCCCACCAAGTCAGTAGCACTTCGATATGGGCCTATGGCATTACTCGGTTTAATTTAGCAAGTGTCTCCCCTGAGCGGCCCATTTCGTCATGGCTTCATTTCCCTTTGGAAAGTTTGGATAGATCGGCGACTATTCAGTCTACGTTAATAGCATGGGATTTGACATCATTGTGTAAATTCTATGCTCTGTAGACGAGTTTTTCTTGTCTAAAACGACACTCTCTACAGCTCATGATAATAATGTTAAAGTGTCTTCCATTGAATCTTGATTCGTAGTCCTCTGTCGATGTACTTGGCATACTTTAGTCTAAATCCTGTACTGTTCCTGACTCTGCCCCCCCTTGTCCAGTGGGGCCAGGAACCATCAGCCTGAGCCAACTGGCACCAACAACCCGATTTTCCTTCTTCCGCTCTCCCTCTTTTGCTGCAGCTCAGAACAAAACACAAACCCTCAGCTGGGGATTCAATGCAAGGTCTGACCTTCGCCTCCTTGCGGGCGACACAAACAGGAACCACAATTGGTTTGTCAACAAACACTGTCCGAGTCCAAGTCCGCCCCTTTTTCCAGTCTCCCCCAGTCCCAGCCTCTTGCGCTCCCTCGCAATCCACGGTTGGTCCAGTGGAACCGCAAGAACCTTGGAAATCAATCCATCACACTTGGCTCGTGCGCCGATCGCCCGACCATGAGAAAAGAGATGAGTCGGGATGCCCTGAGATCCATTCTATGGTGTGATGGTATCATTACAGGCGTCTAAATTGGCCCTATCGCATTCAAGGTACTCCCATCCATTGATGTTAAACAACACAGCTCAACCAAACTGTGGCTATCCTTGACATTCTCTATGCACGGCATGGCCACGGTGTAGTAGTGTACACAGTTACACCCTGTACACACTACACACTATGACTACGCAGCCCGAACGGCACTTCCTCGTCCACCACAGGCGAGGGGCCTAAATTGCCCAATGACCCATAGAATTTTCATGGAAGCAAGCCCCCGTGTTTCGCCCCAGTCCCCAAAGGGTTTGGGGCCTCCACTTGGGGCCGGTTCGGGCGTTTGGAGATGGGCCTCGTGGGCAATCGCTACGCGAGTGGGGACCTCTGGACGTCGTTCTCCGTCTTTTCATGGTGTCCGATCATACGAGGCATAATTATAGGTGAACCTATCATGATCCCCTGACCAAGTGATATCTACAAAATGCAGTCCAATTGTATGTACTGAAGCGCGATAATGGTTGACGTATTAGGGTCCCGTTGTTCCTCCCTGTGCGAACACGACATCGTACCACACCTGATTAGGGATCCCGTCATAGGAACTCTCCCATAGGACGGACTATATTGCCAAGGCGGATAGGACTGTACGGCAATATAATGAAGGGGACAAAGCAAACATTGACCATCGGGGGAACGAGAATCGGCCAAGGTGATGACGACTCCACAGGCCCAGCTTGTAGGTTGTTGTACAAATACGCCCGAGGAAAGGCATACTCAGCTGTGAGGTGCCCGTACACATATAGACGACGCATGGCGGTAGAAAATACCTAAATTCCCGCACAATCCTCTCTAGACTGTAGGTCGCTACGTACTCTGGGGTATTCCGCACTACACTAGGGACCAAGTCAGCCATCGCCCTGGAGGGGATCTAGCGGTAAACCAGCATCCAGAGATCTGATTCGACCCTGCGATCGGATTGAAAAATCAGTTCATCCCCGCCGTGGCACTGGTAACACGGAAGAACCCGTCGCATTTTTGAAGCACCGCCAAGCGATGGTTAATCTGGGATATTACTATTGTAGTACACACAGAGGCAGAGGCAGAGGCAGAGGCAGAGGCAGAGGCAGAGGCAGAGGCAGAGGCAGAGGCCAACAAGTCCAGCCCCAGATCCAGATATTCATATCGAACACAAACACATCCATTCCCCCACTCTTCAACCCTGTGTCTGCTTCCACTGGTGGGCCCGCTGGAGCAGCCGAGACAGGTTCGCGGCAGACTTGTCGTCGGCCGGGAACACATAGTCCATGTACTCCTCGTACCGGTCGTCCTCCAGCTTGCGGCGCTTCTTGACCCGCCGCGGCATCTGTTTCTCGATCTTCTCGATGTCCTCGGGCGATCCGTGCGTGTTCTCGAATGACCGCCAGGCATTGAGAAGTTCCACTCGCTGTGTGTCAAGAGTCAGCCTGAGTTCCAGACAAAGTCATAGCATGTATGACGGAGAGTAAGCAGTAAAGAAAATAGATCTCACGTACCTCTTCCTTCATTTCCTTGTCCTTGAACACCTTGTGCGCTCGCTCGAACACAGCCCGCGCCCGACGCTTCGCTTCCTCGCTGACTGGCCGGGCTTCCTCTTCCTCTTCGTCCTCCTCCTCGTCTTCGGGAACATTGATCTCGAACCTGGCATAGTTGATCCACACCTTGACGTGATCCGTCTTGGAGAGAAGGCGCTCATATAACGCGCGAACGCGGTCATATTCGCCCTCGTACTCCTCAAAGTCGATATAGGACTTCCACACGAGCTCTGGCATATCGAGAGTCGGCTGGTCGATACCAAGTTCAAAGAGCGCCCGCGCCCGCTCCAAATCATCCAGGCCGCGCTCAAGTTCCGCATATTGAATCCAGGCCTGGCTGTTGGAGGAATTCCATTCGATCTGCTTTTCGTACAGGGTCCGGCACCGCACGAACTCAAACAATTGCCGCTCGAGGTCGATGTAACCGCGGAAGAGTTTGTCCTTCGGACACATACCGATGGCTTGGCCTAGCGTCTTGCGTGCCGCCTGCAACTCCATCTGTCGAATCTCAAATTGCGCCTTCATGAGCCACACCTTGGCGAATGTGAACTTCTTGTGGGGGATCAGCTTAATGCATTCTTGGTAGATCTGTCGTGCGCGGTCCATGTCCTTGGCTTCCAACTCCTCCCACACGGCGTAGAAAATCCACAGGTAAATGTAACGGCGCCAGTGTCGCTTTTCTTGTGACGGGGGGATTTGCGCAATGGCCCGCTCGTAAATGTCCCGTACTCGCTCTGGATCACCGGCGGTCTCTTCGAGCCGAGCAAAGTCGAACCAGATATCGTAATTGCGGGGGTTCTCCTTGAGCTGCTCTTCGTATTGAACACGACGCTTGGATAGAATGACATCTTCCACGCCTTCCCGATCACCAAACTGCTTTTCAAAGGTGGTATAGGCCTTGTGCAGGGTCATCGACTTGGACCGAGGGAGGCGATCTAAAGCGTATTTGTAGATTGCCCGCGCACGCTCATATTCTTTCAACTTGGCCTCGAACTTGGCGTAGGCCACGAAGAGCTTCTCATCCATAAAGTCCTCGCCCAATGTCTCGATGGCCAACCCGTAGACTTCACGGACCAAATCGCTTGTGCCGAACTCTTCTTCAAACCGAGCCCACTTGATCCAGTTCTTCGGCTCGGGGTGCACGATGGTGAAGCGCTGGAAGATCGCGCGTGCTCGCTCAAACTCATTATACCGCTTCTCCAGCTTGATATATGCGCTCCATGCACCCTCCTCCGGCTCCCACGACATCCATCGCTCAAACACCTGGCGAGTTCCGGGAATATTGCCCAGCGTTTCTTCCATATACACATACTTGTACCAGAGCTTGTCCACACGGGGTAGGATCGTCACGGCACGGTCAAGGAGGTTGCGGGCGTGATTGATGTTGCGATTTTTCATCTCGGCTTCGATGTAGCGAATCCATAGCACGACAGAGGTCGAGTCCACGTCTAATGCGCGCTCAAAGATCGAACGCGCCCGACGGAATTCCTTCTGTTCCAATTCCCAGGCAGCATAGCGCATCCAGTTGTTCATATTAATGCGGTTACGTCGCACATAATCCTCAAATTCCTTGCGCTTTCGGCCTTGGTACTCGTGCAATTCTTCGAGGTCGGCGAAACGCTGGGTAGGCGCCTGAAGACCGGGCTCTTGCCGGTCAACAGCCTCGCGCAGCAGCTGCTCTGCAGAAATCTGAATCGGCGCTGGGGCCTTGTTCTTGACCCGGGGAGGGCCTCGTGATGCCTCCATGGTGGCGGTGGTTGTCGATGTGTGACGACTTGAGAGGTTGCGTAGAGTCTTGCCGTGATATGGAGGTTGTCGGAGAGGTCGAGACTGGGACTGGATTCCTGGATTCCGAGCAGAGGCTTCTCGGGAGAGACGATCAGAGTAGAAGGCCAAAGTAATTTGGAGAGAAAGGCAGCTGCTGCTTTCTGTTCACGCCAGAAAACAATGGCTCCTCCCAGCCTGAAATGAGTGGTATCGAAACTATGACTTCGCCTGTCACAAGTCGCTGTTGAAATCGACGGGACTGCGCTTGTGGTTTCTTTCGCCACCCGGAAATTTTTGGGACGGGACCTCACCTAGTTACCTTCCAACTAGCTGCTCAATGACTAAGCGCAGCTAGATCCCGCGGCGCTGGTGGATTTATTGTCCTTGACTTACATCTCCTCCGGTGGCGTCTTGAGCACGCTTGGTCAAATTACTCAGTTCCTTCAAGCGCCATCATGTCTGCCGCCGACGAGCTGTTGCGCGACTTCGAAGAAGATGAAGACTTCCAAGATGACGACCAGGTCGAGCAGGAAGACCTCATGGAGGATCAAGAGCAAGCCCCAGAGGAAGGTGCAAAACCGTCGAACGAATTTGACCTCTCCATCGAGACCGCGGATGAACTGACCCGGCTACACAAAATCTTGCGCGATCATTATTCCATCCGATTCCCCGAATTAGAAACCCTCGTCACCAATTCCATCAAGTACGCGAAAACCGTGGCTATCCTCAAGAATGGCCCTCTCGATGATATCAAAGCCCTCTCGAACTCGGCAGATAATATGGCCGGCGAGCCACTCAAATCGGTCTTAGACGGACCTACTCTCATGGTTGTTGCTGTGGAGGGCACAACAACCCGTGGCCGGGAGATGACCGAGTCCGAGCTCAAAGTAGTGCTCGACACATGTGAAAGGATCCTCAAGCTCGACCGCGAGCGCACTGCTCTCACCGAGAGTATTAGGTCTCGTGTGAACTCGATTGCTCCCAATTTGGCGGCGCTGATCGGGGCGCATACGGCTGCGCAGTTTCTCAACCAGACCGGTGGTTTGCGCGAACTGGCCAAGATTCCCGCCTGTAATCTGGGTGCACAGGGTTCACGAAGGCAAGAAGGTCTTGGATTTGCTACGAACATTGGCATTCGGTCACAGGGCTTCTTGTACGATTCTCCGCTAATCCAGGAGGTTCCAAATGACTTGAAGAAGCAAGCTATTCGGATTGTTGCTGCTAAAATGGTTCTGGCCACACGCGCGGATATTGCCAATTATAACAAGGACGGGTCCCTGGGTGAAGAACTCAAGGAGCAGTGTTTCAAGCGATTGGAGAAGTTGACGGAGCCTGCTCCCAACTCTGGAATCAAGGCGCTCCCTGCACCAGACGACAAGCCTTCTCGGAAGCGAGGTGGACGACGTGCCCGCAAGGCCAAGGAGGCTGTTGCTATGACCGAACTACGAAAGGCACAGAACCGGGTTGCTTTCGGCAAGGAGGAGGCAGAAGTTGGATACGGCACTGGCGAAGGCACCGTGGGCTTGGGCATGCTTGGCCAACAAAACGACGGCCGCATTCGGGCCACGCAAATCGACCAGCGTACTCGCGCCAAGCTCAGCAAGAACAACAAGGGCTGGGGTGCGGCCACCCCCGTCAGCGGTACTGCTTCGTCATTGCGTGGCTTTGGGCAGGGCGGTCCCGCTGGCACTGCCAGTGTGCTACAGTCCAAGGGTCTTCGCTCATCAGGTGTCGGATCCTTGTCCGCCACCGCAGGTACTGCCAGTACTATCGCCTTCACCCCCGTTCAGGGCCTGGAACTTGTCGATCCTAAGGTGCAGGCTGAGCTGAATCGCAAGCGCAAAGCCGATGAAGACCGTTGGTTCAACTCGGGAACCTTCACCCAGGTTGGTGGCGGTCAGAGCAGCATCAACAGTCAAAAGGATCGCGACGGGTTCAAGGTACCGGCTCTTCCGCTCAAGAAGAAGGTTGACACCGGCGCTGGCAAGATGGGTCCACCTCCCAAGCCATGAGGCGCGAGCCATTAGCGATCGTTTTCATTTGTTTTTTTTTTTCATTTGCTATTCGTTTGTGGGTCTAAGCATTTTTATTCTAGGCGTTCAAAAGGGAGTGACGATCGGGGAGCGCAGGTTCAGGCAGACATTGCTGCCATACAACATCGAGCACGTGATACCATTCTTGTACAGTAGACCGGTCACAGAGGACCAATCAAAGAGATTTGAAACTACAACAGACAACGTTCTGTGTCTATTCAGGATTATAATTGCTCATAGTTAGGTATTAGTTAAGTACCAGGTAAGTTAACTAACTAAGCAATCGCAGCTGACTCACCGATGTTGCATCTGCCATCACTTCACTGATTAGTTCCCCTGATCTACGGCCCGCGCCACTATGTTAAGGTTTGCGCGCCAGGGAGGATACACGTGGAGAATCGGCGACGGATGTTGTTCGTTGAGATGAAAAGTCCATGAGAAAGATTACCTGGAAGACAATCTTCTCCTGAAGCCGTTCGGTGTACCATACTTTTCAATGGGTACCCGAATCTTGTCAATTGAGTTTTTTGCACTTTTTTCTGTCGACCCAAACTTCGGGCCCGCGGTGGCACTCGGTCAATTCGGTATGGCGTGCTCCAGGAGTGCCTTTTGCTCAACGGTGATTTCGCAATCGCAGGGAATGTGGTACACAAAGGAGGGACCGTGGTAGCGGTGAGTACCAGTTCTCTGCTAGAATATTAATAGCTGGGAAGGCCTTCTTCGGGGCGAGCTTTCTCGACTTTTTCTGTACTTTGTTCTTACATATCCGGCACGGGCACTTTCTCGTGCTCAGCGTTGAGCGACATTTTATCTTCCAGTATATTGCATACACCCATCTTACGCCACAAGTACATACCGTCATACATATTGCATTCCAAAGATTGCAAAGTCTGCCGAAGCTTTCTTTGTCTATCGAATTGAACATGACTGTCGAGGTGATCACCTTGGCCTCAAAGGCGCCCGCCAGCTTTGTCCCTATCAAGGGCCAATCAAAAACGAAAAAGGTCCTGAAGCACCTTCGACCTCATACACACATCTCATCAGACTTTGACGACCTCAAATTCAACGCCGCAGCGTCATTACAACTGCAATGGAGCCAGGGCCAGCAACAATCCATCCCCTCAGCCGGCACAGACACACGCCTCGTCGCCTCTCCATACAACGACGTCCCCCACCTCTTGGATCTAGAGACCCTAGACACACAAAGTCGTCTTCTAGCGCTAGCACTGTCCTTTTTCAAGCCAGTCCGCGCCGACTACGCGACAGGAGAGTACCTGGAGTCATTCAACTGGAACGAGGTCTTTGACCTGGTGAAGACCTTCGCGGAAGCAGAGGGCCACACCTGGACAAGGCAGTCTTTCTACGTGGTGTCGTTCCGGTCAAAACTCCAGCCAGGCGTGGACCAAGATCATCTCCATGCGCTGGACGCGTATTCGCATCAGGAAGCTATTGCCAGCGGTGGCTTGTTGAAGTACTGGTTCGGTACGAAGAATGAGGAGATGCAGAATCTGGCAACTTGTAAGTTTTTTTCCCGTTCATCAGCAATGTGTTTGGCATCATGCTAACAGCGACATAGGTATTTGGCGCACCAGAGAAGATGCCAGGCTTGGGGGTCGTGGTTCCTGGCACGCTAAAGCGAGAGCCGCCGCGAGGGACATGTATGAATCAATCGTCTTCTCGACTATGGAATTGGTTATCGAAGGTGGAGTCCAGTCGTGGCATATGAGTAATTGGAAGGATGGTCGTGCATGAATGGTCCATGTTATCTGCATTTGTTAGCGATTAAGCCCTTTTTGATTTCACTCTTTGCTCGAAGCATACAAACGCAATCTTGATCGAACAAAACAGTAAAAGGATCTTCTAAGGCGGTTGTCCAGGCTGTGCTCTCCCCGATCCGTGTATGCCTCTGGAACACCTGAGACGTATCTGAAACCATCAATCCGAAAACGCCATTCCAGATACCTATCAACTCCTGGATAGTGTAATCTCCGATCTTATCTGTTTTCATCTTTTTAAGGAGCGTGGTGTCTTGGCCTGCATACTTCCTTATTTGTGTCAATCCTTGGCAAGTCTCCAGTGTTCTTCGGTCACGGTTGTAAAGGAGCTTGATACCTCAGGTCAACAGATAAGACCTGAAGTTTCCATCCCTCTAGGCTTATGTACCTAGCATGGAATCTACCTAATAATAAACACTTCCGCTGATCATTTGGCTCCATGTATCTCGTCCCACTCTGGTTCTCTCGAGCCCAATCTCAGAATCCATCCCACAATATATTCTCTACCTACCTATCGGTAGGTCCAAACGATGCCCACAAGCTTGTGCAAATCAACAACTATCGCCGCCAATTTCTCAGTCAGGTGGGAATTTCTTCCAAAAGACCAATCCACGCACGGCATCATCTTGACCCTCAGGTAGTGAAATGAAAAAGTGTTATGGATGCTGTCGGCAGTCCACGGACCAGATCTTCGCCCCATTCCTCTCAAAAGGGTATGCGTTTTCCGCCATCGATGCGGAGAACAATACTACCTACTTTCGTGTCTTGCCTCCATCTATCCTGGGCCGGGTTGGCATAACGCAGTCATCAGATGCCCCACGAGCTCCAAGAGCCGCACGACAAATGCTGAAAATCTTGGACCTGCGGGGCACACTTGACAATCTTGTTGCTACCTAGGTATGGTTGGATATTCGAGAGCACGTAGTAGGACCCCGCCGCCGTGATTCGTGGAGACAGGGCTGATCGCAGTAGGTTGAGATGTAAATCTCGCGTCACTTGTGTCAACTGCAACATGTCCTCCTTCACGCTATCTGTCTCGGATCTGTTCGACTTCTAACAACTCTACTGCATTTGTCGGAAAATGGTCGCCCTGATCGTAGACCACCTCGCCGTCAATGACGGTCCATTGAACGCAGAGAATGCTGCACTTCTGCGTCCATCTGACCCTTCCCTCCCTCTAGAAGGCTGCACAAGAGATATGATGAAGACGGATCCATATCTCTTCCTCAAGCAGATTCTCCCGCGCGAGGATGTCCTCGCTGCCCGCGAACCATATTTCTCCTCCCTAGTATCAACGGGCGTTCTCAAGCCCGGCACTAAGCACGCCAGTCGATGGAATCTTCGACCCGGCTAAATCCCACGAGGATTACCCCGACATTGGGGCGGCCCGGACACTGGGGGTAACGCCAGGCCCGGGGCCTGGGGGAGATTGTGCCGCGGCCTTTGTCGATCTCGTCCTGAACGCCCATTATCAAGATTGGTACGCCGAGAAATTCTGCAATCACCCAGCGCTATATGACTTTGTCGCCAACTTCGCAGACTTGGGTAAGAACACGCTCAGTCTACGTCGGACACTCTTGAGAAATAACATCCGCGGTTCAAAGCCCATTGGCGTACACTACGATCAACTTTTCCTACCCCATGGTGACCCGACCAGCGTCACGGCCTGGGTGCCTACGGGACAGATCAAACTGAAGGGCGGAGGGCTGATAATATCTGGAGGATGGTATGTTCCGCTTTTGAACCTGGCATTTACCGGCATTTACCGGCTGTTACTAAGGCATGCGCCCCAGGGGACCGAATCGGAGTCGAGATGGAAGAGGCATTCTTCGTCAAGGCGAATGAGTCTGGGCTGACAGATAAGGAAGCTCGGTCGGCTTTTAATTCCAATATGATGGCGACGGGTCTTCTGTCAGAGAGCCCGGCTGGATTTGCCCGGGAACATGGCCGGCGCTGGCTGGTCTCGGCTTAGGGGGCTGGCGATGTTGTTCTGCAAAAGCCTCACATGGTATGTACTGAGTTCAAGCACAATGGTTTGGCAAGAGCTGTACTAATAATGGCTTTGTGTTCTAAATCCATTGCATCCACTATCAACCATAATCCGGATAATGTGATTCGCCTCGCGACAGATCTTCGCTTCTGCGATTCCTCAAAGCCATTTGACAAGGTACAGCCACGCAAAGTCGTTTTCATTGGGTCGTATATGACTGACAATATGACTTAATAACAGAGATGGATGAATCACTCCCGATTCAATGACGATGTGTAATGGCAGGTGGCCTATAATTTGGAGATCAAGATTGACTCGTTACTATTAGGATCGTTACTATTGGGCCTTTTGGCCTTGGTGACGGGATGCATTGTGTACATCGTAGTCGCTCAGCTCATAGCACTTGAAAGTAAATTATGCCCACGGTTTTATTTCTTGATATTGTGAGGCGTATCATAGTGATGTTGATCCTATCGCTTCCAAGAACCGGCGCTGTCAAGACGGCATCAACCATAGGGCTGGGCTGGGCCTCCATACCATTCCCGGTCTGTTGGGACTAATATGAATATCGAAAGAATTTCCCCTGACGGATCTCACGTCGTGTCATTATGACCTAGAAAGGGCTGCCTTGCTCTGGGCTTGTGTTTACCAGTGGAATGTTAAATTGCCATTCCCAAGGATCTGCGCTTCACACCACATCCCTAGATCGAGTATACGAGCCCGTCGGGAGGTAATAACTCGAGAACATGACACGGCATCAAACAAGACGTATAGAGCAAGTTGAGCCACTCCTTTGACAATCTTTATCGACCTGAGTGTTATATGGCTTGTTTAGATTCAATGGCTGGGTCAAAGACTCAAATGGCAAAATTATTCGAGCATCAGCAACCGAAGGTAGCAGGCGCGCATTCCACACGTAGGCGGGGATCGTTCCAAAGATTCCAAGGTAAAAGATATATGAATCACTGGTGGATCATGATCGACCTCACGTGTGGAAGATCACACTCACGTCTTCCTGACTTCCTCTGCGCCCCGAATCCTGACAACTCGTCAAGACCCTTTCAGGTTTTTCAAGACAACAGCTCGAACATATTCACAATGTCACTGCGATCTAGATCATCCTGGTCAATGATTGGGGTCCTGGCACTTCTAGCCATGTCCAGTGTTTACGCGCATCCAATTGAGGCGTCAACAACGGAGGTTCAAGCCCAACCCATGCCCGCCGTGCAGCCCCGCGATCCGGTGCGTTAGAGCTTTGATTCTGGCAGGCATCATCAGAAGTGCAAGCTAACTTTTATCACTAGAGGCTGATCCCTGATACTGCAAATTATCTCGCCGCGGTCTTTGGTCTCTTGGGCCTTTCACCAACACCAACAGAAGCAACACTAGCAGCAACGCCCACAGAAGCTCCGACGCCAACTGCCACTGCTACCAAGATCGCCAGTCCCCTTGTCAAAGCCGAGCAAGGCAAACCAATCAATCTCGACGCGACGCCGGTCGTCAGCAGCAACGGTGTCATGTACTCGACCACCATCAAGCACGGGAACCAGAGACCCATCGAGAATATTCAGATTGGAGAGGGTTATCACGGGGAGAAGAAGCTGGCTGCTTCTGATCTGCCGATTATCTTTGCTGCCGTGGAGACAGAGCTTGCTTCTCGATTGCGAGATGCGGTTGATAGCTCTGATGAGCTTGGGTTGGAGGATGACTTTGGATTTTGATAGAGGAATAAGAAAAGTGATCTGATGTGATTTAGTATGAGATAGTACCATGTTGAGTATAGCCTTAGATCTCGCAATTGAACGATCTTCACAAAATTCTCTGCCGAACGCCGCAAAGGACCGAAATTTCACTCCATTGACACCGTGATGTCCATCGCGTTAACTCCAGAAGGTACGGGTATGGATCCGGGCCGGTTCTCGGTTTACGACATCTTAACTCCGATTCACGAGTGGCATATTTCGTCACCTCCTAAACCCCGCCAGGGTCGCGGACACCGCACCAATTAATCCCGTAGGCCGTGTTTAGTTCGGCTATATTCATCTCTCAGCCGATGAGACCTATGCATACACAGCTTCGCGAGCGGGGCCTCCGCAGGAATCGGGGTTAAGGTGCTTATTCGATCATTGCGGCCCCTGCAGTCGCATAGTGGGGTGACCAAGTATAAGAAGTGGCCCGCCCGCAACAGCTCGAGGAAAGTTTAATATCCTCAATCATCTCGACTCAAAGACCTGGTTTCTCCCACTTCACCCTATTCCTCGCCTTCGCCAGATTGCATCGACTAGAGAATAACCACGACACGCACAATGCCTTCTCTCGTTGGAAAAGAAGTTGGGCCCACGGGCTACGGCACCATGAGTACGGCGTTGCTCCCAGCTTCCACCGGCTCTTCCGAATGTACCTGCTAACATCAATCCAGGAATGACCTGGCAGGCCCAGCCTCCAGCCGAAGAAGTGTGTTTCGAGACTCTGAACAAGTCGCTAGAGCTCGGGGCCAACTTCTGGAACGGTGGCGAGCTGTACGGCACGCCAGAGTACAACTCGTTGCACCTGTTGAACAAATACTTCACCAAATACCCCGAGAATGCCGACAAGGTCGTTCTCAGCATCAAAGGTGGCTTGAAGCCTGGCATGCTGGTTCCGGACAGCTCGGAAGCGAATATCCGCCGCAGTGTGGACGAGTGTTTGCGCCTGCTGGATGGCAAGAAGAAACTCGATATTTTTGAGTGTGCGAGGCAGGAGGCTAAATTTCCCGTTGAGCACACTGTTGAGATCTTGGCGCAGTACGTCAAGGAGGGCAAGATTGGTGGCATTGGCCTGAGTGAAGTGGATGCGGAGACCATCCGGAGAGCGTACGTTGCGATGTCAGGATCTATTGATGGGAATATCTATGCTAACCACTTCTCTTCTACAGACACAAGGTTCACCCGATTGCCGCCGTCGAGGTGGAGTTGTCGCTCTGGTCAACCGACATCCTGGAGAACGACGTTGCAAAGACCTGCGCCGAGCTCAAGATCCCTGTCGTGGCCTACTCGCCTCTTGGCCGCGGTGTCCTCACGGGTGCCGTCACCTCGCTCAATGACATCCCCGAGGGTGACTTCCGTCGACACATGTCGCGCTTCAAGGAAGAAAACTTCCAGCACAACCTGAAGCTGATCAACGAGGTGAATAGCCTGGCTTCTCGCAAGAACGTTGCCCCATCTCAGATTGCGCTGGCTTGGATTCGCACCCTGAGTGACAAGCCCGGCATGCCCACAATTATTCCCATTCCCGGCGGTACCACTGTGGACAAGCTGGTTCAGAACATGTCTGGAGTCGACAAGCTCACGGATGAGGAGATGGCGGAAATCGATGCCATTTTGAAGCAACACACGGTCGCTGGGCCGCGGTACTAGGTGAGGATCTAAGGAATTAATACTTCAAGGCTTGTTAGCGGACAACTCCGGCAGTGAATATAATAGCAAATGGTGTCATGATACGAGAGGGAATTGTATCGATCAGATCAAGTGTAGAAGAGTCAACATGCAATCTCACAATGCAAAACCCGAGAGAGATGCACGGAGATTGTCTGAATTGCAGAATTCTTCTTTGCGTTCATCATACTAGTAGAGATGGGCGAAGGGGAAAAAAATAGAGTGGCAATTGGGAAAAACGAAAAGGCTTACCATAATCACATAACAAGGTATAGCACTGTATCTCAATTCTAGAGCTTGTTAGTCGTGGACCCTTGATATTTCGCAACAATCGCAGTGTTGTGGGAAAGTGACGAAGAAGAAAGACTGGGAACACGAAAAGAAAGCCAATTCAAGCTCGGAGCACCATCACGTGATGCTTCATCGCCGCCTCGCCTTGTCGCGGCAACCTGCGCGAGACTCCCCCCCCTCCCCAATTGCTGCAGCGATTGTTCACGCCTTCTCAGATTGGTGCCTGGGCCATACCTGGTCATTTACTGTCACCATGGCATCCCGTGAAGCTTCCCCTTTGTCCTCCATCGGCACCGCCGAGGACTTATCTGACCGCGACTCCGTCAAGCACGAGAGCCGCGCTCAATCACCGTCAGCTTCCAACATGCCTCCATCAAAGCGCCGTCGTACAGGGGTAGCTACTTGGGACCGCCAAACCCCCATGTCTTCAATCCAAGACGAAGCCCCCCCTCCACCCTCGCCCACAGCCTCCATCTCCTCCGATACCTCCGGCGAGATCCCGAACTCGCCTCTCCTCTTTGGTGCTGCGCTGGGCGGCAACACGCAAGAGGACGACTACAGCGGCCAGAGCGGCGATCAAGTAACCGTGTGCCAGTGGGATGGATGCACGGCAGGAGACCTCGGCAATATGGATGGCTTGGTGCAACATATCCACCACGAGCATATCGGGATCCGACAGAAGCGGTACTCGTGCGAGTGGATGGATTGCTCCCGCAAAGGTCAAACGCATGCCAGCGCATATGCGCTGCGTGCGCATATGAGGAGCCATACTCGAGAGAAACCTTTCTACTGCACCCTCCCTGGTACGTCCCCCACCACCGAACCACCTCCCCTCCCCTGAGATTCTCGACCTCCTTTGTTCGTTTGCCCTCCCGTTTTCTAATACTCTCAAACAGAGTGTGATCGCAATTTTACCCGCTCAGACGCCCTCACAAAGCACATGCGCTCGGTACACGAACTCGAGAATCTACGCCCCACCGAGGTCAAGGCCGCGGCCATTGGCAACGTGACCGGTACCCCAGCCTCGAAGCTGCAACGTATCCGCCTCAAGCTCTCCCACCCCGCAAAAGAGCCCGGCAGCGAAATAGACCACCCTAGCGAGCCCCTCTTGACAACCATCTCCGCACACGATGACACAGAGGAGACTAGCATGCCGGAATTCGGACCAGAGCTGGGCTTCGACGAGCGCGAGCTCACCATGGCTCCTCGCGATCTATACCGGCTCCTTCGACGCCAGATATTCTGGGCAGAGAAAGAGAGCGCCCAGCTCAAAGCCGAATGGGACGAGCTCCGGCCAAAGCGCGAGCAGTCCTGGCTGGAGAAGGAAGCTATCTTCGACGACGTGATCGACGCAGAGCTACGGCTCTTCAGTGCTATCGTCGGCGAGATCGGAGCCCCTCCAGCGGGTTCTGGGAGTATGGCGACCAGCCTGGAAAAGCTCCAGCATCAGCAAATGCAGTTCAAGCACCAGCAGGAGCAATTGCAGGCCAAGTCAGCGGAACCTGCTGAGGCCGAGGTCGACGCCGCTGCTTAATC
Source organism: Penicillium simplicissimum (assembly GCA_024706585.1). NCBI lineage: Eukaryota > Fungi > Ascomycota > Eurotiomycetes > Eurotiales > Aspergillaceae > Penicillium > Penicillium simplicissimum. Next base: position 2,348,831 of record JAMZTW010000129.1, on the reverse strand, counting down.
TCCTCCGAACTGGGCGTGTCTTCTGGTCTTGTTTCTTTGTGTCTCAATGGCGTGATTGGCGTTGCGATTGCCCGGGGAATCTGCTTTCATTTGAAAATGGGGGCGCGAAGGCAAAGCGGAATGAACCTCTGTACGAATATATCCATTATCTTTCTCTCCATAGCTTTCGGGGAATGTGCTTGTTTTCAACATCAGATCCATTTCGGGCTGTTCATCAGTCTAGCTTCTAGTTTTTCTCTCGACATACCATGTCACTATCAAAATCTGTAGAGTAAACTGTGTTAGATTGTCCGCAGCGGTCTCGCTTTAGAAACTGCCAGAGCAACGCTGGACTAGTCTACATTCGAGATGGTAGATTGAAAGATGAGATAGATAATTCACCAACAAGACTGAAGACAATGCACGACTCGCCTAGTCCTCGGACAAGCTCAATGAAAATGCTCCAAAATCACTCGACGCCGCAGTGGCCACTCCATGGGGTACACGTTGCTAGAAACGACAAGGAAATCAACGCCAAAAAATCGGCCGTGGCCCACATGAAGACGCGTGAGAACATGAGAGAAAAAGTCAGGAAAAAAAACCGAGATTAAGAAATTACTGAGGTCAAATCCAGCTGAACCCATTTCAGTGACACCTCAGTAGGAGGCTCTGGCCGAGGTCAACTGTGATCTGCCAGCAGAGAGCAAAGAAAAGTCAAAGACGCCTAAGAAATTATAATCAGAGTCACCAAGTCACGTCACGTCATGCAAGATATCGTCGTGACTATCGAATCATATACGATTAGATCGGTTCGAAAATTCTTTTCGTGCACTGTGAGCATATTCAAAATTTTTGATTACGCGAATTCGCGGAATTCGCGACCTATCCTGACGCCTTCGCAATGCCATGCAACTCTCCACACTCATATGTACTCAGAAACAAATGAGAGGTCATTGACGACCATCTCATTGATTGACAATCGGCCGGCCGGGGGACGGGGCGGGCAGAGGGTCTGGCGATTGTGCCAGACCTCGAGGAATGGGGGTCATGACGGGACCCCACGGGGAATAAAGAGAGATCAACCCAGCTGCGGGTTGCCAACGGCCACCAAGGGTTCATGACCCGTTGGCGGCGGCCTTCCCATTCTCAGCCTTGCTGGCTGCCATCACCTTGTCGAACATCTGTTGGAGTTTCGTTCCGCTGGCCTCCTTGTTGGGCCAATAGTTGGCGGAAACGTAATCCCTGTTCTTCTTGTTAGCCAACCTGCACTCAGCTACCACAAATGAGTCAGTACTTACCACAGACGTCGTTCAAGGGAAGGCATAGACTGTTCGCCTTCCAGCGTGCTGCGAATGAACTTCCCAATCTTCACAATCGTGTTGCGAAGCTTGAGCGCTCGCTCCTGCTTGTTGGGATAGTTCTTCGCGGTGATCATGGCAACCTGCTTAAGGTTGGGAATGATGGGCCGGAAGAACATCTTGGCCATGTCCTCCTTGCTTGAGCCACCGTTCTCGTGACTCTTGCGTCGACGATGCTCCTCATTGGATGCATCGGAGGGTCGACGGCGGGAGCGGTCACCATCCTGTCCTGACCGAGGCCGGTCATGGCCTGGAGTGTGATGGCGGTCGGCGGAGTCACGATTGCCCTGGGTCAAGGCACGAGGTCGTGGGCGGTCGGCTTCACGTTGGCCCTTGCGAGCAGAGGGCGCGGGAGATGCAGAAACGCTGCCACTGCCAACGCGCGAGGTGCGCTTGTTGTTCCGGTGGTGGTTTTCAACGGCTCGTCTCGCGTTGACATTGCTGCCATTGCTGTATTTGTTCCTCATGACGGAAAGCAGATAGTCGGCACGGCGGACCAGATGAACAGCGCCAGGCGACTTGGTAGACTTTTCTTCGCCTTGAGCACGTTGAGTCTTTCGCTCCACTCGGTGCTCTTCCAGGAAGAATTTATCCCCAAGGCCCAGATCCACGTCGTCACGAATCTGGGTCCAAGCACCGAATCCATGGCGTGCGATACCAACTAGGAGCATTCCATCCTCCCGAGCGCCCCATGGGCAGCTGTAGTCAGCCAACTTCGTAGCTTCTGGCAGGCGGAAGGTCTTGAAGTCCGGCAAAGAGCTGGTGATTTTTCGCACCAGGCGCATATCCGGCGGACGGTCGACAATGGTCCAAGCATTGAGCCGCTTGACACCTTGATGGTCAAAGAGTACAGCCTTCTGTTCTTTCTTGGTCAGGTTCTTGCCAGACTGCTTGATGGCTTCCATCTGAGCCAAGTTTTCTTGGACGAGTTTAGCAGCCTTGTCCGTGATCTCGCGGAGAGCCGCATGAACCGTTTCTCGGTCACGATTTTGCAGCCGAGCATCCTCAACGATGAGCTCTTCACAATCCTCCCAGTCTCCGTAACGCAGGAAGGCTCTTGAAAGAGAGCGGTATTCTTTTTCCTCCAGCGGACGCTTCGGATCAAGGGAACTGCTGTCGTCTTCGTCTTCGTCCAAAGCGACTTGTGCCCTTGCCTGGCGCTTGGCCTGGCGCTCGCCCCGAGTCTCTTTCGACTCTGAGGGTGCATGGCGCTTTCGAGGTCGATTTGCTTCAATGACCTCCGCGAGATATTTCTCGTCAGCTTTGCGCTTCTCTTCCGCTTTGATCTCTTCCAGCTGCTCTTGAGGAATGATGTCGTCCCAAGTGAGATCGTCAACCTTGATGTCGACGAAATCAAAGGCTTTCAAAAACTCCTCACCACCGTCTGCCTGGATAGACTCCTCCTGCTCAGTGTGATGCAGTTCTGCGTTCGCGAGAACGGAGTCGATATCCAGCTGCTCAAGCTTCTTCTGGTTATCGGTTTGCTCGAACATCTTCTGGCCACGACGCTTGAGGATGCGCGAGATGTCTTCTGTAGAATTAGGCTCGTTGACCACACGTGCCATCTTGTTCTGCATCTCGCTGGCTTCCTTGTCAGTCACGCCACGCTGGATGGTGATGAATTCCAGCATGAGCTTGTTACGGGCTCGCTCAATGACTTCTTCCTCAATGGTGTCCTTGGAAACGAGGCGGTAGACGCTGACAGGCCTGGTTTGCCCAATTCGGTGAGCACGAGCCATAGCTTGCAGGTCAGCTTGAGGATTCCAATCGGAATCGAAGAGGACGACTGTATCAGCGGTCATCAAGTTGATTCCCAAACCACCAGCTCTTGTTGAGAGCAAGAAAGCGAAATCGGTGCTCTCTGGAGCATTGTAGTGTTCAATGGCCAGCCGACGAGCAGCAGAAGGAATGGTTCCATCCAGGCGTTGGTACTTGTAGCCCCGATATTCCATGTATTCACTCAGAATGTTGAGCATGCCAACCATCTGGCAGAAAATCAAAACGCGATGGCCGTCGGTCTTGAGTTTGCGGAGTAGTTGATCCAGCAGCATCATTTTGCCACTGCTGGTGATCATGGCACGAAGGATGTCTTCTCGCCGTGTGCTGCCTTCCAATATTCTGGCCTCTGCGTTCGGGAACATGAACGGGTGGTTACTCGCTTTCTTCAGTTCCATCATAATGTTCAGAAGCGATTGTTTCATGCCCTTGGCACCATCATTCAGAGCAGCATAGTTCTTCGTCAGGATGTTCTTGTAGTACTCCAACTGAACGTCGGAAAGCTCCACACGAATGATCTTCTCCGTCTTTGGAGGAAGATCCGATTCGACTTTGGATTTGGTGCGTCGAAGCATAAATGGCTGAATAGCGTTGGTCAACTCGGCTAGCTTCTGTGAGGCCTGTTCCGAGTTGAGGTCCATGTCAACATCGACGTGGACCACGCCGGGGTTCAGGAAGTCCATGAGAGCCGAAAGCTCGGCCAGGTTGTTTTGAATGGGAGTACCCGTGATTAGAAGCCGTGCCTGGCACTTCCACTCGCTGAGCTTGACGTAAAGCTGCGAGTCGCGGTTCTTGAGACGATGGGCTTCGTCCACCGCCATGAACTGCCACTTGAATTGGCCGAGGAAGGGAGAGTCATTCATAGCGTATTCGTAGGTAGTGAGAAGAACGTGGAACTTTGGTCGCTTGGGGTTACCATCAACCATTAGCTCGTAATCACGGAGTACAGCCCGCGCCTTCTCGCTGCCATTGTACACGACGTAATTCAAGTCCGGAGTCCAATTGTCAAAGGTGTCAGCCCACGCCGGCATGGTTGACAGCGGGACAATGACAATGAAAGGACCTTGCTGCCGACGGACATGACGCAGCCAGTTGATGAAGGAGACTGTCTGCACGGTTTTACCCAGACCCATTTCATCCGCCAGGACCACGTTTCGGTCTTTGACCCAGTTGAATGCAAGGAAATTCAGACCCTTAATTTGAAAGTCCTTGAGTTCACCATTCTGCAAAAAGTCTGGGGAGGATTGGATGCGCTCGAACGGCCGGCGAGTGGCCGGGTTCGATTCATTCTTGTCGGAGACGGGCACCCGAGATGAGCGGTCGATGTAACGGTCAATCTCACTCTGTGCGATTTCACTGACCAAATCCTCGGTTTCCCAGGTACATGAATCATAGAAGAGACGCTTCCACTTGACGAGATACTCGGTCAGGCCGTCCTCGCCTTCTCGGACACCGATGACTCTTTCAACTTTTTTGTAGTCTTCAATGGCCTCAACATCTCGTTCCCGGTCGAGGCTCCACTTCTCGCGGTCCTCCGGCGCGGCGTCGGGGTCATGGAGCAGGCGAAGCTCCTCGTTGAGCACCTTGCGGACATAGTTGTCAACGCGACGTGTGCTGCGATAGTTGACAAGAGATTCGTTTGATTCCCAGGTGGCATGAACGTGCGACTTGTCCTGCCACTTGATGTAGAACTCGAAGTGTTGACGATCGACGTCGGGGTCATTAGGATCCACGTCTTCCTTAAGCCGATGGTTCAGAACGACATCGACTGCAGGGCGGGTATCCTCTACATAGTTTTGTGCCCAATAGTTGTCCATAACATCGTCCCCATCTTCCTCGAAGATCTCATCATCTTCGTCTTCATTGTAATTGGACACCTTTGAGGCGTTGCGCGTTGAGAAGCGGACCTCTGCGAAAGAGGGTTCGGCGATTGCGGCTTGCTTCAGGCGGCGGCGGCGCGCCTTGTTTGCGCGGGCACCTTTTCCACCGTACTCGTCACTATCACTTTCCGAGAAGGAGGAGTTTGTGGCCGACCGCGATGTCTTGGATGGTTGCTGAGACGGCTCCTTGCGCCGCCGCTTGGGGCGAGGCGCAACTGCGTCGGAGTCGGAGTCGGACGAGTCGACGATATGACGAGTTTGGCGAGCGCGACCACTCCGACGAAGACCATACAGGTCGGGATTCTGTCGCATGAACTCAACTTCGTCCAGCGGCGACGATTTTCGCTTGACACCGCGGGCTGGTTCAGGTGATGAAGAGTTTTTACGGCTAGACTGGCCAAGCTCATCACCGCTGTTTTCCATCACAACATCTTCATCATCTCCATCTGAAGCTGGGGACTCGGCTTCATAGGAGTCGTCCGCGGCATCGGGTTCGGGGGAGGACTCGGAGATGGGATGTGACTCGATGAGTTCGGAGGGATTGGGCTGGCTCTTGGGGGTGATGTCGTACTCTGCAGGTGCATCTTCATCCACCGTCGAGTGCGAGTAGCCGTTCGACATTGCGGAGGAGGTAAAAGGTTCTTGACCCGATGGGATCACCATGCTGGAGGCTATGATGGGAGAGGCAGTCAGCATTGAAGCTCGATTCCGGGTGGTGAGGACGGCAAAGACACGGGAGACAGTGAAGAACCGATACGCGACTCAGGCCGCAGAGCAATTAAGCTTGATATCGGTGGAGTCAGGTATTATTTCGAGATTGATGGGAATCGATGTTTTTTTGATGACGAGGTGGGATGGGCGTGAGCAGGGCTGGGGAAGCAACCACAGGGAGGTTGACACCGACAGACCACTCTCAGAGAACGATTCCATCCGACGTACGTCAAACGAGTCAAAGATCGCCTCGATCCTGAGAGACCACGGGGAAATCGGGGTATATGACGGTGGGTCGAGCAGCGCGGAGAAGTACGCGAGCAACCCGGTCAAGGCATGCGCTCGCGCTTTGAGAAGAACAGGAAAAAAATCACTTACATTCCATAGCGCGGTGACCCCGCAAAAGGGGAGACTAGCTTTTCAATGTAGGAAATAAAATGGTGGGCGAGGAGCTGTGGTGACGAGGTGCGGGTGTCAAAAGGTAGAGACGAGTGAGGGAGAAGAGTTGGGGGAGGTTTGATTCGGTTTGGTTTGGTTTGCAGACTGATCGGCTCTGCGGCCTCGGCCCTCAGGCAGCAAGCCTCTTCTCCTTTGGGACTGGTGCCTTCGCTTCTCGACCAGGCTGGCAGTCCCGTGACCTGGCGGTGTCATGGTGTGCCTGCTATGTAACTACTGTAGGCTGCTACGGAGGAACCTTTCTTCCGCTCCGACCACTTCCGCGAATCAGCGTCATGTGAAATAATGCGGTCGCTGCTAGGTGGCCTCAGGCAGCCCAGCCCACAATAAGAAAGAAAGCATTCATTCTCTGCCCCTCGTCGTCGCGATTGTCCTGCAATTCACCCGTCAGTTCGAGTCTGCGCAGAAACTTGGTGCTACTCTGCGCCCGATTTCTCTGCTTCTGTCGGCGTTTTTATCGCCTGGTCTGACGGCTTTTGCACGCGAAATCCTCCGCGGTCATATTTTTGAGATCCGCCTTCCATACAGTTCCTGATCGTGGCGTTTGAGATTCAAACCCGCCACCATGTCTGACAAGCTCACCCGGTATGTTTGGCTAGCTACTCAAAGGAAAATATTCATGTTTTTAACGGTTATCTCGTCTTTAGTATTGCCATTGTCAACAGCGACAAGGTTCGTCCTGAGATACCCCGCTAATCGCAATTCTCGTGCTACGAATACCTCGTTCGTGCCTGGCTGACCTGAAATGTCCGCGATCTACAGTGCAGACCGAAGGTATGGATATGGAACAACATTCCGAGTTGTCTGCAAAAGCTAACTCGATTCGCGATAGAAATGTCGTCAGGAGTGCAAGAAGTCTTGCCCCGTGGTTCGCACGGGTAAGCTTTGCATTGAAGTGACCCCCGAATCGAAGATCGCCTTTATCTCCGAAAGCCTTTGCATTGGTTGCGGTATCTGCCCCAAGAAGTGTCCCTTCGGTGCCATCAACATCATCAACTTGCCCACCAATCTGGAGAGCCAGGTCACCCACCGTTACTCCGCCAACAGCTTCAAGCTGCACCGTTTGCCCATGCCCCGCCCCGGTCAGGTTCTCGGTCTCGTCGGAACAAACGGTATTGGCAAGAGTACTGCCTTGAAGATTCTGAGTGGCAAGCTGAAGCCCAACTTGGGCCGCTACGACAACCCTCCTGACTGGGAGGAGATTCTGAAGTACTTCCGTGGTTCTGAGCTGCAGAGTGCGTGACATCAAGCGAACATAATCGTGGAACGGCCGTGACTGATCAAATGAAATAGACTACTTCACGAAAGTTTTGGAGGACAACCTGAAGGCAGTCGTCAAGCCTCAGTATGTTGATCAGATTCCCCGCGCTGTCAAGGGTCCCGTCCAGGGCGTGAAGGATCTTATCAAGGCTCGTGTCCAGCTGGACAACATGAAGGAAATCATGGATGTGCTCGGTATGGAAGCTCAATGCTTACGGTTTCTTCGAAGATCTCTGCTTACGAATTTGAAAATATAGAGCTGAACCAGGTTGCGGACCGTGACATTGGCCACCTCTCTGGTGGTGAGCTGCAGCGTTTCGCCATCGGTCTGGTCTGTGTCCAGAAAGCCGATGTGTAAGTCTCCGAACCCTTACGTTGCTTTTTGAGCCAGCCCCTGACCAACATGATAGGTACATGTTCGACGAGCCCTCATCTTATCTTGATGTCAAGCAACGTTTGGCTGCTGCCCGTACCATCCGTGGCCTTCTCCGCCCTGATGACTACGTCATTGTTGTCGAGCACGATCTTTCAGTCCTTGATTATCTTTCTGATTTCATCTGCGTTCTCTACGGTCGCCCCGCTGTTTATGGTGTTGTTACTCTGCCTTCTTCCGTCCGTGAGGGTATCAACATCTTCCTCGACGGTCACATCCCCACTGAGAACCTGCGTTTCCGTGAGGAGTCTCTGACCTTCCGCCTGACCGAGGCCGGTGATGACTTCATTGCGGACAAGGCACACGCATATGGCTACCCTGCTATGGAGAAGACTCTCGGCAGCTTCCACCTCAAGGTCGAAGCCGGCCAGTTCACTGACTCCGAAATTATCGTCATGATGGGTGAGAACGGAACCGGAAAGACCACCTTCTGTAAGATGCTGGCTGGTGCCGAGAAGCCCGATGGCAACCGTTCGGTGCCCAAGATGAACATCAGCATGAAGCCTCAGAAGATTACTCCCAAGTTCCAGGGTACCGTGCGCCAGCTCTTCTTCAAGCGTATCAAGGCTGCCTTCCTTTCCCCGCAATTCCAGACCGACGTCTACAAGCCGCTCAAGATCGACGACTTCATTGACCAGGAGGTTCAGAACCTGTCTGGTGGTGAGTTGCAACGTGTTGCCATCGTTCTGGCCCTTGGTATCCCCGCCGATATCTACCTGATTGACGAGCCCAGTGCCTACCTGGACTCCGAGCAGCGTATCGTCGCTGCTCGTGTTATCAAGCGTTTCATCATGCACACCAAGAAGACTGCCTTCATTGTCGAGCACGATTTCATCATGGCCACCTACCTTGCTGACCGCGTTATTGTCTTTGACGGCAAGCCATCCGTGGATGCTCACGCCAACACTCCCGAGTCTCTGGTCACTGGATGCAACAAGTTCTTGAAGAGTCTGGACGTTACTTTCCGCCGTGACCCCAACAGTTACCGCCCTCGTATCAACAAGTACAACAGTCAGATGGACCAGGAGCAGAAGTTGGCTGGTAACTTCTACTTCTTGGAGGAAGAGGCCTGAAGAGAGCATCCCTCACGAGCACCAACGCCGCCGTCACAAGCGTGATGGCCGCGATTCTGAGCGGCGACGCCACCGGCGACGCTGCCACGGCAGAGTCGGTTGGCGAATGGCGTCTCCCGGTTTCGGTGGAGCCTTAGCTGTTCGGGGTAGAAGGCTTCGTCGTGGCGTCAGGTCTTCTTCCCCTGGCGACATGGAGGGCTTCTTGGACGATGACGAGGATGATGAAGGTGATGATGGATAAGTCATGGGGATGAAGGACATCGGCTAGAAGACAATGGCATGCTCCTGAGTCTTCGCTTCAATGTACTTCCCCACACCCCGCCATTGTCAACCTTTTCATCTCGTCATCATCTATGTCCCGTGCAATCATTCTATGGCTCTGAGAATTTTGGCCCACGGCCGACATTTCTGGTATTGAATTGGGAACACCTGCCGTCATCCGATATCACCCAACAATTTCTTTACGATAACATGGTCGGGGGACTTTTTTGATTGGCATGGTTATTTCATCGGAGTTATTCTTTTGTATTCTGGGCTGAGGGTTCGGTTACCAAAAAGCTTTCTACGACTTGATGATCGATAGAGGTGGATTTAGTATGGGGTATGGGCGGAAGGCCAAGCGGGAGGGAAGACGGTCATTGTTGAACAGCTGGTTTTTCTTGCATCTGGTCGAATCAGCATGTACATGGTCTCAGGCCTACTAGTTCTTGCACATTATTATCTTGCCCTGATTTTTTCCAGAATGCAGTCCTTAGGTATACCTCCAAGTTAATCCCCTTGGCCATTACGTTCTCGTGGCCCGGGCGGGTCCAGGGGTTCCAGGTTCTAGCCGCAGACCTATATATTATGTACTGGGCAACCTTAGGTACCTACCATGTACCTAGGTGAACCACCCCAGGAAGCACCAAAGCGACTAGAACCCTTCGGAACGGTTAAGGTTGCTTTTCCCGGACCTAGCGAGATACCTATGGTTAAAATTGCCTGCCTCAAAGTTGAGTAAACTCCAGCTCACAAAATTACCTGGAAACAAGGTTGGAGCCCTTGACTGAGTCCCGCTACCTAACAGTCTCCCAATTTCAGGTTGTCATAGGTGCGTTCTGCTGCTCCATTGGTGGAAAAGGCTAAAGCTCACACTCAATATAGCTAGGTAGATTCCTATGGATATTTTAAAAAAGGTTGCACGAATGCAAGCTCGAAGAACAGTACAAGGGTCACCAATACAAGCTCAACCTCCCATCGGTCCCTGTGCCTCCAAGACCTACTACCGTAGTCCCCAGACTTCAAATTCCAACAATCTAGCAGCTAGCAACGCTAGGAACGTTCTTGCAGCTGCCGTAGGTCTTACCGCCAGTGACCTTGACGTTGCTCCAGGTCCAGTTGGAGCAGGCACCGCTGCCGCAGACAATGGCAATGTTAGTACCGCTGGAGGCAACAGCGCCAGAGCCGGTGATGCCCGAGATAGTGAGGTCGGTGATGGGGACACCGCTGGTCGGGGAGCCTTTCAGGTCACCGCCCTTGTAGTTCTGCTCAATCAGGATACCGTACCTAACAGTGCGCGTTAGACGTGTTAGTTTGATGATTCAATGGAGATAGGTGGGCTTGCTGTATGGCTTACTTGGAAATAGAGGACAGGGTGATGCCAGAGTAGGTAACGCCCTTGATGGTGCCGGTGGTGCCCTCGGTGGCCTTGATACGGATACCTGGATTTGCCGGATTAGTTTTTGACGTCAACCGCGTCATTGAGAAGGCGACTTTTAGATTTTGCTTACCGTTGGCAGACTTCGTGACAGTGGAGCTCTTGAAGCTAACGTTCTCAACGGTGTTGTCTGAGCGACCACCAACACTGCCAATGGACAGACCGTGACCGCCAGAGCAGTACCCGCCGCTGAAAGCGATGTTCTACCGAGGGAATTAGCAAGTATTCCGCCAGTGTCAGGAATTCTCCTCTCTCGCTCCCGGTTTGGTGTGACATACGGTTCCCGAGTTGACCGCAACGCAGTCATCCTGGTTGTAGACTGTGGCACCGGTAATAACGACATTATTAGAAGAACCGATATCGAAGCCGTCCGTGTTGTGTCCGAGAGAATCTCCAGCGGAGTTGTTGATGGTCATGCCCGTGATCGTGAGACCATCGCAGCCGTTGATGCTCACGGCCTGGACCGGAGTGTTCTCGATGTAGAGATTGTTGATAGCCGATGTGCCCGTCAGGCTGTGAGCAGCGAAGAACTTGGGCTTGACCTTGCCGCCGTTGCCTCCCTGGCCGTCCCACCAACGGGCACCGTCAGGGTTGAGCTTCGCACCGGTGGCACCGGTGACGGTAATATCCTTGCCCTGGATCTGCAGCAGTGGTCCAGTCCACTCCTTGTAGCCCCAGGTAGTGGTGCCTTCAAAGATAACCTAAGCCGAATGTACATTAGTTCAAGTTCCAAGCGCCAGGGAAAGCCAGAGCATCACAGGCTTCTTACATGAGTTCCATCGGCTAGGTTGCTCAAGTCCAGAGGGACGCCCGAAGGCACGGCAACGTTGGAAAGAACGATAGTTGCACAAGAGGCCTGCGAGGCGCTGGCAGCAGCAGCGCCGTTGGAGCCGGAGAAGGTACAGGTGGCGCGCTTCTCAAGGGAGGGAGCAGCGGTGATGGCAGGCTCAGCAACGGGGGAGGCCACTGCGGAAGCTACCAGGGCTCCGAGGGCGATATATTTGAGAAGTTGAGGCATGGTGATTGTCAAGGTGATTTCCAGAATCTTGTCTTGGTGGGAGAAGCTTGCTTGCGTACTTCATGTCCATCGGGGGACCACGGTTCTTTTATATTATAATATTCGAGGCTCGAAACAAGCTAACCAAGCTCATGAATAATAACGCGCCGGACCTCATTCCTGAACAGAATCAGAAAGGACTCAGTCTGTGTTCAGCAAGCTTTCGTGTCTCCCAATCGGTTGTCTCCCCATTGACAGGTTCGTCTTGGTGACGGGGGTGGTACTCCGCCGTCTGTCGAGGATAAATCGTTCCGTGGCGGCATAACGGAGAAATGCAGATCGAAACAGGGGTGTTCTTGTGCATCACAATCGGCACTTTGGAGGTTAGTTCAAACTTCAGGGGGGACCTCTTCAGGCATTTAGGGTTTCGCCATCTGCGTACCGGATCCCCGGACTCCCCAGAGTTTCCCCCAGGTTCAGGTGTGCTTGCCAGCTTGGCCAAAGGCTGCAGGGTCCACATGGAGTGAGACTTGTCTCGGAATTATTTCTGCACCGAAAATGCTTTGGCCTGGGGGAAGATCACACCTGGTTGGTGTGCAGGCTCCGGGCGGTTTTCCCCAGCGGAGTCAATTATTCCGTCGGAGACGATCGTAGACAACTTCCGTTATTGCACAAGGGCCACATCAGTGTGTACATTGTCATCTTCATCTCATGACTCATGATCAATATGTCTGGTTAACGAACGATTTGTGACAATCGAAAGCTAAAGGGTCCAAGTTATAGACAGGGAAATAATTGGAGATTATTAAACCCACTCCCGCATACGAGGTATCCCGGGGCCCAATGGTCTTGGGAAGATAACTACGGGGCTCAGCAGCCGTCGATTTTATGTAGGATTAGTGTCGTTCATAGGGTTGCGAGGGTGTAGTTTCAACAGCCAATCAGAAGTCAGAAATCCCACCAATCAGAAACCAGGGATTCCACCAATCAGGGATTCTGCCGGGAGCGAGATTTGCAGCCGTAACAGATTATCACCCCCCTGAGAATTCAGAATCAGGCAGAAATTCAGGCATGAAGGCGTCAAATTCGGCATCAATAGAACTTTCCATAACTGACCGCCCTCACCGGCCTCACCGCCCGTAGTTCTCCGCCGCTCTTAGGCCAATTCAGCCAGCACGAACCCACCCTTTTATCTCACCGCCTTCTACTTGATACTCCCCGCCAGTCAGATCTCTCCTTCTTCATGATCTTAGGGGAGATCGAGGGGGGCAGAATGTTCGGCAGAAAATCTATTGATGCCTTTGTGCCTGAGTTTCTGCCTGATTCCTGAATTTTCAGGCAGGGAAGCGTGATAATATCGAAGGGGACCTAGGGTGGTTTGAATAATCTCCAAACAATTTTTGGTTCGGATTGAATGGTGGAATTACTGTACCATATCCAGAGAGATAGTAAAAGTCAAAGTCCATCAATGGTGTACACGAACACAAGCCATTCTAATCCTCCTCGATCTCTCCCTCTTCGCTTCCAGAGTGAATGGCCTTTTCATCCTTCTTGCTTTCCTCTTCAGGAATCGCCGAACGCTCCCGTCCACTGCGGCGGGGACCCTTGCTGCGATCCCGCTCACGGCTATCCCGGCGATATCGCTTCGTGGACCGGCTGGCAACACTCTCCGAGTCGCTTTCTCGACGCCGGCGACGGTCTGTACTGGTAGTGCTGCGGGTATCACCGTAATCGAGCTCATCCCGGCCTCCGCGAGGATCTCCACGGGTGCGATACAGGCGCTCACGCTCGTCTTCGCGCCGATCGCCGGGGCGGCGGTCATAATCACGGTCTCCTCGATCGCGCTCCCGCTCCCGCTCCCGCTCACGATAACGATCGCGGTCTCCTCTCTCACGCTCACGATCCTCGCGTCGATCACGAGTGGGAGAGAATGCACTGACCTTGCGGTAGGACCGCTCGCGATCTGCCTGTGCTTTGCGGCGATCCGCCTCGTACGCATCGGGCTCGGGGGTACGGCTGACTCGGCTACCACCACGTCGTTCACCACGGCTACTGCGGTAATCGCGATCGCCACGGTCATAGTCGCGGCGCCGACTGTGGTCACGTTCGCGCTCACGATCTCGCTCACGGTCACGGAGATCACGCTCCTTTTCGTCTTCTTCCTTCTCCTTCAGGCGGCGGATGACCTTTGCAAAGGCAGATTCACGAAGCTCATCAGAATCAACAGCACTGTACTCTTCGTACTTCTCAAGGCGTGCTTTCACGTCGTCCCACGTATCGGTCACGCGAACAGGGGGTTCAAGACGTTTGATCCGGGAGCGAAGTGCGTCAACTGCGCGGCGCTGGTGGCGATCTGCAGCATGCTTCTCTTCCTCGTCGCGGCGAATCGCCTTCTCCTGAATGCGATGGAAGAGAAGACTCAAGATATCGGAATCAATTTTAGAAGTTCGTCGATCGGATTGCATGACCCCGGTAAACTCCTCGAGAGTAGTCTTGGCGGTAACCTCGTAGCGTTTGTCCTGTTAAGGATGGTCAGTATCTGCATGATGACTTCAAATTTCGATAAACTCACGTCAAGGACGTCCAAAACATCATTGCGAGGGCCACGAAGAGAACGCTCCTCCTCCTCAACCATATCCCAGAAGAGGTCAAGAGGGGTGGACCCAGGTTGGCCCAGGATTGCCTGATACCGGAGGTCGTCCTGAATCACTGGACGAATATCCATCCATTTGCTGCCCGCCTTGATTTTCCCCTGAGACTTGAGCTCCTTCAGCAACTCCAGGTATCCTTCACGGTTGCGACGCTCCTTTCGAGCCCTGATTGCCTTTTGCTGCTGGCGAGCGTCATTGAAAGCGCGCTCCAAAGACTTGATGTGATTTTCAAAGGCAGTCAGAATGTCAGACTTGGTAAGGGTCTTAAACTTATCATCTCCTTTAACCTGATCGCTAGACTCAATGACTGCCTGAGCCTCTGACCATCGCGTGTACGGCTCCAGGTTGAGAGAGTTGAGAATGGTCATGAGCTCGTCCATAGCTGCCTTGCGCGTTGCAGATTCTTGCTCGATGTGGGCTTTCTGAAGCTCAATCACATACTCCTTGAAGAGCTGGCGCCGTTCATTCTCGTCACTCGTAGCACGGAACGTGGTCTCGCCCTCAATAATAGGCCGGATGGTCTTCCAGCGACTGTAGTGCTTGATTTCAGGATGCCGTTTCAGCATGGTATTGAAATCTGCGCGCAGCTTAGCGAAGCGTTCTTTCGCCCGGTCCTTTTCCTGCATGCGAACCTCGGCCGCGTATTTCTCAAAAGCTGCCTTGCGATCGGTCGGGTTCCGGAGGGAACGGTACTGTGGATCTTTGATGGTAGCACGCATAGTCTGCTCCCAGGACCAGTCGGGCTGCACATTATTTCGCTTGAGCATTTTCATGAAGGCGCTTTCCGCTTCTTCAAGGGAGCCATACTCAGGATCGGTCTGGGTGGCCAGGGCTGATGCAGCCGCCATTCCGCTGGTATCGTAGGACCCATATCCCCCACGACGGTCGCCATATCCCCTATCATAGTCGTCGCGATCGCGATCGCGGTCACGGTCGCGGTCGCGATCACGGTCTCGTTCACGCTCACGATAGGGATGGTGCGAGAAAGAGCTGGTGCCGCCTGCTACGAAAGCGGGGGCGCTACAAATATGTCAGTTTTTCAAAGACCTCATAAACATGCAGGAGTTCCACGTACGCGACTGGGGGAGCTGGCGCAGCTGGAGTTGGGGCAGCTGGAGCCTGTGCGAGCGCATTCTTGTAAACCTCGGGGATCTCCCACGTGCTCTGCTTGGTCTCCGTGTTGTACCAGTATTTGCGCCCTCCTTCTGCTGTGTATTCTTTCCAAGGTTGATTGGAAAGGGCACGCTAGAGAAACCAAAAGGCAATGTCAGTCGAATTCAGAGAAGTGTGCTTGACTGTGAATGGAAACAAACCTCCACGGGGGTCATCAGCTCAACTGGCTTTGCCCACTGCGTCGCCTTGGTCTGGACGTTGTAGTAGTAGATCCTGCCATCTGCATTTCGTGCCTCCTGCCATACGGCCGGAGCGCCTGAGGGGCTAGGCATTGAATTCATCATGATCGGGCGGCGTGGAGGATCGGTGAGGTGAAAAAGAGAACAGCATGAATTGAGCTCGGGTGTTTGCGCTGTTTGCACTTGCCACCTTATCAGGGCACAGCTGGACCTATCTCCTTATTGCCCGCAAACGCGCCGAGCCCGGGAATTCGTTTGACAACTATTGCATGCGACAATCTCTGTCGCAATGCCTGGCCTGGAAATCCCGGGCGAGTTCCTGCGGCATGCCGTTCTCGACACTGTGGTCCCTCATGCTCCAGCGGTTGATATTGAAGGGGCATTGACCTCGGCGCTGGAGGACGGAGCAGACGATCTTCCTTCAGTCCTTTCCTCGATACCCCAGAGGTCGCTTCTTTTTTTCGGTACGCAGCAGACTTATGTATACATTTGTGATATGTCTTAGCTTACTAACGGTATTCTAGATGAAACTCTTCCAATTCGTATTGTCCTACGACTCTCCGATTGCACAGACACCATACTCAAGTATTATTTACCCCGTCTCGAAGTCCGGTTGGACGTTTTCGCAGTCGACCCTGCGGAGACGGTAGCGGAGAACCCGGCTCCAGCTCGGGAGATTATTTGGTCTGGGATTGTGGATACAAGAGAGGAACCATTGGTACTCTTCAACGAGTTCGAGAGCGAAGCCGGGACGGGGAACCATGTCTACCTCATATGGAACATGGAGACATTCCTGAGTACGTTCACGCCCTAATGATGCATGAGGTATCCATAGACTGATATACTTCAGAGCGCCCTCGAAACCGCATCCCGAATCCATCGCTCTTGTTCATTGCTTCGGCGAGTCTAAATCCTTCAGAATCCAGCCGACAGGAAGACCCTGAAGACGACTACCTACCCCCACTCGTGCCCGCGTCAACAAACATGCTCCAGCCCTTGTCGGGGGATAAAGCGCTCCACAAAGAGCCCTTCCTCCCTGCCTCAAGGTTGTTGCGGGTCGTCCCTACAACATACTATGAGGATCCCATATACAACATCCAACAGCAACATGGTCATCCTTTTCGCGTGGTTCCTGCGGCCAGTGCCAGGATTCGCTATTCAAGATTGAATTCTTACAGCGGTCTTCCCACTACGATTGCCAGCTTGGATTTTGAGGTGACCCCATTCTTGACTTGTGAGGTCTCCTTTGATAGAGCGGATGTCAAATTGTCCGAGGGCACGATTGAGCCTCTGTCGGCCGTACAAGGTCTTAACCTACCCATAGCCTGCCGGCCTCGAGACGATGTGACTCTGATGTACAAACTTACACCCGAATACGGTCCCGAGACCAACCCGTCATCGACTGCCATGATGAGCATGCTGGACATCTCGCTTGGAGCAGTCATTCTCTTGTCAAACGACTGCAGACCTCGCATCTCCATGCAATGGCAGACCAATGTCGATTTTTCTCTACCTCTTAATCCTACCTTTGGTGGTCCCAGCCAGGCGCTGCAAAGAAGCAACCGCCCCACCAGCCTATCGATGCCCCACGGCCATTCTCAAGCAGGATCGCATCCGAACAACAGATCTTCTCTGCGAGAGCGAGCCTATTCGGTCACGGATGTAGGTGTTACCATCTCATTCTCCGGTCCTTCTCGTGTCCAAGTTGGGTCGCCATTCTCTTGGGACGTGTTCATCGTCAATCGGTCAAATATCCCGCGCAAATTTGCTCTTATTGCGATCCCGCGACGAAAGCGTGTAGACCCGAGGGGCCATAGGGCTCGCCCTTCATCATCCTCCATCTCAAGCCGGAAGGAGGACCATGTGGCTGAGGCCGTGACGGACGACAATATCGTGCACGCGATGCAGAAGAACGTTGCGGGCCAGGAGGCTGAATTGATCAGCCTCAGCACTGACATTCGCGTCGGGTAAGCCCTATCTCCCCGGTATCGTCCATAAGTGGAATTCATTTTTCATTAACTGACCTTGGTAAATACTAAATAGTCCTCTCTTGCCTGGAACGTGCCACTCAACCGAACTCAAGCTGCTACCCCTTGCGACTGGCCCCCTGCATCTGGAAGCGGTACGCCTTGTGGATGTGAATACAAACGAAACGACCGATATTCGAGACTTGCCAGACATTCTGGCCGATGACCAGCCTCGAGTATCAATATGACTGTATTGAACATGGTAACTATGACATGATTTTGTATGTGTATAGTGAGTAAGATATATTTCATCAAGGCCACGTTCAATGCATACCTATTAGAAGGCTCTAAACCGGTGTTGATAAAAAGAACGAAATATGAATTGTCAGATATGGCCCCGGCCATCGTAGAATAAGCTCCAGGAGGGTTTGCGTAAGGTTCTTTTGGTGCTATCGAACACAGGAAACCGCTCGAAGTATGTACGGTGATAGGGTGGCATTAAACCGCGCAAGGCTGAGCCCCCCCCAAAGCACGATATGGATGGAACGTCACCGCCCCGAAGTTCCCGTAGCCCCGGGCCCGTGACTTCGACCCCGTTCCCGTTAGTCATGAACCTCCCGTGCAGCCCAGCCAGAGCGGAGTCAAGAACGCCCACCTTCGATCTGGGGTAGAACCTCTATCATCGTCGAGATATCCCGGCCGCGCCTCTGCCATCGGCATTCCAGGGGTATTCCGAGTCCCGACACTAACGCCAGCGGACGGTCCATGTACCCACCTGTTCTGGTTATCATCGAAGTTTGCGTCATACATACGCGAGACAGGCGAGACCTCACCGGCGGAATTCTTGCCTTTAACCCCATCCATCATAAACCGGTTCCACCGCTGCCCTCTGCCGCCATGATTATCTCTGCGAAGCGGAAAGTTCTTGATGGGCTGAATAGAAGATATATCTACGGTCGCGTGGTTTGTTTGCTCTTACCATCGGATTGCTTGTGTGTCCTTTTTCTACTTGCCCCCACTGACTACTGCGCCACCGATAGCCACTTCTGCACACGATCATACTCCTCATCGAGATGGCGGTTGCTACGCGGATTGCGACTAAATTCAACAGTTACTATGCCGAGAAGCCAGGTAAGGTGTCAACCCGCGAAGTCCGAGGAGACGCTTGATCGAATGCTAACCACTCTATGACGACAGTGCTCACGACGATGGTCACCAACGCTGTAAGCCCGCTCTGCGCTTGAGATCCCCCAACACCCTACGTTCTGGATTCGGCAATTGACGATAAACGGTTGAAATAGGTTCTTGGTGGCGTCGCCGATACTGTTGCACAGTTGATCACCGCCTTCCGGACTCGAAACGCTCAACGATCCCGGGAGAATAACGACATCATTTCGATTGAGATCCATGACTTGGACAAAGATAGGCCCCCTGCGCTTGGAGAGCTTGGGGCAGCGGTATACTCTCCGGCGCCGTTCGATTTTGAGCGTGTCACACGGTTCATGGCATACGGTTTCTTCATGGCTCCAATTCAATTCCAATGGTTCGGCTTCTTGTCTCGGGCATTCCCTCTCACCAAGGTGAACCCAAGTGTCCCGGTGTTCAAGCGTGTTGCCTTCGACCAGTTGATCTTTGCGCCGTTCGGTATGGGCTATCTTCAATGCTCTGGCTGATTTTGGTACTGACAACCTCTCCTAGGTCTGGCGTGCTTCTTTAGCTTTATGACCGTTGCGGAAGGAGGAGGCAAGAGAGCATTGACCCAAAAGTTCCGGGACGTGTACCTGCCCACGCTGAAGGCCAACTTCGTACTGTGGCCGGCCGTGCAGATCCTCAACTTCCGGGTCATTCCTATCCAATATCAAATTGTGAGCTTAAACGCCCCTTCGGTCAGGCGCTTTCCAGGACTGATCGTTTAATCCAGCCTTTTGTTTCATCGGTTGGTATCGCGTGGACCGCATACCTCTCGCTCACTAATGCCACCGAGGGGGCTTGAGTATGCTCGCCACAGCGCATATCACGTTAACGATCTACCCTCTCATCATATCGGTCCTTGCTTTCAGTCTATCTTTCGAGGCGTTTCGGTTTCGGTAGGTCCATGTTTCCTCGCTTTGTGTATAGGGGATATCGAATTGCGCGGGAAGACATGGTTGCATTCAAAAAGGACCTCGGGTTTATTCATTGCATTCGGGGATATTCACTTGAGGTGCCAGTCTCTGTTTCGTTCATTGTCGTCCACGGGGTGTATTTGGATGGTACCTCCATGCCTTTCTCCTAGATATTTGGTGTGTCTTCAGTCTTCAATCTTGCAAGAAAGCTTTTTCGTCACAAGTGAAACGAGTTCTACCAGAACATCCGCAGCCATCACCGTAGCGGCTATGTACAATTCCAGCGTAGCCAATCAAATCTGATCAAAGAACCAGCGACCAGCGATCTCCCCAGAAACCCCCGAGTCCGAGGCTATCGAGGACCCCAGAGTCCCAGACGGCCCGGCCTGTTCCGTATCAACGCGGAGCCCTGACATCAGTCCCGCATCAGCCCGATTGATGTCTCCGGATGACGGAGAGAAACGGGCTACCTCAAATCGAGGTAGAGGGGAGCTTTAGGGAGACTTAGAAGCTATATGTGAAAGCACTAGTTACTAGAAGTTACTCGAAGCACTCGAATACATCACCGGTACGTACTCCGCTGCTACCCAGCTCGATGCGGTAGTCGCCCGCTTCACCGGCGGTGCCCCACTACCTCCCCTCCACCCCTCCATCCTTCTTGTCGCGACTCACCGTGGCCTGATTAAGATTCCTCTGCCTCCTAGGTCGGGTTCCCCTCTTCTCTCTGGCATCGTCTCTGCTTCGCTCCCATAGTCTTCAATTGTCGAGGTACGGCTGCTTGGACCACTCCTGAGAGCTCGAGGACGACCCCGCTGACATCACAGACACAGAATCTTGCCGACAATGTCTCTCTCTAACAAGCTCAACATCACCGATGTCGACCTCAAGGACAAGCGTGTCCTGATTCGCGTATGTTCCAACGTTCAGCTGTTTTTTTTTTTTCTTTTTGACGGATCGCAATGGCTCATTTTACCCCGACAGGTCGACTTCAACGTCCCCCTCGACGCGGACAAGAACATCACCAACAACCAGCGCATTGTCGGTGCTCTGCCCACCATCAAGTACGCCATTGACAATGGCGCCAAGGCCGTCATCTTGATGTCCCACCTGGGCCGCCCCGACGGCAAGGTCAACCCCAAGTACAGCCTGAAGCCCGTTGTTGCCGAGCTCTCCAAGCTCCTGGACGGCAAGAACGTCATCTTCACTGACGACTGCGTTGGTTCCCAGGTCGAGGAGACTGTCAACAAGGCCACCGGTGGCCAGGTCATCCTCCTGGAGAACCTGCGCTTCCACGCCGAGGAGGAAGGGTCCTCGAAGGACGCCGAGGGCAAGAAGGTCAAGGCCGACAAGGAGAAGGTTGCTGAGTTCCGCAAGGGCCTGACTGCCCTCGGTGACATCTACATCAGTATGTGACGAAATCAAGCTTAGCTCGAGACTGTGGCGGACCTTCTTTGACTAACTAAACTTTCCTTTCAGACGACGCCTTCGGTACTGCCCACCGTGCTCACAGCTCCATGGTCGGCGTTGACCTGCCCCAGAAGGCCGCCGGTTTCCTTGTCAAGAAGGAGCTGGAGTACTTCGCCAAGGCCCTCGAGAACCCCCAGCGCCCCTTCCTTGCCATCCTCGGCGGCGCCAAGGTTTCCGACAAGATCCAGCTGATTGACAACCTGCTGCCCAAGGTCAACAGCCTGATCATCACCGGCGCCATGGCCTTCACCTTCAAGAAGACCCTCGAGAACGTCAAGATTGGCAACTCTCTCTTCGATGAGGCTGGCAGCAAGATCGTCGGTGAGATCGTCGAGAAGGCAAAGAAGAACAACGTCGAGATTGTCCTGCCCGTTGATTACGTGACCGCCGACAAGTTCGCCGCTGATGCCACCGTCGGCGCTGCCACCGATGTCGAGGGCATTCCCGATGGCTATATGGGTCTTGACGTCGGCCCCAAGTCCGTCGAGAAGTACGAGGAGGTTATCGCAAAGGCCAAGACCATCCTCTGGAACGGTCCTCCCGGTGTCTTCGAGATGAAGCCCTTCGCCAACGGTACCGAGAAGACTCTCAATGCCGCCGTCAAGGCCGCCCAGTCCGGTTCCATCGTCATCATTGGCGGTGGTGACACTGCCACCGTGGCTGCCAAGTACGGCGTCGAGGACAAGCTCTCGCACGTCTCCACTGGAGGTGGTGCTTCCCTTGAGCTCCTCGAGGGCAAGGACCTTCCCGGTGTCGCTGCTCTGTCCAGTAAGTAAATGGCATATTAGCGGAGGAGAAGGATTGCATCTCTCCTTTGATGTCAAGTTGGGACATTTTCACGAAACTGTAATGTACACAGCCAAGATTTTCCTTTTTGATCTTATAAATCACAAAATTTTCCTGTTCAACTGGCGCGTTTTCTCCTCCTAATGTATACCTGGTAACTAAGGTTGTTTCTGGTCAGATACGAGACCGAAGCTGTGAAGGCGATGCTCAAAAGCGGATTTATGAGGTAAGGTCAATGGAAGGGGACCTTGGTACATACACTGTTACGTGGAAAGTAAAGTAATACCCAGCGTTACGAGATCTACAGTTTTCATCAGACAACCAACGTGTACATGCTTGAGAGGCGTGGGAGAGCCGGGTGTATTCTCCTAGCTGACTGGCTATTCGACACTCTCGGGATAATACCCATAACCGCGTCCCGAGAAAGGAATGTGGACATTGATCAATCATCAGGCTTGACAGATACGTAGAATGGCACACAATATCGGAGAGAGCATCACGTAGTGACAGCCAGATGAATACCCTCGCCTGGCCCAGCCTCACCCGCAGTGCTGGGAGCGTCCGCTTTTGTCGAAGCCCACTCCTCCCATCATCATCGTCGTTATCTTTCCAAACGGTTCAAAAGGGGGTATAGTATGTGTAGCGTGAGAGGCGTGCAGTAGGCTCGAGGGTATGTCATGTGGAGAACGCGGGATCTTTTCGCGTGTATTATCTTTTCCATTGTCTTATCTTGTCTAGTGCGAGGCTTCGACCTTCTTGAGCTCCTCTCTGTGAAGTGGAAATAGCGATTAGTTATGCATTCTCCAAAACATGATCGCGAGCCAATCCTGGCTCCCCAGAAGGGATGTCATTGTAATCCAAGGAGGAGGAAGGCCCTGGGTATCTCACGCCGGAACCATTGACTATCGTCGGGGTAAACGCAACGTACCTCAGCTGCTTGGAGAAGTCCTCCGCGGCATCATCATCATCCCAGCTCTCCTCCCACAGATGCTCGTTGCCCCCGTTCGCCGCTGATCCAGCATTCTGCTCTGCTTCTTCCTGAGGCCAGTCTGGTTGGGGAGACGGTTAGCGCATGTCCACGGCTTGTTTTAGGGTCTGATAATCCAGAGTGATTGGGAGGGGGGGGGGAGGCTTACCCTCGACGGGGAAATCCTCAAACTCATCGTCTTCCTCCAGCACCTGGGGCTTCTGCTGTTGTTGGGGCTGCTCGGAGGCGTCGGCCTTGGTTTGGGCTTGGGTGGTATTGGACATGGTGGGTGCGTGTGTGTGTGTATGTGGCGGTGTGAGGGGGGGAGAGCGGGCGTCTAGAGGATAAAAGGACGAGTTGTATCTAGTGTCCGGGGAGGTTCTTGCGGATTGAAAGAAACTGGATGGCGAGAGGAGAGCGTGGTGGTTGTGGTGGGTGGAGGATGGAGTGTGATGATGCTCTTGTTTGACGGAGAGCTTCCCACCTTGGCGGATGCACGGCCTCAGGCTGCCCATCGACGTGATCGGCGATACGGAGACACGGTAACTAACTAGCTGTGTACAGTACAGATAACTATAGTTTACTACAAGTTATTAATAAATATACGGACATAGATTCACGATTCCTATTCTCAATAACCATTATGCTGCTTCTTTAGGCAACTCTTCCCCATTGAGCTGGAGTGTAGGTCTACGAGCATATCGTTGTATGCCTTTCGCCCAAATTGCAGCTGCTTTGCCCCTCCGGAGCTGTCGGCACGCCACGACCTAAACAGCCCCATGGAAACGCCGTGCTGATTTTGGGGCTCATCTCATTCTCCACGGCTGATTACTTGTTTCGCCCTGCCGGTCGGGTTATCATCATCATCATGGCGCCCTGATTTGCAACAATTTTGGAATCTCTTCCTTCTCGCCATCTCTCGTTCTCTCGCCACCGTCTTCCCTTTCCCCGCGCTATCTGACCGTTCCCGGTAATCCGTTGTGGTCCGCGCATGGGATCGTTGACATTCTTCCCAATCTGTCCCTCTCGCATTGGGTTTTCTTTGCGGCGGAGCAAGAGTGTCTCGATAGCTTCGACTCCGACCATTTACCCGGCCGCGTGGTTTCCTAAAATCTCAAAAATTCTCCTCCGCTGTGCGCAACTATCATCATGTTGCGTGTGGGGTCTTGGTTGTACGGCAAGAAGCCTGCCAATGCTTCCACGCAATCGCTGGACTCGCTGGCCGAGTTGAAAGACTGTACGTTAGACCTTGACGAAACTAATGGGATCTGGGATTACTGCGTGGGGAATGGGCTGTGTCGGCGCGATCCCTTCTTACTTGACATGTCTCGTGCTGACGTTGGATTTTTCGAGCGGAGAAGTGGATGAGGCGATGAAAGGTAAGGCACCATGCCCAATGCTTGAATTCTCAGAGCCGCAGGCTAATACACCGTCTTTTCAACAGCGGCGACGTTTATCCTCAACGACGATGTCGATAGTGCCGAAGCTGGCTTGGCCAAGGGAACCTCCTCTTACCACAATGTGCGTGTGCTGGTGATCTGCGACCTCGAGTGAGGAGGGAGTGACGGGCGAATGGGACGTCTCGTGCTGACAATTGATAACAGCTGGGGAGAGGTATGGTGGCTTTCGTCCGGGCGACGCTGGGATTTGAGCAAGAGATTATGCGACAAGGTCCGATGCCCTTGACTGAACCGCCCGATCATCGCGCTAACCTTGCACAGCATCCGAGCGATTGAGTGAAGCGGAGACGTCAGCCGCGAGTGATCAACACCGCGCTCAACATAATTCCCATGCACCCAATGCCTTCCGCTCGGAGATTTATGCTGCCGGTAGTGAATATGCGCTGGTCCAAGCAATCGCGCAGCTAATGGGCGCTGTCGTTGGCGTCCTCAATGAGAGCCTGACGGAAAGTATTAAGGCCTTCTACCGCCTGCGCAAGGCTTATATTGCCCTGGACGCCATCTTGAAGATGGAGGAGAAATTTATGGAGCTGAGAGATCCCAGCCGAGTTCTCCTGCCAAGTTCAAGTGATCTCTCCAAGGCTAGCAGTGCCAGCACAGATGTCAAGTCTCTTGACTCGTCTAGTGAGATTTCCAGCAAAGTCCCGTTTGCGACAGCTCACTCAGCTCCCCTCGATGAAGCCGACCTCCCCCGGTCATTATCCGAGTTGACGATTGGTCCGGAGCCAGAACTTCCATCTGGTACTTCCACACCCGGAGGTTCCAATATCATCAACCATGACCCCGACTCGGACATCTTCCGGAACGAAATTGACGTGTTCGTTCACTCTGGCGCCAACTTCTGCTTCGGTATCCTTCTCCTCCTCATTTCCATGGTCCCTCCTGCTTTCAGCCGCCTGCTCTCCATCATTGGATTCCACGGTGACAAGCAGCGAGGACTGCGGATGTTGTGGCAGGCCAGCAAGTTCCACAACATTATCGGCGCCATGGCGGCCTTAGCATTGCTTGGCTATTATAACGGATTTGTGCGGTACTGCGATATTATGTCTGATCCGACTCCGGGCGAGGATGACGTTGAGGCCTATCCGCAAGAGAGATTGACCGGATTGTTGACTGAGATGCGGTCTCGCTTCCCCAACAGTCGCCTCTGGCTTCTGGAAGAGTCGCGGATGAAGGGTGCTAACAAGGATTTGGAGGGCGCATTGGAGCTCCTGAGCGCAAACGGCAAGAGCCCGCTGAAGCAGGTCGCGGCCTTGTGTGTCTTTGAGAAGAGTCTGAATGCCTTGTTTTTGCATAATTACGATGTATGCTCGGCATCTTTCATTGAGGTAAAACCCTCTTTCAAACCTTTTCCTTTCGAAATCAGCTAGGCCGAAATACTGACTTTTTAGTGCGTGGATCTCAACTCTTGGTCCCGCTCCTTGTACTACTATATTGCCGGCTCTTGCCACGTTGTGCTTTACCGCCAATCTATCGTAAACGATCCCAACAAGGCGAAGGAGCACGCGACTAAAGCAGCAGAATATATCCGCAGGGCCCCTCCATTGGCTGGCAAGAAGCGGTTCATGGCCCGCCAGCTGCCTTTCGACGTGTTTGTCACGCGCAAGATTGCCAAGTGGGAAGCTCGCGCCAAGGAATGGAACGTCGAGCTGGTAGACGCCATTGGCGTGGACCCGGTCGAGGAAATGATCTTCTTCTGGAATGGCCATAGCCGTATGACGCGCAGCCACCTAGAGGATTCCCTCAGCCGTTTGGCGTGGTGTGAAAGCACCAAGAACAAGACCTGGTCTCGCGAGGGTCCCGAGGAGAAGGCCATCTTGGAGCTGCTACGGGCTGCCGTTTTGCGGTCCCTGCACAAGCACGAAGAGGCGAAACAGGTCCTCACGACCAAGGTGCTGACCCATGAGAAATCGTTGTTCAAGGGCTCCCTGAAGGATGACTGGGTTCTCCCCGCGGCGCACTTTGAGATGGCGGCGAATGTCTGGATGGAACGGCCGACTTACCAGTCTCTGCACAAGCTCGCACCAGATGCCTCTGAGAAGCCGGAGCAGGAGCGGAAGTTGGTCCAGACTTGCAAGGAGCATCTGGATCATGCTGCGCGCTGGGAGAGTTACGAGCTGGATGCACGTATTGGGTTGAAGGTGACTGCGGCCATGGAGGCCGTCAACAAGTGGGCGAGTATGCACCCAGCGGCCTGAGGTGCTGCTTATGGCTCTAGAAGTATCTGGGGCGTGGGTTGTCCATAGCTGGCCCCGACAGGCATGCTGTATCATACAATTGATAGACGAGCGGGCATTTCCGTAGACGACGGCGTTGGTGGTTATATGACTTTTACTTCTCTCATCCATGCTCCAAGGAAATAGGTCCATAGGATAAGAGGCTGGAATTCAGCACTAGCTCAAGCATTCACCTTGAAATCACCCGGGCTTGGAATCTCGTATCCAGGTGAGACCTGTAGTGGTGGAGGTGGACGTAACCTCCGATCGCATCTTCGCCCAGTCCATCTCTCGTTCACAAGGCTCTGGAACAACCAAATTCTCGGACTCGGCAAGCGCTTTCTAACGCCGAGCTCGGCTGTAGTGCCGAGTCTAGAGGCCCCCACATCTCGACATCTTGTCGAACCAGCTCCCTTGTCGGATAAGACGGCTCGTCCTTAGCATCGGACGTCCGATCAGAAGCTTTGCAAAGGAAATGGATATAACATTGATGGGCGCCACCACAGTGATGCACACATTGTGTGTATCAATGGATGGATCATGGCATATGCCCAATCTCCGATCTGCCGTCGAACCAACAGGCCAAGCATTGCCAGTGGAAATCCCCCGATGGGGCCCATGACGTCTTAACTTCTCAAAAAGTGGCCCACGGTTCCTGTTGTACCAATCCGCGCATTTCAATCGGCGGACAATTCCTTATCCCCGTTGCAGTTCTTGTCGCAATCAACTTTTTCCCCCCCTAGCGACACGACAATCATTTTTCATTTTGATCAACCGGTCTTAATCTTCTCCTCTCTCGTCGCACTCGTGCGCATGAACCAGTCATGCCCGAGCAATCAAATCACGACGCCCACTCAACAACCTCAACAGATGACATCGAGTCGCTCGATACGGACCACCATGCCGAGGAGGACAACGGCCAGCCCGCCACGCCGCTAGAGAAGCAAAGCACCGCCGCCTCGGGCCTCTCGGTCTTCGAGCAGCGCGCGCAATCGGTCGTGTCGCGCATTCGCAGTCGAGATCCCGGGCAGACGGCGAAGTTTACGCACCCATTGACGCATACGAAGACGAGCCCGGATGTGATTGTGGACTTTGAAGGTCCCGATGACCCGTACCGGCCGTTGAATTGGAGTTTTGGCAAGAAGGCTGTGACGACGGTGTTGTATGGGTTGACGACTATGGGTATGTTGGATCGGAGATGTTCCGCTTGAATTTCGATGGCGTGCGGGGAAATGTGCAAGTACTAATGGGCGGTATATCAACTGCAGGTGCGACATGGGCTAGTTCTGTGTAAGAGATCATGAGGGATTTGAAAGAAGGTCTGCGATGAAGTACTGATCTGAAAATCTAGATACTCCACGGGAACACAGCAAATAGCTCACGATTTCGGCGTATCCGCGGAGGTTTCAACGTTGGGAACTTCATTGTTGCTTTTTGGTCTGGGTCTAGGTCCTCTCGTGTGGGCGCCTTTGTCCGAAGTATATGGCCGCAAGCCGGCAGTTCTCGCTCCGTACTTCATTGCAGCGATCATGTCGTTTGGTACTGCGACTGCAAAAGACCTGCAAACGATCATGTTGACTCGATTCTTCACAGGCTTCTTCGGCTCAGCGCCTGTCACCAATACCGGCGGTGTCTTGAGTGATATTTGGACACCCGAGCAACGAGGCGCTGCAATTGTCGGATACGCTATGGCTGTCGTCGGTGGACCTGTCTTGGGTCCTATTGTCGGCGGTGCGATTGTTCAGAGCTACCTCCATTGGCGATGGACTGAATACGTGCGTCGACCTATCGTTTCCATATATCCTAGCATTTCTAATTTCCCCTAGATCACCGGCATCATGATGATGTTCTTCCTTCTTCTCGACCTCATCTTCATCGATGAGAGCTACCCACCCGTCCTTCTCGTGTATAAGGCGCGACGACTTCGCTTCGAAAGTGGCAATTGGGCTCTCCATGCTAGACACGAAGAGTGGGACGTGACCCTCAAAGAGCTTGGTAACAAGTACCTCGTACGACCCTTCCAGCTACTCGCCACGCCAATCTGTTTCCTCGTGGCACTATATGCCTCTTTCGTATACGGAATTCTCTATCTCAGTCTAGCCGCATTCCCCATCGTCTTCCAGGAAATCCGCGGCTGGAACCAGGTCGTCGGCGCCCTACCGTTCCTCGCCTACCTAGTCGGAATCCTGATCGGAGCAGTGGTCAACCTCTCCAACCAGCGCTTCTACCTCAAGCGATTCAAAGCGAACAATAACCGCGCTGTCCCCGAGGCAAGACTGCCACCAATGATGATCGGCTCCGTCCTCTTCGCGGCGGGAATGTTCGTCTTCGGCTGGACAAGCCCCAAGCACATCCACTGGATAGGCCCCATCATCGGTGCCGTCATGATGGGCTTCGGCTTCTTCACCATCTTCCAGGCTGCATTGAACTACCTGATTGACACTTTTCAGAAAACCTCTGCTAGCGCGATTGCTGCAAATACTTTCCTGCGCTCTGTATTCGCGGGTTGTTTTCCGCTCTTCACGAATGCCATGTTTCATAATCTTGGTGTGCCGTGGGCAACGAGTGTCTTGGGTTTTATTTCTGTTGCGTTGATTCCTATTCCGTATCTTTTCTATACATATGGAAGGAGGATTCGTGCACGAGGGAAGTGGTCGCGTGCGTCTCTTTAGCACGCCACGATCAACGAGTGTCTGTCTATCTTCTGTGTGCATGTTTGTTTTCTCCTGCACTGCATGTTCATTTTTTTGGTCCTTGGTCTGGTCATCTTCGCCAGATGTTAGATACCCTTGCATGTTGTACCTGCTTATGGGTGTGATTTAACCAACATCCCTGTATATACGCTTGATCAAAAAGTTTTCTTCTGACATCTATCTCACTGTCTCACCCTAACATAGGCTATTCAGACAGATCTTGTATACCGCCGCCTGTTCCATAAGCGACGAGATCCCAGCAGCTCACGTTGCTTGTTCGGGTACATCCGCCGGCAACACCCAATCACCACTTCCTACCCACCAACCAGGAAAATGGTTGCCTGAACTGTGCACCCAGAGATGGCAACCCAGCCCGATACAAAACGGGATGTGGTGATGTGGCTGGCCAGACTGCATTATGTACGTAACGCTGAGCGGATAGCGGAGACGTGGCACTGCCCCGCAAAGCTGAGGAGTATGCGGAGGATGTCCGATTCCAACGTTGGAAGAAATGGCTGGCGCGAACGCCGATGCGTTGGCGGGTGGCTATACTCTTTGAAAATGCTGCAGCTTCGTCGTCAGCTGAGGGTCGATCTGACCTTTCGTTGGATTCGATGCGATATCCTAGACTGGGGTGGTCTTACAAGCCACTAGGCCCCTTCGAAGATCTGAGCGTGGAAGAGAGCAAGTCCGATGCACCATGCAAGGTCATCGGTTGTTACTCCATCCTGGGGGCATTTAAGCGAAGAATGATCACCAGGAAGCGCAGAGATCTATAAGTACCAGATTTTCGCCTGCACAGATCAGAAGTATTTTAACTCGGGAGCCTTTAAGACTAATTCGGATACCCTCTGGACTGTGTTAGGCTCCTCAATGTCATAGTTCTCGGCTTCGTCTCTAGGCTCAAGATAGGCAACAGAATCAAGATGCTCCACACGCGTGAGAAATACGTCTTCGGGAGAAGTCCGAAGGAATCCGAACGGTAGGGAACACTACTCTCATGCCAATCTACGAGTCGAAAGATATCTATTGGACTGATACAAGACTGGTCGCAACATATAGACTCGACAGGCAGCACGAGTTACTTATAAAGATCACCGAGAATGCTCTCGTCCATCCAACAATTCTTAAAGACAATATCATCAACGTTGCAGATATAGCAACTGGCACTGGGTAAGCCCCGTCGTCCCGTGCTCATCCAATTTAACCGGATCACTCACATCAACGTGAATAGCATCTGGCTCAAGGATGTCGCGCGGGAATTGGAAGCATCAGCCAAAGTCCAGCGTTACTATCACGGATTCGACATCTCACCAGCTCAATTCCCCAGCGACTCCTCGGGTCCCATCCGGTTCTCTGTTCATGATATCACAAAGCCATTTCCAGCAGAACACCTGAGCCGCTATGATCTCGTCCATGTGCGACTACTGGTTGCTGCGATTGACGAATCTGATTACCAAGCTGCCATCACGAATGTGAAAGCCATTCTGAGTAAGTCTATTCTATCCTAGGGCTAGAAGTTTGAGCCCATTCCTTCCGCACACAGCAAGTGCCCCGGCGTGGTGTTCCGCCCTAACACTCCGCCAGAGCCAGGAGGTTATCTCCAATGGGAAGAAATCGACGAAGAAACCTACATCTCAAACAACAACCCAGTTATCTGGGAGATCCGGAGATGTTTCGATTCCGCACTCAAAGCCGAGGGGAAATGTTTCAGAGCATCAGCCAAGGTCCGCGACGAGTGCATAACTGCCGGCTTTGCGGACGTTGTCCGATTGACCTATAGCTCTGAGAATGATAGCAATCTGCGTCTGGACACGGAGCGAAGGCTGAGCGCGATCATTGAGACTTTGTATGCGAGCCTGCTGTTGCGGTCTGGGCAGGTGGACGATGAGGGGGAGGCGTCATTGCGGGCTCAGAAGTTGATTGAGGAGCATCGTCGCCTCTGTCAGGAAGGAAATTCTCCGCCTTTGAGGTTGATGAGAGTTGTGGGTCGGAAGAGATTGCGTAGCTCACGTCTATGAAAGGAACTTCCCTGCTGAGGGAGGGGTCATCCGTAGCTGGACTGACTTGGGAGAAATCAAGGAGAGCTGGAACAGAAGGCTAGCGAGAACGTGGAAGTATGTACTGCTAGATGGGAATCTCACGGTTTCAGATCTAGCACACGACAGGCATTAGATAGATGAGATGATCATGCAATACCACGACTATGTTCCATCAGTCTCAGGAAATGACAAAACCCCTAAAGTCGAAGTTACGGTGCTTTGAAGATGTACACTTATGGATTGTTATGCTAAGCCACTGGGGAGATTTTTGTACTACAGAGTACAGACAAGTTCCATTATATTAGACAACAAGACATCACCATTGATGACAGACACCGTGAGTAGTGAAAGAGCAATAAACCCAGGTCCACCCATATATCCCAGTTCCAATTCCAGTTTAGCGTAGTAAAAACATAGGAAAAATGCGAACGATTGTGTAGAGAAAAACAGTGCTACATTCGAACGCATGATGACAAAGGAAAGTAAAAATCATTCAACGACGGACCCAAATTCATGATTGCAAGGTTCCCGTAGGACGTTGCTCTTGGTTCTTTTTCTTTTCTTTTCTTGTTTTTTCTTTCTTTTTTGTTTTTTTCCGCTTAGCTTTTAGCATGAGCGGCAATCAAGCATGACTTGGGACTATGGTGCTCTTGCGTCTCAACTTGCGAGCAAGCGACATGGCCTTTTCCCAAGTCTTCTTCTTTTCAACCCGAGTATTGACGGCAGGATCGGGGGAGACTCCACCGCTAGCGAGGTCACGCACGAAGTCATCCTGGTGCTTCGCGTTGTGCAAGGCAAGAACAGCCATCTGGCCAAGGAAAGAAGGATGCCCAAGAAGATCTTCGAGGCGTACTTTGAGGCCTTCCTGCTCGAGGAGCCATGTGAGTTGGGCCATGTTGAAGATGTCGCCACCGAGGTCGAAGAATGATGAGTCAAGCTGGAAGGCAGCCTGGTGACTGGGCTTGTCACCAGCGTCAGGATCGGAAGTGGTGGTGGAGGCACGGTTGGGAAGTACTTGATGCCATGAACGTGACAAGATGTCTGAGTGGACAAGCAGCTCGGCGATAGAGCGAGACTTGAGGTGGGCGCTGAGGAAGTGCTCATCTGAAGACCGGGGCAGGTCATCGACCACCTGGGGTGGGAGAGAGCGGAGCATACTCGGCGAGGGCAGGGCAGTCGAGGGGTTTGCGACTAGAGACTGCGCAATCTCGCAGACCATATCCAGAACCTTGTTTGCAAAGGCAGGGATGATAGGACCTTTCTCGGAGTACCCGAGAGTAACACTGAGGCTGCGATCATCTGCAGGACGAGAAACCAGAGTCAGGTCTGCAAAGTTGTCATTGACACCAGCACCGCCCATTCGGTACTTGGTGTTGTCGAGCTCGAGGGAGCCCTCGTAGTCGACGTTCTGGTGGAACACCGAAGTAGTGAAATACGTCCACGAAGGCCAGTCCGTGCATTGCTTGATAATCTCCCGGAAGCCAAGGGACTCGTATGGCATGTTCGAGACTTGCTGATCTTGGAGGTAGCGGAAGAGATCAAGACCAGTCCACTTCTCGTCGAACTTGACGCGCACTGGAATGACGTTGACACAAGGACCAACGGTAGACTCAATACCCGGAACCGTTGCGTTGCGGCCGCTAATTGTCAGTCCAAAGACCACATCAGACTGAGCAGACAGCTTGGCGAGGGTAATGGCCCAAGCAGCCTGCATGACAGTTGCGACCGTGACATTTCCAAGGGCCGTGGGAGGGATATCGATGCTCTTGCGAATTTCAGTGAAAGCACCGACGTTCTGGAACATGGAGGTTCCCTTCCGTCGCACGATCTGGGTCATTTGCGAGTCCTTCAATAGGCTGGACCAGTGATTGTAATGATCCGGACCGATTGTACCTGGGAGTTGGCGGAGGTAACTGGCGTAGGGAGTCACAGGAGGGAGTGGGCTACCCTCATATCCGAGTTTGATGGCATTCATGATCTTGGAAAGACACACACCATCGTACTGTGTGTGAGAAAGGCGGATCATGATGCGATGCTCATCACTATTCTTCTTCTTGACGACGTAGAATTGCACGTATTGCTCTCCCTCGCGAGGTCCATACTCACGGTCGCGCTGCTGCAGGTTCATCGTAAATTCGTCCATTTCACGATCAGTCTCGTAGACAAAGATGCTGGGGCGAATCTTGCGAAGAACAACCTGGAAGAATTGGTCATGGAAGCAAACAAAGACAGTTCGCAGAATATCAAACGCATCAACAACCTTCAAGCAGCTCTCACGAAGACGACGCAGATCCAATGGTCCGTTACCTTCCAGGAAGAAGTAGTTCAACATCCATCGCGACTTGAACAAGGTTGCAGTGAGGGACATGGCCTGGAAATCGGTGACTGGCAGGACATCGGCTATGCCACCCTTGAAAACGCCGACCTTGGGACAGATGCCGTTCTGAACGGAGGCATCGTCCATGGCCCTGACGGGCCTGAGGACAGAGATGCTTTCAGACGATGGAGTCGGCGCCAGTGTGGTGGGCTTGCTGTCAATAAAAGAGTCAACACTCTGGTTGACGGGTTTCAGATCGACGTCCAACATTTGCTGGGTGGCATTCGCTGCGCGAACAGTCGCAAGCATGTCCTCGAAAACGGGGTTATTGAAAACATCGGCAACGGTGAGAACCAATCCCTCCTCACGGGCCGCGCTGACCATTTTCATCGCGGTGATACTGTCACCACCCAACCTGAAGAAACTCTCCTGGTGTCGGACAACATTGGGTGAAAGGCCCAGGGCAGTGCTCCAAAGTGTCCACAATCTCCTCTCAAGATCTGCAAGCATTCCTTCCTCGCTGGATCTGGATGTTGCAGAGCAAACACCCGAGTCATCAGCTCCTTGGATACCCTCCAATGGGTACGGCGAGTCCACTCCATCATCAGGGTGACCATAGACAGACGGGCTCTCCGGCCGCATATGCGGCACCATCAGCTTTCCATCTCTCAACATCTGACCAATAATCTCATGCACACGGCTGTCAATAATCCTCTGGATAGCAGCGCCGTCCAAAGCTTCGATCCCCGATTTCGCCTTCTCGTTCAAAGTCGACTGAGACTTGGCCCATTCCGAATTCTGTTCCTCCTCAAGGCTGCTCTCCAATTTCAAAGATGAGATCCTTGCGGATGGTGACTCAATGAAACTAATGAAGACCTTGGCGATACTATCAACCAAACATTGGGCCTGGTCGTCGCTCACCATGTCATTCCAGTAGCGCAACATGATACCTTCTGCACCGCGAGAAATATCCACATTCACAGTCACGGCATACTGTAATGATGTCAGCTGGTTGGGCCATTGTTATTGCGGGTCATGGGTAAAACTTACCTCACTGGGATCGTGAGCATGCTGCAGATCAAAGGTAAGACCTTTCTCCTTGCTTCCACCGGCGACGGTGTGATTTTGAATGGAGAGAGTAGTGTTGAAAAGTGACTGGCCCTGCCAGCCAAGTTCATGTTGAATGCTGGCGAGGGAGCAGCTTTGATGAGGTATACTGCGGATGTAATCGTCGTTGACTTTCTTCGACACATCGACGAGGGTCTGATGACCTGAGAATTTGACTCTGCAGCAGAGCATGTTGATGAAGATACCGACCATATCCTGGATCCCGTTGACAGGCGCATCGCGACCGGCAGAGAGGTAACCAAAGCAGACATCATCGGAGCGAGTGAACTTTTGAAGCACAATCGCCCACGCGGACAGAGTCAGATTGGCTAGAGTGACCGAAGTCCGTTCGCAGAAGCTCAGAAGCTCGGAGTAGCGCGTGAAGTCCATCAGAATACCCTTGAGCTCTCGCTTGGATGGAGGACCGTTAGCGGAATGAATGTGGCATGGGCGAACACCACCAAGGTATTCTTTCCAGTGATCGAGGGCGACTTTTTGGCTTTGTGTTCTAATGTAGCGAATGTACTCGCTGAATTTGGGACCCGAACCCTCAGCAAGACGGCGATCGTAAGCCAGGGTCAAATCCCGGAGAAGAACATCAACACCTCCTCCATCAATGATGGCGTGGTTGATCTCAAGTTTGACCAAAACACGCCCGCTCGTAGTTTTGCAGACAGTGAATTGGTGGGACAGCTTGGCTGGCCTCAGAGCATTCAGATTAGTGAGGGAGATGGACTTTAACTTGTCATCGACTTGTGAATCAAGGCATTCAACACGAAGCACATTGTCAGACAGCTTCTGGAGAACAAGTTGGTCAAAGGATCCGCCACTGTAGTTACTGTCAATGAAAACAGTGCGAAGAACCGGGTGGCGGTCCACGAGGACCTGCCAGGCGCGAGCAAGTCTCTCAGGATCAACCTTTCCAGATCGCGCATCCTTGATCTCGAAAATGGTGTGGAACATGTAGGCGCTGGGATAGCGGAGTTGGCTGAGCAAAAGCCCCTCCTGCATTGGCGAGCAAGGATAAATGTCCTCCACCTCATTCTTGTTCCGAATGCCGAGCTTTTTGAAGGTGCTGGTGGCTAGGGTTTGGAGACCGTTGTAGCTGATAGGCAACAGAGGATAGTCGCTGAGAGTGGGCTCTGGAGTGGCAGTTCTCAGAACAGACATTTCTTTCTCGAGGGTTTGCTTGCACTGCAGGATCCACCGGCGGATCTGGGGCTCCCGGGACATCTTGCGGTTGTAGGCGAACGAGACGTTGAGACGCTCCTTCACGACAATGGCAGAGAGCTCAAACAGGGCAAATCGATGTGTCTCGGGGCCCATGTCGCCCGCGACAGCAAAGTCTGAGTTGTCGAAGACACTGCCCTGGTGGCGGAAGAGAGAATCGGCCCGCTCCAATTGCTGGAGTTTTCCAAGGTAGTTGAAGAGAATTTCCAAGGGAAGATGGAAATCATGAGATGATTGTTGATCCGATGCAAGAAGACTCTTGGCGAAGTAGGGGCGACCATTGTCAGTAATCTTGCGGCGTGTGTCTTTGACACGCTTGATGGTGTCAAAGAGAGTGCCTGTCAAAGTCAGTAAGGAGGTGCATTCTTCAAGTTCGGGGACAGGCAAGAAACGACGCGCACCTTGTTTCCCATCAACGAGCAGTGGTGTCATGGTGGTAAACCAGCCGACTGTTCGGGAAAGATCGATGCTCGAGTCCCAAGGTTCACGGCCGTGGCCCTCATTGTAGATGGTAGGAAGCCTGCGATCCATGAAGATGAGACTGAAAGAATGAATAATCGCAGCCAGAAGAATGTCAACCGTCTCGGTTCCAAAGATTTCATGGCAATCCCCGAGAAGGAATTTTGTGGTATCCTCACACAGAGTGAAGGACTCCATTTTCAAGTCGCCATACTGATTGGGAATGTCAGCCATTCCCCAGTATTCGACATTGGGATTCTCTGGAGTGAATGGAAGAGCGAGGTTGGAGTCATGGATTTTTGCGCGTTCCAACTGCATTGCGCACCAGCTCTGGAAAGACAACGCCTTCTCATCGGACAGTGAGCCAGAGACAACAAGCTCCTCCAGGTCCTGAAGGATGATCCGCCAAGACACCATGTCAACACACAGATGATGTGCAACGAGGAAGAGAACTTGACCACCGCTGCGAAGATTGAAGAGATCAGCAGCAAAGATAGGGCCATTGAGCGGGTCCAGGCAAGACTGGCTCTCAGCGATCTTTGGAACCATTGCGCGAGTGTCGCTCACAGAGTGGACGCGGAACCGGTAGGATGCCTCAACCTCCTGTCGTTTATTAGTGTCTTTCGAGAGCTGCAGGGTAGGATTTGTACATACTGCGGCGGTTCTCTGTTGCCAAGTTCCGTTCTTCTCTTTGCCAAAGCGGGCGTGCAACATGGGATGCTGGCTGGTGACAGCCGTCATTGCCCGACGCAGTACTTCACCGTCAACACGCCGAGAAATGCGCACAGTGATGCTTTGGTTGAATCGAGCTGCACCCTTGAAGGAGGTCGAGTATTGCATGTAGAGCTTTTGAACAGGTGAAAGTGCAAAGCACTCCCCAGACTTTTGCTGTTGCTGACTGGCAGCAGGAGCTTTGGCAGTGGCGGTTTGGGCCAATTCCTTGACGGACTTGGACTGCAAGATGTCATTCAACGTGACAATGAGGCCCTGCTTCCGCGCCCTGGAGATCACGGCCATTCCGGTGATACTGTCACCGCCTGGATGAATTTGTTAGCATCGATGATAATTTAAAATGAGGCTCGGGTGCGTTAAAAACTTACCCAAACTGACAAAGGAGCGGTCGACATTGACTTTTTGGATAGAAATGTTGAGGACTTGTGCAAAGATTTCGCGAATGATCGTGAGTGCGCCAGTTTTCTCTTGCTCTGGCTGTGGCTTCTCAGTGACTCCACGCTTCATGCGGTCGAAATCCTGCATGATGCGCTCGTAGGAGTCATCATCAATGTCCTCGAGCCAGGCAGTGATCTTTTTCCGATCAAGTTTGCCGGAGACGAGCATCGGCAGCTTCTTGACCAGAGCCCATGTCTGAGGAACCATGTAGACAGGGAGTTGTGCTTCGAGGGTCTTCTGAACCTCAACAAGAATAGACAGTCCCTTGTTGTCGAATTCTTCTTCATCAAGAAGCTCACAAGGCTTGTCCGAAATCAGTTTGTTGTCGGCCGCAATCTTGTTGGCTGACATGACAGTCACAAGACGCTGCTTCAATGGACCAGTCTTGGGCAGAATGACAACTGCGTGGCGAACGGCGTTGTGTTCAGAAAGCCTGTGCTCGATTTCCCCAAGCTCCATGCGCTGTCCGTGGAGCTTGACTTGGTGATCCTTGCGGCTGACGTACTCAATGGAGCCATCCGGATTGTAGTAGCAAAGATCACCGGTCTTGTAGATTCGTCGAGGAGACGGTAGGGAGGACTTGAAGTCTTTGACCCAGGCAGGATCCATGATGAATGCTTCTGCATTCTTCTCCGCGTTTTTGAGGTATTCTCGGGCCAAGGCTGGCCCTTCAAGCGCGAGCTCGCCTACAGCACCGAGTGGTGCCAGGCGGTCGTGGTTCTCGGCATCAACGATCCAAGTCAAGGTGCAAGGGATACCATAACCAATTCGAGCTGGATCTCGATTGGCGGCCACGGCAGTGTCGACAACAGCGAACACGACAGTCTCCGTAGGACCGTAGCCGTTCATCAAATGGAGGACATTGGCCCACTTCGTAATGACTTCCTGGGACATCTTCTCACCACCGACGATGAGAATTTCCAGCGATGGCACGGAGGACGGCTCGACGATGCTGGCAATGGATGGGGTGAGGAATGTCCATGTAACATTCAAGCGGCGGATGGCACCAGCCACGTCGTTCAGGCGCTCATCCTCACTGGGCACGCAGATGCAACCACCAACCATGAGAATCGCCAAGGTCTCCATGATGGCGGCGTCGAAAGTAAGAGAAGCGAACTGGAAGACTCTGGACTTGGGACCCATCAAAGTCATAGGAGCGAAAGCCATGATGCTGCTGACTGCATTGCGGTGCTCAACAACGATACCCTTGGCGCGTCCAGTGGATCCGGAAGTGAACAGTGTATAAGCCATGTTCGAAGGTTTGACCTTGGTGCGATTTTTAGCTGTGACATTAAGAGATCCGTACGCCTTTAAGGTGTCCTTGCTGATTGGGATGACAGTCTTGACGACTCTTGTGTAGCGGTTCGTATACTTGGGCGTGCAAAGAATCATGTTGGCACCGACATCCTTCAGAATCTCCTCATGGCGAGAGACAGGGTGATGAGGATCCAAAGGAACGTAGCCGCCGCCAGCGATCAGAATACTGATAAGTGTGACCATTGCCCATGCGGATTTGTCGAGACACACGGGAACAAAGACCTCGGGACCAACGCCACGCGAAACAAGATAGTTGGCAAATGATGAAGCAAGGTCCCAGAATTCCTTGTAAGTGAGCTCCCCATCCCATGCACAAACTGCAGGTGCATTTGGAGTCTCCAGGCATTTGTCGTGAATGAATTCGTGGACACAACGCTCGACAGACGAAATTTCACGTTGATTCCAGCAAGCAATCTCCATCTTCTCCTCCGGGCTTACAACTTCCAGATCCGCGAGCTTAGTCGAGCTGGTCTTGAGGGTCGACATGAGCTGGCCCAGCACATGGCCGAATTGCTCGGCAAGGTGTTTGCTCTGCCAGCCGTTGATGACGAGCTCATCGTGGTGAACAGTAAAGGTGATGCGTGTCTTGGAAATGCCGCATTCAATGACAAGTGGGTGGGTAAAGAAGTCTTCACTGGTCTCACGTTTCTCATCGATCCAAATCTTGTTGTCCAGCTCACCCTCGCTGGGCTGGATGACCAACAGGTTCTGGAAACCACAGCCAGCGGAGGTGTCACTGTCCAGTGCCCGGATGCGCTGGAGGCCAGCATGCAGGTGAGGAATCATGTCAGTAGTCTGTTGATGGATTTGGTTTAGGAACTTGATAATGGACATCTCCTGATCGACCAAGATGCGTGTAGGAACAGTGGAAAGTACAGGTCCCGCAACGTCGCCAACACCAGGAAGGTCAATGTTGCGACCGGACAAAGTCTCGCCAAAGCAGACGTCACCAGTGCCGGTATGGGTTGAGATCACAATGGCCCAAGCGGCGCGGAGCAGAACAGGGAGGGTGAAATTGACACTGTTTGCCGGTCGCGAGATTTCCATGCTGTGGTACTGGGTGTTTCCAGCACGAATGGCGTCAGGCACGGAATTCTTGTTCTGAGGGAATGGAGTGGCAGAGAAATTGAGGAGGTAATTTTTCCAGAACGTATCGGATTCTTCCATATTTTTCTTGCTCAAATATTCAATGAAGAGGCCATAGGAAGCGGCGGGCATCTTGTTTTGCGAGGCGTTGTAGTTCTCCTCGAGTCTGCGGTAGACTAGGGGAATGCTCCAGCCATCGTAAAGGGCGTGGTGAACGGACCAGACAAAGTAGTAAGCTGAAGTCAGTCGAGGCTGGACAATTGCATATCCGCTTAAAGGAGCACCATTGTGCTTGGGAAGCTCAAGGGTATCCGTCGGCAACTCGTCGAAAGACTCAACGTGCACCCAGTCAATAGGCGCTTCCTTAACAATGACCTGTGCAAAGTTCATCGCTTCGGTGTGGACGATTCGAGTTCGAAGAATATCCAAATCGGTCACAGTTTGCTGCCAAGCGGCCTTGAAGCGATTGAGGTCGGCTCCATCGGCCAGTCGGAAAGCTGGCTGGGCGACGTATGCTCCGTGATGCTTGATTGACATTGTCAGGAGGCCTTCTTGGACAGCGCTGCACGGGTAGATGTCGCAGACGGCTTCCCTCGGGACATCGCAGGTTTCTGTCACCTCTTCCAAGAGACTCTCGAGGTCGACGGATGATGGGAGAAGCGAGAAGGGCTTGAGAGCAACTGGCTTGTGGATTGGGGTTTGGGTTGCCTCAGAGCAGTTCTTCGCCATGTCGATCAAATTGGGCGTCTTGAAAATAGTCGCAACGTTGAGGGGAATTCCCTGGGCCTGGGCAGCACCCACAAGGTTCATCGCAGAGAAGGAGTCACCACCCAGGGCAAAGAAGTTGTCATCATTAGTAACCGAGCCTGCCTCAAGGTCGAGGGTCTTCTCCCAGAGATCGCGGAGTTTAGCATCAATCCCGCCGGTATAGATCTCCTCGTTTTTGGCCGAGACGTTGAAGGTAATGTATGATTTCAAAGTCTCCTTGGACAAGTTCTGGACCATAGCACGAAGTCTGCGGCGGTCGATCTTAGCAGACGACGTGAATGGGAGGTTTCGCAGCGGGAAGAAGAGGCGAGGCATCATGCTCTGAGGCAAGAGATCCGGCAGTGAGCTCTTCAACTTCTGGATAGCATCCATGTTGGAGACAGAGATTGGTAGAAGCAGAGGATCAGCGCCAGGGATAGTGGCCTCGAATCGATCCGTGCTGCCACCCTGGAAAGAATCTTCATCATGGACTGTGAAGAAGGCTACAAGAGCCTTGGCGACAGTTCGCTCTTGTGGAACAACAACGTCCACAGCAACTTGAGAGCCCTCAGGCAGGCAGCGAATGCATTGGTGTTCAATCTCCTCAAGCTCAATCCGCTGTCCGTTAAACTTGATCTGGGTGTCCTTGCGGGCGATGAAGGCGAGAGTACCATCACTGTTATAGCGAACAAGGTCACCCGTACGGTACATGCGATCCTTGCGCTTGAAAAGTCCAATGAGGCCATTGTGGTGGCTCCAGGTAGGATCATCCACGAAAGCAGCTTTGGTCTTTTCCGCGTTGCCGAGGTATCCCCTTGCAATGTTGCTTCCTTCGAGGAGCATCTCACCAACAGCACCGACGGGGAGCAGACTGTTGTAGCTGTTGGGGTCGATAATCCAGACTCTACAGTTAGCAGCGGTGCCAATCGAGGTAGGATCATCATTGACCCGATTACCTTCCCAGTCGACCTTGACGCCGACAGTTGCAACAACAGTGGCCTCGGAGGGACCATAGGCGTTGATGACGAACCGATCGTGCCAGCGGTCGATGTGGTTCGAAGGCATCTTTTCACCACCAGTGATGATCGTCTTCAAGGTAGGAACAGTCTTGGGCTCCAAAGTGTTGACGATGGCAGGAGGCGAGGCCATGTAATTGGCTTCCATGCGCCGGATAGCACCACCAAGGTTGTTCATGCGTTCATCTTCGCTGGGCACACAGACACAGCCACCAGTCATCAAAGTCATCATGATCTCGAGAACACTGACGTCAAAGGTGTAGTTTGAGAATTGGAGCGCACGGGTGCCAGAGTTCATGTGAAGAGCGCCCATCATAGCAATGGCAGTTGTACTCAGGGCAACGTGTTCGACAACGGTGGCTTTGGGCTTGCCAGTGGTACCAGATGTGAAGATAGCATAAGCGGCGTTCTGAGGGGTCGGACGAACACCGGGCAGGGCAAGGGGGGATTCTGGGAGCTGGGAGATAGAGTTCTGGGAGACCCCAAAGGCTTTCTTGCACAGCTTGGCAAGCTTTGGCTGGAGTGAAGACGAGCAAAGAACGAGATCAGCACCAATCTCCTCGATAAGCATCTGCAAACGAGATTCAGGGTGAGAAGGGTCGATGGAGACGAATGCACCTCCGGCCTTTAGAACAGCCAACTGGGCAACAATAGCCCAAGCTGACTTCTCAAAGCACAAAACAACAAAAACTTCGGGCTTTACTCCGGAATGAGTCAAAAAGCGACTGAGACGGGTTGCAACAATCTCCAATTGGCCATAAGTGAAGTTCTTGTCCCACGAGCAGACAGCTTCAGCGCGGGGATGAAGGAGAGCTTGCTGTTGGATGAGTTCGTCCGCACACTTCTCCATCCTGGGAGGAAGAGTAGCGTTCCAGTCACGGATCTGGCGGCAAGATCGCTCGGGGAAGAGATCCAGATCGCCAATAGTGCGGTGGCGGGGACTCGAGGACATCATGTCGTTCAGAATATGGTCGAACGCATCAATGATGTGGGTAACCTGGACAGACGTGAGGGTATCGGAGGAGTAAGTAAAGTGAATCTCAGCCACAGCGCTGGAAACAATAGCTGCGACAGCAATCTTGTAGCCCTTGACTACATTGGAGTCACCGGCATCGCCTTGAGGAAGGGAGGAGGCAGTGCGATAAGTGAGCAGGGTATTGAACAGGTTGGCGTCCTCCAAACCAAGATGGTGTTTGATGACTGCGAGATCGGCGAAGTTCTCACGGCCCTTGTCGAGTTGGGCCTTGGAATGCAGAAAGGTCTCTTCCAGGTTGCGGTCGTTGTTCAGGAGAAGCCTGCAGACAGAGGTGCCTTGCGCGTCGGACGCTGTAGAGAACCCGAAACAGACATCGTCGCAGCCAGTGTAGCATCGCAAGACGATACCCCAAGCGATTTGGAAGAGGGTCTCGACAGAAACACCTGACATTTTGCTGAAGGCATGGAGCTTGTGCGTTTGTTTATTCAGAGTCCGGGTTGAGCGTTCGGATTGGGTGGTATCATGAGAAATGGTTGGGAAGTTGCATGGCTCGACATCGGCGAGATACTCTTTCCAGAAGGCGAGAAGTTTGTTCGAGACAGTTGATCCGAGGGTTGCACCATTTGCCGACTGAGCGCTAGCCCAATGTTTGGAATTGAATGATTGCAGAACATTGTCGGGAAGAGCTTGAAGCTCAGTTTGCAGGGCCTGGTAATTTAGCTTGCCAAAGGGGGTGAGAGGAAGGGTGGAAACAGGGACGTAGATACTCGGAACCTTGCTGCCAGGAAGCTTGCTGGCCAGATGAACCTGGAGGGAGGTGATGGTGGACTTCAGTTTAGGCGCAGATTTCAGGATGACTTGGACATCGGGAGTTTGCGACACCGATTTCGAAGACCCAAGGAAGAGAATAACGCGGTCTGAACCAGCGAAGTCCACGATGTCAACAGCGGACACCCACTTCGATCCAAGGACCTCATCCACGACTTGCTGGATGGCCATACATTCAGACCCCATGCCCCAAGCGCTCTTCCGTCCAAGGAAAATTAAAGAGCCGTCGGTATTGTACCGGACAAAATCGCCCGTCTTCACGAACTTGCGGTTCTTAGATTCAGGGAAAGCAGAGACCCAAGAAGGCTGCTGGAAGAATTCCGATTCTCCATCACTGATGCCATCCAAGTAGCCACAAGCAACTACGGGGCCCTCGATGACCAGTTCACCAACGGCTCCCACGGGAACGAGGGCGTTATGGTTGGTTGGGTCGACAACCCAAGGGACACAGGAGATTGCTGTTCCAATTGAAGCCTCGGGAGTAATGTCAACGACCTTGCGGTGCATGGACGCCGTTGAACCTTCTGTGTTGCCATAGAGGAGATGAAGCTGGAGATCCTCAGGTGTCCAGTTCTTAAGGACCAGTTCAGATGCAGATTCTCCAACAAATGCGACGGTGGTCAGGCTGGGGACATCTTTGGGAGCCATAGAGCGAGCAACTGTGGGAGTGATACAAGCGAAATTCGCATAGAGGACACTCATTGAAGCCGCGAGGTTTGCTGGTTCGATGTCTGCGGGGATACAGAGACATCCACCGCGGCTGAAAGTTCCAAAGATTTCGAGCAGGAAGAGGTCGGAAGTGTGAGAGGCAAACTGCAGGGTTCTGGACGAGTCGGAAAGATCGAGCGATGATGCAAAGGCCTCGGCGCGAGTCATGATCGTTCCATGATCGAGGACAACACCACGAGCATCTCGCGACATGCCAGAAGTAAAGGCGACATAAGCCGGATCGGACGCGCCAGCCGTCAGTGATAGAGGCTCGTCATTGAGATACTCAAGGAGAGATTCGCTGACGGGAATGACATAGGGGATAGCTTCCTCAAGGATTTGGGCCCTCTTTGGAGAGGCGAGAGCAACCTGAACCACATTTTCAAGAACCCACTGCTCGATGAGACCCATAGTCTTTGGGCCGTCGACAGGGATGCAGCCACCACCAGCCTTCATGACAGCCAGCATGGAGACGGCGTTCCAGACGGATTTTTCGAAGCACGTCGGGATCAAGCTTCCAGGGCCAACGCCAAAGGTGACCAGGTAGCTGGCTAGTCTTGATGAGTACTGATCCAATTTGGAGTAGGTGAGGTTTCCATCCCAAGC
Organism: Penicillium simplicissimum; assembly: GCA_024706585.1. Taxonomy (NCBI): domain Eukaryota; kingdom Fungi; phylum Ascomycota; class Eurotiomycetes; order Eurotiales; family Aspergillaceae; genus Penicillium; species Penicillium simplicissimum. The sequence continues at coordinate 2,303,939 of JAMZTW010000129.1, read as the reverse complement.
AGCGATGGCCAAGGCATCTGGCTTTGTCTTCGCCAGCTTCTGAATAACCTCGTAGGTGCATCGATCGACGGATTTGGGGCTCTTCTGATTCCAAGTTTGAATCTGCGCCTTGTTTGAGTCACTGACACAGTCAAGCTGACGAATTTGGCAGTCGGAATTGGTCAAGATGCTCTCAAGGCAGCGCACATAGGTGTTTGCCACATTCGCTGCTTGAGCATCTGAGAGGTTCGTGGTCCAGTAATTCAGTTCAATGCGGGCTTTTGTATCGATCGCCTCAATGTTGATGAACACGGGGAACTCTGCCGGGTCATGGATGGAGCCAACCTCCACGCACTCGATGTCGCTGCTGATAGCGTCCTTAGCACCAGGAAGACGGCGATACGAGACGCCAGAGTTGAACAAGTTGGCATCTGAAAGCTTGAGGGCATGCTGAATATCGATGAGAGAAGTGTGTCTGTACGGAAGGCTCTCCATGTAATCATTCTGAATCTGCTCAAGGACATCCATGAGAAGGGAGTCGCTGGAGATCTTCATGCGGCACACCATGAGGTTGATAACAGGGCCAACAACCCACTGGACGCCATCAGCTGGCACGTCACGAAGTGAAGCCATGTAACTAAAGCTCACGTCATCCAAGCCACAGAATAGACGCAAAGTGAGGCCCCAAGCGGCATTGAACACATTGGACAAGGTAATGGCCTTCTTCTCGCAAACACTTTGCAGTTGAGTCAGGGAGTCAAAGTTCACAGGCACAGATCGAAGGCTCTTCTCAATGTTCTTCTTGCCATCCGTGAGAATAGGGAAAAGACACGGCTTGGCGCCAGCCAGGTACGAGCGCCAATACTGAATGCTGGCCCTTTGCGGCGCATCCAGCAGGTACCGCATGTAGTCCTTGAACAATGGCCGCCGGTTCTCCTCAAGCCGACCAGAATAGGCCAGCTGCAGGTCGCGCATGATGATAGAAATTGAGTTACCATCCATAGCAGCGTGGCTAAGTTCAATGCGGCAGAAGAGTTTGCTGCTGGGGGTCTGGCAAACAGTGAACCTGTACGCAGGGGCAGTCTCGCTATAGTCCTTGGGTGTCTGGGTGTCGAAGGTGGCCAACACATCTTTCTCGCTAGATGACTGCAGGACAGTTGGGCGGATGGCACACTCCTTCAGGACGACTTGGCAGAACGGATCCCGAGGAGTGAGGTTTTCCGCAAAGATGGTCCGGAACATCGCATGGCGTGATGTGACTTTCCTCCATGCCTCGAGCAAACGATCCAAATTCGGCTTGGTTGCTGAGGTGCTGCGAACCTCGAAGGTATCATGCACAGCATAGTACGAGCTGTCCCGGGTTCGGCCGAGTAGAATTCCCTGTTGCATACGAGAGCAGGGATAGATATCTTCGATCATGTCTGGCGATTTGAGACCCATTTCTGGTAGCTTCTGGGTGAGCAGCTTGTCCAGGCTCTCATAGTTGAGAGAAAGCATCGGGAATGAGCTCAGCGTCAAACGAGGTGACATGGCCGTCAGCTGCTCAGAAAGCGAGACTAGTTGTTGCTGGCAGTTCGAAACCCAGTCATGAATGCGGTTCTGATGCTGTATGAACTTATTGAAGGAGAATGTGAATCGGATCTTGCCAGCAACAACCATGGCCGAGATCTCGAACAACCCGAAACGGGGAGTATCCTTTCCGAAATCAGCGGCATCACTACCTTGACCTGCTTCACCGGCCATCTGATCCACAAGTTGGAACAGCCCGTCGGTTCTTTGAAGATCGCGGTGCTGGCCGACGTAGTTGAACGACATCTCGAATGGGTGTGGATGGCGGCCCTCCTTACCCGCGAGTTGGAGCACACGACTAGCAAAATCCGCTCGGCCATTATCAGAGACCCGGCGTCGCAGATCTTTGACCTGAATTAGAGTGTCGATGACGCTATGCGGCTTGTAGTCCGAGACGAATATCGGGTGCAAGATGGTGAACCAACCAACGGTGTGTGAAATGTCGATTGATGGATCCCAGACTTCTCTGCCGTGTCCTTCGTTGTAAATTGTTGGCAAAGAGCGGTCGGTAAAAGACTTGCCAAATGAGTGGAGCATCGCTGCCAGGAACAAGTCAATGGGCTCGGTATTCAAAGCCTTGTGGCATTCCATCATGATCGTGTTGGACTGGGCAGCGTCAATCTCGAAAGATGCACATTCGACATCACCGTATGTCGTCTGGCTATTCTTCAGCCCCCAGTAACCAAAGTCAATCGCCGGGAGTTGGTCGGTTGCTGCTTTTCCTTCTTCGATCAGGCTCTTGCAGTGTTCCTCCTGCAACTTGCACCAAGTCTGGAAAGGGAGAGAACCATTCTCGCTAGAGGTCTTCCCAGGGTTGACCAGCAGGTCTTCCAGGTCTTCCAGAATAATTCTCCATGAGACGATGTCGACAACGAGATGATGAGCAGTCATAGACAGCAAATGGCACTTCTCCTGACCCCTGACACGGAAGTAATCTGCAGCCAAGAGAGGTCCAGAGAATGCGTTGATGCAACCTTGACTACTGCCGATGAAGGCTTTTGTCTCTTCAATGGAATTGACGCTGTTAGTTCTGAGTCTGTATGAACCCTTCACATCTTGCGTGATGCGCTGCTTGGAAGCAGTTGCACGTCCGGAATCGTCAAAGCGGGCACGGAGCATGGAGTGACGAGAGACGAGTGTTTCAATCGCCTGTTGTAAAACCCGTTCATCAACAGGATTGTTTAGACGCGTGACAATCCCTTGATTGAAATGACCCTGGCCTTCTTTGCGAACACCAAAGTGCAAAACCTGGATTGGAGAAAGTTCGAATGGCTGGTCAACGGCTTCCTGGTATGTCGTCGCATGATCAATGGCTCGAGCCCGCGATGCCAGATCCCGAATCGACTTGCTGCGCAAAACTTCCTGAACGGAGAGAGCCAGACCGCGCTTCTTGCACATGCCAATGCAGGTCATTGCAGCGATGGAATCACCACCCATTGCAAGGAAGCTCTCATCCAGGCTGACATGAGTCTGGGGGATATTCAAGACGCGGCTAAACACAGCGACAAGGGCCTCTTCCTTCTCATTATCAGGTTGAGAAACTCTTCCCAAGGGTTGAGACCCTGAAGCAGCCTCCGCGATGTCGGGATCCTGCTCCATGTTGGTCACCCAACCTGCAATTCCCTTTCGATCAAGTTTGCCAGAGGGAAGGAGGGGCATAGCTTCAACGCACAGCCAAACTGAAGGGACCATATACGTGGGTAGTCGGGCGGCTAGTCGTTCGCGGATTCCAGGTACGATTTCCGATTTCTTACTCGAAGACAACAAACGCAAGGGCACCAAATCTGTGTCTGATTGCTCGGCGAGGAGGCCTGCGGAGGAAATGACGGCAGCAAGCCTACCCTTGGAGAAGCCGGACTTGGGGAAGAAAACAGAGCAATGCGTTACAAGTCCGTCCTTGTTCAATTGATTCTCAATTTCGCCCAGTTCGATTCGCTGGCCGTGAACCTTGACCTGGGTGTCTTTGCGACCGACGTAGTTGAGCGCGCCCGTGTCGGAGTTGTACCTCACCAAATCGCCGGTCTTGTAGAATCTGCGGTTGGAGCCCCTTCCAGCATCGAGCTTCACCCAGGCGGGGTCGTAGATGAATGAATCGTTTGTCTTTTCGGGATTATTCACGTAGCAACGGGCGAGCGTCGGCCCTTCAAGAAGTAGTTCGCCAGGGCAGCCGACGGGCACGAGTTCGTCGTGGTTTTCAGGATTCACGAGCCACGCACGAACTCCGACAGGCAGGCCGATATCCTTACAATCGGTGCCAGGTGTGACGTTCGAATTCAGTACGGATGCGACACTGGCCTCCGTAGGCCCGTAGCCATTGACCAGTTTGATTTTGGACCATGTGGCCAGTTGAGATTGCGACATTGCCTCGCCGGCCAAAACGAGACTCTGCAACCCTGGCACGCTTTCGATTTCAATAAAGCCGATGAATGACGGGGTAAAACATGCTTGGTCGACCCGGTGCTCATTAATGAATCCGACAATGTCATTTAATCGCTGTTCCTCGCTGGGAATGCACACACATGCACCGTGGATCAGGGGTGTCAGCGATTCGGCGAGACTGGCGTCGAAAGTGTGTGCGGCGAACTGTAGAGCGCGCGTCTCACGGAAAACGCGCAGTCGAGGGCCATGGACCATAGAGCTCGACAAGAACGCGCGGTGCTCCAACAGGGTGCCCTGCACAACCAACGTCAGTACTCGCGATTCCTGCAGCTGTCTGCCCCAAGATCTCTACATATTGTCCCATATTTCAAGTACGAGGAAAAATTCAAAACATACCTTGGGCTCGCCCGTGGAACCGGAAGTGAACAAAACATAGGCGGCATTCTGGCTGGTAACACCCGATGCAAGGTCGACGCCCTCCACAGGGTCCGAGAATCCTTCCAGAGTCTCGTCGCAGAGGGGAATGAGAACGTTCGAAATAGGTCGCAGAGCCTCGGCGCGCGACGGGGAGCACAGCACCACCGCCGCCTTGACGGATTCAATTAGACGTTGCAAGCGCGAGGTTGGGTGTGTTGGGTCCAATGGGACGAAGGCGCCGCCCGCCTTCATCACGCCAAGCATCGCAACGATGTTCCATTTCTTGCAGTTGTCAGCGCACGAGCCATCACACCATCACACACAGACGGCCCCCACAATGTCCATGTCATACTTCTGCATGGTACCTCTGGAAAGGGAAAGCTTACCGATTTATCAAAGCAAAGCGCAACTCTCACTTCGGGGCCGACCCCCTGCAATCGCAGATGACACGCGAGCTTCGAAGCCAACGCATCGAGTTCCGCGTACGTCAAACTCCCATCCCACGCGCTCACAGCCTCGCGGTCAGGGCCACTAAGGGCCTGGTCATGGATCGCATCGTGGATGGTGCGATCATAGAGCTTGGGCGTATGCGAATTCCACTGGATGATGCGCTGCAAGTCGTTCTCCGAGAACAAATTAAGCTGGCTAATAGCGGTGTTCCCCGGCGAGAGCACTTGCGCAAGCATCTGCTCAAAGATGTGAGCAACACTCTTCATCTGCTCCCCGGACATGTCCCCATTTCGCCATTCAAGGAAAATGTTGATGTCCCGGCGCAACACCTTGACATGAAGGCGAACTTGGCACTGCAAACGATCCAACCTAAGATTAGCAAAGATCCTGTTCTCACACGCAGGATACAAAATCGGGCCGGTGCTTCATCGGACCCGCATGTGCAGGAAGCCGACCACGAAATGAGCAATCAGGAAGAAACAGAGAGAAAAAACGAACCTGGTCGGGGAGAGCGGTTGCCAAAATTGGTTGTTGAGAAAGCGGCGAAGAGGGTGAATCATTCGCCTTGCGATATGTGCGCAGCATCAGGATGGTGTTGAAAGGCAAATAGCCTCCGTCGGAGGCGCCCTCGTCGCCTCCCACACCCTCATGCTGCGAGTCGAGTCCATCACAGTCCCGCACTTTATCTAAAAATGCCCGGATGGAGTCGTCCTCGTTGATGGCCAGCCGGAATGCTGACAGGTTGGCGATACTCGACCGCTGTACAGGGTGTCGAGAGGAAATAGAATCGCCGTCGATGTGCTGGTAGCCGAAACAGATATCCTCGGAGCGGATATAGTAGTGTAAGACCAGGGCCCAGGTGGCCTGCAATACGAATTCCAGTCGGCCTTCGTGCCATGCGGTTAATAACTGCGCATATTGCGAAGGCGTCGGTCTCGTCTTCATCGAAATCGGGCGTTTGGGCCCGTCGACTGCCGGAGTAAAGCGCGGCAGGTAGCAGTGAGAGGAATTAGCCATGATGATGGTTTTTGGTGGTCGTCGTAATAAGTGCTCGATGCTATGCTGTCGATGGAAGAATGCGAGGAAGAAAAATGCTAGAGGTCGTTCTGGACTTTTGGTTGTACGATGCCAATGTACACAAGGAGCTTCGTCGCGGTAGTTCGATCAAGAACGAGAGACGGCCTGGTAGACTGAGGCACGCGGAATTATGTGGAGAGACCTTTCAATTAGGAGTGGAGTTGGGAAAGAATCAATTAAGAGTTGAAAAAAAAATTTCAAGAGCAGAGGACGCAGGGCATCTCGCACTGACAAACCGCGAATTCGAAGTCTCAGATATTTTAAAAGAGCAGAGCTACGGGCTAACTTTTCCCAGCCTACCTGCCAACCAAAATAGTTACGCCATCGGTCATCGGGACTACAGATGCATGGCCATGCTCCAGCTCGTTCACAGACGTCGCCGCGGTGTCTACAGATGTGCATGTATCAAAGGTACCGATAGGTACCAAGAGGCAGGGTGCATATTGGGCACTTGATCGCGAAGGGCACAATTACAGTAAGACACCACCTCATTAGCCCCCAATAGTATGACACCGCTGGGGGGCAACTGGCAATTTCAGGATCCCCCATGTATCTTCCTTGCATGGGTTCGGATCCATTCTAGATGATCAAGGGTTGGAGACGCCACTGCCACGCTGGGTGGATCTTATCCTGCTGGGTTCCCCCTGTGGAACCAGGTCAGACATTACCAGAGCGGACCCTCTTGGTCTTTCTCCTTCTCTTGTAAGGTCAATTTTCTTAAATGACAATTTCAATGAGGGGCCTTTGAGGCCGTATTACTGTGAGTTAGTCAAGTGACAGCCTTTGCCCTACATCGAGAAAGTTATACACGAATATAGTAGCCAAAGAAGCAAATATGCAGGGTCCATCCCATCTACACCGTGGAAGCGAGCATTCGCCAGCCTTTGATTCTGGGATTGGCTCAGATCTGATTACTACTGCTGAATCCTTTTTTCAGTTCGTTTGTCACTGATTTGACTAAGCGAGTTTATTCCATTTAGGTTAAGTGTAATCCATCTGCAATCGCCCGATTCAGATTCCCTAGGATGTGGTCTCGAACGTGGCCCAGCAAGGTGGCTACTTGGCCATGGCTTCGATTGGCCTCGCATGGTAAGAACGATGGAGGAAGGCGCGGCATTTGTGATGCAATTCTCTCCCAAATGCTGAGTAGATTCTACATGGAATTGAGAAATGTTTGATCCATTCTACTTCGCTAATTGCCTGTCCGGTGGTGATCGGCTGATCTTGATGACGATGATGATGAGCTGGTGCATAGGGATTGGCGTGGAGAACATTCCATTGCGATCGAGATTCCGACGGGATAACCTCATGCTGTCCAAATCAGCAGGGTCTGATGTAAACTTTGCGTGGCAGCCCAGTGGCCCACACCGAGGGCTCTCGAGATCTCTTGAGGCTATTATCTCGAGTCCTGGACCCTTGGGAGTTACACCGACTGGATGGGAGCGCCTAAGATGCATTGCTGCACACATGGCCAACTTCCACCAGTTCAAAGATTCAGAGCTGAGCTCTCTCATCCATCTTCTTGAGTAACTGTGGCTTTCAAGCACAAGATTGCTGGGGGCCGCGGCTGCGGCTGCAGTCTGTGCAGTACACAGAGCATAAGGCTCATCAGAATCAGCAAGGTTTGGGTCCGGACGGGGAGATCACCCAGACGATATACCGCGCAGTTCAGGAACTACTACACCATGCTTCGGGGGGAAGAGGGGCTGAGAAGGGTTACCATCGGGCCTTCCGTCTGATGACTCCATATTGTCTCGCATTCCGTCCCCTTTCTGCCTAAGCGATTGCAGTGTGGCCTGCGAACCGGTGAACAGTCGGTGGGGAAGAGCTGCATTTGCTTAGCTGAGATGATATGTACCTGGTCTCGGTTCTAATCTTAATGAACATTTTCTGATTTCAGTTCTTCTTTATCCGGATCTGATGGAGCGCACCTTGTTCAGTTCAATCTTGTGCCGTGTGCCGTGCCGTGCTAGTCTGCTAGATGGTTTATCCCTTCCAAGGTTCCATTTCCAAGGGTGGACGAGTGCCGAAGCCCGTAAATTGTTTTCTTTTACCCTAACAAGAGTGGGTTAGGAGGAGCACCAAACCCATGGTTCGCTAGCAACTCGGTAGATTGTTCGGATAATGTAACCGCAAGCCCATCATTCTACGCGATTGGTTATGATTGACAGGCAAAGTGGAGAGCTATTATGGATACAGTATTTTCAAGTCGTGCCTAACAGTACCAAACTACAGTATGAGCATAGCATTGTGTTAGAGCTCTCGGGCCTGTCAGAATCGACGTCTGTTTCTGTTTGCCATCGGGGTATCTTAGTAGGTTTTTCCCCGCGGCCTCTCCAGGCCCTGGGATTCGAGGACTCGAGGGTCTTTGCGGTGTAGACGATGATAATTTGATGGCGCCGACGGGCATAAACGAAGGAGATATTCAAGCCACTGTCTCGGCTGGTAGCGCCCACTGCCCGGTCTATCCTATTTAGGAATTCTGCAAGGGTTTTCTGCCAAGGAACAAAGGGCCAACAGGAAAAAGCAAAAAAGCGCACAGAAAAGACAGGGAGGATCGCGGGTCGATCCGGTGGGGGCCACCCGCAAGGATCGACCTATCAGATAGAAATGCTAAACTTGGTGGCCCAAGGGGAAGCTATTAATTACTTGGTAGTGGAGGCCCTGGAGGACTTAGCTCCTGGGCAGTGGGAGCCCTGTGTTGTGTAAGACCTGTAAGTGTTGTAGCGCCTCACGAGTCACGAGTCACGAGTCGCGACCGTTGATGTGTAGAAGGACTGTTATTAGTGACTCGGATCGTAACCCACAAGGTTGATTGTCCTTTGAGGCTTTGACCATTCATATCATCTTTTCCCCTGAACTCCTTGGAATACATATCAGATTCTCTGTCCATTAGTGATGGTACAGTAATTGTAATTGGAGGTCTGATTGAGTGACTCGACAACAGCTGCGTAAAATGGAATCCCTTTAGCCTCTGGTCTTGTCGTCACTAGCAGTACCTCCCCAGCAAGGCAGTCCAGGAGGTTTTCTCCCCGGTCGCAACGCCTCACTTGCCACTGCCAGGGGTCCATGATGATTATTGCTTCTTCACGTAACATTCCGGGGGATGCGGCAAAAGCATGGTTGATGGGAAAGAATGTTATACGCTGTGAAAATCTCCGTCCATGTGGCCCGCAGAGTTCCAGTTTTCGCAGTTGTTTTTTCATGGTGGTGGCTGAACAATTTCAGAGCGGTTCCTTGTTTCTTATGTTTTGTCTACCCGGTTTGCTCGATCTCCGATGGGGTAAACACGGCTCGATGTTCCAGAACATCGACTCGTGAGCTCTACCATTGGCCCCGACGAGATTCACGCCGTTCATCTCCCGCTAGGTGTGGGATACGAGCTGTCGAACCCTGTCCGGGAAAATATGCCACCTCTCTGAGGATAGTAGGATACCCAAGTCTGGCGTTGCTGATGGTGGATGAACGCCCAGGCCAAGTCGAACACGATCCAGTGGATCCACCGGTCCGCTCACAACCGGATGAACTTGAAGACCTGCCTGAAGAAGAAGTGGGGATGGGTTGTTGACTGGCGGTGGTTGCCGGTGCTAAGGCAAGTCAACGGCCCCAACATTCTTAGTTGCGAACTTGCGACCCGCGAATCGTCAGACTCGAACGAACGGACCACTTGAAAGGGTGATTCCGGTGGATGTGGACGGCTGTACGATGGCGCTAAAACAGAAACCGACCAAACTAAACGAGACCAGTCACCAAAGCAGGGCCAACGCCAGCTAAGCCAACTAGAACCGACTCTCCCGCCACTACCGTCGCTAGTGTCCGTCAGCCACTTGGGCTCCTCCGATCATTCCAATATCGCCATTGATGCCCCGTCAAGCTAGGGACTAGAGGCGCGCCACCACAATTTGCACAGGGCGGCAGGCGCTCGACGCCAAAGGCTATTGTGATGTAATGATGATCGACCACGGCGTCCGAGCATGACAGGTCATCTCCGATCTATCTATCACTCGGTTCGCGACCCGATCTGAAGTTATCGGCTATTGATTAGATGAACCTGTTCCGGTCCCGGTAAACAGGTAAACAATAGTTATAGTATGGCCCCATTGTTCGACGGAGACCTCAATGTCTGGGTCAGGGGCGAAAAGATGTGGATTGCAGATTTGAAATTTTCTGCGTCCTCTGATCCTTTCTCATCGTTTTTTTCTGGGTCCTCTGGGTCCTCTGGAGTAAAAAGTACAGCACTGCATCCACTTCCAGCCTGGTCAGTGGTCACCCATCAACCACGCTGCCCATTGACCAAAAACCGGCTCATCCTGGTCAGGTTGCATACGCCTCGCTTCGCCGCCAGCTGTAGGTACCGTCTCTAGGACATGCACATCGGGATGACTTTCCACGGGGAACTACCACTAGACGCCTCCCACATCAACAGGACACCATGCCTCTCGTCATGTCAGTTGAGATTGAAATCGAGCAGGTAGAATTACCATCCGACGGCCTTATTCGGAAAGTGATAGACTAGTACTGTATGAGTCGTCCCGTAGCCGAGCAGCACAACATAACGATTGGGCTAGATGAATCCATCCACTTCAGCTTGCCACGACCCACAACCTTACGCGGGCTCGAAAAACAAAACCGGTAACCAGCGGAAGTTCACCCGTCGCAGCAAAAGCTACCGGGCATGACAGCCCTAGTAGAGTTTGTTAGTGTAAGTGGAGAGGTACCCGGACAGCATCCGAGCAGAAACAAATGGGATAGGTCTCGAGGTGTACACAAATGGATAAAGAAGAAGTAGGTCCAGACACGCGAGACGACGGTATCCACGAGCTACTACGAATCAATGGCTAGCAAGTCGCGAGCTATGGATAGTGTTTCGCAACAACCAACATACCACCAACACATCGTACATCTTTTCCCATTCAAACCCTCCTTGAGGCGAACACTTACATGTCCAAGACGTCGTGTCTGCGGGTTACCCGAGGGCTGAAGTCCTCGTTGCGCAGTCTTGGATACATCCATCTAAAACAAGCCCTTTCCTTCCAGACATGTTCTCCCCGAGCTCACCGGTTGCACGGCCAGACAGCCAGATCCATGGCCTCGGGCATATTCAGTCTAACTTCAGCTTCCAGATTCCATGCGGTCAAGGAAGGTTCACCAGAAAAGATCTTCCGTCAGCTGCAGTGTTTCAAAAAGTCATGTCAGCAGTAATCTTCTCAGGGTCATTTCTCAGGGAACCTCCATCATACAGAATTACAGATAGGTGGCGCCCTCGCATTAAGGTAGGTTTTATTGGCCTTTGAGATCGATGGGCCCTGTGGGGGTCAGGCCCAGCGAGGAAACCAGAATAAAGTAGAGAAAATCATTTTTACCGTTTTCACTGTTGGCACAGACTTGCTGACTCGGTTCTGTCCAATATTCCTGTCAGGTTACACGGCTTCCCCTCGTGTCGGTTGGTCGATCGATCCGCTTGGTTGCATCGAGATGGCGTTTCTCTTTGACTCCAGGGGGTGACACTCTATTGATGGTACTGCATCCCCCACATCCCCCACATCCCCAAGGAGGAAAGACCAAAACTCTGCGGCTTGGAAATAATGTTCAGAAATTTTTTAACACGATTGAGAAAAAACCAAAAACAAAGAAAAAAAAAAAGGATCAAAGGGCTTTCGCCCTTGAGTCATTGAGCATAAAAAAGCACGCAACAAGAGTCCACTCGGGGATCTTCTGTATTCGAAAGAGTATTCGAAAGAGTATTCGAAAGAGTATTATAAAAGTATAAATATTATCTATAATAGTAATTAAATGTTATTAGTAAAAAGGAGTTATTAGTAGGAAGTACCAAGGAATTCCGCACTACATCATGATAGAACGTGTTTTGGGAAAAGAAGACCACGCCATCAGTGGGACAGAGTTCAATTCAGCACACCATGGAGCATTGTCACTGTCAGTAACAAAATTGTAAGAGGGTCACATCTGGACGAGCCCACTCACTTGCAGGGACCCAGAGGTACCAATAAGACAGGATCAGACAGGAGATGAAAGGCCCGTAGGAGCTCAGGAGGATAGGTACGTACATCTCCTGGATGCAGTAGTAGGAAGCTCCTGCACAGAGGGATGCGGCCTGGCAAAGACCTTGTACCTTGGCCCGTCCCTATGTAGACCATACCTAACAAAGTCTTGGATCAGTCCAATCTAGACCCCAAGACCCCCCAAGTTCGCTCCCCTCAAGCTATGATCTCTCCTAAGCCCATCTGTCTCATTTGACAATTCGATAATCTCGGCCCTCTTTTTGACTACTACTTCTCCTCCAACTCCCTCTTCTTGAGAGCGTTGATGGTACCCGGGGAGCATAGTCATGGCCGCTTCCAGCTTTTCAAGGCCTTCGTGCCGCAGTCTGGACAACACAATGCGCGTGGACGCAGGCTCATGTCGCGGGGGATTCGACTTTTCGCTCCTGTTCGAGGAGACCATCCTTAGCCTTCTCCCGATCGCATTGGTTTCGATTCTAGTTCCATTGCGGCTATGGCAGCTCTCGCGGAAACGGCGCAAAGTCATGGACTCGTGGTTGCTTCCAGTCAAACTGGTAAGTTTGCCTGTGTTTAATTCCAATCGAGCTTTTAACACCTGCAAGCCATGTGGCGCTGAATTGGGAAAATGGATTATTGAATGTCTAACCTTATCGCGGGAGCAGGCTGCTTGGGTATTCTACACTGGACTTGGAATCGCGCAAACTGCTCTATGGGCTCTGCCGGCTGCCGATAAAACAAGAGCGTCCATTGCGACTAATGCGGTGCTCACCGTTGGGGCATTGATGCTCTGCGCTCTCTCTTATGCAGAGCACACGCGGTCTGTCCGACCATCATTCATTTTAAACACATACCTGCTCTGCAGTCTACTTTTCGATATCGCGCGGGCCAGAACGTTATGGCTCCGGGCTATTGATGGATTCAATGAGGTCATTGCGATTGTCACTACGGTTGCAGTGGGAGCCAAGTTGCTTCTCGTCGTTCTGGAAGCTATTGAAAAGCGTCATATTCTGAAGACTGAGTATGCGGGCTACCCTCCAGAAGCTACAGCTGGCTTCTATAACCGATCGCTCTTTTGGTGGTTGAACCCGCTCTTTAAGAATGGCTTCAACAACGTTCTATCTGTGGAAGACCTGTTCGTCTTGGATAAGGAGTTAAGCTCCGAGCGACTTCTGGCTATGTTCGAAGAGAGGTGGAGCAAAGGTAAGTCATGACTTGCCTGTCGATTGAATGCACGGATCAAGGTAGGCTGATGGTTTCCAGTGAGATCTAAATCCCCAAACAGTCTACAATTCGAGTCCTTCAAAGCCGCAAAATCGCCACTTTTGGCAGCTGTTCCGGCTCGCGCATGTGTCGTCGCGTTCAACTTCTGCCAGCCACTACTCCTAACACGATCACTGTCTTTCTTTGATGAGCCCGTCAACAATGCCACCAACAACGTTGGATATGGGCTGATCGGCGCTTACATCTTGGTCTACACCGGCTTGGCTGTAAGTTTTTCCAGACTTGGACAATATGAGATTTTTCTAACAGTATGACAGGTCGCGATGGGTCAGTACCAGCACAACACCTACCGTGGTATCACCATGGTTCGCGGTATCCTCGTTACGATGCTTTACAAGAAGGCTAGCAGCCTTAATCTAAATGAAGCTGACCCCGCCAACTCCCTCACCCTGATGAGCGCCGATGTCGAACGAATTACTCAAGGCTGGCAGACCATGCACGAGATTTGGGCCAACTCCGCTGAGATCGGTCTGGCTATCTATCTGCTAGAGCGACAGCTTGGAATCTCTTGCGTTGTTCCCGTCTGTGTTGCGCTGGTCGCATTGGTCGGATCTCTCATTGGGATGTCTTTTGTTGTATCTCGGCAAGCGAAATGGCTCGAAGCCATTGAACGGCGCATCTCGTCTACTTCCGGCATGTTAGGCTCCATCAAGGGTGTCAAGATGCTCGGTTTGCAGGATTCATTCATGAAATTCGTGCATGGACTCCGCATTGACGAGTTGAATATCTCGAAGAAGTTCCGCACCCTTTTGGTGTATAATATGGGCTTTGCGTGGCTGACTCGCATTTTCGCTCCGATCTTCACCTTTGGTGTATACGTCGCCATCTCCGATTCCGCATTGAATGTCTCCCGGGTCTTCACCTCACTATCACTCTTTTCACTCCTTTCAGACCCCCTCCTCACGCTCGTCATGGCTTTGATGTCCTTTGCTGGCTCCGTTGGGTCATTCGCTCGCATCCAGGAATTCCTCGATAAGGAGGACCACTCTGACCAGCGGCGCAATGCCCCTCAAATTCCTTCGCTGGATGATCTTGGCGAAGCAAAGCTTCTTTCCAAGTCTGGCGATCTTGACATGCTTTCAAGCAACTCCGGGTCTGTCGAATCCTTGAAGCGCGGCTCCGCCTCCTACTCTGCTAATGCCGCTATCATTCAAAACGGCACCTTTGGATGGCATCCAGAGAAGGAGCCAATCTTGAAGGATATCACCATGACAGTTCTCCGCGGCAGCTTCACCATGATTGTTGGCCCTTCTGGGTGCGGTAAATCGACTCTTCTAAAAGCCCTGCTGGGAGAGGTCCGGTGTGAGGAAGGCAAGGTCGAGCTGACTTCACCAAGCGTAGCGTTCTGCGACCAGACGCCTTGGCACATGAACGGGACCATCAAGGAGAGTGTCGTCTCCATGTCTGAATATGACCCCAAGTGGTATTCATCCGTCATTCAGGCATGTGCTCTCGAAGAAGATCTCTCACAATTCCCTCGTGGCGACCAAAGTGTCATTGGCAGCAAAGGTGTTGCTCTGAGTGGTGGCCAAAGCCAACGCATTGCGCTTGCCCGCGCGGTCTACGCCCGAAGGAAAGTCATTATTCTGGATGACGCTCTCAGTGGACTGGATGCCACGACTGAAAGCCATATCTTCCATAATCTCTTCGGAAACATGGGTCTCTTGAGAGAAATCGGGACTTCTGTCATCGTCGCTTCATCTTCTGTCAAGCGCCTGCCCTACTCTGATCACATTGTTGTATTGGACAAGACCGGCCGCATCGCTGAGCAAGGTAGCTTCAGTGCACTTAACAAGACTGGTGGATATGTGTCCAGCTTTGACCTTGGGGCACCGGACTGGGACTACAAGCCTAAGAGGTTCTCCGCGTCCCCAAGCTACAGTACTGTCGACTCCGTCGAGAAGGAGAAAGAGGCCATCGTCTCTGAGCCTGAAAATCGTGACACTGGAGGCGACCTCTCAATCTATACCTATTACATCAACGCCATCGGCTGGCTCCCAGCGCTTGTCTTCATTGTCGCCATGGCCATCTTCGTTTTCTGCATCTCATTCCCCAGCATCTGGTTGAAGTGGTGGGCCAACTCCGACACTGCGGAGCCCAAGCAGCACGTCGGGTACTATCTTGGTATCTACGTTATGCTCGGATGCCTTGCCATGCTTGCCTTGATTGTGGGCTGCTGGCAGATGATCATCACCCTGGTTCCCAAGTCGGGCGAGAGTTTCCATCGGAGGTTGTTGCAGACTGTTCTAAGCGCTCCGATGTTGTTCTTCTCGACAACAGACAGTGGTAATATCCTCAACCGATTCAGCCAGGACCTGCAACTCATCGACATGGAGCTCCCCATTGCTGCCATTAACACTGTTGCCACCGTCTTCCTTTGCTTGGCTCAGATGGGCCTCATCGGTGCTGGTTCCAAGTATGCTGCGATTTCGTTCCCATTTGTCCTTGGACTTCTGTTCCTCATTCAGAAGATGTACCTCCGCACTTCTCGGCAACTTCGCTACTTGGACCTTGAAGCCAAAGCCCCATTGTACTCGCATTTCACCGATTGTCTCCAGGGACTGGTCACCCTGCGAGCCTTTGGCTGGCAGCATGGCATGGAGAAGAAAAACA
This sequence comes from Penicillium simplicissimum, assembly GCA_024706585.1. Classification (NCBI taxonomy): domain Eukaryota; kingdom Fungi; phylum Ascomycota; class Eurotiomycetes; order Eurotiales; family Aspergillaceae; genus Penicillium; species Penicillium simplicissimum. The sequence goes on along the minus strand of JAMZTW010000129.1, from coordinate 2,288,154 downwards.
TCGAGCTCCTGGATTACTCGCAACGACCATTCTACTTCATGTTTGCCATTCAACGATGGTTAACGCTATCTTTGGATCTTGTCGTTGCCGGTATCGCAGTCCTGCTTATTGTTCTGGTCGTCGTCCTTCGTGGGACCAGCCTGGGCGCTGGCTCTGTTGGTGTTGCTCTCCTCAATGTCATCCAGTTCAGTCAAAGTATCAAGCTCATGGTCACCTTTTGGACCAACTTGGAGACCCACATCGGCTCCATTGTACGTGTCAGAGAGTTCACCCAGAACGTGGAATCCGAGGACCAGCCTGGAGAAGACGGCGACATCCCTCCAAACTGGCCCTCGAATGGCGCAGTCTCTTTCCATTCGGTATCTGCGGCTTACAGGTACGTGCTCACTTCTTTTGCTTACTGGATCGAATCAATGCTAACCGCCTATCTAGACCCTCAGAGCCAGTGCTCAATGATGTATCCCTGTCTGTCTCCGCAGGAGAGAAAGTCGGCATTTGTGGACGAACTGGAAGGTAAAAAGCAACTACGACTACTACTGATGATATTTTTCGTCCTAACTTTGTCTATCTACAGCGGCAAAACCTCCATGATCATGAGTCTCTTCCGGATGATCGAACTAACCAGCGGTATAATCACCGTGGACGGCGTGGACATCAGCGGTCTCCCTCGTCGTGAAATTCGCTCTCGCATCAACGGAGTCTCACAAGACTCGCTACTCTTCAAGGGCAGTGTCCGCCTCAATGCCGACCCGACAGGCTCACGCACCGACCAAGACATTCGCAACGCCCTCAAGAGCGTGCAGCTTCTCCCTGTGATCCTCGAGAAGGGGGACCTCGACTCGGACATGGACGACATCCACCTGTCACACGGACAAAAACAGCTCTTCTGTCTTGCCCGGGCACTTCTTCGCCAGGGCAACATCCTCATCCTCGACGAGGCAACCAGCAAGTCAGTACAAATCCACTTGAGTCTTGACACCCCCCACCTACAGTGGTTCCCTCCTATCAACTCATTTTCACCTTTTGTTTTGTTTTTTTTGTTTTTTTCGGACTTTTCTTTATCTTGCTCCTTTCTTTTGCCAATTTCCTTTTCACGCCAGTCACTACCCCCCTGCATATGCGGCCTGATCCGACCGCCACTTTGCGCTCGGATCGACTGTTTTCCCACCACCCCTTGCAGCAATACAAATAGCCACCGGGAAAGAACTCGAGAGCTTTGCTGATCAGCCATTTCCAAACAGCATCGACACCAAGACAGATGATATCATGCAGCGCGTAATTCGCGAAAAGTTCTCCAGCCACACTATTATCGCAGTCGCGCACAAGCTCGACACCATCCTCGACTTTGACCGCGTTGTGGTGCTGGACGCTGGCCGGATCGTCGAGACCGGGGAGCCATACGCATTACTCGCAGACTCCAAGTCGCATTTCAGTCAATTATACGCCAGCGGGATGGTGACCGAGGACTCCTAATGAGTAGACTTGACCATCTTGCCGACGCTTTCCTTCTTTATCGCACTGCACAGATTAAACATCTGGCCTTTGTTCGAGCCGGATTTGCTTTGGCGTGTTTATCGATTTCTAATCCTTCGTGGTACATACATATCGACGTCAACATATTAATTGGCTTTGCGAGCTTTGTTGATTATATGCGCTTACTTCTTACTCTCATTGACTCTAGCTCAAAGGTTGGATTTTGACTTAGCACTTTAAATGTCTAATGTGCCTGCGGCAAATGCAATATGGGCGGCTTAGTTTTGGGTCGGCATGACTATGTTGATCACCTTTGAAGTTACTATGAATGATAATGGGGAAATAACTTGAATCTCAGTCATTTCAACGGGGTTTTGCTCTGTCTCTAGGTCTTTTTAGCTTAAACCCAGTGGCCACGCGAATGTAATGGAATTTCTAATAGGGCATCCCGGGATACCTAGGTACCTGTTCCATCAATGTTCTCATGTTGTATCATAAGCGTATCGATATTAAAGGGTATGCTACGCCGACAATAACTTCCTCCTGCCCATCCATATAAATATGGATCCTTTTAATTTTAAGTTTCTTCCCTGTTTGATAAGAATCAACATGAGTGAATTTAATGTCCAATTACTCCGCCTCCTGGTAGGGACTAAGGTCACCACTCTTTCCTGTTTCTTATTTCAATCGTGTGTAGAAGGGCTTTGATTCTAAAAGGTCGATGTAGATGAGTCAATATGGGACAGAAAGAGGCAATTTGATTGGACTCTAAAAGCGGTAGGTGCCGCAGTAAATTGGGGCCAGGTCGGCGGATGAGTAATCCTCCCATATATATAAGCGTTACCGCCTTATCCTCCGCCTTTTACCTGATGTAGCAGAAAGAGTAGTAGAAAGAGTAGCAGAAAGAGTAGCAGAAAGGGTAGCAGAATCTAGGTAGAGAAAAAGAGGTAGTAGTAGGGGGTAATAATATACAAAGGGGGAGCAGTTTTAATAATCTCCTATAATAAGAGGCCGCCATTTAGTTAATATTAAAAGGGCTCTATTTAGCTCGTAAATACGATAAAATGAGCCGTGCTGGATAATATACGGAATTTGATGCGGATATCAGAAAGGAGGACTTCATGTAGAGACCAAAGATGCAGATTGCCAGATTGGTGCGACCGGAAGAGTATGAAAATCTCCAAGTCCAATATTAGCCATAGAATCCAGGCATCAGTAAGGCATTAATCCGGCAGAATAATTGTGACTAATCATCCGCCGACCTGGCCCCAATTTACTGCGGCAGGTAGGTCTCATTGCCACGTGATCTTTATCAATATTGTCCAGGGCCTGTTGCGTACGAAGTTGAGGCAACTTAGCGAAGGTTCTATTTCAGCATTGCAGGTAAGGCGGTGAAGGATAAGCAGCAGAACGTCTGTTTTTGATGTTCATCAATGATTCTCGGAATTCCTTCCACTTTTATCGACCTCATACGATTACGAATCCCTTCAGTTTTACCTTATCAGATCTCTTCTCTATCATCATCCCCCTCTCAGACCACCCGCTCACCAGATTCTTCACCATGAGTGAATTCGACTCCCGTTTCCTCCGCCGTCTGGTAGGGACCAAGGTCACCACCTTTCTCGAATTCGACCCCCTGCAACAGCCGTCGGCTGTTTCTTCCTCCGCGTCTGCTGCCTCTCTCTCGGCGGGCCCACTTCGGGCTTCCCCACCCGGAATCTCCCCGCTAGCCGCCTCGCCGTCGGCGGTCTCGCTCGCGACGGACTCTGTCGCAGCGGCCACGCTTCATACGGCAACATCCACAACGGCCCCTTCCATTTCCTTGTCTGGTTCGCCCCCGCCAGAGATTGGTTGCTCGTGGATAATCACGGAAAAGCTGTCAGAGAGGGCTGTTCACCTCACGCACGAAGACGTTGATATGGGCGGTGGGTCACCCATGACAGTAGGTAAATTTTTATGCTGTCTAGAGGAGGACCCGACGCGAATGGCCTTCATGCGAATTTATTATCAGATTCCCATCACTGGCACTGAGGACGCTGATCTGGCCACACGAGCCCAACAAATCCAACTTCCTGAAGTGTGTGGTGAACTGGAGGCGTTTAGGCTGCTAATGAGTCAAGGGTGTAGCTCTGTCCCACGTTTCTATGGCTACTGCGAAAAACAGCAAGGGGAGCATGACCTTGTTCCTGGAGGCTTTGTCAAGTACGTTGTGTGGGAGAAGGTGCCTGGGGAGCCTCTTACAGAGGAATTTTTCTGGAGCTTGGATCCTGGTACACGAGAGGATATCCGTGTTCATTTCCGTGCTGCCTTCGAGTGAGCTTACGCAAACCCAAGATAGTAGACTGGCAGAGCGCTAATACATTTAATAGAGAGATGCTACGTTGTGGTGTAAAACCACAGATGTCTAGAATCTCCAAGATCATTTATGATCAGGCCACCGGAAATGTGTACGTCAAGGATCCTACATATATTAGAAACACGTACTAATAATTGCTCATGAGTCTAGTCGCATCTCAGGCTTCCGAAGAGGATGGCCAATCCGTGATAAATTGGAATGGTCAGACACCCGTTATGTCGAGTACGGGCTGGCCAAGCGACACCACGACAGAGACTGGCCCTCTGACCCGCGGAAGTGGAAGTATTAAAAAATCAGCCGTGTTGTAGTTAGTGAGTCTCAGAATGAGATTGAATCGCTTTTCCCCTTGAATGTCTTCTGCAAGTCGAAGGTTTCATGTATCTGAAGAGCTTACTTATTTCTACATCTTCGTATTACGAGAATAGTTGGTGTGAGAATGAAGACTCACAACCCAGGGCTGAGTACGGGAATCTCTAGGGAGACCATGCGTTTGTCTACCTACTGGCATAACCTTATAGAGTAGGAATCACCCACACCTCGTACTCAAATTCGACCTCACTATGGCCTAAACGGATTTCCGAATGGGTACTACCTGTTACTCCTTACACCAATTAGACTATATACAGTAAGCCTATCTGTTGGTGATGCTGACTGCCTTTATAGTGGGCAGCTCGTGCTATCATATAGGAGTATTTACACTGAAGTTGGTGTCACGATCGAGAATGAATTAGGCAAAGCGTTGTATATTGATGAGCGGAGCTGCCCGAGGCTTGAAAGGAAGGAAGGTTGTTAAACTGCATGCTGCGTAAAAATGCTGCCAGGTTTAAAGAGATTTTGCATTACGTAGGTCCCGATTGCCGGCAAAAATGTGATTTTATAAATTTTATGAAATTTACTCCCGAAATTTAGAATGTCGACGTAGATGGTCGGGTCCAAGTTGAGTGAGTTTCGGTTGACGATATATTTCGCGCCTGATCCATATTGAAGGGAACCCACTACCCCTGAGGTACCTACCTACCTACCCGGCGGGTATATGTAGTTTTACCCATCCATTTGGAATGAACCATTTCCATTCTAAATAAGCAAAAACAGCCATTGGGGGTCAGAGAACAAGTGAACACTCTCCAGGCCTGGAATAGTTGAAGCTGAGGACGAGCCCGGGTGCGGTCGGGCAGATCAGCGTTATCACAATCGTTATGTCTTGATGCTGATATTCATCAGCTATTGAGGTCGCAGGTATTTTGTGAATTTCTGGAGTAGGCATTTGATATTCAAGACTCAGAAAGTCTCAGTCACCGAACGATTTTCATGATGGTCGGGTGAATTGGAATTGTAGGGTTCCTGTGATAACCTTCCAAGGTTATCTAGCATTTGAACTTGTGTACATCTGGACAATACATGTATAGACGGCTTGAAGATAGGGCAATTCCTTCTAAGCCTATAAGGCAGGCATGGTGAATACTTCTAGGTATGGAATTGATCCATGAAAATGACCTCAAGTTCCGTCAATTGATGGGTTTACGATATGATCAGGGACCGCAAGGTTCGAGAGGGCCCAGACATTCCCAGCGATCAAATGCCACCAGGGCTGCAGCTTCCAATTACAACTTGCCCAGCAAAGACTAAGTATGATGGGTATTAAGATGGACAAAAATTCCAAATCCTATTTTGCACCACATCCGTGTAAGATGACACTACCCTACCTATGGAGAAAAGACGAAAGCTAGTTCGGGCATAATGCTAAACTCACTCCTCAACTACCTGCCCCGGAAACGCATAAGAAAACATGAAAAGGTTTTCACCACAAATCGTAGATAATCGCCATCAACGCTAAGACAGAACCATCGTCTCGTCATTATCAAGGTCCTCGTCTTCATCGCCCAACAGGCCAAACTCCCAATCACCACGCTCTATGCGGCTGACGCGATCGAGTTCGGACTGGTACTCGCGACGCAAGTGGTCAAGAGTGACAATGACCCGTTGTTGAGGTGGTTCGACATGCGGTTTGAAGGATACGCTGCCGCGTCTACCACTGATCGAGGCGCGACTGTCTCTGCGACCGGCAGTTATGACTGAGGCACCGCTTGAGGATCTGCGGTGAGCTCCGAACGGGGTAGGGGACGCGACATCCGCATCGTCCATGAAGACGTTGCCGTCATCATCTGCCTGCTGGCGCGGCTGCTGTGGAGACGGCGTGCCCGCGGCAAAAGATGGAAGTGGGCCAGTTTCGACAAGAATGTATGCTTCGCTCTTGTCAACCGAGGCGAGCAGGTTGATCAGCGACAGTAACTCGTGGCGAATTTCCTTGCTCTCAAGATCGTCTTCAGGGATGCTGGAGGCCTCGGCTTCTCTCCTGTGTTTCCGGGCCAAAGCGGATGAAGGAGCGTCCCTTGCCTTGCGCAGACGTTGGACGTTGCGGTAGGCTATCTCGGCAGCACCACGGTAGTCATTGCGGGCGATACGATAAGCCTGCAAGATGCGGTTGTAGTCGGTTGACGAAGCATCAACCTCGTTGTTGTCTATGTCGGTCCACGAGGTGAAGCTGTTATGCTTACGGGCGAGAGACACGAGGACTTCATCAATGTGAGAAGCGATGTTGGGAACAAGTGCGGTGGGGAAACGGAGAATCTGCTTGATTCCAGCGGCACCTGGTCCAGACACCGCGAGAATGTTCGTGATGAGAGAGCTGAGAGCGGATTTTTGTAGGGCAAGGTCCTGGTAGCGGGCTAAGGCGGAGTAAGCCTGGTCAAATTGACAGGTCTTGAGGGAGGCGTGGAAAAGGCGCGAGAGCAAGTCAGTCCGCATGCTGGTGTATTCGGGGTCGTGCTCGGCCCAGGCCTCCGAATCGAGGGCCTGCAGCGCCAGGCTAGCGAACTCCGCGACATGGGAGAATGAGCGCACTGATTCAAACACTGAAAGGATGTGCTGGTAATATTTCGGAACGCCATTGTGGAAGCAGTTCACAGAAACAAGGTCCAGGAGGGTTGACGACATTTCGTGAAGGTTACCCAAGGGTTTTCCACAAGCTACAAGTATTAGTTGACCAATTATTCATTTTGAGGTTTGGGATCTCGACTTACACAAGACGTATGCCGCCTTACGGAAGTAAATAGCAGCAATGTCGAACTCAGCCATCGCCACATGCAGGCGACCCTTGACATAGGTTGCCCAGGATGTGCTTGCTTGGAAACGCAGGAAATCCCATGCGAGATCAATATTGCTCTTAGCAATAAGGTCGCACTGAATGTAGGCCAATGCGTTGGGGTAGGCCACTTCACCAGGTCTTGTGACCCAAGCCAGGACATCCCTAATTCCAAGAGTCAGTGTATAACTCTGCGGCACGCCAATCGTTTGGCGTGGCTTAATGTCTGTGACAAAAAGATCTTCGAGAATGGTTGCAGTCCGCAGGTTCTTGTTCTGATTGGGGGTTTTCTCCTTCAAAGAAAAGACTGGGGTTGACGCATCGGCGCTCGTACTGACTGCACGGTCTGGGCATTTCCGGACATTCGAACTGAGCCAATACATCATTTCGTACTCTCGGAGAAAATCAACAAGTGTGGAAAACAGGTCAGCGGCGTCAAAGTTTGAACGTTCACCCTGTTCGATCTCGCCGTCCACAAAGGTGACTAGGATCAACAGGTCATAGAGGATCTGACGCGTCAACAGGATTGTCTCAAGCGCGCCACTCACGGCGACCCGCGAACCGAAGTATGTGGAAAGAAGCCCCGAATCCTTGCCGCTAAACCCTGAGGGGACAGTGTCAATAATAGCATAGAACGGATCGCCAGACAGGTTTTCAGCATCTAGGTACTCGTTCAGCGCCGCAACTAGACCCTCGAAAGTCTTGTTGGAAATCCGGTCCCCGAATTCACAACGCTCGCGGAAACTATCCATGCGGTCGACAATCGATGATGACGGTTCGTTGAAAATTTCGACTTCAAGAGCCGCCCGGCATGCTGCATCGAGCTCTGCGGAGAACTTTTTCCTGAACTCGGCGGCAACCTTCATCAATGAGGAAGCTTGCTCGTACAAATTGCCAAGCTCGGCGTGTAGATTGCGATGTCTCCATCGGTCCACAATCTTGGGAGCTTCCTCACTCAGTTCAGAGCTCGAATTGTGGAGCAGCAACTCGGCGGTGTTGCACTCTCGTACCACGGCGCAGGAGTCGGATAGAAGAAGCCAGGGCATTTCATGGAATGAGTCGTAAGCGAGGGAAACGGGTTCAAATCTGCGCTTGTTGAGGTCCTCTGCAACTTGCCAGAACTGTCGCCACTTGGCATCTGTGTCCATGCGGAATCGAGAATAGTCCATCTCATCCTCGGTGTATTTGCGAAGGGAGACGGTCGCTGCGATAGTAGAGCAGAGTCTCTCTGGCAGCGGTACATCCTTCTTCAACACTCCAGATGAGCTCGAGGATAGCGGCTTGAGTGCCTCCTGGTAGACCGCCAATGCAGTTTCAAGCACTTCCGGCAGGTATCGGGTTGGGTGCAAAAGGTAGGCAAGCCACTTCTCGGTCGGATCCTCGACATCTTCGAGGGCTGGCACAGGTAGTGGCTCCTGCCGATGGGTTTCAGAAGTTGTTGAGACCCAGTTCGTAGACCAATCCGTCACAAGGGTTTGCAGATCGAAGTGAAGGGTATAAAGCTGATAGAGACCATGGTTTCTCCACAGCACCCAAAGCTCCATTCCCTTTCCTTCCTCTGCTGGCTTGACTTGGAAGTCTGCAATGCTCCAGAACATGTTACCCGTCACATCTGGATCGACCGGTCGGAAGACTGCATCGGCAAAGAGATCCTCAATAACGAGATCGGACGTTAAACCACCCTTCACTGCCCAGAACTTGAACCGCCCGTCTTCGAAAGGGGAATATGTGACAACGTAGAATCTATGCCCACCATCCATTGCCCTCTCTGCATTGAACACTCGAATGAACGATGTTTCGGCGGGGTTCAAGGTATAGGGCACCGCATCGGGGTCCATCGGGCGGCCTAGAAGATCCTTGGTCGCCGCAAGCTTGTTCGTGGCAAGATTCCATATCTTCAAGGTATGGTTCAAGCAGATGGCGAAAACATAGGTCTCGTCCGAGGTTGTAGCGATGGCATTGGCGACGTTCGGATCGAGATTGCGTCCATTGTGTTTGATGGAAGAGGCTGCGTTCCACTTGACCAGACCTCGAATGGACGCGCCCCATGTTCGTTCGTCAAAGGTAAGAGGGTTCCAATGTGATCCTATTCCGATTACAGAGTTAGCCTCTCATTCAGTCTCGTGAAGCTCGGTTCAAAGTTCTTACCATCATCTCCAGCTCTGCGGGTCAACCGCAAAAGCGCGCCGTTATCGAGGGAGATAAACAGCTCCTGTGGGCTGCTCGCATGCAGTCTGTGGGGATTCGAAAAAGAAAGGGGTGCAGGAACACAGGTCTTGCACCATTCGCTCACGTTGTCATCGATTGACTCTGTCCTTCGGAAGAACTCTGGTCGAAGCGACAAGGTGTGGAGCTGCTTAGACGCCGTAATCACAAAGACGCTAAGAACCTCATGCTCCTCAGCATCTGCCAAAGCCACACCGGACGGAAGAATCTGCTCGGGAAAGTGCAATCGCAGGGTCACATTGCATTCAAAGCGCTCTGTCCCACTCTTGGTCAAGTCCGCGCATTGAATCTCCAGCACCTTGTTGTCATTGACCACCCTCCACACAAAGGTCCTCGGGTAAGTCTTGCGCTTGCGGAAGTAGACTGCACCCTGTGTTGCGAGATATCGTCGAGCAAATTCATCCTCGTCCTTCGCGATCGGGATTTCGGGCTGGTCTGAGGTAGAGGCGATCGAAAAGCGAGGCCGACGGGGCGCGCTCTCTTGAGGCGAGACCTGGATGTTGGCGACCGTGGCCGGTGAGAATGGCCGGAGGTCAACCCTTGTATCTTTGTAAATCTTGGCCATGGTGAACAACTGCGAAGCCTGTGCGAGAATCAGGGCCGACTCAGAGTTCCATGGCTGATGGCAAGACGGGGAGGTTGCAAGGCGGAAAGCTGGAGCTTCAAAAAACAAAGTCTTGGCGCGGGCGCGCGACCCGTGAACCGTCTTTGACTCTTTGGATACGGGCAGTTTGCTAGCGCCTGAGACCTACAAGAGACATCCCTCCAAACAACTAAGGGATACAAGACAAATGAAATATGGAGCAAGATCAAATTATGAAATGATTTCAGCGAACATTGAGTAATATTATTTTACAATACAATAAAAAAGCATTGACCGGTTTAGGAGCACAAGCCGCTACCTGGGCACAATACACAGGAGCCAAAGCAAAGACATCATTGAATACAAGACTAGGTCAATTGAGGCTCGTAAGGTCACTAACGTCGTGTCAAGAGTAATAATGTAAATGAGGAAGCTTAGTCCTTCTCCAAATCCTTCTCACTGGGATCGCCGATGCCATCCTCGTTGATGGCAAAGAGACAGTCGCTTTCGGGCAGGCAAGGGCTGTCATAAATCTTGCAGATACGAGTCTCGCCCCGACCCTTCTTCAAGCTAAGACGTGTCGTACTAGCATGAGCAATGATGTTGCCTCCAATCGGCTTCTTAGGGTCCGGGTTGAACATAGCACTGGGGCCACCGTCGACTTGGGCGACAACCTGATTGGTGATAACGACTGCAATGCCGAACTCGTCTGCAAGATGCTGCAGCGTGCGCAAGAACTTGGCAAGATGGGTCTGCCGTGATGCAAGCTCACCACGGCCATTGAAGTCTGTACGGTAAAGCGAAGTTGCCGAGTCCACGATAAGGAGTGAGAATCTGGTTTCGCACATCATCTGGGAAGCCTGATTGAGCAGCTGCAGCTGATGATCGGAATTGTAGGCTCGAGCATAAGCCACATTGTCAAGCACTTCCTCTCCCACAAGGCCGTATCGTTGGGCAACCGCCAGTAGTCGCACTGGTCGGAAGGTTCCCTCGGTATCAATATAGAGGCATTTGCCCTCACCACCACCCATATCAAATGGGAGCTGGCAAGTCACTGCAAGAGTGTGGCAAATCTGACTCTTTCCCGTTCTAAATTCTCCAAATATCTCGGTGATTGAGCCAGTTTCAATACCACCGCCAAGCAGAGTGTCTAGTTGCTTAGATCCGGTCGTGATGGAGATGAGTTCGCTTCGACGGGCATGCATCTCCGTGGCCGTTGTGAATCCGAGGGGAACGAGCTTATTCGCTAGTCGAAGGAGATAGGTCAGCATCATCATTTGCCAATGAAAAATCTCATGGTGTTGGGGGTGGAGACTCACCCTCGGCCAAAATCTTGCTAGCCTTTTGCTCTGAGATACCCTTGATCTGCTCCAATTGGCGCTTTGGTCTGTGGTTTCTCATCAGCTCCTGTCAAGTCAAAGGATCTTCGATTTATCCATGCGGTTGCGATGGCTGCAAAGTAGGAGAAGGCTCGAAACGCACGTGAAAGCAACTCTCTCAACAGTGTGGTATCCCGCATCCACAAACAGCTTGATGTCCCGAGCAGTCAATCCAGCCATACCCTGCCATTTGCAATCAGCCGTCCGTACCATATGAAGACCGAGCTCATGTTCAATTCTGGGTCCTACTCACCTCCAGAGCAGAGAGCGGGGTGGGAGCCCCAGGGCCAGTCAGGCCTCCATCATCGTACTCTCCTTGGGTCTCCGTATCTGCTGTCATTTTTGCAAAATATATGGACTTTTGAGCGCAGTGTTAAGCCTCTCCGAAGCCGAAATGTGATTCGCGAGGCTTTGTCAACACGACAGTACGCGTTCAGTTTGGATGAGAAAGTCCTCACAGCTCCCGGGCCTACCGAGAATGAGGAAGGTGAAGAACAGGGGCTTTCGGAGGCAATGAGTCACTGAAATCTCTCGCTCGCGAATATGATTTGTTTGTGGCAAATAGCGAGTTATTCCAACGAGTCAACATTTGCCTTCTCGGTGGACGCGTCGAGGCTGTCGCGCGGTCACGTGGTACCCTTTCAATTGAAGGGGCAAGGCAGCAACTGTTGGTGCCTGCTGCGCTACACAACACAATCTCTAGGATGAACAAGTGTGGAGACGTAACTGACACTCAACGTGATTGAAACCTCCAAAGGAATGGCTGTGCTCGTTCTCAACAACAGTGGTGTAAGAATACATATCTGCTCGTGATCCAACGTCTATGGCGTGCTTCCACCGAATTCCCAGAGTTGTTAACGAGCGACTTCGCACCAACAAATGACAAATAAAGGGAGTCTATGATCCCACACCAGTCTCATCATCGTGCACTCGAAACGAGGCTCCATTCCACCACTTTCGGCAGAACCTAGTATCGGGCATGACGATTAAAGCTCCGCAGCCCACCCATTCGCACGTCAGCCCGGAATTCCTTTGCCACTCAATGGTCCCATGAACGGGATTGCATGAGGATCGACCTTCGTTTATGTCGACTTCCAGTGCGTCGGAATGATGGCTCGATCTCAAGTCCCTCAGTTGGCATATTCATGTGGATGCGCTCGTTGAAGATGGCGCTCATCTTTCGTCGGAACTCCTCTGACGACCGCTTACGGAGAAGAACCCCTGTGATCTCGAAATCAGTCCCTCAGTTCAACGTTCACGTGCAGACACAGGGGGCACTCACTGGAGATCCGTGTCTCCAGACGCTGCTCATCTAGCGAATGGGAGACGGGTCCATTGCGAGATTGGGCTGAGACCATCTCCTGGCGACCACGATCCGCTGCAGGCTCGGTGTCGAAGCCTTGGCCTGCATGCCAGATTCGGGAGTGAAAACTGGCACGTTTTGGGTTGTTCCTCTTCTCATTGACAGAGTCTTGGCTAGGACGATTGAAGGTAGTGGGCGAGCTTGGGATCTTGAACAACACCCCTGGGGTGTGGAGATTACCCCGGGTTTCACTATTGTGCTTCTCGACTGTGAGGAAATCCTCCTCGGAACTCAACGTAGCTGGAGTGTCTGCCGGCAAGGACGTCCGTCCATTCTTTGCACTCTCAACTGCCGCCGACGAAGCCGGAGTTGGAGGGCGTACTGGGTACCTCCTCGGAGCAGGGCTGGGTGGTTGATCTGTGGTTGGGGTTTCGGAGTGGAATGTGCTTGAAAGTGGAGAGTTGGGGTTGGAGACCCAGATACCTTCAACCTGCACTCCTCGCTGAAGTGCTTTGGCACCAAAGGGCACATCATCTCTGGATAACATGGGGTACAATTCTGCATCTTCGAGCTTTTGGCGAGCTTCAGCGTCGGCATATCGGCGGGTCTTCCACGTGTTGAATGCGAGGACACATGTGGCGTATATGAATACAAGAGCCTGTGTTCTCATCAGCTTCCATTCATCTCTTCAAGATTCACAGGTCTTGTCGCACGATCAAAAGCGCCAGCACCTGAATCAGGAAAGAAGTCAGAACGCAGATATACTATGAAGCTGGGAGGCGACGTACGAAGGTCAGTTGCTCCCACAATGGCCAGTCAACCCAGAAAGCCATGGCTGCGTCGGAGCGTGCCCGTATCCGGAGGATTGTGCTACTGGTGGAAATACTGCTTCAGTAGAGGTCTCTGTGGTCGGCAAGTAGATTCCAAAAGGCAGCAATGTTGTTGGGGGAAGGATTGCTGTGGTCTTGTCCTGTGGGTTGAACTGGATGGATGGAGGGCAGCGGGCGCCTGCCCATTTGGGAAATGACGCAGAGATCACAGCCTTAGCCATGAACGGGCATGAACTTGAAAATATTGATCATACTGTATCCTGATGAATCCACGTCATGCTTTTGAGCCAGTCGGTGTTTGCTAAGGTGACCCGGACCTCGTTTGCGCTCTGCTTGCATTCCGTGGTCGGATCAGCCCTCGTCAGCAAACTAGGTAGCTTCACGGCCCCGGGACATAAGAGATTTCAGTTCGAACGACTTGACGGGCTAGAAAAACAAATCACATGGCAAATTCCCCGAGAAAAAAGAAAAAGGAATCACTCAAGATCAACAAACAAAAAGACAAAAAAAGAAACTCTCCCTCGGGGAATCGAACCCCGGTCTCCCGCGCTTCTCGGTGTTAATGACAAGCGGAAATCATGACCACTAGACCAAGGAAGACGTTCATGTCTGCTGCGGCGACTTTTGAGTATATAACCCAGTCTCATTTTTCCGAATGTCGGGTACCATGCACCGAAGTCATTCAGCATGGAACGAAACCTGGGTCTACTAATTGAAGCTCATTGAAGCCCTTCGAACTCTTTCCAAGTATTCCGGAATCCTTTCAAAGTTATATAGATCCTTCCATCATGGTGTGAATTGCTGCCCAGCGAGACCAGTGAGGTTTCTAGGGAAATATATATCAGAAGCTCAAACAGGTCCTCGGACACTTGGCCCCAGGGCCCATGATTGAACTTACCTACCTACCTAGGTAGGTTTGTCAATACCAGAGCTAGTCTCCAGCCTTTTCCCACTGCGTATGCCAATGTATTATTGTCCCCTGGAAGGAGGTCCTCTCTTCTACTAAATCCCGCCAAAGCAACATCTGGACGGCCATGAACTGGTAGCGGGTGCAGGAGGAGTATGAAATTGGTTCCAAGGCCCCGCCTGTCAAGGAAAACAACACCACACCTATGAAGCGGGTTCCAGTCGATCCAACCTTGGTACCCGCCTGGAATCGACGAGCAACCTTACTAGGCTGGAAATGATGGACAGCCTTAAATTCAGGGCGTACCTAGGTCAGAGCGAGCTATGTCGTCCCTCCAATTGCCGGAGACCTGTCACCGAGGGCAGATCCCGGTATATGATGATAGCTTCGCATACCTATGTCATGCAACATTGATTGTGAATGCTAGTAGTACAGCAGCCAAGTCATGGAGCACAAAATAGTTGAGAATAATATGCCATTTTTAAGGTAGTTATCACAAGAAGATACGAGAAAAACGGCCCAAGCTTATGACTGCACGGGTAACGTTGTTCGCCGAGTGTGCATGCGACGTGCAAGATTTATGCATCGTGGAAAATGTGCCGATTCTGCGTGAGAATAAGAGCTAATACAACGTATCATATATATCTATTGGGCTAGGACCAGGGTCACAAGCGGCAACAAGCAAAATTGGGTATCGTCTCGTTCTTCCTTGTTTACGGTGCAGGTGGGCTATGAGCGACCCTACCTAAATCAAAGTCTGGGCGGTCGAATATTTTCCCCAAAAAATTTCGAGCCAGTGTTCTACGCCTTCCATCCAAGTTTGTTTGGGCATGGATTCAGTCGGGGTAAGGCTGGGATGGGGCTCCGGTTGCAAGAAAGTCGAACCCAGCCCTACGAGAATCAGAGTTTCATGACACACCTCCATTCAACTCGACTCTTTAGCCCTACGGTTAAGGTATGTGGCAGATTGATACGTGATCTACGACTGAATATCGGTGAGGCCCCACCGTGGGTCTTAGTATCGCATCAAAATTTCAAAGAAGACACGAGAATTTTGTCGCACGTGTATACGTGGATGGTGATTATCTCTCATACTGCGTTTGCCCTCCACCGCCACCTTTTGGCGCGCTTGCCTACTCTGGCGGCATAATCCTCCAAAATCCGGCCCACTCAGCCTTTGAGCACCGCATTCTCTCGATGAGACAAGTGCAAATGTGGGACGCGTGCAAAGACAACTTCAAAATCGTGGCCACGCACAGAGGTGTTGAAAAAGTCTCGATCGTCGTGTGATAGCTGGCCCACCTCTGCGGGCTACCCGACCCGCTTTTTTAACTGGACCTACTCCATAGTTCAAATTTTTTTTCAGAAGTTCGATGTCCCTAAGGGCTTGGGAATGCTATAAATCTTCAGTATGCTATCCTTATCTCATTCATTTAAACAATACTTTGAAAATTCGAAATGGCCATTCTCGACTGGCTGCGTCGAGTTTGTGGTCAACAAGACCCTCGGTCTGACGAGGACTACTTCTCCAAGGATGTCCATCATAAAACTATCGAGCCAACGGAATTCTCTGTTCCAGGAACATCATGTCCGACAACTCCATTTCCAGAAACTCCAAATACTGCCGTTGCTTCCCCGGGTGGCAGTGAACAAACCTTGGTACTGGAGAAGCTCCCGGAAGAGTTCGGTCGTCTGGCATCATGGAGAGGGTCCTTGATCTTGCTGGTTACCTCAGGCTCCCAATTTCTCGACAATGTGTTCATGACGAGTTCCAATATGGCACTGGCATCGATTCAGGATGAATTTGAGGTGACTAGCTCCAATCTGCAATGGATGATTTCTGCGTATACTTTGACATTTGGGGGGTTTCTTCTCTTGGCTGGAGCATTGTCTGACCGGTGAGATTAATCGACCCGCTTGAACGATTCACAATAGCGTACTGATAATACCGCAGCTATGGAAGGAAGAAGATCCTTTGCCTGGGTCTCTTCTGGCTATCTGTGTGGACACTGGCGATTGGCTTCGGCCAGTCCTTCATCCAGCTCACTGTATTCCGTGGGATTCAGGGCATCGGTGCCGCATTGACCGTTCCATCCGCAATTGGAATCATCAGTTCATATTTTACCGGCGTCGACCGTACCCGAGCACTCTCAATCTACGCGGCCTCTGGTACATTGGGCTTCTGCGCGGGCCTCATTTTTGGCGGTTTTCTAACGTCTTCTTTGGGCTGGCGGTATATCTTCTACTTTATTGTCATCATTACCGGCTCATTGGGGACGTTAGGTTTGATTGTTTTGCCTCGCGACCGCGTGAATACCGAACCAAGAAGCAGAATGGACTACCTCGGCGCAGTTCTATCTACAGCTGGACTCATCCTGCTCCAGTTTGTCCTCTCCGGTGGAGGTGTCTATGGTTGGGATCAGCCGTTCATTATTGTCCTTCTGATTATTGCCATTGCTATGCTGGTTGGCTTTGTCCTGCTGGAAAAGTACATCAGTAATCCGTTGATGCCACTTTCGCTTTGGAAAATTCGCAACTTTGCTGGTCTCTGGGTTGCAGGCTTTAGTAAGTTGTCTCTACCTAGTACGAAGTGTTTTGATGTCGATCTCTAACCAAATAGTAGCTTGCTACGGAAGCTATCAAAATGTCATTTACTACATTGTGCTAGCCGCCCAGCAAGTGGATCATCTTTCCGCTGGAGATACTGCACTTCGATTTTTGCCGATGGGGGTTATCGGATTCATTGTATCCCTGGGAACTGGAAAGCTTCTCGAGTACATGAATGGAAAGTACTTGCTCCTTGCAGGACTCATGCTCACCGTTGTGGCACCAGTGCCAAGTGCCTTGACAGTGACTTCGACAACCGATTTGTATGTTCACCCTAGTGAGGTTGACACAGCCACAATTCTGACTTTAACAGCTGGGTGAATGTTCTTGCCACGTCTCTAATCAGCATTTCCGCTGTGTCTCTTATTTTCGTCACGACAAGCACAACAATCTTGACCACTGTTCCAGTCGAGGTCAAGAGTTTGTGTGGTGGGATGGTGAGTAAATACTACGCGTAAAGTCATAATGTGACACGACTAACTAATATCTCTGTAGTTGAACACTGCATTCCAGATTGGCTCTGGTGTCGCTTTGGCCATCTCTGCTGCGACTACTGAAGCGGTAGACATCGAAAAAGGGCACGGCATTGCTCAGCAATATTCTACGGGGCTTTGGTGCTCTACGGGGCTTGCCGGCCTTGGCCTCATTATTGGACTTGTTGCCGTCCGACGACGGGGAATCGGTCCAAAGGATAGAATAGGTGGCCCTGTTGCACTGTGATCCTTCCAACTCATTTTTCAGAGAGTGTTTTTGATTCACATGGTCCTGACTGCGTCGAGTCTGGCTTGGATAATGAGAATATGATTTGGGTTATATGGTAGATGGATGAATCATGATTTACAATTGCGACAAATTCAATGGATGTTACTTTAACTGGATGTTACTTCCAATGAAAATCTCTACTGTACAGTATTGCTAGATCCTGCCAAGTGCCCACAGTCGAGACAAACGTACTGTAGCAAGCTGTACTCATGGCCCACTTCAGACAAGCTTGTTCACCCTCGAACGGGCCATTCGGATTGTCAAGACTACCCTGTGGTTCCTTATCTCCGATATCTCAGCTGCAAAATCTGGTCCCCGGTGGCAACATGCAGGGCAACATGCATGCCAACAATTCAGATCCACCAAAGATGGACTTTCGCCCTACGGGTTCTCCGTTTCTAAGGGGTCGGTTTCCACTCGGCCCGCCTCTCATACTTTCGGCCCGCTTTTGCACGAAAATCACAGGGAAACTTTGCCGAATGCAAAAGGCATTAACCTTATAGCGAATCATGGCCTTGAAGAGGCCGTCCAAGACATAAATGTCATCAAGCTCATTTTTAGGGACATAAACCTCAAGATGAGCAGACAATATAGGATGGGCTCGGATGCTTTTACTAACCTTTGTCATGAATTGTCGTGCCCGAGAGCCCGACAGCAGCCACGTGCCGAAACTGAAGCCACACTGTTACAGGCTAATTACACATGATTACTCGAGGAAATCCTTTCCTGCTAGATTTTATTGTATTTGCTTCATTTGTGCTCATAAATCCGACGAAAATTTGTCGTGAGATAGAGCTTCAAGAGCTGCGATCTTAGTGAAATACCCGTTGCAGAGAACCTGGAACAATGGTCTGGGCTTGACCCAATAGCATTGTGCCTGGTGAAGCCAAGAGCCGCAATTGAGCCCAATGAGCTCTAATCAAAGGCTACATTGGATCTAGTTACGAATAGTCTCTTGATCAACATTCCCCATAACCATTGCCCTTTGCTGTTTGTCGGGACCTCTTTATCAAAATCCCTAAGTCTCCCTTCCTAGATATTTTTGGCCTCTTCTTCCTGCATGGGCGAGATCTTGAACGTATCCGTCTCATCAAAATTCCGTGCTCCATTTGCATGCCCAAAATCCTCTACTGTTATGGCGCCCCTCAGGATACAATGTAAGATTAGGCAGAAAGGCAAAGACAGCGTGGGGTTGGTTACATCGCTTCCAGCCGCTAAAGCCACCTGCAGTCACGTAATAATGTGGTGATTTACATCCACTACCCTCTTGACCAACCTCACTCTTTACTAATATCTCATGATCTCTTCCTTGATCCCCTCTCTTCTCCTGTCAATTTGCCTGAAAACCACATCCGTGATGACACGCAATATTTGGACTGCTGGAGATAGCGAAAATTCGAGAGAGTATGCCCCGAAGGACTTTGCAAATTTTGTGAAAGACTTGCTTGAGAGCTGGCGGATCCCTGGCATCTCCGTCGCAGTGATCGATGGGGATAATTCTTTTACCGAGGTGAGTTAATGACATGGCACTATATTTGAAAGCCTCACATGCATGACGAATGAAAAGTCCTGGATCATCGTGAGACGCAGCTCACACCGGTCTCAGGGCTATGGGACGGCAGAGTTCCCCTCGACACCCTTCTCGGCAGACACTTTAACTTATGCGGGAAGCACCACCAAAGCCCACGTTGCCGCTCTTCTTGCAGTTTTGATTGCTAGCAATCGGTTCAAGGATGACAGGAACCAGCCACTATCTTGGAAGACCCCAATATGCTCTCTGATCCGGGCCGATTTTGTACTCCAAGACGAATGGGCGACAAACCATATCACCCTAGAGGATGCTCTCTGTCATCGAACAGGTCTGGCAAGGAATGACCACGCATTCCTCCGCTACATACGACCAGACGGCTTCCACAAGCCGAAAAGGCTGATCACGTTGCAGGAGATGGTACGAAATCTGCGACATCTACCAATGGGCAGCGAACCACGCACAAAGTGGTGCTACAGCAATCTCATGTTCGTGGTTCTCTCGCACACCATTGAAACTCTTACCGGCCATTGGCTTGGCGATGCCCTTCGCCTCTGGCTTTGGAAGCCGCTCGGAATGGAGAACACGTATCTCTCGCTAGATCAAGCATTGGCCCCCGGGGCTCATGTAGCCCGCGGCTACTTCTGGGACGAAGACAAGCGTCAATACACGCCATTTGCCCGAATGCCAACAGAAGAAATCAGCGGGTCTGGCGCGGTGATAACGTCCGCAGCAGACATGGCCAAATGGCTGAGATTCTGGATTCGCGAGCAGGAGCCACTGACCCCAGAAGCGCACCGGAATCTCCGCCACCCGCGGATTTCTGTTGCAGAGGGGGATCCAGCCCCCTTTGATACGCCGATTATGTACGCCCAGGCATGGCAAACTTCGTCCTACCATGGCAGGCGCTTTTGGAGGCACCATGGAGGAATGGATGCTTTTGGAGCGCTGGTCACGTTTTTCCCTCACCTGGACATCGGAATTGCCGTCATGGGAAATACCGCATTTACAGCGAATGCCGTTGCGGAGATAATTACGTGGCATTTGGTGGATAACAAGCTTGGCATTGATCCCGGAGAGAGATACAATTGGGCCAAATTGTGAGCTTATACAGCCTTGATATACAAAGTGAAGATGCGCTAACAGCAAAATACCCACACCAGGTGGGAGAACAACGTGAATCAGGTCGGAGAAAACGTCCGCAACGCCCTCGGGAAAACCTATCCTTCACGCCCCGAAAAGGCCATACGGGCCTCTCTCCCGCTATCAGGATACGCCGGACTGTATTATCACCCCGGATATCAGTACTTGAACGTTGTGGTCACCGATCAATCGCAAGGGGCGGTGTTGAGTGCAAGCCCTGTTCCACAACTGCATGCAGAACAACCTGATACAGACTTTCGAATCAAGTGTAATTTTGTCCATGTCTCCGGGGAGAACTGGGTCATGTGTGTCGATCTAATGGATGCACCGACTCTGACTATGCATGGCTTTGCTGCTGTGGAGTTTCGGATTGGCAGTGATGGCGAGGTTGAGTCTATGGGCATCGAGTGGCGACAAAGGAATGGTGTGGATGCATGCATTTGGTATAAGCGAGTCTGCGCTGGAGATGCATCGGCTCCAGCCCAAACAAACTAAAGATCTGCTTCTAGGCCGAGACTGGATGTTAAAGATGGAGATGATATTCCAAGAAAGAATCTGGAGACAAATAACAAGCTTGATTCCAGGCCAGTAAGAGATAATCCACTAGACTTGACAGACTCCACGAACTTGGGGCTGACCCTTGACTCCTTCATAAGAATTCCCCCAAAAAAGATCATAAGTCATAATCATACACTCGTCAACCTACCATAATGCTGCTGCTAAATAATTCCATAGATTTTCCATCGTTTGCAGCCCAAAAGAGCCCTGGCTCCCTCAAAAGCAGCAGCCTCATGGGCTGGGCACGATAAAATCCCAATGAGAAGCGAGATGGCCTCAGACATTCATCATGAAACGGTTCTTGGGTGCGATACAGACCGGCTTGTGGGCGCGCCAGTGGGCTCGTTGGCAATTCTGAAGGATATTAGTAACATGCTTGAGGGCTATCGAAGACGAAGGCATTGACTGACTTTGTTGCAGTAGTATCCTCTCTTGCATTTGCAGCACTGAAGAGACTTCGAGCCAATTTCGGCTTCAATTTTACCGCAGTTAAAGCAGCTTGGACAGAGATATCAGCGATCTGCTTGAAAAACCTCGAAAACACAATTGGGGAAGACTCTACCTCAGCTCTTGGAAACTGCGGGGTTTGCCTGGCTCAAACGCTTCTAGGGCCGCGAGGAACTGAGCACGGCCGGGGCTTCGGAACCCATCATCCCCGAAGGGCAAGGCAGTTCCAGGGACACAGGTAACTTTGGGAACCAAGTGGCGGAGGTGTTGAAGATCGTCGTCTTTTGATCACGGCTCCCACTCGCAGGAGGAGAGCCCCAAGAGCGATCGTTTTGTATTCGCCGGTGGTCAGACTATGAGAATGATCTTTATCCTCTTGTGCTCGACTGGCAGCCATCAGACGCTGACCGAGTTTATCGGTATCAAATTTGGCCCTCACATAGGGCACAATCTCCTCTTGAAGCTCCTCTGCATATTTCTTTGTCTTATACAGCTCTCGAGCCTCCAGGGGTGCGAGCATGTCGGTTTGATTCACAGTCTGAGCGGGTGTGTGGTCCCAGGCAGTGGTGTCCACACCCAGATCGTCTAGGAGACTGCAGGCAAGATCGACATCCATGTCGCCTTCAAAGAGGCCTGGGGAAGTGCGGTCAGCGAGGTTAGCGATGCTTGAATTGCCAGGAAGGGGGTGGTTGGAAGGCGTACGATATCCCCACCGACCCATTTTAACGGAGAAATTAGGATTAGGGATGGTTGAAAGGTGAGAGCTGATTAGGGGCGTAGCTGTTGAGGCTTCGATGTGAAACTGGCAGAGAGGAACCAAGAGAAGGAAGATGGAGAGAGGGATTGACAGCGAGAGATGAGGGGTGGTGATGGGAGAAATGCCTTGGTAAACGAGCAAGAGGCCTTGGGGGTTTCCCAGAGAGTGCTTGACCTCATTTAATTGCTGCTGGCTCGACGCACGTGCTGGACGGGGTCAAGTTCGAAGATGCGAGTTTCAATTCAGCTTCAAGCGGGACAAACGCTCTTTGGAAGTGTACACCTTTTTCAATGAGGTGGCAGAGATAATTATTCCATAGCTCCAGTGACATCAATTCAATGTGAATGAACTATGAATGCTATAAGAAGACTTCATTTGACATCTTGCTCCGCTACGAATGAAATCTTGGACTCATGCTCGACTATGGGAAGGTTCTCACGATCCGTTAGACGGATCCATGGCATGTAGGAGCATTTCTTTTTCATGAGAGCCATGGTTAGAGAGGATAGTTCTTTTTCCCATTGCTATGCCTTTGGTGATGATGGGTATATCGACCGGCAGTTATAACCGATGCCCAGATTATCCCCAGTAGTTTATTGGCCTAGCCAACTACGGTAGGTGGTTAAGCAGAGAGTCCCCGCTTGATCTTAGCGTGATGGATACGAGAGACGAAGGTGTCAGCCTCAGCCAAGAGCCTCAATCGCCTTTCAGAACCATTTTCTCCTGACTCTTCCACCATCGCTGGATCTCTTTGAGACTGCAAGTTCATGACGTTGTTATTCTAGTTTTGCCTGAAGTTTTTTGATTGTTTGTTTCCATTTTACCATTTGCGTGGTGGCCAACCATGGGCCGCCTCTACCGTGACGATCTCGCGGACGCCGCCTCGTCGCACTCTCTGCATTCCATCGCCAACCAGGACGATCTGCCCCCTCCTTACTCCGATGAACCCGAACTCGATCCCGTCCCTCCTTCCATTCCTCCCCCGGCATCGTCCTCTTCACGTCCGACCGGTGCGTTCC
Organism: Penicillium simplicissimum; assembly: GCA_024706585.1. Lineage (NCBI taxonomy): Eukaryota > Fungi > Ascomycota > Eurotiomycetes > Eurotiales > Aspergillaceae > Penicillium > Penicillium simplicissimum. Next base: position 2,265,134 of record JAMZTW010000129.1, on the reverse strand, counting down.
GGCCCCTCCGGCTCGTCGACGCGGCCTACGCAATCCCAGGCGCCAAGAACGTCCAGTCCTGCGATAAGCGTGTCGTGACTCTCGAGCCGAGACTTTCCAGCTATAAAGATGAGCTTTTCCGCGTCATCCGCAGGCAGTTGAAACTGCCTGTGCGGCCGATCCTGCTCATCAAAGGCACGCACACCGAGTCCTCCAACGATGGCAAGAAGAAGACCAGCAATGCCGTGACCGACTTCGAATTCCGCCTGGATCTCGCCGAGACCATGCTGACGGGCTGGGAGGGTGGTCCAATGCAGGTGAACTGGATGGAAGTCGATGTCATCCGGGATGGAGACGACGTGTCTGCATATCGAGGTGGAATCCTGCGGTCGCGTGCGTACAAGGCTCCCAAGACACGCCGGGCGCTTGATCATGGCGCGGACAGTGATGCTGCCCTTCTAGGCCCGGATGCCGAGGCTGGCATCGATGCCGTTAATCCGGAGGAAGTGGAAAATGATGCCGTGATGAGTATCATCGACAGCCTCGAGCTTTGGTGCGAGCGGTTCTGCCTTGACCCGGCGCCCGTGAAATCGTATTGTGCCCCTCTTATCCCCTGATTCGTGCTCGTGAGGCCTTTTGCTCATACTGTATCAAATCCTAGATTCACCATCTACCGCCAACTCCAAGGCTTCGATTCCCAAGCGATGCGCAATATTCTTGACTCCCACATTCGCGAGCTCAACTACCGTGGCACCATCAACCAGTGTTTCACCCAGGCCCACAGCTCCGTGACTATCTACTCTCCACACTGGATTAACCAGCTACGCACCAACAAGTTTGTCTGGTGGATCGTTGTCATCCTTCAGCTCTGGATCATCACCTGGCCCATCATCTGGTTGATGGAGAAGCGATACGAGATCGCCTTCACACGCTGGAACGCCTCGCTCGACCCAGACACCGACTCAGGCCTGATCAAGTGCTATGCACAAAATCGCAACGAGTCAGCCCTAGCGGAATGGTGGGCACCAGCTGTCAAACAGGCTGCATGGACGCGCCGATCGGGCGACAACAATCTCCTTACAAGGCTGGACGCGGAGCGCGTGCAGGGAATGACTACGGAGCAGTTGATCAACTTCCGTTCTCGCGAGTCAGAAGCTGAACGCGAGCGCCGGGAACGTGTCGCCAGAGGTCAGGGTGGCTTCGTCGACAATGTTGTGGGATTGGCCCGCGGCATTAGCGAAGTGGGACAGGACTGGCGCTTCACCATGGGATGGGGTGCGAATACCTGATTCGGCGTCTATTTGGATTGCAAGCAGGTTACTTTTGCTTTATTTTCCGTTGTCTGCATCTTGGGGCTCTTCAAGTCCCTGAGCAGCGTGTATCGTCTTGCGGAACCTCTCAATACATCCTGTCTACAACTGCTCAATTTCAGAGCCACAGACACTGAAACTGATTTCAGCTGATCTTGACATTCATCCATTGGATGAAGTGGCTAGGATGATGGACGGATTTGTCGCCTGAAGGTTAAGCATCGCTGCTCAGCCCACTATACAACGCTGTTAAGTACCTCGGACCCACGGATCGAGGCTTACGTGAGGGGCTGGATCATCGTTCATTTTGCGTCTGGTCGCTCGATTCCCAGACTTAGTAGACTCATGCTTTGTGTTTGCAAAGAAATAGACAGGTGGTTATTGCAAGCAAACGCCACGATACGAGCACACTGGTCCTCTCAACATGCATCGCCGCAGGGCTGTTGTTTCCGCGCAAAGCCAGTTCCCCTCCCATAGTACCAAGGACCAAGGACCAAGGACCAAGGACCAAGGACCAAGGACCAAGCACTCCAAGTCGTGGGGAATCAGGCAGTGCAATCTAAAGATAGGCGGTGAACTGTGCGGTGCAAATTCCAAATCAACTTAATTTTAGGAACCAGCAGGCCCCCGTTAACTTTGAACATAGTCATCGTTATACTTTTTGGGTGATGGTGTCAGCAATCCGCCCGTAAGCACAGCAATTCGAGCCGAGATGCTTCTCGTCCATATTTCCGACGAGCCTGCCTTGGCCTTGATATCCACTCGAAAGCTCCCCTTTCGCAATTTCTCTCTGCACACTACGGCAACCCCATCCTTGTTTCCCCAATTCAACCCCTAATCTAAATAAGGTATCCGGAGATGATGCGCAGGAAAGAAACGTATACCAACATCACGCCGATCCCCGCGTGCGTGCCCCGCCAACTGGCCCTGGACATCCTCCACAGCCACGGCGAGATTATCACCCTGAACCCGCTCGTCCTCTCGTACCACCCCATCCGCGCCCCGCGCGATGCTGTCGCGGACGAATACTACTCGACATGGTACGAGATCATCGAGCGCGTGCAGTATCTCCCCGGCCTGGGCAAGATGGGATCCGGCAAGGTCAGCTTCAAGGGCTGTTTCCACGATACCGAATGGGGCCTGGTGACGCACACCTTTGTGCCGCTGGGGATTGACATTAAAAGTAAATGGCGCATCGCGGGCGACCAGCCGGACGAAACGCGCAAGTTCAAGGAATTCCGCCACGACGCTGCGCCAGAGAACGGGCTCTATCTGCAAGAGGATATCGAAATCAACTGCAATATCACGTTGATCTCCTTCGTCAAGAGTCAGCTCAAGGCAGCCTCGAAGGTGCTGGTGGATCGTCTGATCAAGAAGGCCGAGCTCCTCGATGCGGGCGTCTTGCAGGGTGTCGTGGAAGATGGACGACTGAAGACAATCAACCCTGCCGACCGAACGAGTATGGCCCGGTCGGACTCACTGGCTTCGTCGCGAAGACTGTCCGATGTGGTTTCTCTGAATTCGTACCAACTGCCCCGATCGCCGACGGGGTCGACGCGACAACCCTCCGTGTCGACGGGTGCAACAACGTACCCCTATAAACCGTCGCCGGGTGGTCCAGAGAAGGCTTTCTCGGCCGCCGAATTGCCAGCCGACACTTATCACCCGCACCCACCACCAGGTATGATTACAGCGATGTTGTATGTTGGCAATAGTGCTGCAAACTCACATGGGAACCTAGATGGATATCGTGGCAAAGCATACGCGGCTGAATTGCCTGCCACACTTGAGAGTCCGGAGAGGCAATATCCATCACAGAACATCGTCCATGAGCTGCCCGAGTCACGTCATTGAGATTGTTGGAATTACGAAACTGAGATACCCTTTTCATGCTCGTGCCTTTTTGTGTTCTTTTCTTGTGTTTCCTTCTCCCGATCGATGAGGATAATCCTTACGATTCCCTGAAAGGGATGATTTATATGCGTTGAACGGTGACCTTTGCTGCAGTGTGTCCAAAATTATCCGATCATACGGGTTTGATTTCATGATGGATGAGGCGTTTTGTGCATTGCTGGAAATTATGTGCAGGGGGTATACTTGGACAATTCCATTTTGTTTTAATATGCAAGACCTTGCGCCAAGGGTGTCCAGCGATAAAGAGAAAGCAGCTCTCTCCGTCGAGCTTTATGCTCATCCCACGAGTGAGGTCCAGCCTGCTGGGCATCATACAACATTGACCTGAAAACCTTGCGGAAATTTTTCTGGAGGACCTGTTAGCCTCTCCTCAAGAGAATCTGCTTGGGAAAAAAGTTCAACTTACCTGGAAAGTAGTATCAAGAGTAACAACGCTCACCTCGTGAGCTCTGATGATCGTTTCGCAGACCTCTTCCACAGATCGATTCGGACCAAGCTCCGGCATACGGTCCACGAATAGAAGGAGGATGAAACTGCCCTGGAGAAGGTAGATACCGAAAAGGTAGGGCATGAAGGTCATTTCCGGGTCGATGGTCAGGATTTGCGAAACCACCCCGGATGCACTCAAGGCGTGCGAGGCGCAGGTTAGGAAGCTTTCCGAGGTGATCCAGTCGTCTCGGTCCTCGATCATGGAGATGGGGTCCCATTTGCCGTGGAGTAGGATGTAGAACACGTGGAGTAGATAGGTGCTGTAGATCTTGACTAGATGGAGCTTTGGATCCTTTGTTGTCCCTGAGCTTGGCGAGCCGAATGGAACCACGGCCTGGGATGGTCCTCCGCTGGATTGCGGAGGGAAGGAATGTAGAGCTCCGTCGTTGGTTATATAGGAGTCCGCTTGAGTCTCTAGATCCACAAGCTCCTGCTCTCGCTGGGCTATCATTGTCTCTATGCGGTGAATGGCGTCGTGAGAAATGAATTGCCCAAGGGTGGGATGGTTTCGGACATGATGCAGATCAATAATATGCCCCAGAACCCTGGCCAACGGCAGGAAATATTCAAAGAATCCCGAGCCGGATATTTGCGTCGGCGGACCGAGCGAACAAGTCGGGATGTAATTCAGGTCTGCCGTGTCGAGTGACTGCCAAAGCCTCTCTGGTATTGGCGTCCGCACACAGAAAGTACCTTCTGCGATGCTCACGCGCATATTGAAGGATAAGGCCAAGTGTCGGTCCAAACAGTAGACCAGCCAGAATAGGCGCCTGCGCTCTTCCTTCGCGACCAGCCACCTTCGAAAAGTGGCGTCGCCGTTGTAAAGTCCGCAGAACACTGGGCCGAGATCGATGTCTTGATCTTCCATGCTGAGACCGCTCGCTCGAACTAGGCGAATTAGCTTGTTGTGCCACTTGAGCGAGTCGGCTTTGTAGTGTCCTCCCGATATCACTATTGTCAGAATAGCAACGGCCAGAATGGTATCGGTCGAGCCTAGTTGTCGTGGCAGTAAAGCCTTGCCACTGGCCTGTCGATCTGGAGCTGAGTGTGAATTACTTGGCGTGCCGCCGCTGGGATGGGGATGAAATTGCCAGCCATCTGATAAAAATCAGCAACGATCCGCGTCATGGGTGTGAAGCTAAACTACTACTTACCAGATGTACGGAAATAGTTATCTGGATCTTCAGATTGAAGCATATCGAGTGACAAACGATAGAGATCCACACTCATGCGCTCTCGAGCTCCCGGCGTGTCAAATATTTTCATGTCTGCAGTCTGCGCAACGCAAAACAGAATGACAGCCAGAAGAGCTGATGATGTTGGCCGAGGGTTGGTAGGATGAAGTACCGATGTTGGATGCAAGACATGGGCAAGCAGGTAAGGAGAGGTGGATTTGAAAAGGGAGTTATGCTTCTCATTGAAGTAAATCTCGAGCATCTCCGACGCTTCCTCTGCAGAAAGGAGGCCATTCAAGTACGGGAGAATGGAGTCAAGACAGCGGTAGGGTGACCGCATTGAGACATGTTCCGGCAATGACCCGGGGATATCATCGAAGACTGTCTGATGAAGGCCTGGTAATGAGCCCCGATGATCGAGGGATATCTTCGACAGGAAGAAGATTAGCGGGATGAGAATCTCAGCCAAGCGATCGTCACAATTTGAAAGGCTTACTCGACTCGGCGATATCGCTGTTTGACCCGTTTCCAGTCGCACGCCACTCAGCGGATTCTGGAAAAGCCCACCCAATGGGTCTTCGTGCGCAGAAAACGGTGGGTTGGTGGACGAGTATTTCTCTGTGCCAGAAGGACTTGTCATCGGCCTGGTGTCGCTTTTTGCATCTAGCCCGTACGATGAATGCTCCAGAGCGGATACTACTGAACGGGCATCCTGAGTTGGTGTGCTACTTGACATCAAGCTGTCTTCGGGACTACCCGACTGATTCTTGGGTGATATGTCTCCAAATTTCTGGTCATCGCTTTGTATGTCCCGGCCAGGATCTGTCCGTGGTCGGCGACCACGCTTTCGGACAGCCTTGGTATAATGGCATTCGCCTTTGCGATCTGATAATCTCAGTTAGTGGGTCACATTCGAACATAGTTCACTACTCCCCAGATCTTTGATGCACCTGCACATCGCCGGCTTGACGTGATGTCAGCTTCAAGCTCTAGATCGCGGAGCGGGTTCACTTACCATGGTCGCTGCCCATCGCATCGTTGTTTCGAGATTGTGCACGAGTCGCAAGCTCGTAGGACCCTAGGTTGGCTCCGGTGGGCCATGTTGGTGCTTGTCATTGCGGATGGAAAGGGGCGATCGAAAATGCAGAGTGCGGAGACAAAAAAAATGCGGGGAGAGCGAGTGGAGCACGCAAATCAGCCTAAATCGCCGGTCATTTGGGAAATTGAGACAATGACGGGCAAATTGCCAAATCCAAATTCAGTACGGAGCTTATTCCTGCAGAGATCACGCAAAATGGACATTCTGCCTTTGCTAGACACTCTTAGAATTTCCCATTATTGCCTAAAGGAGGTGTCTGCTGGTCGGCACTGTAGCCACAACTATCCCGAAGAACAGCCGGAGATGGGCCGGGTTATCGAGAGACCCTACATACAATTGGGAGCGATTCAGAGGACCCGCTTGATCTATCTCTAATAAGAACGCCATTTGATGGTAGCCCATTCGGGATCGCCGTCTTATACTAGCAACTGCCGTCACTTGTCTCATTCTCTCATAATTTAGCCACCACCGGCCTTTTGGTAGCTACGTCCCAGTCATCGCCGGGACTAGGAAAGCAGTAGTCGCGCCACGGGCCCAGAATCTTGTGAACAGCCGCACAAAGCTCTTCATCCTTCTTGGCTATGCGTAGGCTCACATCCGTGGAGGCATCGGCGTCTGTGCTCCAGAGCCAGCGAGGTTCATTCAACACATGTAGAACCTGCCGAGCAGTTGCCAGGTTATCTTCCAGTTCCGCTATGGAAGTGATTCCCATGATAGTTGTAACTCGAAAATCGCGAGTAGATAGTGACTGACCCCGACGAATAGAATGCCGGAGTGCGAGGGCTGCCATCGATTCTCCATGACCCTCGACGTAATCGGCCGCTTCTTTCGCAGCGCGCCGTAAGCCGGGAGGCGCTGGATGGAAGTCTCCCAAATCTCCCACGGGCACTCCATTTGCACGAAGAAGACCAATGGCCAGTGGACTCGAGTTACAGACACAGGAGACGCCGGCTTCCCGAAATGCCTCCAAACCTTCGCGCGCCAGACGGTCATTCTGGAGCGTCATTTGCGCCCAGTTCTGAATTATGTCCAATGGCCGAGAGTATTGACGTTGAACACGGCGAGCAATTCGGGCGAGAAGGTCTATTCGATAGCCCGAGATGCCAACGTATCTGATATGACCCTCGTGCACCATGTCCAGCAGAACCCCGATAGCACCCATGACTTCATCTTCAGGCACAAATTCGACATCATGGCAAAACACAACATCGAGATATGTGGTGTGTAATCGGTGGAGTGAGCGTGTGACTGACTGTCGGACCCAGGCTGGAGAATAATCGAACTGTGTTGCTGTGATCCGACCAACTTTGGTCATTAACAGGTACTGGTCGCGGGGGTAGTTGCTCGTAATATCAGGATGTGCCAGTGCTTCGCCGAGAAGGATTTCCGAGGGATGATAATAAGCAGATGTATCGATGGCGCGCAGTCCTAAATGAAAAGCACGCTTGAGGACTTCCAGCGCCTGGGCCGAGTTTGGATTCCGGTATACCTGGTGACTGAATCCGGCGCCACCAAGCACGAGAGGAGGGAGGAGATGTGATAACGGTGTTGTGGGTTGTGAGGCGTTCATCCTGAAACTCTATCGGCACGCGGACGAGAACTATGACAGAGTGGTTGACAGCCCGGACGGGCGACGGTAGAAGAGTCTTGAGACGGGCTCAAATAAGGTGACCATCATAATGTCCAGACACCGATCTTCGCACATGGTAGCCATTTACCCGACTTCCCTCTATCTCCAAGGCATTGTCGCGAAGCAACGCACGAGAAGGGTAACTCTGGTGAATTTTCTTTACGGAACTCGCCGCTTGCACGCAAATACCCGACGGAAAATTACTGATTGGCTGGCAGAGCCACGTCAATATTTTCCGTTCTGACACTAACAACGCGCAATCATCTTTCCCATGGATAATACTAATCTATTATTGACTACTCAGCCATCGATTTGTTTGGAGTGAAGTCACATCCTTGCGTAACGTTTCCTTCGTGAGGTTGCTGTTGCAAAACAGCGTGTCCCTGGCGCACCTCGACGGTCGGAGTCCCGAGAATTCGCAGCGCGATGACTCCACTTAATAATGTTGCATCTTCTGGAACATCTCGTTATGATGAGTGTACCAGCACCTTCCCCTATTGGCGATTTGAGTAAAACTCCTATTCAAGCCAAGCGGCTTGCGATTTGGCTAAGCTTTTGTGACAAAGCCCGTGTCATGTCCTCGCACCTTATGTTTCCAAGGGTACTCGTTCGGGATCGCCAGAGGCAATTCAGACTGCGTAAGAAGCAGTCGACCGTATGCTGAGCAGACCTTCTAATTGTCCACCTCTTCAGGCGACGACCTAGTGAGGGTTGTAACTTGTGAGTGATGCCGACTGCGAAGTAGCCATATAGCCGTCTTGGCGACCCCGCGATGGTGATCAACCGGGCAAGAACAAATACAATGGTTAGAAAAGAAAAGCCGATCTCGACCAACTGTGAATCTTGGAGAAAATCAAGATTCCAATTCATGGATCTGATGAGTGTGATACTTGAACGAAAGTGAAGTATTTCATCAAAATCCATGAACATCTGCCGAGGTCTAGCCTAAGCCTGCACAAGAGCACCTCGGGCCCTAAATTTGAACGCCGAACTTCAAAAGCTGGGGTATTATCGGCCAGCAAGCAGTCAGTACGCGGATATAAGATAGATGTATTCGGCAACTCCCGAGTGAGATAAATAGAGCAATTCATTCCTATGGACAGACTCAGCCAGAAACAATTCATCACGAAATGGCCCAAGCCAAGATAGCACCCTTACCTGCCGCTCAAATCGTTTCAATTGTTCCAAAAGAAGCAGAAATCAGCTATCCAAGATGGTTCGGTGGCTCGGCATCTTGCATGGCTGTATTGGTCTCGCATCCATTTGATCTGAGTAGGTGCCCCTTTCTGCGGGTTCTACAGATCGAAGGTCTAACGTGAGATCAAATTACTGCAGTCAAGGTCCGTATGCAGACTGTTGCCGACGGAGCAAAACAAGGTTCGGTTCGGACAGGAGTGCAGATTGTTCAGAATGAGGGTGTCGGAGGTCTTTATCGTGGCGTGAGTACCATTTATATGCTAACATTTCGAGACTTCCCTCTATTTACTAACGAGACTTGAAAAAGCTTTCTGCTGGGTTGATGCGATCATGTACGTGTCTCGTGTCGATTTCACCCAAGAGACCAAGCAATAGCCTAATCCTAATATTCTCCTAGTAACATATGGAGCTTCTCGTATCGCCCTGTACGAAGAACTGAAGCACTCCGCAAACAAATCAGAAAAGCCCATCAGCACACCAATGCTGACCATGATGGCGGCAGCCTCGGGCTTCGTGGGCGCCATATTCGGCACACCATCAGACATCGCCAACATCCGCATGCAAAACGACCGCTCCCTACCCCTTCATCAGCGCCGGAATTACAACCACGTCCTAGACGCCTGGATTCAAATGAAGCGCCACGAAGGCTGGAGAGCCTTTATCCAAGGTCTATGGCCCAACTGCTTCCGCTGTGGAATCATGACTGCCAGCCAGCTGGCATCATATGATACGTTTAAGACGCTGCTGCAGAGGTGGAGCGGTGGCAGTGGAGAGAGTCCGGTTATTCATATCTCTGCGAGCTTGTTGGCTAGTCTTGTTGCAACTTCGATTTCCAGCCCGATGGATGTGATTCGGACGCAGCTGATGAGTTCTTCGGAGCGGGTGTCTGTTTTGAGGATTGTGACTGATTTGACTCGGGCCGAGGGGTATCGGTGGGTGTTTCGTGGTTGGACCCCGAGTTTTGTGCGGTTGGGTCCGCAGACGATTGCGACTTTGGTGGCGCTGGAGCAGCATAAGCGGATATATCGCCTCGTCAAATTTGGTGGGGATCAGTGGTGAGATATTCAGCGTGCTCCCCTGCAATCAGCAGGCATCCATTGATTAGTGACAGGTAGACATCTTCAGAGGTGTGGTTGTGTTTTTATTTTCCGTTGCGAACAACAACGACCGACATTATTATTGCGGTGATAGAGAGGTCATGACACATGCTCAGACAGTTATTTGGCATATTGGCTCTACCGGCCTTGCCCCAGAAAAGCCAACCGAGCCTGCTCAGTGCCTTTCCGAACCGACTTGGACGTCTGCGGAAGAAGTTCAAGCGTTTGAAGAAGAATCGACTGCAAGTTCTCACAAGTCGGCCGGTCCATGTGGCCATCGTCAAAGTCTCGCTCAATGCCTTTCCAGAGAAGCTGTACACCCGCAAGGATATGATGGGGATAAGGATCAATGGCCACGAGCGGGAATGAACCAGCGCTGCTGTCCGAGCCCTGTCGTGTCGGAATCGTGAAATAATTGCTAAGACCAAATTGAAGACAATTTAATAGACTGCCCTGCGCGTCTGACTTGGTAACGCTCATTTTCTCGAGGATGTCTTCTCTTGATGCGACCTCAATGGCATCGATCATGATTAGAATGCTTAAGTGGTGGTGCACCATGAGCTCGTCTATGACGCACACATAGAATTAGTATACTCAAGCTGTATTGGTGAGATGGTTGGCGAGAGGTAAGACTCACACCAGCGAAGCTTTGTATGTTGCGATAAAAATTGGAGTCGACGTTCGCATGCCGCCAGCAGAGGGCGATAAGTGACATTGAACTGTCTGATTGCCTCAGCGGCAGAGGTGTGAGCGTGGTAAACGGCGTCTTCGCCATGACCTTCACGCAGCGCCTCCTTCAAAATGGTACCCATTTTCCATACACGAAGCTTCCACGCATGGGCGGCGCCAATGATTTGATTTGCCGTTTCTTCGGTGACCAGTACTCCATGAGTACGCCATCTCTCGGATTGCTCGTGGAATATGTTCGTGCAGGTCTGGACCATTCGCCAACAAGACTCCGCCTCCCATCCCAGGAGGCCCGATGAGAGCACAGACTTGGTGTTGAACGTCAAAGCGGATGAAGTATCAAACGTCATAGCAGCCCAGTAGATCATGCTCTCGATATGCATAAATTCCGATCGGATCTGTTCCGGCGTCGATATAGGTGCCGCTTGATCTGACAAAAGGGAGACCTTCGACCCGTTGAACTCAAGGCTTCTTTGGCGTGCGCGAAGATATTGTACTTGTTGCAGCGCAGCCTGAACGCATACTTGAGCCGGCACACCACATTCCTCCTCTTCTTCGGGTATTCCGACCGGTACTGGGACCATGGCAAAGAGGTATAAGCTCAGCATGGATCGATAGCAGGGTCGATTCAGAGACCTGAGGAGATTTTGTCGCAGTTCCCGCCATAGGGACTGGATTAGCGGTGTTTGCGCCAACTTCTGGTCGGCCGATTTGTATGTCAAGGGAAGCCATCGGGCGGAGAAGGTCTGAATTGCTTGGTTCAGCGTGGTTTCGATCTGCCATTCCTTGACCAGCTCGGCTTGTGTAGGGGGCTGTGCCCTTGAACTTGCCCCTTGTCGTTCCAGGTCCTTCATCAACTGGTCAAATTGCCTGCATAATGATGAAATGCTGACCGACAGAGAAAATCCTGGATGGTCTCTTGAGCCGCCTTCTAGGTGGCCATTCTCCCCGAATCTAAACTCGCGTGAGTGCCCATGTAGCCTGAACGGTGCCTGCACTGAAGGCCTGCTCGTCACTTACGAGAATGGGCAACTATAATTCCCCAGCCAGGACCCGAAGACTTGCTCAAACACGTCCTCGTACATCGATCGTAGCCAGTCCGAGACTTCCAGGCTGATCAGAGAAGAACGAACGGAGGGCGTCGGGGTCCCATGGTCGCGGTGTGCTGGACTCCCATCCACACTGGAGAAGTGAGCGAGGATCAATAAAGAATCAGATTTAGTTAAATTTACCCAGTTCGAGGCGAATCTCCCCCGGAATCGTTGAAATGCGGAGACAGATGAAATCCGTCCTCTGCGCTCCTGGCGTAAGATGGCGGCGGAGAGAGCAGCGGATTCCAGCGCTCTGATGCAGGGCTGGACCCATCTGCCCTGGAAACGACCTTTTTCATCCACTAGAAACATCCCCGGTCAGACTTATCTCAGATATGCAGTCAACCGGGCTGGAAGTGACTCTTCGCACCTCAAAGCTGCAGTGTCGGTTCCGAGCCGCACAGCGGCTGCAAGTGGCGACATTGGACTCTCCGGTCGCAGAGCGTCTCCGCAGAGCGTCGCAGGCAACGCGGGACTTGCGACAGGCATCGCAGCTAGAAAATTGCTTGCGTCGGTGGACTCGGTCCGTGTGCATTGTGAAATATGGACTGATAGAGTGTTGGTCAGACGCAGACACGGAGATGGGAGTTTGCTGCAATATGAGCCCTGAACTTGGGTCAGGGTCCCCCGCAGGCTAACCGAGTGGCTCAGTGCCACAAACACCTGGACGAATGAACAACTACACACTCCGGTTAACGAATCATGGAGCCTACACGAGCTTCCCCGCTCAAACCACGTGCACCGGGTTTTTCTAGTGCACGTAAGAAGAACTCTGGGGGATGGCAAATCCGGGGTAACCTCAAAGAGCAGCGCCTCTGCTCTAGCTGCTTTAGGTGAGCCAGTTTCTAGAAAAAAGACCCGGGATTTGCTTGACCGAGATACTCTTCTTCAGTGCTCAACTCATACCAAGAACTGAGCGAGTTTGTTAGGAGGAGGGATTCGAAAACGCGACCTTTACTCACATGGAATCCAAGTCTTTCCCTACCTCATCACAGTGCACGAGGTCAAAGACACATCACGCCAGGAGCCTACAAGCTTCACAGAATCAATACGGGCATCGACAGATATGGACATCATGGAGACTGAGTTCACGCTATCTCCATAGCCCTCTCCGGCTCATCACGAGAGAACTTTCCAGTCTTTGTTTTCAAAGCCTTGGGATCAGGCCGTCGAACCTTTGCATTCCTCGTCAACTGAGGTATTATGCTTCATGTCGGATTCGGATAATTCTGGAAACATCTTCGAGAGATAAGGTCTTGATTCCACCCAATGTCCCGACCTTCTCGCATCCACAATGCTGGATATCGGGGCATATCATCAGCCTGACTCGGAGCAAAACACATGCGACATCCAGCTTGCTTGTAGGCTTGGTGTTAATACTTTTTCGACTGCTGAGCATAATACTGGGGAAAGTAATCTGGGGTAGTCAGCGTGGTTTCGTGCCCAAGCTCTCCAGCTTTTGTCTCCAGTTTATGATGTGCCTCCCGTTCCTGGCCCCCTCCGCTTCGGATCCGATGTGGATACCGCCACCATACTCACCAATCAACAATCCGTCTTCCACCCGGATAAAGGGCCCAGCGCCGCTTGGATGTTGGACCCCTCGGTTCAGAACCGGCGCCGAGATGCCGTGGAGACTTGAACGTCCTCAAGGGGAACCAGAGCCAGGGTCAAGCTGCAGATCAGCAATGCTACTTATGGAAAGATCGGATCCGACCAACCGGCCCGTCATCCTATATCAGACTTCCTTGCCGGCGATTTTATTCGGTCGTTTGTGTTGAAGCATCCTCTATTTAGCCGCATCTTGTACATCCGGGAAGGCTGCAGTGCGAATATTCTCTGCAGACAAGCGAAACGTCGATCAACACCAGATTTCACCCAAGTCAACTTAGAAAATCTTGAAGGCGAAAAATATGACATTGGACATCACCCAAAGGCCCGCCGGGTCTGTGGTCATTATCGGTGCTGGAACTCAAGGGAGAAGACTTGCGTACATGGTGAGTGAGAGATTCGAACTTCAACGTCGGAAGTTTTCAATTAACAGTACAAAGTGGTCCGGAAGAGGCGGCTCTGTTTGTCTTGTCGATCTCCAGAAACAGCAACTGCAAGATGGTCTGCGCTATGTGCAACAGCTTCGCAATGCGGCAGTGGACCACGACAGAAACTGGGGAGAGGTCACAGTGTCTCAGCCAGACTCTCTTGAATCAATTCTCCAAGACGCCTGGCTGGTTGTAGAGGTATGTTCCGCATGACTCAAAAAGTTGATGTGGGGTTTTCGTGCGATCTGACATTATTCGCAAACAGTGTGTGCCAGAGAATTGGGCGTTGAAGCAGAAAGTCATCACTCAGCTTGACGATCTGGCCCCCGCGCACACAATCATTGCTTCCAACTCAAGCAGTTATGGAATCTCGGAGATTATCGAAGGGTTAGATCTGAAGCACAAGAACCGGATATTGAGCGCACATTGTTGTATGTGACCTATCCTTTTAACTCTCAAGACGGGAAGAGGTGACTGACATGGTATGGTGCAATGATACGAAGACTGGCCTCCAGAGACATCAGGTAAGTCAATTTTTGTTCCTACTTCTTGAAGAAATGACTTCTGATTAATACCGAACTTATCAGCAATTGAAATTATGGGACATCAGCATACCGATCCCGCTGCTATTTCCTTGCTCTTGGAGCAGTGCAGAGCTCATGGGTTCTCACCATTCCATGTCAAGAAAGACTCCATTGGTTACATATACAACAGGTAAGATGAAGCTCCATGGACTGGCTCAGGCCTACACCCATTTTGGCCGCCTCGAAGTTTACATTAATGAATCACAGAATTTGGGCTGCCATCAAGCGTGAGACACTACTGGCCCTCTCCGAGGGGGTGTGCACCCCTCGGGAGATTGATGCCATCTTCAAGGATGTCCTCAAGACACCCAAAGGGCCCTGTGAACAGATGGACGTCGTTGGCCTCGACGTTGTATTGGACATTGAGAATCACTATGCAGACTCCCGCGAAGGGATTCCTACCGCGCCGAGAGCCTACCTCCAGAACATGATCCGGAGCGGACGCTTGGGCGTCAAGAATGGTGAAGGTTTCTACAACTATGGCAGCGAGATTGCCGATACCAGCAATGTGATGGGTACGCCGAATCTTTAGCTTGCTTTGATTGGATATACCGTTTTCTTGTTGAATTGTCAAAGAACATAGACATGGTTACTACTGGCATTTTCCTTCGTGTTTAGTACTCCCAAAGATGATATCGAGGCACTCCAAGCCACCTACACTCATACCGAAGGTTCTTCTAGGTAGCGGGGCTCTACCGCGCATTCCAATCAGGCAATTATGCAGAATCGGAACTTTATACCATCGCTGACGCATAGTATTTCATTCCTACTATCTCAGGAACATCATTGACATGCTATCTCTCTCGCCTCTCGTATGCAACCTCCCTTGGATCTCATTTCGCCTCACAGGCAATGATCTGGGTTTCCAGAGGGTGATCCCCACCATGTCGGGAATGGATGCTCCGTTCCACTCGCACCGAAAACCGCAAACGACAGAACGAAAATCACAATCTGGGAGCCTCCATCCATAGCAGCCCCAATCAAGTAGTTATACTTGTTGTAGATTCGGGGCAGTCGGCGCCGAAGCCAGAATTGGGAAAAGACTCCAACCGCAATTGACGACCAGATCCAGGAGGTATTCCCGTAGTAAGTGTAGCCCGAATACAGAGCAATGATTGCAGTGTTAATCGGCCACTTCCGGACACGTGGGAATACTCTAGCCACTCCCCAGTGGAGCACAGGGAGCGCCAAACCGATGACAATTCCAAGAGGAACGATGAAGTATCGGCTCTTGGCACCGTACATGTCCTTGGCCAGAGCCCATGTGATGGCTTGCGAATTGAGACTTTGCATGTAAGAGCCACTCCAGACGCTGTTCCCCTCGGGATCGAGCAGAATCTCGCGCTGGTTGGTTACAATGGTGGTCATCACGGCGTAGTTGAGGCCAGCTCCGAGAAGGGTTGCGTAGATTTGTGTGCCAAACATGACTCGATGCGGAACCTTTGTGTACTGCCCGACTTTCAGCCAATTTGCCAAGTTGACAGCAAGCAGGATGACCTGATGAGACCAGCTGGCAAAGTAAAAATTGGCAAGCGGGCGACCAGGATGCACTGCGCCTGCAACCATCTTTGAGATCTGATTTGTACCGACTCCGCTCCCATACAGTCCGTACAAAATACAGGAGAATGGTGCAATAAACCCTCCAAGGAGAAGAGAAATGATGTAGCCCCAGACGGGAAGCGTAGTCTCCCCGCGGGCAGTCACGATGATTCCCGCAATGAAGCAAAGGATGAAGAGAACCAAGTACCACCACATTGGAACCTCTTTGTACTTGAGCATTGCTCGATAGTGCGGATCAGGCTGGGTCCTGCTTCGGGCTTGCTTCCACGCCAGCATCATGTCCTTGCCGAAGAAAATGATGACATGAGTGATCAACGCCCCAATCGCGAGGTTTTGCGTGAAATATCCCCAGACGGTGCTGGAGGTCAAGTAGGGCAGACCAATTTCTGCAAGTTTGGCCTCATCGATGATTCCCTCGCTATTCAAGATTGAGGTCGTGGTCAATTTCGTCCCATCGCTCTTAAACAGAGAGCTCGACATGAACGGAAAGTTCTGGGCATTCCAGGCATTGCTGTAGTAGAGACCCAGCATGGCAGGGTACCAGATGACATATGCAATCCAGGTGTTGAGCTGCTGCTTGAATGGCAAGGAGAGATACTGGCTTTGAATGTATTGCCAGTCCAAAGAGAAATTGAGCAGACCCAATCCTTCATTGGACGATGCACCCCCGAAAATGGTGGAGAGCACCGTCCTGGTATGTTTCGGTGCCTTTATTGATGCTAGACAGACGATGGAAAGGCCGCCAAACCAAGTGATGATATATGATGGGAAGAATTCCCAAATCGCAGCGAGAGCAAGAGCCCAGCCAAATTTGATCAGTCGGCCTCTGTTCGCGCGAACATCGAAGTGCAGATTCTGGAACAGCACAACTTGTGGCAAAGTGCTCCAATATACCATTTCGGCTGGGTAGACGATGAGCGGTCGTAACACGCCCGCCACGACGAAGCCACATAGAGAGATTGAGAAAGTGGCGAGGACGGCAGTCGACGCGGAGACGCTTCGGTCGTAGAAAAGTCGCTCCGCAGCGTAGACCTCGACACCAGAAAGGCCATTATTTCCAGATGAGGCAATCAATGACGCGACAACGTGTTCTTTGATTCCGAATGGCTGTCCAAAATTAAGGAAGCGAAGTGTCTTCTGCACCCATCTTTGTTTGAACCGGTCCGGTCGAGGGGTGAAAATTGCCCATGCTTCACCAAAGATGTAGACCAACACTAAGATAAATGTCAGAGAAGTGTTCATCGATATTTGCTTTCAAATACCTTACACTGAAGGAACACTGCTGAAACTTGCATCATGGTCGGCTTGAAGATGTAAATCATGGTAATGACACTAGACAGGGCTGTAAAAGCTGTGCCCAGGACTATCGAGCGAAAAGTGAAGGCAGGATCTCCATCGTCTCGATCGGAGATTAGGAATTTTGACACATCATCTCCTAATGCCGCATTAGCAACCTGAAGATGTACGTCCCCTTTTCACATGGCAGGTTCATACCGGTTTCAATGACCGGGTGGCCGTTGACATAAACAGTATCGTCTTCACTTTGAGGCTTAGCGGAATCTCCACCTTCTGCTTCATGCGGCGACGAGGTCGGCGACTTTTCTCCTTCGGTGACCGAGGTCTCCTTGGTAAGAATATCGGCTTTACAAGCTTCAGGGGGTGCCAAATTGCCACTGTTGTCGCCGTCCTCCAAGGAAGTTGACATAATGCAGGTGCAAAACTTGAGGTTGTGTGCAAACAGGAACCGGAATCAACTCTGATAAATAGCCAAATAAGGCTGAAATCAAGCTTTACGCCAGTTTGGGCGGGGTATGAGGGAAGCTTTTCCTTTTTCCCTGATAAAGCTCCCTGGTGCAGCAGGGCTGTCCTGTGATTTATCTAGCGCAGTATGGAGCATTTCCGGTCGGCTATTCAAAGCGCGAAATGATGCGATCTGCAACGATAATGGTGAGTTGGCGAGGGCCGATTTGTCTCGGATCGCATTATCTCTACGACAAGAGGCAGGGATACTGGAGACCGGCGGAGATTTGTGAATGCATGGATTGGCTATCTTGAACCGATTTGACAAATGGGAATGGCGCAATTACGCTGGGCAATGCCGAAGCAAAGCCAAATCTTAGTCCAGCCGCTAAGGCGACACTAAACACACTAACACAGTAACACTGCCGAACCCGTGCTGGGATTGGATAGTTTTGCGTAATAAAATGGACTAGACAACCGTCGTAGACACAGAATGACCTCCCGCAGATTTGGGTTGCATCGTGGCGGGTTGCGATCTCTCTTCCCCTCGCTACTGGGTTTTATTGACCCTATTGGTCTGTTGAATAGAAACTTCTTTGGGTGAACGCGTCCTATATGATCCATAGGCCAGACAGCGGTTGAATTCTTTTTATTCTTCTCTTAACCAAGCCTTTCGCTCTGCAAATCCAGAAATTCCTGGATACTGCGTAGCCGTCACGTTGATATAGGTTACTAAGTGGGAAGATTCTTGGTTGTCTCTCAATTCCGTCTCTAGACACATAGCTCGCAGGATTTCGATTCGGACTTCTTGACCCACCGTCGTAAGGGGTGTACCTGTAATACCTCCCGTGTTATCATAGAAGCATGACTGAGATCCAGTGCATCCAGCAGCCGAGCCTGACATGGTTTTGGCTGATGCAGTATTCTTTTCGTCGGGCAATACGGGTGTGAGCTTTCGACGAAACCTTCAAACGTAAAACTTAGGGATTCCATCTACTGATGACAATATGATCAGGTACAAGATGTCCCTCGTCAATATTCCGGCACTGTCCCGCGGGTTCGGCGTGTCTTCGAAAACTGCAGCTGATGCACGAGCTGGACAAGGTTCTTGGGAACGAAATTGCATGATAGCGAGCTAGCCGAATGGGTCCAAGATAAAGTCAATCGTGTTGGATATCTATACAGCTCGATATTAAGTGAATACTCCAGGGAGGTCAATCTAGAGAGATTGTAGCGGACCGATATAACTTCTTCGAGTAAACCCCTGAGTGCTTCCTGGCCTGGTCAGCTTTCACTAATTTAACTTCATTCCAGAGTAAATTAGCTTCGTCGAATGCGATCGTCACTCTTTTTTGCATTGCAATAACCAACCAGTCATCATAAGATCAAAACTATCCTAGGATCCTCAATTTTCTCTAGGTTAAAGCCTATGAAGGGACATAAAGGCCGCATCACGTTGGAGCCCTTGTGCCTGTCCCAGCCACTTGGGCCTCTTTCCTTGTCTCCCTCGCTCTTCTTCCCTCACTCAATGTGTCCAAACAGAATGCAAGGGCAAAAGAAAAACGGTTACCCCGTAAGCAAGTCGCTTGAAATTGCCCATCCATACTCATCTTCCCCATAAATGCAAGTCATTCGTAGGGAGTTCGATTTGTACGAAGGGGTGTGTAACGCAATCTAACATCCCTTGCAGCCGCCATCTGTTTGCTTTTCGTTCGAGCTGGGCTAGCTGCCGAATGTTGGACCCTCAATCCGTCTACTATTGATATTTGTGCCCACCAATTCGAAGCTCTGTTACATGCTTCGGTGCCCGCTAGTCTCAAACTCTCGATGCCAGAAATCTATAACTTCTCCACTGTGGACTGTCTTTCTTTGAGCGTAGGCTACCCCGCAATTTACGGAGTGTCATCTTCCCAGCCAATGATCCTCGGCTACGAAATACCAGTTGGGCTTGGTGAGATGTGGGCTGTGGCTCCACTATCGAAACGCTTAGTGTAGTAGTGTAGACCACTGCCCGTTTAGAGTTTTGGAGTGGCGCTTCAAATATCACGGCGTAGTCAAAACAAAGAAATATCACCCGTTATCCACGTGGTAGATCGCAAAGCGACGGGCTCTCCGATTTGTCGCATACTCTGGCGGAATTGTTAACAAAGAGTTACTACGAGGTTGTTTCAGTGTATCGGTGATGATTTGGAGGCTGGGAATTCAGAATGATTGAGCCAGCATGGCGAATCGGCCTGCTTCAACTGTCGCCCTGCAGCTATTGGATACCAGAATGATCTTCTGATCTCTCTCTCGTTTTCTCTCGCAACAGTTCTTTGTACATATGGTTGTTGGTGACGCTAGATCAAGGATGATCCGAGAGAGCTCCACGATGCGACGAGTCAGGCACTCGGTGACCCCGCTCCTATCGAGGAGTGTTTCTGGTCCATGGGTGTTACACAAAGCAGAACTTTTTACTGATCCGATAGTCGCCGGAGAAACAGATAGAAAACGTTTGCTAAATTTCTACCTGGTTATAATAACAAGCGCTGAGTGGTATTCCCTATCATTACCTTCTGTGTGTACAGACGGCACTGCCCTGTGAGGGCAAGGTTCATCGAACGGGTTTGTTCGAGTGTGATGTTTACAAGGTACGAGATACATGAAGGCCAAAAATAATTGCCGACCAGTTTCTAGGTCTAGGGGCCTGCAAAGTTCAAGCTTCTTTGATACGCGACTGGGCCCAAGGACTGGCTAATCTGACCTGTCTGTCTGCCCCGCCGCATCCCTGTCCAACCAGCCCCCTTCGTTGGCCGACGATGACAGTCAATGCAGCAGCTGACCACCTGGCAATACTTATCGAATTTCTTGAGCCACTGGAGTGAGCAGTGATGATTTGCTTCCTCCCTTTTACTTCACGGTTCCAAGAATCCGAGGCTGCGTCCACGCGCAGAGCCTATTCTTTGATCGCGCGGGGATACATAAGTCTGGGAAATGCTCCGAGATGGTCTCCGAGGTACTTCGCTCTTCTTAAGGAGTGCAACCTTTGGGCAAGCCCAGAGCGTGTCTCAAGTTAGTCGACACGATCTGCCAAAGAGCAAACGTGACGTCCGCTCGCCTCTTTTGTTAACCCGCCGCTACACGTCCCTCCCAACGGAGCTTACTGTTCTCCTCAGCCACTCCCCGTGAGCTTTACCCTCATCTCGACAAAGCCTCAGTCCATGATGGACGAGAAGGCGGACCTCAAAGTCCAGGCCCCCTCTCAGGAGGTGGCTTTCAGCACTCTCCTCAAACCGCAGGCTCGCGAGCCATACGATCCAAGCGTCACGTTCGAAGAGTACTCCTTCTATGCGCAGAAGACGCGAGCCGAGGAGTTGACTTTGGAGTCACCCGTTCTCAACATACGGCGCGTCCTCGCGGGGAAGCGAGGGGCTCATGATCATGATACTCAGATCACTACCCATCTCACCGCGAGCGACTTTACGCATCGTGAAAGAAGACTCTTGATTACTGACGAAGAGTGGACCAACGCGAGTCGTGCGTTTAGATCTGCATCATGGGGAGCATGTGAGTGCCACCAGTGGTGTTCTTATGCATGTGGACACGACTGATATTGTCTTCAGGCTTCTTCCTCATCACTACTGACATTATGGGGCCATATAGCACTGGCTTCACGATGGGCACTTTGGGCTGGGGGCCTGGTGAGATACCAAACAGGGAGACGTAACATACTTTTGAATTGGTTGGCTGATATTCCAACAGGCATTACATTCTACACGGTCTTTGGTGTAATGGCTGGATACTCGGGGTATCTGATCTGGCGAGTCTTCCTCGGCGTGGACAGCTACGAATACCCAGCGAAGAACTACGGAGATCTTGGTTTCCGAACACTAGGCCGATTTGGTCGCTACATCACAAACATCTGCCAAGGAATTTCTCTGCTCCTAATCGTAGGTCAAGTCGTGATCTTATTCGGCCAGAATATCTCCCAAATGTCAAAGTTTCGACTTTGCTATGCCGTCTGTCCGGCCATTTTCGCCTGCGCCGGCTTTGTCGTTACCCAGGTCCGCACTCTGAGAAACTTTGGCTGGTTTGCAAACCTCGCCGTTTGGATGAACCTCTTCGTGGTCTTCATGACGATGGGGGTCATGGCCAACTCGCCCCCAAACTACCATATCTCCACCCTGGGCTCCGCTGGCAGTGCAGTCGATCCGGAAACCATCAAGCCTGACGAAGCGGGCAATTATCCCCCGATCATGCACTACAACACCATCCCCTCCGATGGCCTGGTCGGCGCCGTCAACGGTATGCTCTCTGGTGTGACGGCATACGCAGGTGCCCAATTGTTCGTGGAGTTCCTGGCGGAGATGAAACGGCCCCGAGACTTTATCAAGGCGATGTGGGGCGCTCAATTCTTCATCTACGCCGTCTACCTCACATATGGCTGTGTAGTGTATCATCTTCAAGGACAATACAGTTACAACCCGAGTTATCAGGGCGTCAGCATCTACGCATGGCAGACCGTAGGCAACATGGTCTCTCTTCTCGCGGCTCTAATCTCGGGTGGTCTTTATGGCAACATCGGCATCAAGGTGTTTTACAACAACGTACTTCTTGATATTTTCAAGGCTCCTCCGCTCACAACTCAACGCGGAAAGTTCATATATGCCGCTCTGGTTCCTGTTTGGTGGATCATTGCCTTCATCATTGCTGCGGCTATCCCTGACTTCTTTGGTTTTGTGAGTGTCGTGGCGGCCTCGATGCTCCTGAATCTTACATACGCTTTTCCACCATTATTCGCGCTCTGC
Organism: Penicillium simplicissimum; assembly: GCA_024706585.1. Taxonomy (NCBI): domain Eukaryota; kingdom Fungi; phylum Ascomycota; class Eurotiomycetes; order Eurotiales; family Aspergillaceae; genus Penicillium; species Penicillium simplicissimum. Next base: position 2,242,759 of record JAMZTW010000129.1, on the reverse strand, counting down.
TTTGACATTCAGAAGAACGCTATCCACGAGGCTGATGGTGAAGGGTTTGACCCTTTGACTGGACGCGTGTCCAGAAGTGATACAGACTTGAGGCGATGGATTCGGGGGTTTATGGCCGGTGGCCCGCTTCAAGTTGCGGTTAACGTCTGGCATGTCGTTTACTTTTTAGCCGCTTTCGCCATGAGTGGACTTGGCATGTACGCCGCTATTGTGGGTAAGTCAAGACAAACTTTGTTCTTACTCTCGCGGTTCTAACTCTCTATCACAGGTCTGGTCGATGCCTTCAAGATTCCACAGCTGACATCATTCTCTTGCGTGTCTCCTCTCAACTTGGGCTAGTTAAGAGGCCTTTGCCACAGTGGATGTTTGGGATGTATCTGAAATTGTCTGTTTGAAACAATCCTGTTGCTGTTTATTGGTGATTCTATTTCATGCAGCTCATGGCCATCATAATCCTTTTTGCCTCATAGTGCCAAACAACTTAATCTCTTAAAACTCCGAGCGTGACGAAACCTTGGATCTAATGAAGGTCGCTGGTCCTTTGCCCTGCCGATCTTCAGGGTCGGCAGTCCACTGCAATTCCCTCAGAGTGCAGCGCAAAAGGCTTATCTCCTACTCAACCGGTCAACGCACGTTATTTCTTTTGTGTCCTCGATCTCCTTTTACGGTTACTCGAAGATCTACCTCGGTAGTGATTAGTAAATCAACCACCCGAGGTGCTGCTCCGCGCCATACGGGTACGGCCGTAGTGCGGGGTTGCCCAGCAATAGGATGACGGCCCGCAAACAGAACAGTCCCCCGCAAGTGTATTTCCAACGCATAAGATTGCGGCTGAATGTCCTAGGTTGAGAAACTCGAGATTTAAGAGCAGTGAGAATACAATGCCGTCTTATCAGTATACCGATATCATTGTCCAGGTGAAGGGTCGAATTGGCATTATCAAAGTAAGTCGATGGATGAATGGAAGATCATACAAGGCATTGGCTAAATCGATTCAAGCTCAATCGACCCAAAGCGCTCAATTCCTTTGGCGGGAACTTACTTGTCGACACTCTGCATGCCGTGAAAGCACTCGATGAACATCCGGATACTGTGTTCACAGTATTGACGGGCGAAGGGCGTTTCTTCTCAGCTGGAGCTGACGTTCGAGGTCAGCTGGCGTTTCCGTCAATACTACATCCCCGATATCAGTAGCTGACTCAATTTCTTGCGCATAGCTTCACGGCCACTGAACGAGAGCGCAGCCGATCTTACAAAGGTCCAGCTAAAGCTACTTCACATGGAGCGGTTCACGACAAGTAAGTCAATCTCTGACCAGGAGGGGAGGTGCATTATCAACTAACCCTATCACAGTGATGGAATTAATGAAAGCACTCATCGACCACAAAAAGGTGTTTGTCTTGGCCCTGAACGGCCCCGGCGTTGGAGGAGGAGCAGCCTGGTTCCAAGGAATCGCCGACATCATCCTTGCATCCGAGACCACATACCTGCAAGTCCCGTTCAATTCATTGGCTCTAGTGCCCGAGTCAGGATCTGCCACCAATCTAGCCCGACATATGGGCGTGCATCGCGCAAACGACTTTTTGATGTTTGGCCGGAAGCTTACCGTGCAGGAATTGGAGAATTGGGGACTGATCAATCGCATTTTCCCCGTTGAAGGATTCCATGGCTCGGTTGTGGAGTTCTTGGAGAAGCAGCTTGAGATTAATGATGGTATCAGCATGATGGAGACGAAGCGGTTGCAGAATCTCCCTCTTCGAAGCGAGCGCATCTTGGCCGTATACAATGCGACCGATGCTCTCTCGGAGAGGCTCGCTAGTGGTGCGCCCGCTGCGAGATTCCAGGCGAAGAAAGCGGAACTTGAAGGTATGACGATGTCCTGTCTTGCTGCAGCCCATAATCTAATAGTTCCTGGTAGCAAAATCCAAGTCTCGACTTTGAGAATCAATATGTGGGTTCTCCTGCCTCGAAACCATGAAGATGCAACGGCTGGCATGGGAAGGCTTGTGGGATTGAAGATACACCTTCAGACAAGATTAGATACAATTCAATTTGCTCCATCACTCTCCCTTGAATCATACCTCAAGCTCCTGGTCAGATTCCGCATTCGAGGCTCGCGCAAACCTCAAATTGAGCAAGACGGGTAAGCTTCGGAGACTTGCAGTCCCACTGGATGTATACAGACTGCGATCAGCACTATTGAATGTCCGCAATGCCTTATCTAGGAAGGCGGGGCTGGAGAGGACCAGCAGCACGCCTTCCGCACACGCACCGTGGGAAATGGCATCTCTCAACTGACTCAAGGAGCTCATCTTCCCATGACCTTCTCCTTTCAAGTTTCTATACCACTCATTCGAGAGCCTGGACAGTATGCCCCGAAACGAAAGTAAGATTGAGATCGCCGTGTCGCCCGCCAAGGTGCGAGAAGTGGTACGTCGGCACTTGGTGTCTTAACAGGGATGATCACAGTTCGTGTGCTGATACAAACAATAGCTCCTCAACTTTTCTGCTTATTCAGAATGGCACACCGATTTCATCAAGGGCATTGCGATTCAGCACGAGTTCAAGACATCCGAGTCCCTGAGCACCGGTGACAAAGTGAAGTGCAACATTGAAGGATGGAAGTTCATCGCTGAGATCAAGGTAACCCCGTCCCCGTGGAATTGCTGTGGTTTTTTTTCATCAAGCTTGGCTCAGTGCTAACAATTCAACTCTCATGAAGGAAAACTCCGAGAGCACATTCTCCTGGCAAGGCCCTCCTGTCTTGACCGTATCTGGCTTGCATTCATTCCACATGGAACCACCCAAGGACGGATCAGCCACCATCTTCACGCAATCAGAGGATCTCAAGGGTCCCCTGTCGTTCTTGATGGGCCCGTCCTTGCTGGGCAAGAGGATGTCCAAAGATTTCGCCAAATTCAACAAAGATCTCAAGGCTCGGGCAGAAGCTACTTGAGTGTTCCTGGAATTGAGGCTAGACACCTTAGTAGGATCAGGGTGATCTCTCTTTGTTTGCGCACGCACTTCGGCCACATCTCCTTCCCAGTCCTGTTTTAGCAACAACTGGTTTCAAAAGCAACCGCATTTTGTCACGATGAGAGCGATTGGAGTCTGTTAGTTATCTGAAATACCATTCGATCACTGCCATGTTCAGAAGTGCACCAACATAGAAAAAAAAAAGAAAAAAGAAAAAAAGAATAGTGGTTGTCTCACCAAGTAGCCAGCTTCCCTGTAACGGGACGGTGTATTCCGGCGACGCCACCCCAGGGTGGAAGTGTCTCTGCAGAATTGCTTCCCTCAAGGGTCACTTCCATTGCTTAGCGCCTCACAGCGTCGTGGATTACTCGCACGAGTGTGGCGGCGACCCCAGGGTTCGTACCGGGCACGCGTAACCCGCTGGTCAGGTGACCGAAGCAAGGTTACGAGCTTTGCGGTGGGCCTCCCACTAGGTTATCCATGACAGATTAACATATTTGCCCCGGATTTGGTTATATGACTACACTGCGAATTTGGGTGGCACCGGTTCGAACCCAGGCTACCACATTTCTTTTTTTCGTCTATGGCGAATGTCCTTTTGGTTGATCTCAAAAATAACCTAGACTGATATTTAATTATTATTTTTTTTTGGGATTACTGGGGGTTTTCTTATTGCTTGCTCTTAGCTACACAAGGTAGCAGGGTGTTGTGGAAAGGAGCAACATATGTCTACCCAGTCGAGCCAGTGGGGATACAGGCAATTAAAAGCAACTTGAAGCAACTTGAACCCCAGTCCACAGCAAGACTCCAAGCACAGAAAATCCATTGGAATTGCATGGATTTATACCCTCACTCCTCCACATCCCCCTCCTCATCTCCATCCCCACCTCCAACCATCTCCTGCCGGGACCCCGCCATACACACCTTATACCCCTTACTCAGGGCACTCCTTCGACAAATCCGCGAGCAGCACTCATGCTTCTTCTCACAGATATGCGAAACCTCCAAGCACTTGCGGCCACATGGCATCCAAACGCAGGGCTTCTCCTTGTACTCACACCACCCTTTCTTACATTTTTGCGGCTGAATACAATCGTCAGTGCTCTCGCATCCGTACTGGCAGATTCCATCGGAGCAAGTCTGGCCCCAGTCGCAGTCGTCCTTGACATCACAATAAACCGTCGGCGGGAAGACTCTTGCCTTGAGAGAAGCAGGAGAGGTGCCGTTATCGGGACCGGCAAAGCTCATATCGAACTTGTTAGCCGAGTTGTTCGCCATGTTGTCCACGCTGAGCATGTTGGTGGTTGGGGCACGACGGTTAATAGACATGGTTTCCTTGATAGCTGTAGCTTGCTCGAGGAGTTTCAAAGCCTCTGGGTTGGGCAGGGTATAATTCACGATGCCCCAAGCCGTAAGAGCAAGAACCGACAGAAGAATGCACCGTCGAGTGATTCGCGTTAACCGGCTGCTTGTCGTGGTACTTTGATCCTCACACAGGACGGACCTGCCTGGCTCATGGTCAAATCCAGTCTTGTCATCCACCTTGTACGTTGCAGGTGGTTGGCGACCATATTCGACGTCAGGAGAGTCTGGTCACTCATCAGTATCAACGAGTCTGGAGAAATGGTGTATAGGGATCAGGTATACCGTTTTTGTCGAGCATGGCTAATAATTTTTCCAGGCTCTGAAAGCGACAAGAAGATTGGAAGATGGCATATCAAAAAAGGAGAGTGGGATAAAATGCTGCAGGTGTAGAGGAGTGAAACGGGCAGGCCGCGTCCATTCCAGGTTCTCAGGGCCCAACAAAATATCGCCGCTCAACGCCCGTTCATGATGCTTCGTCTTTCCCGATCGGGGAGTAGTAATTCTTCCTACTCGGCCAAATACTGGTACTTATCGAAGATCAGCTATATAACTCAAGCCCGATCAGCAGAATATAATCCATCTCAATGACTTATTGCAATTATGGCCCTAGACTCTAGTCTTGAATGGAAGAAAGATGTTCTCGAGATCGGATTTTTAAGGTGCGACCGCTCGCCTTCACACCTTGTGCAGAAAGCATACAGATCCTTGATCATAGCCCGAGTGTACCACTGCTAATTTTGCACGTGCACAGCGACAATCTGCTTTTACAGTATCATGGGAGGGTACATAGCGCGCTTGCTTGCCAAGAATATCGCCAAGCTTAATGTGGACTTATTGACTCGCATCGATCTTCGTCAGACGTCAGTCCCTTGAATGGTCCCACTATCACATGAAAGTGCTCACTTTGAAGATGATCTTTTCTACCGAAACTCGACGACGTATCTCGTTTTTTGAGTCACGCAAAAAAAACTTCTAGAATCTCAACACGGATCACTGAATTTCCGAGATGGCCGACGCTAATCTAGGATCGCAAGGTAAAAACATAGATTATAGATCGAGCGCCCGAGCTGCCTTTCGGTATAGTTTCTCAGGGAAGCCGCAGACCTTCAAGTACTACAGTTTATACTACTTAAGTCTTGAGGTATGTAGGTTCTGGGTCTCAGCCTCAGGATGAGGTAACTTATACTTTACTTGTACCTCTCGGGCCTGGTTCCTCAGATCCGACTCTCCGAGAGGATCCGGTCCGCCTCTCGGAGACCGGAACGTCGGCTGTTGAAGACTCGGGTCTGGGCATCAGCAGCGGATTTGGAGCCTGACTCGCTATCAGCCTATTTACTCGCCCCACGGAGTTCGGGGAAGGATCGAGCCCGGCCAAGATTGATGCTGCTAGATTATGCTCGTGGTTGAATTGGATCGACTATTTTTCACGTAAATGCCGAAAGCGACAATGTTTCTCAAAGTAGTGGTGTGGATGTGGTGGTAGGTATTGAGAAAAAAAAGCTAAGACATATCGCCAACCATTCACTAGCGTTCAGTTATTGACTTTGAAGGCAGACGGACTTAAGTAAATTTTCCCGAGCGCCAAAGGAGTGGGAATATGATGGGCGATGGATCTGAGGCGATCCCGTATCTAATGCAGAGCTCTAAACCTTAAGTCCGCGAGAGAAAGCATCTCCGGGTAATCTCTATAAACCTGAACGAGAACACCAGTCCAGTATAGCGCCACCATAATGAACAGCATCCATTAGATGGCCCGGGGCGCTAGAGAGAATGCTTGGTGAGCCTGGCCGACGGCGCAATTATCGCCCGATTGACCCATCGACTAGTTAGGTTAGTTATTAGTTAGTTAGTTAACTAACTAACGTAATCCACGGCCATCTCGGCCACACGGCCAACTCGGCCACCCCACCAGAAATCACGCGTCTCCACCAACCCACCTAATTCAACTATCCACTATGCCACCCAACCGCTCTGAATCTCGTCAGAAAGCTACCGAGCAGGAGGGCAGGATCCTACTAGCCCTCCAGGCCTATGAAAAGGGCCAAGTCAAATCGCTACGCGCCGCAGCGCAGCTATACGATGTACCGAAGACTACTCTATAGGACCGCGCCACCGGGATGGCTTCACGCGTCGAGAAGCGCTGGCATAGCCATAAATTGACACAGTTAGAAGAAGATTCACTTTCTAAGTGGATACTCTCTATGGATTCGCGTGGTGTAGCACCTAGGGCTTCTGCTATTCGAGAGATGGCTGATATACTACTCGCTACACGCGGTGAATCGCTAGCGCCTACAGTAGGCGTGAATTGGGTATTATCCTTCGTGAAACGCCGCGACGAGCTCCAATCGCGCTATTCGAGACGCTACGATTACCAACGTGCCTAAAACGAAGACCCTCGGTCGATTCGCGCTTGGTTTGATAGCGTTAAGCGTGTAGTAGAGGAGAATGGTATCCTAGCGGAGGATATCTATAACTTCGATGAGACTGGATTCGCGATAGGCCTTATCTCTGCGCAAAAGGTAGTTACTCGAGCTGAATACTACGGTCGCCGCTCTATCCTATAGCTAGGAAACCGCGAATGGGTTACTGCTATCGAAGCTGTCTGTGCTGATGGCTACTCGCTACCGCTATACGTGATATTCGCAGGGAAGGTCTATATCTCTGGCTGGTTTGAATCAAACCTACCTAGCGATTAGCGAATCGAGGTCTTGAATAATGGCTGGACTACCGATGAGATAGGCCTTCGCTGGCTACAAAAGCACTTTATCCTATACACAAATTCGCGCGTACGAGGTCGATATCGGCTACTGATTCTTGATGGCCACGGTAGCTATCTTACACCATAGTTCGATAAGATCTGCGCGGATAATAATATTATATCGCTTTGTATGCCAGCGTATTCTTCGTATCTACTCCAACCGCTAGATGTTGGCTGCTTCGCGCTGCTAAAGCGTACTTACGGTCGCTTCGTTAGCGATCTAGCCCGTAATAGCTATAACCACATCGATAAGCTCGACTTCCTCGCAGAATATCCTCGGGCGCGTATCGAGGCCTTTAAGCCGCAGACTATCCAGACTAGCTTCGCTACTACTGGTATCACACCGTTTGATCCAGAGCGTGTGCTAGCTAAGCTGAATATATCGCTCAACACGCCAACGCCACTAGGTAGCCGGCCAAGCAGCAGATCTAGCCAATTTACACCAAAGACGCCTAAGACAGTGATTCAGCTACAAAGGCAGGCTAAACGACTCAAAGATCTATTGAAACAGCGGTCAAATAGCCCCCCGTCGCCCTCAAAAACTGCTGTGGATCAAATTATCAAGAGTGCCTATCTCGCGATGCATAGCGCTGCATTACTATCCTAGGAGAACGCTAGCCTTCGCCGCGCGAATGAGAAGAAACGCCAGAAACGTACACGCTCGAATCGGCAGATAGCTCACGAAGGAGGCCTAACTATCGCAGAGGGCCTACAGCTAGCTCAGCAGCCAGAGCAGCCAGTCGAAGATAGCCAGGTGGTATCGCATGAGGCAGGCGAATCAGCGAATCAGGCAGATTTACCACGCAAAAGGGCTCCGCCAACATGTAGCGGGTGTGGGCAGATAGGTCATAAGATTAACCGATGTAATAAGCGCTAATTTGAGACGAATTAATATTGTTTTGGTTGAATTATCTTGATTTGAAAATTCTTAATGGGGGGAGGTGGCCGAGTTGGCCGTGTGGCCGAGATGGCCGTGGATTACGTTAAGGACGATTAGTCAACTACCCAGCGATGCACGTTGAGGTCGGGACGATGACGACCCTGCGCTTGGATTTCCCTATGTTCCACCATTATGAAGCTGCATAAATCCGGACCAAAGCAACGGCTATTCCACGCTAAGAAAGATTAGTCATTTGAAAGCCGAGGCCTCTATGTTGCCAAGACGATAAAACTCAAGGCCGTTCGGCGTTTGGGCTACGGCCGGACCAATACAGTCTTCCTTTCCGTGGATAGGCCGTGCTCCCGATTGGGTGGACCAGTTCTCCTCAGGCCCACAGCTTGCGAGCATGGCTTTGGAAGTTTTGATAATTGACAGTGAGACTGAAGGAGTCGTCACTGTGGGCATTTTGATGTGATTTGCCTCCTTTCTAAATCACGGCTCGGGCCATTTTCATCCTCCGTTTCACGCGGACCAAACCTCCCTTTCATACCCGGAATAACGGTATGGATCCCTCGTTCGTCGAATCAAGCAGATAAGGCTGTTACTATGATGCTTCTAGTATGCATTTACGGAGTAGAGCCTTCAGCTTTGCGAGGTGGATACCAATCGTCTTACGGTGGACCCAAGTCATCCTGAGATCGTGGCCGTCCGGTCACTCCCCTTATATTCGCAAAGATATCTCGTCAGACTGTTCAATTTCATTCACTCTTTACAACTTCTGAACTACGTCACTCTTTTTTTCCTCCCTATCATGCACACCGTGCAGGAGAAAGGCTCCCCTGAGGAGTCTTCTCACCATATTGACAGTGGAAATGGTCATGATACACTGGCCTCTTCGTCAGCCTCCTCTGCCGGCGATACTCTAGCGGAACCCACAAGCCCCCGGGCTGATGTTGACCTCGCAGATGCCCAATTTATCACCCAAATGGTCAGCTGCGATCAGCAACTATCCCAGATTGCCTCTCGAGCCATAGACGCCAATGATTCAGCACTCAACCCGGAGAGCAAAGACTTTGACCTCTCCCAATGGTTACGCCACATTGTCCGTCAGCTGAATCACGAAGGGATCCTTCATTCCAAGGCCAGTGTCTACTTTCGCAATGTCCATGTCACCGGCACGGGCGCTGCTTTGCAGTTACAACAGACTGTGGATGGAATCTTCACCTCCCTTCTTCGTCCACGGGAGACATTCAGCATCGGCTCCAAATCACCCAAACAGATCCTGAAGCAATTTGATGGTGTTCTGGAGAGTGGCGAGCTCCTTATTGTCCTTGGCAGACCGGGATCCGGTTGCAGTACCTTTCTCAAGACCTTATGTGGCGAGTTACACGGCTTGGAGCTGGACGAGGCGTCCGAGGTTCATTACAGTGGCATCCCGCAGCAGACAATGCAGAAGGAATTCAAGGGTGAAATGGTTTACAACCAGGAAGTTGACAAACACTTTCCTCATTTGACCGTTGGCCAGACTCTTGAATTTGCTGCCGCTGCTCGTACGCCATCTGCCCGTCGGGAGGGCTTGTCTCGCGAGGAATACGCCAAATCGTTCACCAAGGTGATGATGGCAGTCTTTGGCCTTTCTCATACCTACAACACCAAGGTGGGCAATGACACTGTGCGAGGTGTATCCGGTGGCGAGCGAAAGCGCGTGAGTATCGCGGAAATGGCTCTCGCAAGGGCTCCGCTTGCTGCATGGGACAACTCGACGCGCGGCTTGGATTCTGCAACTGCTCTACGTTTCGTTCAGTCACTCCGACTAGCCGCAGACATCGACGATTCGGCCCATGCTGTGGCCATCTACCAGGCTAGTCAAGCGATCTACGATCTGTTCGACAAGGCCGTGGTTCTCTATGAAGGCCGCCAGATCTACTTTGGCCCTGCAAGCGCTGCAAAGGCTTTCTTTGAGCGACAAGGCTGGTACTGCCCGTCTCGTCAGACCACGGGCGATTTCCTCACGTCTGTCACCAACCCTGTCGAGCGCCAAGCACGGACTGGCATGGAGGCTCAAGTCCCGCGAACTCCTGACGAATTCGAGGCTTACTGGCACCGTTCCCCTGAATACCAAGAACTGCAGCGTATCATGAAGGAGCATAACAACGAAGTCATCCCGCACTCTGAAAGTAACGTCCGCCAGCTGAAGGAGCAGAAGGTCCAAGCGCAAGCCGACCACACTCGTTCCGCTTCGCCCTATCTGCTGAGTGTCCCGATGCAAATCAAAATGAACACTAAGCGCGCATACCAGCGTGTGTGGAACGAGCGCACATCCACCATCACTAGCTTTATCGGAAACTGCATCATTGCACTCATTGTTGGATCGGTATTCTACGGAACGCCGGCTGACACCAATAGCTTCTACCAAAAAGGCGCTGTGCTTTTCTATGCAGTCCTCTTGAACGCCCTGACGGCCATGACCGAGATCAACAGTCTATACTCCCAGCGACCAATTGTCGAAAAGCACAAAACCTATGCTTTCTACCATCCTTTCACCGAAGCCATTGCGGGAATCTTGAGCGATATCCCCGTCAAATTCTTGCTCGCAGTCGCTTTCAACATCATCTTATATTTCCTCAGCAATCTCCGACGAGAACCCTCACAATTTTTTATTTACTTCCTCATCAACTTCATCATCATGTTTGTCATGAGTGCGGTATTCCGAACCATGGCTGCCATCACCAAGACCGTGTCCCAGGCCATGACGCTCGCTGGTATCTTGATTCTGGCATTGGTCATCTACACAGGATTCGTTGTGCCGGTACCGTACATGCATCCCTGGTTCGGTTGGATACACTATCTGAACCCCATCTACTACGCTTTCGAGATTCTGGTGGCCAATGAATTCCATGGTCGCGATTTTACCTGCTCCTCAATGATCCCAGCCTACCCAAACATGCAGGCTGATACCTTCATCTGCTCCTCGAAAGGCGCTGTGGCCGGTCAAAGCACAGTCAGCGGTGACGCCTATATCTGGGCCTCTTACAACTACTCCTACACACATGTCTGGCGCAACTTTGGAATCCTGATCGCCTTTTTGATTGGCTTCCTGGCGATCTACTTTGTCTGTACGGAACTCAACTCATCAACCACGAGTACCGCCGAAGTTTTGGTTTTCCGCCGTGGACACGAGCCAAAAGCATTGAAAGATGGCAGTGCCGACGAAGAAGACACTGATGGCTCGCAGGTCGTCGCAGCTGTCGAGAAGAGTCAATACAACTTGCCCAACTTGCCTCCACAGCGGGATCTCTTCACCTGGCGCGATGTCACTTACGACATCAAGATCAAAGGCGAGCCTCGGAGATTGCTCGACAACGTCTCCGGCTGGGTCAAACCGGGCACGCTGACTGCACTGATGGGTGTCAGTGGCGCGGGTAAAACCACGCTACTAGACGTCCTGGCACATCGTACGACTATGGGTGTTATCACTGGTGACATGTTCGTCAATGGAAAGCCTCTTGATTCAAGCTTCCAACGCAAAACCGGATACGTCCAGCAACAGGATCTGCACCTTGAGACCGCCACTGTTCGTGAAAGTCTTCGATTTAGCGCCATGCTTCGCCAACCGGCTTCCGTGTCAAAAGAAGAGAAATATGCCTGCGTTGAGGAGGTGATCTCGATGCTGAACATGGAAGAATTTGCCGAAGCGGTTGTGGGTGTACCAGGACAGGGTCTCAACGTGGAACAAAGGAAGTTGTTGACAATTGGTGTTGAGTTGGCTGCCAAGCCTAAGTTGTTGCTGTTCCTTGACGAACCTACAAGGTATAATCTTCTCCTTGTCCTTCTTCTCGCTTACTTTCCATTCGAAATGACTTACTAATTGATCATAGTGGTCTCGACTCTCAAAGTTCTTGGGCAATCTGCAACTTCCTACGCAAGCTCGCCGATGCCGGCCAAGCAATCCTGTGCACCATTCATCAACCCAGCGCCATTTTGTTCGAACAATTTGATCAGTTGCTCTTCCTGGCCCGAGGTGGCAAGACTGTCTATTTCGGGCCCATCGGTAATAACTCTCGTACTCTCCTCGATTACTTCGAGAACCACGGAGCCCGTACTTGTGCCGATGACGAGAACCCTGCCGAATACATGCTTGAAGTTGTCAACGCAGGCACCAATCCAGAAGGCAAGACCTGGTTCGATCTCTGGAATGGAAGTGCCGAGGCCGCGAGTGTGCAAAAGGAAATCGATCGGATCCACGAGAGCAAGAAGAATCAACCAGTGGATGACCCCGACCAGACTCCCGACCCCAGGGAACAGGCCGAGTTTGCAATGCCGCTCATTAAGCAAATGCCCATCGTCTTTACCCGAGTGTTCCAGCAATACTGGAGGATGCCAGATTACGTCGTGGCCAAAATCATGCTGGGTCTATGCTCTGGCCTGTTCATCGGCTTCTCGTTCTTCAAACCCGATCATTCATTGCAGGGTATGCAGAACCAGATCTTCTCTCTCTTCATGATCTGTGCAATCTTCTCTTCCCTGGTCCAGCAAATCATCCCCTTGTTCTTGACCCAGCGGGCCCTTTACGAAGTCCGCGAGCGCCCATCAAAGACATACTCCTGGGTCGCATTCATGACCGCGTCTATCTTGGTTGAAATCCCGTACCAGATCATCATGGGCATTCTCGTTTACGGCTGCTACTACTACGCCGTGGATGGTGTCCAAAGCTCAGCACGACAAGGCCTGGCTCTCCTGTTCTTCTTGCAGTTCTTCGTGTACTCCGGCACATTCGCAGACATGGTCATCGCAGCCCTACCGGACGCTGAAACCGCCGGCGCCATTGTGACCCTCCTGTTCTCCATGGCCCTGACCTTCAACGGCGTCATGCAGACTCCAGACGCCCTCCCCGGCTTCTGGAAATTCATGTACCGCGCTTCCCCATTCACATACTGGGTCGGCGGTGTTGCCGCCAACCAAATGCACGGGCGAGAAATCAAGTGCAGCGACACGGAAATGTCGATTTTCAACCCGCCCTCTGGTTTGACCTGTGGGCAGTACCTCCAGAAGTACCTCTCCGTGGCGCCCGGGTATCTGGAGAATCCCAATGCAACGCAATCCTGTGCCTATTGCTCCATCTCGACGGCTGATCAATACTTGAGCTCTGTGCGGATGGTGTGGGATGAGAGGTGGCGCAACTTTGGTATTTTCTGGGTTTACATTGTGTTCGATATTGCTGCTGCCGTGGCGCTTTACTATTGCTTCCGTGTGAAGAAGTGGAACTTTGGTTCTAAGAAGCAGAAGTCTGCTTAGTTTCTAGATTTGGGATAGACCACATAGACATAGACTGGAGTTATGCAGCAATAATAATGAATCTGGTATTATACAAGCCAATCGTTGAACAGAATAATGTCCCTAAGCACCAACTTCGACAGAAGTGTCAAAGAATCGAAGCCATCGGAAACAACGTCGGATAAAGATAGCCAGAATCGTCGGGTTTTCATCCAACGATGCCACGGAGGATGTTTCCCGGTTCCAAAAACAATGCTCACTGGATGTGTTGAGGGAGTCCCTACTCTTAAAGTTTCTCCCTCTGTGTATATGATAGCTCCACAATGGCCCGATGTCACTCCATGTCAGATGCCGTATCGCTTTCCTGCCGTCCCTTCGGGACCAACCAAACCGTACATTGAAGGAAACACATTGCGATTAGTAGCGAGGTTATTGCGAGATATTCCCGCAATTTGTCGATAGATTCACGCAACATCTGGGCCATTCTCTGGGTCCCTGTCCCCTTATCTCGCTCATCGTCCTCAAGCTCGAGAGTGATTTGGGATTCGACCGTGGATGTTTCAGCCCGGGCGAGTTCTTCAGTGACTGGTGGCTTGCGCGTAAAATCTCTGGATTTGTGAAATGGATCAGATGAAAGGGGTGGTTCTGGTGGAAGCTCTGAAGACATTGCCCCGAGTTAGCACTATCCTTATCAGTCCTCAATGTGTATTCCTATCAGGCTGGCAGGGAAAGTTGAGGGTGTAAACCTACCTTTCGAGTCCTCCATGGTGGCTTTGTCTGTCTGCGTGACTGATCTCGATGCGCTTTGGTGGGACTGACAGCATCAAATATGATAGCGGGCAAGGATGAAGAGTACTGGAGGTCGATCGGTGTTAATTTTCATCTGGCTGGAAGCGCCATCATCACGTTGACTTTAGCTTAAGCACAGACGGCAAGAGCGAGGGATAGAACCAGAATGGCATAGAATGATCCCGGGAAGGAGTGGTTCTATTGTATGAGATGCCATGGGATATGCTTAGGACCGCCTCTGTGCCAAGGATTGACTCGGCCAGGCAAACACTATTTACGGCTCCTGATACACCTGGGCAAGCAACTCTCATTTTTGTCTGTCCTGTTCCGCTTAGGCATAACGAGGACAGCAAAGCAACTAAGCAACAGAGAGCCCTGAGAGGGAAAAAAGACCACGGAGAGATGGCAAGGGAGCTATCTCGACCGTAGACGAATGACAATGGAGAACCAGACATCAGATAGCAAAGAAAAGCTGCGGACCCAAAAATATCACCACCATGCCGATAGTGAAGACAAGCAACCCCCAGAACACTGGACTCTTCAGACATGACCGTCTGCGAGTCTGGGCTGGCCCGGTGACTCTGTAACTTGTTCTGGGCGCTCCAGTATTGAGAGTAGTTGTCACTGGAGGATTGGTGATGAGGGTAGCAACAGCCGGGCGTTCTTCAGAGACAGGTGGGATGTGAATGGAATCCCTGAATTTGTATGATGGAGGATACGAAGGTGGCGGATATTGTAGAAGAATGTCATCTAATCACTTCTGGTGTGAGCAAATGCAGTGGAAAATGTCAAGCTCTCGCCAGGGAGATTGATGGATCTGTACCGTTTGAGTCAGGCATCGTGGCTTTGTCTGCAGGTTTGGTCTCAACTTGGTAAGTCGACTGGAAGGGTTATCAACAGAAGGTGACTTGAAGCAAAGAGCGATGAAAATAGTCAAGAATGATTCAGACAACTAGTACTAGTCCTTTTGCAGCCACATACAGATCCATGGTTTGACTCGGCGTATCTCAGACGAAGTGAGTGTCGGGGGGTCGTGGTTGCCTCCGATTCCAGCCTAATGAGGCCGCTGCTAGGTACTCCTTCTAAAATAAGACCCGCTCTACATATCATCATCAGATAGCGGCAGCGCTTTCTGTAAATGTGCACCATTCTATGTTGCTGGTTCTTCTTGGAAGCCTCTGCTGCGAAGCGTGTAGACCATGCAACCTCCTTTCCGAAATTTCACAGCACAAAAGAATGGCCGAATCAGGAATAAAGGAGGAAGGACCACATCTTGGAAGTAGAATTGCTCGCTCTGGCTACTCCATATTGGTCCACAATTGAAATTGAGAAAACTCATGCTGTTCGCCCGACAACGATGGCTTCGCAACAACATGCCAACCTTCTCTGGACATGACAAGACTTGTCTATGGCCCAATGGCTAGAGTCTGAGTAGGCTGTCAAAAGAGTCGAGGTTTTCCTTTTCAGAGCCAACATAAAACATCGCATTGGCTTTTCGATGCTAGATCACTGCTTGACGAGAGATAAAAGGCCGGGTAACAAGACCAAGTTCTGCGTCGCTCAGCATGCACGACCCTTATTATAAGGAATTCTAACATTAACTACTAGGACAGGGCTCTGCACTTAGGAACAAGCTCCATTGGTCAACAGGCATTGGTGAACGGGTAACCCGTAGAGCAAGTACGTGAATGGACAAGCTTGGATTGCCATCCACCGACACTACTACACCTTCAAGTCAGTGACATCCAGGAGCAACCGTCGGGCTGAGATTAAGCGGGAGTCATTGACTGATATGGAATTCTTTTTTGCTGTTGCTAGCCATTCAGAGGCATCAAAATCCGGGCCCTGAGCGTAGGTTCAATGCAATGCATTGCATCACCCGGTGCTCACGAGGGCACTGCCTCATCGAGACGGAGAGGGGGAAGTACACCAGGTGGAGCCAGGAACAGGATTGCAGCGCCAGCTAACCGTACACAGAAAGGACAGGAACACCCAGTGTCACGCAGATTGGCTGATCGCGATCATTACCATGATGAGAAGCAGTCCAGCAGAGCAGCCATGACGTAGCGCGAGAGTGGTGCAGTGGTGATCGGAGATACTTTGGGCGGAACCTTTTTGGGGCGCAGATCAGATCATGTGAAATGGCATGGCAGTCTCCAGTTGGTGGTCCCCTCTTCTCTTTCCGGGGTTCCCTTTCCAGTCGATTTCTCGGGATTCACTGTTCCTCTTTTCCCCTTCCTGCACACCCAATTCACAGTGCTTCAGGATGCCTCCTTTTCGCAATCTGCTCGGCCGCAAGCCTCAGCCCAATGGTCGCGACACTGATGGCTTCGACGAGGCCCATTTGTCGCCGAACGGCCGCCCAATGCCCGCTCCCATTACTATGCGCCGCAGTTGTGATGGCCACCAGCCTCCCGAGTACAAATTGAGTGGTACGTCCTGAGGGGATATGGATGCCCTTAGCCGAGGACAATTCAACATGAAAAACGAATTGAGTGCTAATCTGTCCGGGTCCCATAGTCGTCAACGACAGTGGCGTTTACCTCCCGGTATAGTCCTCGCCCATTGAACAACGCGACCAACCACCCAAGACGGTCAAGACACCGACTGACAATGCATAGCCTTCACCACCGGAGAAACCAAGCTTCTGGCACAAATACCCCGGCTCATCGCGATCCACGCATCATCGTGACCTAGTCGATGAGAATGAGCCCTTCTCTATATCCCGGGAATCATTCGATTCTTATCGCCGGTCATTTGTACGCATTTCATGACCACCCGATGGCTAGGGAAATTGAATCCCATACTAATTTCTCTTGCAGGACATATCTGCACGCTCTCCGGTGATACACGCCGAAGCCGCGCCATCCCGGACATCCCTCGACTCCCGCTTCTCCCGCATCAACTCCCCCTCCATGCGATCCACCAGTTTTGACAGGCCCGAACGCATGGAAGAGGAGGCCTTTGAGGATGTCGGACTCAATGATGAAATCAAGCCCAAGAAGAAGAGTATCTTTGCCCGATTTGGCGATTCATCCGACACTCAACAACCCGCCAACAAGTCTTCTACATCGTTCGGGTTCCACATCCCTGGCAGGAAGCGTGGACAGAGCGGGGGTGGATCGGAATTGAGCGCCGTCAAGACCCCGACGACCACAGTAGCACCCGCCCTTGAGAACGGTGATTAAGAAACGCATTGAACATGCATGATGAGATGGATATCCAACAATGGGTTTGATTTGATCGGGGCGTTCTGGGTTATCGGAGTGGCGTGATCGACTTGCGCCATGTTCTTTTGCTTCTCAATGACTTCCATTGGACACGCAACTGTCTTTGATGGATTCAGGTGTCTGGAGAGGCATGGTACACAACTATTTTGTGGTCTTTTCTTTGTATATTTTACTTTTTCTTCGTTTCGTCTTCCTCTCATCGATTGAGGGCTGGTCATACTGGCGGCACGACAACACTCAATCCTCTGGTTCCACCCCATTTCACTTAGAAACGGCCGTATATTCCGATAAATGAAATATGCGTTAATGACCATGATATTTGTTCTCAATTGGAAATTTACATCATTCATACTGGTCAGAGCGATCTGCTGCGACTGCATAGAATGTTCATCTCTGCCAGGTCGGTCGGACTCTTATCGGTGCAAGTGCAAACCCTGCAAACAACCGGCAAAAAAACTTCCTCCGCCTGCAATCAAAAAAAAAATATCCACCAGTACGCCGAGCACCTGCAGCTTGGAAACCCACGCACCTTTTTATCCCTACCCAGTCCAGAGATATAAGTAGTGTCGCTGTGACCTATATCCACAATGGCTGGTGTCAAGCGTCGTGTCGACGCCGCCGAGGACCGCAATGGGAAGCGGAGCAAGAGCCAGGTCTCCGCACCAGTGAAAAAGTCCAAGACCGCCGCGCCAGCGAAGAAGTCTGCTGCTGCTGCTTTTTCTAAAAGGGACAGCAAAAAGGACAGAAAGTCTGGCAAGACCGACAAGAAGACTTCAAAGAAGAGGAAGGTTCAACAAGAGGACTCTGAAGATGGCGAGGATGACTTCGACATGGACGATCTTTCGGCTTCCGGAGACGACGATGACTTTGAAACCTTGGATGCCACACCTGATGAGGTTGACATGGATGATGGGAGCGATGACGAGGACAGTGAGGAGGTTGAGGAGAAGAAGAGTGCCGAGTCGGACAAAAAGAGCTCTGCGCAGGACGGCAAGCAACAAAATGGCGAGGCGAAGAGTATGTTTCCGTGCACGCTGCGCTCGCTGGCGTGGAATTTTGACAAGACTAACATGCGTTTCTCCATCCAGGTAATAACTCGCGCGAGTCGCATGCGAAGCAAAAGGCCCTCCAACAGGAGCGCAAGGCCGCCAAGCCCAACGCCGACATGATCGCCCGCTCCAAGAAGCTCTGGGAGCAACTGCGCCGCAAGTCCCATGTCCCTCTGGAACAACGCAAGAAGCTCATCAAGGAGCTGTTCGAGATTATCACTGGGAGAGTCCGTGACTTTGTCTTCAAGCACGACTCTGTGCGAGTGATTCAGACCGCCCTGAAGTACGGAAACCTGGAGCAGCGCAAGCAGATTGCGCAGGAGTTGAAGGGCAGCTACAAGGAGCTGGCGCAGAGCCGCTACGCCAAGTTCTTGGTTGGCAAATTGATTGTTCACGGTGATAATGAGACCCGCGACCTGATCATTCCCGAGTTCTACGGCCACGTTAAGCGTCTCATCCGCCACCCAGAGGCATCATGGATTCTGGACGATATCTACCGCACAGTTGCGACCAGGGAGCAGCGCCGACGGATTCTGCGCGAGTGGTACGGTCCCGAGTTCGCCATCTTCCAGGATGATAAGGAGACTTCGGATCTGCCCAAGATCTTGGAGGCGCACCCCGAGAAGCGGGGACCCATCATGAACTTCTTGCACGAGCTTATCAACCACATGGTCCAGAAGAAGACTACCGGTTTCACCCTCTTACACGATGCCATGTTGCAATACTTCCTCAGCACAAAGCCCGGTAGCACCGAGGCGAACGAATTCATCGAGTTGCTCAAGGGTGACGAGGAGGGCGATCTGGTGAAGAACTTGGCTTTCACCGCGTCTGGCTCGCGCTTGATGTCCCTGACTTTGGCTTATGCCAACGCCAAGGACCGTAAGCTGCTTTTGCGATTCTACAGGGATACCATCAAGGCGATGGCTGGCGATGTGAACGGCCACATGGTGATTCTTGCGGCATACGAAGTTGTTGACGACACAAAACTGACCGGCAAGTCGATCTTCCCTGAGCTTCTCAACCAGAACGATGCCGAGGAGGCTCGCCATGAGGAGCTGCTCCTCCAGGTGAACGATTTGGTTGCCCGTGTCGCCATCCTGTTCCCCTTCGCGGGCGACCGCGTCAAGTGGCTCCTGCCCGAGGCCGACATGGAGGTGTTGAAGGAGATTCGTGAGATCCGGAAAGAGACTTCGAAGAAAGACCCCGTTATCCGTCGCAGCGAGCTGGCTGCGGCTGCCTCGCCCACCCTCCTCGCCTTTATTGCTGCCCGCGCAGAGACCCTCCTGGAGACCTCCTTCGGCTGCCAGTTCATCAGCGAGGTTCTCTTCGACTCCACTGGCGACAAGAGCGCTGCCCTGGAGGCGGTTGCCAACGCCGCCAAGACTCAATCCGAGCAGCGCGATTCCGCTGCCTTTGGACGCCTACTCAAGTCTCTCGTGCAGGGTGGTCGTTATAACCCCGGCACCAAGTCTGTGGAGAAGGTGACCCCGTCATTGAACTTCCACGATCTGTTGTATGAGCAGATCCGTGACGAGGTTGTGGACTGGGCCACGGGTCCCAATACCTTTGTGGTTGTGGCGATGGCCGAGTCGGACGAGTTCAAGGGCCAGGCTGAGCTGCTCAACACCCTGAAGAAGAACAAGAAGGCCTTGACACAGGCGGTGGAGTCTGGCAAGGGTGAGAAGAAGGCCGGTCCTGCGGCCAGTGGTGCCAAGCTGCTGCTCGAGAAGCTATAGATATGAGCATTGATTGGGTCATTGCTTGATTAGGATGTTTGTTACAGTTTGCAGGGCGTTCTGTTCTCTCCGTGGGATGATGTTATTTGTGTAATATGTACAAACGGAGTTATGCGAAATCAAAAGCATAAAAGCATTTTCTTCTGATGAGATTCCCATTGTCTCCGTAGTCTTCTTACTTTCTCAAATTCTTCGGGAGTCTACAGTGATACACTCGTCCTCGTCGAGTCGTCGGGGATTGTTTTCACATTGCAATGGCCGGTTAATTTCTTCAAGTTCTCCAATCAATTCCCTTGGCAACTCGTCTCCACTCTGCGGTGGATTCCCGTGGGTGAAAGCCGCGGGATCTCAGGGGTTCGTTCCATACAAATGTTCTTCTTGTTATGCTTTCGGCCCGAAGATTTGGACCGCAATCGCTGGAAAATAGATGGATCCTTGCTTCTCAGCATGCAGCTGCAAAGGTGAACGTGCAGCATCCCTTGTACGACCTGATGATGATCAGATCATCAGAGTTGTTGAAGAGCTACTGCATGAAGCTTGGGCATGTCCACTCTGTCTCTAAACGAGGTATGATCATGCTATTGGTTACTGGAAGAGAAGCACGGGGCGCTCTAGACTTGCGTGGGACTTGGACCCATTTGGCCTTTCAGGACGGCTTGAATCTGTCGGGTCTTTGACTCTTTGCAGCTCGACGCTCGAGCAGCGCTAGGTGGAGGTGTAATTAAACATCGGACGAACTAAGAACCTCTAGGAGCTTCTTGCACAAACCTTTACGGAGTACACATTGCCTTGTTGACGGGGTTGCAAAGTTGACTCGTATACTTCAACGCCGACTCAAGTTTACTTCTTAATTCCACTCTCCCAACCAACCACTTTGCTTTCCAGCTCATCAAATCTACACCAGCGAGCAATTGTCAATCGCTCTCAGCCAACGGCACAGGAATAATAATATCTTCAAACGCTCCCTTCCCCAAACGGGCAATGATCACAGCACGCTAAACCGCATCCACCACGCCCGTTAGGGGCACGATTTTTCAGGGTACACCAACAAACAGACCGACTCGACGACTGGCTTGCCTAACGACCAGTTGGCGACTGCTACTCGCCTACTCTCTACCTTCTCCTCCTTTTCTTTCTCCTATAATTACTCCCACCTCCAACGACCAGGGCTTCGGGCCCTCCATCACCACCACGCATGCCCTCCCTCACCCTGACCGACCCGGACATGATCCTGCCGTATGACGGCAGCGAGCGCGAATCCCAAACTCCCTCCCCGCCCTCCCAACTCGTCTACCTCACCAACCTAAACGCCCGCTACAACGCCGCCGACCCCCATGCCGGCTCCGGTCGACCCAAGAAAAATTTTTCGCGCCATCGCGCACATGATGATATGAATGCGAGTCGCCGGTTGTCGGATATTGGGGAGGAAATGTCACCGGCGCGGTCTGAGGGGCTCGACGATGTCGAGTCGTCGCGGCAGCAGCAAAGGCAGGGATTGAGAGGCTCGCCCTTGCTGAGGACTCAATTGGCTGCGGCAGGGCTTCAGGATTCGGCGAATCTGGCGAGGAGTAGTAGCTCCAGCTCGACAGTGAGCGCGCGGAGCGGGCGCGCGTCGGGAGAGGCGTCCTCGCCGCAGACTGCGCCGGAGTCGACATCAAACCCCGGTGCGGTGGAGAGCGAAAGCAATACGGGAAGTGGCAGCGTGGATGGGGTGAAGATTACCACTGGGCTGCCTGATAGCAGCATTGTCGCATCTGCGGCCAAGAGCAAGGGACCAGGAGAGGAGTTCTCGTCAGCGATATTGAGCAGCGAAGCGGAAAGGATTCTTGAGAATGCGAAGAAGCGCCTGACGGTATGTGGGACCCTCTCGTGGCAGAGATAAGAGGGAAAGCAATGGCGCATTCCAGTGAAAGCTGACCTGATTTCGCAGTTGATGGAGGGTAATCTGAATCGCGCTCGCTCGTCAGTCCGTCTCACGCCTTCGCCTTCGCCGTCCGCGCCGGGCAGCACCTCGCCTATCGGGTTGCAGCCTGGTGGGCTGTATCGGTCGATTTCCAAGGCTGACCGCAAGGGATCGGCTCTGCGGCGCCAGTCGTTTGTCCCGTCGCAAGAT
This sequence comes from Penicillium simplicissimum, assembly GCA_024706585.1. Classification (NCBI taxonomy): domain Eukaryota; kingdom Fungi; phylum Ascomycota; class Eurotiomycetes; order Eurotiales; family Aspergillaceae; genus Penicillium; species Penicillium simplicissimum. The sequence goes on along the minus strand of JAMZTW010000129.1, from coordinate 2,220,589 downwards.
GCCTCGAACAACCGGCATTCTCGCGTGCACAGCGAGACCAATTTTCCGGCCGAATCGAGCTTATCGAATGATACGAAGCGTGTGTCTCGGTCTGTCTCGGCGATGGGGTCAAGTAGCTCGTCCAATTTTCACAATGACGAGCGGTCTTTCCAATATCAACCTAACCGGTCATACCTCACGCATCGCGCATCAATCTCGTCTATCCGGCCCCCGCATTTACGGAAATCACAATCGCCTCAACCAGCGCCGTCTCCGGTATCCGTTGAGTCTCCGGTCCTCCAGTCTCCAGTTATTCAGTCCCCCGTGATCCGCGCAGATAGCTCCTCCTCATCCTCTCCGAGGGGTTTGGGCATATTGTCAGAGGACGAGTCGGAGTCGAAATCCGTTGGAGGCGACTTCAGCCCTGTCTACAGTTCTTACGGCCCGCCGAGCCGTGCGCAATCGCAGCTGCAGGTGCGGGACCTTCAATACCAGATGAAGGGCCTTCACATCAAGATCTCCTCGCTCAAGGTCCGGACGCAAGAGGACAATCTCCGGCGGCGCAGCTTGCAAAGCCTGCGAACGCCTAGTCCTTTGACTGCCGCAGACCCTTGGTATCAGAATGGACTGGAGGTCCGCGACGGCCGGAGCAGTCGCGGCTCGAATCCTCGACGGGACGGGAGCTCGGAATATGCGCGCGAGACTCAGTCTCAGCAGTATACAGAGGCACCCTCCAAAGATCCGAATGGTCATTATAACCCCGAGCGTACCGACGATATCCCCGTGGAGCAAAGCCCTCACCTCTCGCAGGGCACGGGTGAATCATGGCAGGTTCACGAGCATCACGAGTACGATGGCCGCCAGTCGGCTGCAGAGAGCATGTACGAAGATGCCGAGGAAGGGGACTACTATGATGACGGGGACATTGACCGGGAAGCGCTGGATGAGATCCTGCGCGAACCCCTCGATGCAGACCTCGCCACGCCCCACGAGGAGCGTGAAGATGCATTTGACTATGAGCATTTCATTCTTCACAGTGCCCTGGGCAACTTCTCACAGCCGCTACGTCGTGTCAGCGTCAGCTCTCATGGCTCCGTGGAGACGACACGACCAACGCACTCGGTGCGACACTCGCGCACCAACAGCTCCCTCTCCGTCTCAACCGATGCCACATTCGCCACGGCGACAGAGGGCGAACCAATGCCCGACGACGAAGACGACATTCTGTACTGGGATCGCAAATTCAATCATGAACTGCGACATCGGCACCACAATACACACGCCAGTGCCGCTCCCGAGAATGACCGCGCTACAGTACCCCGTGTCCCTCGCGAAACAGCCACTGCCACTCCAGTCCAAGTCGCGCAATCTCCACGAAGCGTGGATCTCACCGGTCGTGCCTCGGCGGCTGGTTCTGCGACACCAACCTCCCTCGTTTCGTCTCTTGTCTCAACTGTGCGCGCGGCTTCCAGCCCACACCCGGGCTCTGCGACTCCCACGTCGGGCGGGATCAATGATGACGATACGCTAATGTTGGAACAGCTGTTTGCCAGTCTTGGTCAAGTCTGTACCGACCTCCAGGCTATCACGACCTCGCCCGAGCCGGACTTGAAGGCTGCGCGTGTCCTGCGGCGACGACTGGATGCGGCGCGGAGAGTGCTTGATGGCGAGCTTGATGCTTGATCTATACTAATCTTTGTGTAATGTCTGCTATGTGCTTTCTGAATTTCTTTTGTTTTCTGTTCGACTGTTTCGCAGCGTATGTTTCGTGTACATTCTACTTGCGGTCGTTCTTTTCGTCCTTTTCTTTTCTTCTTTATCTCTTCCTATGATACCCAATATTCTTTCCCTATATATTCTGAGGTTTTCTTTTGGTTTCAATGCTCTGGTTGATCTATACTAATCATATTGTTTATTGACTATCACTGTGTCCTGCCAGGCTCTCAACGGTTAGTTAAAGTAGTACAATGTATATCATATGTATACTCAGAGGCCAAGTTCCAACAAGATCTTCTCGGCTGTGTTTCATGGGCTCGTGCTGATTCGTGAATGATTCCTTAAATGATGGCATCCTTCCCCCTCCAGCCCCACCACCGTAGAACGCGTCCAGCAAATGAAGCGCGGCGCTGTGCTAAACCCACCAGAGCTCCCCCATCATTCGATATTCATCAACCGCAAAGCTCTCGATTCTCTCGCGACTCGAATTATCTATTTACAATTCATTGAAGGGCCTATCTCGTGGTGCTGCTGAACAAGCAACCCGGTGATTTGCCCCTTTTTCTTTGCCCCGCGCATTTCCCCTCCAACGCCCGCTTTAATCGCCGATCTCACGCGATAAGCAGAGCCTGTCGCAATCCTCCATACAGCCCAGTTTACTGCTTGTTTTCCCGGAGGTTTGAGTGAGAACCCTTCAAGAAGCATAGTCCGGTTTATTAATATTTAATCACACTTAACCTCACCACCACTCCCAGGCAAACCAGCGTCTCTTCAGACCCTCATCTCAGCGGCGCAAAATCACTACTGATCCACCCACCATCAGGCGCATCATCATCGTCGCGCAATATCCGCCTCGAATATCTGATCTCTTCATATCGGATATTGCAGAACCACCACACGACACCATCAGTCATTTCTTTCCACTACTTCACACATCACCATGGCCAAACCCCAACCACCCCGCCGCCTGCTCATCTTCCAGGAGACGCGCAACCCCCACAACACCGCCGAACTGATCTACCTCCCCGTCAACAAACTTGGCCTCCCCATCTGCGGCGATGGACCCGAATTACCCTCCATCCTGGAACTACCACTGCACATTCTGAAGGTGTTTACCGATATTTTCAATCAGCCAAAGTATAAGGGGTGGTATGTTTTCCTTCACCTTTCACAGGAGTCACCTTAAGAGTCTTTCTTTACCCTAGTTTGGTTCCTATGATCTCATCTCATTCAAAGGTGTGGTGTTGGGCGCTGTTCTTATTGCAAAGCTAACGTTTATCTCACTCTTGGGTGGAAACAGGGCCGTTCTATCGGCGGGTCGGTATCATGATACCTCCGAGGAAGGCAAGTTCTATGCTGTGGTGTTGGAACAGACCTTTTTGCCGGGCCAGGGGCAGGGGCAGGGGCAGGTACTTGGGCAAGGGACGATGGAGCTGGGGACTGTGTCGCCGTGAGTTGGGGAGTGGTGATTTTGTATGATTTATTTGTCTTGTGCCCTGTTATTATTTGTTGCGGAGATGGGAAGGTCTTGATAGTTTCGATAGGAGGATAGAGTGTACTAGCGATCAGTCCTCGCTCCCTTGCCTTTCACAAGATCCAGAAACTGGAGGGGACGCCTGTCCGCTATCCCTTGACACCATGATCTGTTCAGGCGTCATCGAGCCTCATCGCCAGTGCCCCCAAGATCTCTATATCACGCTCCTGGTCAGACAGCTGGACATCCTGCTCCCGCAGCTGAATATCGTGAGCCTCCAGCCTGCTCTGCTGCTCGTCGATCTGATCAGCCAGCGCCGTGAGCTGGTCATCATGGCCGTCCAGCTGGCTCTGCTGATCCTGCAGCTGGTCACGCAGGGCCCTGGATTCAAGAGTCAACTCTTCCAGTTTATCCAAGAGAAGGGATAACACGGGGCGGGGTCCCTCCATGGTGGATGGAGCAGTGGCTTGGGGCGGGTTGGGTCCTCCGGAGGGGACTTGGGCAGGCGGCTCATCCGAGGCAGCAACCTTCTTTCTCTTGTCTGGGCTTGATTCGGGTTTCTTGCCAGTGTTGGTCTTGCCTCGGTGGGGAGGTGTCTTAGGGTTTGGACTCGGGTTGACAGCAGCCGGAGTCGACTTGAGCTGTGCGTTGCAAGGGTTAGCATCTAGCGCTCACGAAAGAAGAGACGTCAAAGGGGATACTTGCGTTTGGGTCATTCTTTCGGGGCTTGGGGCTAGCTCTCTCGGGCGAGTGGTGCCCGCCAGCTCCAGACTCCATTTTGGAGATGGAGAGATGCTGGAAGGAAAGTTTCCTTGATACCAGTCAGTCTAGAGCAGGGAAACCTGTGCGGATGGGAACGACGTGTGGAGATGGGTTATGTTTTGTTTGATGGAGATGGCGTGTGGGATTGGGGAAGCGTGTATCGAAGAACGACCGAGGACGAGAAAGGAGAATAACAAACAAACTATCAGAAGGCAAAATGGTCTATCGATATGCAGCAAACGATGTCCACAACCTTTCATGGTGCGGACATCGTGATCCTCCATCCACCTTCCACCTTCCTGGAAACCTTCAACATTCATCGCCATCGCCAACGTCACTGTCCTCTCCTTCGATATCATATATCAATGCTGCGCTTTGGAAAGCTTAGCTAAGGTTTTCTCACTACACGACGGCCATACATTCTCCTACTGTATCTACCCAGATTGGCCAATTCACTTTACACCATCAACGCCTTGGGCTTCAACCCCCGTGGCGCAAATCACCTATATCACCGATTTCTCTTCTTTCAAATGGTGGTTCCAGCTTCACAATCCCCGCGCAAGGCTCTACTTGTTTCCCACCCTTCATCATCCTGAATTTCCGCAAGCCCACTCTATTCAACCCACCTTCCCACCGACATCTTCCAACAACGCGGAACATTTTATCAGACGCAGCTATACGCATTCCCTTCCGTACCTTTTGACGTTAAGCCACGTTAATTCTCCGTTATCTCTCGCTCGCTTGTCGCAATTATCTGCGAGCTATCTGCGAGCTATTATAACTACCTGATTTGGATGATACTTTAGCAATACTTTCAGCGCAATAGGGAGCCCTGCCTTTGTTGCTTTCCAATACCTTTCTTCCAGTTCGGCTTCCTGTATCAGAATGTGACCGGGCCTCTTAGCGATGCGCTATGGCTGGCATGCTCGCATGGATAAAATAATGGCTATTCTAAGTCGGAACCTACCCCTACGACTTGAGATCTACAGGCACGAGAAGAAAAAGGACTCTACAATATTATCACATTCAATCCCAACAAATAATCGTGAGAAACAAGGGATCATGAAAAGCCCGGGCAAGAACGATCACTTCCGAACCCCCAAAACACCACCTGAATCCCAGTGACACCATAACAAAAGCGCAACGCAAAAGAGAAAAAAAAACCAGACAAAAATTGTGCCTGCCTCGCTCAGATCTCCCAATGGGGAAACCCATCATTGCGGCATCTTTTCGGTGAGTAGGCACCAAGAATAAAGATAAAGTTCACGAATCATCAATGCATCCTCTCTGAATCATACAATATCATTGACAGCGTGGGTTGTTCGAAGCTCGCTGCCTCAAAAGTGGTGGGGCAGGAGCAGCGCGGCACAGTGGCGGAAATCGAGCGAGCGCGAATCCTGAGGGTCAAACTTGGCATGGCTGCGCTCCTCAAGGTAGAACGGGGTGACCTGGATCATGTCCAGCCAGCGAATCGCGTTCTCATCACTACCCTCGACGCCCCTGAGAGTGCCGCTATCCGGACGGACGACAGTCTTGGGCGGAACGTAGCGCATGCGCAACATCATGTGCAAGATGTCGGCAAAGCGGTTGGACTGGTTGAAGTAATAGGGAGGACGCTTGTCCAAAGGCCACTGTAAGATGTTAGAACCTGGATGTCCAATGTCTTGGGAAAAGTTCAAGCTTACACGCTGCGCAAAGGTTTCGTTATCCCACGACTGGAACAGCCAGGACATACGCTCGACACAGTTCAAGAGGACGGTGGCGATGAGGAAAATCTCAAAGTACCCATCATGCACACGCGCAACCAGACGGCGCTCAAGGTCATTGATGACCGACTTGCTCAGCTGCATGGCACGTTTCTCCATGGCGGCGCGCAGCTGGCTGCAGAGCAGCGCATATGACTCGGGATCCGAGACTTCGTCGATGGGCAGGCGGCCGTCGTCTGACGGCTGCGACAGAGATTGCATCGAGTTTGGTGGAAGAGTAGGGTTACAGAATGTCTTCCAGCTCAACTCGTTGTCGACCAGGATGTGGGTAGCAACCCACAGGTCCACCGCACGCTCCAGTAGAGAGGAGTCCTTCTTTTCAGCCTGACCGAGCTCAGAGGCCAGCAGCAGAGTCGACTTGATAATGGGAGACGGCTCCCGCTCAATCAGGAATGGGCCAGCTTTCTTAATGTAGACTTCGAGCTTGCTGGGGATATCCTCATTGTCGCTATCCAGAAGATACATCTCCTGAGTAGGCGCGGAGAACTGGTCGTCGCCCAGGCCCTGGAGCTGCGGGTCGAGGGCCGAGACAGAGGCACGGTGGCCCTGGAGTCCGACGATGGTCACAAATACCATGCTCTCCTCCAGATGAGTCGCCTCGATGCGGCCGGCGTAGTGCTCGAACTTGACCTGGTTCTTAATCGAGTTGGTGTCGTGGAAAGCCAGGGTGGCATGCAGATCTACTTATGTCAGTCGAAAAATTCCAGTCAAGGCCTAACGAGAAAAAACTTACTGGCATTGTACAGTTCAAACTCCTCTACCAGGCGCATTCGAAGGCAAGGGGTCTTCCAAAGGCGAGCGCTCTCAATACTAGCACACGTGGTGCAAGGGGTTTCACCCGAACACTATACAATTGTTAGTATAGATCAGGTAGATCAAGACATTGCATTGCAAGAGACATACGGGCTTCTTCAGCATGCGGCAACGGAGGCATGCACCTTGCTTGCGCACATCTTGGACCTCGCGGCGGCGCTCGGCGGTGAAACGACTGCGAACCTTGGGCTTCGGAGGCTTGGTATCATCGCCGAATTCGTTGACAAAGCCCCGGGCCTGCGTGTTCTGAGTGTTGGGATTCATCGCAATGGGTCGCGGGAAGGACGCGGCCCGCTGGGTGGCAGCAGTAAGGGACGGATCATGCTCTTGCAGACTTTCGAACAAGAGCTGGTCATGGGAAGACAGTGGCTGATTCCACTGGGTCACTCTCAGTCCATCGTCATCCATTGTCAGCCCCTGTGGGACCATCTCGTTGGCCGAGGCGGCAATCATGGAGAGCTGTGACTGGCGAGCATTGGAGGTCGAGTCGGGGGTCATAGAGTTGTCACCAAGTTGAGGGGACATAGAAGTGGGATGGTCCGAGGTATGGTGAGGAAGAGCCGGAATGGTAGGGGTACCAGAAGGTTGACCATTTTCTATCGAACAATCTTGGTTAGCGAATGACATTTTCGTGCGAGGTCGACCACTTACCCTGTGCATTGGCGCCTTCTTCCTTGACTTCAGACTGCACAGTAAACTCGGCCTCCAGAGCTGGGTCAACCACCACCGTCTTTCCACCAGAGGTCACAGACTGGGTGTACGCAGGGCCTCGCTTGGTATGATCCGAGGCACCCACGCGACGGGACGCCTCTGCAAGCACGTTGAGACCATCGAAATTGGGGCCGTTACCGAAGGAGCCGTCGCCCTCATTGCCAGCGGGGGCATTGGGGTCGTTGCCGGCATTGCTGGCCTTGCTGGCACCACCCTCGGGGAGGTCAGGAAAGTCGGGGAGATCATGAATACGCATGAGCACATTCCTGCGCTCCTGCTGCGAAATGGCCGTGCACTTTTTGGTAAGGTGAGCGGTGAGACTGTCAATACGGCCTTTGGGGAACTTTTCGCCACATTTCTTGCAGGTGTGCTCGTAGCGATTGCTAGAGTCCTCGAGCTTGGCACCCCGAGTGAAGAACTCAAGAATGAGTTGGTTGGGTTTGCGTCCCATGTTGGGCGGTCAACCCGGAGGAAGGTTAGGGTATGACAGGGAGTTCCAAGGTCGGTATCTCGCGATCGGGTCAGTCGCGAAAATCCACTCGAGACTACGACTGCCTCTTTGACAGGCTCGAGTCGTAGTGAGTGATCGAGTAACACGCGATGGCCTCGGCCACAGAGCAGCACGCGGTCCGGACGAATCGATAAGAGAAGACAGAACAGAAACCCAGCTCAGCACAACAACACGTCACGTCGACGTGGCGGGGCGACGACCTCGACAGGCGAGGGCAGGCCGAGTAGCCAGGCGCAGCCCAAGTCGAGGTACGGCGTCGTGTCGTCGGATTGCACGACTTGACCACGAATGTTTTTCTTTTCGAGTGTCGGGCAAAACGTGGAGGCGGTCTGGAGATCACAAGGGGAAATGAGAGCGATGACTCGATGAAGGTCTTCACCGCACGGGAGGCGGTGATCGAAGGAAAAGGCGGTGATGAAGTAAAGGGAAAGGCGGTGGATGGAGGGAGGGGGGCGAAGGCGAGAAATGGATTGTACGAAGGCGGTGAGACGTTTTTTTTTTAGTGTTTTTGTTTTCTTTTTGGCAGAAACTTAGCAGAGGGTTGACGGAATCACGTGATATGATTCCAAGCGGACGATGAGTAGTGAAAGGTGGAAGGCGGTGACGAAACAAGGGAGAAGTGTGGGTGGGGAGGGAAAAGGGAGAGGAAGAAGAAGAAAGGCGGTGACGCGAAGAAAGTATAAATAGCTTTTGGAAAAATCAACGATACGTCCCTACTTGCCTCAACAGGGGCACCCAACGTTGCCTAAAGGGGCACCACCGTGGTCTATCCATCGTGGCGGAAAGTGACGGAAGAGCTGGACTTCCCAGCCGCAGTATATTCTGTGACTTAAAAGGTTGCGTCCAGTTGGTACCTTGCCGCTCAATCACGTTGCCTATTCTGTAATCTACTTGCTATATAATCTCTGAATGATGGTATGCACCGATCAAGCGAATGACATTTCTCTCTGCCTAGCAAATTCGCTGCTCTGGAGGTCGCCAAGGCACTCCCAGCACCTCAAAAATCCGCCGCTCATCACGCCCTTCAACCAGTCGGCCTGGATTCAACTTCACTTGTCCATTGCGCATCACATCTTTGAACAGCCCGCGCTGGTTCAAACACATCCCTTTCTTACGAGCAAGCAGTCGCATGCTGCGGTTGAATATATCGTTGCCCGTAAAGTAGATCATCGCCGCTCCAAGTTCGGCACCAGGAACGAAGAGCAGATCGAGACGCCGCCAGGTGGTGGTTCCGGGAAGAACTGACGCCCCCTGCCATTTAGAGCCCTCTCCGCTCCGTCGAGAAGTCTGCAGACCGATTTGGAGGAAACCCTCTCGAAACAGTTGCGGCACCACGGTATCTAGGACCAGCCACCGGATCTGCTCCAGGGTAGCCTCTGGCTTGGTGATAAGCAAATCAATGTCGCCAGAGTCTTGAGCCCCGCGGCGGTAAGAGCCCCCGATGATCACCTGCATCTCCTTGTCCACCGACTGGATCGCCCGCCGCACAACCGCCCCGTGAGCTTCAACCTCCTTGCGCGGGATTCGCTGCGCAAAATCATGGTAGCGCTCCAGGCCGATGCGCTGATTCTTGGTCAAAGGTGCTCGGTCACGAAGGTCGTTGAGGCTTCGGTACCCTTGCGCCTTCCATTTGGATGCCTGGGCGAGGCCACAGCCGTAAATGCCAAGAAACTCCTGGATGATTTTATCCGCTTCACTTTCGTTGGTATGATCCAGCCGGCGCAGGTGATCAGTCAGGACAATTTCTTCAATCTTGTCCGCCAGCCGTTCGCCAATGCCAGGTATAGACCGCGCCTCCGCTTTGGTCATGATCTTCTTGGTCTGTCTCCGCAGAGCGTTGATGCCCTTGCGATAAGCCAGTGTCCGCCAGTGATCTCCAGTTCGCGTATAGTAATCCAGCATTTGTTGCAAGACTTCAATGGTCCGGTTATTTGGGTTCTCGCGCTTAGCACTGGGGTCGAGCTTTTGCATGCAGGCAAAACTGCGGGCCCATGATTCGACGATGGGCTCCCTTCGCGATGCTTCCTTTGTTCGCGAAGGGTCGGGCTCTGGTGCTTCCGACTCGCTTTCGGATTCGTCAGTTTCCTCGTCGGATGAATATATCCCATCAAGCGGCTGTCACACACATTAGTTACTGGATTCTCGTGAACTTGGCGTTGTACCCACCAGATGACTGGTCGCTTTCGCCTCGGCGATTATATCGTCCAAAGCATCAGGTTGACGAGTCCCTTCGCTGCCCTCAGGGACTGAAGACCTGGCAACAGCTTCCGAGGCAGGTCGACTGTCATTGATCACCTCTTGAGTCGGGGACTGCGCTGGTTCTGGAGTCTGTTCCTGATCTCTTCGTGATGGCTTCAGTGGTAATGAGGCCGCCGAGACTGGCACGGTGGTTAACGCCGGGGTCGGGTCCTGGGCTGGAGCTGGAGCCGAAGTCGAAGCCAGGGCCTCTTTGTTTCCAACTTCCGGAATTCCTTCCACGCGAAATCGGGCTTGTGATGGGCTCAAAACCGAGCGAAATCTGATACATTCTGAGGGGTAGGACTCATTTACCAGAGTAATCGTCTCCTGGAGTGAGATTCAGCAAGATGCGTTGGGAGACATGGCCGAAGTGAACTGACCGGGAATGATTCGAGCTTCAGATATTTGACGACATCCGAATACTGCAGATCCTTGTCCACGACCACATGCGTGATACTTTCTGACCAGTCCATCGCCCAGTGAGCACCATATTCCCGTGCTCGCTGGATGCGGAATCGGCGAGATGGAGAGATATCGTTATTTGGGAAAAAGACTGAGAGAAAATGTTAGATAGAGCGAAGGGAGAAAGACCAAAATTGCAGAATCTCTTACAGAAGACGAGTTCTTTGAAGATCTGCTGCTCCTCAGGGACAAGTTTAATGATACTGTTGGTCCTCCTTTTCTTTGAAACAGGACCTCCTCCTCTCTTAGTACCTGTCGTAGTGCTGGGCATAGTGCCGGTAGTCTGAGAGCGCTTCACAGTCCTCAATTTTGGCTCGGCAAGCTGAGGTCGCCTCCCGTGGAGAGCGTCATGGGCTTCGACGACCTCCTGAAGCTCTTTCTCCGTATACGAGGGCGAGGGCGCTGTGTTCGCTCGAGAAAGCCTAAGCGGTTCCGCGCTGGATGACGCGACGGTCAAGTTTGAGGTTTCTGCGGGCTTCGTGCGAGCCAGAAGTTGTTCCAGTGAGTCCTCGTCGTCTAGAGAATCATCAGAGCAATCTAAGAGCTCGAGGGAGCGAAAGAAGCTTAACTTGCTTCTCATTCCCGACATGATGGCGGACTAGTCAGGCATCCGACAGCGAAAGGTGAGTCTGATCCACGGAGGTGTCATCGCAGTTGCCTAGGAGGTACTAGACGTGATGAGATTGGCAGGGTGTCCGTGTGACTGCAGGCGGCTCCGACCACACAATTGTCGGAGTGAAGCACTCGAGCCACGTTTGAGGCACCCATGGACGCGGCGTTGCGCGAAAACGCCGCCAAGTCACGGGACTTCCCATTTAACCATATTCGGCTCTGAGATTTGAGCAACGGCCGTGATACAGAGACTGCTTCACTTTGAAATGTACTCAGTATACTGTCTTTTGTCTGTGTAAAAGCTATGTGGTATGGACTATCGCAAAAATTAACTAAGGTTCTGAAATTCGATTGAGCTGGTTAGGTCGGATATCAGGGCTGGTATATATCGGAGCCCGTACCCAACAGGCAACGAACCGTCCACGACTTTCTCTTGCGTAGACTGCCCGTATGTCACCGAACAATAAATATATGATACATGGAATCAATCCCCTCTAATCTTGACCTGCTCAGATATGAACTGACAATGCACCTATTCAGGAGAAGAACCTGTCATACCATAGATTCCCTATAGATCAGGTGACCGAGCCATCCCCAGTTAGGCAATTTCGAGATCGCGAAATGAAACCGACAAAGTCTAGATCCAGTTTTCCGCGCCTACCTGTCACACCCGGGCACCTCACCAAACACACCACCAAAATGTGGAAGTCGCCATTGCCAACATATCTGGTATCGGAACTGCCGCACCTCCGGAGTGGCCGCTGTCTTAGCTGCCAATTCCGAAGCACCGCAGCACTTTCGCATCTCCGCGCGAAATCCTCCGCGATACGCTACTATTCTTCTACAAATGGCACGAAAGACTCCAGTATCAGCAACAGCCCTTCCGAGGCGACGATATCTTCACCGCCGCGCAGACAGCCTCAGCCCGTACGGCGCGGCACCCATTTCCAACAAAACCCGGACCTGAAGCCCCAGCCCGGCGACGCAGACTTCAAGCCGCCAATGCTGGACCGTCCAATCGGGACAAACTCACCACCGATGGCAGGCCAAAATACAGGAGTGGACACACGGTCTTTGAAACAGAGGCGAGATGAGTTTGTGGATTATGATCGGCATCTGGAACGGCGGAAAGAACTGTACACTCCTACTCCCCCAGACATACCGAAACGGCACCCGAAGCTAACAGGAAATTGATCCGTTTCATAGAACACGCCAAGTCGCCAAACCCTACTTCCGAGAATGGTCTAACCTGCGCTTCTTGGAAGGCAAGACCTTTGTCTCAAATCCCCGGCTCTTTAAGGGCGACAAAGCTCTTTACTTCCCCAACATGTCTGGCATCACACTCGCCGAGCCAAAAGATAGGCAGGACACAACTACAACCCTGCAGGGCAAGATCAGCGTCGTGAAATTGTTCTCCAGCGTTTGGGCAGAGACCCAAGTAGGGACGTTCACTGGGCCGGCGCAGAACCCCAAGCTGGTGGAGATCTTGGCCAAGAACCAGCAATTTGCGCAGATGGTGGATATCAATCTGGAAGAGAACCGGATGAAGGCGACCCTGGTCAAGATGTTCATGTGGAGCATGCGCCGCAAGTTGCCCGTCCACCAGCACTCGCGGTACTTCCTGGTGCAGAAGGGCTTTACGGAGTCTCTCAAGGAGGCTGTGGGCATGATGAACTCCAAGGTCGGTTATGTGTACCTTGTAGACTCGGAATGTCGCATCCGTTGGGCTGGGAGTGGTAATGCCGAGCCAGCGGAGATGGAGACGCTCAACGCGGGCTTGCAGAAGCTCATTGCGGAGAGGAAGACCATTTACGAAGCTGAAATGGCGAGTCGCAAGTAGCGGGAGAAAAGTGCGCTCAAAAAGTCCAGGTCGAGCTTGCGGTCCGAAGAGATCAATGGGCGATACGGAGTCTCCACTCAACAATTGGATTTGTACATAATATAGAGAATGTGTATAATAGAAAGAACATAGACGCCATTGCAAGCCAAATGCAGGTATTATCTTCGTGCCTGTTGTAACAGGGACTCCCCAAGGAAATGCCCAACCCCAAAACGCCACAATGTAACCAACACGAAAAAGAGTCGCTATACGGGCTGCAGGAGGCGCAAGACAGAAAATGAAATCAATCGAGTTGGGGCTCAATCAAAGCAGATCATTAGACAAGCCCAGTCCAGCTACCGGAAGTACACAAGCATCAAAAAGCAGAAGCCAATGAAGCAGCCCAGGATGATAGCATCTCGCCGCTTCTTGGTTCCAATCTTTCCAATCAAGTAGTTCATACCTGGTACTTGGCTGGCAGCGCCGACAATTCGCCGGTTGATGCTGGCGAGAGTTTCGCGCTGAATGCCAAAGTTCTCGTTGATGGCGTATGCCTGGCTGAGTACTCCGTCTATCATGTTGTGGCTGTTCTCGACTCGCCCCCGCTCTTCGAGCATATAGTCAGCCTCGGCGGCGCCGGGGTTAGATGCGCGGTAGGCATCAATGTCGGAACGAACGTTGGAGAGTAGGTTGGCGCGGTCGCGCGACTCGGCGATAGCGGAGGTCAACCGTTGGAGCTCCCGGCGGTGGTCGGCCAGGACTTCGCGGTGGCGGGCGAGGTTGTTCTGTTTGAGGGCGGAGGAGGTGAGAGTAGCTTCGGAATCGAGGAGGCGGGAGAGTTGGGAGATGAGAGATTCACGCTATATAACGGTCAGTCAACGTACTTTGTGCTTCTTGTCAGGCTTGACTCGGGGGATGCCTGGAGTAGACGTACTCGTTCGAGGAGGTCTTTCAACTGGGACTCGAGCCTTAGCTCTTCCTCTGTGGGCGACGGTGGGGGTTTAGTGAGAGAGCTGAACTGTGCGTATGTATGGAAGAGCTGCTCGGTCTAGTCCTCGCGCAGTTCGATTAGTCTTGTGTATCTTGTTATATGGGATCTTATCCTCGGGGAGGTAGTCGGTACCTGGGTTTCGAGCGAGCGGGCTTGCTGTCGGAGCTGTGCCCACCCTGAACCTGTGGACGTCATGACTGATAGGTGGTAGGTAGGTAGCTGGAATTTATGAGAGCGACACCGACTCAATTCACTCTTTCTAGTTCGTCTGTCTAAACCCCGGACATGCCAGAGAAAGGGACCCGCTGCTGGTCGACGTGAGTGCACCGCCACAGAGCTAACCTAATCTGGCAAGGCCAGTTGCTGCCTTGGCACCTCAACACCTTGACACCTGAAAACTGCCTGAGAAATTAGACATCCATTTTTCACATTTCCACCCTTTCGCCCGTCATCACGTGCCCGCTTAGTGCGACCAACTCGCTTAGCCCTAGTCCCACAACCACAATTTGGTCCCATCGGACATCTTCAATTCTCAACGCCGACAACCCAGCACACACAACAAAGCCGCCACCATGGTATGTTCGACCACGATCGCTCTCTGTGAATCCCGCGCTGATGGAATATTCGTCTAGTCGTCCAAGGTCAAGGCTGGTCAGCTCTGGGGAAAGAACAAGGAGGAGCTCTCCAAGCAGCTCGAGGAGTTGAAGACCGAGCTTAACCAGCTCCGCGTCCAGAAGATCGCCAACGGCGCTTCCACCAAGACCCAGAGAATGTGCGTACACCGATATCGACATCCCTACACCACTACAATTTCTACGGATGGATTTCTGCGATGAGCGACCGGGGTTTTGGGATTTCATGCGATGAGGGAACCGGGCAATGAAACACGACCACTACGACGAAAATTTTCAAAAGGCGCCAAATTCCGCAACGACAATTGCAGGCAGCGATACATCAGATTTTCCGGGACCTACATCGCAGAAAGACCAGAATCCGTCGCAATTCACCTTCCATCGAAAACATCGAAATTTTCAAAGATCGTCCACTGACCCTTGTCTTTTTCTCTCTTCTACAGCTCCGACGTTCGCAAGTCGATCGCTCGCGTTCTCACCGTCATCAACGCCAACCAGCGCGCCCAGCTGCGTCTGTTCTACAAGAACAAGAAGTACATCCCTCTGGACCTCCGCCCCAAGCTCACCCGTGAGCTCCGCCGCCGTCTCACCAAGTTCGAGGCTACCCGGACCACCGAGCGCCAGCGCAAGCGCCAGATCCACTTCCCCCAGCGGAAGTACGCCGTTAAGGTATGAGGCACCTTGGCAGTGAGTGTGGAGGGATGTTGTGACTTGTCTGGATCGTTGTGATACATTTGGACGGAATCACCATCGCCATTCTACACTCGACACAACTGCGCTCTACCAAGTACTTGGATCTTGAGATGTCATACTAACATAAACGGTATCCATAGGCTTAAGTGCAGAACTTTATCGGATCTGGAGTTTTGTGGGGGGAAAAGACGGGACTTGCCCTTGGACACATTAAGCAGGATGTTTGATGTGTGGACCTGAGCAGGGTCGATTTTCTCTTTTTTTTACATCCAAAAATGGAACTTGATTGTGTATCTTAAAAAAAACGATGCAAATCGACTCTTGACATGACATGACAACTTAGACGTCTTTTCTCGGCTGTGCTGGCCAGTGCTGAATTCGTACTGCGAAATCAACAGAGGCTCTCTGTACACGGTCTATCTCGCCCTCTCTGTATCAAATCGCTTTGGAAGAACCTGGACCCTTCCCCTAGTCCATTCGGTTGAGAATCGGCTCTATCGACGGATTGCCCCCAGGGTGCGCATGGGGTATTCGTGGCGTAACTGGGCAGGCATCTGCCGAAGTATACACATACCAATTGCGCTTGTACGAATCGATAACACTACAGTAATGGTGACCATCCCTACACATCGCAACACTATTCTTTGAAGAGCAAAATGCATTCCACAAGAGGTCATAATATCCTAATGCTATCACCTACCCCGACCCCATAACCCCCACAGCCCTCGACGCCGACACATGCCCCGGTCCCAGTCCCCCAGCACTCGGAACGCCCTGCGGACCCTCCCCAACAACCTCCGGCACCTCCATAACCCACGCACCACCACAAGCACAAATCCTCAGCAACTGAAGCCGATGCATCATCTTCGTCCAAGTCCCCGTCCTCGGTCGACCCCCATCAGCAGCGATCTCGCAACACCGCACACAGCGCCGTCTCTTAGGCATCTGCGCCGCACCCGACCCATCCCTCCCCAGCACCACCGGCCTCAGCGGAATTTTCATCAAGATATCAACATCACGACGCTTCCGATACGCCGCCGTACGGGGATCATCCCCGAACCCGAGCCAGCTATAATCGCCCAGCATGATATCCTTGCGATTAATCTCTGCCCTGATGGACGGGACAGTCTGACTGAGCAGGGTTTCGACGGCGGAGATGAGGACGGGCGGGATGCGCGCGTTCACGAGGAGTTCTTTTTCTGGACTGGGCCGTTCGGCGTCGCCGAAGCCGGAGCCTTGGTAGGCGTGTTTGACGGCGGAGTCGACGCCTGCGAGGAACTTCTCGCAGACGTCTACGCGGACCGGGGTCGTTTCGAGCGCTTGGCAGAAATCGATGTAGTAGAAGCGGGATTCGGCGTCGAGGAGGGCCGGGTTTAGGCCGCTGCGGATGCCGCGGAGGCCGCGGCAGATGATTCGCATGAAGGCGCGGGACATGCTTGAGAGGAGGAGGAGGAGGGGGAGAGAGGATGTTGTTTTTACTGGGGTGGGATTTAGCGGCCATCGAGGTGAAGTATGAAAGGGACATTGGGGGGAGTGAAACTTACACTTTTGGGTGAACGCTTCCGAGTCATGGAGAACACTTTCAAACTCGTCGGCTAGATCGAAAATCTCGCTGAAGATGTAACGGAAGAGGTCGAGAGCCCATCTTGTGTTTCCGAGGAGGGCGTGTAGAATCCCTGAAGCTGCGGTCAATATCATATGCTGGGAGACAATAGTGGATGAGATCACAGCTTACCGGAATCATGCGCCTCGGTGGGTGCATTCTTACAGGCCTGGAAGTAGCCCATGTAAAGCACAGAGGAATGGCGAAGCTGCAAGGCAGCCCAGGAAATGGCCGACGATAGAGTACGCGGGTGGCTTCTGCCCTTGAAGCCCAGACTAGCTTGGAGGCTTAGTGCTCGCGGAATGTATACATGATTCAATAGCTTGTCCTGTTCGGCGGTGAAGTTGCAGTTGACCGACAAGGCGCGATATACTTCGCCAAGGAAGGTAGATTGGTTTTCTATTGGCGTGGTTAGGTGGTTCTAGGAGGTCGCACTTCAATGAATACTTTCATGACTTACCAGGAGAAAGCTGGCCCAGAACAATCATCAGGATGTCGTCCGTATTGACATCACTACCGGAGCCGCGACTGAATGCAAGAGTCAATGCCGCAATTGCGGCGGAGAATTTACCTGGAAAAGCCTGGTGAGAATGAATCTGGTGAGGTGAGGATAGAAATTGCGTACTCTCATCGTAAAGACCACCACTGGATCCAAACGTGTGTTCCATCCATCTCAATCGAGGCTGCCCCTCGCTATCTAATGAGACTGCGGCGCAGGAGTTTGGAGAGAACGCGATAGAAAGACCTATCTGCGTCAGTTTCGGAATCCGGGTGCTGATCTGGCTCTCGACGTACCTGGCGTGTCCAGCGGGTACTGGAAGCCCGCTTGAGCTAAGCAGTTGACTGTATTGGCATCGTCTAGCCCATTGAACATGGTCATAGTCTTAGTCTCATAGAATGTGACGGAACTATCATCATGAGTAAGTGCCAGGGCTGGAGCGGTGACATGCTCCATTAAATCCACCGAGATGATGTATTTGTGCAGATAGATGTCTTCCAGCCGGCGCATCTCGATTTTTGACTATCGACAATATCAGCATGACTCGACACGACAGTAAACGTAAACTTTGAATCATACCTTGGCCTGTGCGTTACTCTTTTTTGACGCAACCTCGTCGAACTTCGGGTGGAATGTCTGCTGAGCGGAATCTAGCTGCCAGCGAACAATCACACTGAGAGGCCCGGGCTGGTCTGGATATTCTGGTGTGGCATGGAGGGGCTTGGAGAAGACCGCCAGAATCCAAGGGCTGGTAGTCGTTGGCCCAGTAGGACTATCGACCTGTCCTGGGATGACCTCGAGTCGGGTCAACGAGTAGACGGAATTTGGAAATGGCATGGGCTGGTTAGGGTGCTCTTCGGAGCCAGGGTTGACGCTCAAGATACTGCTAGGCATGTCGACTTTGTAGTGAAGGAGGCGTAGGGAGGGGATGGGCCATTTATTCGGCGTCCTGATCGCGGCTGGGTCCCATTTGTTGGGATTCCAAGAGACTTCCACTCTATATAGGCAGATTTTCTGGCATACAGAGTAAGTGGCCAGCAGGATGGTTCCTGAAAGGATCTGTTAGCCACCCACATGCATCCGGGCCTGAAGGGAAAGGGAGATGCCCACCTTGCGTAGCGACCATTGCTGCATGGGTTAACAACCGATCTGAATATCCGGTATTCTTCAGTTCTGCAGGGACCTCTGCCCACTTGCCATCCATGTTCTGGTACATCAATTTGATCTGGCCGGCCCGGGTGACACAAATCAAGGCACTTTTCCCAGCAGGATGAGAGGGATGGGTTGGGCGCCAGCGGAATGGTGAATATGCCCATCTATTGTTCAATTTTGCTGCTTGTTGGAAAGCATGTACCTGCCCGACAAGCGTCAGTGCTCGAATCATCGACAAAGTCTCTAGGCTTGTTGGCCACGAGTAAGTGAGCTTACCTGGCGGCCAGGACTGAGCCACATCAGGCCAACGATCTGGTTACTGTCATCACTCGAGTCGTACGTTGCCTGCCGTAGACCTGTGATATTATTCAAGGCCATAAATACTTGATATATAGACACTCGTCCCAGACAGTCAACCACGGCCAGCTCCGACCCGGCCTCGTTCCAGGAGACATGAAGGAGCAGATTGCCATTGTGGGCTTCCGTGACCGGGTCAATGGGGAACTCATCACCTAAGACCCATTTCCCATCTGCCGACCGGGCTTGGAGGTTTCGCACACAAACTCGAACCCCATCGGAGGCGATGTACGCAATGCCTCCTAGCCGGGACCAGGCCACCTTCCTGTGGACGAGGGAAAGTATGATTAATTTGGAGGCCTCGAGTAATCTCAACATGCATTAGATAGCAACTTACTGGCGACAGCCCAGCAGGCGCATCTCATCGAGACACTGGGCCAGCCCTTTGGTGGGCGGGGCCGGTGCCGGAGGTAACCCCAGGTCCAAGGAATGGGCCTCACCGAAGAGGTCGTCGACATTGATAGCTTCCTCCATGATCAATGGCATTGCTGGCGATTCCGAGAGTCGACTAGAAGGAGTCCAGCTATCATATAGAGAGCGACTAGACCCCACCCTGCATGGCTGAGGGGTCTGATGCTAGGAATGCCGATATGTTGCGGGCACTGTCGGCGGTGTTGGTATGGCGAGAGCTGGGATCAATAAGCGGAGCTAGGGACTGCTCACGAGGGTCGCAATCGATCCACAACAAATATGAGGGCGGGAGAATCCAAAAAAAAAAATCAAGTGATAGGCTCTGGATTCTTGCTTCCGAAGGGAATTGACGATGATGATATCTAGATGCGTTTTGTATTGACCTGGAATTGAAGCCAGTCGCAGAGCTGCCCGTTTGGGTTGTGCCCGTTCCCGTGACTCTCCCGTGACTTAGGTAGGTTGGCTGGGTTTTCGCTGAGTCAGGACTCAGTGGACTCGGGGACTCTACGGTAGGTAACTAACTAGTTATAGTTAGTTAGTTAGGTCGTGAACTATCCTACCGTAAGTTAGTGAAGTCGTCACTCGTCACTGCGGGTCCAAGTAACCTACAAGGCACGTGACTCTGGCGGTAGCCCTGCCAACGGGCGTCGGCTAATCAGAAACTACAGAGAGTCCCACATCCAGCAGAGCCAGTCATCGTGCGGGAATCGGAAAACTGACGGGAGGAGCACAAAGCAAAGGGGAAAACAGCCCAGACTAACAACAAGCACAGAATGAATGAAGGACTCCCGGAATAGAAACCCTCCAAGATAATTGGGATCGGGCAATGCATTGCAATCCTCCTGGATCGCAGCACATCTCCACTACACTCTAAATATACACTCGCGATCAAACGACTGGAGTCCCCCAGTCTCTCACGCAAGTGTCGTTTTCCCTTTGCCGTCTGGTCGAACCCAAGTTTGATGTGACCCTGCATCAAAACACGCGCATCATCGAGTCCCCCGCTGGCGGTGCACATACCAGCCCGCCGCCATCAACCGTCCATCTCGGCCCTTTGGACATCAAATCTCCGTGATCATCTTCTCGTCCGCAACAACCACATTCCTCAAGTCTACTCCCCCACCATCACAACCCACACCCAGCGCTTCCCGTCCGAAATAAAGATTGGAAGGATTTTCCCCCCTAAGTTCCGGCTCTTGAGACTTGACGGGCCCCGTGTCCCTTGCCTTTCTGCCCCCGTCTTCAATCTCTGATACTGCCTCAGTATCATCGAGCACCGACAGCTGACCTCACCGTCTGCAACTTCTCTTCTCCCGTTTCCACTCTTCTCCCTTCTTCATCTACCACAACCACCCAATTTTCGTCGTGCTCTCGGCGATCTTTCGTCTAGTCCTTGCGAATTTCTCTTCCATTGGTCGCGTACATGATTGTACAGCTCTACATGATTCAACCTGTCCTAATTTCCCTCATCTGTGTGTTTCGACGAGCGCCTTGATCTCTTCTGCATCCGCACCCCCTTCTGTCCCCCTCTCCCGATTTTGTCAGCTGTTCCAATTCCCCCGGGAGCGGCATCACCCACCCTTTTTCTGCTCCCACCACCTCCTGCTCCCTCCAAGACGGAGCTATCCGACTCTCTTCGTCATGGCAAGCATGCTGTGTGATCTGTCAGACATTTCGGACTTGAGTTCCTTGCCCCCATCCCCCCGGTCTTCGCCTGAGCCGTCCACCCGGTTCCCGACGCCGTCATCCCAGGACTCTGAGGATTCGACGCGCCAAGACTGCCCTCCGCCCGCAAAGAAGCGGAGGCGCAATCCCTTGCCCAAAGAACGCACCACCCAGTATCTTTACCTGTCCAAGTCTTCCTACGAGCAGCAAGATCAGGTCAAGTTGCTAGTCGACACTCTTCGCCATCAAAAAGACATTGTCGCCATTACCGGCGCCGGCATCTCCACATCGGCGGGTAGTAAGTTTTTCTCTCCTTTCCTAGCTCCCCGTGCCTTGCATCGAACTTGAAACCTAAGCTAACCGCCCACTCACAGTTCCCGATTTCCGCTCCACCGATGGCTTGTTCAAGTCTTTGCAGAAGAAGCACAATCTCAAAGCTTCCGGCAAGCTACTTTTTGATGCTGCCGTCTATCAAGATGATGCCCTGACGGGGCCCTTCCATGAATTGGTGCGGTCGCTGTCGGCTGAGGCGGCCAATTGCAAGCCCACCAAGTTCCACGAAATGCTCGCCAGTCTCGGTCAGGAGAACCGGCTCAAGCGACTGTACACCCAGAACATCGACGGCCTCGAAACTTCAATGGAGCCATTAAAGACCGAGATCCCCCTCGCCGTCAAGGGTCGCTGGCCCGTTGCGATCGAACTCCACGGCAGTATCACCTGGATGGTGTGCCAAAAGTGTCGCCATCTCAAGAAATTGGATCCGGACCAGTTCTGCGAGGCCGATCCACCCGACTGCGAGGAGTGTGCAAGCAATGACCAAGCCCGTGTTGGGGCAGGCCAACGAAGCCACGGAGTTGGGCGCATGCGTCCGCGCATCGTCCTCTACAACGAACACAACCCCGACGAAGAGGCGATCACGTCTGTCATGAATGCAGACATCAAAGCTCGCCCTCGTGTACTAGTCGTCGCCGGTACAAGCCTGAAGATTCCCGGTGTCCGACGCCTTGTCAAGAGTCTGTGTACGGTTATCCGCACCCGCAAGGATGGCGTGACCATGTACATCAACAACGAGCCACCCGTTGGTAAAGAGTTTGAGGATTGTTTTGATCTGATTGTGCAAGGCTCTACGGACCAGGTCGCCGATCTTGTCAAACTGAAGAGCTGGAAAGATCCAGGACCTTATGACACGCCATTCCCAGAGCCCGTCTTCGGAATCAAGCCTGGCTCCGACGAGGAGCTCTCCTCATCGGATTCCGAACAGAAGGTGGCTGTGGTCATCAACTCCACACCCAAGAAGCGCCCTCGCAGCGACACTGGCTTGATGACACCTTCCTCGTCCCAGGATGAGGAACCCGTGGCCAAGAAACTCGTTCAACAGAAGATCACCAACCCGGCCAGCAGCGGCAAGAGTATCGATAGCTTGCTCAAGAACTCGGACAGCAAGCTGCCCGCGCCAGCGAAGGGAGGCCGCAAGCCTGTGGCGAAACCGGCTGCCCCGAGAAAGCGCGCCAGCAAGGCCAAGGCGGCACCGCCGGCTTCCAAGTCGATTTCCTCCTTCGCCACCGTCACGAAGGCGAATAAAGTCACGGTCACTGTCGACAAGAAACCCGACCCAGCCAAGCCCATGCGTTCTCTGCCACCTGGTGCCGCTCGAGCTAATGGCTCAGTCAAACCAGGTTGTTTGTTCCCCAAACTGAAGGCCGGCGTTGAGGTGCACCCGGTCGAAGAAGTGACCACTGAGTCTTCCTGATATCCATGACTCTTCTTTCGGTGTGATCATTTTTCCGTTCATTCTCACCCCCCCCCCCCCCCCCCTTTTATCTCTGTCAATCCACCTTTGGTTGCATCCTCAATGGTGCCCACGGTGTCGATATTCTTCCCCCACATCCACTGTGGGCTTTTCTTTCTCAGGCCGCCCTGTTCGTCTCCCGGGCCATGGTGGAGCGGTCCTCTTTTTCTTCTTCATTCATCCGTTCTTCGCGAAGATACCAACGATAGACTACGGGTTATCTGCATGGAATGGAGTTGGCGTTGTCGGTCCGCGGTGGCATGTTTACTCTGTGTTCTCGGGCGCATGACCCGGGACATCTCATGATGGTGTTGGTGTTGCTCTGGAGCTACCACGGAGGTGCTCCTACTCTTCTCGTGCCTGGTTTCGTTTCTGTAGCGATCATGGGCCCTCAGATAGTTTATGTCTGTGATAATACATGTGAGCTTCAATGCTCCAATATTTTCAACGTGGTCGTACTCAAAATATATCTTTGAAGAACCTCAGCCAAAGTTACATCAATCTGTCTGTACCAGCCCGATCAAACTTCTTTGATGTGCAGAGGCTCTTCGTACCAAGTTGGCTGGCTCATGGGTACTTAGGTTGCCCTACAAGAGGTGTAGAGGTAAAATGCCCTGGCAGTCAGCCCGATTTCGTCTTCCACCAGACAGATTTCCACCTAGCGAATGGAAAGATCGTTGCCCACTTGGAACTGCCTTGCTATGTGGTCTAGGTTTACACGATGGAATTCTGGGTGAGGTACTGGAATTAATCCCCTTGTAGCCCTGCACCTACTGCCCCATCCATTGTATACATAAATGCATGAATCAATTTGTCATTATGTATACCTATCATTTTCCATGGATAGCGACGGCGATCTCCCCCAACCCTCTCACCCACCAAAATGGGCAGCAACATATGGCAATGGATGTATTAGACGGGCTGGAAGAGGCATTCAAGACATCCCCATCCAATCATCCCATGATCTCCTCCCTCTCCCTCCTTAACCAAGCCCCAAATCATCCCGCAACTGACTAGCAGGCCCATCCTCATCATCCGTCTCATCAGCATCAGGATCCACCCCCCTCCGCCGCCCATCCAAATCCTCCACCCGATCAACATCCTCATCCCCCATCCCCCTCTCTTCCTCCTCATCCTCCTCATCTTCATCATCCTCCTCGCCCTCCCCCTCCTCCTCTTCATCCTCAGGCTCACCCTCATCTTCTCCATCCTCCTCCTGCGTCTCATCCCCATCAGCCAGTCCAACCGCACCAGCCCCGTCCGCATCACGCTTCACCCGCTTCGCAGGGTTATCCACCATCTCGACGTCCTCGTCCTCGCCGCGGGTCGCAGAGGGGCCCGCGGGATCCGCATCCCCGGCGCTGCCGTTGGCATCGGTTTTCTTGGCCTTGCGCTTGCCGGCTTTGATCTCTGTGTAGGCTTCGAGTTCTTTCTCGAGGCGCGGGCGGAAGGAGTCGAGTTCCAGTTCGGTGAGGGCGTTGAAGACGTCTGCGGGGGCGACGGTGCGTTTGAGGGTTGCGTCGTTGGCGCTGGGTGGGAGGGGCTGGTTAGCTTGATTCTTGCCCTTGTGGATTTGAATATGACATGGAGGGTGTGGTAAGGTGCGGATTCTCCTTGCAGATTGATCAAGGGCGTAGAGTCTAGACGAAGGAAGTCCAGGTGGGAGAAGACCAGTTTACATACTGTGACGAGAGGTAGGATATAAAGACAGTAGCAGCCTTTTGAATGGCCAGGACGGCATCCTTTTGAATGGTTGTGTTGGGCGGGAGCACCGATTTCGCCAGCCGGATTGTCAGCGAGCGTGGGAGGAGATAGTCCTATTGAACAAAGAAGGGGTGGTCATCTTGTTAGTTTTGCGATCTTCCTCAAAGCCATCCCATGTCTCTTGGTTGAGACTCTCTTCGATAGGTTCGGGGAAGAGTATGGCCTGCTTACATCGACGCTGACGCCCAGCTCTGCCCGGGCCTTGATCTGCTGCTCCGTCGCGGTGACGGGCTTGTCGGCGGTACTCTGCGCTTGCGGGGACAATTGCGATGGCTCCTCTGGTTCGGCTGGAGTCACCGAGGAGGTGGATTTGCGCGGTGGCATGGTGATGTTGTGGTGGGACGGTGTGTCCTTTTTTTGTTCTTGTGGTTGGGTCTCTCTGGATAGTGATGGGAATCCTCGCTGGGTCGTGGAAATGAGATTTTGGTGGATATATGGCGCACTAGATCTGTGCCCAGGTCGGGCAGTAGTTGTCCAGCTCCAATGCTGCTGGTGATTGTACAACGGCCGTGGTGGAGGGTAAGGTTGTTGGAGTTGGAAAGGTATGACGGGTTGATGAAAACGCGAAATGCCGCGACGCGAGTTGCGATTCGGGGAAGCGGCGTGATGTGGAGACTACAACTGCACCGAGTTGGTCATCGAGTCCATACAAGACATTCAGCATCAGCCATACATTTGAGGGTGTATATTTGATTTGAGCTGGTGCAAATATCTGGCAGTTTAACAATAAAGTGGCTACGTCTACTCCTGTACTTATACCGGGCTCGACGTCTCAGTCTATGCTCATTGGATTCGCTGGGTCTCTCATGGAGTATGGACAAATGCCTGAACTGGGACAAATAAGAACGACAAAGAAAACGATTGAAACCACATTCATCATCCAGAATTATAAACGCCCACTTTTGGTATCCAGAAAATCTAAAACCAGAACGGATGACTTCGTAACGGGAGCAATGCATCGACCTCCAACAGAAGACAGCCCATTTACTCGGCCATCTCCTCGTCATCGCCCTCGCCATTGCCCCATAGGCCCTCGATCTTGAATTCCTTTGCCCACTCCGTGACAACCTGCACGTTGTCCACGGGGCCGGCGCTGGGCTCTGCAGCCTCAGCTGCAGACCCGGCAACGGGCAGGGTAGGAGCATTCGCCCAGCCCTGGATACGGCCATCACGCCAGTCGTTGAGCACGGTCATTGCGGCGCTCTCAACGTTCGGGACACCGCGCTTGCCGAGACGACCACGCTTGCGGGCCACCTGGACCAGGAAGTCGGTTGTCTTATCACCGGTTGGGAAAAGGGTGGTGATGCCGTATACCTCGAGCATCTTGTTGATAAGAGTCTCCGAGGATGAGAGGCGCTTGATCAGCAGGTTTACCGCGGCAACGGGGTCCTCGATCTGCTTGGGCGGGATGGCGTTGAGCAGAACCAGGCGAGCCTGCTCGTTCTCCTTGGCCTTCTTGGTGGTTTTGCCGGCCGCGCTGGGGAAGACGATACCGGGGGAATCGATCAGCTTGAGCTTGTTGTCGAGCTTGACGCTGCGCAAAGCGGTGGTGACACCAGCCTCGGCACCGGTCGGGCAGGCATTGCTGGAGCCCTTGTTCAAGCGAGCAGTCAGGGCGTTGATCACGGATGACTTGCCGACGTTGGGGTAGCCGATAACACCGACGGAGATGGACCGCTTCAATTGCTTGCTGTGGGCGTAGGACTTGAGCGCACGGAAGAGCGTCTCCGAGGTACCCTTGACAGTCAATTGCTTGTGATCGAAGCTGTGGGCATTGGGGGCGCCGTTGGAGGCCTTCAGCGGGAGAGTGGGGAAGTAGCGGCGCAAGTGAATCAACCAGGCCTTGAGGACGGGCGGAGGAACGAGATCAATCTTGTTCAGGATGAGGATCAATCGCTTGGAGCCAGCATCGGCAGCCATGATCTCCCGCTCAACCTCCTTCGACCTGGTGCCCTCGGGGTCGCGGGCGTCGAGCACATACAACACCACATCAGCCGCATCCGTTACCGTCTTGAAGACTTTGTCGAATTGGCGCCGTGAGCTCTCCTTGGCAGGATTTTGTGAGCTGGCCAGCGTAGCAGCGTCCTCAAATGTCACACCACCCTCCTCGTCCTCATCCATCTCGTCGTCGTCATCCTCGCCCATCTCCTCGTCTTCGCTCTCGTTATCTTCGTCGTATTCCTGAGCACGGGCGCGGGCAGAGGCGAGCAGTGCCGCCATGGGGTTCGAGTCGTCGCCATCGGCGTCCATATCATCATCCAGCAGATCATCCTCCGCAATGTCCACCGCGGTCTGGGGGCCACCTTGGGCCTGCTTGGTCTCGATCTTGCGAGCGCGCGCCTCCTCACGGATGCGCTCTTGCTCCTCGGCCTTCAAGCGCTTCTTCTCTTCGATGTCATGGAGGAGCTTGTCCTTAAACGGGAAAAGGTTGGGGATACCCGGGTCCTTCTTGATCTTAGACCGCCATTCGGGGTTCTGTAAAAAAGAAGTGTGAGAATGGAATCCGTGTCACAAATTTCTGGTGAAACATGACATAAGATCAGTAGAGGAAATACCTTCTTTGCGAGCTTCTTCTGCTTCCTCTGCTTCGCAACAGCAGCCTTCTCAATCTTGTGTCTCAAACGGACTGGAACCCGCTTGGAACTTTTGCCTGCGAGACGTTAATATCATGGTCCAAGGACTTCAAAAATCTTTAAAAAAGACAAGGAGCTTACCTAGTTTGGTCATCGTGCCCGTATACCTGCCTTTACTGACTAGAGACGGAAAAAGGCACACCGGTACAGTGTTTGGTACTCCGCCATCTCGAGTCGAAAAAGTTGAGCGCCAAGATTTCGATAAGCGGAGAAACACTAATGCCGATTGCCGATCCGCGGCGGCGGGACAACTACCCCATGCGGTAGTGCAACCGCTTCAGGATGTCGTGAATTTTGAACTCGTTATTATTCCTCTCACTCTTCTTCTCTTCTAATGACATAGACATAGACTTATCTTCATTGCTCCGTCTTATAACTTCTCTTACACCAAATTGCCTGCACGACTCTTTTCCCAAAGCCGCTCCTCAACTCCAATCCCTTCGACTCATCTCCCCGCAGAACCCCTCCCCCGCCATGTCCTCAGCTGCGCCAGGAACGTTCTCAGCGCCTGCAGAGGTGCACATCTTCGATGGCCTTCTCTCAGACTTTGATGGCACAATTGTCGACTCTACAGATGGTATGGAAGGCTCAACCACGATTGCAAACCCCATTGGCGATGTGGAGGTTAACTATGGTCTCTCCGAGTAGCGATCGTGAAGCACTGGCACCAGTGAGTCAACCATTACAACCCGATAACCACAGCCGCATCCCTCTAAAAGGCGATTTTAGGATCGGTGCCGAACTAGGCGTGGATCCTAAGACCATCCTAGCCACCTCCCACGGTCGCCGCAGCATTGACGTTATGGGACTATATGACAAGACCAAGGCCAACTGGGAATGTACGTTATCTACGTCAGCCGACTTTGACCTCGAAACATGAGTTGAAAGTCCTCTCTAATTCGTTACTGTACTCAACAGACGTCAATTACGTCGAAGGCCGCATTCCTCAAGAATACGGCTCCGACGCCGTCGAAATCCCCGGCGGCCGTGACCTCCTCGACGCCCTCGACAACTCCTCCGCCAAATGGGGCGTTGTGACATCCGGCACTCGCGCCTTGATCGACGGCTGGCTCGGCGTGCTAGGCCTGACACACCCTAAACACCTCGTCGTTGCCGAGGATGTTGAGCTGGGGAAGCCGGACCCGCGGTGCTACCAGCTCGGAGCGAAGAGAATCGGTCTGGAGGGGTCAACGAACATTGTCGTACTGGAGGATGCGCCTAGTGGAATCAAGGCGGGTAAAGCGGCGGGATACAAGGTGATTGCGCTGGCGACGACGCACTCAATTGAGAAGATCCGGGAGGCTGGGGCGGACTGGATTGTTGAGGATTTGCGCAGCGTCTTGGTCAAGGGTGTTGTGGATGGGCAGGTTCAGATTGAGATTCGGAATGCCCTGCAATAGGTGTGAGATTGTGTTGGAGGTGGGAACTGGATTGGTTCAGCAGATGCGGAGGTTAGAAATGCGATGATCTAGCGAGTGCTATATCTATCGACACTGGGTGGGTTGAGCAGACCGGCATTGGGAACCTTGAGTTGATGCTTGGCGCGTTATAGAACGGATTTGAGGCTCGAGGCAATGTGCGCAGCAAGTTGCATAGTAGCTGTACAGTTGATCGTTGGCTAAATACCAAGGCCCTGGAAGCTGGTGGCTCCCTCCATTGCATTTCTTTGTCCAGTTCCTGTGGTCTCGATGATGCTGGATAGTACTTAGAAACTCTTGACTCTGTTCATATTGTACTGTTTATAACCTGATCGGCATAGAAATTCAAGAACAGAGTGTGCTGGCCAACAAAAAAAAATATGCTGGTGGTAGCGTTGATGGGGGTTATCATTTACTTCCCGGCGATTTTGGTAACTCTCCTCCCGTGGTAGTCTAGTGGTCTTCGCACCCAAAGCAGAAACCAGTGCACTGATGACCGCGCGCGGGTAAATATGCCCTGCTGCGTGAGAGGTGTGGGGAGAGTGGGCGGGTGGGATGCTGGGGGTGGCCGTGGCGCCCCTGGCGGGCCAAGTTTTTTGGTGAATTTTAAATTACTATTTGATATCATCAGATAGCTATCAACAACCACAGTATGTTTTTCTCTTTTTGAAGATTTTGAATAATATTTGAGGCTGCAACAGTGTGTTGATTATCAGGTGCGGCATCGAGATCAGACATGTTGAGCATCATGCGATGAGCATCGAGCATCGCTGAGCGTTTGTATGGTAGCGCGAGGTTGACGGTTCGATTCATGGGGTTGGGGATTTTGCGAATTTTTGAGTTTTCACGGATCTTCCTCCTGGGCATTCTGATATTAGCCCGATGTTTGCTTCCTACTGTAGTAAGGTTGATATCAATCAATCTAATGAGCCTTTCACTTCCTCCGGCTAGATAAGTCGAGTTAAGCTAGAAATACTGCTGTTGCTCCCTTGAGAGCAAAGACTTCTAACCATACTATTGTCCTTGGCCCTCGGCACTTTTTCTCCAAAGAGGTGATGCATTTACTTACCTCCTGCTGAACGACAATGAGGCTCCTACGATGGTCACGCCCGTAATACATCGGGGCCCGGCCCTTCAGGGCCTACGAACGCCGAGATAGACCGATGCTACCTAACACATCTCTATACCTTGTCGATAGGGCTGACCACCAGCGTCGGCCAACCTGATCAGGCTGAAGGGATGCAGACTTCACGAAGGGCGCGACCTAAAACTCCTACACCGATAGGGAAGAGCCTCGCTGTGACCGGAACCACCGACAGGTTCAAGTCCTTCTCTATACATATCCTGTAAGCTACATAGAAACGTGATATCCCGAGCGTGATGATGACATACCAATCATGGACCCTTCAGTACATTCAAGACGATTTACAGAGTCTGTCGGCTTAAGCCTCGGAGATCCTCGCCGCGAATTAGTTTCAATCCAGACGCTTGAAACGCAGCAGGGGTCATGAACCTTGCAGAACGGACCGCCAGTTGCATGGAGCCGGTTGCTATGGAGAGATGAAGGGTGGCAAGCTACTGGAACTTGGCGGGCGCGAAGTACTAGATATGCGGCAAGATCTACACACAGCAGCTGCAGTCTACCCAAGCAACAAACCTGGCCACTCCCGGCCCCTCCCAGCGAACAGCAGTTCATGCAAGTTTGGCCGCCGCTGCACCCGGGTCCAGTTGACTATCTGCCATGATCCAACCCCCGAAGTTGAGATCCGGGCATCTCAAGAGGGGGCCTCGGGGGTGATGACCTGGCAGGTGACCGGGAAGAGGATTATGGCTCTGGGTACATTCCCATCAAAGCGAGCCGCATCGTGCACCCAGGTGCTGCACTGCTGCAAGCCTGCAACTATAACAGGGCGCA
Organism: Penicillium simplicissimum; assembly: GCA_024706585.1. Taxonomy (NCBI): domain Eukaryota; kingdom Fungi; phylum Ascomycota; class Eurotiomycetes; order Eurotiales; family Aspergillaceae; genus Penicillium; species Penicillium simplicissimum. Next base: position 2,190,204 of record JAMZTW010000129.1, on the reverse strand, counting down.
CTCTCACGAGGGTGCTTCTGGCCCTCTGCTCGGCAACAAAGTGCTTTGTCTGTGTCCCATTGGTTGATTGGACGGATCTCACTCGATGTTCATTGCAGGTCCAGACACAGGTCCGGCCGATACTGTCGGGGAGACAAGCTGAGAGCAGCTCAAAAGACGTCGGGTCACATCAAGGGCAGAACAGCCGCTGGACGGGAGAGATAGTTGCAGGGTTGCACAGGATCAAGCTTCCTCAATTAGAGGGATGCAGTGTGCAATGCATGCAAGGGGGCACCTTGTCGCATCCAGCGCACGGGTCAGAGCTCGCTTCACACTCCAACGAGGAAGAAGGACACGGTCGAGCCGAGTGGGTGCGAAACAATTCAGCACGAATGCGGAGGGAGCCCGAGGTCCCTCGATGAGTCGATCGTGTTTATCTCACAGGTTAAGAGATGGCCCTAAGGATGCGGGATGGCGAAGGTGGCGGCAATGCCATCTCAGCACAGTGAGCACACACATCTGAACTGGCTAGGTTCAGTAGAGTACAGGAACCAAGTAGCAAGAAGTCATTCCTTTTTCTTCTTGTTGCAACTTGCAGGCTGCGGCTGGTCCTGATTCCGATCTCGACCACAGCATCGGGACGTGCTGGATCGAACGGTACGGCAGCACGCTCCCCTGATCCTCGCGCGGTGCATCCAGGTTGCTCCCGGCGATGGAGTCCGTCCCCTCTTGCCTGTTCCAGACTTCCAGTGCAGCAGAGCCCTGGGTAGATCATTACTGGCTGTTGTAATCTGCACTTGCAGGCCGAGATCCCGTGGCGATAAAGGGGTTTGTACTCTGTACTCCATGCAAGCTCTAAGTAGACGCCATTGGTCCACAGCTTTGGCAAATAACCTTGCGTGCTGTAACTATCATGATATCTGCTTGTAGGATGATTTCTGGGCATCACGCACCGCCACAGGTGAATCTCTCGACGCCGGACGGAGATCATCTCACACAAGGGGGAAACGGTGGGGGATCGTCAGGCAGAAACAGAGGTTGATAACTCAGGCCCCTGCAATGCCCAGAAGATGGCGGCAGACCAGTCACATTTCGAGGGGTATTGTGGCTTCAATGCAGGGACATGTCTCTCAGCCCCAATCAGCCACCTTCCTTCCCTATCCTCTCTTCTGCTGGTACGGGCTGGGGAGACCGAAAACCCCCGAGTCCACTCTTGCATCGCAAGAGAACAGGGGGTGGAGGTTCATCCTGAGTCTTGATGAGTCAGGGCCAGCTCGTCGCTGAAGGGAACCATGACACAAAGTCTGGAGATTCAGGGGGGGTCTCGTCAGATGTGGCGCGGGGATTGCGAGGATCTCCGGGACTCGAATTGTGCAACGTCAATCTGAGGATCTCCAAAAGTGTTCGAAGCCCAGGTTCCAAGACCAGCGTGCGCCTGAGATACGATCTGAGGTGGAGAGTGATGGAGCAGCAGGCGTGGGAAAAAGTACAACTATGGCATGTGGCTGCCGTCACACGTCGATCAGCGAGAAACCAGTAAGGCCGGGGAATATTCTGTCTTCAAGTTGACGGGGGTCTTGTGCCTGTGCTTCTCTTTGTTGGTGTTTTTGTTTTCGCCGACGGATGTGGTTACCGGAGTATAATACGGAGAAGGACCATAGACTTCGAGTAATATAGAGTTTGGTACAGTATATCAGCACGATACACTGGAGTAGAATATACGGAGATGACCGCCAGGTATATTTGAATAGCTCTGTATTTTTCCGAAGAGATTTGAGATTTCTCGTTCCGGCACAACGGTTCACGCCAGATCCAATCAATAGTCAGATGGGGCTTTGGGGTATCCGTGCGAGCGTTGCAGATCTCTCCAAGTTGAAGCATTGTTCAAGATCCAATTCGAGTATAGTACAGAGCACACTCATGTGGTTACCTGCTGTATGGCGGGTCAAATACGGAGAATAGTGAATACAGTAGGAGGGATTCCAAAAGGAGGGAGAGCACACTAAATGCCTAAAGGAGGCTTGACCAAGTCGAGTTAGTGCCAAATTAGACTGTCACTGTCGATCATTTATGCTTGGCTTTGTTCTGCCCTTTCTCGATATGGTATGATGTACCCATTCGAACGTGACTGATTACTGACTGATTCGAGTCCAGTCTATATGATATCGTGGGAATTACGGAGATGACGGAGATCATAGTCGGCCCCATTCCCGGTCCCATGCACGCCATAACAACCTGAACCATCCTATCTCGGACTGGCGTACCCATACTGGTCCCATAGTCGATACTAGTACCTAGTACCTACTACCTAGTACCTACAGCTACGTGCTTCACATGGGGAAGCTCATGAACATGTGGACAGGGCGAAGAACTCGAGCTTCTCGGGAGATTCTCGGCTTGGCTGAAACCAATAGTCGGAAGCTTACTATCGACGCCTGATGCAGTAGTTCCCACGACCTCTTTTCTTGGCTCTTGGTTCTCGCCATGTGCGCAGTGGATTCGGTGGAGACTTCGTAGTTGCCGAGCCAGACACCCACGATATGACCAGAGTCAGGAAGACAGACACCCGTGATTGGCAGCTTTGATAAGCGCCCTGCTGCACGTGTAGCCTTCAAGTTCATCACAAACAGTGGCGACGATGGTGATGGAATCGGCTTAGGATGATCACCGCATCCTAGCCAGCTGCGGCATTACTTTCCCTACCAGACCGCACGTCCACAAGGTCCTCAGACCCATGATCGACCGGACAGGAGAACAAGGTTTGTCGGGTGCAGAAGCACGCCACGTTATTGTGCGATTGACGTGAGCGGAGTCTCAACTGCCCTAGTCGGGAAAATGTAGATCCCATGCTCTGCCAAGTTGTAAACCTACTGTAGTTCACGCAGAAGTTCGCCGTGGTTCGCGCGGAGAACATGTTGTTGTATGATACCAAAGTTTCTAAAATCCACACTACGGACTCATGGAGCGCCATTCTCGCCCGTCTCATTGCCGATGGACCTCGTTTCATCATGACGCTCTTCTCCGGCGAAAGAAGGCAAACAGGCGAGCTCACGAACTCACTGCAGTGGCTGCACTCCACTAGCAGATCGCCGGGGTCACCTCTCACTGGCTCGAGTGAAGGATCGCCCGCAAATCATGGAGCGTTGGATTTCCTTGCAAGTTGCTACAGTACAGTCGATTCCGATCTTGTGCGAACAGGGCAAGCTGCTTCGTCGATCACAGCGCGAAGTGGGATGGAAGGAGGGTTGCGCCAGGCCTTGGGGCCTGGCAAAGAATGAGAATGAGGCCTCTTCCGGTGGTCCGGAAGATTACCTCTGATCAGGCTGAATATGATCATTATCGTGGCTTTGGCGATAGCTAGTTCTACAGAGACTTCTCGAGGTAATTTGCGGATGAGGAGTTGCGAATTAGGGCTGCACGACGGTATCAGAGTTTTGACATATACAATCAAGCCGAGAACCAGCAGACACCCGGACTTGGAGTTTAAGAGCAGATCATCCATGAAACGGTTTGTTGTCAATCCAATGGCTCGTTGTCTGTAGTCTATGTGCCGTCCTCGGCATGGGAGGAGCGAAGCCAACCCCGGTCACGTTTAGGAACAATTGGAGATATTCGGGTGTTTCCACTGGTTAGCCCAAGTTGGGTTCATGTAGGTGTCAAAAAAGGTCATCGGAGAAGCATCATGCAGTAGACGTCGAGGTTGGAGTATCTGCGATGCGGCAGGTTCAAGCGTTTTGGCGCTCCAACCTTCGAATGCATTGGCTATGGCTATGGCTTTGCATTGCCGTGCAGCAGACAGCTGCAGCAACTTTTGAGGCCCGATTCTCCGTCCGACCCAGCAGCAGAGCTCTAGCTGGAGCCTTGGGCACGCCAAGCTCCATACTTTCCGAGTCACCCGGAAAGCAGCTGAGAGCTTGGGCCTGCGCCTCGCCGCCTGCAGGTTGAGGATCAGGAGATCCTTGAAAGCCCAAACTGCTCCGATCCTCCGGTCTTCCGATCCTCTGGGGGAGATTTTCCGGGTCCCTAGACTCCCTACAGTACTCAGTAGTCTTGCCTAAATCGGCGAGCCAACGAGGTGGCCAGGAAATCGAGGAAAGGGGGATTCGAGGCGTAGCCTCGTGATCCGCGGTGCATGGAGCCTCTCTGGCCAGGGCGTTTAGCGCCGCGACCAGAACCAACCAGACCGTCGGGAGGGTGAGAGGGGGTATCGTCCAACAATGGCTAGAGCCTGTTCAGACTGCCAGTGAGATGATTCTGTCCGACGTCAAGGCAGACTCGAAAGTTTTGAAACTCTTACTCGGAGAAAGAAACAAAAAGCAAAGCTCGGCAGATCCTGAGTGATCGACATGATCGGTCGACTATTGATGTTTAGCTGGTCTTGGCGGGCCTACCAAGCCCGCTTTGCTAGCATCTTTTTCGGGGCGTGGGGCCCGGGGCTGGGAGCCGGCGCTGCCAAACTTGAATAGCGGCTTCACAGGGCCAGCTTCAGATCTCAATAGTCAGTGTGGACAATCTCGACATCATCAGGATCCATCTGGATGGATTCCCCTCTTCCCAAATTCTCCCCTCGTTCCCTAAGGGGCAAGGGAAATTCCCATCACGTGGGTTCATTCAAGCACTGATGGCACATAGTCATATCGTAGTAACTTGAGTACATCACAGAATCTGGTAGTACAAGTCAACCCCGGGGAGCAGATCTCGATCACCCGACCCAACAGGCTGGTCCGGGACGAGGAGATATCTCGAAACACGAGCAAAGCCTGCCTTGCCAAGCGGGCTTTTGAGGATGCGCCCTATCTTCATGCAAGTGTGCACAGCATCACAGTCGCTGTATGTTTCGATCGGTTGACACTGCTGTATATTCCGTGCTATAATGTTTCCATCATCGTTGCTCAGGTCGATGATCGTGCTATACTGGTTTTCTAAGCCTGGTGTCCTCGAGGCTCCAGTGCATTGCTGGGGATGATTTCATGTGCAGCACCCCTGTGGTCGTTCTTGGCACCATGATGAGCCACTTTGGTGATCAGACATGACGCTAATGCAGGAACTTTCCAGCAGGCGGCTGGTTCGGCCTCGAGCGGACTGGGTAATTTGGATACTGGGCTCAACTTACCAGATACCGAATTTACCGCAAGTTGTCTTGACGATCTTGCAGCATTCAAGAATCAAGCCTTTCTTGAGCCTTTCTCCAGGCCAGGGTACGGAGTATGATTCTCAAACGCCATAAACGTATGGATTACATCCTACCGTCTAGTGTCTACAGTACAGCAGCCATAACTTAGTTATAAGGCGTGCTGACTCGTGACGACCCACGGGACGCTACCCGTTCGATGTGATCAACCTCCCACGTAACCATGGATCGCTTGTGTACTTCTGAACCTTGTGCCTGACTAAAAGTAAACCGAAGTCACGGGCGTTCTGCTCAGCCTATCTGATCAACGCCAAGCCCCTTTCCAGTGGGGGAGGACAAGTTCATGCTCTTCACAAGCCAGACTGGAACCTTTTCTTGAGCCAAACAGTTAATTCAGGTTGCCGACAAACTATTTGATCGGGTACGGGGTGCAATTCTGCAAGATACGAGATTCTCCTGATAAAATACCGCTGCCTGCAAAGTGCAAAATACTGCAATACCGAGTTCAGAACTTCAGGCTGGGCACCGCATCAGAGTGGAGCCTGGCTCTCAAACAGCGGTTGATCAGACCCTCTTTGCTGATTGGTGCCAGCGATCCCAATTGGATCTCTCCATTTTTGCTTAGGGCTCGCCGATAGACCCCGATTCTCGGGGAGGAGAACAAAGTCCATATTTCATGGAAAAGTATCTGTCATGGACTCATGGCGGTTATCGAGATGCTGCCACAATCTACGACAAGATTGTCTCCCCTAATTGGGATGCTGGTCATTGTCAGGGATCCCCTAGCTACATCGAGTACAATGTTGAGGCCTACACTACTGGAAACCCGTGTCCTTAGCACCTATGCACACGTTCTCACCAGGTCTGTTCGAGGGCCCAGTCTAGATCGGAATTCCATTCTGAACCCGATGCGAGGTGTGTGTGACCTTTCGCAGCCTGCAGCATTGGCAAGCAGTCGCAGAGCACCCAGCAGCGCCGGCAGGTCCAGCAGGTCCGCAAGGCCGCCACCCCCTAGAAACCGCGCGGGTGGTAGTTGTTCTTTTCAGTATTTTCGCTTTTTCAGCCCGGGCCCTTCACGAGGAAAATGGGGGGGGAAGGGCGAGGGCGAGTGAGAGTTGCGTCTGTCTGTTCTGGTATTACTGAAATCTCGTACCGCCTGCTGGTGGGACCGGACATCGTGATTGCTGGTTGGCGACGATCCTTGCCCTTGTGCCGTGTCAAATGCTCGAGCGCCGGCTTAAGCCTCCGTCAATACCGGCACCTGGCGTTCGTAGAACACAAATGAATCTGACCTGGACTGGACGAAGACAAATTGTGTAGATGCAAGAAAGAGGAGCGCCAACATGATTTCTGGGCATCCTGGGAATTGGATAGCTGTCTATGAGTGTAATATCTATCATATTAGCAGCTGCGAGCGATTGGGTATCGAGGTAGTTTCCCGACGTGGATAAATGAAAATACGGGTCACAGATCGTACCAGATCGGTACCACAGCTCCCCCGGTCTTGACGTACCGCCCCTTACAAGTTACCACACGCCAATGCTCCGGACTCTTGTTCGACCCTCACCAGTCACCACGACTCTCTGCCCCCGATCGCAGGCTCCATGATCCATCGCTCTCCGCAGCGCTTCTCTCCTCCTCTCCCTCTTCTCCTCCTCCTCCTCCTCCTCCTCTTCATCACCTCTCCTTCCCCACTAACTACTACTTTCCTTAATCCACACATACATTCTTTTCCTTCCTTTTTTTTTTTCTGATTTGCTGCTTTAGGCCTGTTCCCATTCAGGCCTCCGTCTCTCCTTAATCAACCTTGTATACCCTCACTTGGCTCGTTTCTTTTTCTACTCACGTCCACCCACACTCCTTCGATCCTTCCAAGCTCGCCACTTATCACACATCGCACTGTCTATGATATAGCCTCCCGCGCTTGTACCTGCACCTCCCTCTTCTTGCAGCGACCCTCGTTCCTTTAGAACTCCCTGTTCGCCCTCTCCGTTTCACTCCGTTTCCTTCCTATCCCACCATCTCATACAACGTCTACCCTCCTCTCCCGCTGTCTGTCGATCTCTCCTCTACAGCCATGAGCTACATCCATCCCTCATGGAGCTACCACGCCCAGTCGGGTCTACCAATGGAACACGCCATGGCCTACGACCCGAACATGGTGCCGCACCCAATGATGCACCATCACGCCATTGACGGCTACCTCTACCCCCATCCGCATATGGAGATGCTCGACTACTACCACCAACCCATCATGGACTATGATGAATACACAGAGAACCTTTCACGCCCTCGCTTGACCAAGGAGCAGGTCGAGACCTTGGAAGCTCAGTTCCAAGCTCACCCAAAACCCAGCAGCAATGTCAAGCGGCAATTGGCGGCCCAGACCAACCTGAGCTTGCCTCGAGTTGCAGTATGTCTTGATCCCAATTCACAACCCCGGTGGTCACGCTGAAGGCAACACTGGTACTAACTTCGATCGGCTTAGAACTGGTTCCAAAATCGCCGCGCCAAAGCCAAACAACAAAAACGCCAGGAGGAGTTTGAGAAGATGCAGAAAGCCAAGACGGAAGCTGAGGAGGCTGCACGACAGAAGTCCGAGACTATCGATCAACTTTCCGAGTCGCGCGAGGCATCCACTGCCAAGGAGGAACGCGAGCAGTCCACAACCCCTAAGCCGGAGACCACCGCCGCGTCCACCGCCGCCACTTCCACGACAGAGAAATGCAAGGAAGAGAGCAAGTCAAAGAAGCACCAGAAGACGAAGAGCGAATCAGCTCGTGAAGCAACCTTTGCATCCCTGCAGCGGGCGTTGAACGCAGCGTGCGCTGCCCGAGACCGTTTCACAGGCCGACGAGGCAGCAAGCACGAATCTACACAAGAGGAGGAGCCTGTTTCTCCGACATCCATGGCGCCACCCCGTACTGCTCCCAAGTCACAAGAAGGCAAAGTTCAAACAGCTTTCGGTGCTAATTACTCGGATTGGCAAAACAACGAAGAGTCCACGTCATGGGCATCATCGCATCCTCAAGCCGACACTAACACATGCCACACGATTCCCGAGCTACCTAGCTCCTCGCAGCCCGTGTCTCAAAACTTGGATGCCTTCGCTGGCGCTCAGTACCCTACCCAGAATGAGGAATGGCCGGAACACTCGAAGACTCAGCTTTCTCGACATGGCAGCCTTGACTACACCAATATGCAGTACCCGATGGCCCTGCAGACCCCAGATATCTCTGTCACTCGACGTGAGTCATCTGGTGCGCTCACTGCCCTGGATGGCATCGGGATTCACACTGGTGACTCTGGGATGCCGCAATCCTTGGGCCGCGTCGGAGGAGCATCATGGAAGGAGGCTGGAAAGGAGCTTGATCTTGCCGCGCGGCGCAAACGTCCTCGTCCTGCCGCCATTGGCACCTCCAACACCCGCTCCCTGGCTGCCTCCACTTCCGTGTCTTCTCTTTCCCCCACAAGCCGCGTTCCAAGCTCTGCCGGTGCCAGTAATGCGATGAGGCATTCCAAGTCAGCTCAGTGCCTGAGCACTCGGTACGCTGGTGTCCGAAAGGCTTCGGCTGCCCAGCGCTCTCCTCTGAACCTGACTTTTGCCGAATCTGGGTCCATGAAGGCCAGCAAGGCCGAAATGCTGCGCCCGTCCGTCTCCTCGTCAAGCCTGGCCCCGCCGACTCCGTTGACGCCCCAGAACTTCCAGCACTTCCTGCCCGCGTCACCGACAGACAGCAACTACTGCTTGTCTGCGCACTCTACAACTCAATTCTTCCCTCCATCTCAGCCGATGCAAGTAAACATCGCGTCGCCACCTGCTACACCACTGGATATCTACTCCCCCTTCCCGTACCAGCATGTCGCCCCACCCATGTCAGCCCCGGCGCAGGTTTCTACATTTCCCGAGTATGTGAGCTGTGACCCGGTTCCCTTGACCGCTCGGAGTTGGGCAGACACTGGCTCTATTTCTTCGCCCGACTTCCACCATGGTCTCCAGGTGCCTCATTCGAGCACTGTCTCGCCGATGGGCTTTGAGGCAGCGGTCGACCACTCTGGAAACGCCTATGGGATGGAGCCTGTGTCCGGCTCCCCATCTTTGATTTACTCAGTGGAAGATGCGGACCTACAGGGCACGACGGATGCCGGTGAACGGAAGCAAGCTCAGTTTATGATGCACGAGTACGAGCAGCACGACCCTCACTTTGCAGCCCATCACATGGGACCCAAGGCGAAGGCCTATACGTTTGCGAACAATACGACCTCGGGTCAGTACCCTTCTTGAGGGGAATCGACTCCCTTGGCAACCTTCCTGTTCAAATTAGGATCGGTCAGCTATGAATGAGAAACACGCCGCGATAACTATGCTTCTGTTGGTCTGGAAACGAACCGCTACGCACTTTCGCGCCTCACGCGCGACTTGATTTTGCTCTTGATTTGTTTCCGCTTTGGGTCTCCACTTGATTTTTCCACCTACGGGAGGCCCCTAACCCCCTGTTCATCTCCGAACCCGCCTGCGCGCGAGAGCGCAGTCTCTGTTGAAACCTATCTTCTACATACTTCTTTTCTTCTATTGTCCCTCTATTATTTGGTGTTGTCCCCCTGGATTTCTACATACTTGGAGCATCGTATGCATTGTTGTTTTTTTTGGTTTGGGATGTTCTATTTGGGTGTGTGATACGACTTTATTAATTCGTCCGAGCCCTCGATGCTCGAGACCTTTTTATCTTCTTGTGGCCTACTTGATTAACCTTGTCTTCTTTTCCTCGTTCATTCTTCCACCACCTATTGTTCTTTTGGGGAATGGGCCCAGCTCCCTTTTTTTTGGAAGGGGTTTTGGATTTGCATATTTGGCAGCAACTGGCTATCTGATACATACTGACATGTACCTGTCTCTATACTACTCACTCTTTGTTCTCTGTCCAAACCTTGGCGACTTCCGGTCTCTTGTCACATAAATCCAAAACTCGGTTGAGGGTCCGCACGGATTCATTTCGTAAGATGTTCTCTCGCGAGTACTGTGCTTTCTTTGCGTGTCATTTCCGAGCTCCCCTGCGCGTTCACACGCTGGAACTTCTCGAAGGCTGCTTTGCCGACGCACGACGTCTCCCGGTGCTCGCGATTGGCCGCGCAAAGTAGAAAGTCGACGCAATCGAGTCTTCAAACAGCGACTCATTCGGCGTGGCTTCCTAATTAGGCGTTAGCGAGCATTGTTGACTATATGGTTACAATTCCAACTTACTAGTTGAGTTTGTAGTTAGCGGACAGCCCGTTCGTACCGAACTTTTGCCAGCCTCCGCCACGTGCGCTACTCCGTTGGCCGTCACTCTTCCGCTTCCCTTTGGCGATCGGTCCAATTCGGTAGGTAAGGTATATAAAGCTATGGCTCTGGCGATCTTCTCACATCTTCAGTCGCTGCCCACTTGCCCGACAATCTTCAGTATCGTGCAACTGCAGCGATTCGCACCATGAAGCTTCCCGCTCTGAGCCTGGCCCTGCTGGGTCTTGTCGCGTCGGTCCAGGCCGCCTCGTCCTCGTCAATCAAGTACTCCACCGTGACGGGGTATTTCCTGCAGGATGAGACCGCCACTGACCCGTCGACCTTTGACTACGTAAGTGATCGGACCGGGAGGCTGTACCTCAAATTCAACTTTAATGATCCGACCGTCCCATTGACTGTGGTGTATAGACTGCTGTCAACTTTGGCCTCATCGACCGCACCTACCCTGCCGACCAGTTGCTCAAGCACCAGGGCAAGGACCTCACTCAGTGGGAGCGCTTCTACCACCAGGTCCAGAAGCTGAACACGGAGTCTGGCAAGGATGTCGAGTACAAGGTGCTCTTCCTCGGCCGCCACGGTGAGGGTTACCACAACGCTGCCGAGTCCTACTTTGGCACTCCAGCCTGGAACGTAAGTCCAACCCCCCGCATCTTGCCATCTCTCCCTCTCTCGCCGACTCGCTAACAATGACCTACTCCAACTCCAGTGCTACTGGGCCGAACTCGACGGCAACGGTACCTCAACCTGGCACGATGCTGCCCTGACCCCCAACGGCGTCAATCAAGCCCTCGTCGCACACGACTTCTGGCAAAGGGAGATCGACGAGCAGCACATCCACACCCCAGACAATTACTACGTCTCCCCGCTGCTCCGCGCCCTCCAAACCGCCAACTACACCTTCGCCGGCCTAAACCTACCCCGCAAGTCCGCCGCCTTCAAGCCCGAGGTCAAGGAGCTCTTCCGCGAGGGCATCAGCATCCACACCTGCGACCACCGCCGCAGCAAGTCCTTTATCAAGCAGCAGTTCCCGGGCTGGCGCATCGAGAAGGGCTTCGCCGAGGACGACCAGCTGTGGAACGGCGTCACCGCCGAGACCGACAGTGCCCAGGACGTTCGTAGTGCGACCGCGCTGGGCGACGTGTTCTTCGCGGGTAGCACCAAGGAGGAGGCCTTTGTGAGCGTGACTGCCCACTCTGGCGAGATTGCGTCTATCTTGCGTGTCGTTGGCCACCGCTCGTTCAGTCTAAAGACTGGCGCTGTTATTCCAGTGCTTGTTAAGGCGCAGAAGGTGCAGGCGTGCACCACTTCTACTACCGCTGTCTCGTGGACTGTTAGCCCGCATTGCACGGTGCCGCCGGTGACCAGTGTTACGGCTTGTGTGTGCCCGTCCAGTGCGGCGCCGGTTACCACGCCTTTGGTGACGGATGTTTAGATTAGGTTTGCAGGTTTGAATATGGAGCCTCCTATATCTGGGGCTGGTTCCTGAATGATAACTTTTTTCATTCTGATTTTTTCGTGTACATGTATGGTATGTCCTAACTACCCACAGAGGTCTTTAAATTCAACTCAGTTGATCGGGCACTCCCTTCTGGTAGTTTACAGCCCAGCTCGACTTCGACACTTGTGTATGACTGAGTGGCCAAGACGGTGCATGATCATGGCATAGTTCCAAAGTGTAGTTCGCCACAACACATATGCACCCCGAGTGTCTCATGCACTGCGATATCCGTGCAAGATGCATGAAGGTTCCCAGGAAAAGGTGCTGATTCACTTGGATCGACGCTGGATATTCCACCTATATGGCAATAACAGTGCATTCCAGACCTAGGGCCTTCGAAGTTCAATGGACACGGCTGGCTGAGAGAGTCTCTGCTAAGCAAGCTTGTCAATCACCCATTCGATGTACACTTTGCAGACTGGCTGGGTTGCCTCCTTTGCCTCGAGTGAGGTCGAAGAGGCTATGAGGAGCAGAGGAGCTTCTCGCGACCGCGGGACCTATGCGATGACCTAAGGTGGATATGAGGCTCCTCATTGGTAAGAGCCAGTCAACATCCAATCTACACAGACAAGGCAGGCTTCGAGATGTAAACATTTACGCGCTCCAGATACCTAGACCCTGGGTGATGGAGATTACCCTGCCAGGTGACCACGGAAGGATCCGGCCCCATCGCTTTCTGTCTCCCTCCCTCCCTCCTTTATTTCTTACTTCTGCTAAGTAGTAAGATCCTGATTAAGCTCACTCTACGGCTTTCCTCTCGCTCCTGGGCCCTGATTCCTCTGCGTAGGCGATTCGCGCCTCCTTCCTAATTTGGGTGGCTGCTTTCGCCTTCTGTATAAACCTATCTGCTCTGATCTCTTCCCTTCTCTTCTCTCCATACCTGGTAATCTGAATCTTTCCATTGGGTCCCTTTCTCTCAAGAACCACATCAACCCTTTCCAGCCCTCTGGGAAAACATTTCTTCTCACACAATTCAATCGAAATCCTACTTTAGCAAGTGTGTCGACACTACAGTGGCAGAGTCCAACGGTGGAGTACCTTACCGCCAGCTATGCAAATATATGTCGCCGCTAACCTAAAACCGAAGTCCTCCATCTGTTTCTTGGTTATTACCCCTCAAAATTCGAGAGCCCGAAAGGTTAGGTATAGATGAATAAAGAAAGGACTATAAAAAATCAATACGCACAAATTTTCCAACTTGATAAAGGAGAAACTTATTTTTCTCGCGACCGAGATGGTAGTCTCGAATTGTGGTTTTGAGAACAAAAAGGTAAGTCACTCGTCCCCGGGAAGGCTCGAACTTCCAACCTCCTGATTAACAGTCAGACGCGCTAGCCGATTGCGCCACGGAGACAATTGCTTGTTACTGGCTACCAGTTAATGTTATATGAAGGAATTAGCCCACGAGGCTGGTTTGTCGCGATAGAAATTGGCCTTGGAATAGCCGCCTCGTCACATTAGGGGCGTAAGTTATCCAACAATGGTCCATACAGCTACACGGTAAGTAGCTATTAGCTTTGAAGTACTGGATACCGATTCGTTTCTATGACAGAATCAAACCACTTGATCCGAAGATAGATTGTCTACGTGGTACTTTACTACATCTGCCTTTCGTGATTCTACTAAGTTCTTCTCAGAGGTGCAGCTGCCCATGTTGCTACATACTCAGGGCTGCAGGCTACGTCATGGATGGTTGTAACTAGTTATTCTTTTTTTGGTGGTCATCATTCCAGCACCTACGACTGGTAGGGACGACCGGGGCGAAAATGACGTACATGGAGATCCTCTTCCCCTGCCCCAATTGCCCGGTTTAGCTCCAGGCCATGGATGCACGTGCTTATTGTCCTCAGTAGATCGGTGGATCATGGATTGTAGATCTAATGAGAATTGAATCCAATTTTGTGGTCCTCGGTTGAGAATCGAAACAAAGACGCGGTTTCCCGCATTTAGAGATCATGAGTCATGACTGCTAGCTGCTGCGTTTGCTTGAAATCGCCTTCATAGCTTCCGTGAATGACTATACTGGCGATAACAATATGAGTGAACGCGCTGATAGGACCTATCTTGCATGTCTTCAGCCACCGACATAGTCTCGTGCAGTAAGTCGGATATGGCGAACGCCAACCCCCATGTGACACAGTGATACCGTGTTTCGTTGACGCACGAAGAAGGCGGAAAGTTGGTTTCGGTCTATGGGAGCCGACAGCAACCAAGTTTCGGGTAGGCGCGCTCCAGCCACTGCGTCACCGCGGAGCCTCCCGAGGGCCGAAAGCAGTTTCCCCACGAAGCACTGGTGCTAACTTGCTAACCTACTCCAGACATGCTATCAACAGATTTCATTGACTTTGAGCATTTATTGTATGTCAAAATAATCATGTAGATTAAAGTGCCAACCAATCTATGCTATCTCTTCTATCGAACAAGTCAAGAAAGATATTGTTTCGAAAGCTTGTTTCTCGCTGCCAATGTACCTGAGATTGAACTAGTGATCCCCGCGAGAACGAAGGCCGGGGCTTGGCAGTTGCAAGAACCTTGATTGTCCTGAACTGAAAGAACCTTACTCTGGAACCTTTCTCCACTGACACCAGGTCCACCCTCGCCACTGAGGGTCTAGAAGGCAATGACGTACTCTATCTCAGGGCCTCCAAGGCCATCACATCGAGGATAAATAGCCCATGGATCGCCCGCCTTAATTCACATCTTCATCAACAAACACATCTCTCAAACTATCAAACAAACTCTTCTTTCTACACACTTTTGCCAACTTTACCTTCACAATGGAGACCATCAAGGTATGTGATCAGAAAACACTCTTTGCTCCCCTCGTACCGACGACTGACACACCTACTCATACAGAACGCCGCCAACTACGTCGCCGAGACCGTCCAGGGTGCCGGTGCCGAGGCCTCCAAGACCGCCAACAAGGAGGTCGCCAAGGACTCCAACGCCAGCATTGGCACTCGCGCCAACGCCGCCGTTGACGCCCTCGGTGACAAGAAGGATGAGCACGTCCACAACACCAAGGCTGATGTCCACAAGGGTAAGCAACACAGTCCCAGAAAGAAATTTTGAAAGAAATGAATGTACTGATGACAAGTACAGAGGCTGCTAAGCACTAAATCAATCAATGAATGAAATGGCGTATGACGAAGACAGTGGACTGGAAGCGGCGCTTCAGGGCGGCTACTTCCCTAGAGCCGCATACACATTATGTCGCTTTCCTTACGAATACCCCATAAGATATGACTGGGATCTCGGGCGTTTTATATAGTAAATACATATATTTCACTTGAAGCGGTGTTCCCCTTCGTACGTCAATCTGTAAAGTAGACCATTCATTATGGGGCTTCTCTGATCAAATTGGAAGCGATATACACATTACACCATTCTTTAAAGGTGTCTGGAGGTAGATCAAGGCTGATTAAGCTCTTCTTCTTGCGCTACCTTACCATAATAACAATTCTTGGCATCTTCTAAAACATTCTGTCATGCACAGGGGCCTTCCAAGTGGACATACTCTCTACCGGGCACTCCGCAAATTCTCAGAGACTCCAAGGCACACTATGAATGGCATAGCTATCGAAGAACAGAAGATCCAATTACACTTCCATATCCATACAGTGAGAAGGCTTCAAAGGGTCCTCATACTTTCCCTCTGTGAAGTGCAACTTCACAGGTCATTTACAGATACCTTATGATGCTATCCAGGGCTGTCCTACGGAAACTAAATTCATCAATGTCTGAGGATGCCCATGATGACCTATATCCACCAGGCATCAGAATATCAAATGATACAAGTCCAGCCATATTAATCTCGTCAGATGATCTCAAATTGTCTGGCTTATATACGAGGTTATAACCTGCAGGAATTTAGTGAACGAGTCTTACAAAACTTATTGCCAAGGTTGCAGGTAAACTTTGGGCTCATTTCCTATCATTTAGCTGGCCCGCGCCCATCGGAATAGGTGTCCTACCCTCAATTCCCGACCAGCTTTATTCCCGATCAGCAAGCCGAACCAAGGTCAGCAAGTAAAAGTAAGACCGGACAAATATCGGAAAGCCAGTAGACCACAAGGCTGTAGTTAAATGCAAGATTTCACATCAGGAGCCTTCGTCAGCACTAGTCTTGATCATCTAACAAGGCGCCGTGTATTCGATGGCCGATTGAACTCTTCAACGTTCGTGCTAAAGCTATAAGACAGCTTGTTCTCAGGCTTGTACGGTAAGTTATTTGCAGGGGTTGGTGTTTTTGGAGGCAGTATTTGCTGTAAAATCCTGGCGGCGTCAATTGGACCAGTGTAATTATAGGTATGCACCAAGTCAGCATCAGGTAGCCTCGACCAGCCGACCAGTCAGCACTAGTCGTGGCTGTCTGGGGAATTTAAGCTGGCAGCAGATATCTAGAGTTTGATCCTTCTCTCGCCATGAGACCTGTTCTCGTTGTTCGGTGAGTCAAATTCCTCATCTGAGAGCCCGATCCTGGGTTGAGGCCATCACACTTATCCTTGACGCCCGATAATCAGCTGCAGTCAGCGGCGATTTTGCCGTTTGGGAACCCGAACTAGCGGCCTTCCATTAGGATGCGGATAATTGGAATTCTTCGAGTAAGATCATTCTTACCAATTGTCCAAGCGAGGGCACAACCAACTCGATGCACGATGAGACACATGAAGTGTGATCATGGTAGGTCTGAGCACATTAGCTGCCCGTCAGCTCAGATTCCGAGTTCTGATGCGATCAATTATGGTTACTATTTCACTATGTTTGGATGAGACACTGATGATCTGTCCTGTCTGCCGGACCCCTTGATCTTAGAATGCACGTAATGCTATCAGATAATTTTCCTAATTCCCTTCTCGACAACCCGAATGCAACTTGTTAATACCGCAGATTTTAGTTTCTACCTTAGATAATGGACGCTTCAAGGCTGCTTTGTGACCATTGAAGATATGTCTGTCTTCCGAGCAGTAGAATCCACCTTAGGCAAAACTTGGACTCGCATAACGCAAATTGAACTATGTATGGATCGAACATTTTCTGGTACAAGGAGCTAGATTTTCAACTCGCCTTTTCAAGAGGAATCATCCCATCTCATATCCGGCCTATATAACGTCACGCTACCTCATGTGATTATCTTGAAAGCATAGGTAATCTCTCGGTGAGGTGAGCTGAAGAATAAATTAGAATCCCAAACAGTGCCAGACCAGCCGTAAGTTTCAGCCCCAGGCATCGAATCCTCTTGACTCGTTGGTCTTGGATAGTTTCGCCCCGTTCGAAGGTCGCCTTTGTCTTTGGCATCTTGGCCTTGTTTTGTGCAGTATACGGCGGATATCTGAACGCCAGCAGACGATCAAACCACTTTGGTGGACTCATGATTGTCCTCAGATGTGAAAAGGTTTTGAATCCGTAGGGACCATGATAGTAGCCATGTCCGCTTCCTCCAACACCTCCGAATGGGGCACCTGGAAAGCCCGCATGAAGAATGACATCGTTGATAGTCACTCCACCTGAGTTGGTGTTGTCAAGTACTTTGTTTTGTCGTCAGTAGGTCTATATGACAAACAAAGCGGCCAGGGAGCAAAACTCACTCTCTTGAATTTCTGACTTATTCGAACTGAATATGTAGAGGGCCAGTGGATGGTCATTTCTACTCAGCAAATCAGAGTGATGTTCCAGAACAGGAGCAGTAGCGAACTCACCGATTAATTTCATAGCACGCCTGGCGAACTTCTGATTTTAGGACAGGACAGATGGGGCCGAAGATTTCCTCTGCGAGTAGCGAGTCTAGCAATGCTCGTTGGTATTTTTCCTTGACACTGCAATCAACCCAAAGATAACATACCCTCCATATCAAGGTCTGTCACCACGGTTGGCTCCATCCGACAAAGTTCGTCCTTTACGATCCCGCCGCAGACAATCTTTCCATCTGTCTGCTGCAAAAGGCCAGTAAGGCGATCCAAATGTCGCTGATTGACGATGGCTGTGGTAATTTTCCGCTTCCCATGTAAGAATCGACCGCTCCAGTATTGCAACTTCTCTACAAACTCATCGTGTACCGTGGGATCAACAAACACATGATTGACTGACAGACATATTTGACCGGCATTGAGGAATTTGGCATAGGCAATGGCCTTGGCCGCACGCTCAAGATCTGCCGATTTTCCAATGATAGCCGGACATTGGCCACCAAGCTCCAAGGTCACAGGGGTCAAGTGGTTTGCCGCAGCTGCACTGACATGTCGACCGACGCTCGCGGAACCGGTGAAGAAGATGTGGTTGAAGGGAAGTTCAAGTAGCTTCGTGGTTTCGTCAACGCCGCCGCAAACCACTCTGATTGCAGTTGGATCGAGGTATCGAGTGACAAGGTCCCGGAGAAGATTTTGACAGGCCGTTGTCAGTTCCGACGGTTTGATGATCGCACAGCAGCCCGCTGTGATGGCGGCGATGAGAGGCTGCAGCACAAGTAGAACCGGAAAGTTCCATGCGCCGATGATGAGAACGACGCCGAGGGGCTCCTTCCGGATTCGAGCCACACCCAGTCCTCGTGCTAGAAAACTGTCGCCCAATGGCTCGTCCGCTGTCCAGGTATCGATGTTCTCTAGGTGATATAAGATGTCCTTTCGAGTGCCGGCGAGATCGGTGAGATAGGTTTCAAAGCCCGGCCGATTCAGATCACCTTGAATGACGTCTACAATGGCCTGCTCATTTTCTTCGACCAGCCACCAGAGTTGTTTGAGCTGCCATTTGCGCCAGGCCATGTCTTTTGTTCTGCCCGTTCGAAATGTGCTCACGAGGGTGGAATGGAATGTTTGGATTTCTTCGGCAGTCTCATATCTTGTGTCTTTTCCACCCATCTTGCCATGCATAAGTTGGGATAGAACCACTTTTGTGTGAGAATTTTGGTGAGGAGGGACAGAGAGGGATAAGCCGAGAGCGTGAAGATTTGCGCTCGACGACTCCGTGCAACTTTGTCCTCAATCGCCTGGAAGTATCCGGACCATGGCCAGAAGCCTGCCATCTGAACCTAACTGAAAACAAGAAACAAACGGCGGTCACCGTATTTCACGTAATGTTCTAGTCTGGTTTGTTGACCGTTCTTACCGGTTTTTACGGATTCTACCGCTCAAACAACTCCGCGGTGACGACCTGCTAAGCCCGATGAAGCTCATGCTGATGGTGAGATGGCTGATTAGAAACTTCCATCTGCATTCTTTCCCCCGCATTGCCCTGCCTACGATGATGCGCATTCCTTCGGAGACCCTTCGGCAGGCTCTGACTGGCTTCGGCTTTGACAGATACCGGAATTTGAGGCTAACGGGACGCTTGCATGCAGCTGCAGCAGCTAAACTTAGTGCTTACTTGGACGGACAGCAATGAACCGATCAAGCAATGACGAATTTGTGAAGGATTCATATCTTCGGAGAAGGTGAGGAACATGATCTTGATTCTTTCGCAGGATCAAAGCCCACTGTAATGCTGACTGCTGCAATGCAACCTTGCATGACAGATATCTCCTATCGCGGTGTAACAACGGAGACTTATGTCTCTCCTTCTAGAGCTAATTAGCTGCGCCCAACCGCTGAATCTGGACGATCTGCCAGCCTTCGACCATCTCCAATCAATTCATCTGCCACAGCTATGGAGCCATTCGTCTTGGTGGACGGAGTCCCCAACTTTCGCGATATCGGCGGTTACGCATGCCAGCGTCCTACTGTTGATGGAGATCCCAAAGGGCAGTGGTGCATTCGTCCAGGCTTTCTCTTCCGCGCAGCGCAACCATCCCAGATCACCCCCGCCGGGGTGGAGACGCTGACGAACACACTTGCTATCGAAGCCGTCTTTGACTTCCGCTCAGAGAGTGAGATTCAGCTTGTGTCCAAGCACTATCCCAACGCCTCCCTGGATATTCCAGGAACGACTCGCTATGCAGTACCGGTTTTCCAGCAGGGCGACTTCTCGCCCGTCTCACTAGCCAAAAGATATGGTGTCACTGCGGTCGATTCTACGCAGGATCAGGCTTTCAGACCGGGATTCGTCGAGGCCTACGAGGCAATTGCGCGCAACGCAGCTCAATCAGCCAGCTTCCGTGCTATCATGCAGCACATTCTGCAGGATTTGGCAGGCCCATTACTGTTTCACTGCACGGTGGGCAAGGACCGGACAGGGGTGTTTTCGGCTCTACTCCTCAAGCTGTGCGGGGTCGCTGATGAGGACATTGTTGCGGATTATGCGCTCACAACGCATGGACTGGGGAGTTGGCGGGAGCATTTGATTCAGCGGCTTTTGCAGAGGAGTGAGGCTACGACTAGGGAGCAGGCTGAGGGTATCATCAGTAGTGACCCGAGGGATATGAAGGTCTTTTTGAGCGATGTCGTCGTGGGTAAATTTGGAGGTGCGCGGAAATACTTTGTCGATCTTTGTGGGCTTCAAGAGGATGAAGTCGACCGTGTCATCGCCGCGCTTGTCGTTCCAAGTACAGTTGAAAAAAAGCTGAAGGTGTGAAGTGTGAAGTTGAGAAGGAATTTGCGGACTCGAGTTCTAGCTAGTATCTCAATGCGATATATCTCAAAAGCTCATATCTCCCGTAGTAACCCAAGACTCAAGGATCATCGCGACGCGTTGCAAACTAAAGATCATCCAAAGACATCCGAGCCAATAACTTGCGTATCTCAAGGTTCTCTCCCAGTCCCTGCTTCTCTAAATTTCCAATCATATCCGATGCTTCCAATCTGAGACCTCTGACAAAGTTTTGAATATACTCAAACGTCTTGGTAGTCTCCATGTAGGAAACTGCAAAACGCTTAAGATCCTCATCTTGAGACTTTTGCTTCAAGACGTTGATAAGTTGCCGGTTACCGGGATTTGCCCTGATGCTGTGGATGATCGGGAATGAGAATTTGCCCTCGGTCAGATCCTCACACAAGCCCTTCTTCTGCAGATAGCTTGTCGACTTCAAATTCAAGTAGTCATCGCAAATCTGGAAAATCATGCCAAATTGTTGAACAAGCGGAGTAAAATCTGCAGTAACAGTGCTACCGAGTTGTAGCAGGTCAATGGCGAGACCGAAAAGCGCACCGGTCTTGTTCGCGACCATGTCCATATACTCCTGCTCCGTGGGGCAGATGAGCGAATCGCGCCAGAAGACATCCATGCCTTGACCGCGATGCAATTGAATCAAGGCATCGATGTAGATCTCTGTTGCCCGTGGATGGTTCAGTTTCTGAATCTCTCGTAGGGCCAGGAAGTAGACGTAATTGCCAGAGTTGAAAGTTTGCGCGACGCCGAAAATACTGTGAGCTACTGGCTGACCCCGGCGAAGCACCGAGCTATCCTCGATATCATCGACGAGGAGTGATGCCGTATGTAACATGCTGATGACCCTCTCCACAATCTCCAGATGCGCGGGCGGTACCCGAAGCCAGGCGTTGAAGGCCTGTATGAATTTGGATCGCATGTTCTTCCCTGGTAGGCTTTCAAGATAGTCGAAAGGCCCGAGTAGAATTTGCTCCTGCTCTTCAGTCCATTCGTTTCTCTGACGAGGACGAGAAATATCCTCGGGATGAATTGGCGTGGGCCTCGAGCTCTGCTCATGACCATTTCCGTTCAGTTGGTGCTCAAGTTTGACAACTTCGACAATTGGCAGTGCCTCGGGCACAAGAGCAACCGGCTCGGGCCCGTTAGCTTCAATTCCACTTGCTGCCACAGCCTCCTCATCGAAACCATTTGCGTGGATTCCATTAGTCCCGTTGGCTTGTATACCATTCTCGGCATGGTGTCCGTTCACCCCGTTCGCGGTGACAGCTGGGGGCTCGCTCACTGCCTCTGCATGCAAATCGGCCGCGTTGTTCAGCGCAGCCAATGTGTAAGCCTGTGATAGCATTTCCGACTCATAAGTGACTTTCTCCACCCATAGACGCTCAGAGCCCAGTGCTGTATCTGAGGTGAGGAAAGCGCAGCCCTTTTGAACAGCCGTTCGAATTTCTTGACGCGATATGTCGGGTTGATCACATTGCACAACATATGTGAGCATGAGAACGGCGTATGCAGTTTCTTCCTTGGAGTTTCTGGTGCCCCACGAGCCATTCTGGGTTTGTTGGCGCAAGGTTGAGACTGTCATGTCCCTTAGCAACACCAAGAGCTCATCCTCAAGGACGTTTTGGAGAGAAAGTAGTTGTTTGGCCGAGCAAAGACAATGTAAGCGGGAAATGGCCTGAGCCATGAGCATCCAGGAGTATAGGGTGGACAAATTCCACTTGTCTTGAACTTTGAGACCGGGTGACTCCCGGAAATGTTTGTATAGGAATGTGGATGCCTTCTCAATCTGTGAAGCGTAGAGAGAGGAGTCCTCCACGTGAAGCAATGCCAGTAGGACATTGCAGTTGGCTGAGAAGCTGGGATCACGCTCATGGGGGTAGGTCCTGAAATGGTTGTCGGTCTCAAATGCCTTCAGCATTGCATCCGGCGACACTTGCGATCCCAGCAAGTTGAGTACGAGTAGGGCCTTGGCTGTGTCATCGGCATCGGCACAAACATGCGGGACGAATCCGAGTGTCCCTTCTTCTGCAATGAGCGCATCGTAGAGGTACGTGCGCGCCTTCTCGGTGGATGTTGAAGAGTCCGAATTGAAGTCAAACCCGGCCTTGAGGAGAGTCGAGAGTGTCCAAGTGATCTCAAAGATGGTGGAAGGGAAGGCGCTGGGCACACCTCCAGAGTTCTTTCCAGATGCATGTCGAATGACGTGGCGGAGGTATTCTTCACATTCGTCATCCCATACAGAGGCATATATCAAGACTGCGGCTGTGGACGATGGCGATGCCATGTAAGAGCCGTTGACTTTGTGATGGAGTACTCGATCAAAGTCAATTAGCCCAATAAACGCCTCCAAGGAATGCAAGGCAGTGGTCTGGATTGGCGCATAGAGGAACTCGGCCTTAAATCGGGCCAATTTCTGATCACGAATCGTAAACAGAAGATCGCGTCCAGGAAAATCAAACATAATACTCTCGTCTGCCAGGTAGCCCAGCAGCGCCGGAACAAGAATTTCGAACCCCACATGCAGGGTAGCATTTACATCCCACTCATGCAGTAGCCGTTGCAGAGCAATCGTGGCCCGCTCAATGCGCTCTGAAAGAGCGTCCTGTGAGATGGCGGTGATCTGAAGGGGCGTCGTGAAGTGTCGCTTCATTGCCAATAAGGAGGCGGCAGTGTTGAGAATGCCGTCAATCTGCGAGGCATATGTGATCCAACTGCCGTTCTCGAGTTGGTTCTGCAGGAGATACTGGAAGCACTCGGGGAACAGCCACGTCTTCTGCTCCCCCACATTCTTCTGAATCATTGACACCCATGCGGTATCATAGATTGCGGGGCTCATAAATCCCAGGCCATGAGGATCGTCCAGATGCTCGGTCAATTGATCAAGTAGCACCGTCGCTGAATGGTGCAGAAGTTTGGGATCCATCGTGTGGCAGAAAAATTGCTGAGAGATGGAATCCAGGTTCTGCTCTACTCCAATGCCCCGGCAATTACTGCTTAATCATTTATACGAGTAATTCAAAGTCGAATTTGATATGAGAGCTCCCCGCACCCTTCATGGTTCTTCACCCAACTCCAAATCGAGTAAATCATCGAATTCGCCCCCACTAGGTAATTATCTAGAATTGTTCGAAAAGCCCGACATTTGGCCGCCTCTCACCAGGCGTGGGGTTGCATTCCGACATGCTTACCAGCGAGTCGGCCATAAGCGATAAGCATTACGCCAACGGCAGTAAGACATGCCCCATCCGCCACCCATCCTGCGCTGCACGCCCCGTATCGTTTTGGTATTTTCATGGTTTACTTGTCATGAAAATGGAGAACGAGTAGGTATCTCTTCATATTGGTCAGTCAGTCTGAAGAAACCTCAATTTCCGTGTAAATGCAATAGTCCCTAGTCTTAGGGATGTTTCACATTTGCTGACAGCCGTTGCAGACATACTTCGCGATTGGACAAGAATCTATGGATGGGCGAGGTTGGCAAGGATGGCACACAGGCCTCTGACCATTTACTAGAAAGGACACCGACAAAAACTATATCTGCATCAGAGCCAGGGTCAAAGTCTCCCGTGGTTTATCCGTATTCGGTTTGGTTTGCATTTACTCGGGAGATATAGCTGCCCGAAGGTTCTGGCGAGTCTTATATTGACCGTCATTTGATTGTTGAGACATAACTCCGAGTCCACGTGGCGCCGCAGCATTGATTTCTGCTTTGTCGAGTGTTTGAGCATAATATCAAGAGCTGGTTCGAATCAGTAACACAGAGATTCCGCACGATGGCTCTCTCGTGGATATTCAGTCTATCTCTATCTCAGGCAGCCCTGCTGTTGTCAGGTGTGGTAAGTTGTCTCATCAGTGCATCTAACGATACTTTTGCTCTGACACCCCAAACAGATCCTCAGCTACATGATTTGCGTGGCGATCTATCGCATTTATTTCCATCCTCTGGCAAAATACCCGGGTCCAAAACTGGCAGCTGCCACCCGACTGTGGTGGACATGGCACCAGCTGCGCGGTAAATTTCCCCTGACTGTACACGCACTCCATCTGAAATATGGCGACATTGTACGAATTGCGCCGAGCGAACTATCCTTCACGAGTGCGGATGCCTGGAAGGAAATTTATGGATTTCGCAGCGGCCTGCCCGAGAACCGCAAAGATCCTGGGGAGAACACCGATGCTGATAAACGGCATCCAACAATCATTAATGCTGATCGCAAGACTCACGGTGACTTGCGCAAGTTACTCTCCAATGCGTTCTCGGACAAGGTGTTGAAGGGCCAAGAGCCTGTGCTACTTCACTACATTGACCTCCTCGTTACTCGGCTGCACGAGGTAGTGGAGAAGGGAGAGCCAGTCGACATTGTGAAATGGTTCAACGTGAGTACCCTAATAGGATGAAACGTGGGCCTATGGCTGACCTTGCAATAGTACGTAACTTTCGACATCATTGGCCACCTGGCATTCTACGAATCATTCGACTGTCTCAAAAACACAGAGTACCATCCGTGGATGTCCATGATATTCAACGCCATCATGTATGTGCACTATATTCGGACCTTCCAGCGTTTCATCGATATTCGGTCGATTATTCTAGCCATTCTGCCTAAACGCATTGTGGAGCGACGCAAATGGCACATCGGCCTCGTCGAAGAGAAAGTCATGCGGCGCAAGCAGCAACATCCTGACTACATCGATTTCATGAGCCATTTGATCCAGGCCGAGGAGAAGGGCAAATTGACAACGCCCGACCTAGTGGCCAATGCAAATCTCATGGTCATCGCTGGTAGTGAGACAACTGCGACAATCCTCTCGGGCACAATCTACTACCTGTGTACCCACCCACGTGTGATGCAAAAGCTTCTCGACGAGGTGCGCACTTCTTTCGAGTCGAGTGATGAAATTAATATCTCGCGGATCAGTGGATTGAAGTACATCAATGCCGTTATTGATGAGTCCTTCCGTCTCTATCCGCCAGCTGCAGGCAGCCACCCACGTATCACGCCGCCCGAGGGGGCGAAGATAATGGGTGAGTGGCTACCCGGTAACGTACGTTTGAATTCTAAATTGCTTCTTCCCACCTTAACTAAAGACGATGGCCATAGACTTCGATGGGAATGGCTCAATATGCCGTGTTTCGTTCCCCCGCCAACTTCAAGGATCCAGAGCTCTATCTTCCGGAGAGATGGCTGGATACAGAGGGGCCTTATGCAAACGACAGGCGCGAGGCCCTCCAGCCATTTTCATTTGGACCTCGAAACTGTATTGGCAGAAAGTGAGATCACCTTTTTGTGCGGCTTTGAATTAATTGGAAAAATCTATGCTAACGCAGTCCTAATCGTCTAGCCTTGCAAATATCGAGCTGAGGCTGATTTTAGCCAAAATCCTTTGGCACTTCAATTTTGAACTCCTGCCCGAGTGTCACAAATGGCCAGAGGAACAGTATATCTACACTTCATGGGAAAAAATCCCGATGAAGGTCAGAATCACCGCGCGGGAATGAGATCACTCGTCGGAAGGGGTTTGCACCTCCCCGGAGCTGTCCAACAGAGGAGATAGACATGACGGGCTGGGGATTTTACCAATGGTTAGGAGCATTGTCCTACAGTAGCACGAGATAGGCTAGCAGATTACTTCAAGACAATTAAGATGCCCTGGGTTTGTGTTCGTTGATGGCCTGATATTTCTGGAATAGTAAAAGCTGACTGACCTTCATGCAATGTGTAAAAAAGACTAAGGCTGTTTCAGTTCACCCCACCGGAGGCGTACGTGATTTTAGAATAGGAGAGTATTCGGAGATTCATTTTCCAACCGATGTAACCGAGCACACTTTCGTGCCCGTGGGGGCCATGCCTTCACAATTCTGATTCCCGATCTATGCGGGGATCAATTTCTACGGCTAGAATAGGTTAGTTGTGCGACGAAGAGGGATTCCGGTATAGATAGACGAATCTTACATGTACTGTATGGTGTAAGATACATACGTGTCACATAGTATTAATACACTACCATACTGGAAAGCTCCTCGTCGGAACAAATACAGAGAGGCATGCGCCATGGACCTTTGCGGTGACCTGCAGAGGCGCCCTTCAAAAGGGAGAGGAGCGTGGTCGAAATAATAGATCACAAGACCACTATTAACTACTTCTCCAGTGCCGACATGTCTGCAGTAGAGGTAGCACTCTTGAGTTGCGTCTCGCAGACGGCGATTCTCTGCCAGCTGTTTCCTCACTCGACAGCCGTGATAGCAGGGTGGTCGCTCATCTCTTCTCTCATTCTCCTAGCCTCTTGGAAACTCTACTTTTGGCCATTGTGGTTCAGTCCCTTGCGTAACCTACCTGAACCACCGGTGAGTCCAAGGCTATGTGAAATGATGAAGATCAAAAGTACAAGTGCTCACGAATCAAACAGGGTGGTCACCGTTTGCGCGGCCATGTGAAGCTGGTCCCGAACGAAAGGTCGGGCATGCCACTACAGGAATGGATCAATGATGTACCCAACTCGGGATTGATCCGCTATCGCATGCGTTTCAACAAAGAGGTTGTTTTTGTCACTAGTCCCAAAGGACTTTCAGAGGTCTTGGTCCAGAGGAGTTACGAATTCGCAAAGCCTGCGAAGCTCCGACTAGGTCTGGGGCGCATTCTGGGAGTTGGCTTGATTGTCGCTGAGGGTAGTGAACACAAGGTATGAGCCTCTATTTTGCCGACGAGGCTGGAAGCAGGAGAGGAGCAAGCTGACCATACCACTAGAGACAACGCAAACACTTAATGCCTGCATTCTCGCATCGACATATCAAGGACCTCTATCCCATATTTTGGGACAAGTCTGTTGCGCTATCAAGGGCTCTGGAAGAGGACATGCAGGCTGCAGGCCAATCTTCGAAGGTCTACGATGTGGCAGACTGGTTGGCAAGGGCGACACTGGACATCTTAGGTTCTGCTGGACTCGGCGAGGAGTTTGACACACTCCACAATCCGGACAACGAGATATGTTCTGCGTACCGGAATGTCTTCGAGCAAAAGCCTCCTCAAGGTGTCCTAGCCATGGGGCTGTTCTTGTTACGGGAGACACTCACGATGGCTCTCCATCTACCGCGCAATGATAGCATCGCCACAGCCACACAGACTCTGACGGGCGTAGCACGGCGGTTGATCGCCAGCAAGAGAGCCAAAATCAGCACGGAGAAGCTTGGAGGAGAAGGTCGTGATATCATCTCCGTTGCACTCGCGTCAGGCAGTTTCACTGATTCGATGCTCGAGAACCATCTCCTGACTTTCCTGGCGGCTGGACACGAAACCACGGCCACATCCATGACTTGGGCTCTTTATGCCTTATGTCTGTACCCAGAGGTTCAAAAACGACTGCGCGATGAGATTCACAGCAAAATACCGCAATTCTTAGATGCCTCTCCGACAACAACGATGACCGCCGTGGTCCTGGACAGCCTGCCTTACTTGCATGCAGTCTGCAACGAGGTTTTCCGTATATACCCTCCTGCTGGACTCACACGACGAGTAGCAGTAAAGAACACATCCATTCTGGGCCAGAACATTCCCGCGGGAACGGAGATAGTGATCTCTCCGCGTGCTCTGAATGTCTCACGAGAACTTTGGGGCGCTGATGCAGCCATCTTCAATCCTAACCGATGGCTCAAGCCGAATCAGGCCAATACTGGCGGCGGTGTGACTAACTTTTCATTCATGACTTTCCTTCATGGTGTGTACATGCACGGAATAGACCCTCCAGCTTTCTAGGACGTGCCTTATGCTTATCTCATTTTAGGTCCACGGTCGTGCATCGGGCAAGGCTTTGCTCGTGGTGAATTTGCCAGTCTACTCTCAGCACTGGTTGGAACGTTTGAGATGACTTTGGCGGAACGTTCGGATATTGTGATTGAGACAGGATTGACAACTCGGCCTAAAGGAGGGCTACACGTGCAGTTCCGTCAGGTGTGACCGGCAATCAGGGCTCAGGTAAATGGAGAGGAGTACTAGCCAACTAAAATATATAGAGGGATTTTACGCATCAAGAGTCCGTTCCATCTAGCCCCCTTTTGCTTTTTTTTCGCAACGCTATTTGCAACCTTCCTTTCCAGATATGAGAGATGAAATGACAGACTTGTTCATATAGAGAGACTAAATTTCTTCCATTGGCTGGTGGGGCGAAAGGGCCGACATGACATCCTTTCCAAGATCCTGGAATCCCACCCGCATCCAATCTGGAAGCGCCCTGGTTGGTGGCGAGATATATGCCAAGGCAGGCAACATCCGGTTCTGTGCCTGGCCACTCCAAAGGACCTCTGCGACAACCGAGCCAACGTCGGCAGGCTGTAACAATGTGACGTTGGCAGGCGTCTGGATGCCGCGGAACATCTCAGTTTTAACGGCCGAGGGAGAGACGCATGACATCCGCACCGCTGGCGCGCGGTAGACGTGGCGCAATTCAGTTTGAAGGCCTTCGTAAATGGCCAGTGCAGCAGCCTTAGTCGCGGCGTAGTCTACCACCCCAGCTGTTGCCAGATGCGCGGTTTGCGAGGCCATGATCAGGAAATGGCCATGGTTTCCTGCGACCATAGATGGAAGGAAGGTCTGCGCCGTCCAAATCAGAGCCAGGTTGTTTACCGCAAAGGTTCTTTGCATAGCCGTGTCAGATTCCAGCTTCAGGAGTTGGCTTCAAGAAGACCTTACAATTCAATGTCCCTTGGTGTGGCGTGGAGCAAGGGTTTGCCTCGACAAATTCCCGCGTTGGCCACAACGCAGGTGGGTGCCCCGAGCTTCCTGAAGACTGTTTAGCTTATGGAACTATCAGAAAAGGGAAGAAGAAAAGAGACTATACCGGCGGAGAGTCTCAGCCACCGATTTCAGCTCAGACTGGTTGGTCAAGTCGCATCGATAGTAATGGACATTTTTCGCTGGGTCAAGGCATCAGCAAACGAATTTGAAATTTGGAAATTTCGAGAATTAGCAGGTCCTTACGAGCATCATACTTCAACGGCCGGATGTCGAGTACGATTACCGTAGTCCCGCGCTCAGCCAGCTTCAAAGCCGTTGCTGCGCCGATGCCATCTGAGCCTCCCGTGACGAGCACGATCTCTTTCTTCCAGTCAAAGACAGCTTGAACACCATTGTTGAGAGCACGCTTGCTTAGATACCGGTTGATCTGGCAAGCTGCCCATAGAAATGTCAAGGGTGGAACGATCTTCCAGATGGGACCCTGTAGCCAGCAGGAATAGTTGGGAATAATGGTCTGGAAGCTGAAAGTCATGGCAAGTTCAAGTCATGTAGCCTTCTCATATGGTCAATTCCTTTGGAAACTGGGCATGGCATTCATTTAATAGAGACCAGGGATAAGAACTCGAATAGGTTGAGAGAAATTGATGGTATATTCGTTACATACAATTGGCTTAAGCAAAATTACCACCATATTCAATCGGGCGGTGCCTAAATGCTGACGCTGACCAACGCTACTAATTGTGAAGGAAAGTGGGAGACCCTGATTGGACTCACCAGCCGCCCCCTGTCAAGAACTTCGAGCACAGGGATTTGATCCTGGAGAATGAGATGACTTACTCGCTATCCATCCCGGTCCTACACTCCCAGGCAACCTTCAGATTTGCGAATAACTCCCAGTAGGACTCCAACATCGTAAACTTGGAAGTTACCGTGTTTAACAGGCTAATTTGGTTAGTTCTCGAGTGAGTATGATTTAATGGTATGTAACTGTGATACGTATGCACAAAACGGACGCTATGTATCGACTTTTATCGGCAAATCGATGGCCAGGCAGTGTAGGCTAACACGGGCCATGAGACATCGACTCGGTCGCTCCCTGCCAAACCCTCCAGTCGATGGCTGGCAATTTTAGCAACATCGAAATTTGCCAAGAAATATGGTCTTTCTGCCATCAAGATTTTGACCTCTCGTCGAGATCCTCATTTAGACGAGATTGTCATTCGAAGAGAACTCTGATGCTCATGAAAGTTCCCGCCTCCTAGAGCTCCCCTCAGGTAATGTCAACGTATTCTTCACCTCTCTCTGTGCAATCCTCGTTCTCGATTTAACCCTGTTCTGGATTTTGAACAACGTTATCAGTTTGCTCGATGCCGATCTTTCGTGGTAGCTTCCCGCTCGCCTGAAGCAGGTTCTTGTCTTTTTACTGCTGTGCTCTCATCCACATCATCATCCAAGTCATGCTCTTCATGAGAACAAGATTCCGAATGTTGTAGTGGCGCAAGTTTAAGATGCTAATACCATCAACCGCTGTTAACGCAGGACGGGATACCAGCAATGTTGAGTACATTGACTCACGCTTGTGTCCGCCGCAAACCCTAACTTCAATAGAATTTATACCCAGCTTAAATTCAGAACACAATGTTAAGTACTACGCTCTGAAACTCTCTAATACCCCAACCGTTCCGCAGAGATCATCTGTTCCAACTGCGGTGGCTGGTGACACCTCACGGTTCGTACCTACTGGTCCCCAGTCTCTCGTTGTATCATAAAGTCCAAAGCCTCCTGGTGTTTGTTTGATCGGAGCGTCTCAGCTGTGGTGTCTCCAACGGGGCAGAATTTCAGCGTAACTCACGGAATAAGGACCCAGCCATGTTCTCAATCTCTTGAAGCCGATTCAGCTTGTCAGACCGCCGCAGAGATTGACACACGTTCGCGATTGTCTCCTCGAAGTCTTCGTCGCACTTGAAAGATGCGTCTACCTCCCCCTCATCCTCAGCAGCATCCGTCTCTTCCTCGACATCCGAGTCCTCGATTTCATCAAATCGTAGGATATGCGGGTTGCTATATCTGACCCCGGGCTGATCGGCATCTGTTCGGGTGTTGTAGAAAAAGATTTCCCTTCGAGAGCTGCCTGCCGCAATGATCCTGTAGGGTCTCCGGCCCGTAGACATGAACGTCCACGTGGATTGCGGCCTCGGAAGATGTTTTGGCCTTTCTTAAGGCGTTTAGAATGGGACTCAGAGTGTTCCATGCTTCGATCTCAAAGTGTCTATGAGTGGCTCAAGCGTTTTTTTTCATCCTTTCCGACAGATAGCCAAGTTCCGTCGCGGGCGAGCCACAGCCACGCGTGCCTCCGCTCTTTCTCATTGGCTGATCATCACCCAAGGCTTAGCAGCGAAAGCCGAAGCCCCGTAGGCACTAAAATTGCAGTACATTTCTGGAACGAAGGGTAGTCAATTGGGCACAGAAAGTCAGTGGAGCGGCGTAATTGGACTGTAGAATAGGTAGTAAGCAGGAGCCCCACAGGCACTAAAATTGCAGTGCGGAGTTATGAACGACAAGTCAAACCCCCATAGGCACTAAAATTGCAGTGTAGTAGGCGTTGTGATCGTGCTTTAGGTTGTTCACTTATCTTATTGCTCACAGAAAAACGTTAAAGTGGGTCTATACCTAAGGCATTCAATGAATCAAATCTGAAAAGGTACAATTTCCTTTCGATTTGAAATCCACCAGTTAAATTTACTATCTCTACGCGAACCAGAGGTTACCACTTCCCAGAGCTGCGTGGCTAGTCTACATTATCATTAAGCGGCCCAATCCACACCCCCGGCGAATCCGATCTCAAAGTGGATCACGGTCGGCTATTATTGCACTGTCAAGTAGCGATCTATGTATCTCTTAGACCTATTATCTCTCAGCACATTGTTAGTGAGTCCTTAAAGTAGAGCGTATTCAGCTCAGCCCTCAACATTCCCACAGGCCGCTTGAACCGAAGCGACCACATAAAATCCATGCCCCTTGGTCATGATGTGACTCTGGGGAAATATCAACACCGTCATCTTTGGAAACTTCAACGAACATGTCCCTCATGTCGCTGCCAAATTCAGGCCATACCGCCGCCGTATCAGAGTGCCGTGCACTCTACGAGCAAATATGGCACACGCCTTCGCCAACTCTGCGATTGGCGCGAACATCACTGATGAAGCCTGCACCACTGTCGCTGACCCTCGAGGAGCGGACGCAGCTCACATACCAAAGAGCAAGGGCCTTAGCACGCGCTTACAGTAACCTCCCTTCCCGCAATTATTATGCTTGCAAGTGACTAAGTGGGACTTGAATATAGACTTGACATTGAAGGATGTAGTTGAAATGACCCCAGCGTTCTGGAAACTTCACATGGACATGCTCACCGCTATGGACGGCGGCGCAATCAACCTCGTCAGCGTCCAGTATAATCTTTTCGTCGGCACAGTTGCTCCCTTTGCTGCCACCCATCCGGAATTGCCCTCCATTATAGAGAAGGCGTTGAGGGTTGATATCTCGTGCGTTCTCCGCCTGGCCTTTTGAAATTATATCTTGTTGACCGTGCGGCTTTAGATCACAATTCATGCTTACTGAGCTCGGGCATGGCTTGGATGCTCGCAACCTTGAAACAACGGCGACACTTCTCCCCAGTGGCGGCTTTGAATTGAACACACCGTCTCCGAACGCCGCCAAGTAAGCGACCGTCGACACCAGTTTCATCTACTTTGATACTAACGAAGCAATCCTAGATGCATGCCACCCAATACTCCACGCAACGGACTCCCGACCATTGCAGTGGTAATCGCCCGTCTCATAGTGAAAGGAGAGGACCGCGGAGTCCGGCCGTTCCTTGTTCCCATGTCCGACGGTACCAAGATGTGCACAGGGATCACATCAAAGTAAGTATCAGCAATCAGTCACTATAGATGTATCCAGGACTGACAAAAGTGTGTATCCAGAGCTTTTCCACTCCGTCCGGGTGCGAATCCAATCGATCATGCCCTGACCTACTTTAACCAAGTAAAGCTCCCACCCTCTGCCCTGCTCGGCAGCCTGGAAAAGCCACGAAACGAACGTGACAACTTCCTGTCCACCATCCACCGCATGGGCGCCGGAACCCTCTTCCTAGCCGGCGCGTGCATCCCCCTCATCAAGATGGCCGTGTACAACGCCAGCAAATTCAGTTTCCGGCGACACATCCTTGGACCCGACGGACAACCGATGCCGGTGGTCAACTTCCGGACGCAGCATCTTCCTATCTTGCACGCTCTGGCGCGCGCCTATGTTCTGCAGGCGTTTTTGATTTATGCAGGGAGGGGATACTGCATGCAGGCTGATTCGCGACTCCGGCATATTTTTGCAACGACGTTCAAAGCGGTTACGATTCATCACTTCCAAATCAGTCTCAAACCTATGAATGAGGGCTGCGGCTGGCAGGGGTATTATGATCGCAATCAAATCCTTGCGGCCAGTGTAAGGCTTCTTTCAAACTCCAAGACATATTTGATGTGCTCTGTTGACCGTCTTCGTCAATATAGCTAGAGTTCAACGCAGTGGCAACCGCGGAAGGCGACGTTCGAGTCTTAGCTATCCGTATGCCCAGCCCCCACTCTTGAAGCAGTTCACCCAAGCTAACTTACAATCCCCCATCCAAAAGGTCTCGCCAGCGAGCTCTTAATCGGCCGCTATCAGGTTCCACCGCCAAAGAATCCCAACGGCGCCCTCGCACGGCACGAAGCAGGTCTCTTCGCCGAAGCAAGGGAATTGATGAAAAGCTTCGGCAACAAACACCGCAGCGAAGCTTTCAACCGGACTATTCTCCCCCTATGTCTCCCCCTAGTCCTTGCGATCGGTTACCGTATGGCAATCGAGGCCGCTGTAGACGTCGGCATCGACCCGAAGTTGCGCGCCCTCTACGAAGCTGGAATTTTCAAGGAAGACGCTGGCTGGTTCGCGGAGAAGGGCGGGGTTAGCCGTGAAGCGCAGCGCTCAATGGAGGCACAGGCAGCCGATGCTGTTCTCCCGGAATTGGAACGGTTAGTCGAGGAAACCGGGGTCGAGCCGTATTGCACTGCGCCTATGACCTCGCAGGCTTTGTGGGATGGATGGGTTGGGGAATTGGAGACTTTCTCGGGAGATGCGGTGTGGAATTTTGAAGAGCCGAAGGCGCGGCTTTAGAGTTGTTCTAGAATTCCGTGAGCGCCTTTGGAGATGATATAAAGAGATCGAGTTTTAATGTAGCTGAATTCCGAGCTGGCATAGCCGTGCATGGTCCCTCCGGTAGCGAAGCTTAACGTCCTCGGGTCCAACAGGAGTATTTCGCGCTCCGCTAAAGTTTAATGACACCGATACACGCCGTGCCAGCTGCGTCTCTCGGATCACGCCGGAAACGAAAACGACAATTCGAAGGCAGGGTGCTGTCGAAGATATGCCCAACGTTGTAAAGGGCAGCACTCAGCCGCTGTTGCATCCGCCGCCAAAGCATTCCTAACTTACTACAGGCCGAATGGCAGTAGTTGTACTAACCTGTGCCCCAACCTCGTATCTCTCGTGATCGCAACCCGGTTCGAAGTGTTTTATTCGTAAACCTCCGTTATGTGTCTATCTCGGTCCGGATTGGCCCACCTGTCGAGTTATATCTGATCCGGTCTAGAGCCGGTACACGTGGAACCCTCAAAGTTGTATCCACAGCGGCACTGCCCCAAGCGAGGAAAAACGTGTCTGCGCTATGCCGCTATCTGTGCTGTCAAACCTGTCACTATCACCAGCCAATAGAGATGCTTTGGCTGCTCGGTTATTTTCAACTCGAGAGGCTAAGCTAGCGATTCTCAGCAGCGCCACAACCTACATATTTAGCCAGGCTAACACTGATGAGTCCGTCGCCATGCCCGAACACCAGTTCGAGTCTGATTGGGGGCCCGAACGACAACCTCAGGTAGCCACTTTTTACTTCAACTGGCATAGACAAAACACGGAGTCGCCGTAGCTGAGCTGAGACTCGGTACTAGTTACAGCGGGCGTAGACGGGCATCTAGATGATATAATAATGGAGGGAAGGATATAGCATTAAATTGTGAAGTTCAAGCGCATTGCAGAAATGGGTGAGCTCGTCAGTCGCAACAGCGACGCGTCGCACATCATGACCAAGAACATGAACGTCTTCGGTACAATCACGGACTCGGAGAACAACCCGCTCCTAGGGGGCGAATGCGGGAAACGCTTGATGCCCCATGTCATCGACGCAACGGCTATCGCGACTCCCGACGTCGAATGCTTATCCGTCCCCCGGACTCACGGCAACCCCCGTGACGGCTGGAAGTCTGTGAGCTGGGCGCAAGTCGCAAACGCCGTCAACTATGTGGCACATATCCTGATTGAGCAGGCCGGGGCGCCAACTCCTGGTACTTTTCCCACGATTGCGTACGTCGGGCTCGAAGACCCACGCTATGTGCTCTTTATCATGGGCGCAATTAAGGCGGGGTATAAGGCTCTGTTCATCTCGCCGCGGAATTCCGTCGAGGCACAGGTCAACCTGTTTGACAAAACGGACTGCAATCTCCTATACCATGACCAGACGTTGGCATCGATGGTGAGGCCCTGGGTCGCCGGCCGGCCAGGGATGAAGAGCATCACAATCCCTCTGTGGGAAGAGTGGGTGGACACGCCCGTTGCCCCATTCCCATATACAAAGACCTTCACCGAGGCTGAATGGGACCCTTTTGTGGTGCTACATACGAGCGGTAGCACGGGTCTACCCAAGCCAGTCATTATCCCCCAGGGCAAGCTGGCCCTGAACGACCTGCACCGCTATGTTCCCGAGTACGAGGGCAACCTGCCGTGGTTGCCGACATGGGGGAAATTCGATAATCCCCGGTACCTCTGCACCTGTCCTCTGTTCCATACCGCAGGGATTATGCCCACGGTTTTGTCGGGCTTTTACTACAACACTCCCGTTATATTCCGTGATCCGTCGGTTCCTCTCACGGGGGATAACGTGGTTGAGTGGTTGCAAAACTCCGGCGCGACCTATACTGTACTGCCACCGGCGATCCTGGAGCAGATGTCGCGGTCACAAGTAGCGCTCGATGAGATGAAGAAGTTGCAAGTTGTGGCCTTTGGAGGAGGTGAGTGAGCGAAACATTTCGGTGTGTCTTGACTGCGTCCCGATCCTAAATTAGCCCTATATGTAGGCCCAATCGCGCCCGCCGCAGCGGCCTCACTGCTCAGCAACAAGGTCAAGCTAGTCAACGCCATCGGGGCAACCGAGTACATCTACATGCCATACTACACGCAGCCAGACTCATCCCTCTGGGATTGGTTTATCGTCCCGACAGAATTGCTGGGTATCGAGTGGCGGCAGTTTGGCGAGAACACATACGAGCAAGTCTTCATTCGGCAGAACAAGAAGCATCCGGGTCTGCAGGGGTGCTTTTACGTCTTTCCTGAGCTGGACGAGTACAGCACGAAGGACCTCTACCGCCCGCATCCGACTCTACCGAACCACTGGACCTACGTGGGTCGCGCTGATGACATCATAGTCTTCTCCACCGGCGAGAAACTTAATCCCACGACTATCGAAGGAGCGGTGATCGGACATCCGGGGGTTCTAGGCGCGCAAGTTGTGGGTTCGGGACAGTTCCATGCTGCGCTGCTGATTGAGCCGGCGCAACATCCGGCAAATGAGCAGGAAAAGCAGCAGTTCATCGACGATATTTGGCCGGTTATCGAGAAGGTCAATGAGCAGACTGTAGCGCATGGCCGCATCTTGCGTGATTATGTCTTTTTGTCTGATCCAGCGCGACCGTTTCCCCGAGCCGGCAAGGGAACAATCCAGCGCGCCATGGCTGTGAAGCTCTATGCAGACGACATTCGCCGCATCTTTGAATCTAGTTCTGATACCAATGGCATCCCCGCCGCAAGCGTGGAGCTCGATTTTAGCTCAGAGACAGCCCTTGCGGATGGGATCCGGGATTTGGTGCAACGGACGCTGAAGTTGCCTGCACTCGGCGTTGATGATGATTTCTTTACTATGGGCGTCGACTCGCTGCAGGTTCTTCAACTGGCACGGGTGTTGTGCGCTAGTGTCACGAAGACCATTGAGGCGAGGAGTATCTACAGTCACCCAACCATCGCTAAGCTCAGTTCCTTCATCGGCTCTCTCGCCGGACCTAGTTTGAATGGAGCTACAGCCACCAGCACCAAGGCCGACACTCTGGCCCTATGCTCGGCCCTTGTCGAAAAATACACGCAGAACCTCCCATCACCAACACCCGACAAACCCCTTCCCGTCGCCACAAACCAAACCATTATCATCACTGGCACAACTGGAGCTCTAGGCTGCTACCTCCTTGACCTCGCCCTCGCAAACAAGGACATCACAAAGATCATCTGCTTCAACCGAACGTCCGACGCACGCGAGCGCCAAATTGCTGCAAGCAGCTCCCGCGGCCTCGCCACCGACTTCCCACCATCGCATGTCGAATTCTTGACCGTCGACCTCTCCTCAGCTACCTTTAACCTGCCCGAAGAGATTGCAACCCGCCTCGCGAGCACAGTCGACCGCATCATCCACAACGCCTGGCCCGTGGACTTCAACCAATCCATCGCGTCCTTCGAACCACACCTTCGCGGTGTGCGGCATCTCATCGACTTCGCTGCTGCTGCCACCAAACGTATTCCTATCACGTTTGTTTCTTCAGTGAGCACGGTCGAGCAATGGCCCGAGTCAGGCCTCATCCCCGAACAACCACTCTCAGACTTCGCCCACGCCTCCCAGATGGGCTACGGCCAGTCCAAGCTTGCCGCAAGCCTGATTCTCGATGCGGCAGCGACAGTATCGTCAGTGCCACGCAATATCGTCCGCGTAGGCCAAGTCGCCGGGCCCCGGTCGGAACACGGCCAATGGAACCCGCGCGAGTGGCTTCCGAGTCTTATTCGGAGCTCAGTATTCCTCGGCCTTCTGCCCAGAGAGCTTGGACTGATGGGTAATCTGGGGTGGGCGCCTGTGGAGGACATCGCAAGTGTTGTTTTGGAGGTTGCTGCTGGCCAAGATGGCAATGGCGGGTACTTCCACGCGGTAAATCCGAACCTTCCAGACTGGGAGGGGGTTATTGTCCCTGAGGTAACAGATTTCTATGGAAGCAGGATTGAGCGCGTTGTGAGCTTGGAGGAGTGGGTGGAGGCGTTGGAGAAGAGTGCAGTTGGCGAGGTGGATCTGGAGAAGAATCCCGGCGTGAAGCTTCTAGATACGTACCGTTTTGCGTCTACGAAGACTACGGATGGTGAAATAGCTAGTGCAGGCTTTGCGACGGAGCGGACGGAGCAGGTGAGCGAAACGATGCGACGGATGGAGCCGGTGACGGCAGAGTTGATGAAGCGGTGGTGTGAGCAATGGCGGTTCTAGATGGTATATTGACTATGGTCCGTGGGTATCATGGGGTCGAATGATTGAGTGGCGAATAATGAATATAAACTTGCGCTGCTGTTCACTATTACACATTGCAATGGTTCGAGGGCGTAGACCAGCGTAGAAGTCTGAGGTGGATATTCGGTCACTTAGTCCCGTCTTGATATTACCGGGAGGTCCAGACTGGCTAAGCTTGTGCTTATTTAGCGTGTTAATGACTGGAGACCAATATGACTGTACACAAGCGCATACTGCTTCATCATTATGTGGTCAACAGTTTGGTTCTTGCCGTCTGTCGCAGTGATGAAGAAGCTGATTGAAAATATAGCCATCAGTAGCGCCCTGTAATACCCGACATAGGACTATTTTATCTGGACCCTACGTAGAGAGAATCTGGGAGCGTCTATCGCGGTCAACATTGGACATGTGAACTGGTATCACGACTCACACTGAGAGGTGACCAAACCGTCCTTCGAAATCCCTGGGCTCTTTTGTTACAACTCGACCCATTCACGGATACCAAATGCTACCTACGACTTGAAGTAAGATGGCTGTGGAGAGGATTCCCGGAACTCTGCACATGCCCGTCAGTAGGCCTTACTGTGCCCGAAAAGATCTAGAACCCGGGCCTAAGTGTCTGACTGGTGTTATCCATGGAAATTGGCTCACCGAGGACAAAGAATTAAATGCCGCAGTCTCGTTGAAAAATGCCGAAGGAACCGAAAAAGGTTTGAATTGAAAGAGAAGCCTATAATATTGAGCGAAGCGGAAGAGTTCCTGGTCCCTTGACGGGGCACATCCGGTGACCAATGGGACTACACTGGAATACATTGTAAAACCTTGTCAGTCTTTCTTATCCAATGTAAGGCAACATTCCCCTGTGCCCAAAAGTATAAATCTTCTTTGTCTGGCCTTCCATCTCATAATTGAATGGATCTGTGTCGTCAGAGGCGTGGCTTCCAACCAGTTCCAACCTTGGGCCTTCATTCTCCTTCCCTTTCAGTCTCTGCTTAGCGACCCCGCTCGTTCAACGGTGCCGGCGTCGGCAGTCATCTCCGCTACGCCACATCGAAGTCAATGTGGCGATGGCGAATGGAAACACATGTTGGGAACAAAGATTTGACGAGTGGCGTACTTGGCCCCTCTCATCCTCAAACCTTCCAGAACATTTCCTTTGTCGCGAGCCATGGAATCACGCTGTTCCGTTATCTGGTTCATCCAAGCGCCATGTGCTTTGCGACTTGCGGGGGCGACGTGGATCGCCGGAATTGGTAAAAAGTGGAGACGTTCGGACGTCCTCAGGGACAACGATATAGAGTTTTCACTACTACCAGGAACCAGGCACGAACCCACACCCCCCTGACATTAACCGTGTTTCCTCTGCTCAACAATCGGAAAATGTAGCCATCGCGAATATGTTATATGTAAGAAGTGCGCTTCCTGGTCCTGCATAGTGGAGCACCTATGACGAACGAGGATCCAGCAGCAAAGTCATCGGCTCTTCGCAGGTAGGATGCGGCTAACACATCCGCAAAACGATTCAGATAGCCATGAACTGGCCGTAACTGCCAACTGACCTTCGAGACCTACTTCCTCGGGACAAGAGTATCCTGAGAAATGTAAGGCCGGCGGGGACTGAATGGAAGGTCTGGGAAGGTGTATCTCGGAAGACTGCCCGAGAGAATAGAACCACATGGGGATGGAGTGGCGGGGGAGAGAAAACCTTCTATACTCACAAAGCGATTTCCATGTTTCAAGATTTTGTGGCCACAGTCGAGACCATGGAACTCACCTCTTTGCTTAGGTCAGGACGACAGCAGTTGCGAATATAAGTATCGATCACTGTCCCAGCCGACTGTCGTTCTACCGTTAGTATCCAAAGTCGACATTCCTTCCTTCACAAGTCATTCTTTCGAGTCTTCCTCTCGATCTGTCATTCCTTCCGGTCTTCTCAACACTCATTGAGTTCCACAACCAAGTCAATTCTCTTCTCTACTTTCATTCATCTCTATACATCATGATGTTCCAAGCCACTGCTGCAGCCGGTCTGCTCTTCGCACTCGGCGCCTCTGCCCAGTCGACCATTTCCAGTGGCCAAGGCTTTGGTACATACTACTACGACATCGACCAGGTTGATGCCTGTGGTACCTCGTTCGAGTACCAGAACCAGGGTGGAGTCATGTGCAGCTCCGCGACACTGCTTTCTCTGGACCAGATGAACACCAACTACGTCGTTGCCATGAACAACAGTCAGCTGCGCGCCGACCCATCTCTGTGCGGTAAGAAGGTCGTTGTCACCGTCAATGGACAGCAGTCAGACCTGCCGCTCTTCATCGGAGACGGCTGCCAGCGCTGTGCCACCGGCCCCTCCTCCAGTGATACCTGGAATGCCGAAGGTGCTCCGGGCCTCGACTTCAGCTACTCGGTCCTCGACCAGTTGTCCGGGGGCAGCGCCTG
Organism: Penicillium simplicissimum; assembly: GCA_024706585.1. Taxonomy (NCBI): domain Eukaryota; kingdom Fungi; phylum Ascomycota; class Eurotiomycetes; order Eurotiales; family Aspergillaceae; genus Penicillium; species Penicillium simplicissimum. The sequence goes on along the minus strand of JAMZTW010000129.1, from coordinate 2,149,164 downwards.
TAACGATGGCCACATTGAGATCTCCTGGGAAATCCTCGATGAGACAATCTACAACTTTGACGGCAGCTCTTCAGGATTTGCCTCCAGATCGGACAATGCTGGCAGCAGCGCTGCTCAGTCTGCCTCCCCGACCACGATGGTAACCAAGGCCTCAACTGCCCAGGCTACTGCTTCCGCTTGTTCAGACAACGCATGGCAGTGCAACGGCAACGTGCTTGAGCAGTGTATCGGCTCTGCCTGGACCCCTCGCGTTACATGCGCTGCTGGTGCCAGCTGCCAGGGCGGTTCCAACCCTTACTGCCTGTAAAGAAAAAAGGTTCATTTCTAAACCCTTGACGGGACACCAATCAGGATTGGTTTGAATGTTTCTTTTGTTTCGGTTCTTGGAGGAAGCTTCTTAGTTGCTTGACGTGACTGGAGCGAGTCCTTCTCACTCTCGCAAATTGTCCCCTTCCAGTGATTTAACTTCTAAATTTTGTTCCCATTGAGGTGATAAAATTTAAGGATAGATAGTTTGTGTTCAATCAACTTTTGTTCGTTCTTTCGGAAATTCAATTCAGCAGCATGGCAAGATAAGCTATGTCATAGAATTCTATTTTTTTTTTCATCATTTTTATTTACGAGGGCTTCGCAGTGTTCAAGATGAGCTCTGTCAAGGAAGATTCTTAGAAAAATTCACGGAGTGTAGGTGGTGTTGGAAAACAAAACCATTAGAACCGATTGTGATTTCTGGACGATAGTACCGGTTGGCTAAGTAGAAAAACAAAGCTCACCACTGTCCCTAGGTATCGTTTTTTCCTTTTCGTATGAAAGTCACAATTCCGTAGACGCCTGTTGTTTTCGTTGTGCTTCCGACAACATTGGATCTTAACCTAGACTACGCTTCGATGCGCGTAGACGGCCAGCAGGGGTATTGTCCTTGTAAAGGTTGAAGTTGTCCACTTCGTCGAAGGCCGTACCAAGGGGCTCCTTCTCCGGAGGAACATTCAACCTCAACAGGAGGTTCCCGTCGAGATCTAGCTTATGTATGATGTCGTATACATGCATGTCATCTTTATCATCGGTCGACATTCACAGCTTTACCTTCGAGCCTAGTATCTGTGTGATGTGTCCATATTCACAGGCCAATGTCGCATATCAATCTTGCTGTATACCTATCGGAATAGAGTAGATAAGTATATCCCTAGAGGCGGGTGATACTAGTTGACTACCTCCCCGAAGACTCATATATCTGAGCCCAAAACCCCGAGGCTCTCTCCCTTTAGAATCGCCTATAAGTGTCGGGTTTGCGGATACTCTATAATAGAACGCCTCTATATCGGAAGTCCTCTATACCAAAGGAAATTGTCCCCCTATTCCGCGCTTACTCACGGCGAACAGTTAGTTAGCAAGCGTCACATATTCTTTGGCAAGAGGGCCCATGGAATATTCTAGGATGAAGGTAACTCAAGGATGCCAGTATTGTATGCTCAAAACTTTAAACCCATGAGCGCGTAATCCACCCATAGTTGTTGAGATATTTAGTTGTTAACGTCGCACTTCATAGGGTGTTTTGGGGGTAAGGGGTCGTAGGTTGGTGGCAACTCACTTGTAGGTTACCAGGATAAGCAAGCCTGTAGAGAATAAGATTTATTAAGTCCTCTCCGTGACTCCGTGTAGTAGTGTACTAACATAGAAGCCCTCGGGCCGATCATAGAAATCAAGGTTAGCGCTTAATCCGACCCGTTTGTTCAAGTCAAACTAGTCCCGCGAGCTAGGCCGAAAGAGGAGAAAATGTCATCGAGGCTCGGCCGCTCGGCGCTCGGGAGGGTACTGCGTATTTAGCTCAGAAGGCTAGGCCGGAAACGGCAAAATTGTCATCACACGAGGTCGTGGGTCTGAAGTTCTGAACTATGGAAAGGCGAAGAAAATTAGGTCTCTCCGAGATAACCTTCAGAAACTCGGTGCTTTGAAATACCAATCCGGTGCTTTGAAATACAAACACATTTTGAGCATTACTCTCTTCCCGGCGTCCTGGACTTTAGGGAGTAAATCCGAGTGCTTTGAGATGAAACTCAAAATTCTATGGACACGGGGCTGGATGTCTGAAGGCTGAAAAGGATAAATAGTCCGCCGATTCTTCCAAATGCTGAATCCTTAACTCTTCAAAGCTTTTTTTCATTATCATTATTACCCAGTTTCGAATCGTCAAAGTTCTCTACTCAACCACGATGTCCCGTTACGCAGAAGCTCATTCAAACCCTGCTGGCCCCGGCGACGCTCGTCCAACAGCTCTCCAGATTATCAAGGATGAAGCAGTAGAGGGCAAGCTAGCCGGGAAGGTTATCGTTATTACCGGCACTTCGTCTGGAATAGGGATTGAGACAGCTCGCGCTCTCTCTTTGACTGGAGCAAGGCTATTGTTGACGGCACGCGACCTGAACAAAGCCAAGTCTGCTCTAGACGGAATCCTCGAACCAGAGCGCTGTGAACTTGTTGAGATGGACAACACTTCCTTGAACAGCGTGCGTGCTGCGGCGAAGACTATTCTCCAGAAGTCAAACGGTCAAGTCAACATCCTGATCAACAACGCCGGCATCATGGCTCTACAGAAGTTAGAGCACACTCAAGACGGCTTCGAAATGCAGTTTGGTGTCAACCACCTCGCCCATTTCCTACTCTTTGAGCTCTTGAAGCCAGCTCTCCTCGCCAGTGCTAGCCCTGGATTCTCGTCTCGAGTCGTCAACCTCGCTTCTTCTGCCCATCATGTAGCCTCGATCAATGAATCAGGCAACTACAACTTTGAGAAGACTGAATACAACGACTGGGTTGCATATGGACAATCAAAGACCGCCAATATCTACATGGCTAACGAGATCGAGCGGCGCTACGGGTCACGAGGACTCCACGCTACCAGCGTCCATCCCGGCATGATTGCAACGGCGCTTACGCAGCATATGGACCCTGCAATGTTGGAAGCGCTCAAGAAAGACGAAGAGGCGTATAAATCGATGAAGTCGCCAGAGCAGGGCGCTGCAACGACGGTGTGGGCTGCAATTGGCCAAGAATGGGAGAAGAAGGGCGGAGAGTACCTTGCTGAGTGCGGAAAGACCACTCGGGGCAACGACAAGCATGAGATTGCTGGTGTGGGATTTGCAGGGCATGCGTATGATGCCGAGAACGAGGCTCGGCTCTGGAAAGACTCCCTGAAGATGGTGGGGCTGACGGATGATCAGTAGGTGTCAAGGATTGTGGATATGGGTAAAATGCGGCTAGAGTTGATTTGACTTGGCGCTTGTCGTGATTCCTTTGTTTAAACGAACAATTCAGGACACCCAACAAGTCTCGAGGGCTTCAACCCCCTTTCCCACAGTTATTTTTCAAAGCGAGGACACTTCAACAGGCCCTCGCCCTTGTTTTATCGCTTCTTTTCTTCAATCAAGTCGATCATATCTCATCTAGATTGGTTCTCCTTGAATCCTTTAGCCCCATCGATGCGTACAAGGCCATACTGTAATTGCATAGTTTCACAAATGATGACCGGCTATTGTTCCTCCCACATCTCCACGTCCCCTCCGAGTTTGAACCCATAATTCTTTTTAGATTTAGAACAATATCTTTTGCGTCATGCATACCAGACTTTGTACAAGACCGAGATTAGATTGTCGAACCGCAGAAAACATATGCAAATACCGACTGTGCCAGTACTGACGCATCTATCCTCCACTTGACGCTGCGTGCGAGAGCGGTGGTGGCGGATAGCTCCTCGGCATCGCGAGTCTCATAGCCTCATAGGCTCCTCTCCCCTCTTCATCCTCCAGTAATTGCTTATTTCCACCAACTCGTCGCAACCCTCCGCAACCCAGGCCCATTTCGCGAGAAAACCAGGCGTGGCCTCCCAACTGTTAATCTCGTGCGGCTCGCCCCAGACAATGAGCCCCTTACGCCCCGCGGTCACTTCATCCGGATCACTCCCGGATGAAAGGGTCAAGGGCCATCGACTCTCGGGAATATTAGGAGAAACGGGCACGCCTCGCCGTTGCAGGGCTGGCGTCGAGTTCAATAGCTCACCGACGAGGTCCTGCATCAGCTCCCGGGGGTCGAAGCAGCCTTCGTATCTGATCAGGTTGTCGCGAACGCGGGGAAAGGGAATGACATTAATCCAGGCAGAATGGTAGCGAGTTTGCTGGAGGGCGGTCGGGATGAGAGAGGGAGGCATGTCGGGCCTAAGGGGGTAAAGGGCCGTGTCGTCACGGCAGACCGAGGCCATGGTGCAGATGGTCGGGTCGGCGGGTAGGGTGTTGAGGGTACGCATATTAAAGATGAAAGCGCGAAATACGTTATATTGAATGAGATGCAGGAGGTGGTCCGAGGAGAGGGGGAAAGTAAAGGGCTGGTCCAAAATTACGGTGGATGTGACGGGGGCCTGGATGTGGGCAGTGGATGGCGATCCTCGTAGAACGACTGTACGCTTGGCTGGGGAGGGTGATATTCCTGTGTACTTGTGAGGCGATCGAAGGGGAAAGCCTGGCATGGTTGTTGCGTGCTCTGAAGATGCTCGCGAGATTTCTTGGGAGGGAATATGGTCGAGCTCGTCGAGGCGCCAGCGCCTGACTCGGAATGGGCGCGACTCCTGAACATTTCCCAAGTCTCTGGCCTTGAGCCGTAATCCTGTAGAGGTTTCTGAGTATAGAACGGGTTATAGTAGCGAGGGGCATACTGACGGTGTGCTCTTTGATTCTTCCGGTTCTGGACTCTCCTGCGCTGCTTGTTGGCCTCAGCCTCGGCTTCCGCGACACGATCGTCGACGGCCTGTCTCGCTTCGCTCTGGGGCCAAGAGAGCTGAGTCCCGGCATAGTCCATCGTCCCAGTTTAGCGCACTGTAAAGTGTTCTATGTGATATCTAGAAGTGAGGAAAGGCGACGGGCTAGTCCTAGTCCTTCGGGGCGGCTGCTTAAGTCACGCTACGGAGGCTAGGCCGGAAACGGCAATAAAGTCATCGCTCTAATGAGGATCGGAACCTTGGCTATCCACTCCCCAGTTTTAACTTTCGTGATGGGACGAGTTCCTTCTGCCCGCCCCATCTTTTTCTGGTGGCAACTTGCCTGAACTAGAACACTGAACATAGATTCCGTCGCTGGTTTCCAACCTCGGCATCTTGACTCCACATTTGTTGACCCAGACGTACAGTACTGCAATATTTCCAACTGGCTTCACTTCCAGAGTCTTCCCTGCCGTATGCCTAATGTTGTGTCTTGCTTATCTCTCGATCCGTCCTACTATTAGCTCTTCTCCAAATTCTCCTCGGCTGGTTACTTATCCACCCGTGGTATCCTAATCGTGCGAGCTAGCTCTATAATCTCTATTATTAGCCCCTAATACCTCGAAGCTTATGTTTACGCTCTGTTAAATTTACGTCGAACTTGTATGGTAGAATGAAAATTCCGATTTCATTCTTGTAATCCTGTCATGCCTTATCGGATTCAATGTATATCTAGCAAAAGTCATTACTTATGACATAAAAAGTCGAAGAAGACCGCACGCCCGGTGAGCACCTAATTTGATTCGAAGCTTAGGGTATATAGAATCTTCCCCATATTCCTACTTAAAGCCCACTTAGAAAGTTCAAGCAGTTATTTAGACATACAGTAACCTCAACCCAGGAAGCAATGGTCCTGCAAGAGGGAGAATCAACACAACTAGTTCTATTAGATTGGATTTCTATTGTTCGTAGATTTTGTCAAGCCATATTCGCTTTCAAATGTGTATGTATACCGAGCAGGTCATAGTAATAGCCAAGATATAGATTCTGTTCGCGATAATAAAACACACTCAAACTTCCGTCCCACAGGTGCTTTCACCTATAGAGTAGAAACCAGAATAAACAGAGATCTCACACTACTTGGTAGAAACGGCTGCCGTAGCAGAATGACAATAAGAGCTTTCAAACGCGATAACAGTGCTAGCATCTGCACTTCCACATGCAGCATTAGCACAATCGCGAATGCCGTAGTAGAAGTTAATATTCCGACAGACACAGGATGGAACTGGGCTACTGCATCCAAGGCTGCTATATTTGCCCAGCATGTTGTTGAAGCATGTCTGGCCACACTTAGGCAAGTCGGTAAAAGCACTTGGTCCAGTGGTGGTAGCCACTGGTGCTGACGTAGTGCTCATGCTCGTGCTTGTCGCAGTAGTGGGGAATGTGGTGTGAGCGGCAATAGCAGAGCTGCAGTAGTCGCTTTCAAAGCTCAGGACAGTACTGGCCACATCAGTCCCACAAACGGCGTTGGAGCAGTCCCGAATACCGTAGTAGAAATTCGTATTTCTGCATAGGCACGACGGATCGGAGGTAGTACATCCCATCTCTGAGTATTGAGATAGCATGTTGTTAAAGCAGGTTTGCTAGAAGTATGATGATAAGTGGATAGGCTGCCATTATTGTGTGGTAGAAACTTACACCGCACTTGGGGAGCTGGGATATAGCTGGTAGGCCCGTCGGGGTACTTGTCGAAGGTACAACAGAGCTTGTGGTGGTAGCCGAGATAGTTGAGCCGGATGTCGAGGAAGTAGATGAGTTGGAGGAAGATGATTTGCGTTGGACGCATATCTGTTCGTACCCATCGCTTGACAGGGCATTCCATACTCCATCGCAGTCTCCACCGATCCAAGGATTCAGAGAAATCACATCTGCCACGTCCACATTGAAGATCGAGGAGAACATCGTGCAGTTGAAAACGCCTATATTCATTAGCAATTATTACTTGATTGTGACAGACCACCTATTCCTACCCTTATCTGCTTCTCTCATCTGAATGTAGCAACCGCACTCGGCGGGCTGAGCTGAAGTCGACGCGATGAGACTGGTGTTTGCAGCAAAACAATAATCGTGAGGAAGCGTTTCGGCTGCTATATGAATGAACATGAAGCAACAACTTAGACAGGTTAAGTTTGACAGACTTACTCGTTTTGTCGCCCGAAACAAGGCAGTAACTGTATCCGGACTGGAAAGCACAGTTCTCAGAAGGAAGACTCGGGTTCCATCGCAACAAATCATCAACCGCGACACCAGCGACGAGGGCCCAGGTATCACAAGCATTCAAAGTCGTCGAGTTAGGCACGCTACTGCCAAAGGCATTCTGGTACGTTAAACAGCCGGCGATAGTTCCGGAAGCAGTTGGCTGTAGTGAGGCAGTGGCAACAGGGGTTGGGGTGTAAGTGGTTGCGGGGGGTTTCGTGAACGTATAGCTTGCCGTCGTCACTGGGTATCCTGAATAGGTGGCAATGTTCCCAACAGCCCCAACGCAGTATGAAGTGTTGGCCCATAAGTTGGAACAATTTGAGTCTACCTGAGGATTGAGAAAATAGAAGTCCTTCAAAGATATGGCGTACTTCAGGGATAGAGTGGAGCAATCTTCATCGGTGACGACCTATACGTAGATTAGAGTGTGTCTCAGTCGAGAGTTCTCTTGCGTGGTTACGTACCTTATGCCATTCCCCGCAGTCAGTGTTAGTTTGTGGCTGGGCATCCGTTGGGACTGGTGCAGCTGTCGTCGCAGCGGTACCTGCATTTACTATGATTGTACCGGATGGAGAACTTGTAGATCCAATGTTAGCTTCTTCCTATTGTATGACTGAAGAGATGGGAAAGAGCAGAAAGCAACAAGAAAAATTCGTCGCGGGCAGAGAGTTAGGTGCGACGCTCATACCTGGCGCAGATATACCATCCTATCCAAGAAGCAAGGTTGGAGCAGCCTGTGTTTATCATGGGATTCCAAGCAAGTAGCTGAGCCATTGTAATGTTTAAACCGCTAGCAAGTGAGTCGCATGTATCGCTCAATCCCAGCTGATAAGTCGTGCAAGTACTGGGAAGACAGAGATGTCGGCCTTCTGAAAGTGAATTACATGCCGCATCAAGAGCGCTGGTTGTAATAAGACCATATGTTGACACACTATTGGCCTCTGAAATCGTCACACAGCTTTCATCCTTCTCCACGGCGTGGAAGCCCGAACAGGAAGATGAGGAAGTAGCACTCCCAGTGGACACAGCGCCAGTGGAAGTCGCATTCAGTGCCAATGATGTGGGAGTTGCGTATGCATAACCAGTAGCTCCACAGCTCGATGTGAGAGAAGCAAATTCCTCAGCAGCTTCCTCGCTGTATCCAAAGGGAAATCGAAGCTGAGTCCGCTGAAAGCTCAGCTCACAGGCAGAGCAATTGTGTGCCGCAGAGTATGTTGATCCATTGGAAATCCAAGAACTGGTGATGGTATCGCAATATTCATTTGTAGACCTGTCGACTCCCGTCAATACATATGACTGTGCTTCCTGTTCCTTATATGCACTCAATACTTACGGATCTTTAAGACAAGAAAGGCTAGTGGCGTAGATGTACCGATCGGTCATGAATGTCGCTATCATCCGTTGATTAAAGCTGGTAAGTAGATGAGCCTCATGCATATGGGTGAGTAGCACTCACGCGGATAGGCGACTGATCCAAAAGGTACGACAACATCATCGGCAGTGCATGACTCTTGAATGATCAATCTAATCCGTTGCAGATTGGCTCGGCAGTTGCCTTCGCATAACTCTACAAGCTGTTCAGATGGAAGGAGCTCAAAGCTCGCCAAAGCGTTGCTTCTAATTTCTCGATGGAACAGATGACTACACGTGGTCGGCTCACAAAGCACTCACCGGCAACGATAAGATAGGTAAAGAAGTCAGTTTGAAACATGCTCATCAGCAGAAGTCAGTCGTCGAGGTAGTCGATGCGACCCTCGGGGGTGGTTGTCATAAATTTTCCGATATTGTGGATTTGGATAACACCCAAGCTGCAAGCTGCTCGCCGCAAATGATGGTTGGCTACGATACAGGCGGCTGCAAAGGTAAAGATGTATGTAACGGTTCTTCTTTCGGATCAATATGTATGTCAGACAAATTGCTAAGGTTCGATAGGGTTCATGTGGTAAACCGGTCTGTTGCCCAGCGAGCAGCGGCCTGAAAAATTGCCAATGGCGTGGTGGCCCTGCCCATGGTGACTGCAATGGACAATGTCATCCCGGAGAAGTCAAAATTACAACCTCCAGTTGGGGCGGGCTGCCAAGCGAGTCTGGCACTGGAAGATGTAGCCGCGGCACCAAAGCCTTGTGCTGTGAGATGGGCAGTTATGAGAGTCTGCTGGATAACTGCTATTGGAGCAAAGGAGTGTAAGTCATCATCCCGGGCTTGGACTCGGCATTAGATGTATCAGCAGATGCTCACCCTCTTATAAACAGTGGAAGCACATGCAAAGATGACGAAGAAAGCGTGGCTTATCAATGGGATCGTGCTGGATGGGGCACAGTCTTCAAGCATGGCAATCATTACTGCTGCCCCAAGAGCCAACCTATTCCTCTTGGAAATTGCCACTGGGTTGGACAGGGCGACTGTGCGGATAACACTTGCAACGCGCAGGAGGTGACACTTGCGACTGATAACCAGGGAGACAGCTGGACAGGCTGCGGCTGTGAGTTCTATCATATTAATTCTCAGGATCTCACGTAAATGCTGAATGATAGCAAAGGGTATCGGAAAAAGTCTCTCTGCTGTACACCGAATGCAACTGCCATGAAGACATTGAACTGCAATGCCGATCTGTGCAAAGGTCAGGAGGACGCTTGTGACGATGAGTCGGGATTCCTCGATGTGGAAGATGATGGGTATTTTTCGCTCCTCAGCAAGCGCTCGTATGAACTTCATGGCGGACAGGTCATGTGGAGTTACGACAGACCGCAGTTTGAAGAGCGAGCCGGCGCCAGGCCAGGAGATCCTCGAACGTTCGTGGTCAGAATTGGACTCATCTTGAAAAGTAGCCTTTACAAAGATTTGGAGGCAATCACCCGAGCCTATCCAACGGGACAAAATGTATTGAGAGGTGATGGAGCTGAAACGATTGGACTTATGGGAGGATTTACGTAAGTATCCTCAGCCGTTTTGCTAGGATTTATTGTGAAATACGAAAAACCGGGAAAAGTTGACTCTAGCTGACTACTTCCACAGGGTTGCGCAGGATATTTGCTCATCTACAGCAATTCAACTTATTAAACAAGCAGACCTTCCCAAAAAAGGCATGCATGCAGAGCATATGCAAGAAGTGAGTGGCGCCGCTCTGGAGACTACGCCCCACGCTAACAGAACATCTAGTTCAACATGATACCCAGATTCCTTCAAACCCTTGTGTCCGGAATTCTTCCCGGTGGCGGAAAGTTAAAGGCTGATGTACTGGACCCTTTCAAGCTCCTCGCAGGTTGGCACAAGGCGTACGACGTGTCGTTACCACTGGCTGGAGTGAAGGTGACAGATGTCAAGGGATGGGTAGCAGCCAATACACCCAATGATCGTATCCTCGAGATCTTTGGGTCCTACTCTTATCGCACGGGAATGTCCTTGCTTGATGGCGAAATGAACTTAATCAAGAAGAATATCTTCATGGGACATAGGACAATGGGCATTGACCAGTTCGAAGACTGGATTGTTGAAGTTTCAGATGGCAAATTGATTGGGGCGAAGATGATCCTGGGCAACATTCAGAAGGTATGATGATTTATTCATTGTCGTACTTTATTGTGGATTCAGGGTCTGGGAAGCTGACTGATCTAGACCATTGCTGTTTGGAACTACTTGAACTATGGGGAGCTTCGTCCATATCTCGACGTGGCTCGAGCTCAGGTGGCAACCGAAATCGGATACGCAGACAAGTATATCCCGGAGTTGAAGGGCATTTCGGCTGTTTGGAAGGAGTTTGAGCCGGCATTCTACAACAATATCGTCTCGCTCTCCCAGAAGTATGTGACAAACCGAATCGCGGAGATTGCTGCAAAGTTCCCGCTGGGTGGTCCCACGGGAAATGACGCTGTAGCAAAACTTTTGTACGAGTCAGAAGAGCTGAAGAAGTCCATAGGTCAGATTACTTTTCCCCTAGATAAGTGATCGGACGAGATGGTCTTGTTCTTCAGACTACATAGAGTCAAGTAGACAGCCTATAGTCGTGGATTCAGCAACCAACACAATGAGACCCACACAAACTTTCTGAATTATGATGATTTGTATTCTCACGTAGGCAGCGTTACATCATTACATTCAGAGTTTTTGACCTGATAAAACACCTTTTAGGTAAGGGTCAATATCGAGTCCTGTGTTGTGGGCGCTCAACATCCTTCCCTCTTCTCTTCCTCTCCCTCTTTATAACGCAGCGTACACCAGGGACGCTCCCCAAGCATATCAGGGCCTAAGCTTCAAACCACACACCAAGAGCACTCGCGCTCGGGAACACAGGCTTCGCCGCTGGGGTTCCCTGATAGCCGCTCGGACTAACCACGGCAACTTTACAGGATACTACGAGAGGTTCCAACATAGGGACTTCCTAGCCACCTGCTTCTGCGGTAAGTTAGACTCCCCTGTACACTCCTTCTTCTGCCCACCCGCCAGGAAGCGCTGGAAGGATAGATGGAAAGACTCAAAGGCTAGCTCGTGTGCGACCATAGACTGGATACTGAGTACAGCTGCTAGGGCCGAGGAATTCGGCCGTTTCGTGCAAAATTCGTCCTTCTTTAAGGACATCTGCCCAAATTGGGCTTAATCATACGCCACATAGCGCAACAGTCTTCTCTTCTGCATAGCAGTGGGTGGCACCCTCATCCATCTATAGGCAGTCAGATGGGGTACCCCCCCCCCCCCCCCCCCCCAAGGAGCCCAGGCCAGGGTAGTGCCTGGCGCTTCTTCGATTCAGTTCTCAACACGTAGTGCTCAAATTTGCTGCTTTCCGGGGTGTAGGTAGTTGAGCTAGTAGCTAGTTATAGTGAATCCTCCCTTGGGCAGCACCTCCGGTCGGTCAACCAACCCCTTGGGCCGTAGCGGGTCATGTACCACGTGACCTGCTGTATAATATCAATTCCATCAATCAATCCCCTTTTTCTACTTCCACTCCTCAACTCAACCTATTCATTCAACCTGTCAGGCCTGCGCTCCCCGGATCCCGAAAGTTTTAAGTACTGTTGAATATGAACCCACATTGAAATGATGCGGTTCCCCCCTCGAGTGGCTAGCTCATTCCGCCGCCAGCAATATCAATTTATTCGCACAATGTCATTCACGGGACCTTCGGGAGAAGATATTCCACTTGAAGGAATCCGAATGTCCCGGTCAAACACTGCTTTGAAGAAATCAAATCTACCATGGGGCTTTTCGATTTATCGATGCTCATTCAAAGACGACACTGCATGGCATGAGATGCTCCAGCTCATTCAGCGAAAGATGCGGAAAACGGTTGAGTGTTCGCTTCCACCTGGACAGGAAAGAACAGAGCTGCTTGAGTCCCATGATCTCGTCATCCATGATAAGCCGGAGGAGCTCAACGGTGCGACTTCGCACGAAGTGCGCGACCATTTTAATTACTGGGTCGCGGGACAGCTACCAAAAGTGGTCAGCACCCCTGAAGTGCTGCATAAGCTGATGCAAGAGCACAGACAGACTCCTGAATTTGGACCCGAATACCCTCTCGGGGCGCGGCTCAACTTTGCTTTGTTCGTTGATGATATTTGTTTGGAGTCTTTAGTCCACATGCACCAGCCCGTGGTGAAGATCCTGTACAAGCAATGGGGAAATTTGAGCCCAGAGGAGATAAATTACAAAATCAACCCTGATTGGCACGATGGGGTAACTGAGGAAGAGGAAGAGGATGTTGGATGGATGTACATGTCTGTCGTTGATTACGTCGATCTGTATGACAAGTTCGAGTGGGCTCACACTGGTGTCTGGCATGACACCTATCTTCGGCCTCCTCAGATGATGGGTTATTATGGGGATAGGAAAAGCCTGCCAGGCTTTTGGCGGAATTAATCATTTGTGAATTTGCACCTACATCACCAACAATCATCATTAATGTATCTCGCTCGCCAGGATCCGAGCCAGCTTGTGGATTTAGAGTTGATCAGATAGCAGAAAAAACGAGTCACATTGAGGGTATGGATCAGTAGTAGCAGATGGAGAAGCCTAACCTGACGGCCGCTGATGCAGGTACTTGGTTGTTATGACTCGCTGAGTGGAAAGTTGGTTCCGCTCGGTTAACGTAATGATATGGGTGGAGGAGGATTTACATGGCTCGAAGGGCCTGACCGAAACCTATTGAAGATATTAGCGAGAGGCCCTTTAGGAATTGAGATCTATCGGAATTCCAAATCTGAATTCCAAATACTCGTCGCCTACACACAGCGGGGTTCTAAGGATCCAGTGCCCCTACAGGTCTTCAGAATGAGTTGAGCAGAGCTTGTCGCCGATTTATCTATATGTCTGAACCATCAAGGAAGTCAATTCAAGAGAAATTCGAAATAAGCTTTGCAAAGAGAGCAGGTTGAAGTATAGTCAGCTAGATCTTGTATCTTGATATGAGACTCGGGCTCAATAGTCTGCTTGTAGGGAGTTTGGGAGGCTAAGATAAACGAACGGCTCATAACCTATGAAAATAAGAATACAGTAATTTCCGATCGACACTAGCTAGGCTGAGATCCGCCAAGGCTGACATACAGATATTCGTAGGTCATCAGGGGGTAGAGCTACTATAATTATCGCGTATAAAAGACTGATACTATCTCAGAGATCTATGAATGTGCTCAACTAGAATTTGAATGATTGATGTTATTGATTTCCTTCGTGTTTGTTATATACCGATCTCTTGTCTACAACTGGATCCATACAGACTCGAGGACAAGAAACTAGATATTATGGAATGACTGATCCTCCAATACTTTCTTCCACAACAAGCCCTTCCACTTCCACGTACCTATTCTTTTTCGCCCAATCCAACGCTGTCAATGAATTAACGGTATGCTTGGATTTAAAATCAGCCCTAAATCTAAGCAGTCAATTTACCACCACTGCATGTCCGTCATTGCTTCTGGCAGAAGGGATACTGGGCCGGTTTCACTGATCTGTGCGGCTTCGTTCGGCGTAACTCCACATCTGCACGAAGGATCTTCTCTGCTGCCCATAGAAGCAGTGCTTGGCCGGATATGAGATTTTGAGCTTCTTTTTCTGCCCCCTTCTCTGGCAATACCTTAACTACCCTATTATGTCCAACTTCTGTCGCAAAATGGAGCGGTATCTTACCGAAAGATCTCTTCCTACATTCTATATCGCCGGACTGGAATGTTGTGGAGATCATAATTCAATACAGAAGCCAATCTGGTTGTTTAGCATATTCCTGCACATGTAGAGACAAAAGGTTCAAAACATACAACAGCCAGGATTCGCATGTGGTCACCCACCATACTACTAACTGGCCGGCGTGTGGCTTATCCGCGGTCAATAGTCGGGTGGCTGCCGCCCGGGTGAGTTTAGGGTGAGCGCCGCTTTACGGTCGCGCGACCAGGGTGAGATAGGGTGAGTGCGCAATAGACAGGGTGAGAAGCTGGGTGAGAGCGGGTGATTCTCACCCTGCGTCGCGCGACCACCGCACGGACCCTCTCTTACCTGGGCTTGGATGCAGCGTTATTGGTTCACCTTGATCAGGCTGAAACAGTGCTCTCTTGGCACTTGCAAATGCATTGAAACCTAACCCAGGATTGGCCAAATGAACGGCGAGGCTGACTTCAATGTCGCCTTGGGCCAGATTTAGTGAGTGCGCACGGAGTTCCTAGATAGGTCAACGCTTGTGTTGGTCTCGATATCACGGGCCCCCTGACTGACTCGCTTCTGGGGGCCAGGAAATGTGATGGTTGCAATCTCCCTGAGACATCTACAACGATACCGTGTCAGAATCAGGAATATATTATTGGATCTGACGCTGCCTCGTCGAGTATTTCCTTTTCCTAGCTCTTATCATCTCGGCCACCAACGTCCTGAAACGCATAACTGGGAAGGAATAGCTTATTCTGTCTGAGGGTTATTGTACAGTTGAGATGGACTCCTGTTAACTATTGACTTGCTATGCCCCTTCCAAAAGCCGATCTACCTAAAACGCTGGCTGCTTTAACCATGTGATGCCAGCATCTATATCTCTTTTCCTGGGCGTCTATTACTGTCCTCTGATTGGTGAGCACAAACATGACGCTGTGGATATAAAACGCTGCCTTAGCTCTGCTCACCTATGTTCACGTGTTGTCCACGAGAACTTGACAAAAGGATCCGCTTTAAATCTTTATTTTAAGATCTTCAATAGCCTGTGCCGCTTGTAGCTGAAATGCGACTAAAAGCCGCAACGATTTTGCGATCGCGATAATCTGCGCCCTCTCTCTCGAGCCGGAAGGTGCTTTGCGAACGTGGGATTTCGGAACCTTAATCTCTAGGTGACGGCCAAACAGTTGGATCTTAGTTTGAGTACTTTGATGGGTTGTTGGGCGTTAAAATGAGGCTAAGCACATTTGCCTGTTTGACTTGTTAAGGTACTGTAGAGTGGTGGCGAACTTTGTGAGAGTCGTCTGCGCCCCTGCTGGCCTACGCCTATTACCCATCTGCATCAATCACACTCAAGGGCGCTGGCAACGGCGAGGAGAAGGGCCTTTGAACTGATACGAGAATTGTTACTGAGAACTTTCTGTAGGCTGTCTATGTGTATCACCTGCATCTACTTGGGCGCTTAGCACTCGAGGGAACAAAATAGCAGCCCTTGTAGCAACCCTTACACTTACCTGTGCTGACTGAAAGTGTCACTGAGCGTCTTGAACTAAGAGAGATCATGTATCCACGGGCGCTTGCAGTCAGTAGAATTAAGTGGTTTTAAACCCCCGAAAACTAATGAAACAGTGATCCCTGATAAGGGTTAAAGGCTCTAGGAACAAGAATAGACATCTTATCATGATAGTATTTTTGTCGGCTATTCGAATAAGGGCAGCGCTTTTATCTATAAAATCCTAGGATATCCATCTTGAGCCTATGTAAGATTCTATAACAATCATTTTCCCTACCGAATCTCTTTGATTGAAATCGTGCCTATATATAGTATACTAGCACTTGACCACTGTGCTCGTGATGTTTAAGCAAACGACACAAAGACTTTATTAATTGCTTGGAAAAACTAAGTTAGAGGATCTTCCGCCTTCATGGCAAGGGCCTATGGATCGCGTTCTTAAGCGGGAAGAGTAGGCTGTAAGTAATCTAATGGTGCAAGTTAATTAATTATGAATCTAATGAACGAAACAGAATCCGAATTTTAGATTTGCGGAGATCAGGTATCAAGTTGAACCTAGTATATTTCTTACTTCCCGCCCGTAAAAGGCTAACTCGTGTTGTAGGGGATCTTCGCCTCACCCGTCTCATGATGATCTAAGCGATCTAGAGGACGTGCTTTCGGTCCGTCTGAAAAATGAGGATAAAAAGACTATTAATCGAATCCACGTTTATCAAGATGAATTAGTGCGTCGCTAGGTAGAGATTGATATGTATTTGTGCAGAGGAAGCGAGGAAGCTAGAGACTCAATATGAACTCGGCGAATGAACGTACAAGATCGGAAGAAATTCTAGCCTATGAGATTCGTTCTTGGGTTCGAAGAAGATAACGGTTAGGGGCGATGTTTAAGGTATGTTTTCACTTCGATGGTAGGGCGTAAAGGGATCTACTGTGTAGTGATAGCAAGTGAGGTTCTGTTAGCTTCGTGTAATGAGTTTTTATCCCTTGAATTCCTATACTAGGTATAGTGTACCGGATACGATACACTGGCTATGTAAATATACTTATTTACGCGTGTAGAGAAATCAATTATAACGAGTGAAGAGCAAATTTAATACGGGGCAGCTAGTGCACCCCTTGGCTCTTTCTTTGTTTTCTTTCTTAAGACGTATATGAGCGAGTATATATAAATAATACTATAAGAACTTAATTATTCGACGCCTAGACTGAACTAAGTTGACTTTAGCTAAGGATCCGCTAGTAACTCTTTCGTAGATGCTCGATTTTCCGGTTGCTATTGGAGTATCTTCTGTATGAAGCAGAGAAATAAGCTCTGTTGTGTATCTTGTAAATTATCTTCTAGCTTCTCTAGAGATATGGAAGGGATCTCGGCGGTACCTATCTAATGACCTGAGTTTGAACTATTAGTTGCGCCTGTAGAGTGTTAATGGAAGAATAAGGATATATACGCGTACCGTCACGATCGAAGAACTTTATCGTATACTCGCTATTTTGAAGTATTTCTTTTGGTGGCGCGCCTATGATTGCTATTATCCCTGCGAGGTGGTGGCTATTAGAAATGTTCCTGTTTGAATCGCGGGCGTAGAAGAGATGCTTCTGCTTAAAAAGATCCTAAGCCTAAGCGAGAGTTAGTATTTAGTAGAGCGAGACTTGTGTTGCGATATATATATATAAGGACCCCTATATTCCAAATATTAATCTTTTCGTTCTATGGTATCCGTAATAGAACCTCTGGAGCCCGGTAAACTAAAGGCTGAATGTCCTCCTACTGTCCCCCTAAACTTGAGCTAAAGCGAGCTTCGCCGAAGTCTGATAAAATAGGACGACTATGCACCTTTGGGATTTTTAGGTCTCGGGAGGAATAGATCACCCGATCTCTAATAACTTTGTAAGGGCTCGGGCTAGACCTTTCTGCTTCCTTAAAATCGGTAAGAATTGACTTATCCTCCACACTAAGTATTATATTATTTTCTTGTATGTCTGAAATTAGGTTAATAAGAAATTCTAGGAATATGTACGGTATCCCGGGATTAGGATTATTATACCGGTATGAATAATCTTGGCTTCTGTGTGAAGAAAGTCGACGGTAAGAAGTATGTGGATTAAGACTGGCTTAAGTAAGTCTTCCGGGAGTACCTTTTCTAAGGTCCGATGACGTAGTTCGTATAGACTCATCGCTAAAGGAGGATGCACGAGGCACTAATAGGAGGTGTTTTCCGCAGAACTAATTTAAAAGTTATCGATGGCGCGTCGCACGAGTATAGAGCCTGTATAGCTGGACTTGACGTTTCTGAGATGGTTGTACACCTCTTTTTCTCTTCTTCCATGACTGGAGTCGTGCTCGTACATTTTTAATGTAATATAGATATGCTGCCTACTACTTGTTAGCCCTGAATCTCAAAGTTGCTGGAATTATAATTTACTGTAGATCTCTACAGAGCCATACTATGGAATGACCTCCATAGCTAAGTTTTCTAACAACCTGGTACCTTGAGCGAAATATATTACCGATTCTCACGGGGTAAAAATGCTTAGGCGAGTATCCTAGTAGTTTTTCCTCCTCTAGTTTGTCGCTTGGATCGAGAAGAATGCCTGGAGAAGAAAATTTCCTAACTGGAGACGGCGGTCGCCTAAAGATGAAGTGCTTTAGTCGCTGTGTGAGGCGTTGTATTATTGGACTAGGTTTGCGTAAGGTTAGGGGTAGTAAACAGGGAGGAGGATAGTAGGACGGTCGTTCGGGATAGGATTATAATCACGTGATATAGAGGTGACGGAACAGAAGTAGTGGACCCGGAGGAAGGAATATAGTAAACCCGTATAGAGCATCCCATTCACATTATTTCACATTTCACATCACGTCACACGGCACATTTTATGTGTTTTGTGTAAGAAAATTTTTCACACGGGATTTTAAGATGTGAATGTGTTTACCCCCTAAACACACGGGATTCACGCGGGTTTCACATCAGTCATATCACGTGACTTAGAAATCATTTTAACCAATAATATCTTATTATAGAGTTAGTCAGCGCTTACTAATAAGGTTTATGCAAATTATGCCTACCTAATTAGGCTTAGTATATAAACCTATGCAAAATTATGCATCGATGTGACACACGGGATTCCCGTGTGTTTTGCACGGTTATCTTAGCACACCTTAGCATGTGTATGTGTTAAGGGCCTTAGCACGTGTGAAATCGGTGTGTTTGAAAAATTTTCACATGTGTACACAATGGGATGGTCTAAACCCGTATATATTAGTTATTATTATGCCCGCATAAATTGCTAGATAGGGCCTTTATACTGTAGCAATTTAGGCTTATTGATCTCTAATTGGTGCGTAGTATGATCTACTAAGCAGTATTTCCGACTGGAGGGATTATAACCCTAGGAACTTAGGCCCTCTTCGTTATCGGGACTTTTAGTCCCGAGTAACCGAATCAGGTGATAATACTCCGGGAAGTAACTGAGGTAAGTACTCGGCGCCGTGTTTATTTTATTACGTGGCAGCGGGACAAGTATTTTCCTTATCCGAACGCTGATTGGGCATTAACTATATTCTACCCCGCGTCTAATTCGGCCCCGCCTTGGGTGGTTTAATGACCTTAGTTATCCCTTTGCTGTACACGAGGCCGCGTTCCTAGAGATATTATGCGATAAGAATATAAGGATGGAGTCCCTTAACTCAGTATAACCACTTTGCTAACGTCTATCGTAAGCGAGCTGATCTCGTTTAGTTACGTTCTCACGTGCCTTATCCCTCCTCGATTATTCTGACTGCTATGGCGTTATACTTAATAAGTGATTCTGCTCTCGAGAAGCTGAACACTCTAGCTTCTTGGCTGAGAGACGCCGCGAAAATGGAAGAGGAGGAGAAGAACACTTTCAGATGCGTGGATCCGGACCGTCATAGCAAACTTCGTCTATTGCTAGATGAGTTGGGATATCGAAAGATTAAGGTAATATAATTTGCCGGTATATGTTTTGCTAGTCACTGGCTTATTTACTTAAGGGCTACGGTTATTTGATGTACCGCATTGCTGGGAAAGCAGAAATCAAAATGACTCCTAACTACCGATCGTTGTTCTTCCCTCTCACTATCGGTTCAGACAAAGAGACGTTGCCTAGCGAGCTATAAGTGGCAGGTCAAGTGCTTACACCCGGATAATTTATTTACCTGACCAGTCGTCTGGTTCTTGATACGTAGCTGGACTGTCTTATTGTTCTTCTACCAGAGAAGAGCGAGACGAATGAGGCCATAACTGGTCCCTAGTCTTTTAGCACGAGTTCAAGTCCCTAAGTTTGGAGGGAATTTAAAGTATTATGTATATATAAGCGCCCCAACTAAATATCCATCATTTCTGTGATAGCTACTCTCATCCCGTGAAATCCTCGATGTGCTTAAGTTATACGTGGCATCTAAAGGTCTAGGTCCATAAGTTATCGGCGCGATCGTGCCCACCGCGTCGGGGAAGTCCGCACTTGCTTCAGGGTCGATCGATGCTATCAAGCCTAGTGCGTCAGGAAAATCTGCAGTCGCCTCAGGATCGATTGAAGCTAATAGCCCTAGTGCGTCGGGAAAGTCCGTACTTGCTTCAGGGTTGATCGATGCTATCAAGCCTAGTGCGTCAGGAAAATCTGCAGTCGCCTCAGGATCGATTGAAGCTAATAGCCCTAGTGCGTCGGGAAAGTCCGCACTTGCTTCAGGGTCGATCGATGCTATCAAGCCTAGTGCGTCAGGAAAATCTGCAGTCGCCTTAGGATCGATTGAAGCTAATATTCCTAATGCGTCGGGAAAGTCCGAACTTGATTCAGGGTCGATCGATGCTATCGACTCTGGCGCCCCTGTGTGAGTTAAAGGAGCATTTGTTAAATCTAGATTTTGCTCCTCTGAAATTGGAGATAAGATGTCGTGATTTGAGAGATTTTGTTCTTTAGCTGCTTGTCCTAATGTCACCTCTAGGCTGTGGGATTGTCTATTCTCACTAGACCCTGAGGTTCTATCGCCGAAGCCTTGATATGTCTCTGGATCTTCTGCGACGCGTGCACGCTTATGTACTTCAGAACACGGTGAGAATGCTGTTACTAATATATAATCTATCAGACGACTTACCAGTCGTGCTTTGATTGTGGCCGTTTTCCCTTTTCTGCTTATTCCTCCGTGCGGATTTTGTCAAAGGTCGCTTTAAGGAGGCTTGGGAGGGGCTGAATTGAGCCTACAGTTCGTCTGAAATGTGGTCGCCTAACTGATCATAACCACTTTCGGTAACAATTCGATTAATACCTTCTTTGCGAAACTTTGTAATCGCTGAGGGAATGGCTTTACTGTAGTGCCTGTCCGTGTATCTTATATGTATTAGTAGTGCTCTAGTTAACTATAAGGTATGCTGCTTATCTTACTCTCTTTCCTTGATATATAAAGGCAGCGCGATTAAGTAACCTGGTCCGCCTAAGTCCGTAGCCTATCTATCGTATTTACGACCGAGTCGGATATACTCGTCTAGGTACTACTTAAGCGCCTTTTCATCTATATCTAAAGACGGCCGTTGCCTCGCGATTTCCTTAGTAAGTTTGGAGGATGTATTCCTGCACCACCTTTCACCTATGTGGTAGTCTAGATTGACTGCTAGAAGGTAAAAATTGCGGAGCTCGAATCGCCGATATATTTCAAGGAGCGCGGTATCCTTACCTCTGTCGTAAAGTTCGAAAAAGGTAGAATATAACCTATCCCCGGTCGGGGTTCTTCGTCTAATTATCCACCTAAGAAGTTTAGGTTGCTTAGCGAACTATGCTAATAGCTCACGTAGTTTACGTGGTATTGATAACTGGCACCCTGAAAACCTAGTGTTATCCAATAAGCCTTTCCTAGATTTGCTTGAATCCTGATTTGGCGAACTAGGGGTGAGGCTTGAAGAACTCGGATGGCTGCGAGTTTCACTAGAGCGACTTATTAATAGCTTAGAGGCTGTGGTGTTTAGAGATGAGTCTTCGACGTTACCGGAATAACCAAGGATTCGAGATATATTATCTACTATTACCCCTTTAACTTCCTGGTGCTTAATACGGAGCAGCCTGTCTAATAGTGGCGTATTATACAAAGAAAGCCTGGTGAGGAAAGCTCTGCGGTCTTTAAGAGATAGTTATAATTCGATTCTGTCTAAGGCATCGTCAAGTTGAGCGAGTAGTCTATTGACCTCTCTATCTAGTTCGTCGATATTATTTATGGCGACCTTGAGAAGCGAAAGAACAATAGGAGAAGACTTCTCTTAGGATACGGGACTGGCCTTTACTTTCTGGATTGATAGTGCACAGCCCTGTATGATCCCTGACGGAGTGGTATAGAGAAGCCAATAGCGACCTATTATTTGGCGCTAGGTAATCTGAACGTGTAACCCGTGGCTGCTAACCGAGAAAATGTGAAGTACGGAGAGGGTACGTAGAATAGGTACCGAATAGCTGCTGATCTCCCTGATCGTATGGACACGTCTCTTCGATTATGCTTATGTATAATTGGCGGCTTTTGAGACGCGGCGTGGCGATTCCCCTAGTTGTTGCATTAGCTTGATGCGAAGGCGCTTTAGTTGTGTCGTTCTCACAGTTAACGCACCCTCCGTTAACTAACCCCGGAATGTTAAAAAGAAAGAGTCTCTCTCTATATTTGGGGCCGACCTTAGCAAGAGAATAGCTGGAAGTTAGGTAAGGGTGCTTTATGCGTCCGTTTCTGCCCCTCTCGCACACTTAACGCGCTTTCTGGCCAATCCTGGCTATGGGATGCCTTCTACATTAGGTAGCAAGACAAGGAAAGCATAGTTATGGAGGCGACTGGCTAGAAGCTTATTATCCCGCTCGTGGAAATGAAGAGTCCCTTTTTTGGAATCTCGTTCCTTCTCTACTGTGGGGGATTTTGTTACGCTGTCTTGACCCGTTGCATTTTAAGAAAACATGCTTTTACCATACTACATATTTTCAATGTAGCAGTTAAGATCTATTAATTAGTATTTACTATAAAGACTATCTTTCTCGTAGTCGTCTATTAGTACAAGTGTCGATCTAGTTCTGTCTTCTATTCTTATTATCACGTCAAAAATTCTCTCATGATCTACTATTACTATACTTGATGTACTAAGATGGCCGAACCCGTCGAGTCTCCTAAGGATTCTCTCTAATGCCCTTCAGCCTTCGAAAATCTCGAGAATCTCTAATGGGATGATATGATATCCGCTATCAAGTCGGATGTATTCTCCTAAGCTCTTGGTTCACACGAGGCACATTTCTGTTGCTCGTAATTTGGACCCCAAAACAGCTTTACGCAAGTTGTAGCGAGGGTGGGGAAGGCGGTGGGGGACCGCACATGATTGGCGAGGTTTGGCGCTGCTAAAGGATATTTAAGGTCTATGACCCTACTATTGGGTAATCGAGTATTGTTAGAGAACATAGAGAACATAAAGCTTCTCGCTTTAACTTATTATTTGCGCAGTCTCTGGCACAATTGAAACAGGATACTCAAACCAAATGCCTGTATTCGAATATAAATTGTCCCCTCCCTAGCAGGATTTGTAGGTGTGCATAGCGATGGCCTATGAGTACGGATACACGACTAACTCCGTTGGCTAGGGACCTTGCAAACCTGAGTTTATGCGGCTATGCTAGGCAACACCACAGTACTAATGCCATCAACATCGGCCTCATCAGCTTTAAGTCCAGCGAGGGCAGGCACAATAGCCACAATGGCAGGAGTTGCAGAGTGGACCGCCGTTCGCGCCGTACGATCCCTTGAGCTTACACAGCTTATATCAGCAGGGTCCGGGTCAGAGCGCTGCTCACATTTACCTATAGTATATGCTATTCTACACTGACGACACCCTTTCTGAACCAACGTTTGCTCTACCGTATGCCGGTAATAACACGATATAACTATTTGCCGCGACTGTTTCTACCGACTTAACGCTAATTAGGTTCAATTTGCCTGCTAGGTTGGAGCCTACCCCAGTTTATGCTCAGATACAAATTCAAGAACAGCAGAATGAAGAAGAGCCGTCTAGAAGACTTAGAAGACTTGGAGAGGAATATGCAAAGTATGGAATCTCCTTGTGTATAGCCTTTGACCACATCCGCGCGGGGAGGCTGACGGACGTAAGTCGACCGCTTGTGGAAATTTCAAAATGGCTTGTAAATAACTTACAGGGACTCGGTGAGTTTCATTATACTCACTCCCGGCTGGTGGCTTATTTTGTGATAAATAGGATTCCTATACGGCGATCGTGTAGACCTTCTGCTACCCTGGAATGACTTCAACAACTGCTGGCTGGCACTTTTTTAGAAACAGTTGGATATGTAGCACGACTTAGTTGCAACTAGATATATGCCAAAAAAGCATAGCCTATTGACCTTGGACCGTATGGAAGCTATGGGCAACGAGCTTATCTAACTTTGTGACCAGTTAGAGCCGTATGGACTGGTCGATTATTAGATGGGGATTCTGGAGGAGAACATCCTTAGCAGTAGGTATTTTCTTTTCCCTCTATAATTTTACGTGCTTTACCGTAAGCTTCTGGTTCTAACAAAGTGAGTCTTCAGTTCTTGGTTAATGCTTGGATTCAATGGAACAACTACTTCGTGCCCAAACGAACGCTAGGTTAACCAGAAGGAGCTAATGGAGCCCTTGACTCTTGCTCCCACATCCTATATAGAATATCTTGTATCCCTTTTGGAAATGATGATAAGAGTTCTTTGCAGCTATCACTCGGGAGTTTTGGGAACAATGTTTCTACAATTCTGAGGGTCTGTCCGAGGGTCTGTGGATGGGAAAATCAGTATAGAGGGTTCTTTTGATACGTAATTGTGGAGCGTTGTGCTATCGAAAGATTGAGTAAATAATTTATTTAAGCTGAAGCAGACTTGTTTCTCTTGGTGGGAATTCCACGAAATCTGAACGAGGCTGCTGGAGAATGCTAGCGCTGGACCCTAATCATTGTTATGACTACTTTCTTACTTATATCTGGTGTGGAGGAAACTGACTGGTTTAACCGTAGTATGGTATAAGCAGTTCCCTAGCTCCTCTTTCTCTTGGCACTAATGTTATCCCTTCTCTTTCTTAGGATTGAGCTAACCTGAATTGATTGGTCGTTAATACTCCACTAACAACATTACAATATGGATGGCACTACGAATTCTATAATTATGGGCTTATAGGATATAGTGAGCTGTAAGCTATATTGCCATGTGAGGATATGGTCAAGGAAGTGGTGATATCTCTCTGATCGCGGCGATGAAATTTCAGGGTCCATGCTGGATGGACCGGGGTATCGTATGACGCGTAGAAAAAAGTATTGGAAAGATGGCATCGGCTATAAAGAGTGTCTATCCTGTACTTATCTATCAGTATAAGCGTTTATCTACTCCTGTCTTCAATTCATTCCCTTATCATCACATCAAACGTTCTCTTATCTCTACCATCACTATACTCGATAGACTAAAATAGCGATGCTCACCAAATATCCTGAGAATTTTCTCTAATGCCCTTCTCTCTTCGAGAACCCCGAAAATTCACGGTGGGATGATATGATATCCGCAATTGAGTTAGATATTTTTTCCGAATCTGGTGGTTCACACGAGGTACTCCATTATCTTTTTGAAAAAATACAAAACGAGGATATACCACGTTTGATTAAAGCGGTAATCGACACGGCTCTTAGAGGTCCTTAACTACCACGAAAGATTGAGAAGGAATGGAACCTGTACCGTGATTACGATGATGCTAAACGCTATGAATATAAGATGAGAAGGGACGCCCCTAATGATCTAGCCACGTGGACTATCGAAAATTGTCTATCGTGTTTTAACGGCCTTCTAGATTATGAGATGGTCTAGCCCTCCTTATTTTCCTAAAACGGCTATAACTTCCTTTGGCTTGCGCTTAGGATTGGACGCGATGACTTGATGTAGCGACTGGTATCCCTAATAGATCCTCGATGCCTTCTTAAGCCCCTGTTAATGAGAGAAAATGAAAAAGAACGGTCTATAATATTCTAGATCTCTACCTAGAATCGGAAGTGGTTTGCTGTCTGCTAGGATCGACTTAGGTTATCGCTAATTAGTGCAGTCGGTGTAGCTTCTCTAGAGGGGCTGTAAATTGAGAATATATTTAATTTTGCGGATATAGATCTTGTAAACTAATTAATGGAAGTAGGTTTAGATATCGGGAAGCCCTGTCTAGATAATATATATCCTAGTTGGCTAAGAATCGTCTGTCGAGTCGACCTAGAGCTAATATTAACCTAGCTTTTAAGCCGCGGCCACTAAGCTCCTCTAAGATTCCTCACGTTTACTATAATATATAATTCTATTACTACGATAAGATAGCTTATACATAATTCTCTATTCACTTAAGATTAGCGCGACGCTCTATATATAGCGGCAGAGAGCATAGATTATATAAGCGTAGAAGTGATAACGATTATTTTACAGAAATCAGCAACAGAATTAGCGATAAACGTAAGTATATCGTAAAATGTGGTTATAAAAATTATTAATAGAGTGTGCTAGGAAAGAAAAGGTCTCGAAGATTCCTCGTTTCCTACGAGAGATATTTGGAAGGAGACCGCTAAGGCGCTAGAACGTGGTGTAGTCTAGAAAATCAAAGCTTTAGGTGCGGTAGTTAGAAGAGTTAAGGTCCTTAGTATTAAACTAGACGCAGAAAAGGCTGGCTTTTCGTATCTTTCAGAGGCTCTGAATCTTATAGGGAAGGAAGACACTTAGGATTAATTAAGATTTCCTTACTGCCTAAGCCTGCTTCTATACATTCAATATCGCCACTAGTAGGCGAAGAGAACGTCCGGGCGATTGTGGTTCTATTTTAATAATGGCCTTATCTACTCTAGTACTAGTTATATTAAATCGAGTCAAAGTAGCCTTTAGACGGTGCCTGTAGTAGAACCAGATTTTTGCTCTTATTAGCTATATACATAAGCTAATATTTACGCTCCAGTAAACGAAACCTATAAATAGACTATCTATTAGGGGTATTTCAATAATGCTCACATTAAATCTTTCGGTCATTCTAATGAATACATTATTCTTAGAACTAATCTCTTTGATAGTAAGTATAATTCGGGCTATAGCTTGTTGCGCGATACGTAATATTATCTGTCAGAACGGTGCTTATATAGAATAATAGGAAGTAATGAAGAAGTACTATAGATACCTAGGCAGGTGATGATCTGTAGATAATAAGATTATAAACGGCCGTGCCTTCATACTTTCATCTTCTTTGACTTCATCTAAAAAATAGCTGAGTATCCTTCTTAATTAATTCCTTAGCTTCTAGGATAGATTAAGTCCTAATTTCGTTTCCTAACGAGTATTACTTCTTGCTAGTCCCTAAGCGAAGACTCAGATTCAGGTACATTATTATAACTTACGCTAAGAAATTTAAAAGGCTAATACACTACTCTACGCAGAGTACTACACACAACCACGTTGGCCCTCTTCGACTATGAGCGAAGATACTATTTATCTAGACGGCCTAGTACCTCCTTGTAATATCTATCTAGGACGGCCTATTACCTATCACCTAATAGATAGGACTGAGAATCAGAACACTCTTTACGATTAAAGATAACGAGTAATTTAAAAGAGACGGAACTCCCTCCTAACTACTTAATTTCGCGTTAATATAGTCAGAAAAGCGTCACGATTACGCTAATTACTCCGCTGCCCTGAACTATCGCATAATATAAGCTAACTCTACCCCCGCTACGAGCTCTGTAATCCACTATGCTCTTCTATATGAGTGGTAGCCGAGCACTTCTCTTAATGTAACGATGATCCTAGCATCGAATTGCCTGCCTGTAGTAGAGTATATAGTCTAGCCTGTGGATGGCTAATGTTTAACTGGATTTATTTATGAGGTTGCTTAGAGTATGATTGGCTGAAATCGGTTCGTTTGCACTGCTTTAAACTAATTTATACTAGATGTGGCTATCGTGGAAAAGCAATCCCCTCCTGGGACTGTGTATATCCCCATCTAACGACACCTGTCTTACGTCTACGCGAAGTTCTACGGTCGGAAGGAAGGCAACAATGAGTATACACTAGGAGACATATACTTAGCTATGAAGTCCGAGACTCGACACGTGGGGGCAAAGCTATGTATTTCGCCCCTTTTCTTTCGGCTAAAGATCTAGCTGATGGATGCCACTTTTGCCTGTAGCGAATAGGGGCAATTCGCGTAGCTTCTGATCTACCTATACTAGCCTATCAAAATCCGTAGACAAGGGGCCAGTATCGTCTCTCCCGAGGGCCCGGGTGAGCTCGAAGAGGCACGGATTGAGTATTTGATTCCTAATTATAACGAACCGGAATACTGTGGATACTACTGGATGTATATATCCTTACCTGCCTTTAGGGGTTATATACTTAACATGATGGGAACCCCCGAGCATCTCTTACGCTTGTTCCGATCGGTGTAGATGTTTGAATAGAGGTCATTGTGATTTATTGAATTTTTTTATGGGACTAACTAATTAGCGAATCAAATGCTTTATACTGGAGGAATTCCGTATGCCCCTTGATGCCTAGTAATGGACGATAATTCGATGGCTGTTAACGAGTGTAAATAAATAATAAGGCGCGTGTTCCTACTGTATGTAATTTCTTATCCTAATTAATAGAAAAGTCAGGTTAGAATGCTGTCAACTAGCGCTCAGTTCGAACCTAGCTTCGCTGTACCCTCACGCTTCTCTTTTCTTTAATTACTCTTCCTGATATATTACGTCTCCCTCGAGTCTTCCTTGCCCGCAAGAATTGGTGATATTCGACCACTCTCCGATGTTAGTTCTCGTAATGAACGCGAATGGTATCCACGAGTCGGCACTGAGGGCTTTGCTGAAATGAAAACGAAGATATGGATAGCAGTAAGCTTATAGACTCGTCGAGATTGGGAATACATCCGCGATTATTTGTTGCAGGAGAAGCTGATCTCTTTTAGAGTGTCGGCCTAGGGACTGCGAGCCTATCTATGTTACCTCCTGTGTCGTATTGAGTAAATATCCTCGGAAAGCCTGATCGCGCTCTGCACCCTAAAATCTGCCCTGATAACACCGATCACGCCTCTGGGGGAGCGAGCGAGCTTGATATTGGTCTGTATGAGTCTAGGTGTGGTGGTAGCTTAAAGTGATCTAACGCCACTACGGTCATTGCTTACCTAGCCCGACGAGCAACGAATAGAGAAGATGGTTTCCTAACTATAAATATCGCCCTTATTCCAGAACTAGATATAGCCACCATAACTACGGGATACATTAGGTTCCTTGTAAATGCTCTTTACTTACGAAGACGAGAAGGTGCTGGACTACATCTCTAATTGCGATAACCTTTCATACGACCAGCCATGGATAGTGAAAATCCGACAACATGAAATTCGAACATGGGAATACAATTCCTTTAGGTCTAAGGTCTACATATCTTCCCCGGCTCAACAACACGTTAAAAGGCAGAAACGAAACACTTAATCTACATTAGAAGTTGAAGGGCTACCGATGTACCCAGTGTCTAAGCGTCGGAAGCAGGTGTCTTCCGATGATAGTGCCTAGAACTCGAGTGCTACCAGGCCAACGCCATTGATTCGAGAAGCAAGCCTGAGTTGACACGCCCTACAGATAGAGCACATGATGTACCCAGATGGAAAAAAGGAATACTTTCAGTCTAAGAGGTTTGGATAATACTAGCCACCAGCGCTATCGCTAATGCGGGATGTAATACTGAAGTACAGGTGGCGGCCGTTATTTGGAAGTAGTCGAACCTATGACGAGAGTCGCTCCTGTAATGTCGGTAGTAAATACGTGATTAGATGATAGTAGGAAAGAGGTCTTTGTGAGTCTAGATGATAATATAAAGCTCTTATCCTTAGCCGGTGGTCGTGAAGTATATCGCCTCTACTGGAGTACAACAGTAAGTGCGCTATTAGGATAATGCAAGAATAGTAGACCACGAAAGCAGCTATATCCCAGATACGATATGATTTACCAATTATATTGACTTGAAAATCATTCTGTAATGGACCAGTGGTAGCGCAAGATCGCTGCGCTGACCGCCGTAATAATTTATCTAGACGCCTCGTATAGCTGCGCTAATCGCATCCTATTTAAGCCTATATGTCTGTAAGGGGAAAGTACCCGGGTACTTTCCTTTTATAGACGGTAGGCATAAAAGGGAGAAGGTTCGTCTACTTCAAAGGACTATATGATGTCTTGTGCTACGATGTCTTAATGTAAACGTAAATATAACTTTTAGGGGCCTGATCAGGCGTATATTTAACACCTCGAAAAGCTGGTGGAACACCTGATTAGCTTGGTCGGTATATAGCTATACCTAAGTTATGACTAGACTAGCCTTTATACGCCTGTTCCCTCTAATACTGAGGGGCCAGTTGTATATGGAATTAAGATGATCGAATATATACTACCTGGTATTCCGACTCCGGGGTAGGCACGTAAGGAGAAAATACCGAAATGGAAGAACTAGTTGAACGTCTTCGTGGAAGGGGTTCTGGCCGTAACGTAGCTACAGAAAGCTTGATAGTTAGCAGGTATTGATACTCTAGCGCGGAACTAGAAGGCTCTAAAATTGATACTGGGACACGGCTGTGTGCCTATTTTTCCTGAAGAATCGGGAGCTACTGCGCTTCCGCCGATCCTTCTCACCGAGCGCCCTGACCTTATCCTACACGGCTCTCTATACGGCAAGTTTATTACCTAGTGTGTAAAGGACTAGAAGTTTATAATACGCGTGGTTGACTATCAGAAATTAGTATTCTGTTCGCTTTGTGTGGTTATGATGGGTGTAGGGGTGTCTAAGAAAGTAACCGATGATATAATAAAACGGTATCTTAGGGAGGTAAAAGAAGATCTGACCCTAGAGAAATATAGATATGGCGCCGTCTAGGCTAATAGATGTATGGTAGCCCTTCTGGAGAATGGATGGGGATATAAGGTTTGGGAATTCTTCCTTCTCGGTACGTGATTGCAGTCGTTGTAGAGCCCTAGCTAACAAAACTTGTATTAGAGAGTCGGGGTCCGGCATAATTTAGTCGATTTGTAGCGAACGATACGGATAGTTATAAGATCGTGGTTAGTAAACTAGGTATGCCAGGGATAGAGTACTGGGAGGCTGAGTGGATACTATACTGTCTCCCTAGTATCGTGCACTACTTAATAAGATATACGATTCCGTAAGACCCCTACCTTAGTGTGATGAGGGCTTACTAACCGGCGCCTTTTAGACTGGAACACATTTGTATAACTCTAGGGTACGGGCCGATCCCGTTCTCTAAGGTGCAACTTATCTCCGAGCTATTCGTATAATCCTTAATTTATTTATTCCGTGCGGACGAAGTATCTGGCGCTGTGCCTATCGAACAAGAGTATACGGGACTATATCTCCTCGCTGGGAACTCTTGAAAGTAAGCAATTAGTATTATCCCGTCCTCTCTACTACTAGGTAGTCGGCTTGGGGACGGATGATGACGTCTTCGGAGAGGGTAAAAAAGTATCCCACCAACAGTGTCTCCACATTACTAGCCAGATCTTTGATTTGGGGAATGCCTGTAATGATATTGATGGGGATTGCGTAGGTTGGATAGTTAACAGGGATCAGCCTGATATCCGACTCTCGATGCATCGTGTAATTACAATTCTAGTTACGTTAACATAGCTCGCAATTTGACCCGAGTTCCTTACCTCTAAGTTCATCTCTCGCAGGAGAGGCTCCACAAAGGGTTTTAAACTCTCCGTTTTATACGTTCGATCGCCTTGTTCATCAACGAAGTAGTCCTTGGACGGAACGGCATGGTCACGGGCCCATGTGGCGAGTTGCTGTCGTGCCTCCTCGGCAGCTCTAGTGAGGAGAAAAGGCCCGTCTACTCCCCTGATTGTGGCTGGGGATCGGTACGGTCCTATCTGCAGGCAACAACGGATCAATCAACAGCTTGGTCCTCAAATGGTGGTAAGGATAAGACATGACATACCATGGTGGCGGCGAATCCGTTTTCCTAAATTACTCCCGCACTCAATCAACCTTGGTCTCCCGCGCCGGGGGCGGGGAAGGTGAGACTGATCTCGGATCACGTTGTAATCCCTCATTGGCTTGGCTCAGAGTCGTGGATAAAAAAGGGCCCCACTCGACGTCGGGAAGCTTCGCATTCAATACGGACCAGGGTTACGCCTTGTCCGCTCCTCAGCCAAGTCGTTTCAATATGGTCTGGGCGCAGTGCTTGCAACTGATCATATGTAACCACCAAAAGAACCACCATTGAACTCTATTTTTCAGTTCCTATAGATCTATGCATGCGAAAAGCCTCCAATTGATAGAAGGCGCTTTACCGACATTAACGGTGGTGATAGCATCGAATATATTTCGCTTTGTGCCCCCTAGCTCAGTTGCATTATAGTGTTCCTATTTCCCGTCAACAATAATCCCGCTCTACCATGACTGCAAAGCCAAGGCACCAGGTGTTAATAGGCAAAGTCTCTCTGGAGGTATGTACTAAAAGAAGATAACATGATTTTCACGTATACTAATCTCCTAGACGTTAAGAGTATGCTTTCCTGATTCTTACCCCAATATCGAAGCATATCTCGAGGAGAAGGGTCTTAGCAACACTATCCTTACAACAGTGCCGCTTGAAGACACCGCTAGTCGGCCTAAGGGCTAGACCTTAGTCGATCTGGCCGTTATAAGGCAGGAAATCCCTCTCGTGCAGCAGTGCTTTTCTTGCGCCCCGTTACCATTAGATGATCTGAGTCTGGTCATTATTGACGAGGACTCAAATGATCCTGAGAGGCAAAGATGGCTGAAATCCATTTAGGTCTATTCCAGGTATCTCCAGCAAAATGCAGTGGCAAAGCAGAGCGGAAATACCTCACAGCACGCGCTTAAATAGTATCAAATGCGTTTGAATGAGATAAGCACGGTGATGATGCAAAATCGGATAACGGGTGCTTAACTTTGCATAGTTTAGCGTCGAGGCCACCCCTCCATTTTTGGGTTATATCCCCTACCAAATATCGGGGAATGGAAATTGCTGGCTGTGTCTGAGAGCTATATATATTCAATCTATATGCCGCCAGGCATCGGAAGTGACCATCAGCCGTATAAAGAGCCTGAGAATGACACTAGACCCAATAGAGAAACTCAAACATTTTATACAAACCAGAAGAAATCCGAGTCTGTTGTTCATCCAATATATATATGATCGGCTCTCAGAAAGTAGCGATACTAGTTACGCTCACTATCTCCGCGATTCACCAAATATCCAGAGAAAGCTATCTCGATCCAAGTCCCCATTCCAAACGAAACTATTGTTCTTCACAAAGCCGCCATCGGTCACATAGAATCGAACCCTAGAATCATCCTTGCCTCCCAAGGCATTACCATTGACTAAAATGGAGCTTTTGTCTACCTCTGTACGAGAAAATCCGTGTACGGACCACCCAGAGGAGTAATCTATGACCGTGGTTAATATCAGACGAACGGGACAAGTGTCTGAGCTGTGTGAGAAATACCGTGCCCTCTTTTGTCCATCTTACCGCACCAAGTGATCTCCTCATTCCCCCTCCCAGTTCTTCAGGAGTCGTTTCTGAAAGCTTTCCAGAGCATCAAGGAAGTTTGTACGACTCGGCGTCAGGTGACGGTCGTAGTTAGTCAGTCTCGTTTCGAGCCGTTCCAGAATTTTAGATGACTGAGCCGTGCCACCACGGGTATGACTGCCACGTCTATTTTCTCTGAAGATTGTGGCCAAAGATGGTATATCTAATGTATCCACGAAAAGAGATAGGGACGACAGGATGTTAGCTTGCTGGGTAAAAGAGCTAAAGCTATCTATGCCCTTAAAGATACTTCCGAGAAGGCTGTAGAAGTCTGGTTGTAGGTCTTCGTTGCTGATTCCTGGGTAATCTTCCTGAAGTCTTAGTCTACGGAGTGTTGAACCGAGGTGTGCGGTTGTATAGAAATGGCCACTAATAGCTAGATAGTCCTCCGGAGTAAAAACTATATATAGATAACTAGGAGGTATAATACTAAAAGAAATATTAGCTAGACGCTCTAATATACCGGATAAGTGTATATATATAAGAGATCCCCTAGATATAGCTCTACCCGTGCCTAGCCTCCTTTATATCCTCGAGACTACTGCGAGCCTATATAGGCTAGTAGTCGAACGGTATCACTTGTTACGGATGAACTTCTCAGAGGACTAATCAGGAAGGCGGTGACGGGATTCTGCGAGATTCTGCCGGGGGATTTAAGCCGCCCTTCTCATGTTTCTGCTTTCTTCTTTCTTTCCTTCCCTAGCTTTGGTTTCTCCGTTGAATGGTACAGTTAGATTCAGCATCTTTCTCTTGACCGTAACATTAAACCAAAGCTCTTCTCTTTTCAATCTTTATTTTTCTACAGCGCCAGCAGAGCGAAGGACTTTCTACACTAGAGAGTTCCCAGCTACCTAGTTGCTGCCCCACTCGAACCGAACGAATCAGACACCGAATCCTCCGCCACCATAGCTCGAACCCGCTCCACTGCGCGGGACGACGATAACGCAACAGAGCGTGCCCGTTCGCGTGACCCCCGGCGAAGCTTACTATTGCTTGCCTAAGACGATGAAACGAACATCGAGATCGAGACCGCCGACTAGCTAGTCGAGTGGATCCAGAAGAACCCCTAGACTACCTTTAACATCCTTCGACGTAAGAACGATATAAATAAAGAGTTACAGAATAAGATTAAGGAACTTAAGGCCGACCGCCAAGATAAAGTCTTTCGGCTTAAATAGTAGATCCTCCGCTTATAGGAGTAGACTCTAGGTACCTAGGGAGAGTAGATAGAAGAGGAATATACCCGTCTGCGTAAAGAACTAATTAAGACCTAAAAGGAAAGAGATAGGTTAATTACTGCTATATATCTAGTAGGACTAGGTAAAGGCTTCTCGAACCGTACGACGCTAGTACCTAAAGATTATTGCCTACGGAAGACTACGAAGTTACCTAATCCGCTAATATTAAATAACGGAAAGTAGGTTAAGTTTAAGGGATAGAAGTTAGATATTCGTAAGAAGCTCCGCCTAAACGAGGACTATTACCCTACTCCTGATTATTAAATAGCCTACCTTAAGAGCTACTATAAAGGTAAGACGCTAATATATATTAAACCTCGGATATAGGATAATACTACGAGCCTATATAAGAATATCGATAAGATCTTTGACTATCTAGAAGGTGTTTTCGATAATCCCGATCGTAAGCGCCTAGCCCGTAATAAGTATATACGACTTACGATAGATATTAAAACTAACTTTATTAACTTCCTAGCCGAATTTACTTAACTCGCTAAAGAAGCCGACTAACTAATCGACCTCCGGAAGTAGGACTTATACTAAAAGATCCCTACTCTTATATAGAACTAGACTATAATAGATATTAATAACGACGATATAACACTCTAATAGTTTATCCGTAAGTGCTAAAAGGCTATAGGCCGGATCTTATAGTAGGTTGCTAACCGAAACGCTAATAAGAATACCGGTCGAAATAGTAATAATAATAACCCGAGTAACGCTAATAAGAATACTAGCTCTTTGAATACCGGATCCGGATCGAACTTATCCTCGACCTCCTAGCTTACCGACGCTAAGAAGGCTAACCTTATAAAGGAGGGTAAGTATTTCTATTATCGCGAATAGGGCTATATATCCTGTAACTACCCGAAGAAAAAGAAGGATCCTAGTACTGTACTTATATCCGCTAACCCTGAGAAGAGCAAAGCCGCTATAGAACTTAAGGCCGCTAAAGAGTCGGATTCGGGAAAAGAGTCCGCTTAGGGGAAGTCTCTACCCTAAGCGTGTCTAGTATATCCCTATAGAGTTTAGACTTAAGAAAACTCTTATCTCCTAGTAGTTTAACCGTTAACGCTAAAGTAGCTATAAATAGAAAGACGATCTTAGTTTCTTGCCTTATAGATACCGGAGTAGATAGATATCTCTTTATGAATATTAATTTAGTTCGTACCTTAATTAAGTACTAGAGCCTTCGCACGATAAAGCTCTCCTAAGAGTGCCCCGTTATAGGATTCGATAGGGAACTTCGATAACCAATCACCCACGCGGTTAGACTAATATTTATAATAAATAGATATATATAATAAAGTCAGCCCGTACTAATCGCGGATCTAGGGAAGCGCGACATAATTATAGGTAGGCTATGGTTCGAAAGACACGGAGTTCTCGTTGACTGCCGAAGTCGCCGCCTTTTCTAGCCCGACTAAGTAACGTTAAAGGAGGAAGTACTGAACTAGCTATCGAAGCCTATTCCACGATAGATTCTAAAGAGGCCGAAGATCGAACCCTCTTATTAGAGCGATACTAACCGCTGTGATACCCTAATAGAGGAAGAGATCCGAAGAGAGCGAACTCGGTTAGCTCTAAAAACCTTCCCTAAGGCGTATAGGAACTCATATTAGGAAGATACTACGAAGAAGATATAACGAGTATTTAACGGAGAAGTGCCTCTATTACCGAAACAGCGAATCCGAAAGGAGTCCCTACTAATAAAGTCTATCGAGATTGTAGCTATCGGCGGAGTTGGTTTCTATAGATATTTATAGAAGGAGGGTACCTAGGTATTTATCACTTCACTTTTAGAGATCGACCGTATTATTGAAGAGAAGTAGAAGCGGACTATCGAAACTAAAGAGATCTAATAGATAGTCCCCGCTTATTACTATGATAAGACTGCCCTATTCTCTAAGATCGAATCTGATATGTTGCTGCTATT
Source organism: Penicillium simplicissimum (assembly GCA_024706585.1). Lineage (NCBI taxonomy): Eukaryota > Fungi > Ascomycota > Eurotiomycetes > Eurotiales > Aspergillaceae > Penicillium > Penicillium simplicissimum. The sequence goes on along the minus strand of JAMZTW010000129.1, from coordinate 2,112,707 downwards.
GCGAGGAGTACCCGACCACCGGATCGAATTAGAAGAAGGAAAGGAACCGAGTATCTTAGGATACTGCCTACTTTATAAATAGATAGAGGAGGAATTACGATTTACTAAGGACTATATCCTTAAGAATTTATCTAAAGGATTTATAGTGCTGTCTATAGCTCTATTCTAATCGCCGATCCTAATAGCGGAGAAGCCTAGAGGAGGACTCTGTTTCTGTGTAGACTACCGGAAGTTGAATATACTCACGAAGAAGGACCGATACCCTATCCCTCTGATTGACGAGATGTTATAACGTATAAGTAAAGCTAAATACTACACGAAGCTCGATATTTATTAAGGATTCTACCGGATCAGGATAGACCTAGAATCAGAAGACTTAACTATATTCCGATCTAGATATAGTTCTTTTAAGTTTAAGGTGCTACCCTTTAGCCTGACGAATGGCCCTACCACTTTCTAGCGATATATTAACCATGCTCTAGGAGAATACCTTAATAACTTCTGCACGGCTTTTATTAACGACGTCCTTATCTATACTAACGGAGACCTAGAGTAGTATTAATAATATATGAGAAAGGTTCTAGATAAGCTAGAAGTAGTAGGTCTTTAAGTTGTACTGTATAAGTATGAATTCTATAAGACCGAAACGAAATTCTTAGGATTTATTATCGGCGTAGACGGAATTCGGGTAGACCCCGCTAAGATTAAGGTTATCGAAGTATAGGAACCCCCTATAATAGTAAGGGGTATATAGTCGTTCCTTAGAATGTATAATTTCTATCGACGATTTATTAGGAACTATAGTAGGATCGCGAAACCTTTATACTGCCTGACTCGAAAAGAAGTACCGTTTAAGTAGGACCTCGCCTATAACTAAGCTTTCCGGGAATTAAAACGCCGGCTGATGATAATACCTGTCCTTACCTACTACGACCTACTAGCCGAGATATAGATATAGACCGATATATTAGACGGTTGTCTGGGAGCTATGCTCTCGTAGAAAGGATAGGATAGCTTATAGCACCTAGTGGCCTTCTTTTCGAAAATAATGGACCCTGCCGAGCGAAACTATGACACCTATAACAAGGAAATGTTAGCTATTATAAGGGTATTAGAGGAATAGCGCGCTAAACTGGAAGGATTATAACGCACGGAACGCTTCGGTATCTAGACCGATTATTAGTCTTTATAGTACTTTATAACGAGTAAGAAGTTAAATAGTAGATAATCCCGATAGTACGATTATCTTTCACGGTTCTACTTCCTTATCCGTTACTACTAAGGTAAAGGCAACGTTGTCGCCGATGCCTTATCGCGGAAAGATACCGTCCTTAAGAAAGGAATATAGTTAATGCTCCCGAGGGAGATACTAGAATACGGCGTATATCCTAATGATAGCCTAGAAGCTCTAACGAGTACCTAGATCGCCCCGATCTCGAGCGAGGCCCCTAAACCCTCTATAGTTATAGTGGTGGAACGTATCCTTAGGGCTAACCGAGTATACCCTAGCCTTAATGAATTCCGAGACCTAGTAAGGAGCGGTAACGATAAATAGACGATCTCTAACGGCCTACTCCTATACGAAGGAAGGTTAGAAGTGCCGGATAATAGGGATTTACGCGTAAGATTATTAGACGAAGTCTACTGATAACCCTCTACTACTTACCCTAGACGAGAGAAAACTAAAAGGATAATAGTATTATAATATTACTAGCCTAGTCTAGTAACCGACGTAGAAAGGTACCTAGATAACTATTTTATATATAAAAGAACGAAGTACTAGCGGGATAAGACCCTAGGGCTATTACAACCACTACTAATACTAGGACGCCCCTAGTAATATATCACGATAGATTTCTGCTTATTCCCGAAGGACTAGTATAGCTACGATATAGCTTACGTATTTATAGATCGATTAACGAAAAGACTAATTTCGATACTATACTATAAAGATATTAATGTATAGAAGATAGTAAGACTCTTCGTAAATCACGTCTTCTGATAGACTAGTTTACCGGATTTAATCGTCTCGGATCGAGGACCTTAATTTATTGCCGAGTTCTAGAAGGAATTTTACCGTATCTTAGGAATCTAGCGAAGATTATTAACGGCCTATTACGCGTAGACCGACGGACAGACCGAGATTATAAACTAGTATATTACGTAGAGATTAAGGCCTTATATAAGCTACTACTAGGATAACTAGTCGGAGTACCTACTAATAATTAACTTCGTAGCCGTAGCGTTACCTTAAGAAACTATAGGATTTTCACTATTTTATATCGAACGAGGATATAAGCCACGCGTCTCTTTTAACTAGTAACCGACGGAGGACTCTAATTAGCTAAACTAGATAGCTCCGCGGGACTTACCGCCTAAAGCGCCGATAAGCGCCTAAGCGTAAGACGCATATAACTATACTAATAGACTCTAATAAATTTAGGAGAACGCCTAACGTAAAGCTACCGAGTCCTAATAGAAGCAGAAGACTTAAGTAGATAAATATCGTCGAGAAGAAGATTTCTAAGTAAGAGATAAAGTTTTCGTTACTACGAAATATTAGAAAACTAATAGACCGAGTCGGAAGTTAGCTAACTAGGCGAGCAGACTATTTAAGATTATCGAAAAGGTCGGATATACTTATCGTCTATAACTACCTAATACGTTCTAAGTATATCCCGTTTTCTACCTAGAAAAGCTACACCTAGCGAAGAAGACTAAGCCCCTTACCGGACAGATTCCTAATCCCTAGCTACTAGAGATAATAAATAACGAAGCTTAATAGGAAGTCGATAAAATTATAGTAGTCCGCCTATACTATAGGAAACTCTAGTATCGAGCGAAGTGGGTCGGCTACAACGATGACGATACCTAGTACCTAGCGTCCGACTTCAAAAATACGCCGGAGAAGCTTATGGCCTTCCACCGCAAGTATCCCGATCTCCCAGGACCGCCGAGACGCCTACTATTATGGATTCAAGCTGCACTGGAAGATAGATTCGAGCCGGACCATCCTGATGACAATAAGCCAGAGTGAAAGACCTGGAGGCCAGGTCCTTTAAAAGAGGGGGCATTGTTACGGATGAACTTCTCAGAGGACTAATCAGGAAGGCGGTGACGGGATTCTGCGAGATTCTGCCGGGGGATTTAAGCCGCCCTTCTCATGTTTCTGCTTTCTTCTTTCTTTCCTTCCCTAGCTTTGGTTTCTCCGTTGAATAGTACAGTTAGATTCAGCATCTTTCTCTTGACCGTAACATCACTCGTTAGTTTGCGTGGGAAGTACTAGATCTTCTGCCCTTCGAGGATCAGAACCTAGGTTAGCTGAGCTCTATTATCTATATAGATAGAGGATATTGCGTTTGCTCTACTAAGGAGAAAGAATTCCTGTCTGTTATTTATCCACTCTAAGTTAGTTTTTCTAAGGTTATCCGTAAATGCGCGCGATATTTTGTAGTAAAGATCGTGTATAATGATTTTAGTGGGGCAGAAGTCCCCGATTCTGTTCTCGATATCTAGTAGGTTAATAGTATGCCGTTCGCTATGTGGAACCTTCTAGTGTATTAATACCTTATAGACCGTTATTCTTCGGGTTCTCGACGAGGGGTCTTCTATCGAGTAGTTATAAATATTGATCGTCTTATCTAGTTACTCTCGTAGGTACGCCTAAAATGTATTAAGGCTTAGTTTATGACTAGAAAGTAAGTTTCTAGATAACGAGGCTCGATAAAGTAGTGGCTTATTAAACTATATAGTAAGGTACTTATCTAGGGCCTACGAATCGTTTAAGAGGGTTATATCCCTATTAGATAATAGGAAGAGCGATAGTACTAAAGCGACTATCTTAAGCGGCCGCCTAGATATACGTAGGCTTCTTATGATTCCTGCGATAATCTTATCTCTTGATTATGCCTACTTTGCTTCGTTATCTATCTCGTGTATAAACCTTTATAGCTTAATGATCCCTAGCTTATTAAATATCGGAAAATTGAGGCTATATGAGCCCTATTAAATAGACTCCGGGATATGAAGCCTCCTCTAACGCTCGTTGTGTTCCTTTCTTTATTAGTTTCGTTTTTGGTATTTCTGGTCCGATATCTCGTTCGAACGCGAAGGTATGATGAAAGAAGTGGGGTTGCGATGCTTAATCCGGTAGCTAGATAGAGCCCTCTTCTTTGGATGAGTTAAAGGAAGAAGGATTTTTAGTTGAGGGATAGAGGGTAAGATAGCGGGAGGTTTCTAGTCGGGGGGAAGAACTTCTATTTATAAGCTAGGAAGTTCTGAGTAAGGTAGGGAACTTCTCCCCGTTAGCCCCTTAGTAATTATACCGAATATAAATAGTAGTAAAGTCTCCCGTTCTAGCTTAGTGCTTATGTCGCTAAAACTATACTAAATAGGCTAACTAAGTTATATTTGGAAACTTAGCTACCTAGCCCCTATAATATCACTATAGCTCCGTTCTATAACTAATAGATAAATGCCCTCCTAGGCGGTCCTGGGCACTATATAGTGGATCCTATATTTACCCGGGTAGAGAAAAGGTAGCTTTTAAAGGCCGCCTTTCCCTAGGATAATTGAAGTCCGAATACTTGAGTAGGTGAACGAAACCGGCTTTAAGGCCTACCTCTTCCTAGAAGGTTCTAGAGAGCGGTTCGATATCGTAAGAGCTCCTGTTCTAAATATATTTTACTTTACACGAATACTGTACTATATAGTATATTACGTTGTGTTGCTTTCTATATTACCTAGAGTATAAGGACTTTTAAAAAGCGGTTAATTTAAGGGCTTACCGGGGGTTAGCACTAGTGGTTAATAAGATGTTGAGGTAACTAGAGAACTATTCTATCTCTAAAGGCTAGCTAATTTAGGAGGTACGAGGAATCTATTCTAATCTAGTTAAGCTAGAGAAGAGGTGTATTGAGGTTAACTAGTAACTTCTGGAGTCCGAGGTCGACCTATCTGAATTCTAGTACTAAGTCCTCTTAACCTGTCACGAAACTTTACTTGATATATACTATGATTTCTTCATGAAATTATAATACCCCTCCGCTGGCCCGGTGTTAAGGGGTCTTGCGGAAGAATATGTAATGCCCGAATGTATATGGATATATAGGATCTACTCGTTCTTAGAGATCCTGCGACAGAAACTCCCGACGTTGTTAGAGTATATTTTCAGATTTATCTATTTCGCCTACTCGATGATCACTTCTCTGTTGGAGAGTACCTCTGTGCCTCGCGGGGCCTAGATTATGTGCCTTGGGGATCTAGCACGATACGGTATGGCCGTTTAAGACGATATAGGGAGCCGTAAGCTCTAGGCCGAGGTATCGCGATTTTGGTATAGTGAAAGTGTAGACCTTAGTCCTGAAGTTAGGCGGATCTAACATTATTTAGCTATGGTAGCTAGGCTAGATCCTCTCTAGTAACTGTTCTTCTATATGAAGGCTTTGGTTAGCGTGGACTCTTTCTATCCCGCTCGAAAGGGAATTATCCTATTTTTCGAAAGGCAAGATCTTAACTACGATACTATGATTACAGCCTTTATCGCTACGTATAGGGCGTTATTTACGTAGGCTCCCTATTATAGGATTATCTCTCTCGTAAACTATTTCCTAGCTTTGTTGTGGCGGGAAATTCGCCGGCTAGACGCCTAAGGCTAATAGGTAGTATATATTATGTCCTGTAATATTGCCTTAGTCCTTTAATACGGAGCTCTAGGAGCTTGTCTAGCGCTATAGTATTTTAAGCGACTTAGGAAGACTAGTATAGTAGAGGTATACGCTTTAGCACTCGAGTCGATATCGGAAGAGGGAAGGAGGAGTTGTTACGAGGCAGACCGACAGAAACCCGCGGGGGATGACGACAGCCAACCAAACCCGCAAGAAAGACAACACCTGCAGGAGTCACGTGCGACCAATGAGGAGCATTACACATATGCTTCCCAGGAACAAGATCACATAGAAAAGGTGCTCCCAGGAGCAAAGTGGGCCCGTGTAAAAGGGCATTTTACACACCCACGATCAGTGATCAATCAGGGTGATCAAGGACACCGTGTCCTTGGGGCGGACAATATCCTGTGTATATAGCTATATATATCTCGGATGTTGTCTGGTATAACGAACTACCCGATCGAGCAACCACGTGACTAGATCCTATCACCGATAGGATTACTAGCGCGGGAACTTATTAGCGATGAGCCCTGGCGTATTAGCGATAAGTCTCGACTTATCACCGATAGGAAGGACTGGATATATAAGGACACTTATTTAGCTATTATGTATTTAGTTCTTCGCGATTAATTATATATTATTACTTAGTTACCACCTTTGGACTTTGCACTCTATAGTTTACCTTTAAGATAACCTAACCTATAAGTAGGGGAGCTTACTTCGTAGTAATACTTAGTGACTAACTTACTTAGCGCGCACTCTAGTATATCCTGTAAGATACTTAAAAGGACCCGAGTCTGTATAAGGCTTAGTATAGTAACGGTACGGTTACGAGATACCCTTAGGATTCGGAGTAGAACTAGGTAAGTATAACCTATTCGAGCTCTACTTATAGTAACGTAGAGGCCGTACGTAATATATTAATTGCCCTATCTTTAAACCGTGAAGTAAAGTCATTATAGTAGGTAACGATAGTACCGTAAGTAACGTTTCGAGTAGATTGAACCCTACTCTACCTACTAACGCGTAACTTATAGAGATAATCTCCTAGTTATAGGAATAACTCATATAGGCCTAGAGCTAGCGAGCTACTAACGTTAAACTACCTAAGCCTAAGTTTTATTATAGCGAACGAACTAAGCTTCGTTCCTTCTTAACTTAGATAGATATATAGCTCTATATTATTAGATATAGTAAGGAAGCCGATAAAGTTATCTACGCTTCTATCTACCTCCGCGGATAGGTATTTAAGTGGTTCGAACCCTATATTAGGGAATTCAACGAGAAAGTATCGGAAGACTAGAGAGATATCACTAAGGCTATATTCGCGTCCTACGCGACCTTTAAGAAGAAACTTAAATAAATCTTCGGAGATATCGATACCGCTAGAATAGCTAAAAGACGTCTCGATCGACTGCAATAAACCGGATTAGCTAGCGTATACGCCGCTAAATTCTAGTAAATCATCTTATATCTCGACTTCGACGATAATACCTATATCTGGATCTTTAAGTAAGGACTTAAAGAAGATATTAAGGATGAACTTATAAGGGTCGACCGACCTAAGGAGTTCTATAAAATGGTGGAACTCGCGGTTAAGATTAATAACTGACTCTACGAACGAAAGCTCTAACGACGAGAGTAGCGATAGGGAGGTAGTAGTAGAAGTACGCCTTACCGATACCGCCGCTACGAAGGTAGGCGGGGATAATAGCGATAATAACCGAGGGAGTATAGTAACCCCTATAGGCCGAAACCGATGGAGCTCGATATAGCGAGACTTCTAGCTGAAGAAGAAAAGAGAAGAAAAGATAATAACTTATGCTTTAAATATAGAAAAGTAGGATATCGGGCGCGTAAGTGCTATAACCGGCGTAATAACGTAAAGCTATAGGCACGTGAGCGAAATAACGGACATAATAACGCAAAGCTATAATAGTTACGAGCGACCTAAAATAACGAGATCTAATAGCTGCGTACTACTAATAACGAGTAGGTAGTAGGGTAGCTACTAGTTAGGAAAGAACCTAAGGCTAAATAGCTAGAAACTACCGACGATACCGAGTGGATGGTAATATAGAAAAACGAACCAGAAACCAAGAAGGGAAACAGCGAAGGCACCTTTATAAACGAAGTTTAGGAACTATATTAATATATAACCGCACTAGAAGAGTAGCGGACTAATAACGACGAAAACCGTAGTCTAAATAGCGTAGAGTACGCGACGGAAAACTTCCTAAAGATCGATTAGGAAAATATCGAGAGTTAAGGATAGACCTAGTATAGTCCCTAGAATACTATCGACTCCTAGGAACTATCCGACGATCCCTAGGGATAGGGTATAGGGATCCTAAGAATACCTATCGAAATCCTAGGAACCCCGGAGATCCTAGAAACTCCGCCTTAGCTCCTAGGAACGGATATACCTAATCAGCCTTAAAAGAAACCCCTATAATATATAAATAAGAATCAATATCCGTGTGATAGCCTAAGGTACGCGTATCAAGGGTACGTACGATATCTAAAGCACGATCTTAGAACCGTGTTAGCCTATTATAACGATAGCTATATAACCTATGTAGTAGGAAAAGTCGAAAGAAGCTTAGAACCTAAGCCGCTACGATAGGAAAAGAAACCTAACTGGAAACCAGAATACGCGGGACTCTAGCACGGAAACTAGAGGATAAATACGGAAAAATAATACCTCGTAGCGATAGCGTGGGGACGATATTTAAGGATCACTACTAATATTATACTTCGACTAACCTTAGTAATGATCGACTTAGGAGTAGTAGGAAACTTTATAAGCCTACGTTATCGGACACGCTACTCGATCATAGGCGTAGAGAAGCTACGACTATAGCTAATTATCGGTCTTAACGGAGAGAGACTTAGACTAGGAATCACACACGAGAGCGGACCCTTACTAATAGTTATCGGAGACTACTTCGAGATTATTAACTTCGATATAACGAATCTCAGAGAGTATAACGTAGTACTAGGAGTACTATAGCTACGAAAGTATAACGTAAGTATCGACTAGTAAGTAGGAAATATAGTCTTCGATAGATACTTATATCGATAGACGAGCGAGAGGTAGACTAGAAAAGACGAGCCTAATACGCTAAAGAGACCTAGCTCCGGGGAAGTAGGTACTTATAGAAACCCTTACGAAGGAGAACTTAAGAGGAGTTTTTAGCTAGGAGGTAGGCCTAATAGGAAAGACACGGTTAATATTAGCGTTATCGCTACCTCGGAATAGCGATCGGATATAATAGACGACGAATTACGAGATTATGTCCTTATCGACTACGACGAAAAGACCTTCTATATAATAGGAACACTAGAGGAAGAATATAAGATTCCTAAGGAATATACCGAATTCTAGGATATATTTACGCTACTACCGGACGGTAAGCTACTAGAATATAGTCCGTTTAACTACGAGATTAAGATTAAGGAAGGGGAAGAACCGAAGTTTATACCTATTTACCTACTATCGCAGAAAGAGTTAGCGATACTGTAGGAGTATATTAAGGAAAACCTTAAGAAAGGATATATTAGAAAATCGATATCACCGGTAGGATACCCGATCCTATTCGTGCCTAAGAAGGGAGGAGAACTTCGAATATATATAGACTATCGATAGCTTAACGGTATTACTATTAAGGATCGATACCCGTTACTGTTAATCAACGAAATTTAGGATATTATTTAAGGAGTAAAGTTCTTCACTAAATACGATATTACTAATGTATATAACCGACTTAGGATTAAGGAAGGAGACGAATGGAAAATAGTATTCCGAACTAAGTATAGATACTTTGAATATTTAGTTATACTATTCGGACTCACTAATATACTAGTATCGTTTTAACGATTTATTTTTACCGTTTTAGAAGAATACCTCGATATCTTTGTTATTGTATACCTCGACGATATACTCGTATTCTCTAAAACTAAAGCTAAATATATCGAGTATAATAAGAAAGTATTATAGAAGCTAAGGGAAGCTAAGGTTATACTTAAGCTTAAGAAGTGCGAGTTCTATATTTAGGAGATGAGCTTCCTCGGATACACTATTAGCCTAGACGGGTTAGGAATAGAAGACGATAAGGTTAAGGCTATTCTCGACTAGCTAACGCTAACCTATGTTAAGGACGTTTAGAGTTACCTTAGATTAGCTAACTACTATCGTAAACTTGTGCTATAGTTTTCGAAGTATATATTAGGACTCTATCGATTTACTAAGAAAGGAGTACCGTTTAAATAGGATAATAAAGTAGAAAAGTCGTTTTAAGGACTTAAGGACCTATATCGATAATAGTTAGGAAAGGTAATTATCGCGATCTTTAACTACGACGTACCTATTATTATAGAAACCGACGTATCGGATTTTGCGCTCGGAGCGTAACTTATGTAACTAGGGGAAGACGGTAAGCTTAGACCTATCGCCTTCTAGTCTTAAAAAATGATCCTAGTAGAGCTTAACTATAACGTCTACGATAAGGAACTACTAGCTATAGTGTTAGCGTTCTAAGTCTAGAGAGCTTACCTAGAAGGAGCGAAATATACTGTAACTGTTAGGATAGATTACTATAACCTTACTTACTTTACTATAACGAAGAAACTTACTCGATGATAAGCTAGATAGGTAGAAACCCTGATATAATACGACTTTAAAATCGTCTACTATAAAGGAATAGAGAATGTATTCGCGGACGCGCTTAGTAGGCGACTAGACTACGAAATCGGAACTAAGGAAGTAGTACCTACTATCCTTATAACGAATAGCGAAGGAGATATCGTTTATAACTACTAGATTCTCGTAGCTACTAGTAAGCTATAGGACGACGGATGGCTTAAACGAATTAAGGAAGCTATAATAAGCGACGAAGCTATTTAACGAATCCTGCGAAGCGGCCTATAGGAAGGATATATAACCTAGAACGATACCGGCTTAGTCCTAGTCTACGGGTTAGTGTACGTTCCTAAAAGCCTTTAGGAAGAAATTATTAAAGTATACTATAATAAGCCGATATAAGGATACTTCGGAATCGAAAAAATAATGGAAAAAATATCACGAAACTATTATATCCTGAGCCTATATAGAAGAGTTAAGAACTATATCCGATAATACGACTTATACTAACTGAATAAGCTAGCACGATATGTACTATACGGGGAAATGAGGATACTAGAAATACCTATATGGCTATAGGAATGGATTACTATAGACTTTATCACGAAATTACTAGTTTTAGAAGGTAATAATATGATTATAGTAGTCGTGGACCGACTCACTAAATACGTATATATAATCCTGATAACGGAAAGGATCGATACTAAAGCTATAGTAAACCTATTACTTAGATATGTATTCGCTAATTATAGAACACCGAATAAGATTACCTCGGATAGGGATAAGCTATTTATATCTAATATATAGTAATTATTCGCGGATTTGATAGGTATTGAGTATAGACTCTCTATAGTCTACTACCTGTAGACTAATAGATAGATAGAACGAGTTAACTAGACTCTAGAATAGTATCTACGACACTACGTGAATTTCTAATAAGATAACTAGATAGGACTATTACTAATCGTATAGTTCGTATATAATAACGTAATATACGCGATAACCAAGGAAACGCTATTCTTCGCGAATTATAGGCTAAATCCTATAATCGTCGGAGAACCGATCGGTGAATACTTAGTAGTAGAGTTATCTAGACTACTAGCTAACGGACTAAAATAGCTATATCTTTAACTATTAAGAGATATCGAGTTCCTAAATATATGTATAAAGTTCTACTACGACTAATCGCGTTAGGAGGCGCCGGACTTTAAAAGGGGGGAGAAAGTTTACCTTTTATAACGTAATATTCGTACTAGACGATCTAACGTAAAACTCGATCACCTTAAACTTAGACTATTCGAAATCGATAAAAAATTAGGACTAGTTAATTATCGCTTAAAACTACTAGATAGTATATAACGTATCTATATAATATTCTATATCTCGTTATTAGAAAAAGTACCCTAAAACGCCGAAATCGCTACTAATAACGAAATCGAAGAAGAAACGGAAAACGAATATAAGGTTAAGGAAATCCTAGTAATAGAAAGGATTAGCGGATAATCTTACTACCTCGTGAAATAGAAAGGATATGATACCTCGGAAAATACGTAGGAACCTATCGGGAACCTAATAGGCTGCTACTAGCTAGTTTAATAGTTCTACTAGCGGGAGAGCTAGGGGCCTCGCCTAGTAAGGTAGCGTCTAGGTCGACCTAGAAGAACGACGGATTATTTAATAACTAAGTTAGAGTAGGATCCTCTAACGTTACTGTAAAGAAACGACTATCGGTCGGAATAGTAGATTGAGGAACCCCGGTAGCGGCCTGGGCACTCTCTACCTTACGCTCTCTTTACTTAGACTCGATACGCTCTTTTTCGAGACGCTCGCGCTCTTTAACCTCGCGACGCTTAAGTTCTTCTAACTCGGTAACTTCCTTAAAGTCCCGAGTAATAAAATTACTAGTACGCTTTTATAATAAGCGCTTTTACTTTCGAAGACGGAGAAGCTTAGTAAGGATAGCCTCTTCCTCTTCCTTAATTTAATTTTAAGACTTTACTAACCGCCGCTATTCCGTATTAGTAAAAGTAGGAGTTAGTATAGCGTACTTTACACTATTACTAGCGTAAACGTAGTCGCTATAACGATTAGAATAATCGGCACGGATATACACTCTTTTTAAATAGATATAACGTTTATAAGGGATTACGGACTAAAACCCTTTATCCTCGATCCGACGAGTTAAGGCGTTCTTACGAATAGAAGCCTTAGAAGATATAGTTAGTACAGTAGGACGATATTATAAAGAAAAACAAGAAAATAGAAATATATATATAAGTAAACTAGGGGCTACGCTACTTATAACTGCTAAGGATACCGGCTTAAGAAGAGGGGGGATAATATTATAAGGTAGACCGATAGAAACCCGCGGAGGATAACGATAGCTAACTAAACCCGTAAGAAAGATAATATCTATAGGAGTTACGTGCGACTAATAAGGAGTATTATATATATGCTTCCTAGGAATAAGATTATATAGAAAAGGTGCTCCTAGGAGCAAAGTAGGCCTGTGTAAAAGGGCATTTTATATACCTACGATTAGTAATTAATTAGGGTAATTAAGGACACCGTGTCCTTAGGGCGGACAATATCCTGTATATATAGCTATATATATCTCGGATATTATCTAGCATAACGAACTACCCGATCGAGCAACCACGTGACTAGATCCTATCACCGATAGGATTACCAGCGCGGGAACTCATCAGCGATAAGCCCTAGCGCATTAGCGATAAGTCTCGACTTATCACCGATAGGAAGGACTAGATATATAAGGACACTTATTTAGCTATCATATATTTAGTTCTTCGCGATCAATCACATATTGTTACTTAGTTACCACCTTTAGACTTTGCACTCTACGGTTTACCTTTAAGATAACCTAACCTATAAGTAGGGGAGCTTACTTCGTAGTAATACTTAGTGACTAACTTACTTAGCGCGCACTCTAGTATATCCTATAAGATACTTAAAAGGACCCGAGTCTGTATAAGGCTTAGTATAGTAACGGTACGGTTACGAGATACCCTTAGGATTCGGAGTAGAACTAGGCAAGTATAACCCATTCGAGCTCTACTCACAGTGACGCAGAGGCCGTGCGTAACAGGAGTGACGAGTATGGCGAAGCTGGCGCTCTTATTTAACCTAAAGTTATATACTATAGAAGATTTTTGGCCTTTCATACCCTATCCGTCTTTCTTAGGTAGACGGACAACCCTAGTATATATCCTAGTTTACACTTATTAATGTTATTTATCTGGTGTATGGCTCTTCACCCGCCTATAATGTAGCAGCTTGAAAGATATATTCCCTAGATACGAATTATACGCTACCTTAATAGCTTATTCTACCTAGAGATAGTTACCTCAAAAATCAGAGAGCCCGCCTTCCCGATTCTGGATAACGTAACTATGTAGTAATTACCGGAGGATTTCGTTATTCGCGGCTAGGTATGGAGTTAGCTATACTATCTAGACGGGTTCTTTAAAGATTCCCCCCCGGTAAACGATAGGCCGATTACTGATACCCTATCGGCCGCTACCTTAAGAAGGCACCGGTGCCTCTGGTTAGGGGTATGTATAGTAACGGTTTGTACTATAATTTTTAAGTTATATTTAATTAGTGATACTCGGGAAACCGCGCTAATAGCTCTGAATGCAGTTTCGTCTTTGGATAGAATATCGAGATTAGGATTAGGTATTCTTTCTGATCCCTCTCGTATAGGGTCTAGCCCTAATTAGTGAATTATGCGGAAACCTCTGTGGTACGGATAAATAAGTGTGTTTTTATACCTTAGGGAAATGTGTATAATTACCTTTAAGGGTTAGCAAAATGGTTCTTGCGGAATGCTTATTTAGATGCTATTGGAATAGTGCCTCGAGGGATAGTTATCGTCTATCTGTCCTTAATTGTCTGGGCGACGGCTTTAATTTAACGTATGTAGAAGTTATGTTTGTTAAATAGATAAACCGTGGGAATTTATAACGTATATGTATACTAAGAAACCTGATGTCTGTACTTCGTTCTCTATGAAGCTTGTTGTGTTCCCGTGGAAAGAAAATAGTTATTATATTAATAGCTAGTCTATTTCTATTTACTCTTAGTACCTTTTAAGCTCTTAAGGCCGACGAAAAAAAATAGTAAATTATCGTCCTTAATTCCCCGTTAACGATATCTAATGGGAAATCACTAACTATGCGTATTACGATAAACCGAGAAACTTCCTAGTGGACCCTTAGGCGTAGCTTCCTATGGCCCGATTAGGTTTCTAAGCTAACGAGTGCCGTTAGGAACTTGCTCTCCTCGTATAACTAGAGATAGAGGACTAATTGTTGTACTAGATCTAATGACTGTCCCCGGCAGAGGAATAGTAGCGGGGCCTAAGGTCGCTCTACCCTTTAACGTTACCTGGTCTAGCCGTATTAGTCGGTCGTGGAATAGATAAGTCTGTAACACGTATTAGCGATTAATAGTGACACCGTCTCCTAGATATACTAGCTTAGCCTTGGGGAAACGATATTTCTCGCACTAAACTCCTCTCCCAACTTCGGCTCCTATTATCCGTAGCTATATATTTAATAGAGGGGTCCCGTACAGCAGGCGAAGCATCTATGGTAGTGCTAGAGATTTAACAAAGGTCAAAGCTAGCTCGTTTCGCTATACAAAAAAACTCTATAATAGGTACTTATGACCCGCTGTAACATTAGGTGCTAATATCTATTTGGTAGCTATTGCTAATAGGCACGATATAACCCTGGCTGTAAAGAGCAACCCTCCTCCTGCAACGATCGCAATAGCTAAGCCCTAATAGTCTAGAATTGTAGTTATGGTAACTATAAGTAGTTTAATTAAGAGTGTAGAGATGACTAATGGGATGGCTCGTATAGACTCGACTGCGCCTCTCGTAAGCTTCAATCTTAACGGTGGGTTAAAAGCTAGCTTTGGGTTAGGTAACTCGTCGGTTCGACGAGGTATTGATAGGGCTGGTTGTCTAAGCTAAGATGTCCTAGTATATATTTGTGATGGAACTAGAGCACTACCTAAGACGCTAACTAACGATTCGTCTGGAGTGGAATGGTCTAGCCTAATAATACCAGAGTTACCGATAAACGCTCGCTATCCTACCGAAGAGACGCCTAGCGATAGCTTGCCTCCTCTGAGTTTAAATGGCGCTAGTAAGATATTATCTGCCAAGAATGACCTATTTTCCGCTCGTAGGAGTGATAGTGCGGCTACTATAGTTAACACTTTAACGCCTTGTCCGATACGAGAGCCTAGTATACGAAACTATATTGGTGTTAGTAGGCTGGCGTAGAATGCAAAGAGATTATTTCGGGCATCGTTTATAAGTCGGTGAGTTAACTACGTAGCCTAGGTATATATACTATAGCTAGAATAGACACTAGGTTCTATATACCTTGCCGTAAATCGAATTAAGCCTATTAACAAAGCCGCGTAAGAGATAGTACTTATCACGGTGATAGGTACCGCTAGTATCAACGTAGTAACTAGTAGGTTTTCTAAGGCTTTGCTATCCTATAAGATATACGTGTAGAGCGCTATAGGGGGAGCGGCACCTATCGCTAGCAAGGCTTCGACTAGAAGTAGCGTCAAGGTGTAACGTACTATTACCTAGGCGCTATCGCGCTTGGTAGTGTACTCTTTATGGTATCTAATGTCGTTATCTTTGATAGTACCTTCGACGTAGATACCCGGCTGCACTTCCGTAAATGGTTCGAGTACGGTCCCCAGGAGCAGTACAGCCCGGGCACTCACTCGAGCGCCCATAGAGATTTTAATGGTTCTAATTCGTAAAGTATCTCTATCTAGCTAATGCCCGGCGAGATCTGCCTTAGGTTCGATCACATAAGACGCACCGTAGCTTATAAGGCCCGTGATTAGCGGTAAGGCGTGGAGTTGTGTACTCGGGTCCACGCGACAACCTAGAAGCTAGGCATAGAGATGACACCACTGCGTGCTAATAATAGGATTGATTCCACTTAAGTTCATAAATCGTTTAGCTACCCATAAGCGAAGATATACCCACCCTCCTCGCTCGTAGTTACCTAGTCTAACGCTAGCTATAAGGATCCGTCCCATAATAGCTGTAGTCAGAACTCTACCGGGTATAGTTATAAAAAGTATACAGAATACCAAGAGTACCTAATTTAGAATTAAAAGTCTCTCGGCCTAGCTAAATAGACCTATGAAAAGGGTTATCGATACTTTGAAAAGGCCTATCACAACGAACCAGCGGAAGCTCTTAAAGGTGAACAAAGCTATAAGGATCCCAAATTAATAGTAGCCAGACTATTTTAGTGTTAGCCTTACCACTTACATACTTCTATAGGTGCTTATGAGTTGATCTACTCGGTAGGCTATTTTGAATAAGGTTAGGTACTGGTAAATATCGACGACAGAAAAGCTAGGACACCGCTAACGAAGTAATGAGATAAGCTATACTGTAGCCAGACTGGTGCCCCTAATGTCGAAAAAGTTGCTATTGTCTAGGATCGGTATCCCGAGCACTTTCCACTACTATTTGGCTAACTAGCCTGTACTGCTGTTAAATTCTGCTTTATAAGGTAATGGAGGTGGCTATGGTAACGCTGCACGATTAACCTTGCCCGATGTCCGCAAAGGAAGCTGCTTTAAGTTAACCAAAAAAGGCACTAAAGCTGTAGGTAAGTGGTATTGTAGAAAATCGCGATCGGTGTTACTAATAGCGATGTCTCGAATAATATAGCCGATAAGGAGGGGTGTTCCCGTCTTGCTTCGGCGGATTGCGCTGGTAGCGGCACAAACGCTAGGAAGCATTATTAAGGTAGTATTAATTTCACCCAACTCGACTCGACGACCTCCTAATTTGACCTACTTGTTATTTCTGCCAATAAAAATCAGTCCTCGTTGGTCTATATATACTAGATCGCTAGTACGGTATGCTTATGTCTAGCCGATAGATAGTAAAGGTGCGAATTTGACTATGTCTTTGGCGCTATCTAGATAGCGAGCTAAGCCTGCACCTGTAATGACTAATTCTCTAGTATTAGCCTAAGTAATAGGCTTATTATCTGGTCCTATGATAGCGAGTTACTAGCTAGCTAACGGTAGTCTAATACGAATAGGCTGACCGGCCGCTAATGGAGCCGCGTAGGAGACTACCGTCGCCTTAGTTGGGCTATATGTGTTCTATATAGTCCGCCTATTCCTTCCGAGACGACGTGTAAGCTCTACGGGACACGCCTTACTACCTAGGATTAATAGTCGTACCTTCTGGAGAGCTTCTGGCGGCTATATTACTACTAGAGTCGGAACTATTAAGATAACTGATATTGACTGATGAGTCAAAAAGGCGCCTAAATCTATGCCTGCCTTAACTAAAGAGCGAGGTGCCGGCACTAGATATGTACTATTCCGCTATGCTAGCCACATTTCTTTATATGATATATCAAAAGCGACCGAGAGTCCGCCTAGAACTCGATTACTAGGGGAAATTGGTCGTTCTGGTAGGAATAACTGAGCCTCTGCGTCGATAAATGCCGCTATATTGCTATGCGTGACGGCTACCCCCTTAGGTTTGCCTGTCGACCTAGACGTATGAATGATCTAGGCCGTATTATCTATGGTGGGCTTTCTAAATTTGGATGAACCTAGGGTGGCGTGGGGTGTTAATTGTGGACTATCAGTTAGGATCGCACACACGCAAGCCTTAGTCTATACGGTATTGGCTCGCTTATCTAGATTATCTATATTAACCGGGATATATGCTGCTCCTGCTGCTAAAATAGCTAAGATACTTACGTATAAGTCGATAGTCCTAGAAGTTATGCGAATGCTAACGCGATCCCCTACGCCTACCTGAAACTCGTGCAGTCTCGCGACTCGAGTAGTAATCTCGTCTTGTAGCTGGATATATGTTAGACATTTTTGTCTATTATTAATGGTAAGATGATAAGGATGAGCCTTGATGGAAATGTTTAGGATATCGATAAGCGTTCTTGGTTTAGTAGCCGGCTGAGGGTTATAAACGGCTAGCCTAGGTAGCTCTAGCTCCTCGGTGTTTAATGGCCGATATTCGCTGGATTTACCTATGGCTTCATAAATGATTGATTCAGATCTTGGAGTGCGTAAACCCCCTTTTTAGACTGTAAAGCTTCGAAAGGCCCCTTTTTCTTTTTTTCCTAGGCGACGCCCCCTGTATACTATTCGCTATAGGGGCTTTAGTATTTGAAATGTTTGGCCTGTTGGCCTAGTTTACAGGCCGCTTATTAATATATTTGTTATGATTCGGTTAGAATTGATTCTCTACAACGATTCGTTCATCTACAATTGTTTATGATCTTCTACCCTAGCTGGTAATTTAACTATTAACTAGTTAACTAGTTAACGTGGGCATGATCATTACTAAGTGGCGGATCTATAGTTTCTCCTTCCTCCGATATCTATTACTGCCGCTGTTCTAATATAATGTGTTGCTGTACTAGGATTGGATACCCGGAGGAAGGAGATACTATAGATCCGCTAAGATTAGTTATGTATTTAGCCTATCTATGTTTGCTAGCTAGGGGCTTGTTAGCATTTAGCAATTTAGACTTATTAGCTAAATCGTTAGCTGTATAACTCGCTAACTACTGGAGGATTTTCTTATCTGGGATTAATTGTGGAGCTAACTCTACTTCCCCGATAAACTTTTTGACGGCCCCCGAGGAGAATGATAGACCTGAGATTGAATAGCCTTCCGCTAGAATCCTTCGTAAACTTAGATGCCTCTGGCTTAGCGTGTAAATACTAAAGGTTTGTATAGTAATAACTTTAGTTTAGGTGCCTTTCTTGATTAAGAAAAATAAGAGAAGGGAACTTCCCTACGTTAGTCACCCTGCCTGCCGTTGGTGATTTAGAGAACCCCTGGGCCAGGCTAGAGGGTGGGGCGGAAATATCGGGCACCTATTTGACTTCGACGGTTAGGACGGATCGAACTCCCTTTTTAATAGATAGGAAGCCTAGGTGGGAGTAATGTCCTGCTAGGTTTGAGGCTAAAATGTATATTGAAAGTTGTAGTGGTAACTTCGAGAGACGAGTATTCTAGAAGAGTGAAATAACTTATAATAGGACACGAAGGAATGATAAATAATCTTATATTTGGAAACGAGGCCTGCTTATATATAGACGTATAAATAAGGAAAACTAAAGCTTTAATCTCACGCGTATTAAATTAGGAGATAAGTAACGAGCTCGGCTGGTGCTAACCGATAAGGAAAATCAAGAGGTTGAAAACCAGTCAACTTAGTATGTAATTATATTTAGATCCTGCTCTTACTACTGTTGAGCCGTTGAGGCTTAGACTGCGGTCTTCGTCTGTCTTTAGGAGATCTCGACCTTCCTACGTTCAGTCGCTGGATCTCCCTTTCAAGTTTTCTTATTATAGCCTTATCTTTTTCCCGTTCCGATTTCTTCCTGCCTATAAGCCGGGTTGAGCGATGGTTAGGCTCACTGCGGTATCTCCTATACTGGCTATTGGTTGGCTGTACTATAGCGTCGCTTTTAGAGTCACTACCTTCACTGGATTTATAGAAGCGATTTCTGGTCTTTATGGCCGACTTCGAGTAACGTATAGGCTCGCTTCGATATCTTCTCCCGTGACTGACGCCTCTATCGCTATCTTCCTCTTCGTAGTCGTCGTCGACGAGTTTATCTAGCCCGTGTTTCTCGCGGTAAGCCGTCTTAAGCTCTTCGGCTTTCTGGTATATAACTCGATCGCCGTCTAGAGCTAAGTTAGAGGTGATACGACGAATGAATAAACGTCCTTCTAATGTAATCATACTATCTTTCTATTTCATAAGTGTGCGTGTTTGTAGATAGGATATACCCTTCGCGGGCTGTAGTAGATTAAGGGGATTGAGGCCGTCTTTATTATTATCTTTAATCTTCTAACTAACCCTAAGGATGTTCTCTATATCTTTGCGTTTGTACTTCTAAAATTCCTCTAGAAGACCGTTTTCAGTCCCGGTTACTTTAGTATTACTACGTGTTTTCGTAGTTAGGACACGTTCGACTATATAAGGATTATAGCTCTCGTGAGATCCTACCCGAATACGGTAGATCGGCGTCGTCCGATCTCTATATCGTATAAAGGTTTAAGAACCGGTACCTTTTGGCTACTAGTATAAGACTTTAGCAGATATTAGTCGGCGTTGCTACTTTATAGTTCTCGCTTCTAAGGTATTAAGCCCGGTCTGATCGTTATTATAGGAATTAATATCGGAGTCGATACTGAGTCTTTCACTCGTTACGGGCTGATCTATTAGACCGGATTGGCTATCGTCGCTAGTAGACTCGGTATTATATTTAGCTCCTGGGTTTAGTACCCTAATTATTTACTCTGCCTATTCCTGGCTAATATTCTAGGTTCGTAGAAGATAATACCTTTTGTTGAAAAGCTTTAGAAGACCGCGAGTTTGATTAAAGGTAGACTAAAATTCCTCTAGGGAGTGATCTACGACCGCTTTGTTCGCTATTTACTGCTAAGTCTAGTATAGATTATTATAACTAGTCGTAGAAATTATGCTAACATCGATATCGGTAACGTTATGCTATTTATTAGTATCTCGGATAAGTTGATTAAGCCTATTAAAGAACGCTTTATAGTTTTCGTAGGTAGGCTCTTAGGCCGTGAAAAATTCCTCTACTATTCTCTTAGACTCTTTCGACGTTTCGCGTTAAATAATATCTTTCACCTAAGAGCTTAGAGGATCTAGCTGCTGCTTAGTTAGTCTCTCTTAGTCGGAAGTATTATCTAATTCTATATCTGTTCCGTTATCTGAATTATAGTCGCCTATATTTACGGCAAAGTCTCCCTCTCTAGTTAGGCTTCTAGTAAACCTAGCCCTTATATCGACTTTTTTGCCTTTTTTATTTCGACTAGATTCGGCTGTGAAGGTTTATAATTAGTAGTGATATTGAACGAGGTAAATATCCGCGTACCGTGAGGATCTGTTCTCTGCCTCGAGATGGCGTTTTTAGACTTAACACTATTCTCTCTGTCGGAAATAGGTATTTAAATATCGTGTGCACTCTTTTTGGCCTTTTGGGCCCTCTTAGTTCTTTTCTTCGGTATATTTATTGAAAAACTTAGGGAAATATAAATTGATGGTAGTATACTAGCGCGAGATAACCGGTTATTTATATCTACTCTATATAAATAAGATACTATATTTATATATGCCGAAAATGGCACTAGGAACAATACCTAGTAAGCGTGATATAGGGCTAAGAGGTATCGTAGGACTAAAACCGTGTCGCAGAACCAAACTGTGTCGTAGGACTAAAACTGTGTCGCAGTACCAAAATCGTGTCGCAGAACTAAAGAATGTTAGATACGAAGATATATAGGGCACTAACTTATTACTAACCTATAATGAAAATTGTTGGATTTAATCACTAAGGAAATATATATCTCGATAGTAGGTCTATACTGTATATATTCTATTAAATATATTATTTCTGTACTATCTTAGCCCGTATTCCTACTAGGAAACTAGATATCTCCTTCGCTTTGAGTAGTAGGCTATATAACTACCTCTGATATAGTAGGCGTAGTGCCTTACAAAAATACTATTATCTAGCCTAGTATATTAGAGCACTAAAGACACTTCGCTTAGTACTATTCACAAAGAGATATCTAATTTAATATATCCTGCTTGTGACGGTTAACAGTTATCTAAGCTTCCCTGATTATAGATCTTTAAGAGTTAATCTTATCTGTTGCCTCAATCGTAGCCTATTCGTTTCGATGTGCCTTTTCTTCGGCTAGTCTTAATTTTTTAGTGAGACTAAGGTTCTTAGCTTATAGTTGTGCGATGAGATCGAGGCCTTCCTGTTTTTTCACGATCTGACTTGTTCAGTGATTCTGACCGTTAATTTATCTAGTGATTAACTACCTTCTCTGGTCGGACGGTATGGAAGGTCTGGCCTACTCCCCTATAAAGAAGTATATAAGCTCTAACGGAGTGTTTACTTAGATACTTTTGGAATAATGGTTTAAGTGCCGGATCATCTATCTGCTATTTGTATAGTATGTCTTCTTCTAGCTTTAGTCGTATATCGGACGGCTTTACTTCGATACGAGGTATTTCCCCTAGCTAAGTTATTAGCGAGTATAAACGAAACCGAATAGGGTGAACGGTATATACGAATGTACTAAGAAAGGCGATTCCTGTAAGTAGCCCTCTAAGAAGCCCGCTTCTTATTTCTAAACGAAGGAACTTGTCCGTCTATTATATATATAAGTGAGTGTCGGCTTAGG
Organism: Penicillium simplicissimum; assembly: GCA_024706585.1. Taxonomy (NCBI): domain Eukaryota; kingdom Fungi; phylum Ascomycota; class Eurotiomycetes; order Eurotiales; family Aspergillaceae; genus Penicillium; species Penicillium simplicissimum. Next base: position 2,090,098 of record JAMZTW010000129.1, on the reverse strand, counting down.
TTCTAGGCTATATATATATATATCGTGGAGGACTGTGTTAGCCGTTCTAGGTCTAGTTAGGTCTAGTCAATATTTTCGGTAGCTATTGATATTTCAGTTTTAACTTATCTAATCCTATATAGGCTAGTAATATAAATTAAGTTCGGTTAGGTATAATTACTAGGCTTTCTATCTTTATAGTATTTCCGGCCTTAGTTATAACTTCCTAGAATGCTCTTACGCTCCTTAACGAGCGAGGACCCGGCCTGAACCTTTCGTAGAATAGATATATTCTATGAAACTCGACGTGCCTTATAATCCTATTATGAGCCTCTAGGAACTGAATTAACTTAGAGCCTAGGAGCTAGTAATCTGTAACTTTAAATCTCCGCAGACACGGTAAAGGGACAGTAGATAGTATATCTAATAAACCGGGACTATTCACTAACTTAAACTTCCTGATATAAGCTAGCCCTTGCTCCGTAATCTCTAGGATGCGTGAGGACTCGTGAGCTAACCTAAAAGGTATCCTATCGATCTCTATAGACTTAATAGCTAGCCTATTCGGTTTCGCTGCTATTATACCTCTTAGCATTACTTTAAAGTGAATGATAAATGAGTTCCTACTATTAATAAATAATCGGTTCGAATACTATAATAGTTAGTTCTCTTACTCCCCGGTGAAAGATAACTTAATGGTTTTTAGCCCTAGAAGGCGAGGAAGATATTCTGTAAATGTAAGGATATCCTTTCTTTCCTCTAGAATTACCTACTAGCTATTAACTAGCTCCTTGAAATAGCTATAGATTGCTCTATAAGCGAAGCTTTTACCTCTAAGGTTCTAGTAAAAGTCTGTGTAGTCTCTTGTATACTTAGTAGGAGTATATATATAAGAGGTGAAATAGTCCTAATTCTGAATAACTGTTGAAATTAATATAAGGTATTAAAGCCGTATGTGTATGATATACCTGGATCGAATAGCTCCGAGGTATTATAATGAAGTATGTCTATATATGTTGCTAGAGGAGACCGTGATAGTTCCTCTAGTATAGTGAAGTCGGACTCCGAAAACGTGATCTTGACCGTACTAAATATGGTGTGTTTACTGGCCGCCCTGCACCTTCTATTTACTAGGGAGAATGATTTAAGCGTGGGTCCGCCTAAACTGGCTATGATAAATTCTAGTATTTTAAAAGGGAGGTCTGTTAGTTTCGCTATGTTATTTAAGGAGTTGTCTAGGTTAATTTTGCTTCTTGTAAAAGATAAAGAACTTACTTTATGTATGGTAGATGCTGTTATATTATCTAGTCTGCCTACTAGTTAGCCGAATTTACTTAGTAATAATGCTGCCTACTAATGAAATATATTCCGAGAGGTACCCCCTATACTACGGCCTGCGATACTGTCTTAGATCTATAGGCTAAACTAGTTGCTACTAGAATCTAGTAAATTATAATTAGAAGACAGAAAAAGTGTTGCTGAAACTTAAACTTCTATTTCTTGTCCTATACGGCGAATTAAGCCTGTCTTGTGTTATATCTGATGTTCTTCTAATCCTTAACGTCTAAAAGGTGAGTCTTAACGGATGTGGTGATTGGTTGTTTGAAACTAGAAAGAAGGGACTGTGTTCCGGTCCTGTGTACTGTATTATACCTAGTGTTAAGAAACTAAAGGTTGGATATTAAACTTGTCCTGTATGACCCGGGGCCGTCTTTTATAATCTTATGGTCCTATATCCTCCCTGCTAAGCGGCGGATTAACGTATATATAATCTATTAATCTTGTTTGGTAGCTATGGGATATAGTTTATTAAAAAGATGGAAATGATTTTAAAATTAAAGAATCTATAGCGCTTCCTTAAAGAAAAGCCGTGTAGGCCAAATAAGAATGGAAGTTCTGGGTCTATATCTGGGAGCTCTAGGAGATCTAAAGGCCTAGGAGAGAGAACGAATATTATTTCTCTATCTCTCTGGCAGTGCTGCGTTGCCGCCTGTAAAAATCCGAGGAAATTAGAGATGAAGGAAAACACTAGTTAGAAGATAGCGGGATGAGAAATTTAGTACTAGCAGATTAATTGGCCCCGAATTAACTTTACTTAAGTATTAAGTTTCCTTGAACCTATGGACTTTACAATAGAAAAGTGATTAATACTGAAAATCTTATATATCTTCGATATAATGCCAAAAATTGGGCTAGCGAAAAACATTACGTGAACTATCTATACTATCTATATCGTAATATTGTATTTCTATGGAAAGGGAATAAGCCTCGGGAAAGCTCCTTAATAGCAGACTCGCTTTAATCTAGGGGAGTAATCACGTCCTTAATATGACTAGAGAAAAGGCAATTGCGGTATTTGCTAATCAGATAAGGTAAGCAACAGGATATAGCCTATAGAAACTAACACTAGTAAAGCTGAGATGTGATGTATAGCGCGGGGAATAATGCTGATAGGCGTCCCTAAATTCTCGGCCTTCGGCCCCTATATAGCTGTAGCTTGGGAAATTGGTGATGTATCGGTGGTTATTTTGCTTCCTATAGAGCTTGGTAAAGATGAAGGAGCAAAAATTATTTCTTTAGTTATCGGAATAACTGGTAACTATAGTCATCTAATTTAAGTCTTTTGGTGCTAGTGTGGCCAGCACGGAGATCGTTTGTCTCTCTTGATACGACGTATAAGTTGATCTAGTAATTTGGTAAGTTAACGATGCCCTGCTATAGTATATTATTGGTATTAGTAAATATAAGTCGAAGGGGTGCTACTCACTTATTTAAATTATCGACTTGTCTTAACTCTGCAAAGGCTGGAGTAGCGATAGCCGTGATGCTATCCCTAGAACTCCTACGGTCTAATGCACTAAAGATTTTCGGGTAGACCACGATATAAGTTGTGATATGTAGGTTCTTTATTAAGTTAGGATAATAAGCACGCTTTTAATAGGGATTAGTGGTGTGTATACGGTACCTTCTCCTTAATGCTTGCTTTAAGTGTGTGTCCCTGGAAACCTAGAAGTAAGAGGTTTACTATTTGGGAAGCAGTAATAGTAGCCGCTAAAAAAAAGCAATTAGTGCGAATTATTGTGCTTTGTAAACTTTAGGTATTTCTTATTTGCGAAGGTAATACCTGAGAGTAGAGGCCAAAGAAGGCCGAGTTTAGCTTTGTAGGTGTTTGAAACCGAGATGTAAAATATAACTATACTTCTGCGATACTGTTTCCGTATTGGGATGCTTCTTCTGTGTTGCGATACTGTTTCTGATTAGCCTCTTGTGGGGGCCTGAATGGGGTTATCCTACTGTGCGTTCTGTCTAATGGGGTAACATTGAAATGCTTGCCCTCTGCCTGTATCTTTACGTCTCTTAGATTACTGCTTTATAGTACTGGAGATATAGCTTAAAACGGTGGTAAATATTATGATGGCGGTGAGTAGTTAATTATATATTAGACCTAATAAATCTTAACCTGAGCTATTAATAGGGGACGTTCGCCCTGGCCTAGTTATCGTAGAAGAAATATATAAAGGCTTATTAATAGTTACCCCGGCGAGGGATACGTCGGATTATGATAATGACGTCTGTGATAAGGGTTAGGATCCTGTTAACTGGGAATTTTGGCTCGTACCGGAAGCGCTTAGCGAGGATCTATTCGTGTTTCCAAAAAGACTTGCTGTATAAATAAGACTGTACGGTTTAGTAGTTATTGTTAGAGCGTTTGTTCTAGTTCTATATATAAATATTAGTAGTAGTAGTATTTACACTAGCCCCTTGCTGAAGCGATAATGTAGTATAGGATAACTATATAACCGAAAATAATACGTTAAAAATGATCTACCCCCTGATATGAACTTAGAGTCTTGTTACGGCCTCTCGTGGCCTATTGCCGCTCCTACTGTTAGATTGCTCTTATAGTGCACGACTATAACGCCTCGGCGAAGTCTAATATAGCCTGAACGGTCTTGGCCTCTTAGACGATATCGGGTTTATCTTGCTTATCTTCGTTTGAGCCTCCTAGTAATCTTAACACGCTGCTAAGCGCGTCCCTAAATTTCCGTCTTAGTTCTACTCTTAGCTCTCGGAGCCTCGGGTATTCTATTAGTAACTGGGCGACTGTCTCCTACGTACTATATTCGTATAAATTAATATCGCCGAAGCCGAATTTCTTCGCGTAGGTGGATAACTAGTTATGGCCCGTGCGTAGATACGTTAGTAGGTAGACGCGATTCCTAGGTAAATTTCCCTAGAGCTTCTTTGTGTACTACGCTGGTAGGCTACTGTCTAGCTTTCGTAGATTGATTATCGGTAGGCAAAAACGGGGCCGGGGGATTTTCCAACAAACGTTCATTATATACAGCATGCGATAAGCAGTCTTATGCGCAGTTCGTACGGAGTACTATGCCATATTGGGGTGGGGAGCACTTGAAGACATTATGGCACACTTAGCCCGTAGTTAGAGGAATGTACCTGCTTGGGGGCTTCGTGATTGAGGTCCGGGCGCCTAGGTATCTACTCGTGTAGTTTCCCTATCTAGCGCTAGAATAGGCGCTTCCGCTTTCCGCGCTTCCCGGCGACTTACGCGTGATACCCGTAGCGGGAGATATTCTAAAGCTGTATACGGGGAAGAGAATCTTAAGCCGAATTATCCGAGCCACAAAAGTTACTTAATATTCTAAGCACATCCTTGCGAAAAACACTAAACCTGGCCGACCGTAATCTTGGAACCGCTGTTGGAATATTTGGAGCGAAAGCACTATAACGATAACCTATCTAAGGGGATGAATTTCTAAGTAATTCTCCGTGAATTACGTATAGTGGAGAGAGAAATCCCGCCGGAGCACTAATGATAATTAGGTATTAAGCGCCGTTAGTGATAGAGGATCTCGAAATTTCTTATAGTTATACTTTTATAGTGGGGTACGCCTACGAACGTCGAGATTATATTAAGCCCTGAACCTTATTCCGTTTCTGTATTCGTGTAGTAAGCTAGCATAAGTATAGGCTTAAAACCGGAATTTACTCTCTCGAACCTACTAATCTCCTACTCGGATCACAAAGCCCTTATGCGGACTATGTATTAAGCGCCCTACCTTCGTGCTGCTTGATTTCCTTTAAAAGATTCTTTATATAAGCGAAAGGAATACTTGCTGTAGGATTCTCTACTAATATTATATATAATATTCTTATTAATATCTAATAAAGGCCGGAGGATTTCCGGTGATGATCTTAACGCTTGACTCTTCCGACGTATCCCCTATTATCTTGTCGGGACTTAGTCGATCTGGCTCACGTTGTCTATGACTCGTTAATCGGAGCTTGTGCACCGTCTCGTAAAGCCTTGACTTTAACTCACGTATCGCTTCCTTATATTTCTGGAGGTTAGATTCTAGGCTGATGATTAGCTCTCGCTGGCGATGATTCTTAAGTAGAAGATGGATATTCACTCCTTTATCGCTGAAGTTCTTACTGTTGAGTTCTCTAGGAGTTAAGTATTCTAATAAAGAATTAATGCTGGGGTATACCTCGGAGAGACGAGACTCTAGCTACTGTACCTTTGCCTTTTTAATACCTACGTCTCGGGCTATAACCCTATAGGCCTCTGCTATATAGGACAATGAAGTCTCTAGATATGATCTTTAATGCTGTAGTTTATAAATAACCCTCTGTAACTGCAGAGTATGAGCGCGTGAGCGCTGGAGTTCTGCTGTATTGCTATTGATTATGGACTGTAATTAGCCTTGGTAATGCTTTGATCTCTGCTCTTAGCGTAGTAGATTTTCGATGAAGTGAAAGATATTTTAGTCACTATCCGTAATCTACGTACTATTCTAGGGTACAGTATTAGGTTATGGGTCGGTGTAAATAAAGTGGTCTTTTTTTGCTTTACCTGATAAGCCGCTTTATCGGGAGGCGGCATTATATCAAAAGCCTTAAAAGATATGTCTAGATAAACTAGTACCTAGATTGATTGCTATAGTTGTATTTACTAAGCGGAGAGGATATAGCAGACCTATATATCCCACTGCTAAATGTGACCTGGCCCTGCTGCTGACAGGGACAAGAGTACTATTTAGGTGTCGGGGCACCTTTCGCAGCCACACTAAGTAAATAAGCCTAATTATTGGGAAGGATTGTAGTCTGCAATGTTTAGTTTTTGTGTTCGTTCAAGCGGCGCAAACATGAATGAGAACGCCTAGTGGTTGATGAAGATTGTTGCGATCGAGGTCTTTGTCCTTTTGCAGATTTGAGGCAGATGCCTTTCTCCTTCTCCTTGTAGGTCTCCGACCGGTGCTTTCCTGTTGATAGATTGTCTCTGCCTCTATATGAGGCTCTTCTTTGCGAGATTGCTTCTTCTTCCTTAGAGATCTTCAGAGATTCAGAGATTGTTGCCCTGACTAATTGACTGCTTCTTCTAAAGTGTTCCTGTGCGTAGCTGCTAGCCGACCTGGCCCCTAAACGTCCCTAGACGTTCTTAGGTTCTGCGCCTGATGCGTGTCTCTTCCACTATTATTCTCTTATTTCAAAACCTCCCTAAAAATCCAAAAACATAGTTAAAATTTTTCTATTAATAGTTTTTATTTCCTTGATCTCCTTTAAATTAATTTATATCCTCACTGGATTTTTACGCGTCTCCTTGAGTGTATTTTTGCTGTTTCAATTTCGCTATTTTAATTTGACCTTCGGCTTCGGACCTAGCCCGGGCCTTACTACTAATATAATATATAATCCTGCTTTTGCTACTAAATAAGTAGCTAAGGAAGATTATAGTAACTATACCTTTACGACTATCGTAGGTAATAAAATATAGGTAATAGATATACCTAATAAATATACTCTAATGCCCCTTACTATATTAATAGAGAGAGAGAAATTTAATATTTAGTTAAGAGATACGAAGAGAATCCTACTTCGAAAAAATCTCTACCGCTTTATTAATACTAATATTCGTTGTCCGAAGAGATCTAATATAGCCGCTATAGCTAAATAGGTTAAGATTTTAAGAGATATCTAAGTCTAGTTATTCTAGAGCGTTTTACTAAAGATTAATACTATAGTAGATAATAGGCAATTCGAATACTAATTCGTAGATAAATATATTAAAGCGTTAAAATAAACCCTTAATATAACTAGATATAACGCTACTAAATCTAATTATATACGCTTTCTATAGCTTAAAAGAACTTAATTTACTTCTGCCTTTAATTTTATTAACTCTCTTCGTGATACCTACGCTAATCTATCCCGAAGAATTTAAGTACTACCCTTTTTAGTTCTTTAAAAACTTCTTCTTAGGATCTCTAAAGATAACTATATAATAGTAGCTACACGATATACTTCTTTATATAAAAGATATCCTAACCTAGATAATATCACTTTAATCGTTCTTTTCCGACTATTTAATAATATCTATAATAAGCTTAAGACTTCCGAAAAATTATTCGCTACTTCCTTAGTTAGGTCTAACTAGAGCATCCCATTCACATTATTTCACATTTCACATCACGTCACACGGCACATTTTATGTGTTTTGTGTAAGAAAATTTTTTATACGGGATTTTAAGATGTGAATGTGTTTACCCCCTAAACACACAGGATTCACGCGGGTTTTACATCAGTCATATCACGTGACTTAGAAATCATTTTAACCAATAATATCTTATTATAGAGTTAGTCAGCGCTTACTAATAAGGTTTATGCAAATTATGCCTACCTAATTAGGCTTAGTATATAAACCTATACAAAATTATGCATCGATGTGACACACGGGATTCCCGTGTGTTTTGCACGGTTATCTTAGCACACCTTGGCATGTGTATGTGTTAAGGGCCTTAGCACGTGTGAAATCGGTGTGTTTGAAAAATTTTCATATGTGTACACAATAGGATAGTCTAGGTCCAACAATAACAACTTCAATAATAGTAATAATAGTCCTTAACTAAATAACTTCCTTCCCCTTAAGAATAAGCTACTAAAAACGATAAATATCTAGAAATAGGTTCTTAAATAGATTAATAGCGTAAATTAAACTACTCCAAAAGGTTAATATATCTTTTATAGACAAGGAGGCTACTAAGCTAAAACCTATCTATGCCTTAGTATTAAATATCGTTAACCAGATTAGAAACTAGTCCCTAGTATCTAGGTAAATTACCTATAGAGAAATAAAGAATACCCTAATACTCCCCTACTAGATAATTAGAGAAAGCTATATAATAATAGGATACGTAGAGATAGCACACTAAATCCGAACTTAAATCCGAACTAACTAGTCACTCTCTAGAATATAAATAACGATTTAATAAATATAGTAAACCTCCCTATTATTTCTAGTATAGCTTTAAAAGACTCTTTAAAAGATTTAATAACCCTATCCCTACCTATTATTTCTTTAAAAGACCTAATAACTTTAAAGGACCTAATAGTCCTAGCGATTAATAATAAAGAAGACTATTTTTATCCTTAAGGATTTTCTTCTATTACGCTTTAAATTAACGAATCAATACGTTTAATAGAATATAATTTCGAGGTAAATCGAGGTCTATCCCTTATTAATTTGTAAAACTATAGAGAATAGATTATCGATTTAGGTGCTTCTCGCTTAATCTACGTTAATAGTGATTCTATCGTATATTTTTAACCTTTTTTAGATTACTAATACTAAATATCTAATAGTAGAACTATTATATCTCGAGGAAAAGCGATTATACGAATTAATTTAAAGTTCCCTAACTGAATTTAATAACTCGATATTAAATACGAATTTTTCCTAGATAGCGAATTTAATTTATTTTCGATAACTTGTGTACTTTATAACCTAGGTATAGGATAGAAAGATTAGACTAATAAATTCGTCGATCCTAAGAACGAATTAATAATCCTTACTTACGCCTATAGGAAAAGAGATATACTATTTTTGCTAATAACTATACTTACGCTATTAATTATCTTAGAACAGAAAGCTCTAAATCCTATTATACTAGCCTATTTAATAGTAATAATTACCCCTAAACTTACTTATAGACGACTTAGCTATATTAGATAACCTACCTTAAAGATAAATCACTATCGAATAGGTTAGGATATCTAAGGAGATAATATCTTTAACTACGAACTATATCGTCTAGCTAAAGTAAAGAAAATTATTTCCTATATACTATAAAGACGTACTACTAAGCTATTTAAAGTAGTCTATTTAGATTTATATCCTTATAAACCTATAGGAATTAATAGCACTAACTATATTATTAGAATCTATAATAATACTACTAGATAACGATAGGCGATTCTAATTAAAACAAAAGATACGTCTTCTTCTACTATAAAAAAATTCTATATCGTTATCTTTAACACTACAAAATACTAGCTAAGGGAATAGCGCCTAGATAATAAGAAAGGTCTCCGTGAATAGCTCGCCTAGATTAAAGAAAAAGGATATAAAGTAATAATTAGCGCACTATATAACCACGAGTAAAATAGTATCGCTAAGTTAACTAGATATATTATTATATAAGGTTCACGAACTCTAATAATTACCGCACTAGATACGCCTACTTTTTTATAGCCTAAAGTAGTAATTATAACTACCTATATTTTAAACCGTATACGCTATCTAGGTAACACTAAGTCTCTAATTAAAAAATAGAATAAGGGGCTTAATTTACTATAAGGTCCTATTAATTTAGGTTTTTTACGCGTTTAGTACTTAAAAGCCTACGTATATATCCTACTAGAAAAACGTGTTAAAGCTAGAAAGATAGACCCTCGCGTATAGATTAGTTATTTAGTTAGTTATAAGGGAGAAAATAGTTATTTATATAGGATTTATAATCCCACAAAAAGAGAAGTTATTCTTCGTCGTGATATCACCTTTTAGGAAGAACCTACGCTAATTCGAATATCCTAATACCTTATCTATAACTAGAATACTACTAAGTCGTTCACTAATCCAGAATTCTAAAGACTAACGATTTATAGAAAGATCTAAGAATTAACGCTAAAGCTCTAATTACAGTAAAATAATAAATTACCGGTCGTAATAACTATACTAACTCAACTAAAATAAGCCCTAGCTCCTAGTATACTAATAGTAACTCTATTAGTTAATCTAGATATACTAATTCCCTTAATTAAAATATTATAATATACTTAGATATTACTAATAGCTTAAATAACTAACGAATTAAGGAATTTCTATATTATACTAGAACGATTTAAAATACCTAGATCCTAAAGGCACTTAATACTAGAAAGACCCGATCGTTAATCTACCGAAACCTTAGTTAACCTAATTAACGTTCTTTAACCCCTATAAGCACTAAGAAAATCCTTACGATAAAGAACGGCTCCTAAATTACTACCTAGAATAATTCCTAATCTAAAAAGCAAAGAATATAGTTCCTACCTTACTATAGCTACAGATAACGGATATCTTTCGCTAGGGATTTATTACACTATTATAGAAAAAATTCGATCCTTAGATATCTTAATTCTAGATACTTATCGAGAAGTAATAAATTCAAAATTCGCTACTTAATAGTTAGAAGCTAAGAAAATTTAATTAGCAAAAATTAATATAGCTAAGGCCCTTACTATTATTCTATACCTACTATAAGGGACATTAATTTTACTAGGAAAATAGGTCTATAACCTTAAAAAGGATAGTAATAGCTATATTCTTAAATTCCGTATAAGATAGTGAAACGGGGGAAATGCTCAAGGCAGTCTGCTCGGAGACAGACAGGTCGAGGCACGAGAAAATAAACAAACCACACCAGCGCGTTACCTAATGGAAGCTAGATGAAGGGACAATACAAGTATGCATCCTTACAAAAGGATAATAGGCTCGCGGAATCGTGGAAGACCAAGGGAGAAGAAAAGAGAAGGGTCTTTTGTAATGTAATAGAAGATCGTGTAAAACCTGATGAGTTAAATTGAAGATATTAAGATAGATGTCTTCCTAAAATCTCTAAGTTCTCCTTTTTGAATACGAAACAGAAACGCATGTAAACTATCTAAATAAGGTTCCTTCTTAATCTCCCGCTATCGAGTTCTATAAATCTAACTAAAGCATTAAGAATTAAAGTGTAACTAAATCCCCTACTATATACTACCCCGGATAGAAATTTAGCCGTCCCTTAGCTAAATATAAGAGTAAATAACAAAAAAAATAATAAACAAAAATTATACCGTAGTAATAATTTTAGTATTTTCTACCTTATTTAGTTCCTCCTCCTCGCTACCGATAGTACCTAAGGGATTATAAAAGCTCGGTATAATAGAGAGATCTTGTTCTAATCGCGTAAAGAATAAGTTATAGCTAAATATAGACTTCTTAGTTCGGATAAGTATCTAAAAGGCCTTTTTATAACGCTCTCTAGCCTTATTCCTCTATATAGTAATATATTAGAAGGTAGCCTCGATCTTATCTCTAAATAGGATATCTAGATCTTCTACTACTAAGGGAGAGTTCTATTATTCCCGATTAATAAGCGTATTAGAAACTAATCCTAAATAAGAGAGGTAGACTATCGCCGAAAACGTATATTATAACTAACCTCTATATTTCGTACTAGACTAGCTAGATATCGTTTTCTCTAGCGATATAAAATCTCGATAATAATTCGATAATTCCGTCTATATCCTAGATTTAATATATTTAAGCGTCTCTAGATCTTTATAAATACTAATAAACTAAGGTAATACGCTAATTCGGTTATTAGTAGCCGGACTAGTTAAGTGTTACGAGGCAGACCGTCAGAAACCCGCGGGGGATGACGATAGCCAACCAAACCCGCAAGAAAGACAACACCTGCAGGAGTCACGTGCGACCAATGAGAAGCATTACACATATGCTTCCCAGGAGCAAGATCACATAGAAAAGGTGCTCCTAGGAGCAAAGTGGGTCCGTGTAAAAAGGGCATTTTACACACCCACGATCAGTGATCACTCAGGGTGATCAAGGACACCGTGTCCTTCAGGCGGATAATATCCTGTGTGTATAGCTGTATATATCTCGGATGTTGTCTGACATAACGAACTACCCGATCGGGTAGCCACGTGACTAGATCCTATCACCGATAGGATTGCTAACGCGGGAACTTATTAGCGATAAGCCTTGGCGTATTAGCGATAAGTCGAGACGTATCGCCTGATAGGAAGGACTGGATATATAAGGACACTCTTTTACTATTATGTATTTAGTTCTTCGCGATTAATTATATATTATTACTTGGTTACTACCTTTGGACTTTGCACTCTACGGTTTACCTTTAAGATAACCTAACCTATAAGTAGGGGAGCTTACTTCGTGGTAACACTTAGTAACTAACTTACTTAGCGCGCACTCTAGTATATCCTGTAAGATACTTAAAAGGACCCGAGCCCGTATAAGGCTTAGTATAGTAACGGTACGGTTACGAGATACTCTTAGGATTCGAAGTAGAACTAGGTAAGTATAACCTATTTAAGCTCTACTTATAGTAACGTAGAGGCCGTGCGTAATATATTGATCGCCCTATCTTTAAAACCGTAAAGCAAAGTTATTATAGTAGGCAACGATAGCACTGTAAGTAACGTTTCGAGTAGATCGAACCCTACTCTACCTACTAACGCGTAACTTATAGAGATAATCTCCTAGTTATAGGAATAACTTATATAGGCCTAGAGCTAGCGAGCCACTACTGTTAAACTACCTAAGCCTAAGTTCTACTATAGCGAACGAACTAAGCTTCGCGCCTTCCTAACTTAGATAGATATATAACTCTGTATTATTAGATATAACAGGGAAGCTAATAAGGTTATTTACGCTTCTACCTATCTACGCGGATAAGCATTCGAATGGTTTAAACTATATATTAGGGAATTTAACGAGAAACCGCGCGACGACTAGGGAGATATCACTAAGGCTATATTCGTGTCCTACGCGACCTTCAAGAAGAAACTTAAATAAACCTTTAGCGATATCGACGCTACTAGAACCGCGGAACGACGACTCGATCGACTACGATAAACCGGATCGGCTAGTATATACGCCGCCGAGTTCTAGTAAATTATCTTGTATCTCGATTTCGACGACGATACCTATATCTAGATCTTTAAGCGAGGACTTAAGGAAGATATAAAGGACGAACTTATAAGGTTCGATAGACTATAGGAGCTTTATAAGATAATCGAGCTTACGGTTAAACTCGATAATCGACTTTACGAATATAAGCTCTAACGACAAGAGTAGCGATAGGGGAACGGCTAAGGATTAGTAACCTACCGATACCGCTACTATAAAGGTAGGCGAGGATAATAGCGCTAATAACTAAGGGAGTATAGTGACCCCTACGGACTAAGACTAATAGAGCTCGACGTAGTAAGGCTCCCTATCGAAGAATAGAAAAGAAGAAAAGATAATAACCTATATTTTAATTATAGAGAACTAGGATACTAGGCGCGTACGTGTAAGAAGCTACGTAAGGACGCGAAACGAGTGAGATAGGTAGATAAGCTAAAATTATAATAACTACGGGTAACCTAAAGTAACGAGGTCCGGCCCTAGTAGCTTCGAGCTACTTAGCACGAACGGGAAGACTTCCTAGAGATAGATTAGGAAGGAATCGAGAGTTAAGGATAGATCTAGTACGGTCCCTAGAATACTATTAACTCCTAGGAATTATTATACGATTCCTAGGATATAGGCGAAACGGTCCTAGGAACGCCTACCGCGTTCCCGGATACTAAAGAGATCCTAGAAACTCCGCCTACGCTCCTAGAAACGGATAAACCTAAATAGCCTCACGAAGACCCTAAGGTAGTCGAAAGTCGACGCCTTAGTAATAAACTCTAGGAAATCATAAACAGGACTTAAGCAACGCGCGAAAAGATCGCACGAGCCTACGACGTTATTGACTAACTGTTCGAGCTATATGTAGGGAACCTTACTATCGAAGGGAACGTCCCTAAGGAAATTTAGTAAACCTAATAGTAACTTTAATGGTTACTACTCGACGAAGAAGTACTACTAGACGAAGAAGAGTAATATCTCCTTAGATAACTTTACGACGTTTACTATAAAGGGATAAGACTATAATAATAATAGGACGATAAGTAGTGTCTATATAAGAATATATAATACTTATGTTAGGGGTATACACGATACCCCGACTATAGCCTTAGAGCTATAGTCGGATGCTATGATAGTGACTATATAATCTACTACTAAGGAAAGCTTAACTATAGCCTAGAGCTAAAGCCGCTACGCTAGGAAAAGAAACCTAACTGGAAACTAGAATACGCGGGACTCTAGTACAGAAACTAGAGGATAAATATAGAAAAGTAATACCTTGTAGCGATAGCGTAGGGACGATATTTAAGGATCACTACTAATATTATGCTTTGATTAACCTTAGTAATAATCGACTTAGGAGTAGTAGGAAACTTTATAAGCCCGCGTTATCGAATACGCTACTCGATTATAAGCGTAGAGAAGCCACGACTATAGCTAATTATCGGTCTTAACGGAGAGAGACTTAGACCACGAATTATATACGAGAGCGGACCCTTACTAATAGTTATCGGAGACTACTTCGAGATTATTAACTTCGATATCACGAATCTCGGGGAATACGATGTAGTACTAGGAGTACTATAGCTACGTAAGTATAACGTAAGTATCGACTAGTAAGTAGGAAATATAGTCTTCGATAGATACTTATATCGATAGATAAGCGAGAGGTGGACTAGAAAAAGCGAGCCTAATATACTAAAGAGACCTAGCCTAGGGGAAGTAGGTACTTATAGAAACCCTTACGAAGGCGAACTTAAGAGGAGTTTTCGGCCGGGAGGTAGGCCTAATAGAAGAGATACGGTCGATATTAGCGTTATCGCTACCTCGGAATAGCGATCGGATATAATAAACGACGAATTACGAGACTACGTTCTTATCGACTATAATAAAAAGACCCTCTGCGTAATAGGAATACTAGAGGAAGAATATAAGATTCCTGAGGAATATACAGAATTCTAGGATATATTTACGCTACTACCGGACGGTAAGCTACTAGAGTATAGTCCGTTCGACTATAAGATTAAGATTAAGGAAGAGGAAGAACCGAAGTTTATACCTATTTATCTACTGTCGTAGAAAGAGTTAGCGATACTGTAAGAATATATTAAGGAAAACCTTAAGAAAGGATATATTAGAAAATCGATATTACCGGTAGGATACCTGATCCTATTCGTACCTAAGAAGGGAGGAGAACTTCGAATATACGTGGACTATCGATAGCTTAACGGTATTACTATTAAGGATCGATATCCGTTACCGTTGATTAACGAAATTTAGGATATTATTTAAGGAGCGAAGTTCTTTACTAAGTATAATATTACTAACGTATATAACCGACTTAGAATTAAGGAAGAAGACGAATGGAAAACGGTATTCCGGACTAAGTATAGGTACTTCGAATATTTAGTTATACTATTCGGACTCACTAACGTACCGGTATCGTTTTAACGATTTATCTTTACCGTTTTAGAAGAATACCTCGATATCTTCGTTATTACGTACCTTAACGATATTCTCGTATTCTCTAAGACCGAAACCGAATATATCGAATATAATAAGAAAGTGCTATAGAAACTAAGGGAAGCTAAGGTTATACTTAAGCTTAAGAAGTGTAAGTTCTATATTTAGGAGATAAGCTTCCTTAGATATACTATTAGCCCGGATAGGTTAGGAATAGAAGACGATAAGGTTAAGGCTATTCTTAACTAGCTAACGCTAACCTATATTAAGGACGTCTAGAGTTACCTTAGATTAGCTAACTACTATCGTAAACTCGTACCGTAGTTTTCGAAGTACGTATTAGGACTCTATCGATTTACTAAGAAAGGAGTACCGTTTAAATAGGACGACGAAGCGGAGAAAGCGTTTTAAGGACTTAAAGACCTATATCGATAATAGTTAGGGAAAGTAATTATCGCGATCTTTAACTACGACGTACCTATTATTATAGAAACTAACGTATCGGATTTTGCGCTCGGAGTATAACTTATATAACTAGGAGAAGACGGTAAGCTTAGACCTATCGCCTTCTAGTCTCGGAAAATAATCCTAGTAGAGCTTAATTACGATATTTATAATAAGGAATTGCTAGCTATAGTGTTAGTATTCTAAGTCTAGCGGGCTTACCTAGAAGGAGTAAAGTACACCGTGATCGTTAGGATAGATTACTATAATCTTACTTACTTTACCACGACGAAGAAACTTACCCGACGGTAAGCTAGATAGGCAGAAACCCTAGCCTAATACGACTTTAAGATTATCTACTGTAAAGGGATAGAGAATATAGTCGTAGACGTACTTAGTAGGCGACTAGATTACGAAATCGGAACTAAGGAAGTAGTACCTACTATCCTTATAATAAATAACGACGGAGATATCGTCTATAATTACTAGATCCTCGTAGTAACTAGCGAACTATAGGATGATAGATGGCTTAAACGAATTAAGGAAGCTATAACGAGCGACGAAGTAATCTAACGGATCCTGTAAAGTGGATTGTAAGAGGGATATATGACCTAGAACGATACTGGCTTAGTCCTAGTCTATGGGTTAGTATATGTTCCTAGAAGTCTTTAAAACGAAATCATTAAAGTATATCACGACGAACCGATATAAGGATACTTTGGGACCGAAAAGATAATAGAGAAAATATCACGGAACTACTATATCCTGAGTATGTATAGAAAAGTCAAAAACTATATCCGATAATGTGACTCGTGTTAACGGAATAAGCTAGTATAACACGTGCTATACGGGGGGATGAGGGTATCGGAAACGCTAATATAACTATAGGAATGGATCACGATAGACTTTATTACTAAATTACCTATCTCGGAGGGTAACGATATGATTATGGTAGTCGTGGACCGACTTACTAAATATGTGTATATAATCCCGATAATAGAAAAGATTGATGCTAGAACTATGGTAAACCTGTTGCTTAGATATGTATTCGCTAACTACGGAACACTAAGTAAGATTACCTCGGATAGGGATAAGCTGTTTATATCTAATATATAGTAGTTATTCGCGGATCTGATAGGTATTAAGTATAGACTCTCTACGGCCTACTACCTGTAGACTAATAGATAGATAGAACGAGTTAACTAGACTTTAGAATAGTATCTACGATACTATGTGAACTTCTAGTAAGATAACTAGATAGGACTGTTGTTAATCGTATAGTTTGTATATAATAACGTAATACACGCGATAACTAAGGAAACGCTATTCTTCGCGAATTATAGGCTAAATCCTATAATCGTCGGAGAACCGATCGGCGAATACTTAGTAGCAGAATCTTCTAGATTACTAGCTAACGGACTAAAATAGTTATATCTTTAGCTATTAAGAGATATCGAGTTTCTGAATATACGTATAAAGTTCTACTACGATTAATCGCGCTAGGAGGTACCGGACTTTAAAAGGGGGGAGAAAGTTTACCTTTTACGACGTAATATTTATACTAGATAACCTAGCGTAAAACTCGATTATCTTAAACTCGGACTATTCGAAATCGATAAAAAATTAGGACTAGTTAATTATCGCTTAAAGCTACTAGATAGTATATAACGCATCTATATAATATTCTATATCTCGTTATTAGAAAAAGTATCCTAAAACGCCGAAATCGCTACTAATATCGAAATCGAAGAAGAAACGGAAAACGAATATAAGGTTAAGGAAATCCTAGTAACGGAAAGAATTAGCGGATAACCTTACTATCTCGTGAAATAGAAAGGGTATAATACCTCGGAAAATACGTAGGAACCTATCGGGAACCTAATACGCTACTACTAGCTAGTTTAATAGTTCTACTAGTAGGGAAACTAGGGGCCTTGTCTAGTAAGGCGGCGTCTAGGTCGATCTAGGAGAACGACGGATTATTTAATAACTAAGTTAGAGTAGGATCCTCTAACGTTACTGTAAAGAAACGACTATCGGTCGGAATAGTAGATTAAGGTACCCTAGTAGCGGCCTAGGTACTCTCTACCTTATACTCCTTTTACTTAGACTCGATACGCTCTTTTTTAAGACGCTCGCGCTCTTTAACCTCGCGATATTTAAGCTCTTCTAACTCGGTAACTTCCTTAAAGTCCCGAGTAATAAAATCACTAGCACGCTTTTATAATAAGCGCTTTTGCTTTCGAAGACGGAGAAGTTTAGTAAGGATAGCTTCCTCCTCTTCCTTAATCTAATTTTAAGACTTTACTAACCGCCGCTATTCCGTATTAGTGAAAGTAGGAGTTAGTATAGCGTACTTTATACTACTACTAGCGCAAACGTAGTCGCTATAACGATCGGAATAATCGGTACGGATATATACTCTTTTTAAATAAATATAACGTTTATAAGGGATTACGGACTAAAACCCTTTATCCTCGATCCGACGAGTTAAGGCGTTCTTACGGATAGAAGCCTTAGAAGATATAGTTAGTATAGTAGGACGATATTATAAAGAAAAAGAAGAAAACAGAAATATACGCACGAGTAAACTAGGGGCTACGCTAGTTATAGCCGCTAAGGACACCGGCTTAAGAAGAGGGGGGATGATATTACGAGGTAGACCGTTAGAAACCCGCGGGGGATAACGATAGCTAACTAAACCCGTAAGAAAGATAATACCTATAGGAGTTATATACGACTAATAAGAAGTATTATATATATACTTCCTAGGAGTAAGATTATATAGAAAAGGTGCTCCTAGGAGCAAAGTGGGTCCGTATAAAAAGGGTATTTTATATACCTATAATTAGTGATCACTTAGGGTGATTAAGGACACCGTGTCCTTTAGGCGGATAATATCCTGTGTGTATAGCTATATATATCTCGGATATTATCTAACACAACGAACTACCCGATCGGGTAGCCACGTGACTAGATCCTATCACCGATAGGATTGCTAACGTGGGAACTTATTAGCGATAAGCCCTAGCGTATTAGCGATGAGTCGAGACTTATCGCCTAATAGGAAGGACTAGATATATAAGGACACTCTTTTACTATTATATATTTAGTTCTTCGCGATCAATCATATATTATTACTTAGTTACTACCTTTAGACTTTGCACTCTACGGTTCACCTTCAAGACAACCCAACCTATAAGTAGGGGAGCTCACTTCGTGGCAATACTTAGTGACTGACTTACTTGGCGCGCACTCTGGCACATCCTGCAAGATACTCAAAAGGACCCGAGCCCGTGTAAGGCTTAGCACAGCAACGGTACAGTTGCGAGATACTCTTGGGATTCGAAGTAGAACTAGGCAAGTATAACCCATTTGAGCTCTACTCACAGTGACGCAGAGGCCGTGCGTAACATTAAGCTATATAGCAGCTACGGTCGCGAAATTCGTATGTCGCTAGTAGTATAAATCTGCTATTTCTAGGTAATCCCGAATTTAGCTTTATCGGTAGGCGTCTATATATCTCGCGTAATCTTATAGATAAGGCCGTCCTTCGCGTATCCTCGTTCTTTTAGATCGGTCCACTAATCGCTAAGATAATAGTATATCCTAAGTAGAAGGGTAGTGTAGTTAGTATTAATCTTATTAGTAAGCGAAACCGACCCTTAGATAATATTAGTATATTAGCTAGAGTTTAATAGATTAGGAATATTTATATCGATATAGCGGAAGGCGGTCTACTCCCTAGGGTAGGTACTTTTAGTATAATAAGGGAACGAGATTAACCTCTACTAATAGTTAGGTCGTAAGAAAACATAAAATATATAGTAGATAGGATCCTAGCGAATAAGCTATTAAATAAGGCTATACTAATAGTTCTTTACCTAACTAACACGCGGGCCGCGTATACGAGGATAGTAATACTAGTTATATATCCTTATCTTAGTACGAATTATATCTATTAACCTGTTAGGATATTACCTATCCTAGTCCTCCGCGAGCTATTTAAATAGCGGTAGGATCACGCTACTATCTTTATCCTAAGCCTTTACCGCTCTTCGCGTATATATATTTACTTTAACGGTCGGGCCGAAGTAGCGTAGGAATAGGTTTTCTATCGTTAAATATATTAAGCTATTAAAGTTAGCGATAAGTAGCGTAAGTATATTTAATTCGAACCGGAAGTAAGAAATAATATTATTAACTAACGATAGTTTAAACTATTCGGCGTATTCCCTCTTAGCTATATCCTAATTACCGCTATAGCTATAAAGGATATCGAGACGGTAAGTTATCTCCGCGTATATATTATTCGTATATAGGTATAAAACCTTATATAGTCGCTTCGTGTATTCTAAATAGAGGGTATCGATATTAATTAGGCGACTATTATTCCGAATTATTCGTGCGATAGCGCGAAAGGCTATTAAAGCTAACTTATAGGAAATATTATTAGTCTTCGAAAGGAATTCGGTAAGCGTCGATTTTCGTATAAAATATCTATAGGGTATAGGATTTAAAGCTATTTTTAGCTTCTTCGAAGGTATCGCTAGTAGTCTATCTTCCTTACTTCCCTTATCTTTACTTCCTAATTCGCTCTCCCTTTCTAGCTCGTTACGCGCTTCTACCTTATCTTTAAAGAATCGGCGCTTCTTAGGTCTTTCGCGTTAGTCGGTATTTATTAAAATATTAGGTATTAGGGTATCGCGTATACTAGTCGGCGAGGGCTAAGGATAATATACCCCGCGACTATATTTATAGTAGAATCCGTCTTTGTCTAGGGCTAAGTTAAATTAGGTAAGGCATTCCTTCGTGATAGGCGTTAGATCTATCTATCTCCTAGCGTTAGTAAGGTCGCCCTATATAATTATCTTTAACCTTCTTATTCCGCGGCTATATATAGCGTTATTAAGGCATTTTAATACCTCGTTATTTACCGCGCGCTATATATCTCTAAAGGAGATCTTTACTATAACGAATCTACTGATTTTCTCGGTAAAGGCTTTTATCTATATACGTACTATAATTTTCTGTGTATCTTCCGGCTATAGTTATATCGCGTTATTAAAGACTAACTAAATATATTATCGATCGTGTTCTCGCTAGTCTAGGGCTTTCTTTACTAGTATCTAGTAATATTTAAATTCTTCTAGGGTATCGTGTCCTTACTAGTAGTCTCTATCCTATATAAATTCGTATAGGTTAATACCGATTTTATTAAGGAACTCCTTTCCTTTATTATAAAAGATCTCGAAATAGTTCTTAGCGGCGTTATAAATTTTATAGTCTAGTAAATCCTTAAGGATAGCGATAATTTACTCCGCGGAACTGATTTCCTTATCGATTTCTTCTATAGAAAACTTTATAGAGAAGTAGGGCTAAATTTTATTAGGCGGAACTAGGAGGTTTTCGTCGTTTTCTGATAATATCTTAAAAGAAATAGGAAAGAATAAAATAGGAAAGAGTAAACGAAATAATAAGAATAGATAAAATAAGGTAAGGAAAGAGGAGTAATAGTATTTTTCTATAGAAGAAATTTAGTATTATTACTAGCGTTTTTCTATAGAAGAAAACTAATATAGCTCCTTATAGTAATACTAGGGAAATTCCTCCTTTTTAACTTATTACTTTTCTATAGAAAAAATCCTAAACCTTTATAAATCATAAAAGGTTAGAAGGTCCTCGGTATTAAAGAAATAGCCTTTTTACTATATAAAATAACGAATATATACTACCCCGGATAGAAATTTAGCTATCCCCTAGCTAAAGTAATAAAAGAATTTATAGAGTAATAAGCGAAATAAGTATTAAAGAAGTTAGTAAGGTAAAAGAAATAAGGTTAGAGTACTTACCCGATCGAGGATTTAATAAATTAGCAAAATTAAAGGATATAAGGAAGGCGTAAAATATTCTTCCTAGTAAGTTCTAGGGTAATATTAAAGAAAAGACGGTAAGGTCTAGGAAGATAATAAAGAAAATATAGTAAATTCTAGAAGGATTCTATAAAAGGAATAATAAGTAAGAATAAACGATAAAAAATAAGAGAATAAGATAAGAGGGAGAAAGATAAAATAGATTAAGGAAATAACGTAAGGAGAATATTATTTATCTAGTCTCTAGGGAGGTCTTCCCTAGCGTCTTCGCCTTATAATAGGTAGGTCTTTATTATCTATATTAGTAGATTCTTAAGCGCTATTATTATCCTAAAGGGCGCGGTAATAAAAGCGCTTTAGGCGGCTACTATTGATAGCGGTGCTTTCTAGGTTTATTTACTAATAAACTATGCTATCTAATTTAGTAATTTCGTATAAGCTATTATTAAAGTCTCTAGTGATTTTATAAGGACCTATCTATCTAAAACGTAGTTTATTCTTCGATATTATATTATCTTTAAGGCGTATATTATACAGAAGAACTAGCTTATTCTCGCGAAGTAGACTAATCCTTAGATTTCGATAGGTATCTTAATATTCCTTATTCTGGTTACGAAGACGTTGTAGGCAGAGTATTACTTTTTTAATATCCTAGTCTCTTCTGCTAATTTACTACGCGCGTATTACAATAAGATCTATATATATTTTAACCGTTTCCTATAGTAAAGACGCCTATATTAGTACTTCTAGGTCGATAGGTAATACTATATTAATCCTATAAACGAAGCGAAATAGCGAGATACCTATATAGGCGTGTAGCGTAGTACGGTCCGTAAGAATTACTAGCGATAGCTAAGTTATCTATAAGGGCGAGGAGTGTTTACTAGTAGGGTCTATCTAATATCTATTAGTTATTTTTAATAGCGTATCTTTAAGGGTATATATTACGCGCTCTACTAGACTATTTGCCTATAGGTAATAGGTAGAGATTAAGATAATATATACGCCGTATTTCTTAAGGAACTCTCTTAATTCGGAACGTATCTTAGGGCCGAAGTCGATAATAATTTTATAAGGAATACTATATCTATAAATAATATCTTCCTAAATAAACTATAAAATAGTCCTAGAGTTCGCTTCCTTTAACGCTCTCGCTTCTAACTAGCCGCTTACCGAATCTCTTATCTATACTAGTACTTTCTTACCTCTTTCCTTAGGGACCGGTATTATATTAATAAACTATTTCTCCTATAGTCGTAACGGGCGCGTAGGTATAGTAGGCTTAGATAATTACCCTGGATCCCTTAATTAGTATTAAGGATAGTAGCGGACGAATTTCGCTACTTCTTTATAAAGATCTTATTAGTAGTAGCGTTTCGTAAGTAAATTATATATAGCCTTACGTCCCTTATACCTAAGCTTATTATATATACTATATATTACCTATTACTAGTCCTCCTTCCTATCTAGAACGCGTCGTATAATTAGATCCCTACTATAACCGTAGTAAAATAAGTAGCCGTCTTATACTATAAACTTTAGCGCTTTCTTCTTAAATATAGAGAATTCGCTCTAAGATATTTCTAGCGGGTAACGGAACGAGGTTAGGAATCTTATAATTCGTTTAGATTCGTCTGAATATAAATCGCTAAGGATTTAGACTAAAGGAGATAAATCTAGTACTAGCGGCTACTAAGGAAGGCTACTAGGAACTTTAATAGAAATTATAGTATTAACTAGCGAGATAGCTATACGTAAAAAGGAAATTTCTATAGCGATAAAGTTATTAATATCTCGCTCTTTTAACTATTCTTCTAATTCTTCCTCTGTTATAGGCTATCGTGATAAACCGTCCGTAGCACTATTCTTCGACTTAGGGATATACTTTACCTTAAAGTTAAATAACTAAATCTATATAATCTAACGCGTTACTAACGCGCTAGGAAGATCTAAAGTAGGCCTATTTAGTTAAGAGACTAGCGTATTTATATCCGTTTCGAGGATAAAATAAATACTGTATAACTAGTAGCGGAATTTCTTAAGCGTTTTAAGAACTATATAGTATTCTAATTTACCTATATTATAGATCGCCTCTGTATATAACTAGACCCCTAATTTATATTAAGTAACGCGTTATCTCCTATTATATAGTTATATTATTACCCCGCCCTATCTAAGACTAGATATATTAATAGTAATAATTAGAATAAAAGGAACTAACTAATAATTAATAGGTATAATAGTAGAGAAGGAACTTAGGATAGTCTTAATCTTATCGAATATAGTCTATTCCGTAAATCCCTAGATAAAAACAGTATTCTTTCTTAAAATAGTATAAAGAGGAATTATAATAATTTAGAAATATTTAATAAGAATTCGAAAATAGATAGTAAGACTAATAAACGTATATACTTTATCTCTATTCGTCGGAATTAGCTAATTCGTTAATTTCGTAATTTTTTGTTTATCCGGTCAGCGCCTATTCGAATTATATACCTATCTAACAATTTCGAGGCCTAATATCGTAAGCTAGGATTTTTCTATAGATATCCTCGCTCCTACTAGTTCTAGTAAATAGAGTATTTTATCTAAATTTTATAGGTATTCTAGTATAAATCGCCTAATACTAGGTCTAATAAATTTATTATTATATTATATACGCGGGCCTTTTACTAGGATATCGTCTATAAATAGCTTCGTAAATACTAAGACTAATAGTAGGATCTATAAGATAACTCGTTAAAATTAAGGAACTAAGTTAGTTACGCCTTAAAGAAGAGTCGTTTATTATAAAAGGCCTAATAGGGTCTAAATAGTAGTTATATTTCGGTCGCGTTTATCTAATAGAATTTACTTATATCTAGAAAATAGATCGACTGCTAATATTATAGCTATTCCTAAGAATTCTTCGATAAACTTATTAGTATTAGGTAGTATATTTATATCTCGAATTATTACTTTATTAATTAGTAGGGCCGCGTTAACTAAGTAATATTTACCGGACGCATTTTTTAAGACTAGGAACTAAGGATTCTAATAAGGGCCGTCGTAATACTCTAAGATACCCTTTTATAGTCTTTCCTAAAGTATTTCTTCTACTATACCTTTAAGAGCTATAGGAATTCTAAAGCTAGGATACTACTAGGCCTTATAAGGGATCGTCTTAATATATTATAGCGGTATAACTTTAGGAAAAATAACGGATATATAGCTCTATTTCTACGCGAGATAACTTTCCCGTTTAAAGAGAAGTTCTTAAAGAAGGGCTTTTTCTTTCGGTAATAGGTCCTTACTAATTAGTATCCTTTCCTCTTATTTAGGTATTAGGCGAGCGCTATAAGTAATTATTAAGATACGCGGTATTAAGAATTTATTAAATTTAGTCTTAATATTAGTAGCTCGATATTAGGTAAAATACTTCTCCTTATAAACCTTCTACTAATTTAGGTACCTAGTCGGGATACTTCTATTATTATTAGTTATATTTATAGGTCGGATTTTATTAGTAACACGCTTAAATAGCGTATAAATAGGGACGCTATAGGGATTCTGATTAGAAGCGCCGAGGTAGCTAATAGGGCGAATATAGCGAGAAGGAAGGTCTAAAGGTTACTAAGAAGGAATATTATAGATTAGGGAGAATCGATTTTCTTTAATAAAATAGATATTAGGCGGTTATTAGTTTTTAATTATTTTTAGGTTTTCTGTTTTATTAGTATTTCCTAAATTATATAAAGGGACAAAAATATATAAAATATTCGCTAGTATTTAAAAAATAGAGGAAGCGGAAATATTACTAGTAGCTATACTTCCTCGATAACTAAAAAATTTACTAATATAGTAGCCTTATCGCTCTATATAAAATCGTCTAGCTAAAGTTAATACTCCTAAACTAATATTCCTTCGTTAGGGATATATACTATAAATATTAATTTTCGAGTCCTATCTTTAGAGAAAATACTAGTTTTAATAGTGCTATTAGGCTACTTAGCGGTAGCTACTATAGTATCTCTTAGCTAAATATATCCTAGGAGAATCTCTATAGTAATATCTTTAGTAATTATATAATATAAATAGGTAGTAATATTACTGATAGAGATCGGTAGGAATTCGGTAACACTATAAAAGGGGCGAGTTCTTCTGTTAATAGGAACTATATATAACTAGGGGTTCTTCCTAATCTATAAATCTAGTCTTTACGCGGTTTTTAGGGGAATTAGGTTTACCGAAGAACCCTAATCGATAGTTATATTTAGTTCGAGACTGTTAATATATACTTTTGTTTTTAATAAATTATAAGCGTATTCTTTAACCGCCCCTCTGTTCTTCCTTACCGCGATAAGCACTGATTTCTACGTATTAGGAATAAGCGTATTTATATATTATACCTACTTCGCCCTTAGAACCGTCAGTAGATCTTACGCGCGTATAAGATATACTAGAGCTATTACTATTACTAGCGTAGTAGCTAGCTCGTAGGAATTTACTATATTTCTTATTTAGCTATGTAGTTATAGCGATATAAATATAAGATCCCCGAGGGTAATTATAGGCGGAACCACGATAGTAAGTAGTTTATTAGTAATTTCCTCTTTTA
The DNA here is from genome assembly GCA_024706585.1 of Penicillium simplicissimum. NCBI lineage: Eukaryota > Fungi > Ascomycota > Eurotiomycetes > Eurotiales > Aspergillaceae > Penicillium > Penicillium simplicissimum. Next base: position 2,063,700 of record JAMZTW010000129.1, on the reverse strand, counting down.
GCCTATCTCGTGCCGTTATATCTATAGCCTTCGTAGGGTTCTTCTGTTAAATAATCCTAGCGCGATTTATAGGGGTAGTGGTGGTAATATTTTCTTAGCGTTAGGTCTAGGATTCTTCTGTAGAAGAAATCGAGTACTAGGGTTTTTCTATAGAAAAAGACGAGTTTTATAGGCGGGTTTCTTCTATAGAAGAAATCGGTAAGGTATTCTACATAACGACCTTATCCTCTTCTACTATTATAGATCAGTATCTTCCTATATATATATTCCGCGCGCGTGTATATTCGCTAGTAGGGCGTTTTCTTCCTGCTAGCTACCTATCGAGAGCGAAGACTTCGTCGTAGATAATTTCTTTATCTTTACTATTATCTAAAACGGTGAAATCGGCGCTATCCCTAATAGAGATACTAACGAAGCCTATAGGTACTAAGGAAATAGATAGATAATCGATTTATATACGCGGTTAGTAAATTTAGGGAGTGTAATTCTCTATAGGCGTATAAGGATAGGTCGGTATCGAATTTATACCTACTACCGGTATTATTATTCTTAATTCCTTCTATTAGCGATACTAGTCGGGAATCGTATCTTTATAGAATTCTTCGCGTCGTTTATATGCCTTAGGTCCGTTTTTACCTAGCCTACTAATATATATTCTTCGGTTTTTATCGTAGTAATAGAGGCCTTAATTCTCTATATCTAGCTAAATAGGGCACCCGCGAGGTATATACGTTAAGCTACCACAGCACTAATATCCGTATTACTAGGGCGCTTATAGTACGTAGCTAGGGTTATTCTGCTAGTTATTCTAAGTAATTAAATATTATACTAGATTACGATTTTCTTCGGTCGATTTTTGAAGTGACTATATAAGGTTAACCGCTAGGCTATTAAATACGTTTATAAGCGTATCGAGGTCGTAAGATCTTAGTTTATTCGTAGGTAGGGCCGCTATCTCGTTTACCTTATCGGATCTATAATTTTCTATAGGGATCGAGGTATCTCTTTTAGCCGAAGAGTAGCCTATAGATTAAAGGAATTCCTTTTCGCGCTTAATTAAATTTATTACTGCTTCCTCGATCTAACTAAATAAAAGGGGTTTCGAACTCCTAGATAGATTATCTAGGCTAATATTTTCCTTCTTTAAGAGCTTCGCGCGTAGCTTCTCTAGAAGGCTATTAATAAACTATTCGTACCTTTCTATATCAGTAAGATCGTTACGCTAGGTTAGAATAACCGAAATAGCTAAGAATATTATTAAATAATCGGTAATCGAATTATCCTACGCACGCTTCTTACTATAGAATTAAAATAGCTATCTATATATATATATATTCTGCTCTCGATTATTATTACAGTACTACTTTAGGAACTCTTTAATAAATTTCTTCTTATCCCTAGAAGCCTAAGAAGACTAGCCCTCGACCTACGCTCTTTCTAGCTAAATATAGTATTCAGGAAGCGCTTCTAGGAACTATTTATCGCGTATTAGGCTATAGCGCTTATATATCTCTTCTATCCGCCTAATAACATTTATAGTATCCTTCCTAGTAAATTTAGGGGCTCTGGTTATTCTAGGTTCCGGTATAGCTAATATAGGGTAGTAAACCGGTATAGCTACGGCTGGTATCGAAGAAGTAGGGGTAGATATCGGGTCTAGTAGATTTAGGCGTAACGGACGAGAGCGAGAGCGAGAGCGTTCCCTTTCGGTAGAGACCTTAGATATAGTAACCTCGCGAGGTTCACGATACTTAGTAAAGGTAGTAGTAGATCCTAATATACTTTCGGTTTCGATAGGGGTTTTAGAATAAGAATAAGAATAAGAATAAGAATAGGATAGGTTATTAATAGGAAGTGCTATAATAGGTAAATATCGTTATTTTTAGAGGTTTTTAGGTAAATAATAGGTTAGTAAAAATATAGATTCACGAATAAGAAAGGACTTTTTAATAAAGGGAGTAGGGTTTTTTAATATAAATTTCGATATAAATTCAGATAGATCTTCGTACGGTTCTTTAAGCGATTCTTTATATAATTCTTTATACGATTCTTCGAGCGATTCTTTGTACGATTCTTCGAGCGATTCCTAATTCCGATAATTCTAATAATTCTTTCGGGGTTACTACTAATTTCGTTTATATTCTAGTTCGTATTCTAGGTTCTTAATAAGAAGGAAATTCGTTATATATAGAAGGAGATTTCTTTCGAGCGTAATATACTAATAGTATACGAATAAGGGATAGATCGTATTTATAAGAGCGTATAATTAGTTCGGTTTTATCTTTAAAAGGTAAAATAATATATCGATATCCTTATAGAATCAGTAAGCTAGCGCGATACGTACTAATTAGGTATAATATTTATAGAACGCTATATTACCGCGCGCTCCTTACGTTAACTTTACGAGGTAATATAATATAATACTATCAAAAACGTATAGGATTATAATCTATCAACGTTTTAACGTTAGGGAGTTATAATCGAAGATCTCTGCCTTTTATCAGGATTAAACCGGTCTCGTATATTTTACTTATAATTCGAAAACGATTCCGGTCCTAATACGCTATATAGTAGTTACTTTCTTGTCTTAGTTACCTTTCGTATACCCCTATATCGGTTACTAATAAAACGGGGGAAATGCTTAAGGCAGTCTGCTCAGAGATAGATAGATCGAGGCACGAGAAAATAAATAAACCATACTAGCGCGTCACCTAATGGAAGCTAGATGAAGGGACAATACAAGTATGTATCCTTATAAAAGGATAATAGGCTCGCGGAATCGTGGAAGACCAAGGGAGAAGAAAAGAGAAGGGTCTTTTATAATATAATAGAAGATCGTGTAAAACCTAATGAGTTGAATTAGAGATATCAAGATAGATGTCTTCCTAAAATCTCTAAGTTCTCCTTTTTGAATGCGAAACAGAAACGTATGCAAACCATCCAAACAAGGTTCCTTCTCAATCTCCCGCCATCGAGTTCCATAAATCTGACCAAAGCATCAAGAATCAAAGTGCAACCAAATCCCCCACTACAATAGGTAGTTTATAATAACCGCTAAACACTAGGTATCGATTTCTAACTAGATAAAAAATATTCTCTAGTTACTTTAGACTCCGTAGCAAAATTATTTATTTCAACTACTACTATTCGAAAATAGAAAATTTATTAATAGGATATTATAAGCGCGTATCTTAATACAGCAATTAATAATAGAGTTATTTTTATACGATAACTAACTAGCTACGAATTTTATAGATCTAACGGCGTTAAATACGTCTACGTAGTTAATTAAGCTCTTTATAGTCTACGCTAAGCAGGCTATCTTTAGCATAACGTCTTTACTACGGACCTTACTTAGTTAGACTTAAAACCATTCGATTCCGATAGATATATCTACACTAATAACGAAAAAACAGTTTTTATATTAATTTACGTTGATAACATCCTCACTATAGGACTTAAAAAAGAGATCAATAATATCTAACACGGCCTAGAACAAAAACGATAATTAAAAAAGCTCCTATTCTAAAGATTTCTTAGCTATAATATAATTATTGAATTATTAGGTTATATCTTTATAAATTAATAAGAATACTTAACTTATTTACTCCACGATAAGGACATAGAAAATTCAAATCTATTACCAATACTATTAAGTCCTTCTTAGTTAATTCCACGAGGAGATTCTCACTAATAGCAATCTAAAGATAAGCTTAAATACGCTAAAAAGATAGGAAAGATCGGATAGTTATCAATCAAAATACAACCAGATATTACCTATGCTATATTAAAATTACAACGCCGATCTAGTTCGCCTAGAAGAGACGACTTTCTCGCCTATAAGGATCTTTTGCATTTCTTTGCTGGCACACCGATCTCCTAGTCATCTCGAAGATAGGATATTATTGCATCTTCTTTAATAATAGCCGAATATTACGCGATGAGCACTGCTTTAAAAGAAGGCCTTTACCTCGTACGAATTGCCGCCGATATATAACTAATTCAACCTCTCAACCAAGATAAGGATTTTCAGAATAATAATCCTTTATGCCTACACTGCGACTCAGTTAATATAATTACTGCTATCACTTAAGGCAAATTAGCCACTAAACTCTTATAGATCAGTACCCGGTACTATCTTACTCGCGACTGCATAAAGAAAAGACTAGTCACTCTAGTTAACATTCTAAGTAAAGATAACCCTACCGATATTCTTACTAAAGCGAAGCTAAAAGGCGTTTTTTAAGAGGACCGAGAAAGACTATTAAGGATAAGAAATCCTCTGCTATGATTTTCCTATTCTAAATTGATGTTGCTTCTAAAGTTGATGTATTTTTCTTCTTCTTCTCGCCGCCTGGCCTAAGGGGGGGGTGATGAAGATTGTTGCGATCGAGGTCTTTGTCCTTTTGTAGATTTGAGGTAGATGCCTTTCTCCTTCTCCTTGTAGGTCTCCGACCGGTGCTTTCCTGTTGATAGATTGTCTCTGCCTCTATATGAGGCTCTTCTTTGCGAGATTGCTTCTTCTTCCTTAGAGATCTTTAGAGATTTAGAGATTGTTGCCCTGACTAATTGACTGCTTCTTCTAAAGTGTTCCTGTGCGTAGCTGCTGGCCGACCTGGCCCCTAAACGTCCCTAGACGTTCTTAGTGGTGTAGTCTAAAGGAGGCCGCATCACCCTTGTGTGGCTCTGAAGCTACTATTGCATAAAGAGCGGAGAGCAAAAATGGTGTCGCAGGCAACCCTCTATATGTAATCTTCCGCTGACATCAGTGGCAGCCCTGGCATTCAATCATGCTTCTTTCATCCTACCTGCGACACTGTTTCAGTGTCTCCAAGATCAGCATTTTCGGTACTTTGAATGGGTGTCTCCTTAAAGATCTGACCTATAGGATAAGGATCAATTTCTTAACCCGTATTCTCTATCTTTACGTTATTCTAGCCCCCGCTCTTCCGAAAACATGTCCTAAGATAGTACGCAATGTTATAATGATGGTGAGCTATCAGAACGTAGCTTCGAGAAGGAAATTGTAATGAGTTATTAATAGATGTCCGCTCGGGCCTGAAGAATACAGAGCTAGAAATTAATTTAGTAAATCATGCGTTTTATGACCGGGGTCTGGTTTCGACTATTAGATAGGTGTGTGTGTTGGATGTGTTCCGTGAGGTCTATTTTCTTACGTCTTAGTTGGTCGCGATACGTAAACTCTCTAATGATAGACTTAGACGATCGAGAACCTTAAGAGCGGGAGGGCTCGATATAGCCTCCCCCTTATACGAGCTTGTAAGAATAATGGGGGGAGGACTTACGATGTGTGAATTGTGGGAAACGTCGCTCTCGATCGTACTGCCGATGGAATGAGTTAGAACCGTTTAAGTTTCCCCGGTATGGGATTTGTTTACGATCACATTATATCCTAATAAGACTGTTATTTTTGTAGTCCCCGTTTGAGCTCCCGGTAGCAAGGTCCTCTGATATCTCGCCTTAGCTAATTCTAGGCTTTAACAGAGGCTAAACTACTTTAGCTCACCCGTAGGGCCGAGATTATGTGCTTTATTCCTCTTCCGAGTCTTCCGCGCTAAGCGACCGCGCTAACCTAGGAATAGTCAATCGTCCTATAAATAGCAGAGAATCTTGCGGTCTCGCCGAGTGTAGCCTCGCGCTAGTCTTAGAAATAGGAAACTATTCCCGGTTCCTGACGTCTTTATTTACTCCTTAGCCTAGTACTTGGTCTTTAGAGACTCCGAAAGCGAGTTGGATTTTCGGTAGGACTGTGCTATCGCCTAATATTATAGTCCTAGAAGTAAGTGTAGTTAACCTAACTATAGTGCCTATCCCTTATTAGTAATAGTACTGTTCTAAAAGGAGTAGCGGTCTACTTCCTAGCCTTCCACGTTCTGGATGAGGAACGGGTTTGGGAAGAGCTCTAAGAGGATATGTTCTTGTATTAAGATTATGTAATTAATAGGGTCTGCATAGTAAATTCAACTCTCTTCTTATTCGCGAATATCTAATTAAAGCACGATGGCTAAGGTAGGTATGAAGTGAGTACACGGGAAGACTCTTAAGCCTTAAGAACGGCCTAGTAAAGGGCCTTACGAACTATTAAAGTTAAGCTAATCGAGGGACGGATGCTGGAGAACACAGAAAGTGGGCCTATGAGGGTGCGGTAAGTGCCACTCACTGTTAGACTTTAAGGGGACTTTCTGGGGGGCTGTGTAATTAGGATATCCTACGGAATGCGATCTGGATTTCCTATTTATTAGGACCTAGTCGTTCTGGCCCCTAGAGCATGACTCGCTCGCTAAGCTACGCTCTTTGCTCCGCCTTCCTATGATTGGACTCGAAGCTAACGGTCACTCCTTGGTTATGTATACCTTTGCCGTTGCGAGTTAGGGGCCAAGTGATCGAACAAGGAATTGAGGCTCGGATATACCTCGGAGATACCGGATTCAAGCTCCTATGCTTTCGCTCTTCCGCGCCCCACGTGTGGAGCTGTAAGATAAGTAATGTTGACCGAATATTAGGCGCCGTTGGTGATTCTCTAGATTTCCAAAAGTCAGTTATATATTCATCGCGAAATATGAGTTCCAAAGTTAAGACTGTATTAAACCCTAGGCTATATGCCTCTTCTTTTCTATAGCAAACAGCGATCGCGCTAACCTAGGTAAAGCTAAATTATCTCACTGTCGTACGGGTCACCTAGTAGACGATCCCGCGTTTACACTATTCCTATACAAGAACGGGTTGCGAAGGAGTAAGTTCTAGCAATAGATGTATGCTATATATGCATAAAAGATTATGTTACTCGGGATGATCTGTATGATCTAATTTTAATCTCTCTTTCTATCCGTGTAAGCTAATTAGATATCCTAAAGTCTATGGCAAACGATAGGGTCCTAATTTTCTAACTATATGAGGGAAATAGTATACGGGCTCTTTAAGCCTTCGGGACGGCCTAGTAACGTGTCTTCCGAAACCCTTAAAATTTAACTTGATAGGGAAATGACCTACCAAACTTAAGAAGAAAATAATGTGTTTCACTAATCACAAACCGAGGAGAATACGGGGTATGAGCACTTATGGTGGGGTAAATGCGATGAGAGGCTTGGCCCGAAAGCAAACTTTCGAGGAATTTCTACGTAATACCTAACCGCCTTTAGTAAAAGGAGGGCGTATTTCGATGCGACTCTGTACCTAGTGTTGACTAGGTACAGCGAGCAAAGTGATCCCGCTAACCCGAGCATAGTTAAATGCGAATATTACGAACGTAATCCTGGACTAGGGCTTGCCCTAATAGAGAATCGAACTTAAAGGGCTTATCGAATCCGTCGATCTATAATCCTACGCTAGTCTTATAGGAGTATATAAAGGCGGTTCTCCGCTTCCTAAATTATCTATCCTTACTAACTAACTAACTTAAATAGTGTCTAAATTATCACCTCTTGTGTAATTCACGAAAAGCTAATTAGACACTATAGAGACTATGATATATAGTTATTCTCGAAATTGCCTTGACTAGTATACTCTTTAACTCTCTTTCCTAGCCCTACTGCTAAGTCTCTAGCGTAGATTATCTATTGGGCCTACGCTAAGTTGCGGGCCGGTATGATTTTTCCGAGCTTTTACGGTGACGTTGATATTATGGGGCCCTTAGCTTAATAGGTCTAGTCTAATAGACTATATGCGCTAAAGGATTGGCGGTGGGGCCGAGAAAGAGAGTTAAAGAGTGTACTGGTTAAGGCAATTTCGAGAATGACTGTATAAGCTATCTTATCACACGATGGGGGAGACACTAACGTTAATAGCTTCTTAGCCTCGGGTTAAACTTTCTAGAGATTATCTCGTGCGGGTATCTACTAGGAAGCCCGGGAATGTAGAACCCGAATATTAGGTTATGCTAGGCTATATACTTTAGACTTTGTTTATCTCTTTAATACGGCTTATAAATACTGATTAAAGAGCTAACTAGATAGTACGCGCTCTGAAATCGTGCCGTTCGGGTTCCTTTATGAGGTTCTATTAATGAGCATAAGGAGCAATTCTGTGGTAGCATTCTTTGCTAATATTATCTATATTATGCTTTCTTAATGCTTAATAAGGGATAAGGATTCGCTGTGATGATCTTAATGCTTGACTCTTCTGATGTACTCCTAGTTATCTCGTCGGGAGTTAATCCGTCTAACTTATGCTAGGTATGACCCGCGGAGTGAAGTATTTGCACCGTCTCTTTAAGTATAGACTTTAAGTCTCGAACCGCTTCTTTACGGCCCCGAAGATTAGACTTAAGACTTAGGATTAACTTACGTTAACGTTGATTCTCTAGCTGAATATGACCGTTTATCCCTTTATTATTTAGATGCTTATAGTTGCGTTCTATGGGGGCGAAGTATTGTAAAAGAGAGTTAATGCTTGGGTATACCTTAGCGAGGCGAGACTCTAGCTTTTGTACTTTTGTTTTTTTAATTCCTATATCTCGAGCTATAACACGGTAGGATTCTGCTATATAAGCTAATAAAGTCTTAAGGTGTGACCTCTGATGTTGTAGTCTATAAACTATTCTCTGTAAATATAGGGTTTCGGTACGTGCCCGGTGGAGTTTAGCCGTGTTGCTACGGACTCTAGACTCTAATTGGCCTTGGTAATGCTTTGATCGTTGCCCTTGGCGTAGGAGAGCTTCTATGAAGTAAGGTATATTATGGTTAATGTCTGTATTTTGTATGGTGTTCTAGAGTATAGTAATAGGTTAGCGACTGTAGAAATACCCTAACCTTTATCTAGTTTACTAGATGAGCTGCTTCTTCCGGTGGTAGTACTTAAGTAAAATCTTGGAAAAACGTGTCCGCTGGTAAATAGTAACTAGAATGACTTCTCTCTTTCGTTATATTTATCTAGAGGAGATGATAGAGTAAGATACTTGCCTGGAACTAAGATACTATTTAGGTGTCTTAGCACACACCGTTTTAACTATAGTAGTTCTTCGACAGGAATATCGATGCTGTAGCACTTATTTTGCGCCGTTACCGAAATGGTATCGCGGCCTAGGCTTAGGGACTATGACTAATTCCTAGAACGAGTATTTGAAGGAACTTAAAAAAGGGAAAAAATATTCTAATGAGGTATTCGCTACTGGCTTTTCTATTCACCTAGAGGTACCTCTAAAAGCTAAGGTTATTTGTTATTTCCCACTTTCCTATCTAAGTCAAATATCCCCTATTAATTAATATATTTTTTTATTGGCTCTATTTTAGAACTATTAGGGATGTTGTTTTATTCTATTTCTTAAGCTCGTCCTTATTTACGTTATCGGGTGAGAGAGGACAATCACGTTACTAGTTACTTTAGTATAGTATAGTTCTATTTCGCCCTATGGGACTATATAATCACCCGGTATTTTGATAATCTAAAGAACCTTTATCTTCTGTTTGATAATAATGAGTCGGTATCTAAATGAACGGCTTAAAACTATCTCTGAGGAGATCACCTCGACAGACTATTAAGTTCTATGTCTAGGGGGGACTTTATCTAACCTCGAGAGACTTCCTTCCCGATTACAATATGTAAAGAAACCTTCCCTAGATTTAAAGACCTGAATGGAGGAAATCGTATATGAAATGAGTTATCTTAAAGCAGAGCTTTAATGGTATAAAGAAACTAAGCAAATTTTACTGTAGCTTCAAGAAAAGATGTATGCTCTTTTTAACTCCTTAGAAGATGCGCTTTCTTAGGCTATAGCACGTTTGTATGAATCGGAACGGGAATATCTGGAGCTCTAGTAACTAGAATCTAGAGGCGCAGAGGGAGGCTACTTCTAATTCATAGAGTATCGGAGTCTACTTATACGGATGATTGTTAGCTAGATAAAGTAGCTATTTAATTAAGTGAGAATATATTAAGCGCTCCCTACGTATGATATAAATTAGCTTATAGATATAAAAGCTATTTCTAGGATAAATCACGGAATTCGAGCATAATATCCTTCTCGCGCTTTACGATCTTAAGTAAATATCTGTCTATAGTATTAACCTTAAGGTCTAGGCCACTAAGTAAATCCTTTATAGTCTCTAGTTATTCTTCTATTTTGTCTATTTAATACACTATAGTGTTTAGGCGTTTCTCTATATAGGTAATAGAGTTGCCGTACTCGTCTATTCTAGACGTTAATTTGCTCGTCGAAGCACCGTACTAGCGAATCGTCGATGTGAACTACTCTATCTAGTAGAGTAATTGTTTAGCCGTTTAGGAAAACCTATTCTTTATATTATTAAAGTCGGATATGGCTATCGACGAACTTACGATAGGGTATAGTTAGACTACTGGTATATCTATATTTAAAAATTAAAGTTAAGTAGGGCTTATCTAGTATTTTAGAAGTAGCTAACTAGGTTAATGTAAATAGTATCTATTATATAGGCGTCTAATGACGGGGCCTAAAACGCCGTAGAGGTAGTATCGGGCTAAATTTTATTAGTGTTAAGGGTCGTATTATATATAACTATATTTCTACTCTTATTAAGGGGTAGGAAATATAATAGATTTTGACTAGCCGCTAATATATCGTTTATAGAAGGGAATAGCATAGAGGCCTTATAGATATCTTCATTTCTTAGATAAGATATAACTGAATGACTAAGGACAGGACCTAGAGGTAATAGTATTTAATATATACTATATTAAGCGCTACCTCTACTAATAGTCGCTTTTATTAGAAATTAGTCCTACTTGACTAGCTACGCGTCGTAACTAGCTACTAGACTAGGTTAGCCGAGGATACTCTGATAGGGGTTTCGTAAAGGCTCTACCTCTATCCTAATCTATAATAGCTATTATTTACTACCCCTTAAACCCTTATTATATCGAGCAAAAGTACACTAAGCGGGGGTAGGAAGGGGGCTAAGAGAGGGTAAGAGAGGGTAAGAATAAGATAAAGTAGGGGGTAAGTGATAGTAAATACCACGGATATTAAAAGAAATAACCTATTATAATAATTACCGTTATAGTATAGTGAGTCTAGATCAGAATCTTACCCTAGGTATAAAATAACCTATAAAATAAAGGAGTAAGTCCTAGCTTAAATACTATAATTTTCGCTATTAATAGAAGAGTAGTTAAAGTGATTCTTCTCTCACGAATTTAGTATAATATAAAATACGATAGATATCGGTTAGCTCGATATTAGTGTCCGAGAGGATTCTAGTCTCGGTGTCCTAGATCGTAGTCGCCTACCCTATATAGTCGACTAGTTACTAGACCTAAGAAATCAGTACCTATCGTTATGTATTTTCCTCGGAGGGAAAATTAAGGATTACGCCCTATAGCGGCTCTATACCTAGAATAATATAACAAGATATACCTCTAAAGTATAGATTAGGCTTAGATATAATATCTCTTCCTTAGAAAATCGCTAGCTAGTTCTCTTAGCCGACGGTGATATACTATAGGTAGGACACTTCTAACTAACACTGAAACTTACGGCCGGAATAGGCTAACCCGTATTATAGGATATCTATTCTACGGGTAGGCTATTATAAGTACTATAGTCACGGCTTATTTTTCTTTTTGCGGATATAGTATATATTGTAGTGGGGGATTTGGTTGCACTTTGATTCTTGATGCTTTGGTCAGATTTATGGAACTCGATGGCGGGAGATTGAGAAGGAACCTTGTTTGGATGGTTTGCATGCGTTTCTGTTTCGCATTCAAAAAAGGGGAACTTAGAGATTTTAGGAAGACATCTATCTTGATATCTTTAATTCAACTCATTAGGTTTTACACGATCTTCTATTGCATTATAAAAGACCCTTCTCTTTTCTTCTCCCTTAGTCTTCCACGATTCCGCGAGCCTATTATCCTTTCGTAAGGATGCATACTTGTATTGTCCCTTTATCTAGCTTCTATTAGGTGACGCGCTGGTGTGGTTTGTTTATTTTCTCGTGCCTCGACCTATCTGTCTCCGAGCAGACTGCCTTAAGTATTTCCCCCGTTTTATTAGTGACCGACGTAGGGGTATACGAAAGGTGACTAAGACGAGAAAGTAACTACTATATAGCGTGTTAGGACCGGAATCGTTTTCGAATTATAAGTAAAATGTACGAGACCGGTTTAACCCTAATAAAAGGTAGAGATCTTCGATTATAACTCCCTAACGTTAAAACGTTAATAGATTATAATCCTATACGTTTTTAATAGTATTATATTATATTACCTCGTAAAGTTAACGTAAGGAGCGCGCGGTAATATAGCGTTCTATAAATATTATACCTAATTAGTGCGTATCGCGCTAGCTTACTGATTCTATAAGGATATCGATATATTATTTTACCTTTTAAAGATAAAACCGAACTAATTATACGCTCTTATAAATACGATCTATCCCTTATTCGTATACTATTAGTATATTACGCTCGAAAGAAATCTCCTTCTATATATAACGAATTTCCTTCTTATCGAGAACCTAGAATACGAACTAGAATATAAACGAAATTAGTAGTAAACCCGGAAGAATTATTAGAATTATCGGAATTAGGAATCGCTTAAAGAATTATACGAAGAATCGCTCGGAGAATTATATAAAGAATCGTACGAAGAATCGCTCGAAGAACTATACGAAGATCTATCTAAATTTATATTAAAATTTATATCGAAAAACCCTACTCCCTTTATTAAAAAATCCTTTCTTATTTATAAAGCTGTATTTTTATCGACCTATTATTTACCTAAAAACCCCTAAAAATAACGATATTTACCTATTATAGTACTTCCTATTAATAACCTATCCTATTCTTATTCTTATTCTTATTCTTATTCTAAAACCCCTATCGAAACCGAAAGTATATTAGGATCTACTACTACCTTTACTAAGTATCGTGAACCTTACGAGGTTATTATATCTAAGGTCTCTACCGAAAGGGAACGCTCTTGCTCTCGCTCTCGTCCGCTACGCCTAAATCTACTAGACCCGATATCTACCTCTACTTCTTCGATACTAGCCACGGCTATACTAGTTTACTACCCTATATTAGCTATACTAGAACCTAGAATAACCGGAGCCCCTAAATTTACTAGGAAGGATACCACGAATTTTATTAGGCGGATAGAAGGGATATATAAGCGCTATAGCCTAATACGCGATAAATAGTTCCTAGAAGCGCTTCCTAAATACTATGATTAGCTAGAAAGAGCGTAGGTTAAGGGCTAGTCTTCTTAGGCTTCTAGGGATAAGAAGAAATTTATTAAAGAGTTCCTAAAGTAGTACTATAATAATAATCGAGAGCAGAATATATACGCACGTAGATAGCTATTTTAATTCTATAGTAAGAAGCGCGTATAGGATGATTCGATTACCGATTATTTAATAATATTCTTAGCTATTTCGGTTATTCTAACCTAGCGTAACGATCTTACCGATATAGAAAGGTGCGAATAGTTTATTAATAGCCTTCTAGAGAAGCTACGCGCGAAGCTCTTAAAGAAGGAAAATATTAGCCTAGATAATCTATCTAGGAGTTCGAAACCCCTTTTATTTAGTTAGATCGAGGAAGCGGTAATAAATTTGATTAAGCGCGAAAAGGAATTCCTTCGATCTATAGGCTACTTATTACGAGGCAGACCGTCAGAAACCCGCGGGGGATGACGACAGCCAACCAAACCCGCAAGAAAGACAACACCTGCAGGAGTCACGTGCGACCAATAAGGAGCATTACACATATGCTTCCCAGGAGTAAGATCACATAGAAAAGGTGCTCCTAGGAGCAAAGTGGGTCCGTGTAAAAGGGCATTTTATACACCCACAATCAGTGATCAATTAGGGTAACTAAGGACACCGTATCCTTAAGGCGGACAATATCCTATGTATATAGCTATATATATCTCGGATATTATCTAGCACAACGAACTTCCCGAACAGGCAGCCACGTGACGACTCATCAAGTGATGAGCCCGGACTCACCCAGCGATAAGCCCGGATAGCATCGAGCGATAAGTCCCGACTTATCGCCTAATAGGAAGGACTAGATATATAAGGACACTCTTTTACTATTATGTATTTAGTTCTTCGCGATCAATCACATATTATTACTTAGTTACTACCTTTGGACTTTGCACTCTACAGTTCACCTTCAAGACAACCTAACCTACAAGTAGGGGAGCTCACTTCGTGGCAACACTTAGTGACTAACTTACTTAGCGCGCACTCTAGCATATCCTATAAGATACTTAAAAGGACCCGAGCCCGTATAAGGCTTAGCACAGCAACGGTACAGTTGCGAGATACTCTTAGGATTCGAAGTAGAACTAGACAAGTATAACCTATTCGAGCTCTACTCACAGTAACGCAGAGGCCGTGCGTAACATATTAATCGCCCTATCTTTAAACCGTAAAGCAAAGTCATTATAGTAGATAACGATAGCACCTCTAAGGGGAAGACCCCTACTAAGGCGCTAGCGCCGGAACTCGATTCTAACGATAAGCGCGATAACGAGATTCGGAACCTTAAGGTAATTATAAAGGAGCTTTAGAATAACCTAAACCTCCTAGGAGGTAATTACAACGAACACGTAACTAGTGTAAAGGACCACTTAGAGTAACTCTATACCTAAGTCGTCGCTTTAGCACTAGTAACTTCTATCGGAGCGCCTAAGCTTCTAAAGGCCGAGACCTTTAACGGCACTTAACATAAGTTACGTAGATTCCTAACGTAGATAGATATCTACATCGACGTTAACAAAGGACGACTCTTTACAGAAAGAAGTAAAGTTATCTTCGTATTAGCCTACCTATAAGGGCAGGCCTAGGATTAGCTTAAACCCTACATTCGCGAATACTACGAAAAGGCTAATAACGAATAGTCCTCGACCACACAAGCTATTTTTAGTAGTTATACCACGTTTAGGCAGTACCTAGAACGTACTTTCGGCGATATTAACGCTAAGAAAACCGCTAAACGAAAGCTAAAGCGCCTTTAATAGACGGGCTCGGCATCGACCTACACAGCCGAATTTATATAACTCGCCGCGATACTCTAATAGGACAACTACGCCCTAATCCTATACTACGACGACGGACTTAAGTCCTATATTAAGGATAAGTTAGCACGAATCGATAGACCGGAAAGCTTAGAGAAGCTTATCGACTTCGTAGTACGAATCGATAATCGTTACTATAATCAGCAAATACAGAAAAGGGAAATCGAAGGATAGCGACGAGGTAATAGCTGGCTATCACACTATCGTTACGATAAACGACCGAATCGACCTAATAGGGATAGCGACCCCTACAGACCGAAACTAATAGAGCTCGATATAGCGAGACTCCCTACCGAAGAATAGAAAAGAAGAAAAGATAATAACCTATATTTTAATTATAGAGAACTAGGACACTAGGCGCGTATATATAAGAAGCCACACTATAACGCGAAACGAGTAAAATAGGTAGATAAGCTAAGATTATAATAGTTATAGGCGACCTAAAGCAACAAGGTTTAGCCCTAGTAGCTTCGAGCTACTTAGGACGAGTAGGAAGACTTCCTAGAGATAGATTAGGAAAGTATCGAGAGTCAAGGATAGACCTAGTATAGTCCCTAGAACACTATCGACTCCTAGGAATTATTATACGATTCTTAGGATGTAGGCAAAACGGCCCTAGGAACGCCTACTACATTCCTAGATACCGAAGAGATCCTAGAAACTCTGCCTACGCTCCTAGGGACGGATAAACCTAAATAGCCTTATAAAGACCCTAAGGTAGTCGAGAGTTGACGCCTTAGTGATAAACTCTAGGAAACTATAAACGGAACTTAAGTAATATAGGAAAAGATCGTAAGAGCCTACGATATTATTAACTAACTATTCGAACTATATATCGGGAATCCTACTATCGAGGGGAACGTTCCTAAGGAAATTCAATAAACCTAATAGTAACTTTAACGGTTACTACTTAACGAAGAAGCACTACTAGACAAAGAAGAGTAATATCTCCTTAAGCAACTTTACGACGTTTACTATAAAGGGATAAAATTATAATAACAATAGGATAATAAGCAGTACCTATATAAGAGTATACGATACTTATATTAGGGATATATATAATACCCCGATCATAACCTTAGAGCTATAGTCGGATATTATAATAATAACTATATAACCTACTACTAAGGAAAGCTTAACTATAGCCTAGAGCTAAAGCCGCTACGCTAGGAAAAGAAACCTAACTAGAAACTAGAATACGCGGGACTCTAGTATAGAAACTAGAGGATAAATACGGAAAAGCAATACCTTATAGCGATAGCGTAGGGACAATATTTAAAGATCACTACTAATATTATACTTCGACTAACCTTAGTAATAATCGACTTAGGAGCGGTAGGAAACTTTATAAGCCTATATTATCGGATACGCTACTTGATTATAGGCATAGAGAAGCTATAACTATAACTAATTATCGGTCTTAATAGAGAAAGACTTAGACTAGGAATTATATATAAGAGCGGACCCTTACTAATAGTTATTAGAGACTACTTTAAGATTATTAACTTCGATATCACGAATCTCGGAGAGTACGATATAGTACTAGGAGTACTATAGCTATAGAAGTATAATATAAATATCGACTAGTAAGTAGGAAATATAATCTTCGATAGATACTTATATTAATAGATAAGCGAGAGGTAGACCGGAAAAAGCGAGCCTAATATACTAAAGAGACCTAGCCTAGGGGAAGTAGGTACTTATAGAAACCCTTATAAAGGTAAACTTAAGAGGAGTTTTTGGCTAGGAGATAGGCCTAATAGGAAAGATATAGTCGATATTAGCGTTATCGCTACTATAGAATAGTAATCGGATATAATAGACGACGAATTACGAGATTATATCCTTATCGACTATAATAAAAAGACCCTCTACGTAATAGGAATACTAGAGGAAGAATATAAGATCCCTAAGGAATATACCGAATTCTAGGATATATTTACGCTACTACCGGATAGTAAGCTACTAGAGTATAGTCCGTTTAACTATAAGATTAAGATTAAGGAAGGGGAAGAACTAAAGTTTATACCTATTTACCTACTATCGTAAAAAGAGTTAGCGATACTATAGGAGTATATTAAGGAAAACCTTAAGAAAGGATATATTAGAAAATCGATATTACTAGTAGGATACCCGATCCTATTCGTGCCTAAGAAGGGAGGAGAACTTCGAATATATATAGACTATCGATAGCTTAACGGTATTACTATTAAAGATAGATATCTATTACTGTTGATTAACGAAATTTAGGATATTATTTAAGGAGCGAAGTTCTTTACTAAATACGATATCACTAACGTATATAACCGACTTAGAATTAAGGAAAGAGACGAATAGAAAATAGTATTCCGAACTAAGTATAGATACTTCGAATATTTAGTTATACTATTCGGACTTACTAATATACCGGTATCGTTTTAACGATTTATTTTTACCGTTTTAGAAGAATACCTCGATATCTTCGTTATTATGTACCTCGATAATATACTCGTGTTCTCTAAAAATAAAGCCGAATATATCGAGTATAATATGAAGGTATTATAGAAGCTAAGAGACGCTAAGGTTATACTTAAGCTTAAGAAGTATAAGTTCTATATTTAAGAAATAAGCTTCCTTGGATACACTATTAGCCCGGATAGGTTAGGAATAGAAGACGATAAGGTTAAGGCTATTCTCGACTAGCTAACGCTAATCTATATTAAGGATATTTAGAGTTACCTTAGATTAGCTAACTACTATTGTAAACTTATACTATAGTTCTCGAAGTACGTATTAGGACTCTATCGATTTACTAAGAAAGGAGTACTGTTTAAATAGGATAATAAAGCGGAAAAGTCGTTTTAAGGACTTAAGGACCTATATTAATAATAATTAGGAAAGATAATTATCGTGATCTTTAACTACGATATACCTATTATTATAGAAACCGACGTATCGGATTTTACGCTTAGAGCGTAACTTATATAACTAGGAGAAGACGGTAAGCTTAGACCTATCGCCTTCTAGTCTCGGAAAATAATCCCGGTAGAGCTTAATTACGATATTCACGATAAGGAACTACTAGCTATAGTATTAGTATTCTAAGTCTAGCGAGCTTACCTAGAAGGAGTAAAGCATACTATGATCGTTAGGATAGATTACTATAACCTTACCTACTTTACCACAATAAAGAAACTCACTCGATAATAAGCTAGATAGGTAGAAACCCTAGTATAATACGACTTTAAGATCGTCTACTATAAGGGGATAGAGAATATAGTCGTAGACGTACTTAGTAGGCGACTAGATTACGAAATCGGAACTAAGGAAGCAGTACCTACTATCCTTATAATAAATAACGACGGAGATATCGTCTATAATCGCTAGATCCTTATAGTAACTAGCGAACTATAGGACGATAGATAGCTTAAATAAATCAAGGAAGCTATAACGAGCGACGAAGTAATCTAACGGATCCTATAAAGTAGATTATAAGAGGGATATATAACCTAGAACGACACCGGCCTAGTCCTAGTCTACGGGTTAGTATATATTCCTAGGAGCCTTTAAAACGAAATTATTAAAGTATATTATAACGAACCGATATAAGGATACTTTAGAATCGAAAAGATAATAGAGAAAATATCACGGAACTACTATATCCTAAGTATATATAGAAAAGTCAAAAACTATATCCGATAATACGACTTATATTAATAGAATAAGCTAGTATAACACGTACTATATAGAGAAATAAGGATATTAGAGACACTAACGCGACTATAGGAATAGATTACGATAGACTTTATTACTAAATTACCTATTTCGGAAGGTAACGATATAATTATAGTAGTCGTGGACTAACTTACTAAATATATATATATAATCCCGATAACAGAAAAGATCGATGCTAGAACTATAGTAAACCTATTACTTAGATATATCTTCGCTAATCATAGAACACCGAGTAAGATTACCTCGGATAGAGATAAGCTATTTATATCTAATATATAGTAGTTATTCGCGGATCTGATAGGTATTAAGTATAGACTCTCCACGGCCTACTACCTATAAACTAACGGATAAATAGAGCGAGTTAACTAGACTCTCGAATAGTACCTATAATACTATATAAACTTCTAGTAAGACGATTAGATAGGACTATTACTAATCGTATAACGTAATCCACGGCCATCTCGGCCATACGGCCAACTCGGCCACCTCCCCCCATTAAGAATTTTCAAATCAAGATAATTCAACCAAAACAATATTAATTCGTCTCAAATTAGCGCTTATTACATCGGTTAATCTTATGACCTATCTGCCCACACCCGCTACATGTTGGCGGAGCCCTTTTGCGTGGTAAATCTGCCTGATTCGCTGATTCGCCTGCCTCATGCGATACCACCTGGCTATCTTCGACTGGCTGCTCTGGCTGCTGAGCTAGCTGTAGGCCCTCTGCGATAGTTAGGCCTCCTTCGTGAGCTATCTGCCGATTCGAGCGTATACGTTTCTGGCGTTTCTTCTCATTCGCGCGGCGAAGGCTAGCGTTCTCCTGGGATAGTAATGCAGCGCTATATATCGCGAGATAGGCACTCTTGATAATTTGATCTATAGCAGTTTTTGAGGGCGACGGGGGGCTATTTGACCGCTGTTTCAATAGATCTTTGAGTCGTTTAGCCTGCCTTTGTAGCTGAATCACTGTCTTAGGCGTCTTTGGTGTGAATTGGCTAGATCTGCTGCTTGGCCGGCTACCTGGTGGCGTTGGCGTGTTGAGCGATATATTCAGCTTAGCTAGCACACGCTCTGGATCAAACGGTGTGATACCAGTAGTAGCGAAGCTAGTCTGGATAGTCTGCGGCTTAAAGGCCTCGATACGCGCCCGAGGATATTCTGCGAGGAAGTCGAGCTTATCGATGTGGTTGTAGCTATTGCGGGCTAGATCGCTAACGAAGCGACCGTAAGCACGCTTTAGCGGCGCGAAGCAGCCAATATCTAGCGGTTGGAGTAGATGCGAAGAATGCGCTGGCATATAAAGCGATATAATATTATTATCCGCGCAGATCTTATCGAACTGTGGTGTAAGATGGCTACCGTGGCCATCAAGAATCAGTAGCCGATATCGACCTCGTACGCGCGAATTTGTGTGTGGGATAAAGTGCTTTTGTAGCCAGCGAAGGCCTATCTCATCGGTAGTCTAGCTATTATTCGAGACCTCGATTCGCCAATCGCTAGGTAGGTTTGATTCAAACCAGCCAGAGATATAGACCTTCCCTGCGAATATCACGCATGGCGGTAGCGAGTAGCCATTAGCACAGACAGCTTCGATAGCAGTAACCCATTCGCGGTTTCCTGGCTGTAGGATAGAGCGGCGACCGTAGTATTCAGCTCGAGTAACTACCTTTTGCGCAGAGATAAGGCCCATCGCGAATCCAGTCTCATCGAAGTTATAGATATCCTCCGCTAGGATACTATTCTCCTCTACCATACGCTTAACGCTATCAAACCAGGCGCGAATCGACCGAGGGTCTTCGTTTTGGGCACGTTGGTAATCGTAGCGTCTCGAATAGCGCGATTGGAGCTCGTCGCGGCGTTTCACGAAGGATGATACCCAATTCACGCCTACTGTAGGCGCTGGCGATTCACCGCGTGTAGCGAGTAGTATATCAGCCATCTCTCGAATAGCAGAAGCCCTAGGTGCTGCACCACGCGAATCCATAGAGAGTATCTACTTAGAAAGTGAATCTTCTTCTAACTGTGTCAATTTATGGCTATGCCAGCGCTTCTCGACGCGTGAAGCCATCCCGGTGGCGCGGTCCTGTAGAGTAGTCTTCGGTACATCGTATAGCTGCGCTGCGGCGCGTAGCGATTTGACTTGGCCCTTTTCATAGGCCTGGAGGGCTAGTAGGATCCTGCCCTCCTGCTCGGTAGCTTTCTGACGAGATTCAGAGCGGTTGGGTGGCATAGTGGATAGTTGAATTAGGTGGGTTGGTGGAGACGCGTGATTTCTGGTGGGGTGGCCGAGTTGGCCGTGTGGCCGAGATGGCCGTGGATTACGTTAGTTCGTATATAATAACGTAATACACGTAATAACTAAGAAAACGCTATTCTTCGCGAATTATAGGCTAAATCCTATAATCGTCGGAGAACCGATCGGCGAATACTTAGTAGCAGAATCTTCTAGACTACTAGCTAACGGACTAAAATAACTATATCTTTAGCTATTAAGAGATATCGAATTTCTAAATATACGTATAAAGTTCTACTATAATTAATCGCGCTAGGAGGCGCCGGACTTTAAAAAGGGGGAGAAAGTTTACCTTTTACGACGTAATATTCGTACTAGACGACCTAGCGTAAAACTTAACTACCTTAAACTTAGACTATTCGAAATCGATGAAAAATTAGGACTAGTTAATTATCGCTTAAAACTACTAGATAGTATACGACGTATCTATATAATATTCTATATCTCGTTATTAGAAAAAGTACCCTAAAACGCCGAAATCGCTACTAATATCGAAATCGAAGAATTAACGGAAAACGAATATAAGGTTAAGGAAATCCTAGTAACGGAAAGAATCAGCGGATAACCTTACTACCTCGTGAAATAGAAAGGGTATAATACCTTAGAAAACACGTAGGAACCTATTAGGAACCTAATAGGCTACTACTAGCTAGTTCAATAGTTCTATTAGTAGGAGAGCTAGGGACCTCGCCTAGTAAGGCGGCGTCTAGGTTAACCTAGGAGAACGACGGATTATTTAATAACTAAGTTAGAGTAGGATCCTCTAACGTTACCGTAAAGAAATAACTATCGGTTAGAATAGTAGATCGAGGAACCCCGATAGCGGCCTAGGTACTCTCTACCTCACGCTCTCTTTACTTAGATTTAATACGTTCTTTTTCGAGACGCTCGCGCTCTTTAACCTCGCGACGCTTAAGTTCTTCTAACTTAGCAACTTCCTTAAAGTCCTAAGTAATAAAATCACTAGCACGCTTTTATAATAAGCGCTTTTACTTCCGAAGATAGGCTAACTTAGCTAATATTATTTATTACTAAAGGAGGATAGCCTCTTCCTTCTCCTTTAAGGAATTTTAAGATTTTACTAACCGCCTCTATTCGGTATCGGTAAAAGTAGGATTTAATATTATATACTTTACTCCTCTACTACTACGGATATAATCACTATAGCGGTCAGAGTAGTCAGCACGGATATATACTCTTTTTAGACGAACGTAGCGTTTATAGGGAATAGCGGATCGAAAACCTTCGTCCTTAATCCGGCGAGTTAAGGCGTTCTTACGGATAGAAGCCTTAGAAGATATAGTTAGTATAGTAGGACAACATTATAAAGAAAAATAAGAAAACAGAAATATACGCATAAGTAAACTAGGGGCTACGCTACTTATAGCCGCTAAGGATACCGGCTTAAGAAGAGGGGGGATAATATTATAAGGCAGACCGTTAGAAACCTATAGGGGATAACGATAGCTAACTAAACCCGTAAGAAAGATAATACCTATAGGAGTTACGTATAACTAATAAGGAGTATTATATATATACTTCCTAGGAGCAAGATTATATAGAAAAGGTACTCCTAGGAGTAAAGTAGGTCCGTATAAAAGGGCATTTTATATACCTATGATTAGTGATTAATTAGGGTGACTAAGGATACCGTATCCTTAAGACGGATAATATCCTATATATATAGCTATATATATCTCGGATATTATCTAGTATAACGAACTTCCCGAATAGGCAGCCATATAACGATTTATTAAGTGATAAGCCCGGACTTACCTAGCGATAAGCCCGGATAGTATCGAGCGATGAGTCCCGACTTATCGCCTAATAGGAAGGACTAGATATATAAGGACACTCTTTTACTATTATATATTTAGTTCTTCGCGATCAATCACATATTATTACTTAGTTACTACCTTTGGACTTTGCACTCTACGGTTCACCTTCAAGATAACCTAACCTATAAGTAGGGGAGCTCACTTCGTGGCAACACTTAGTGACTGACTTACTTGGCGCGCACTCTGGCATATCCTGCAAGATACTCAAAAGGACCCGAGCCCGTATAAGGCTTAGCACAGCAACGGTACGGTTGCGAGATACTCTTGGGATTCGAAGTAGAACTAGGCAAGTATAACCCATTCGAGCTCTACTCACAGTGACGCAGAGGCCGTGCGTAACACTACTCTTCGGCTAAAAGAGATACCTCGATCCCTATAGAAAATTATAGATCCGATAAGGTAAACGAGATAGCGGCCCTACCTACGAATAAACTAAGATCTTACGACCTTAATACGCTTATAAATATATTTAACGGCCTAGCGGTTAACCTTACGTAGTTACTTCAAAAATCGACCGAAGAAAATCGTAATCTAGTATAATATTTGATTGCTTAGAATGACTAGCGGAATAACCCTGGCTACGTGCTATAAGCGCCCTAGTAATACGGATGTTGGTGCTATGGTAGCTTAATATATATACCTCGCGGGTGCCCTATTTAGCTAGATATAGAGAATTAAGGCCTCTGTTACTATGATGAAAACCGAAGAATGTGTATCGGTAGGCTAGGTGAAAACGGACCTAAGGCGCGTAAACAACGCGAAGAATTCTATAAAGATACGATTCCTAACTAGTATCGCCGATAGAAGGAATCAAGAATAATAATACCGGTAGTAGGTATAAATTCGATAACGACCTATCCTTATACGCCTATAGAGAATTATACTCCCTAAATTTACTAACCGTGTATATAAATCGATTATCTACCTATTTCCTCGGTACCTATAGGCTTCGTTAGTATCTCTATTAGGGATAGCGCCGATTTTACCGTTTTAGACGATAGTAAAGATAAAGAAATTACCTACGGCGAAGTCTTCGCTCTCGATAGGTAGCTAGTAGGAAGAAAACGCCCTACTAGCGAATATATATACGCGCGGAATATACGTATAGGAAGATACCGACCTATAATAGTAGAAGAGGATAAGGTCGTTATATAGGATACCTTACTGATTTCTTCTGTAGAAGAAACCTACCCGTAAAACTCGTCTTTTTCTATAGAAAAACCCCGGTACTCGATTTCTTCTATAGAAGAATCCTAGACCTAATACTAAGAAAATATCACCGCTACTACCCCTGTAAATCGCGCTAGGATTATTTAACGGAAGAACCCTACGAAGGCTATAGATATAACGGCACGAGATAGGCTAAAAGAGGAAATTACTAATAAACTGCTTACTATCGCGGTTCCGCCTATAATCACCCTTAGGGATCTTATATTTATATCGCTATAACTACGTAGCTAAGTAAGAAATATAGCGAATTCCTATAAGCTAGCCACTACGCTAGTAATAGTGATAGCTCTAGTATATCTTATATATACGTAAGATCTACTAGCGGTTCTAAGGGCGAAGTAGATATAATACGTGAATATACTTATTCCTAATACGCGGAAATTAGTACTTATCGCGGTAAGGAAGAACGGAGGGGCGGTTAAAGAATACACTCGCGGTTTATTAAAAATAAAAGTATACGTTAACGGTCTCGAACTAAATATAACTATCGATTAGGGTTCTTCGGTAAACCTAATTCCCCTAAAAACCGCGTAAAGACTAGATTTATAGATTAGGAAGAACCCCTAGTTATATATAGTTCCTATTAACGGAAGAACTCGCCCCTTTTATAGTATTATCGAATTCCTACTGATCTCTATCGGTAATATTATTACCTATTTATATTATATAATTACTAAAGATATTACTATAGAGATTCTCCTAGGATATATTTAGCTAAGAGATACTATAGTAACTACCGCTAAGTAGCCTAATAGTACTATTAAAACTAGTATTTTCTCTAAAGATAGGACTCGAAAATTAATATTTATAGTGTATATCCCTAACGAAGGAATATTAGTTTAGGAGTATTAACTTTAGCTAGACGATTTTACGTAGAGCGATAAGGCTACTATATCGGTGAATTTTTTAGCTATTAAGGAAGTATAGCTACTAGTAATATTTCCGCTTCCTCTATTTTTTAAATACTAGTAAATATTTTGTATATTTTTGTCCCTTTATATAATTTAGGAAATACTAATAAAATAGAAAACCTAAAAATAATTAAAAACTAATAACTACCTAATATCTATTTTATTAAAGAAAATCGATTCTCTCTGATCTATAATATTCCTTCTCGGTAACCTTTAGACCTTCCTTCTCGCTATATTTATCCTATTAGCTACCTCGGCGCTTCTAATCGGAATCCCTATAGCGTCCTTATTTATACACTATTTAAGTATATTACTAATAAAATCCGACCTATAAATATAACCGATAATAATAGAAGTATCCTAACCGGGTACCTAAATTAGTAGAAGGTTTACGAGGAGAAGTATTTTATCTAATATTAAGCTACTAATATTAAGACTGAATTTAATAAATTCTTAATACTATATATCTTAATAATTACTTATAGCGCTTACCTAATACCTAAATAAGAGGAAAGGATACTAATTAGTAAGGACCTATTACTAAAAGAAAAAGCCCTTCTTCGAGAACTTCTCTTTAAATAGGAAGGTTATCTCGCGTAGGAATAGAGCTATATATCCGTTATTTTTCCTAAAGTTATACCGCCGTAATATATTAAGACGATCCCTTATAAGGCCTAGTAGTATCCTAGCTTTAGAATTCTTATAGCTCTTAAAGATACGGTAGAAGAAATACTTTAGGAAAGACTATAAAAGGGTATCTTAGAGTATTATAACGGCCCTTATCGGAATCCTTAGTTCCTAGTCTCAAAAAAGGCGTCCGGTAAATATCGCTTAGTTAACGCGGCCCTACTAATTAATAAAGTAATAATTCAAGATATAAATATACTACCTAATACTAATAAGTTTATCGAAGAATTCTTAGGAATAGCTATAATATTAGTAGTCGATCTATTTTCTAGATATAACTAAATTCTATTAGATAAACGCGACTAAAATATAACTACTATTTAGACCCTATTAGGCCTTTTACGATAAACGACTCTTCTTTAAGGCGTAACTAACTTAGTTCCTTAATTTTAACGAGTTATCTTATAGATCCTACTATTAGTCTTAGTATTTACGAAGCTATTTATAGATAATATCCTAGTAAAAGGCCCGCGTATACGATATAATAATAAATTTATTAGACTTAGTATTAGGCGATTTATGCTAGAATACCTATAAAATTTAGATAAAATACTCTATTTACTAGAAC
This sequence comes from Penicillium simplicissimum, assembly GCA_024706585.1. NCBI lineage: Eukaryota > Fungi > Ascomycota > Eurotiomycetes > Eurotiales > Aspergillaceae > Penicillium > Penicillium simplicissimum. The sequence goes on along the minus strand of JAMZTW010000129.1, from coordinate 2,037,438 downwards.
TAGTAGGAGCGAGGATATCTATAGAAAAATCCTAGCTTATAATATTAGGCCTCGAAATCGTTAGATAGGTATATAATTCGAATAGGCGCTAACCGGATAAATAAAAAATTACGAAATTAACGAATTAGCCGATTCCGACGAATAGAGATAAAGTATATATATTTATTAGTCTTACTATCTATTTTCGAATTCTTATTAAATATTTCTTAATTATTATGATTCCTCTTTATACTATTTTAAGAAAGAATACTATTTTTATCTAGGGATTTATAGAATAGACCGCGTTTAATAAGATTAAGACTATCCTAAGTTCCTTCTCTACTATTATACCTATTAATTATTAGTTAGTTCCTTTTGTTCTGATTATTGCTATTAATATATCTAGTCTTAGATAGGGCGGGGTAATAATATAACTATATAATAGGAGATAATATATTACTCGATACGAATTAGGGGTCTAGTTACGTATAGAGGCGACCTACGATATAGGTAAATTAGAATACTACGCGGTTCTTAAAACGCTTAAGAAATTCCGCTACTAGTTATACGGTATTTATTTTATCCTTAAAACGAATATAAATACGCTAGTCTCTTAACTAAATAGGCCTACTTCGGATCTTCTTAGTGCGTTAGTAACGCGTTAGATTATATAGATTTAGTTATTCGACTTCGAGGTAAAGTATATCCTTAGGTTAAAGAATAGTACTATAGACAGTTTATTACGACGGCCTATAATAGAGGAAGAATTAGAAGAATAGTTAAAAGAGTAAGATATTAATAACTTTATCGCTATAGAAATTTCCTTTTTATATATAGCTATCTCGCTAGTTAATACTATAATTTCTATTAAAGTTCCTAGTAGCCCTCCTTAGTAGCCGCTAGTACTAGATTTATCTCCTTCGGTCCGAATCCTTAGCGATTTATATTCAGACGAATCTAAACGAATTATAAGATTCCTAACCTTATTCCGTCGCCCGCTAGAAATATCTTAGAGCGAATTCTCTATATTTAAGAAGAAAGCGCTAAAGTTCGTAGTATAAGACGGCTACTTATTTTACTACGGTTATAGTAGGGATCTGATTATACGACGCGTTCTAGATAGGAAGAAGGACTAGTAACGGGTAATACGCGGTATATATAATAAGCTTAGGTATAAGGGACGTGAGGCTATATATAATTTACTTACGAAACGCTATTACTAGTAAGGTCTTTATAAAGAAGTAGCGAAATTTATCCGCTACTATCCTTAATACTAATTAAGGGATCCGGGGTAATTATCTAAGCCTACTACGCCTACACGCCCGTTATAACTATAGGAGAAATAGTTTATCGATATAATACCGGTCCCTAAGGAAAGAGGTAAGAAAGTACTAGTATAGGTAAGAGATTCGGTAAGCGGCTAGTTAGAAGTAAGAGCGTTAAAGGAAGCGAACTCTAGGACTATTTTATAGTTTATTTAGGAAGATATTATTTATAGATATAGTATTCCTTATAAAATTATTATCGACTTCGGTCCTAAGACACGTTCCGAATTAAGAGAGTTCCTTAAGAAATACGGCGTATACGTTATCTTAATCTCTACCTATTACCCGTAGGTAAACGGTCTAGTAGAGCGCGTAATACGTACCCTTAAAGATATACTATTAAAAATAACTAATAGATATTAGATAGACCCTACTAGTGAATACTCCTTACCCTTATAGATAACTTAGCTATCGCTAGTAATTCTTATAGACCGTACTACGCTATACGCCTATATAGGTATCTCGCTATTTCGCTTTATTTATAGGATTAATATAGTATTACCTATCGACCTAGAAGTACTAATATAGGCGTCTTTACTATAGGAAACGGTTAAAATATATATAGATCTTATCGCGATGCGCGCGTAGTAAATTAGTAGAAGAGACTAGGATATTAAAGAAGTAATACTCCGCCTATAATATCTTCGTAACTAGAATAAGGAATATTAAGATATCTATCGAAATCTAAGGATTAGTCTACTTCGCGAGAATAAGCTAGTTCTTCTATATAATATATACCTTAAAGATAATATAACGTCGAAGAATAAGCTACGTGTTACGCACGGCCTCTGCGTCACTGTGAGTAGAGCTCGAATGGGTTATACTTGCCTAGTTCTACTCCGAATCCTAAGGGTATCTCGTAACCGTACCGTTACTGTGCTAAGCCTTACACGGACTCGGGTCCTTTTGAGTATCTTGTAGGATGTGCCAGAGTGCGCGCTAAGTAAGTCAGTCACCAAGTGTTGCCACGAAGTGAGCTCCCCTACTTGTAGGTTGGGTTGTCTTGAAGGTGAACCGTAGAGTGCAAAGTCCAAAGGTGGTAACCAAGTAATAATGTGTGATTGATCGCGAAGAACTAAATATATAATAGCTAAATAAGTGTCCTTATATATCTAGTCCTTCCTATCGGTGATGAGTCGAGACTTATCGCTGATGCGCTAGGGCTTATTGCTAATAAGTTCCCGCGCTAGTAATCTTATCGGTGATAGGATCTAGTTATGTGGTTGCTCGATCGGGTAGTTCGTTATGCTAGATAATATCCGAGATATATATAGCTATATATATAGGATATTGTCTGCCCTAAGGATACGGTGTCCTTGATTACCCTAATTGATTACTAATCGTAGGTGTGTAAAATGCCCTTTTATACGGGCCTACTTTGCTCCTAGGAGTACCTTTTCTATGTGATCTTGTTCCTAGGAACTATATGTGTAATACTCCTTATTAGTTGTACGTGACTCCTATAGGTGTTGTCTTTCTTACGGGTTTGGTTAGCTATCGTTATCCCCCGCGGGTTTCTGTCGGTCTACCTCGTAATATTATCCCCTCTCTTCTTAAGTCGGTATCCTTAGCGGCTATAAGTAGCGTAGTCCCTAGTTTACTTATATATATATTTCTGTTTTCTTATTTTTCTTTATAATATCGTCCTGCTGTACTAACTATATCTTCTAAGGCTTCTATTCGTAAGAACGCCTTAACTTATCGGATCGAGGACGAAGGGTTTTAGTCTGTGATCCCTTGTGAACGTTGTATCTATTTAAAAAGAGTATATATTTATGCCGATTATTCCGATCGTTGTAGCGACTGTGTTCGCGCTAGTAGTGGTGTAAAGTGCGCTATACTAACTCCTACTTTTACTGATGCGGAATGGCGGCGGTTAGTGAAGTCTTAAAATTAAATTGAGGAAGAGGAAGAGGCTATCCTTACTAAGCTTCTCTATCTTCGAAAGTAAAAGCGCTTATTATAAAAGCGTGCTAGTGATTTTATTGCTCGGGACTTTAAGGAAGTTATTAAGTTAGAAGAACTTAAGCGTTACGAGGTTGAAGAGCGCGAGTGTCTCGAAAAAGAGTATATCGAGTCTAAGTAAAGAGAGCGTAAGGTAGAGAGTGCCTAGGCCGCTACTAGGGTTCCTTGATCTACTATTCTAACTAATAGTCGTTTCTTTACGGTAACGTTAGAGGATCCTACTCTAACTTAGTTATTAAATGATCCGTCGTTCTCTTAGGTCGATCTAGACGCTACCTTACTAGGCGAGGCCTCTGGCTCTCCTGCTAGTAGAACTATTAAACTAGCTAGTAGTAGCCTATTAGGTTCCTGATAGGTTCCTATATATTTTCCGAGGTATTATATCCTTTCTATTTTATAAGGTAGTGAGGTTGTTCGCTGATCCTTTCTGTTACTAGGATTTCCTTAACCTTATATTCGTTTTCCGTTTCTTCTTCGATTTCGTTATTAGTAGCGATTTCGGCGTTTTAGGGTACTTTTTCTAATAATAAGATATAGAATATTATATAGATACGTTGTATACTGTCTAGTAGTTTTAAGCGATAATTAACTGGTCCTAATTTTTTATCGATTTCGAATAGTCTAAGTTTAAGGTAATCGAGTTTTGCGTTAGGTCGTCTAGTACGAATATTACGTCGTAAAAGGTAAACTTTCTCCCCCCTTTTGAAGTCTAGCGCCTCCTAGCGTGATTAGTTATAGTAGAACTTTATACGTATATTTAGGAACTCGATATCTCTTGATAGTTGAAGATATAGCTATTTTAGTCCGTTAGCTAGTAGTCTGGATAACTCTGCTACTAAGTGTTCGCCGATCGGTTCTCCGACGATTATGGGATTTAGCCTATAATTCGCGAAGAATAGCGTTTCCTTGGTTGTTGTGTGTATTATGTTGTTATATACGAACTGTGCGATTGGTAATAGTCCTGTCTAGTTATCTTATTAGAAATTCACGTAGTATTGTAGGTACTATTCTAGAGTCTGGTTGACTCGTTCTGTCTGTCTATTAGTCTGTGGGTGGTAGGCTATAGAGAGTCTATACTTAATGCCTATTAAATCCGCGAATGATTGCTATATATTAGATGTGAATAGCTTATCCCTATCCGAGGTAATCTTGTTCGGTGTTCTATAATTAGCGAATATATATCTGAGTAATAGGTTTACTATAGCTTTGGTATCGATCCTTTCCGTTGTCGGGATTATGTATGCGTATTTAGTGAGTCGGTCTACGACTACTATAATTATGTTATTGTCTTCTGAAACTAGTAATTTCGTGATGAAGTCTATAGTGATCTATTCCTATGGCTGTATAGGTGTTTCTGGTATCCTTATTTCTCTGTATGGTACGTGTTGTACTAGCTTATTCCGTTAGTATAAGTCGTATTATCGGATATAGTTCTTAACTCTTCTGTGTAGGCTTAGGATATAATAGTTTCGTGATATTTTTTCTATTATTTTTTCGATTCCGAAGTGTCCTTATATCGGCTTGTTGTGGTGTGCTTTAATGATTTCTTCCTGAAGGCTTTTGGGAACGTATACTAACCTGTGGACTAGGACTAAGCCGGTATCGTTCTAGGTTATATGTCTTTCCTGTAGGCCGCTTCGTAGGATTTGTTAAATAGCTTCGTTGCTTATTATAGCTTCCTTAATTCGTTTAAGCTATCTATCGTCCTGTAGCTTACTAGTAGCTACGAGAATCTGGTGGTTATAGACGATATCTCCTTCGCTGTTCGTTGTAAGGATAGTAGGTGCTGCTTCCTTAGTTCCGATTTTGTAGTTTAGTCGCCTGCTAAGCGCGTCCGCGACTGCGTTCTCTATTCCTTTATAGTAGATGATTTTAAAGTTATATTATGCTAGGGTTTCTATCTATCTAGCTTATCGTCGAGTGAGTTTCTTTGTTATAGTGAAGTAAGTGAGGTTATAGTGATCTGTCCTAATGGTTATAGTGTGTTTCGCTCCTTCTAGGTAAGCTCTCTAGACTTAGAATACTAATACTATAGCTAGTAGTTCCTTATTATAGACGTCGTAGTTAAGCTCTGCTAGGATTATTTTTTAAGACTAGAAGGCGATAGGTCTAAGCTTACTGTCTTCCCCTAGTTATATAAGTTACGCTCCGAGCGTAAAATCTGATACGTTGGTTTCTATAATAATAGGTGTATTATAGTTAAAGATTGTGATAATTGCCTTTCCTAACTATTGTTGATATAGGTCCTTAAGTCCTTGAAACGACTTTTCCGCTTTATCGTCCTATTTAAACGGTACTCCTTTCTTAGTGAATCGATAGAGTCCTGATGTGTACTTCGAAAACTGTGGTATGAGTTTGTGATAGTAGTTAGCTAATCTAAGGTAACTCTGAACGTCCTTAATATAGGTTAGCGTTGGCTAGTCGAGAATAGCCTTAACCTTATCGTCTTCTATTCCTAACCTATCTAGGCTAATAGTGTATCCGAGAAAGCTCGTCTCCTAAATATAGAACTTATACTTCTTAAGCTTAAGTGTGATCTTAGCTTCCCTTAGCTTCTATAATACTTTCTTATTATGCTCGATATATTTGGCTTTAGTTTTAGAGAATATAAGTATATCGTTGAGGTACGCGATAACGAAGATGTCGAGGTATTCTTCTAAAACGGTGAAAATAAATCGTTAAAACGATACCGGTGTATTAGTAAGTCCGAATGGTATAACTAAATATTCGAAGTGTCTATACTTAGTTCGGAATACTGTTTTCTATTCGTCTCCTTCCTTAATCCTAAGTCGGTTATATACGTTAGTGATATCGTATTTAGTAAAGAACTTTACTCCTTAAATAATATCCTGAATTTCGTTAATTAACGGTAACGGGTATTGATCCTTAATAGTAATACCGTTAAGCTATCGATAGTCTATATATATTCGAAGTTCTCCTCCCTTCTTAGGCACGAATAGGATCGGGTATCCTATTAGTAATATCGATTTTCTGATATATCCTTTCTTAAGGTTTTCCTTGATATACTCCTATAGTATCGCTAACTCTTTCTGCGATAGTAGGTAAATAGGTATAAACTTTAGTTCTTTCCCTTTCTTGATCTTGATCTTGTGGTTAAATAGACTATATTCTAGTAGCTTACTATCTAGTGGTAGCGTAAATATATCCTAGAATTCGGTATATTCCTTAGGAATCTTATGTTCTTCCTCTAGTGTTCCTGTTATATAGAGGGTCTTTTCGTCGTGGTCGATAAGGACGTAATCTCGTAATTCGTTGTCTATTATATCTAATTACTATTCCGAGGTAGCGATAACGCTAATATTAACCGTATCTTTCCTATTAGGCCTACCTCCTAGCCGAAAACTCCTCTTAAGTTCTCCTTCGTGAGGGTTTCTATAAGTACCTACTTCCCCGGAGCTAGGTCTCTTTAGCGTATTAGGCTCGTCTTTTCCGGTCTACCTCTCGCTCGTCTGTTAATACGAGTATCTATCGAAGACTATATTTCCTGCTTACTAGTCGATGCTTATGTTATGCTTTCGTAGCTATAGTACTCCTAGTACTACGTTGTACTCTCCGAGATTCGTTATATCGAAGTTAATAATCTCGAAGTGGTCTCCGATAACTATTAGTAAGGGTCCGCTCTCGTATGTGATTCCTAGTCTAAGTCTCTCTCTGTTGAGACCGATAATTGGCTATAGTCGTGGCTTCTCTACGCCTGTGATCGAGTAGCGTGTCCGATAATATAGGCTTATAAAGTTTCCTGCCGCTCCTAAGTCGATTATCACTAAGGTTAGTCGAAGTATAATATTGGTAGTGATCCTTAAATGTCGTCCCTACACTATCGCTACGAGGTGTTGTTTTTCTGTGTTTATCCTCTAGTTTCTATACTAGAGTCCCGCGTATTCTAGTTTCTAGTTAGGTTTCTTTTCCTATTGTAGCGGCTTAGGTTCTAAGCTTCTTTCGACTTTTCCTGCTATATAGGTTATATAGCTATCGTCGTAATAGGCTAACACGGTTCTGAGATCGTGCTTTAGGTATCGTACGTACCCTTAACACGCGCACCTTAGGCTATCACACGGATATTGATTCTTATTTGTATATTATAGGGGTTTCTTTCAAGGCTGGTTAGGTATATCCGTTCCTGGGAGCTAAGGCGGAGTTTCTAGGATCTCCGGGGTTCCTAGGATTTCGATAGGTGTTCTTAGGATCCCTATACCCTATCCCTAGGGATCGTCGGATAGTTCCTAGGAGTCGATAGTGTTCTAGGGACCGTACTAGGTCTATCCTTAACTCTCGATATTTTCCTAATCGATCTCTAGGAAGTTTTCCGTCGCGTACTCTGCGCTATTTAGACCGCGGTTTTCGTCGTCGTTAGTCCGCTACTCTTCTAGTGCGGTTATATATTGATATAGTTCCTAAACTTCGTTTATAAAGGTACCTTCGCTATTTCCCTTCTTGGTTTCTGGTTCGTTTTTCTATATTACTATCCACTCGGTGTCGTCGGTGGTTTCTAGCTATTTAGCCTTAGGTTCTTTCCTAACTGGTAGCTACCCTGCTGCCTACTCGTTATTGGTGGTACGTAGCTATTGGACCTCGTTATTTTAGGTCGCTCGTAACTATTGTGGCTTTACGTTGTTACGTCCGTTATTTCGCTTATGCGCCTATGGCTTTGCGTTATTGCGCTGGTTATAGTACTTATGCGCCCGATGTCCTACTTTTCTATATTTAAAGTATAAGTTGTTGTCTTTTCTTCTCTTTTCTTCTTTGGCTGGAAGTCTTGCTACGTCGAGCTCTATCGGTTTCGGCCTATAGGGGTTACTGTACTCCCTTGGTTATTATCGCTATTGTCCCCGCCTGCCTTTATGGCGGCGGTATTAGTAAGGTGTACTTCTACTGCTGTCTCCCTATCGCTACTCTTGTCGTTAGAGCTTTCGTTCGTAGAGTCGGTTATTAATCTTAACCGCGAGTTCTACTATTTTGTAGAACTCCTTAGGTCGGTCGACCCTTATAAGTTTATCCTTAATATCTTCTTTGAGTCCTCGCTTAAAGATCTAGATATAGGTGTTATCGTCGAAGTCGAGGTACGAGATGATTTGCTAGAATTTAGCGGCGTATACGCTAGCTGATCTAGTTTATTGTAGTCGATCGAGACGTCTTTTAGCTATTCTAGCGGCATCGATATCTCCGAAGATTTATTTAAGTTTCTTCTTAAAGGTCGCGTAGGACGCGAATATAGCCTTAGTGATATCTCCCTAGTCTTCTAATACTTTCTCGTTAAATTCCCTGACGTAGGGTTCGAACCACTTAAATGCCTATCCGCGGAGGTAGGTAGAAGCGTAGATGACTTTATCGGCTTCCTCGCTATATCTAATAATACGGAGCTATATATCTATCTAAGTTAAGAAGGAACGAAGCTTAGTTCGTTCGCTATAATAAAACTTAGGCTTAGGTGGTTTAACGTTAGTAGCTCGCTAGCTCTAGGCCTATACGAGTTATTCCTATAACTAGGAGATTATCTCTATAAGTTACGCGTTAGTAGGTGGAGTAGGGTTTAATCTACTCGAAACGTTACTTACGGTACTATCGTTGCCTACTATAATAACTTTACTTTACGGTTTAAAGATAGGGCGATTAATATATTATGTACGGCCTCTGCGTTACTATAAGTAGAGCTCGAATAGGTTATACTTACCTAGTTCTACTCTAAATCCTAAGAGTATCTCGTAACTATACCGTTACTATACTAAGCCTTACACGGACTTGGGTCCTTTTAAGTATCTTGTAGGATATACTAGAGTGCGCGCTAAGTAAGTCAGTCACTAAGTGTTACCACGAAGTGAGCTCCCCTACTTATAGGTTAGGTTATCTTAAAGGTAAACCGTAGAGTGTAAAGTCTAAAGGTAGTAACTAAGTAACAATATGTAATTAATCGCGAAGAACTAAATATATAATAGCTAAATAAGTGTCCTTATATATCTAGTCCTTCCTATCGGTGATAAGTCGAGACTCATCGCTGATGCGCTAGGGCTTATCGCTAATAAGTTCCCGCGCTAGTAATCCTATCGGTGATAGGATCTAGTCACGTGGTTGCTCGATCGGGTAGTTCGTTGTGCCAGACAACATCCGAGATATATATAGCTATATATATAGGATATTGTCCGCCCTAAGGACACGGTGTCCTTGATCACCCTGATTGATCACTGATCGTGGGTGTGTAAAATGCCCTTTTACACGGGCCCACTTTGCTCCTGGGAGCACCTTTTCTATGTGATCTTGTTCCTGGGAAGCATATGTGTAATGCTCCTCATTGGTCGCACGTGACTCCTGCAGGTGTTGTCTTTCTTGCGGGTTTGGTTGGCTGTCGTCATCCCCCGCGGGTTTCTGTCGGTCTGCCTCGTAACACTACGTTTTAGATAGATAGGTCCTTATAAAATCACTAGAGACTTTAATAATAGCTCGTACGAAATTACTGAATTAGACGGTATAGTTTATTAGTAAATAAACCCGGAAAGTACTACTATTAATAGTAGCCGCCTAAAGCGCTTTTATTACCGCGCTCTTTAGGATAATAATAGCGCTTAAGAATCTACTAGTATAGATAATAAAGACCTACCTATTACGAGGTAAAGACGCTAGGGAAGATCTCCCTAGAGATTAGATAAATAATATTCTCCTTATATTATTTCTTTAATCTATTTTATCTTTCTCTCTCTTATCTCGTTCTCTTATTTTTTATCGTTTATTCTTACTTATTATTCCTTTTATAGAATCCTTCTAGAATTTACTATATTTTCTTTATTATCTTCCTAGAACTTACTATCTTTTCTTTAATATTACCGTAGAACTTACTAGGAAGAATATTTTACGCCTTCCTTATATCCTTTAATTTTGCTGATTTATTAAATCCTTAATTAGGTAAGTACTCTAACCTTACTTCTTTTATCTTACTAGCTTCTTTAATGCTTATTTCGCTTATTACTCTACGAATTCTTTTATTACTTTAGTTAGGGGACGGCTAAATTTCTATCTAGGGTAATATATATTCGTTATTTCGTATAGTAAAAAGGCTATTTCTTTAATACCGAGGACCTTCTAATATTTTATAATTTATAAAGGTTTAGGATTTTTTCTATAGAAAAGTAATAAGTTAAAAAGGAGGAATTTCCCTAGTATTACTATAAGGAGCTATATCGGTTTTCTTCTATAGAAAAACGCTAGTAATAATACTAAATTTCTTCTATAGAAAAACACTACTACTCCTCTTTCCTTACCTTATTTTATCTATTCTTATTATTTCGTTTACTCTTTCCTATTTTATTCTTTCCTATTTCTTTTAAGATATTATCGGAAAACGACGAAAACCTCCTAGTTCTACCTAATAAAATTTAGCCCTACTTCTCTATAAAGTTTTCTATAGAAGAAATCGACGAGGAAATTAGTTCCGCGGAGTAAATTATCGCTATCCTTAAGGATTTACTAGACTATAAAATTTATAACGCTACTAAGAACTATTTCGAGGTCTTTTATAATAAAGGAAAGGAGTTCCTCGATAAAATCGGTATTAACCTATATAAATTTATACGGGATAGAGACTATTAGTAAGGATACGATACCCTAGAAGAATTTAAATATTACTAGATACCGGTAAAGAAGGCCCTAGACTAGCGAGAACGCGATCGATAATATATTTAGTCGGTCTTTAATAACGTGATATAACTATAGCCTGAAGATATATAGAAAATTATAGTATATATATAGATAAAAGCCTTCACCGAGAAAATTAGTAGATTCGTTACGGTAAAGATCTCCTTTAGAGATATATAGCGCGCGGTAAATAACGAGGTATTAAAACGCCTCGATAACGCTATATATAGCCGCGGAATAAGAAGGTTAAAGATGATTATATAGGGCGACCTTACTAATACTAGGAGATAGATAGATCTAACGCCTATTACGAAGGAATATCTTACCTAATTTAACTTAGCCCTAGATAAAGATAGATTCTACTACGAATACGGTCGCGGGGTATATTATCCTTAGCCCTCGCTAACTAGTATACACGATATCCCGATACCTAATATTTTAATAAATACCGACTAACACGAAAGACCTAAGAAGCGCTAATTCTTTAAAGATAAGATAGAAGCGCGTGACGAGCTAGAAAGGGAGAGCGAATTAGGAAGTAAAGATAAGGGAAGTAAGGAAGACGGACTACTAGCGATACCTTCGAAGAAGCTAAAAATAGCTTTAAATTCTATACCCTATAGATATTTTATGCGAAAATCGACGCTTACTAAATTCCTTTCGAAGACTAATAATATTTCTTATAAGTTAGCTTTAATAGCCTTTCGCGCTATCGTACGAATAATTCGGAATAATAGTCGCCTAATTAATATCGATATCCTCTATTTAGAATATACGAAGCGACTATATAAGGTTTTATACCTATATATAAATAGTGCGTACGCGGAGATAACTTACCGTCTCGATATCCTTTATAGCTATAGTAGTAATTAGGATACGGCTAGGAGGGAATACGCCGAATAGTTTAAACTATCGTTAGTCGATAATATTATTTCTTACTTCCGATTTAAATTAAATACGCTTATACTACTTATCGCTAACTTTAATAGCTTAACGTATTTAACGATAGAAAACCTATTCCTACGCTGCTTCGGCCTAACCGTTAAAGTAAAGATATACGCGCGAAGAGCGGTAAAGGCTTAGGATAAAGATAGTAGTATGATCCTACTACTATTTAAATAGCTCGCGGAGGACTAGGATAGGTAATATCCTAACAGGTTAATAGATATAATTCGTACTAAGATAAGGATATATAACTAGTATTACTGTCCTTATATACGCGGCCTATATATTAGTTAGGCGAAGAACTATTAGTATAGCCTTATTTAATAGCTTATTCGCTAGGATCCTATCTACTATATATTTTATGTTTTCTTACGACCTAACTATTAGTAGAGGTTAATCTCGTTCTCTTATTATACTAAAAGTATCTACTCTAGGGAGTAGACCGCCTTCCGCTATATTAATATAAATATTCCTAATCTATTAAACTCTAGCCGATACGCTAATATTATCTAAGGGTCGGTTTCGCTTACCGACGAGGTTAATACTAACTATACTACCCTTCTACTTAGGATATACTATTATCTTAGCGATTAGTAGACCGATCTGAAAGAACGAGGATACGCGAAGGACGGCCTTATCTATAAGGTTACGCGAGATATATAGACGCCTACTAATAAAGCTAAATTCGGGATTACCTAGAAATAGTAGATTTATACTACCGGTAACGTACGAATTTCGCGACCGTAGCTACTATATAGCTTAACTAGTCCGGCTACTAATAACCGAATTAGCGTGTTACCTTAGTTTATTAGTATTTATAAAGATCTAGAGACGCTCGAATACGTTAAATCTAGGATATAGATAGAATTATCGAATTATTATCGAGATTTTATATCGCTAGAGAAAACGCTATCTAGCTAGTCTAGTACGAAATATAGAGGTCGGTTATAATATACGTTTTCGGTAATAGTCCGCCTCTCTTATTTAGGATCGGTTTCTAATACGCTTATTAGTTAGGAATAATAGAACTCTCCCTTAGTAGTAGAAGATCTAGATATCCTATTTAGAGATAATATTAAGGCTACCTTCTAATACGTTACCGCGTAGAGGAATAAGGCTAGAGAGCGTTATAAAAAGGCCTTTTAGATACTTATCCGAACTAAGAAGTCTATATTTAGCTATAACTTATTCTTTACGCGATTAGAACGAGATCTCTCTATTATACTAAGCTTTTATAATCCTTTAGGTACTATCGGTAGTAAGGAGGAGGAACTAAATAAGGTAGAAAATGCTAAAATTATTACTACGGTATAATTTTTGTTTATTATTTTTTTTTATTATTTACTCTTATATTTAGCTAAGGGACGGCTAAATTTCTATCCGGGGTAGTATATAGTAGGGGATTTGGTTATACTTTGATTCTTAATGCTTTAGTTAGATTTATGGAACTCGATAGCGGGAGATTAAGAAGGAACCTTATTTAGATGGTTTATATACGTTTCTGTTTCGTATTCAAAAAAGGGGAACTTAGAGATTTTAGGAAGACATCTATCTTGATATCTTCAATTCAACTCATTAGGTTTTACACGATCTTCTATTGTATTATAAAAGACCCTTCTCTTTTCTTCTCCCTTGGTCTTCCACGATTCCGCGAGCCTATTATCCTTTTGCAAGGATACATGCTTGTATTGTCCCTTCATCTAGCTTCCATTAGGTGACGCGCTGGTGTGGTTTGTTTATTTTCTCGTGCCTCGACCTGTCTGTCTCCGAGCAGACTGCCTTGAGCATTTCCCCCGTTTCAATATATTTATTAATAATATTTCTAGTATGAAAATGCTTATAAAGTTCTTAGTTATATACTAAGAGCTCGGTTCGGCATCTTTATAACCGCAATCTCTCTTACTAAGGGTAATTTTTATATACCGAACAGAAGTCATAGATAATAAGATAGATATATTATAGGAGAGCCTTTTCTATAATAATCTTAAAGATAGCGGGTACGAGGACTTATCTAAGCTATTTTCTAGGACTTCCTTTATAGAGTTATATAAGGGTAGGTTATTAGAAATAGCGAACTATCTATAGATTAAAGCGTATATAGCCGAAGAAGTAAGGGCGATAAAGTTCCTTCGCTAAATATACCACTTTTATCCTAATACTATATATATTTAGGCGCTATTTTAGTTAGCGTTTTATTATACTCTTAACGACCTATATAATTCTTTTAACGTTATTAGAGCTACACGAAGAGATCGCCTAGTGAGTCTACGCGTAGAATTAAATCTCCTATACTATCTCGAGATCGCCTATCGTACGCGCCTATTCCTGTATAAGCTAGCGCTATCTATTACGTTAGCTCTCTTTACGGATTATTACGTTCCGGAGATATTCGGTATATTAGAAAAACCTACTATACGTAAGCGGGAGCTAACGATTATAGTAACGGATTCTTAGGATATCTTTAAGACCTTATACCGGAATATTATAGCCTAAGCTTATAGCAGAGCTTAAGAATCTTAGCTAGGCTTATATCCTATAGAATAGACTAATATAGTTACTAGACACTTCTCTAAGTAATTTAAAATTTTCTCTAGGGGGGTGATTATATTATTAGCCCTATAGAGAAAGTAACTCTAATCTTAAAGTAGTCGACTTAGTTACTTACGGAGTAATCTTATCTATCTATTCTGTCTTTTATATACGATATAGTACGTTCTAGATTACGGTTATATAATATACGATCGCTATACCTAGGTTTATAGGGAACCGGTGGTAGGGTTAGAGTATTAATTTATAGTTAGAGACTATCTCTATTACCTCTACTAAAAGCCTCTAATTATAGATATCCTTCTACTAATAATAAGCCCTATAGTCCTTACTCTTAATAGCGGAGGGGTTAGAGGCGTTATTCCTTTAGAGTTCCTTCTCCTTCTGTAGGAGCATTTACGGCCTTATATCGTTTAGGATATAATTAATCTCGCTATCGGCATAAATTTAGGTTAGTTACTATTATATTATATAGTATCGGTATATTATGCTAAAGCCTAATTATTCCTAAAATAGGAGGCCTTATTACTCTAGGGTTATTCGTAATATCGTGGGATATCGCGGAATATTCCGAGCGCTTTAATACACTAGCGTGCTAGATATTTAAGGAACGACGACGACTAACCTTACTCTTACTCCTTTATAAGGTCTCTAGCTACTAGTTATTACTTAGTGAGGTAGCTAAATAGATCTAATAGGTGCTATATAATAGCTATTATAACTCTTAAGTCTTCGATACTACTCTTAAAGGCGCTTTTAGAGAAAATCGCTATCTCTTTAGTACTAACCGGGAAAATTCTCTAGGTCCGAGATAGTCTAGCGGGAAGGTAGGAGTAATTATAACGAGTATCTCTAGGGATATAAGTATATTCGTGATTAGGAATTTTAATATATCCGAGGACTTAATAGGGGAATATAGCAAGTTATGCTTAATTACGTGATATACTTATATTAATATTCTTAGGGTTCTATATAATCCGCCCCGACGATATTAGATACGAGCTAAGTTTATAGAGAATATATGTTTCGTCTATTACGCGGCTTAACTAACATAATTACGCTAATAGATAGGAACTAGTAGGAGGGCAACGGCGGTAGCTCCTTTATATATAAATCCTATATATTAGCGGCGTATAGTTGACTAAATGACTAGTTGGTAAGCTTTTTTACGCTAGTAGATCTATAGGGAATTGGCTCCTTTTAGGACGGTAGATTAAAACATAATTTTACTAGGGAGATCGCTAGTTAGATTTCTAGCCAGATTTAGCCCCTATTTATAGGATCTATTTGGATGGTGTTAATAGGGACCGGAAAGGTCCCTCTAAATGAATAAATTCCCCATTTTCGCCATATCTTTCGTGACGGGTTTCTTCGCAGAGGTTTTGATGTATAGATATCTATAATAGACACTGATACTGATTAGAGGAATTAGAGAAGTAGGTTAGGCGAATTAGTTAGAGGGGACTGCTACCGCCTTAATGTCTTATTAGGTAATGCGCCGTAGATAACGTAAGTCACGGTCAACCCGATAACACGGTCAAGTCGATAACCCCAAAACACCATACTAAAGGCGATTTTTCATAGCTTCATATTTCAACCCCTAAGACGAAGAGGATATTTTTAGGATATTCCTAGTGTTTGATACATCGTACTAAGCATCTTTATTAAGTCGATATATATTTTAAGATGTGAGAATATTGATACATACGTGTACAACGCTCGGTCTCGGAGTATTTTAGGTAATGTAGGTAAATAATACTTTTCTAAATATTTCAGTTATACTACACTGTTTCTAATACTAAAAATCTATATGTTACTGAAAATAAAACAAAAACTGCTTCTGGTTGCTAATATACCGTGACCTGAAAAATCGCCTTTAGTATGGTGTTTTGGGGTTATCGACTTGACCGTGTTATCGGGTTGACCGTGACTTACGTTAATTGACGCGGTGGGGGCTATAGACGACTACCGCGACCTTATACTTCTCTAGGCTGGGAGTGCGCGGATAGCCCGCGATGCGGTAATAACCTTATTAGTCTCTAGGTTCTTTTTACTCGTTAGCACGTTACTAGAGCAAACGTCTACGCTATTTTGGTGTAACGGGTTAGTGCGCTATAAAGGCCTAGCTAAGAAGATTATTCTAGCTCTAGATTATCTTTACCTAGAAGGGCTTAGGTTTATCTCGGATAGCGGGTTAATCGATAGCTTCGGCGGTTTAAACAGTCTCTGTGCTTTATATAGACGTTATAGCTATTCGATCTTATTCCTGACCCGTTACTTAGACTATATAATTAATATTTATATCTAATCACCGACGAAGAAAAGGTGGAGAATATCTAGTTTTCCTAGAAGCGTAGCTACCTTTACTTCGAAGTAAGGTCTTTAGTCGTTATTCGGCCGTAGCGATCACGGCTACCCTTTCCGTAAACTATATAAGAGCTATAACCTTAGTAAAGGTACTACTAGCGGTAAGAGGAGGATGGTCGAATTAAGATATTCGAGATAAGCTAGTTCTAGGAAACGTATATAAACTTGAGTAACGAATTAAATATAACTTGCTAATTTTTCTCTCTACTTAGATATTTTAGAAAACTAGATACTAGGAAGCCTTTAGGATTTATATTATTACTAATTCCTACTGTCCCTGTTTAGATCTGACTCGAACTATAAGAATCTCCTTTCCTCCTTAACGAGGATAAACCTAGATTAATATTTACGCTGATTTAGCCTTTGTTGGACTATAGGCGGCCCTGACCTTTAGAGAAATCCCTGGATTTTATTCTAAAGACGGAGTAAGATATTAAGGGAAAAGGCTCGCTAGCTTTCGGATATCTGCGGTGTAACGGTCTACCTCCTCGTTGACTATCTACGAGAAAAGTATATCTATAACTCTTCGAATGATATCTCTTAGCTATCTCCTGATAAAATACTGGTAAGCGTTGTAGAAACTCGGACACAGAAACCCTACTAATTATTAAATAGGAAATATATTACCCTAACTTAGACCGAGACCTATTTAGTAGCACGAAAGTCTTATAGAGTAGCCCGCCTTATGATCTAAATATGCTTATACTACCTCGTGATCCTAATAAGCTCAAATATTATTTTGCGGCTAGGTTCTAGGTATTATATACTCTTAAGAAGCTTCATAAAAGTATAGGATTAGCCGTCGGTAACGCTAAAGGCGAGACACTATATAATAAGGAGGCAGAAAACTTAGGCTAATAGCCTTTACTTATTACTAATTTAGATATATAATACAAATTAGGTTAGAATACTATACACGTTAGTTATTATAGAGATTGTATTTAATTTTAGTGAGGAGATAGTATAAATTTTTTTTCATACCGTATAGGTAGTGCTAAGGACGTTGACTGAATTAAAGTGACCTTATATTAAGCGTACGTTAAGGAATTACTAGTGTATATTAAGCAGTCTTCTTAGTAGTAATATAAAAGTAAGGAAGGTCCGCTACGATTTATTTTTATATATTATATAACTTATTATAGCTCCTAGTGTATCTATTCGCGTTAAAGGTTAAAGCAACGAATTATTATATAAGTCTTTAAGGACCCGCTATATTTAGATGATTATAGAGGTAGATAAGGTACTGTGGTAATATAACTTGCTTACTAGTGTAGCCTACTAGGTTTTGCTAGCTGGTTACTTAGTTGTTCCTAGAATATTTACGTCCCTTCAGAAGTTAGATACCGTCTATAACGGCCTATTAGATAACGAAGTAGGAAAACTTGTCCTTAATACTATTAAGAACCTACCCTTACTTACGTTAGCTTATATATTTTTTGTGGTTAGATTAATTATAATAGGCTAGCTTTACTATAAGTACCGTGGTAATTATATCTAGCTAATAAACCGTATATTTATGTGTATAGCTTACTCTTATGTTAGAGAACCTTCGCTGACTTTACTAGACTAACTCTTTTAAATTTATTAGCTAGTCTTCTTACTACTATGATTAGTCTATATACGGGCTATAGTGGTGACTAGTCGATTATAGCTCTTCTGACTATTATTACGTCTAGCGTTTCTGTTACTTCTTCTTTAACTTTGTTGATATTATATAAGTTTATGAAGCTAGTGAAGGTGAAATAGGAGTATAATTAGATAATAAGTGCTTACTATCGCTTTGTCTATTATTAGGGACTATAAAGCTTACGTAGGTTAATAAATAGTATACTTATGGTTATTGTAAGCCTAGTAGAGACTTTTGAAGTATATAGATATATAATATAAATAAGTACACAATTTTTATTGGAGGTAATTTAAGTTATCGGGAAGTTTATAGATAACGAGATTTAGTAGTCTTATATAATTTTCTTCCTCTTACTCTACCGTAATACCCTAGTATATAATTATATCTAAGTAGTAGGGAATTAAATACTAGTATCGGTTAGTACTACTCACTTAGAGTAAGAAAACGTGCTAAGATTTATTAGCTTATATTAAGGTAGCATTCGTAGGGTCCTACCTTAAATAGATATAAATAGGATACCTGTCCTAAATTCTTAATAAAATATAATATATATTTCGATAAGGTCGCCTTATAGGTATATTCTCCTATGTCCCTAGAGATATATATAGTTAGCCGATTAAGTCTAAGTAATAAAGAGGCGAGACTTTTATAATTATTAATAAAGTATCTCTCGGTGTTATCTAATATAGCGTCTCTAATATTAGCTTATGATATTAGCTCCGATTAATAGGATAGGAAAGCTCTATACTTACCTATTTTAATAGTTCCGTTAGAGAATAAGACGATATTAGAACGATTAATATTTCTATACCCTAGTTTAAGGTGATTATATAAATACTTAAGTCCTAGCAAAACGGCCTAATAGATAGTCGTAATATTAGGTTCGTTGAGCTTGATAGTAGGAGTTAATAAAACTTGTAATAGGCTTATAATATGACCACAATAATTATAGGTTAAATAGATGAATCCTTTATTATAGAATACCTCTACTAAGCTAATGATGTTCGGGTGGGAAGCGGGCTGTAATATTGGTGTTACGCACGGCCTCTGCGTCACTGTGAGTAGAGCTCAAATGGGTTATACTTGCCTAGTTCTACTTCGAATCCCAAGAGTATCTCGTAACCGTACCGTTGCTGTGCTAAGCCTTACACGGGCTCGGGTCCTTTTGAGTATCTTGCAGGATGTGCCAGAGTGCGCACTAAGTAAGTTAGTCACTAAGTGTTGCCACGAAGTGAGCTCCCCTACTTGTAGGTTGGGTTGTCTTGAAGGTGAACCGTAGAGTGTAAAGTCTAAAGGTAGTAACTAAGTAATAATATATGATTGATCGCGAAGAACTAAATATATGATGGTAAAAGAGTGTCCTTATATATCTAGTCCTTCCTATTAGGCGATGAGTCTCGACTTATCGCTAATGCGCTAGGGCTTATTGCTGATGAGTTCCCGCGTTAGTAATCCTATCGGTGATAGGATCTAGTTACGTGGCTACCCGATCGGGTAGTTCGTTGTGTTAGATAATATCCGAGATATATGTAGCTATATATATAGGATATTGTCCGCCTGAAGGATACGGTGTCCTTAATTACCCTGAGTGATCACTGATTGTGGGTGTGTAAAATGCCCTTTTTATACGGACCTACTTTGCTCCTAGGAGTACCTTTTCTATGTGATCTTGCTCCTGGGAAGTATATGTGTAATGCTTCTTATTGGTTGTACGTGACTCCTGTAGGTGTTATCTTTCTTACGGGTTTAGTTAGCTGTCGTTATCCCCCGCGGGTTTCTAACGGTCTGCCTCGTAATATTATCCCCCCTCTTCTTAAGCCGGTGTCCTTAGTAGCTATAACTAGCGTAGCCCCTAGTTTACTTGTGCGTATGTTTCTGTTTTCTTCTTTTTCTTTATAATATCGTCCTGCTATACTAATTATATCTTCTAAGGCTTCTATCCGTAAGAACGCCTTAACTTATCGGATTAAGGATAAAGGGTTTTAGTCTATAATCCCTTATAAACGTTATATTTATTTAAAAAGAGTGTATGTCTATACCGATTATTCCGATTATTATAGCGACTATATTTACGCTAGTAGTGGTATAAAGTGCGCTATACTAACTCCTACTTTTACTAATACGGAATAGCGGCGGTTAGTGAAGTCTTAAAATTAGATTAAGGAAGAGGAGGAAGCTATCCTTACTAAACTTCTCTATCTTCGAAAGTAAAAGCGCTTATTATAAAAGCGTGCTAATGATTTTATTGCTCGGGACTTTAAGGAAGTTACTGAGTTAGAAGAGCTCGAATGTCGCGAGGTTGAAGAGCGCGAGCGTCTTAAAAAAGAGCGTATTAAGTCTGAGTAAAAGGAGCGTAAGGTAGAGAGTATTTAGGCCGCTACTAGGGTACCTTGATCTGCTATTCCGACCGATAGTCGTTTCTTTACGGTAACGTTAGAGGATCCTACTCTGACTTAGTTATTAAATGATCTGTCGTTCTCCTAGGTTAATCTAGACGCTATCTTACTAGGCGAGGCCTCTAGTTCCCTTACTAGTAGAACTATTAAACTAGCTAATAGTAGCCTATTAGGTTCCCGATAGGTTCCTATGTGTTTTCCGAGGTATTATACCCTTTCTATTTTACGAGGTAGTAAGGTTATCCGCTGATTCTTTCTATTACTAGGATTTCCTTAACCTTATATTCGTTTTCCGTTTCTTCTTCGATTTTGATATTAGTAGCGATTTTGGCGTTTTGGGGTGCTTTTTCTAATAACGAGATATAGAATATTATATAGGTGCGTTGTATGCTATCTAGTAGCTTTAAGTGATAATTGACTAGTCCTAATTTTTTATCGATTTCGAATGGTCTGAGTTTAAGATGATTGAGTTTTGCGCTAGGTTGTCTAGTGTGAATATTACGTCGTAAAAGGTAAACTTTCTCCCCCCTTTTAAAGTCTGGCGCCTCCTAGCGCGATTGATTATAGTAGAACTTTATACGTATATTTAGAAACTCGATGTCTCTTAATAGCTAAAGATATAACTATTTTAGTCTGTTAGCTAGTAGTCTAGAAGATTCTGCTACTAAGTGTTCGCTGATCGGTTCTCCGACGATTATGGGATTTAGCCTATAATTCGCGAAGAATAGCGTTTCCTTAGTTATCGCGTGTATTGCGTTGTTGTATGCGAACTATGCGATTAGTAATAGTCCTATCTAGTCGTCTTGCTAGAAGTTTATATAGTGTCGTAGGTACTATTCTAAAGTCTGGTTGACTTATTCTGTCTATCCGTTAGTCTGTGGGTGGTAGGCTATAGAGAGTCTATGCTTAATGCCTATTAGATCCGCGAATAACTGCTATATATTAGATATGAATAGCTTATCCCTGTCTAAGGTAATCTTGCTTAGTATTCTGTGGTTAGCGAATATATATCTAAGTAATAGGTTTACTATAGTTCTAGTATTAATCTTTTCTATTATCGGGATTATATATGTGTATTTAGTGAGTCGGTCTACGACTACTATGATTATATCGTTACCCTCCGAGATAGGTAATTTGGTGATAAAGTCTATCGTGATCTATTCCTATAGTTATGTTAGTGTTTCCGATGCCCTTATCTCCCTATATGGCGTGTGTTGTGCTGGCTTATTCCGTTGATACGAGTTGTATTATCGGATGTAGTTTTTGACTTTTCTGTGTATGCTCGGGATATAGTAGTTCTGTGATATTTTCTCTATTGTCTTTTCGGTCCTAAAGTGTCCTTGTGTCGGTTCGTTGTGATATGTTTTGATGATTTCGTTTTAAAGACTTCTGGGAATATATACTAACCCGTGGACTAGGACTAAGCCGGTGTCGTTCTAGGTTATATATCCCTCTTATAATCTACTTTGTAGGATCCGTTGGATTGCTTCGTCGCTTGTTATGGCTTCCTTGATTCGTTTAAGCTATCTATTATCCTATAGTTCGCTAGTTACTGCGAGGATCTGGTGATTATAGACGATATCTCTGTTGTTGTTTATTGTGAGGATAGTAGGTACTGCTTCCTTAGTTCCGATTTCGTAATCTGGTTGCCTGCTGAGTGCGTCTGCGACTGTATTCTCTGTCTCTTTGTAGTAGATAATCTTAAAGTCGTATTAGGCTAGGGTTTCTGTCTATCTGGCTTGCCGTCGGGTGAGTTTCTTTATTGTGGTAAAGTAAGTGAGGTTGTGGTGATCTATCCTAACGATTACGGTGTGCTTTGCTCCTTCTAGGTAAGCCTGCTAGACTTAGAATGCTGATACTATAGCTAGTAATTCCTTATCGTGAACGTTGTAATTAAGCTCTGCTAGGATTATTTTCCGAGACTAGAAGGCGATAGGTCTAAGCTTGCCGTCTTCTCCTAGTTATATGAGTTATGCTCCGAGCGTAAAATCCGATGCGTCGGTTTCTATGATAATAGGTGCGTCGTAGTTAAAGATCGCGATGATTACTTTCCCTAACTATTATCGATATAGGTCTTTAAGTCCTTGAAACGCTTTCTCTGCTTCGTTGTCCTATTTAAACGGTACTCCTTTCTTAGTGAATCGATAGAGTCCTGATACGTACTTCGAAAACTGCGGTACGAGTTTGTGATAGTAGTTAGCTAATCTAAGGTAACTCTAGATGTCCTTAATGTAGGTTAGCGTTAGCTAGTCGAGAATAGCCTTAACCTTATTGTCTTCTATTCCTAACCTATCCGGGCTAATAGTGTATCCGAGGAAGCTTATCTCCTAAATATAGAACTTATACTTCTTGAGCTTAAGTGTGACCTTAGCTTCCCTTAGTTTCTGTAGTATTTTCTTATTATATTCGATATATTCGGTTTCGGTCTTAGAGAATATAAGAATATCGTCGAGGTACGTAATAACGAAGATGTCGAGGTATTCTTCTAAAACGGTGAAGATAAATCGTTGAAATGATGCCGGTGCGTTAGTGAGTCTGAATAGTATGACTAAATATTCGAAGTGCCTATACTTGGTCTAGAATGCTATTTTCTATTCGTCTCCTTCCTTGATTCTGAGTCGGTTATATACGTTAGTGATATTATACTTAGTGAAGAACTTTGCTCCTTAAATAATGTCCTAAATTTCGTTGATTAACGGTAACGGATATCGATCCTTAATAGTGATACCGTTAAGCTATCGATAGTCTACGTATATTCGAAGTTCTTCTCCCTTCTTAGGTACGAATAGGATTGGGTATCCTACCGATGATATCGATTTTCTGATATATCCTTTCTTGAGGTTTTCCTTGATATATTCTTATAGTGTCGCTAACTCTTTCTGCGATAGTGGGTAAATAGGTATAAACTTCGGTTCTTCCTCTTTCTTAATCTTAATCTTATAGTCGAACGGACTATACTCTGGTAGCTTACTGTCCGGTGGTAGCGTAAATATATCCTAGAATTCTGTATATTCCTTAGGAATCTTGTGTTCTTCCTCTAGTGTTCCTATTATATAGAGGGTCTTTTTGTTATAGTCGATGAGAACGTAGTCTCGTAATTCGTCGTTTGTTATGTCCGATCGCTATTCCGAGGTAGCGATAACGCTAATATTGACTGTGTCTCTTCTGTTAGGCCTATCTCCCGGCCGAAAACTCCTCTTAAGTTCGCTTTTGTGAGGGTTTCTATAAGTACCTATTTCCCCTGGGCTAGGTCTCTTTAGTGTATTAGGCTCGCTTTTTCCGGTCTATCTCTTACTTATCTATCGATATAAGTATCTATCGAAGACTATATTTCCTGCTTACTAGTTAATGCTTGTGTTGTGCTTGCGTAGCTATGGTACTCCTAGTACTACGTTATATTCCCCGAGATTTGTAATGTTAAAGTTAATGATCTCGAAGTAGTCTCCGATAACTATTGGTAAGGGTCCGCTCTTATATGTGATTTATGGTCTAAGTCTCTCTCTGTTGAGACTGATAATTAGCTATAGTTATGGCTTCTCTACGCTTGTGATTGAGTAGCGTGTTCGATAACACGGGCTTATAAAGTTTCCTGCCGCTCCTAAGTCGATTATTACTAAGGTTAGTCGAAGTATAATGTTGGTAGTGATCCTTAAATGTCGTCCCTACGCTATCGCTACGAGGTATTACTTTTCTGTGTTTATCCTCTGGTTTCCGTGCTAGAGTCCTGTGTATTCTAGTTTCTAGTTAGGTTTCTTTTCCTAGTATAGCGGCTTTAGCTCTAGGCTATAGTTAAGCTTTCCTTGGTAGTAGGTTATGTAGTCGCTGTTGTAGTATCTGACTATAGCTCTAAGGCTATGGTCGGGGTATCGTGTATACCCCTAATATAAGTATCGTGTGTTCTTATATGGATACTACTTATTGTCCTGTTATTATTATAGTCTTATCCCTTTATAGTAAACGTCGTAAAGTTGTCTGAGGAGATATTACTCTTCTTTATCTAGTAGTGCTTCTTTGTCGAGTAGTGACCGTTAAAGTTACTATTAGGTTTACTGAATTTCCTTAGGAACGTTCCCCTCGATAGTAGGATTCCCGATATATAGTTTAAATAGTTAGTTAATAACGTTGTAGGCTTATGCGATCTTTTCGCGCGTCGCTTAAGTCCTATTTATGATTTCCTAGAGCTTATTACTAAGGCGTTGACTCTTGACCGCCTTAGGGTCTTTATAAGGCTATTTAGGTTTATCCGTTCCTAGGAGCGTAGGCGGAGTTTCTAGGATCTCTTTAGTATCCGGGAACGCGGTAGGCGTTCCTAGGACCGTCTCGCCTATATCCTAGGAATTATATGATAATTCCTAGGAGTCGATGGTGTTCTAGGTGCCGTACTAGGTCTATCCTTAACTCTTAATTCCTTCCTAATCTATCTCTAGGAAGTCTTCCTGTTTATGCTAAGTAGCTCGAAGCTACTAGGGCCGGACCTTGTTACTTTAGGTTGCCTGTAGTTGTTGTGATTTTAGCTTGTCTGCCTATCTTACTCGTTTCGCGTTATTACGTAGCTTCTTATACGTACGTGCCTAGTGTCCTAGTTCTCTATAATTAAAATATAGGTTATTGTCTTTTCTTCTTTTCTGTTCTTCGATAGGGAGCCTCGCTATATCGAGCTCTATTAGTCTTAGTCTGTAGGGGTTACTGTACTCCCTCGGTTGTTGTCGCTGTTATTCTTGCCTGCCTTTGTGGCGGCGGTATCGGTGGGTTGCTAATCCTTAGCCGTTCCCCTGTCGCTACTCTTGTCGTTAGAGCTTACGTTTGTAAAGTCGATTATCGAGTTTAACCGCGAGCTCGATTATCTTATAAAGCTCCTATAGTCTGTCGAACCTTATAAGTTCGTCCTTTATATCTTCCTTGAGTCCTTACTTAAAGATCTAGATATAGGTGTTGTCGTCGAAATCGAGATGCGAGATGATTTGCTAGAACTTGGCGACGTATATACTAGCCGATCCGGTTTATTATAGTCGATCGAGTTGTCGTTCTACGGTTCTAGCGGCGTCGATATTACTAAAGGTTTGTTTAAGTTTCTTCTTAAAGGTCGCGTAGGACGCGAATATAGCCTTAGTGATATCTCCCTAGTCGTCGCGCGGTTTCTCGTTAAATTCCCTAATATATAGTTTAAACTATTCGAATGCTTATCCGTGTAGGTAGGTAGAAGCGTAAATAACCTTATTAGCTTCCCTATTATATCTGATAATACGGAGTTGTATGTCTATCTAAGTTAGGAAGGCGCGAAGCTTAGTTCGTTCGCTATAGTAGAACTTAGGCTTAGATAGTTTAACGGTAGTAGCTCGCTAGCTCTGGGTCTGTACGAGTTATTCCTGTAACTGGGAGATTATCTCTATAAGTTACGCGTTAGTAGGTAGAGTAGGGTTCGATCTGCTCGAAACGTTGCTTACGGTGCTGTTATTACCTACTATAATAACTTTGCTTTACGGTTTTAAAGATAGGGCGATTAATATATTACGCACGGCCTCTACGTTACTATAAGTAGAGCTTAAATAGGTTATACTTACCTAGTTCTACTTCGAATCCTAAGAGTATCTTGTAACCGTACCGTTACTGTGCTAAGCCTTATACGGGCTCGGGTCCTTTTGAGTATCTTATAGGATGTGCTAGAGTGCGTACTAAGTAAGTTAGTTACTAAGTGTTACCACGAAGTGAGCTCCCCTACTTATAGGTTGGGTTATCTTAAAGGTGAACCGTAGAGTATAAAGTCTAAAGGTAGTAACTAAGTAATAATATGTGATTGATCGCGAAGAACTAAATATATAATAGTAAAAGAGTGTCCTTATATATCTAGTCCTTCCTATTAGGCGATAAGTCTCGACTTATCGCTAATACGCTAGGGCTTATCGCTGATGAGTTCCCGCATTAGCAATCCTATCGGTAATAGGATCTAGTCACGTGGCTACCCGATTAGGTAGTTCGTTGTGTTAGATAACATCCGAGATATATATAGCTATACACATAGGATATTATCCGCCTGAAGGACACGGTGTCCTTGATCACCCTGAGTGATCACTGATCGTGGGTGTGTAAAATGCCCTTTTTACACGGACCTACTTTGCTCCTGGGAGTACCTTTTCTATGTGATCTTGCTCCTGGGAAGCATATGTGTAATGCTTCTCATTGGTCGCACGTGACTCCTGCAGGTGTTGTCTTTCTTGCGGGTTTGGTTGGCTGTCGTCATCCCCCGCGGGTTTCTGACGGTCTGCCTCGTAACAATTGGAAAGCTATTCTGTGACGTCTCGACCCCTCTGATCTTAATTAACACAGTAGAGTACCCGAAGTAGTTGCCAAGGCTCAACCATCCTGGCCCCGCCTGATTGATTTTCTAATTAAGGGAGTACTTTTCGGAAGGATGTCTAAGATAAGGAAGCCTATGTCTTCTGGATATACATGATAAGCTTACGTCGATGCTCCTAAGTCGAATTGAATATACCTGGTGGAAATACACTCGTTACTGTTTATGCGGTCGCTTATTCCGATAACTTCTTAATGTTTACCCTAACTAGCGTTTTCAACAAAGGTTTAAAACAAAGTCTAAAGAAGAACAGGAGCATTAAGATATCGTCCGGTATAACTAATTGTGAGGGGGCCTCTCTGTTGGGAAAATTTGTATCCTATTGCAGACTGTAACTGACCAGTTTTACTAGCACAGGAGAGCCAAATTTCGTACAGAGAGCCTACGATACAGTATGCTGCAGTATTCTAGCACCTGACAAAGCTCCTACTGTTAAGCAGGTCGCTATAATCAGAACGTATCTCCGCGACACGCAAAACGGATCCCCGTAAAAACCAGAATGCCATTCCGCGATAACAAAAATGGATCCTTGTAACCCATGAGTCCCGTGCACTAAGGCGATAACGTTTGCTATGGCTGGTGGCTGCTGCAAAGATCGCCAATGATGCTGACTCAATTTACATATGTAATAGACAGTCGAAGACTCAGATTTGATTGCTCATGTCGCTAGTATTTCCACATTTAACGAAACGCTTTCTTTTCTAAAGACGGCTTTTTTTCCAGCAGCTTCTGGAAGCCGGCATCCTGCATCATAATCTCCGCATTCTACACAATATAGTCTCGTCCATATTCTCTGTGAACTCATAGTCCTCGAGAAAGAATTGCATTAGTCGAGATAGCGAAACCGGCTTCTACCCTGGTGGCAGCTTTTGTTTTCTTGGGCCCCACTGCCAAGGCCCTAGCGCCTATCATCACTATACCGTTTATCTTTACAGGGCGCTCAAGCCCATGGGATTAATGGCGAGCAGTCTGTTCAATGGGGATCCATAACTGACAGTATTGAAATTATCGTAATTTCTCTTAAGCGGCCATTTCATCCCTGAGCCTCTTTAAAGCCTCCTGCTTTGTCGTCTCAAGGGCTTTTATTTTCGTTTTCTCTTCGCCCTTGAGCCTCTTTACAGCCTCTTGATGTGCCCTGTCAAAAGCTTTTCTTTTTGCTCTCTGCTCATCCTTCAGTTTTTTCATGGCCTCTTGGTATGCCTTGTTCAGGGCTTTTCTTTTCGTTTTCTCTTCCTTCCTGACCCTTTTTGCGGCCTCCTGCTGAGATATCTCAAGGGCCTTTCTTTTTGCTTTCCCTTCATTCAGGAGCTTCTTTGCAGCCTTCTTCTCTGCCTTCTTGAGTGCTTTTGTTTTTGCTTTCGCTTTATCCTTAATGTTCTTTAAGGCCTCCTGATGTACCTTGTCAAGGGCTTTTCTTTTTACTTCCCCTTCATCCTTGAGCCTCTTTGTAGCATTCTTCTGCGCATTGTCGCAGGCTTTTCTTTTTCTCTTTGCTTCATTCTTGAGTTTCTTTATGGCCTCCTGATGTGCCTTGTCGAGGATTTTTCTTTTTGCTTTTATTTCATCCCCAGGCCTCCTCACTGACCTCTGCTCAGTGGTGATATCTTCAGGCGAGATCATATTTAAAGTAGACTCAGCCCTTTGCTTCCCATTTGTTGCATTATTACCCCCCCCTATTTTGTCGAAAAGCAAATATGATAAACCAAACGATATGAATCTTGGCAATTTATTCTGTTATATCGTAAGTGTATATTCGCCAGGGGCAATTAAATATTCGAAATAACGAACCTTTTGTTCCTCAAATTGCTTAAATTGCGCAGACCAAAAGAAGTGCCATTCACTGGAAGTCATTAAGTTTCTCAGTTCCGTTATATCATTGCTGTGTCCGACTTTTCTCCATTTCACCTTGAAGGGTCTCGATCCGAATCGTTCCACCCATTTCTCGCTTCTGTCATTTGGCCATAGCTCATAATAAAACTCGTCGTCTTCATTTTTCTCAATCATCGGATGGGTTATAATGATTTTTTGAACGGAATTTTGATCAAGTAAGCCCCGAATTATGGGCTCTTCGATGAGTTGATAATAAGACAAACCTGACGGATGAAATCGCTCTGGTGGTGGAGGTGAAAGTAGTGTAACCTTTTCACCCTGAGCTATACGCCAAGCAAATATAGCGGAAGCACCATGAACATATCTGCTCCATTGCCGGTGATTCTTTTTCAATTTCAAGCACTCCGGGTGCTTTTCATCCATGAGTGGGCCCATTGCTGTGGTCAACGTTTGAAGTCGATGCTTATCAGCCCATTCTTGGGCCTTTTCGCGAGGGATGCCACTCCAGAGGACTTGGCCATTCGGGATCCAATATTCTGATTGGAATTTTTTAATGATTTGATCCATTTCTTGTACGGACAGGAATCGCCTCAATACTCCGACAAGAGGCGCTTGAGCTGACAGTTGGCTCGAGAGTGGTTGAATAGTTTTGTCACAATCCATTTGTGTAGTTGGAAAGAGAAGGAAGGGAATAGATAAAAAAAGCCGTGTTCTTTGGTGGTTTGGGGAAGATGTCGCTAGGAGAAGCAGAAAGCCCGGAGCGCTCGAAACTTACACTATCACTTAATACTATATATACATGTAGAATGAACTCAGGAGGAAGGCTTAAGTTGCCACCTTTGCAAGAATAAGCGACGTCATGACTATTTCCGCTTTTTGTCTAGATCCTGGTATTCACCTTCCATGATAACTCTGACCATGGTTCTAGAATCATTAAGACCTTGCAGAAAGTCATACATGATATGGTCACTTACAAAACCTGCTGTCTCTCCAAAGCAAAATTTTCTTTGGTCAAGGCATTTGCCAAGGGCTTAGCCCAGATCTTCTAATGTTTGCCCACCATTAATTTGAGGGCCATTGAACAATGCGGGGTTTATGTATATAGTGGATATATGGGGGTCAGATTTGCCGCGTAATTTCGCGCGTTATTATGGCGAAACCGCCAAGCCCTCAATACATCAACCACGGAATGGGGGTCAGATTCCTGTATTGACCTTGTAAAGGGGCTGTTATTACATTCCCACTGCCTATCCCCCTTCTACCGGCAGAAAATCAAAAATCAATTGACTAGCTAGCGAGTTTTTGAGAGAAGCTGAGATAGTTGGTAGAGCGAAAGCTTGCCTCTACACCGTACAAGCTCTAGCTCCTCAACAGCTGCATCTAGAGACAGGCCCTTGCTATGTCTAGGGTAGATCTCGTCGACGATAACTTTTCGCCGGCAAAACATAACCCTTTCACGAGAGGAAGGCCGCCAGCTCGTACCATACGATCTCTCTAGTGACTAGACAGATAGATTCGCGCCTAACCTATATATCCACTCTCTCTAGATCTCCGGTATAGTCTGAATCGTACGAGAGAGGGAGTAGAGAGATTAAGAGAGGGATAATAAAGAGGACGGAGTATCGATCCCCTATAGGAGAATCTGCTACTTATCTAGAAGTAGCTATAAAGATAATACCTTAGATAGATATACTGCTAGCTAAGAAGAAGGTATAGGTGAGTTTAGTGTCTATGTTCTAGTACTAGAGGTATCTATAGCTCGTATAGCGAAGGTAACGTAGCTAGAAAGGAGATTATAAAGCTAACGAGTAATCTTCCTAAGCTATTTATAGGCCTAATAGCTATAAAGATTAACTACCTAGTATATATCCTTCTAAAGGATACTAAGGCGATTAGTAATAATTAGAAGCGTCTATCGGAGCTAAATCTCCTAAGGGGTCTCTATATAAAGAAGGGACTATCGTATTTACTCTATAAATATAGTATAGTCTTCTCGTACGAAAATAGGGTTATCCTATATTAAATACCCGGGGAATTACGTCTATAGGAGAACTAAGTCCTAGAGGAGAATTATCCGTAGTTAATTTAGTAGCTATAAGAAGCCTTACGCTACTATATTATCTCGGTCTTCCTATTCCTAACTAGTAGTCCCGCTAGGTAGCTTATTTATAGGATCGTTAGACTAAAACTAGGTAGGCTACTAATCGATCTATAGCTAAAGAGCTCGTACGAGAGAATCTAGAGGTTAAATTTTTGCTTAAGGAAGATAGTAGTTCCTAATTATATTAGGCTAGAAACTAGCTATTAAACGAAGAAATTTCCGCGGTAGATACGTTAGATAGTAGTTAGTTAATATATCCTAATTCTATTAACTAGTATAGCGAATCTAGTTCTCTTCTACGCCTTCTAGCTCGGCTTATTTTAACTCCTAGACACGGCTAGTATACGTCTTCTTATCGGTAGAGAGATTAATTATATTATAGACCTTATTAGCCTATTTTAGCTAGATCTCGTATAAGATTAGCTTCTCTCGATCTAAGCCCTTAAAGAAGTAGAAATTATACTACTATAGTCGGCTCCGAAACTACGGTAGCGACTCTCCTACTATCTATTAGCGATAGAAGAGATAAAAAGCTACCTAGCTTATCGTATAAAGGAGTAGATCCTAATAGCGTATTACTCCTATATACTATAAGCGACTAAACTAATTCGTCTTTCCGTTATTTATAATTATAATTATTAGCTAATAGGGGGTCGGGCCTTCGTTAGGCAAGGAGATAGTAAATAGATTAGGAAACTAGAGCTACTAGCACGATTCTCTACGAAGGAGTATATTATAACTAAAAAGGAAATCTATAGCGGTACGAAGATAGGACTCCTAGGCCTAAGGCTTACGATACTTAAGGTCTTTTAATCTCTATCCTTACTAGTAGTATCGTATAAAGTCCTTAATCTTATCCTTAGAATATCCGTCCTATAGAGTGCCTATAGCTTAGTTAAGATACTACTCGCGCTTTCGCTCGCTTTCCTTATATAGTCGGCTAGTTATTAAGGCCGAAATAGTATATCTACGAGGATTAGGGAAGCTATTTATCCTAATACTTTTTTAGAACTTCTAGAGATCTACGATAGTATTAATATATTATATAATAGAATTAGTCCCTAGGGTTTATTTAACCTTTAATCTATCTAGCCGAGTACGATCTTTTTTATATTAATAGGATCGGAGGGGCCGGTTTAGGACCTTAGTATCGAGAAAGTAGATAAGCTTCTTCTCTATAACTAATTCGCTATCTAGGAAGCCCTACTTTTTATAGAAGGTCTATAGTATCTCTTAGCTTCTCGTACGAGCTAAAGACGAAGGGGTAGAGTGTTCCTTTACCTACTATTCCTTATACTTATTAATATAAGCCCTTAACGTATTCTTCGGCCGCTAGCTTCGTATATAGTATAGGGCCTTCATACTATAGAGGTTTAATCGGTCTTAGAGCTTAATCTACGCTAGCTCCTAGGTCTATGATAGTAGAGGAGAGGTATAGGGAGTAGAAGGCGATAATAGAGCTATTTATAATATATTTCAAAATAGTATTCGCTCTCGATAATAATGATAAGATACGTGTAGTGTAGTAGGAGTAATGATAAGATAGGAACGCGACGCGGAAAGTAACTAGCTCCCTTTCTACCACTCTTCCTACCGCCTATCCCTATCATCCCCCTTAATTCATTAGGCCCTCTATAATCGTCGTATCATCATCATCATCATTATTAAGAGCGAGCGGGAATGTAAGGGTACTGTCATGGGCCCGTAAGGGTCCGTACGAGGCTATCCCTGGCTTCAGGATTACTGCCAAGATTTCGTAGGCGCGATCTGCGGTCAGATATCTCGCGCGGGATGGGGGTCAAAGGGCCGGGTGCGATCAGGATATATGAGATATCCTGGGGGTCACGTGGGATTTCGCGAAATTTCGTGGGCGTCGATACATTAACATATCCCCTTTTGTAAGAATGGATCCACTGCTGAATATTGGGCAGTGAAACCCTGATGGAGGTGGTGTCATATAACACGTACTTTACGGCGGTCCTCAACCGAGCAACCTACAGTAAATAAAACATCTGTGCTAAGGTCTTGGTAGTGGGTCTTGACTAAAGAAAAGCTGTCCTTGGGGTGGAAGCAGATTTCGCTAGTGACTGTAAGGTCTTCTACTGCTAGTTGTTATACTAGATTCCGCGCCTCTTCATAGTAAGTTGCTCACTTCTAGTTCGGTAGTTAACTACAATTTAATGATCTGCGAATCATTGTTCCGTGTTCTAATGTAATAAATGCTCACTATTCTACGCAGTAGTGCAGTTGTGCGACTCGAAGAGACGGCGGTGGGATCGCTCCTCACTCGGGGCTATGCTTGCATAGTGTTTTATAGGGTGGTTCATGTCGAGAACAATTATGTCATATTCTTGCACTGTGTCAGATAATTAGGGCGGCCCACGCTCTTGGCAGGCATTGGCTCTCTCCTCACGAGCACCTGCGACACTAGAATGGATCACTGTGAGCACCGAAAACGCTCCCTGCGACCATCAAAACGGATCCCTGCGACCACAAGAATAGATGTTTATGACGGCTAGAGCGGATCCAGGCAACTATCAGAATAACCCTTACGATCGCTGAGATGAGACTATCTTCTAATATAAGGACTGGCATCTGACTAGCATCTGATGTAAAGAGAAGCATATCGATTCCAATATGAGTTTTCTTGGAATTACATCTCTCCCAACAACACCAGAGGCAATATACGGCTCAGTCATTGGCTTTGCCATATTATTATTCCTATTGTGCAACCTTACCATGCGCATAGCAACGTTTCTACTATCGTCATCGGTTTTATGTTCACACGTCCTACCATTCATTCTGAACCATATAATTTATGCACAATCATATTATCACTTCCTAGGCCTCGGGTCTATCTCAAGATCTCGTTTCATTTTGATGACCCTTTATTATATCGGTACTGGCATCTGCAATTATATCGGAATCCATACTATTGAAGATGCTGGAAAGAGGGCTGCGAGGCTCTCTATTGTCAATCTCATTCTATTGTTTTTGGGAGGTGGCTACGAATTCGGGGCTCGGCTTCTAGGGATCTCCCTTAGATCCTACGGATTTGTTCATCGATTGTTTGTATCTGTAGGGTTTCTAGAAGCCACTATATATGTTATTATACATGCTCAGACAACGATGACTTTATTGAACGGTTAGGCTTAAATTTATGGGATTTTGGTAAGTATTAATCACTAAAAACTTAATGGCTTCTATTAAACTTAATCTAGGTAGTTAGTACGCTTTTGGCACTAGTCCTCCTTCTACTTGTTAAAAAGCGAGTGTACGAGGTATTCTATATTACGTATATAGCCTTTGTAGCAATATTGGTCTATGTAATTTAGTAACACTGCCGCTCTATTAAGGGTAGATTCTGGGCATTCCTACTGGTATATATAATCACTTTCACTTTCATAGGGATATTGTAGCTGATCCGGATTATATATAGAAATGTGGTTCTAGGGAGTAAGAGCCACGTTCGATTGAATATATAGCCTTACGTGGGTGATGTCGTAATGATAACACTATCTTTGCCAAAACCCTGGATAGTGTATGTAGGTTAACGGATTCATTTAGTAGTCCCTAAAGTCGGAATTTTCTATGTTTTTCAAACACACCCCTTCGTAATTAGCTAGTGGGAGAATGATCGTAAAGGGCGCGCGGTCTTAATCTTAATATTGTTTCGGCTACGCTTAGGCTTCACACGAAGACTGTTTAACTATTCGAGGCTAAACAAAAGCTGCTGAGCTTGGATCGATGGGCCTTTTGGTCTATTATCCGTGGGCTGGAAGTTTAATAGCAAAGTTGGTAACTACGGGCACGTCTTTATGGTCGCCACTGGAATTGGTATCTTAGCATAATTACCCTATATTAAAGAACTGTTGGATGGACATGATAAAGCAGAAGTACTAACATAAAGGATCTCACTGGTTTGGCAGTTGGACCAAATCGGCGATTGGGAGAGTGCACGGGATTTGTTACAAATGCTAATTAGATAAGATAATGGATATGTAAATGCAGCGGTCTCTTTTTTCTCGATCGTCGTTAACTTATTCTTATGTAGATGCTTCGTGTGTTTATCTACGACACCTTGCAGTCTTAGGCACAGAGTGAGGTTTAGTATATCGGGGGCAGAGGGTTGATTAGTGTGCATAGCGGTCAGGTGGACTGGCAAGAGCAGCTAGACCGGGAAATGGGAGACCGTGTAGGGAAGTTTCTGGTGTCAGGTCAGTCTTTATCATCCACCCCTAACTCAAATACAATTAGGCAATGTACTCATTTGATTCAAGTATCTGCTCAGGATGAGGTGCGGCAAAGGATCCGTAGTCTAATCAGGCCCCTTGTGTATAAAGGAGTGGAGTTATTCGAGACAGAATTTCAACCGTGGGGTCAAACCGGGGGCCTTAGGGCTTTCCTGAAGCCATAAATATCACGTTCTATAAGCATATATGTCATCTTTTCCGTAGACTTTCTGAAATTGCATGTTGTCCGGTTTACGGTTCTATGATTCCCAGGCCTGGTAAATTCTCCCTCCATAGCTCAGAATCAATTTTTGAAACAAAGTCGAATATGGGCAGGCAATAAAAACCAATCTGCATCAAGTGTAATGTACGTTAAGCATAATCTCTGCGGCCGGACTGGTGACTTTCCGCCAGAGAGAGGACTCCAGAGAGGGGACTCCAGTCAGACTGAGGACTCCAGCCAGAGAGGGGACTCCAGCCAGAGAGGGGACTCCAGCCAGAGAAGGGACTCCAGCCAGAGAGGGGACTCCAGCCAGAGAGGGGACTCCAGTCAGAGAGGGGACTCCAGCGAGAGGGGACTCCAGCCAGAGAGGGGACTCCAGTCAGACTGAGGACTCCAGCCAGAGAAGGGACTCCAGCTAGACTGACGATTCCAGCCAGAGAGGGGACTCCAGTCAGAGAGGGGACTCCAGCCAGAGAGGGGACTCCAGCCAGACTGAGGACTCCAGCCAGAGAGGGGACTCCAGTCAGAGAGGGGACTCCAGCCAGAGAGGGGACTCCAGCCAGAGAGGGGACTCCAGCCAGAGAAGGGACTCCAGCCAGAGAGGGGACTCCAGCCAGAGAGGGGACTCCAGTCAGAGAGGGGACTCCAGCCAGAGAGGGGACTCCAGCCAGACTGAGGACTCCAGCCAGAGAGGGGACTCCAGTCAGACTGAGGACTCCAGCCAGAGAGGGGACTCCAGTCAGAGAGGGGACTCCAGCCAGAGAGGGGACTCCAGCCAGACTGAGGACTCCAGCCAGAGAGGGGACTCCAGCCAGAGAGGGGACTCCAGCCAGAGAGGGGACTCCAGCCAGAGAGGGGACTCCAGTCAGAGAGGGGACTCCAGCCAGAGAGGGGACTCCAGCCAGACTGAGGACTCCAGCCAGAGAGGGGACTCCAGTCAGACTGAGGACTCCAGCCAGAGAGGGGACTCCAGCCAGAGAGGGGACTCCAGCCAGAGAAGGGACTCCAGCCAGAGAGGGGACTCCAGCCAGAGAGGGGACTCCAGTCAGAGAGGGGACTCCAGCCAGAGAGGGGACTCCAGCCAGACTGAGGACTCCAGCCAGAGAGGGGACTCCAGTCAGACTGAGGACTCCAGCCAGAGAGGGGACTCCACCGGACTGACATGGGATCCCTGTCTGCGACACTGTTTTCGAGCGCTGGCATAATTTAAATACTGCCTACCTCCCTCCTCATTCGGCTGGGCTCAGACTTACCTAAATATGGAAACTTTTGATAATCCTTTCGGCCACCTGACGAATGAACTTGCATCTCGAAGACTTCAGTTTTACCAAGGATGCGCCATTATTGAGTTCCAACATTTGAGATTTGAAGTAAATGCTGTCCTTGGAAGCAGAGAGTTTGACGAACGAAATTCGCAAAGACTTCTTAGGATCTTCGAAATTGAAGGTTGTGGCAACATTGAGCCAGAACATCGAGTCGCTGCGCTTATTGACGAAGAAATATTGTCGGAGGCTCTTAAGAAATCAGATCTCACACGGGAGCTGCTCTTGGACCCGACTAATTAACCGGGGCTATTATTCGACGGCGATGTTCGACTGATATGTGTATATAGGAAATATCGCTTAAAGGCGGCCGAATCCTTTGGAGAGATAAGATGGCTAGTCGATCTCTATCTAGACAGTGAGTAATTTTTTAGTTGTGGGCTGAAATAAGTCTGATAAAATCTATAGCTATTCCTTTGGACGCTCTTACTTAACTTAGAGAAGAATCGGCGAAAAGTCTCGAGTATAGCGATAGCGAGATCTATCGTATACTTAGGATATACTAACTTACAGGGAAGAGTGCGTAGGAAAATAAGTGGAAGGCGAGACTGAGTTCTAAGGGTCGACGTTAAGATATACGACGTCTATAACTAAATAAACTTTTTCTTAAGGGCCTAGATAAACTATTACTATTTGTAGGTATGTGGAAACCGTTGAAGGCGTCTCAGATTAAGCGGATACTTACTTTAAAATCTCTAGAGGTACGGAAGCTCTCTATTATCTCTTGCCTCGCTTATAGATTCTACTAGTTAATTTATCGCTACTTAAGGATAATTCATGAAAGTTGGTCCCGCAGTTTTAAGGGCTAAGCTATATTATGCGTGGACTTTAATTCTGTATACCTGATTAAAGGTTTAATACCTTAGTTATCTCTGGCGGATCGGAAACGTATAGTCGAACTAGTGGACTCGGGTTAAATATTTCCCCTTGTCACAACGGCTAAAGAAAGGACGACCTTACAAGACTCTCTGTTATCTATACTACGAAGAATAATCTCACTTAATATACTTATTAAAGATATATTATTTCTTGACGAACCGGCAAAAGCATTACGTTATCTATGCCTACCGCGGTTTAAGGGGAGTTTTAACCGGGCTATACTACGTTAGTAGAAGATAGTCGGGACTGAAAGATTACTAGAAATTTAGAGATCTAAGTATTACTTTGCAACTATATAACGGAACGCAGATTTATTTTTAGTTTATATAATATAACTTTGGCTTTTCGTACTTAGGTATTTTGTACCTTAAAAACGGGGCTCGAAGAATAATTAGCGTTATTTTGGATGGTTAATAGAAGACTTAAGTTTAAGACGGCTAGTAGCCTTAGCTGAGCGGCTAGGCTTTTAATCGGATTAAATCATATCCCTCCGAAGTGAAAACTTAAGTCAAAATATCGTAAAAGGCTTTATAGAGTCTCTCTGTAGGGAGGACTTCTATAGGCTCGAAGAACGCAGAGTGTAATTAATATTAAACGAGTTGCGTAATATTCTTTAAAATCTCCTAATATATTCAGAGGAGGATATTAATGTGGCTTAATTTATAATAAATAGCCTAGCGGCGGCTACTAGGTATAGATATAATAAACTAACACAAGAAGAATACGATAAATAACGAAAATACCTCTTTCTCGAACCGCTCTTTAGTCCAGATCAGGCCGCTGCGAAATATCTAACTTCCTTGGGCGTAACCAGGGAAATTCTACTATGTTTTTTTGGCTATAACGTTAGAGAGATAATCTCTACTTAACTATAGGATCTGTCGGGAGAACCTATAGGGTCAACTATTGTACCTAGCTAGGGCACTAGTGATTAGTATAAAGGTCCCACGGAGACTATAGAAACCAGTTCTGATCTTGTGGAAAATTAAATTCAAACTGAATCGATACCGGTGGACTAGGATTTAAGCGAATATTCTCGAAGTCCTAGAGAGCTAACTGTGGAAGTATATAGTCCGGTTGATATGGAACCTCACCCAAGTGGAACGCCCGATTCGCCTCTACCCCTGGCCACGGGGTTTAAAGATCTATCCTGTAATTGTCTACTGGAAAGAAAAAACTATATCTCTGTGCGGCGAAAGGTTCCTGATATTCTTAAGTTATAGTACTAGTCATAACGAGAGGTAATAGTTGTTTTCCTTTTCGAATCTCGTATTTATTACAAGTTTAATACGACCGGAGGCTTTAGTCTGCGATCGCTATTGTAAGATCTTTCTAGATAATATATCTTTATAGTCATTAATAGCTTTGGTATCGGGACGCTAGATATAAATAGGACTTATGAGGAGGTATTGAAAGAGCGTTTGTTGCTAGTTGGTAAAAGAGATAATCCTGCCTAAGGGAAAGATGAGGTAGGGATGGTGTCGTTAGATAGGCTCTAGGAATACGTATTGAACTATGATGTTCATTTGGGAAAGAGAAAAGCAGATAAGGACGATGGATCTATAAAGCGTAAGCGCTTTGTAGGGCTAAGCAGAGAATCATCTGAAGAGCTATAAGCCTGTTATCAGAAAATTCACTATGCTACTTCACCCCTACTTTGAGCAGGCTAATAAATGACCCGGATTGAACCCTAGAAATCTGCTAACCTAATCCACTATAGCACGTGTATTCACGTAGCCGGCTAGCCTTGTAGAGATTAGTTATCGGCCTTAAGTCCTACACCGTGTTTAGACTTGTATAGTGATCGTTGTGTAGACTTAATAATTTTTTATATTTAAATGATCCTCTTTCACAGTGGTGGGATAATATCTAGACCTAATGACAGGAAGTCCCCTAAAAATAGTGTAGATAATGGTTCTAGTCCACGCACTGAACTGGTTATACACCACGAGCAGTCTCCACTGAGATAATGAAAGTTCCTTAGCTCTTGGCCTCTCATCTTTGATTACTTGCTACTAGGCGGTTGGTGCTAACACCTCGCGTTCTTCTGTATCCCTCGCTCAAAGTTTTTCATTAAATATAACGCGCCACATATTAGGTGGCGAAAGTATACCGCCAGGTAATAATTATTCCTCTACCCACCTAGGTAACTGGAGTAATTCGAGAGTATCTAGCAGGTGGGTGGGCGCTGCCTACCATTGTTACAGCTCACGCACGAAGATATCAAATCAACACGATATCATTCAATGAAATAACTAAGTATGGGGAAGGAAGAAAGAGGAGTGAGCGAGAGAACAAGAGACGGTCTAAATAATTATATTTGCGATGCCTGTGGTAGCTGGCATCAACATGACAAACGTGATGTAGTTAGCAGCATGACTCATGATTAATGGCCTTATTTTCGCCCATTCAGTCCTCTTGTATAACCTGAAATAACTAAATGTGAAGACAATTCATCTGTCGGTCCTACCCGCTGACTCTGCTTCTAATACGAATCCCTAAAGGCAAAGTGTTAAAATAGTGACGTTTCAAGCTCCACGTTCCACCGGGATTAGCAAGGTGCAGAAATTCGTCCTTCTAGTAACTTAGCATCGATATAAAAGAAGTATTTGGTCTACTTACTTCGATTAGACGCTTGACACTTGTTTTATAATTGCTTCTCTTCATAAATGTAGAGGCTAGTGGCGAAAGAGGCGGTATAAAGTCCCGATTTGGCTCACGTAGTGGAGCGGTACGATCGCTCAAGAGTGCGACGATCGAGCTAACTCCTTTTAAATCCTTCGAAATTATTTCTAGCGGATGTTCTAATAGTAGAGATTCCCCGATATTTGCTACAAGAAGTAAGGTTAGCTTTGTCTGGAGCACAGGAGCGGAGGATATACTAAGTTTGACCTCGCCTTGCTAAGTAATAAGGATATTACTAAAATCCAACAATCTATATATAATGCTTAAAACCGTGTGAATATATTTCAGCCCTTCAAGAACTTCTCTATAGATTGTTGCTATATCGGCTTCGCTGAATGAGATAGCTCCTGCCACGCAACCGAGACTTATGGCTAGGTGCTCGTACTTATAAATTAGTTTAATCTTATCTCTAGACTGAAAGTGATCAATTAGGGAGATAAGATTCTTGTGGCTAGTAAATGGCAGCTTTAAGGTTGACCGTCGGTTTCGAGGCTGGCAATACTTGATAAGATAAATCGGTAACTTTTCGGTGTCTTTTAAGGCGATTACTCCCGGCCCTGCCTAATCGATAAGATAAGATTTGTGATACCTGCTCGGTGGACTGAGCTTACGATGGTCCGATCTCTTTTCGAATTTCCCCGGCTCGATAGGGACTCCGTGATGATACGCGGAACTTCTTTCTAGAGATTTTGTTTGCTGACTCGGTTGCTCCCTATGTACGCTATCTCGTTTGGACTATAATGAGTGTAATTTATCTGGTAGAACCGTTACTCGCTTCGGGTCCGACGTTATTTTAGTTGCTGTTAAGGCTGTTGATGAATAATGATAAATCTGACTGAGTCAATGTTCCTGCGATAGGCCTAATACTTTGTTGATGAAAGTCTGTCTTAGATGGCTATTTAGGTATGGGATATAGGATTGTCTTCTTGTCTCCTGATGAAGCAAAAGCGAGAAAAAGCTCGATTGCGCCCGATATAGTATTATTTTAACTAGCTACGCTTTGATAGGATTCGATTCTGAGAGCTATTTCATTCCTAATTGGTGTAGCCTACGGACCGCAATGGGTTTACTAATTAATAGCCGAACCCGTAACCCAAAACTATAAGTCGGGTCTTTTTATTTAGTGGCTATGATATTTACTTAGCACTTCCCCATTGGCTTGTAGCTCTTGTTATAGAGGGGCAATTTTTGTGTCGCAGGGATCCGTTTTGGTGGTCGTAGGGATTCGTTTTGGTGGCTGCAAGATCTATTTTGATATCGCAAGGATTCGTTTTGGTTGCTTGTTTTCCGGGGTGGTCTAGCGCCGACCTTATTTCTGTCGAAGCGACCCTACCCAGGTTCCCTCCACCGCGAATGGACGCTATCCATGCCCTCGCCTCGTTAGTGGTGTGTGTAGCGCAAAACTAGATCGCGATATTTTCTTGACTTTTGGGCTGATTAAATATGTGATTATTACCCTAAGCTAAAAATAATGTTGTGCGAAAGAACTGCGACCTACGTGTAAAGTCTCCGAAAAAAAAATTCAATCTGAAACTATGTCGTAGGAGCGGATAGATTATCGGACCCGCGACACTGTTTTAGTGTTGCTTATATTTTCTCGAAATAAGCATCAAGTAGTTTGTATAGTATTACTCTTTTCACGTTCGCGCGCAATGGCGAAACAGTAATTGTCTTTTAAAAGCTACGTTATAGTGTGCATTTTAAGTAGGTCTTATTTAGGCTAACCTATGCCCTTTATCTTCTACTATTAACCGAATTACCTATGGGACAGAAACAACGTGGCGGTCTACAAAAACCTGTAACCCCTTTTACACAAAATCAGTGCTATCGATCGAGGTTAACTAGCCTTTAGTAATTTCTTAGGTTCTCTTTATTAAATGATGGTTCACTATTTCTACGTTAGTGGTAGACAACATAGGGTTATATCGAGCTAAATAGATGACTATATTAGGTGTCTAGAGGAGACTATTAAGCTCGCACTGCTAGAAGGCTCCTAATGGCACGGGATGTACTATCATCAAGGTCGTAAACGGTTCTACCCGTCCTGGCTCCGAAAGAAAATCATTTTTGTAATTACGGGCTATAAAGGTCTGAAGCGCTTGGATGAGATATGGTATTATACTTGGATATTTGTGCTTAATTTGAAGATTGAAGGGAATATCAAGGAAGACCTCATACGAACGCTTTTGGGGCTAGAGATGACGGTGGAAGGCATGGAAGGTATAGACGGGAGGGAACTCGATGCTACGACGAAGCGTATGCTCTATTTGAGAAACAAGATTCCATGGTTGAAGGATAGGCAAGCGAGAAAGGAAAATTGTGATGGTTGCTGGTATTTCGGGAGATGGTTCGAGATTGGAAGGCATATCTGACGGAACAATACATACTATGTATCAAGAAATGAGAAGAAAAGGGGGAGAAATGTGGAGATAGGCTTGCCCTGCTACTGTACCACGTACTTATATTTCAAAGCTGCGAGTATCTGGACCACATTATTCTGGCGCTGGTGACTGCTCCTCGTGCTTCTAATGAGCGTCCCGCTTTTTGTCACGTGCAATTTCCTCCAGCTCAAGCAATCCGGTAGACTTATTAGGCAACCCTGCTTTATTCGTCGATTATATGAAAGATTAGAGACTGCTAGTTAATATGAGCTTGAACTCAGCGAAACTGTCAAGGCCTTGATCGAAGGAGCGCCTCTCGAGTGGGTCTCTATTTCGTTTGCTACTGGCACGGTATAGTACTTCGTAGAGCAAACAAAGAGAACATCGGGCTTGGGCAGGAAAGAAGACTTAGACCTTGGCCCTTATTTTTTGTACAGTCGGAGTAGAAAACAGATTCCCCCCTGTGCACACACGAATTATTTCTTGGACCCTACTTTGAAGTGTCCT
The DNA here is from genome assembly GCA_024706585.1 of Penicillium simplicissimum. Lineage (NCBI taxonomy): Eukaryota > Fungi > Ascomycota > Eurotiomycetes > Eurotiales > Aspergillaceae > Penicillium > Penicillium simplicissimum. The sequence continues at coordinate 1,994,131 of JAMZTW010000129.1, read as the reverse complement.
AATCTATTTTGGGCTTAGCGGTCGATCCCTTGGTTTTAAGAATAGAACCCGATTATACTATGGTCGGGGCCATTAAAAATGTTAGCGTGGTACTTCCATCCCTTATCGATGACTAAGATTCTGCCATATTTTTTTTACCACCAAATGTAATTAAACAACTAGAATACATTAAAAATTACCCCTTAGTAGGGCGTGTGTCCTCCCTGCGCATTGATAACAGCCTGGCAGCGCTTCTGCATCAAATTGATCTGTTGATCAAGAAATTCTGTAGGTATTGCATCCCAGGCAGCGCGTATAGCCTCGCGTAGTTGATCATAGGATAACGTAATCCACGGCCATCTCGGCCACACGGCCAACTCGGCCACCTCCCCCCATTAAGAATTTTCAAATCAAGATAATTCAACCAAAACAATATTAATTCGTCTCAAATTAGCGCTTATTACATCGGTTAATCTTATGACCTATCTGCCCACACCCGCTACATGTTGGCGGAGCCCTTTTGCGTGGTAAATCTGCCTGATTCGCTGATTCGCCTGCCTCATGCGATACCACCTGGCTATCTTCGACTGGCTGCTCTGGCTGCTGAGCTAGCTGTAGGCCCTCTGCGATAGTTAGGCCTCCTTCGTGAGCTATCTGCCGATTCGAGCGTGTACGTTTCTGGCGTTTCTTCTCATTCGCGCGGCGAAGGCTAGCGTTCTCCTGGGATAGTAATGTAGCGCTATGCATCGCGAGATAGGCACTCTTGATAATTTGATCCACAGCAGTTTTTGAGGGCGACAGGGGGCTATTTAACCGCTATTTTAATAGATCTTTGAGTCGTTTAGCCTACCTTTGTAGCTGAATCACTGTCTTAGGCGTCTTTGGTGTGAATTGGCTAGATCTACTGCTTAGCCGGCTACCTGGTGGCGTTGGCGTGTTGAGCGATATATTTAGCTTAGCTAGCACACGCTCTGGATCAAACGGTGTGATACCAGTAGTAGCGAAGCTAGTCTGGATAGTCTACGGCTTAAAGGCCTCGATACGCGCCCGAGGATATTCTGCGAGGAAGTCGAGCTTATCGATGTGGTTGTAGCTATTACGGGCTAGATCGCTAACGAAGCGACCGTAAGCACGCTTTAGCGGCGCGAAGCAGCCAACATCTAGCGGTTGGAGTAGATGCGAAGAATGCGCTAGTATACAAAGCGATATAATATTATTATCCGCGCAGATCTTATCGAACTATGGTGTAAGATGGCTACCGTGGCCATCAAGAATCAGTAGCCGATATCGACCTCGTACGCGCGAATTTATATGTGGGATAAAGTGCTTTTGTAGCCAGCGAAGGCCTATCTCATCGGTAGTCTAGCCATTATTCGAGACCTCGATTCGCCAATCGCTAGGTAGGTTTAATTCAAACCAGCCAGAGATATAGACCTTCCCTGCGAATATCACGCATGGCGGTAGCGAGTAGCCATCAGCACAGACAGCTTCGATAGCAGTAACCCATTCGCGGTTTCCTGGCTGTAGGATAGAGCGGCGACCGTAGTATTCAGCTCGAGTAACTACCTTTTGCGCAGAGATAAGGCCCATCGCGAATCCAGTCTCATCGAAGTTATAGATATCCTCCGCTAGGATACCATTCTCCTCTACCACACGCTTAACGCTATCAAACCAGGCGCGAATCGACCGAGGGTCTTCGTTTTGGGCACGTTGGTAATCGTAGCGTCTCGAATAGCGCGATTGGAGCTCGTCGCGGCGTTCCACGAAGGATGATACCCAATTCACGCCTACTGTAGGCGCTGGCGATTCACCGCGTGTAGCGAGTAGTATATCAGCCATCTCTCGAATAGCAGAAGCCCTAGGTGCTGCACCACGCGAATCCATAGAGAGTATCCACTTAGAAAGTGAATCTTCTTCTAACTGTGTCAATTTATGGCTATGCCAGCGCTTCTCGACGCGTGAAGCCATCCCGGTGGCGCGGTCCTGTAGAGTAGTCTTCGGTACATCGTATAGCTGCGCTGCGGCGCGTAGCGATTTGACTTGGCCCTTTTCATAGGCCTGGAGGGCTAGTAGGATCCTGCCCTCCTGCTCGGTAGCTTTCTGACGAGATTCAGAGCGGTTGGGTGGCATAGTGGATAGTTGAATTAGGTGGGTTGGTGGAGACGCGTGATTTCTGGTGGGGTGGCCGAGTTGGCCGTGTGGCCGAGATGGCCGTGGATTACGTTAGCTTGCGATCGTATGACTTAAGATATCGATCCCCAATCCAATCTTTGATCCAATCACAAAGCTGCTCAATTGGATTTAGATCAAGGGAATAGGGAGGCCAGTTGATAGGGAATATACCACGATCGTGTAGCTCCTTAATTGTAAGAAGATCTCGATGCGAAGGCGCGCCATCTTGCATAACAATAAGATGCTTATTGTTATCACGAGCCATCGTAACTATACCATGAATAAGCGGCATAATCCGCTCTGTATATCGAGCACTAGTAATAGTACCCCATTCCTTCTCCCAAAAAAGACAAGGGCCTTTCTCATTACCATAGAATGACCCCCAAAACATCCAACCTGGTGCACGAGAAATACGCTCCCGTACATAGTTGCATTGTGTGAGCCATAAACCTCGATGATGGGAGCAAGGTCTTAGGCGAGAACAGACTGCCTTGTACTTTGTAAATCTGACGTGTCCTAACGTCTTACAGGACAACTCATACCTGCATCACCCCTCTTTCCAAAGTCTTTTTACCCACATTATGTAGGGGGTTATTTCCAATGTTTGCCTTTTATCTCCGCTCGCTTTTTTAGTACAAAATGTTAAGGAGGGTTGGATGGTTGGTGGGAGGCGCCAAAATCACGGGATGGGATTCCCGTCGTCCGTCGTCTGTGTAGTTTTAGTGGGAGGAGGGAGGAATAGAGTTTATCTCAGTCTTCGCCTCGTGGTTAGGTAATAAAAACCGTACGATAAAGTATCATACAGGATGATTATGGCTCGATTGGCTGACTGGCCTAGAGTGATGTTTGTACGGAGTACTCGTTATCGCTATCCGTGCCTACCGCCCACCCAAAGCGGCTAGCTTTAGGTGGGCGGTAGGCACGGATAAGACACAACCTAATGCAGAATTGAATGAGATTACTATACCCAATACCACGCCCTAGCTCACCCCCAGACTATTCGATTTGGTTGCGGGGAAAGGATAACATGGCTTTTCGTAGATGCTTATCTTCCTGCAGCTTTTGTCTTAGGCTCTATCTGTCTCGAGCTGGGAACCTCTGATTCGCAGGACTTGAAACTGCAAAGGGCATGGGATGAAATTGGTCATACGCGCTTCCAGCGACGCAAACATTCTTTGAAAGATAGGCATTTTCGCTACTTATGTTTGATGGGGAGAGTACTGCCCTTTTTAAGTAGCCTTGGGTCACATGGAAAGACATGAATATCCGAGGTAATCTAATGAGGATGTTTTGAATCGCGAACTTGGAGTAGTCTTGAACTTCGGGAGAAGCCCCTCGACCACGGCATAGTGGGGAACTTGTGGTTCTTTGGAAGCTGATTGGACACGTGGAGTTGATAGTTTGTAACTGCCAACCTTACGGGCCTTTGAACTGCTTTAGCATTTTCTGGCGTCAAGCTTGTTGCTAGTTACTATGCTGTCTACTGTGTAGAAGACAGGTAAGCCATCGAATCCTGAGGAGACCATTAGGAAACGAGGGGAACATGTTACGTACTGTACTGTAGCTCGACATGCTATTCTTCATCTTTAGATCTACTTGATCGGATGAAAGGGCACTAGAGGCAGTCTCACCAACCTTGGAAGGCCTGGTATTGCTCTAGCTCCTGGTGACCAGAAACAGAATCCTAAGATTTACGTGGATGCTCCTGGGACCCCAGTATGGAGTTTATCGACCGAAATGGCGATATCTACCTTATGCGTGGGGAGCCGAGATCCTGTCAATGCTCGCTTGGATCAGGGCTCCGTGTTTGATCTGATCTTCATAGACATCCAGGTAAGAATCTCTGTCTCTTCTGTCAAATCCACCAGCGCTAACCGCAACAGATGCCCAATCTGGACGGCTTGCAGAGAACCCGACTGATTCGCGAGATGGGGGTAAATTGCAACAGCCCAGGACATGCTGCCGAGCCCGTAGAGGTTCCTGGTTCGAAGGACATTTCTAATGAAAGAGGGCAGAGGTTAGTTTGTATAGAGCTGTTGAAAGGCATAATTCAGAACGAATATATTGAGTATATCTGTAGCCGCGAGTACCGTATGTCTATCCGTCAATACGTTGTTTTCTGAAACATGCCGGAAATTGATGCAATTCGAAGCCAGAGACAAAAGGGCACATAATAGAAATAAAAGAAACATACGGAAGGAAAAGATAGAAGGCATGAACGATACCCAGCTGGGCGAAATGAAGAGATCAGACCATGTATAACTACTTGCCAACGCAGACATAGAAGTCATATTTGAGATTGCCACATTGTGCACCAACATCCGGGTTCCAAGCAAGGAAATCGCTGAGAGAGACATGGTTCTCATCCGCAATCTTGGCACACCATTCACCTTGTTCAACCTTGTGGAATTTTTTACATCCGCTCACCATACCATCTTGCGTTGGAGTCGGAGTTGCATTCGTATCCGTGGTTGTAGTAGTTGGCGAGGTTGCAGAAGGAGACTTGATACCGACACAGGCGTAGAAGTCGTACTTCAAGTTCCTGCAATCATTGCCAACATCAGGATTCCAGGCCGCAAAGTTGGCCAAAGAAATGCCATAGTGGTCCAGAATTGCTTGGCATCCTTCACCCTTTTCGACTTTGTGGAATTTGTCGCATCCGGCAAGCATTCCGGTCTGGGTTGGGGTCGGTGTTATAATTCCGGTGGGAGTCGTCGTTGAAGCCGGTGTCGTGGAGGTCGAGTCTCTGCCCACGCAGACATAGTAATCATATTTGAGATTTCTGCAATCTGGGCCAACATCAGGGTTCCAGGCCAAGAAATCCACATTGGAAATAAGGTTGTTGTCGGCAATCTTTTGGCAGCCATCATCCTTCTGGACTTTGTAGAATTTGTTACAACCCATCACCATTCCGCTTTGTGTTGGGGTCGGAGTAGCGATTTCAGTGCTGGTTGGTGTCGCGGTTGTTGAAGGTTCCGGCTGCTCGGTGGTTGTCGTAGGTGTACATGTTTGGGGAATTGGTGATTCCGGGGACTTGGGAACAGGGTCTGTGGGACCAAGGTCGCAATATGACTCGAAGAGCGAAGAGCATTCGGGCGAAACGTCGTCGGGATCAGGGTCAAAGGTGTTGAACTGCTCATCCTTCAACCAGCAGTATTGAGTCCGCTGAGCCATTAGACTAGCCCAAGTAGCATTTGGCTCCATTGTCATAGGCGGAAGTGTATAGCTGGGATCTAGGGTAGGCCAATACCATGAGGTTGAGATGTTCGAAGTCATGATTGTTGGTGTCGCAGGTAGCCAATTCGAGAACATGGAAGATGGAAGTCCCCTGGATGTCGTGCTATTCGCATCTGGGAGACTAAAACCACCCCCTCCTGGCGGCCTGAAGTTTGAAGTTATCAGGTATGAGTTCACGCAAGGTTCGTTTCTTCAAGGACAACTTACGATATGCAGACGCTTCTCCCCACCATTGACCCGAGATTATCGCAGTTCTGATGGATTGTCCTGAAGTCTTTGTCAGAAATAAAATATTCAATATACTTGGGCAGGCTGAATGAGGTCACTGACGGGTTCCAACCAATAAGTTGCACCATTCCAAACTTCTGTCCCTTGACAATGCTTTGACAAGTCTCATTGGCCTTGACTGTGTATGTTTCACAGGTCTTGTCTATACAAAGGTTGGTACCTGGTACAAGTGACTTGCAAGCATAGTCCAAGTTGTTGATCTCTACCAATCGATCCGTGCTGATTGATTGAGACTTCGAGATCGACTGGCAGGTATCGCCCTGTGTAGACACATATGTCTTTCCAGTGCAGGTAGGAGTTGGAGTGGGACCAGCGGACGATGTACCGTTTGGCGATTCCGAAGTCGTACTTGGAAAGGATGGGGTGTAAGAATAAGTGTAGCTTGATTCTGGCACGCCGCAGGATGACAAAAGCGACGAGTACGCAGCTGGTGGAAATTTCTTCCGCCCATAATCTGTGTTCATCATGATTGCGCCGTATTGGAGGGTGCAACTCGAACAGGCACTTTTCTTTCGAGCGTAGAAATCTGCAAGACAGTAACCAGACCTAAGGTAAAGAGTTAGCTTGACTGCCTGGAATAACGCCCAGGGCCACTTCATGATGGATCTTACGAATCTTGAATACAGTTCAACTGGTATGCCCACATTAAACCGTTGGCAATGTCACCGGGGACTGCCCTGACCGTGCTGTTGGCGAACATCTTGTAGGACTTGGTTCCACATGCAAGATGAGCAGCCCTCTGAAAGCCATCGATAGAGTCACGACACTCTTGGGTGCAATACTCTTTGGCAAGGCTAGGCGGCAAGGCCGCCCCGTTTGAGGCATCCTGTGCAGTCACAAGATAATTTTGGCATGCAATATCGCGTGTCAGAGCCCTTTGACAACCCCAAGGTAGATCAGAAGAGAAGCCGTCGGTGGTATTCCACAGTCGAAGTGCCAAAGCACCTTGACCGAGAAGGGACAGGCCGATAATGCCTTGGGTCAATAACATTGTGCTTCCTGGACGAAAGTATTTGGTAGAGAACCCCACGAGGCTTGAACTCGGGTTAAAGCTGATTGAATCCTCAGCAATTGACTTGGAAACATATAGCTCAATCTTGCGAAATGGCAATGTCCACAACACGGAGGATGTTTACTTCCGACCTGGAGATTAAAGGCACCACAAAAGCCCCCGGCCCCCAGCCGAGGAGAAACCAGAAGTCAAGAACCATGGGCAGTGGGGAGCACACTGAAACCATGTCACCTACAAGTACTACTAGCTCCGTAGCTCTACTAGCTGTTAGGAAAGAGCTCCATCGGTTGCGACTCGGATACAGGGCTTTCCGACATTGTAGGTTTGGGGGCCAGAAAAAAAAAACCTGATGAGGATCGATCTTCCGGCATTATTATTGTTAGTTTTTGGCTAAACCCCAGTTTTTTTGGGGCTAGAAAATTCAGAAATGCAACCGAAGAAGAATCGATTGGCCGGATGGATGCTACCAAGGACTGCCAAGAACGCGCCTGCCCCGCCAAGCTTGAGCCGCCGGCCTCATGCTTAAGCCTTAAGCCGCATGGATATAGCGGAACTAACGGGAACAATAGGGATTGATGGGCGATGGTTATTTCCCAGAGCAAAATTTATTGCTAATTTCATACCAAGGACAGGTGCCTGCATTAGTTTCCTTGGCTGGTTCATGCCCCATTGCCCGACCGAACTTGATAGAGTTCTCTCAGGCCGAAATCCTAGTCTATCTTGTGGATTCAAAGTCAAAGAAGCGATGGGTCCATTCATAATTGCAACAGGCTCGGAGGTTCGGCTGGAAGCTGGATTCAGTATACCCCGTGTATACAGCTCCTAGCTATCACATAAGCCTTGAAGCGGATGCCCTCCAGTCCACTTGATTTCAGTTTTATTCTACATACAACTCTCTCTCTCAAATTCTCGTTCCCTGCTATTCCCTCGTTATCCCCGTCATTTATATTTTCTACAACTTCCTTCTCTTGCAATCGGTGACTGAATGTTATACTCGGGAGTTTGAAGTACCCCATCAGCTCTTCTGAAGTTCTGATGAAGGTCTCTCATATCTCCTCGGGCATTGGGCTCGCACTCTGGTCCCTACCCTTGATATTTCTTTTATGTCTTCAATGCTCCGGCGTATATGCCCAAGGCCTGGGTGAGCCCGGTGGAACTTGCTCAGACAGCATTCCATGCTACCAAGGTTGTTGCAGCAAAGACAATGCTTGCGGATTTACACCCGAGCACTGTGGTAACGGCTGCAAGCACAATTGCAATGCAACTGCAGAGTGTGGCCAGTATGCAGCACCAGCAAATTTTGACTGTCCAATCAATGTCTGTTGCAGGTGAGTGACACTATCTCAGGGTCCTCTAGTTCAGACCGGAAATTGAAAAATGATTTCATGGCACTGTATTTCTCAAAGCTTTGTCTTCGTTGTGCTGACTCTCGTGTTGGCAGTGGCTTCGGATTCTGCGGTGTTACGTCTGAGTTCTGCGGCAAAGGCTGTGAGCCGAACTCCAAAGGTGATGGTTGTGGTCAGCCAGAGTAAGCTTCTTTCCATATGAAGCATTACAAACTATGTATACTGAATGCCTTTACAGTCGACCCACCTGTCCGGAGAGTACAGATGCCATGACTTACGACCGACGCATCGGATACTACGAGTTATTCAACATTAACAAGGGCTGCAACGTGATTGAGCCCGAGTCTCTCGTGATCGAGCCGTTTTCTCATATCAATCTGGCGTTTGTGAACTTTGGTGCCGATTATACTTTGATCAATGAGTATGGTCAGCTTGTTGATCGCATGTCATTCCTCAAATTCTCCAATCCGGGTCTTCGAGTCAACATTGCCATTGGCGGGTGGACATTTAATGACCCGCCAACTGACAAGCTTTGGAGCGAGAGTAAGCAATGTCACTGGAATCCCCAACTTTGAAGAAAGACTAACACGCATTCTAGTGGCAAGCACTCATGAGAATCGAAAGGCATTTATCAATTCCGTGGTTCGCTATCTACAAGACTACCACTTGGATGGTGTTGATCTTGACTGGGAATATCCATCTGCAACAGACCGTGGGGGTAATAAGGATGACGCTGCCAACTATGTTACTTTGGTCGCGGAGTTGCGCGAGGCCTTCAATCGCGAGAACCCCGGATGGGAAATCTCCGTCACCTTGCCTACGAGCTACTGGTACCTACGTGGGTTTGAGGTGGAGAGAATGCAGAGATATGTGGATTACTTCAACCTCATGAGTTATGATCTTCACGGCATGTGGGACCGAGACAGCAAGTGGACCGGTCCCTACCTCGAGGGCCATACGGATATCACTCAGATTGAACTGGGCTTGGATCTACTCTGGCGGAACCATATCGACCCGGCCAAGGTGGTGTTTGGCTTCGCCTTCTACGGCCGCTCTTTCACCATGGAGGATGTGGACTGCACGACGCCCAACGGCAAATGCAAGTTCAGCACCGGCGGTGCCCCTGGCACTTGCACCGACACGGCGGGAATTCTGTCCTACGCCGAAATCAGCTCTCGGAACAACTCCCTGGACATCAGCACTAAATACGATCCCGAAACGACGGTCAAGTACAACGTGTACGAGGGGTCCCAGTGGATCTCCTACGACGACGAGCAGTCGTTCAATGACAAGAAGAAATTTGTTTCCAAGCACTGCCTCAGTGGTTGGATGGTCTGGGCAATTGACCAGGATGATGGCGAATTCAATGCCCTCTCCGGTCTGATCGGCCAAGACCTGTCCAGTCTCCAAATGGAAGGGAATGGCGACGGCCGTTCCAAAAAGGTGCTTGCCGACGCGTTCGCAGCCTACACTGGACAGAATTGCTTCGTGACCGATCGATGTACGAATGGCAAAGAGAAGTACCCCGATCAGGTGTGCCCATCAGGGTACCTCTCGGTCGACACAGCCCACAATCCACTCCAGGCTGGAGGGAAAAGTCTTCACGGCGACTGTGATGAAGGCTGGTTCCGGCACATTTGTTGTCCAAAAGATGCCATGCCCAAGAACTGCGAATGGAATGGAGCCCCCGAACGCAGCGAGTTTGGCTGTGACGGAAAGTGCGGCAGCACCCAGTTCAAATTGAATCAGGATACCGCGCTGGATGCAAAAGGCGAAGGCCAGTGCTTCACCGGTGCCCGCTATCTTTGCTGCGACTCGGCCGCCATCTTCCAGGGATGCACTTGGACCGACTGTCAAGGCCCTTTGTTCCTAGATGACAAGACCACATGCCCCGCGGATAAAGACTACTACACCTACCGGTTCGATAAACCCGATGGCAAAGCCTGGTGCTCCGACACATATGTCTCAGATATAACGGGCAGTGTGGGAAGCCCGCACAAGGAAGCTTTCAAAAGTGGCCTCTGCTGTTCGAAAGACCGACCCTTCAAGAATTGCCACTGGACCAACACTTATACGACTGGTGATCCTTTGGATGGAATGTGCAAGCCGCGGCCATGCTCTCCGGGCAAAGTGAAGATTGCCGAAGCCATTCTGCCAAAGGCTGCTCCAAAGGGTAGCGGACCTGGCAATCAGGATTCATGCGATACCCATGTTCCCGATGATGGAATGGACCCGGAGTGGTCGTACTGCTGCGATCCTCCCACCAAGTACAACAAGAACTGGCCGGTCGACCCCAAATATCTCTGGGAAAAGTACTACAACGATCCCGACAAGTCAGACGTCGTTTGGAAATACAGTGATGAATACGCGAATAACGACAAAGACGATCAACGGTCTACGGAAGAGGATGGCTCCGATGCGTACGGATTCGTCATGCTCGACGGACCCGAGGGATCGCTGGACAACGACTTCGCAGTCACCCAGACCGTTGTGCGGCGCTCGGTCAAGCTGTCTCCCAGAAAGCGTTCTGTTCTTACCAACAATCATACCCTTTTGGACTCGGTCTTTGACCATGCTGAAGAGACCTTCCACGTCTACTGCAACTTTCCTCCTAGCTCAAAGGAATGTCAGCGTGTCTTTGTGGATGGAGCCGAGGACACCATCATCTCACTGCCCCCTCACGTTGGTGAAGGCCCCTTCGCACGCATTGTGTCGATGAAGCAAGTAGATGGTTTCGAGCTACCCGACCACCACTTGCAGCACCGATCATTGGAGAAAATAGAGAGCCCAGTCTACGAAGTCAAGATCGACTACAACTTCCAGGACATTAAACTCAAGCGTGATGACGATGCCGTGCAGATTCGTGTTGACTATACGAACTTGTTAGGGTACTGGGACGAGATGACCGACTCCCCAGCGAGCCGGCGAAAGCGTGGCATGGGTGAACAGGCTTTCACTCAAGACGAGTGGCGTGCGAAAGTTCGGCGAGCTGCTTCTCAAGATAAGAAGCTTCGAAAGCGTGAAGCGCCTATCAAAGTGAAGACTCCATTCGACATTGGCCACTCGCAGCCTGAGAAGCGTTGGTTTGGCGCCTTTGGGGAGTGGATCAAGAAATTGGTAAGCTGTCTTGTGTGTCCGCGCATTTGCATGTTACTAAAAAGAGTCCAGACCACCGTGACAAAGAGCAGTGTTGGAGTTATTGAGCTCGGCCTCAGTAAGACTATCAACCTTTTCTATGCTAGGTGGGGATGCGAAGGGGAAACGTTCTTCGGCGAACTCTCTATGGATCTGGAAGCCGATCTGTCCATGGATGCAACATACGCATACTATCTGTCGGCTACCTTTATCCCCCCGAGCAAACCTGACACGTTTGCCTACTTTGGCATGGAGCCCGAGGCCTATATTGGCTTACATGTGGAAGGCAGAGCTCAAGCGCAGACTCAAACTGAGCGAAAGAAGATCATCGATACACTCACATACCCTGGCTTGGCTGTCAAAGGAATCGCTGCCGTTGGTCCCACCTTGGACATCTACGGACAGGTACATGGTATAATTCCCTATCAGATGAAGCACGGTCGCTAATCCTGCAATCTAGATCCGCGGCAAAATCACATTATACGGCTCGCTCGATGCTGGCGCCAAAATGTCGTTTGGAAAGGCCGAGGTGTTCTGGCCTCAGGACGACGAGGTCCAAGAGAAGTACACAAACCTACTTGGTCTGGAAAGCAAGACCAGTGCACCCGCGCCAGGTGAAATCGAACCCGTCTTCCATGCTGGTGTTGCCGTCGATGCGCAGATTGACGTGATCATCACTCCGCAAGCCAACATGGGGATCAAAATTGGTGGCGGCAAGCTCGTGGCCGGCAAAACGTTGATGGATGCCCAACTCAGTGGCTATGTCAATGGTGACCTCTCTTTCCAAGCCCATGGGGACTACGACTCCTCCGACAACGCTTTCCATTACCGGTTTGGAGCATACCTGTTCTACAATATCGGTTACAAGGCAAAGGCAAAGATCCTGAGCGTGATTGACTGGGCGACCGGAGATCGCATGGCGTATAATCCGGACAAGATGCTCCAATTGTACGAAAAGAAGGGAACAATTCCAATGTCGCACTCCAACGCGGAGAAGAGAGATTCTTCGATCCATACTGATCGAATCTCTCAAATTGATGCGGACTTGCTTGATAACACTACCCACTCTGTTCTGAACCCAGCTGCGGACATCTTTCGCCGAACTGACATTAGTGGGAGTGGAGGTATGAACGAACTATCCTCAGGTTGCTTTGGTTAAAACCAGATACTGACAAGGCTTCCAGATCCTAAAACCCCAGAGTTTTCCAACAATGGCAAATGCCCACCCGGAGCCACTGGGTTCAGGGTACCAGAGCTGCGATGTAAGGCCGATTCCTGTACCCAAATCCCCATCATTTTCATATGGCACCTGGTGACTGACTTGCAACTTCTTCTTAGTCAATTGTGCATTCCTGAGTACATACCAAGTCGTCAATGAGATCAAGGATGCTGATGGAGATGTCTCTGAAAGACTTACCGAGGACGTTCCGGGTTTATGTGATGACATTGTCAAGCTTAACCCGTTGCAAAGCCGATTCACATTTTCCCAGGGAGAAAAATACACAAATCCACGATACAAGTCCGTCTGTCCAGATGGAACCTGTCGGCAGGCAACAAGGGATTTGAATGCGGCTGTGCGTCGAAGTAATCTCCAGCTACAGTGTGATGAATTCCCCTGGAAATCCAGTGAGCAGGGCGGCACATGGCTCCCTGCGAGTCAGCGTCGGGCCAAATGTGTGCCTAGTTTCCCAAACAACTGGCACGGACAGTGTCTTGGTAAGTGCTTGCTATTTTCCTTTTTTGTTTTCTTTTTTACATGTTACTAGCGATTTGCTAACCTTTCTTTTTAGGAATGATAGGAAGCCTCACGTCTAACTGGAAACAATTGAATTCTGCTCTGCGGGAAGACTCCGACGTACCAGACCTCTGGGTGCCATGGCAAGACAGGACAAGTAAGAATCTTCCATATATTCCATATACCTTTGCATTTTACTTCTCTAACCTGGTGCTCCTTCGACATCACTAGAGTGGGTCACAGCCGACGATTACGGGAAAAATGGCGACTATAAGCAAAAGCTTGTTTTGTACGAGAGCGCTATGCCACCCCCAGATGGCGCTGATCAGGTACGTACGTCTTTTGTCATCGATTAGGCACATGCTAATATTTTCTCTTGAAGGGAGACAATGACAAATTTTCCTGGGCCTACAAACGAGACTACGACGTATCCTGGCTTCAGCCACAATCATCACTCACAGCAGGAGACTGGTGGGGTGCGGGTTCGCCCAAATTTAACAAGCCCAACTACCAGGGACCTCTTGACATGGACTCGATTTTCTGTGCCATCAACCACTTCAATCAAGACAAAGCCTTTAAGCTGCCAGGGGCGCAGCTCAAGCCTGATGGAACTCCATTAAATAAACCCCAGAAGGAGTACAACGCCTATTGTATGCGAACCGATGCGGGAGGTATACAGCCGCCGTCCTGGAACATGCGCTTCAACATGGGGAAGTGTCTTGTTAAATTCCAGAACCCTGCGAGCAGCAGCCCGGGTTCATCGAAAAGAGACATAGGCAAATGGCAAGGATGGGAAGTCGAAAGTATGTATATTGGCACCAGAGGATAACATGCTTTTGAGAATCCGCTGACTCTTTTCTAGGCGTTGAATGGGTAGAGGATGTTGATGATGAAGAATGGTTATGATCCCAGCGGTCAGTGGGACGGGGAGGTTTTGGATACTATTCTCATCACAGTGATAGGTAAACGATCGTGAATTAAAAAGATTTTCACTTCTTAAGGGATTACTAGTATGATCAGGCGCAATCGTATTTGCTAGGGTATCCATTAACTACTACTAGTGATCAAATTGAAGATCTGCATAGGTTGGACTCCTGATTTACTGATCAGGAATTTTAACGTTTATACGGAGCACTGTGACTTCATGTAACCCTTTGATTCATGACGCCCGGGCAATATCGTTTATTTTTTTTTCTTTAAATTGCAACAGGTACTTGAATAGTTAAGGCCAGTTTTTACACAATTTTCAGAGGAAGGCTATTATCTAGCCAGAACTGAGGAAATCACCGGTCGGCGATCTGCACGGAAGAAAGAACGGAGACATCGAAGAGAACAAAAGCATTCATCTGCATTCTTATGAACCAAGCACGATGTCGAACAATCGCCATCAGAGCTTTCCAAGAATTCCAAACACAATCCACAACTTGCACGCGCCCGCTTATGGGTCTGCGAGATCCTCTTCAGTTAATTGATACAATTCCTTCCCGATCTCCCCATTGACTCGATACTTCTCATCAAGCGTCGTATACTCCAGCAATTCATACGTCGTCATCCGTAAACCGATGATACTACCGAAATCATCCCTTTCAGGGTCCATGCGACCCTCGCGAACAATTCGTCGAAGTCCGTCGAGATAAATCACTCGTGGACGCCCGCTTTCAAAAGCTTCTTCATCCGCGATGAAGATGTATGTGGTTGTAGCGCTGCTCTGCATCGTCATGCCCACCGACTCAATCACTGAATCCCGGTCGTCGCGCCACGCTTGAGGATCGCTTTGCTTCCGAGCCGCAAGATCTCTTTTGAAAAACGGACGCATCTCACCATATTCACATGGTTCGATGTACCGTACAAAATACCGGTGATCGTCCTTTGTAATACACCCAAATTCAATAGGGTAAGAGACCTCAGGTAAAATGTCATAGATGCGGCGCCAGTCAGACCCAAAATTGAATATATCCGCATCGTCGAGAACGGCCCACCAAGCCTCGTCGCCAAATATCTCCCCGTTTGTCCATTTCTCCATCATCTCGTCGTGTCTTTTCTTCTCGTCCTCGTCGTTGCTGTAGTGCGTGCGTAGAAGCATAGGACATAGTTCACCGGTGTAGATATTATCGGCGTGCCACCGGAGTTTCTCACAACGATAAGGTCGAAGGATCGTCTCAATTTCTTCCGTGCTGGGCTCCCGCGGGGGAATAAGTAAGGGATCCCCTTCACAGTTTGTCATCCACTCAGCGGGGATGAGCTTTAGGTCCAGAAATTCAGCCACAAGTCTTTTCCGCTGCTGGTCTGGAGTTTCAGCGGAAGAGTGGTCCCAGTTTGTCTGTAGGTGCCGAGTTAATGTTTTAATGTCCCAAGTGCAAAGTAAAGGAATGACAAGGTGACAAGAGGATCTTACAATAAAGTACTGTTCAACAGCTAGGTCGCCCCATGGGGGGCCAGTCTTGTCACACTCGTCAGACATGATCAGGATGGGGGTAGGTGAGAAGGAATGATGCCAGGTGGAAGAGGAAAATCAGCGATGTTCCCTTAATTTAGGTCGCTGCAGCCTGCGATGATCTCAGCAGGTTTCACTTTCAACTTTCAGCAGTTGGGAATTCTTGGCACTTGGCACTTGCCCACATACAGAAATAATCAGCAGTGGGGCAGGAAGCACTACATCCATATTGTACGAGGATTACGGATTATCATACTCTCTCCGAGCATCGAGCTACACTACTGCGTTTCGACATTTTACTAGGCCCGAGAACATGGTTTCAGCGCCTTGCTGTTTGTTAGCCAATGCTGGATTTCGGGAATAATCCTAAGGTTCATATCGTATTTTCTACCGCTGGATTGAAAAAGAATGAATACATGAAGAAGAGCAAGTATCTCTGTCAAGTTCGAGCTCTTTTTGCCAGTCGCTGTTCTTCCTCGCTGGCCCTCTGCATATCCACCTCGAGATGGAAGGAAGTTTGACTTCCGAATCCACAACCAAGGGTCTTACGTTCTCTATTGAAAGAACGAACGTCAATCAGACCATAAAATTTCCTTTTGGGTCTCTAATGGTGGACGTGGTGGAACTAGATAGGGATATGACATATGCCCTCCCAGCAGACGGGACGTTCTTCCTCACAGCTCACGGTATCGCAGTGAAAATTGAGTGTAAGCAATGGAACGGGGTATTCACCAGCCTTCAGGAGAGGCAAATCTCCTGCTGAAGTTAATAACGGACGAGCAACGGCCGTGGTCCAAGGCGGATCTAAAACGGAGCATTAGTTTAAGGAGCTCTACCGCCTGTCTTACTATTTTGTTTCCTCGGTTTTGTTTGCTTCCCTATTGTTGCTGATCTCTTACTGTATATAGGGTTATGAAGCTGACTGTGACCAAATCCAGGTGAACATGTGCACTAACAATAACTGTAGAGTGACCTTAGTTTCAACCGCTACGTGTTAGGTCTCTTAAGCTAATGCCACACAAGTAACGAGTAGATAGCGAAGGGACACGTAATTGATTAGGACTGTCTAGGAAAATTGTTTGTCCGGAAGGCGGTGTGTGACGACACTACACTGTGGCAGAATGTCAGGTTTCTACTCCGTACAGTGGCGCGCCATAAGTCTGTGGCCCCCTTATTGACCGCTTTGGCAACTCGACCTCTATAGCTGATGAAAATAAGCTCTAGTCCATAATGGAATTGAAGGGACACGCCTCCAGCACAGCTAGATATATATATATCTACATAAGCCTACTATATGGAGAGTACCTAATGTTACGATTGGACTTTGAGACTGGACCTTGAATGCTTGAGATGACAGATTCAGGAAGGCGGTGAAGGAATTCTGCCGGCGGTACTTAAGCTACCCCCCCGGGCCACCACCTCTTTCTTCTCTTTTTTCCTTAGCTTTGGTTTCTTCGTTGAATGGTACAGTTAGATCCAGCATCTTTCTCTTGACCGTAATATTAAACCAAAGCTCATCTTTTCAAATTCTACCCTTTTTCTAGCGCTAGCAGAGTGAAGGACTCTCTACATTAGAGAGCTCCTAGCTACCTGGTTACTGCCCTATACCGAACTAAGCCGAACGAATTAGACACCGAACCTACCGCCACTATAGCACGAACCCGCTCTACCGGACGAGAGGAGGACGATAATAACGTAACGGAGCGAGCCCGCTCGCGTAGACTATCCCGTCGGACCTCGTTGATCTTCTAGCACGATAAAGAACTCGATTCCCTTATCGAGATTAAGGACGCCGTAGGACTTATAGTATAGATTTAAAAGAACCCCGAGTAAGCCTTCTGTATAATATAGAGGAGGGAAAATACACTAAACGAACTTTAGGAGGAATTAGAGGATCTTAAGACTACTTACACTAATAAAGTGTTTTAGTTAAAAGAATAGGTCGCTCGACTAAAGGAGCAGACCCCTAGCGTACGCGAGTAAGACCTAGCGATAGAAGAGGCCTATACTAACCTCCGCTAGGAACTAACTAAGGCCCGGAAAGCTCGAGATAATACTATTCGTGAGCGTGATAGCGTAGTAACTATAATACGCCTAATAGGACCTAGGGGATTCTCTAATCGAACTACGCTTATACCTAAGGAACGTCCCCGAAAGTCTACTAAGATACTAGATCCCCCGATATTAAGTGATAGTAAGGCAGTGAAGTTTAAGTCTTAGAAAACGGAGATAAAGAGGAAGTTCAAGCTTAACTAGGATTATTACCCTACTATAGCACACTAACTCGCCTATATAGTTAGCTAGTGCGAAGGTAAAGCCCTAAGTTATATTAGCCCTCGTATAGAGGACGACTCGACTACCCCCTACTAGACTGTTAACGACGTCTTTAACTACCTATAGACTGTCTTCTATAGACTATCCTATTATATATATATATGAAAATTTTTTAAACATACCGATTTTATACGTGCTAAGGCCCTTAACACATATATATGCTAAGGTGTGCTAAGATAACCGTGTAAAACACACGGGAATCCTGTGTGTTATATCGATGTATAGTTTTGCATATGTTGATATACTAAGCCTAGTTAGGTAGGCATAATTTACATAAACCTTATTAGTAAGCGCTGACTAACTCTATAATAAGATATTATTAGTTAAAATAATTTCTAAGTCACGTGATATAACTGATATAAAACCCGCGTGAATCCTGTGTGTTTAAGGGGTAAACACATTCATATCTTAAAATCCTATATGAAAAATTTTCTTACATAAAACATATAAAATGTGCCGTGTGACGTGATGTGAAATGTGAAATAATGTGAATAGGATACTCTAGTCTTCTACGATCTAAATCAAAAATAAGTAGCGAGGGACGAATACCTAGATCTAAAGATAGACCCTAAGTAAGACTTTATCGATTTCCTCGCGGACTTTATACGATTAGCTAAGGAGTCAGAGCAGCCTATAGAACTCCGGAAGAAGGACCTCTACCGTAAGTTACCTAATCTCCTCTAGAATTAAGTAATAATTTACTCGGGTAATAAAACTATTACCCTAGAATAGTTTATATATAAATACTAGATCGTAGCTCGCTTAATTTCCTAATAGGTCGCCGCACGAAACACTAGAAACTCGAACCGGAATAATAATTAGAATAACGCTAATAAGACTAATACTATCTTAAGTACTAGAGCGAACTAGTCGTCCTTAAACCCCTATCTCACCGATACCGAGAAGGCCGTACTTATAAAGGAGGGTAAGTACTTCTATTATAGGGAGTAAGGCTATTTATCGCGTAGTTATCTAAAGAAGAAGAAGGAACCTAGTACTATACTTACGTCTACTAACCTAGAGAAGTCCGATAAGAAGAATAAAGCCGCTATAGAACTTAAAGCCGCCGAGGAGTTAGATTTAGAAAAAGAGTCCGCTTAGGGAAAGTCTCTACCCTAAGCGTATCTAGTATATCCCTATAGAGTCTAGACTTAAGAAAGCTTTTATCCCCTAGTAGTTTAGCTATTAACGCTAAAATAGCTATAAATAGAAAGACGATCTTAGTTTCTTACCTTATAGACACCGGAGCGGATAGATATCTCTTTATAAATATTAATTTAGTTCGTACTTTAATTAAGTACTAGAGTCTTCATATAATAAAACTCGCCTAAGAATACCTAGTTATAGGATTCGATAGAGAGCTTCGATAACTAATTACCTACGCCGTTAGACTAATATTTATAATAAATAGATAGGTATAATAAAGTTAGCCTATATTAATCGTAGATCTTAGAAAGCGCGATATAATTATAGGTAGATTATAGTTCGAAAGATATAGAGTTCTTATTAACTATTAGAGTCGCCGCCTTTTCTAGCCCGACTAAGTAATATTAAAAGAGGAGGTACTAAACTAGCTATCGAAGCCTATCCTATGATAAATTCTAAAGAGACCGAAGATCGAACCTTCTTATTAGAGCGATACCGACCGCTATAATATCCTAATAGAAGAGGAGATCTAAAGAGAGCGAACTCGGCTAGCCCTAAAAACCTTCCCTAAGATATATAGGAACTTATATTAGGAAGATACTATAAAGAAGATATAGCGAGTATTTAATAAAGATATACCCCTACTACTAAAGTAGTAAATCCGAAAGGAGCCCCTACTAATAAAGCCTATCGAGATCGTAGTTATTAGTAGGGTAGGTTTCTATAAATATCTATAGAAGAAGGGTACCTAGGTATTTATTATTTTACTTTTAGAGATCGACTATATTATTAAAGAAAAGTAGAAGCGGACTATCGAAGCCGAAGAGATCTAGTAGATAGTCCCTACTTATTACTACGATAAGACTATCCTATTCTCTAAGATTAAGTCTAATATATTACCTCTATTATAAGGAGTACCTAATTACCGGATCGAGTTAGAAGAAGGAAAGGAACCGAGTATCTTAGGATACTACCTACTTTATAAATAGATAGAGGAGGAATTATGATTTACTAAGGACTATATCCTTAAGAACTTATCTAAAGGATTTATAGTACCGTCTATAGTTCTATTTTAATCGCCGATCCTAATAGCGGAAAAGCCTAGAGGAGGACTCTATTTCTATATAGACTACCGGAAGTTAAATACACTTATAAAGAAGGACCGATACCCTATCTCCCTAATTAATAAGATATTATAATATATAAGTAAAGCTAAATACTATATAAAGCTCGATATTTATTAAGGATTCTACCGGATTAGGATAGACCTAGAATCTAAAGACTTAACTATATTCCGATCTAGATATAGTTCTTTTAAATATAAGGTACTACCCTTTAGCCTAACGAATAGGCCTACTACCTTCTAGCGATATATTAACTATACCCTAGGAGAATACCTTAATAACTTCTATATAGCCTTTATTAACGACGTCCTTATCTATACTAATAGAGACCTAGAGTAGTATTAATAATATATAAGAAAGGTTCTAGATAAGCTAGAAGTAGTAGGTCTTTAAGTTACTTTATATAAGTATAAATTCTATAAGACTAAGACGAAATTCTTAGGATTTATTATCGGCGTAGACGGAATTCGAGTAGACCCTACTAAGATTAAGATTATTAAAGTATAGGAACCCCTTACTACCGTAAGAGGCGTATAATCCTTTCTAGGGATATATAACTTCTACCGCCGTTTTATTAAAAACTATAGTAGGATCGTAAAACCCTTATACCGACTAACCCGAAAGGAGATACCCTTTAAGTAGGACTAAGCCTATAATTAAGCCTTCCGAGAGTTAAAACGTCGATTAATAATAATACCCGTTCTTACTTATTACGGCCCTACCGTAGATATATAGGTATAGATAGATATATTAGACGGATACCTAGGAGTAGTGCTCTCTTAGAAGGGCTAGGATAGTCTATAGTACCCTATAGCCTTCTTCTCGAAAATAATAGACCCTACCGAGCGAAATTATAACACTTACGATAAGGAGATATTAGCTATTATTAGAGTATTAGAGGAGTAGCGCGCTAAGTTAGAAGGATTATAACGTACGGAGCGCTTCGGGATCTAGACTAACTATTAGTCTCTATAATACTTTATAATAAGTAAGAAGCTAAATAGTAGATAATCCTAGTAGTACGACTATCTCTTATAATTCTACTTCCTTATTCGCTACTACTAGGGAAGAGGTAATATTATAGCTAATATCTTATCGCGGAAGGATACTATTATAGAGAAAGGAATATAACTAATACTACCGAGGGAAGTATTAGAATATAGTGTATATCTAGATAACTACCCCGAATCTTTCGTGAATACCTAGATAGCCCCGATCTCGAATAAATTTCCGTCTATAATCGAGCGCGTTCTTAAGGTAAATTAAGTATACCTAAGCCTTAACGAGTTTCGAGAACTAGTAAAGAGCGGTAATAGTAAGTAGACGATCTATACTAGCTTTCTTCTATATAAGGGCTAGTTAGAAGTACTAGACGATAGGGATCTACGAGTAAGATTAATAGATAAGATTTACCGTTAGCTCTTAACCGCCTATCTAGGATAGGAGAAAACTAAGAGAATAGTAATATCACGGTATTATTAGCCGAACCTAAATAAGGATATAGAGAGATACTTAGATAATTATTTTGTATATAAAAGGACGAAGTATTAGAGGGACAAAACGCTAGGTTTACTACGGCTACTCCTAATACTAGGGCGCCCTTAGTAGTATATTATAATAGATTTCCGTTCGTTCCTAAAGGATCGGTATAGTTACGATATAGCTTACGTATTTATGGATAGATTAACGAAAAGACCGATTTCGATACCTTACTATAAGGATATTAATACCCTAAAAATAGCTAGACTTTTTATAGATCACGTCTTCCGGTAGACTAGACTACCGGATTTAATTATCTTAGACCGAGAACTATAATTCGTGGCTAAATTTTAGAAAGAATTCTGCTATATCCTAGGTATCTAGCGAAGGTTATTAACGGCTTATTACGTATAAATAGACGGCTAGACTAAGGTTATAAATTAATATATCGCGTAACGACTAAGGCCCTACGAAATGTTAACAGTCAGTCTTTGATAGGCGATGAGCATTCCTTTATACCCCGGCGCCTACTTGACCGCGGCGCTAACCACTTCTCAGATTCAAGCTCTAATTATAGACCTGAATCTGCTTGGAAGAGCAAAGGCGCTTACAGTACGTCTATGCGGTGATACGGGAGAAACGGCAGCCTGGCTAATATAAAAGCAGTCTATTCCCTCAGGGAGACTCAAAGACCAAAGTTTTCATCTATCTCAAACGTTCTCGGGATATTTATCTCTACAGTGAGTATATCTACTTCCAGACCTAGCACATTACCTCGGCTTTAATAGAAAGACGTATACTCCTCTATTTTGGCCATCTTGTAGGTCTAATTCCGCACAGATACCTATCAAGCTCCCCAAATATGGCATCGAATAAGGACAGCAAAGGCAAAGCCCGTGAGGAGACCAGCTTCAAGCTGGGTATTTCAGCATCGAACGTAGGGCCACTCTAGGAGCAGGGCAAGGCTTCTAGGGAACGCCGCGGCAAATCCTACGGTCCCGAATCGTTTAAAATTCCCAATACGGCTAAGGAAACTCGGCTCACCGAGGCCGCGAAGGTTTCCGCTGAGAAGCGCTAATACGTCACCGAGAAGATCTCCAAGGAACTTGGAGCAAGCGCTAACTAAGTGCGAAGAATTTAGATGAATGTGACTTAAAATTTCCTTAGCGCTGTGATAACTCGTGCACTAGCGCGTGTCCATGCATCTCCATTTTTGGTGTGGAAGAACTCATTTCTTTTTTCTTTTCACGGCCTAACGCGCAGTATAGTTTACTGGCTGCTACTTACTGGGTCTGTGCAGAGAATCCGAGAGGCAAAACAGACGGATAGATAAGGTGCATTCTACAGATAAGGGGGCCACGGGCAAAATGTCTAACTTTTGAGCAACATTGACCAGAGCGGGGTACGTTGCGTACGTCTAATGGAGGGAGCTGTATATGACTGACTGCCACGCCAGCACATGAGATATGTGCTCTGGGTATTTTACTAAGATTTAGAGGCAGCCTTAAGTATAATGTGAGCAATTGACTATCCTATCTCTTGTATGCGATTTACATAAAGTGATAGTCTTGACTTTCCCGTAACACAGGTGTATCCTGTGCTGTAGTCTCTATATGCTACTCTATAGTGGCGCCGCAAATATCTGAAACTACCCGAAGTACCTCTCTTTACCACCTCCTCACCTCCTTATTGAGGACATACCGCTAATAGCGGCAATATATGAATAGTGCGGCCACTATTTGCCGGCAGAATAATTAACGTGATCCGTTAGCTGGGAGGTTGCTCACAGTCTATTGTCACTCACGTGATCGGAACCAGTTTGTGGCGCTACTGTCATTTGCTAGAAGGTGCGATTTTTTATTCGATAATATGAGCTCACCAAATATTTAGTGAAATGACTGCTGATATCTGACGGTTCGAGGTGAATACTGCGCGCCTGTTGGTCGAGCTACCGTTCCTCTTTGCACAAAACCATACGATCTCCTTCCAGGGGTTTCCATTAGGTTAAGCTCCGAGGAAACAGTATTTCTGTTTTTTACAACTAGCTGCATCGAAAGACCCAAGCGAAGGCCGAACAAGAATGTCCAGTAAAATGGGACTCCAACCTCGAGGACGCACACATGGTATCATTTGCGCACGAGTTACAACCGGCTAGTATTTCCACGGACTTTACACTGTGCTTCTATCGGTCGAGCGCCCTTTCAGCGGCCTAAAACAGCGACTACGAAAGCTATTTCAAACTGCCGCTTGGCGAACCGCCACTTTCTCATGCCACCAAGACCTTACTTAGGGAACAGAAACCCCTGTCGTCTTG
Organism: Penicillium simplicissimum; assembly: GCA_024706585.1. Lineage (NCBI taxonomy): Eukaryota > Fungi > Ascomycota > Eurotiomycetes > Eurotiales > Aspergillaceae > Penicillium > Penicillium simplicissimum. Next base: position 1,970,396 of record JAMZTW010000129.1, on the reverse strand, counting down.
ATGCTTCGCCATCATGCTTTCAAATGAGATTCGGAAAATGAACTCCAATCTTGAAACAGTACTCTAGCGCCAAGCCTGAAGGTGGGAAGGATCGTGCGAAGGTAGGTTGGCGTAAGCGCTCTTCCTCCATTCCCTATGTTTAAAGGCTCAACTCTTGTGCAAGAAGACACGTTTGGACAAAGGTAAAATATAACGAGTTCAGGACAAAGAGCGCTCGCCAAATTATCAGAATGCTGTTCCAGCCCACCAAAGGATCGAGCTCACTCCTTGACAAGCACTTGCAGGTTCACAACGTCACCAGCCAACTCGGGATGCAGTTTCTTGGCATTGACCACCCTACGAACTACCCCCAATCATGTCGTCCAGGATGCAATCGGCTAACGTATTTCTACTACTTTACTCCGTGAGTCATCAATGGAGCACACATTCGGCGTTTTGGAACAGCGTCTTCGAATACGGCTATTTCGAACAGCCAGCTGGCGAAGCGACTTCATTGACTTGATACTTAAAGCGACAGAATATTCTTCACCATGACTCATTCAAATGAAATTCACACAATGAACTTCTTTTCGGGACAGCACTCCAGAGCGAGTCATCAGGGCAGGAAGAATTTTATGTAAGCTCTCGGATATCCATGCTCAATACTAAACTTCGGTGCAAGCGATGCGTTTTATTGTTGTTTCCCCTCACTAGAAGGTGGGGCTTCCTTCAGCTTCGAAGGTGATAGGCACGGAACGAGCGTTTTTGTGGACGAGATACACATTTCCTAGACTTATCCGTACCTTTGACATCCCAGAGGGACAGTCATAAGGGCTGCTTTATCACACAGTCGCACGCTCTGTCCCAAAGCTTTATAGGCTCAGACCCCAGACTCTCTTTAATATAACTAGTTTTCCCGGACCCAAAATAGTTATCTGCGTTCCTTATGATCAGTCATTTCCTACTCAACGTGCTTTAGAACAGCACCTCCAGTCCCCAAAGCATTAGTGTGAGACTTACAACAGGTTTTTCAAGTCTATCAGTTCAAAAAGGAAGCATATCAAGAGCTCAAAGAACCACCTTGACCAGGCCAATAGCGATAGAGTTTACAACAATCATCATTCTATCTCCATAAACAACCGCAGAGTAGGAAGCCATAGAGCATCAACGATAAGAGTCACAACCAGAAATAACTACTCAACCCCGGTGTATACAGGAGTACCTCGGAATATAGTCACTCCTATCTTTAAAATGGCATATCGTCTCCGTTTCATGAAACCGGACGTCAACGTGCTATTAAGCTATATCGATACACAGCTAGACCACATAATTATCTTAGCACTCATTAAAGCTGCTCTCCGTCTGCTCCCACCTACTAACACTCCTAAAGGACGATTAGAGGCGAAAGACTTAATACAACAAAAGATAGAGAGTGCAAACATTCAAGAAATCGCTTTTATCAACCAAGTACGAGCTTTTAGTTATCAATTTCTGACGGAGAAGGAACAAAGAAAGAGTCAACTACGCTCGACTCCCGATATTCGATTTCTTGAGCCCATATTAATTAATAGGCACCTTTGTCACTAGATCGAATTCAAAAACTACTTTAGTTTCAAATCAAACCCATTTATCGCTTCAAAAAATAAGAAGCAATTAAAGAGATATACCTCAGATATAGGATCGGGTGCTATTATCTACTTGGAATATTGCGATCGTACCTGTCTAATAACCTGCCGGGGCTGACTCACTCCGTCAATGTTTATTCTCAGGTACAAAAAGGGCCTCCTTCCCATGGCCGGTCGCATGCTCTGATATTCTCTTTTACTTCCCAAACCAGTTCAGCCTTGACTCGTGTCCGACCAGGAAAAGGCACAACTACGGCGCGCTGCACATCCACGCAGTTGGTCTGAATACCAACCTCTCCAATTTCGCCTTTGCCGTCATACGGAGGGAGATATATTCCCCAGAGGTGCTCTTTCTCTGACACTTTACCGAGATTCAGGCATCTTGGTTCGATAGTGGTATGTATATCAGTAGTCGACAGATGTTCACATATTCATTTTTGACATCAATTTTGGGTCTTGACAGCGGCTGACCACCCCTGACATGTATCTACAAGGAGCCAAAGTCCCAACATCGAAAGCTAGGCATGGAAGAAGCTGGATAGCATGGGGCACATACACGAGTGGACGGGAAACCCCGAAAAATTGTCTTTGGCCAGATAGACACCAGAACAAAGACACAGAGTATTGACATATCTTATGCTACTATTTTAATTCCCAACACTAAGGTAACTGATTTAAAATAACCGAATAGTAGAAACGCCTAAAACTCCAGAACAGGTTATATAGCTACATATTCATGTCATCCCCAGACCTCTCTCATGTCACGCTATTATAGGGAAAAAGATAAAAAGTATTTTGAAATGAAGAGAAGGACTACACTATTTCGTTGATTGGAGCAGCCTGACGACGACCTCATGCCGTTCTTCGCGGCTCACACCAGCGGGGTCAGGTCGTCGTTGTCCTTCGCGTCGATGTTGACCCCGTCTCTGGCGAGAAACTGCTTAACGACGGCCTCGTGCGCGTTCCCGGCGGCCCACAAAAGCGGCGTTCGGCCGTCATAATCCTCCGCGTCGATGTTGACCCCGTCTCTGGCGAGAAACTGCTTAACGACGGCCTCGTGCGCGTTCCCGGCGGCCCACTACAGCGGAGGTTATTGAGGTCGCCAAGGAATACGGGTATGTATCACTGGTCCTGGCGTCCGACCGAAGCTGTCTTTCGCATTAACGTCGACCCCGTCCCTAGCGAGCAACAGCTTGACTATAGCCTCGTGCCGGTTCGCGGCGGCCCACGACAGTGGCGTATGACCGGAGCTGTCTTTCGCATTGACGTCGACCCCGTCTCTAGCGAGCAATAGCTCAACGACAGCCTCGTGCCCGTTCTCGGCGGCTCGCGATAGCGGCGTCCGGCCGTAGTTATCCTTCGCGTTAAAATCGGGTTTAGCCGTGTTAAGCAGTAGCTTAGCCACAGCCTCGTGCCCATTCTTAGCGGCCCACGACAGCGGCGTCCAGCCGTAGTTATCCTTCGCGTTAACATCGGCCTTACCCGTATCGAGCAATAGCTTAACTATAGTCTCGTGCCCGTACCCGGCGGCCCACGACAGCGGCGTCCGGTCGCCATAATCCTTCGCGTCGATGTTGACCCCGTCTCTAGCGAGCAATAGTTCAACGACAGCCTCGTGCCCGTTCTTAGCGGCCCACGAAAGCGGCGTCCGGCCGTTATAATCCTTCGCGTCGATGTTGACCCCGTCTCTGGCGAGAAACTGCTTAACGACGGCCTCGTGCCCGTTCCCGACGGCCCACGAAAGCGGCGTTCGGCCGTCATAATCCTCCGCGTCGATGTTGACCCCGTCTCTGGCGAGAAACTGCTTAACGACGGCCTCGTGCCCGTTCCCGACGGCCCACGAAAGCGGCGTTCGGCCGTTATAATCCTCCGCGTCGATGTTGACCCCGTCTCTGGCGAGAAACTGCTTAACGACGGCCTCGTGCCCGTTCCCGGCGGCCCACGAAAGCGGCGTCCGTTTATTCTTTCTATCCTTCGCCTCGATGTCAATCCTGTCTCTCGCGAGCAATAGCTCAACGACAGCCTCATGCCCGTTCTCGGCGGCTCGCGATAGCGGCGTCCGGCCGTAGTTATCCTTCGCGTTAAAATCAGGTTTAGCCGTGTTAAGCAGTAGCTTAGCCACAGCCTCGTGCCCGTTCTTAGCGGCCCACGACAGCGGCGTCCAGCCGTCGTTAGGTGTTGCGTTAACATCGGCCTTACCCGTATCGAGCAATAGCTTAACTATAGTCTCGTGCCCGTTCTCGGCGGCCCATGACAGTGGCGTCCGGTCAATCTTGTTACTCTTCGCATCGATAACGACCCCGTCTCTAGCGAGCAGCTGCTTGACGATAGCTTCGTGTCCGTTCTCGGCGGCCCACGAGAGCGGCGTCCGACCAGTTCTATCTTCCGCGTTGACGTCTACGTCAATCTTGTCCATGTCGAGCAGTAGCTCAACCACGGCCGTGTGCCCATGCTGGGCGGCCCACGACAGCGGCGTCTGACCCTTGTGAGCTGTAATATCCCCCCCATATTCCAGCTGCGCAGAGATGTCATTTTGTGGACAGCTTGTCTCCTTTTGTAATAGTGCTCTAACGGCATCTCGATGGCCATTAACTAAGGCAGCGAAAAGAGGATATTAATGTCGTTCTCCTTGAATATTGATCCTCGGGTCGAGACGGAGTGCTGTCCTGATGAGCTTCGCTAGATTTGTCTCCGCAAGAATGTACAGAAGACTTGCTGTTAGCGTGTGTCGGCGGCTATTATATATCTAGAACAGGTTATCGAGATAGATCCAAGCTTCAAGGTCGAAGTTTTCCAGGAACTCGTCCTATAGAAAATCATTCGCAGCAGCATCGGCATAGTAGAGGACATGGCGAGTCGCGTATTCAAGGAATAGAAACTTGTCTGACACTGAATTTCGTAGATCTTTTGCCGTATCCGAGGATACCTTTAGGAGTAGCGTTCCGAAGGGTATATAGGCCGAGATATTAAGCTTAAGATAGGCATAACAACATTGCCGTAGTTAGTCATGGCTTAAACTTTAGAAGTCTGCTCTGAGATCAGGCTATAACTCCTGTAGGCTATCTTTTAGAAAGAATTCTCGCACCGACTCGTAGATAAACTAAACTATCGGTCTCTTAGATTTAGTTGTTTCTGTAAGTCCTTTAGAAGAACTTAAAACGAATCTACTTATATCGTCTCTAGTAACGTCCTCCGCGTTCTATTCGCGTAACTTATCCGAACTTAATCTAGATATAGCAACGAAGTAGTACTCTTCTAGCTTTAACAGACGTTTTATATAAAGAATCTATTAGATATAAAGCTATAAATCTTCTAGGTTCTTCTGATCCCTCTACAGGATTTCTCTAAAGAGGTCGCTTAACTTAGTTAGTATCGCATTAAGCCGCTTCCTTATATCGAAAATCCGGCCCCCTTTATATTCTGTATTAAGAATTTCAGTAACTAGAATAACCCACATAAAGATACCGCCTACTTTATCCTATATCTTAGTTTTAATTTCTTCGGTAATTTTGCTTTTCCTAACTCTGAGCTTACTTTAGATATAAGTAGCGATGTCCTTTTCGTGTCTATCCTAAAGTTCCAGGCTTAATTTTCGGCCGTACTAGACGTCGATATATAGATAGTGGCGACTAGAGAAATATATATTAAGTCGTATTCCGCTCGAGACAGAGTATTATCTAGAACGCTTAAAGTACTCCACTATCTCCTCTACTTAATCTGCGTTACACTTATTAAGAGCGTTAACAAAGATCGTTAAAGGTTATTAATTAATCCTCGCTATTACGCTCCGTAGTAAGTCCTAGACTACCCCTAGTTACCACTTAGGATACCTATTCTAATTTATAATACTATTATATAAGTCGTCGAGTTTATCCTTATATTTAGGCCCGTTAAACACCTCGACGAGCCTTAGTAGCGTATTTAGAAGCTAGAATAGTAGAGAACGATATATCCTAGTAGTCGAACGCTCTAAAACATCGCCTCTTACGTTAAAGAAAAACAAGATAACTATACCCGCCTTATCTTTAGTCGCCTATATATAGGCAAAATTCATAATCGTCGACTTCCTAGCACCGGGCTTTCCTTTTATCTATAGAAAGCTATAGTGTTCGACGGCTTTTTCCGGATTAAGCCAGTCTAGATAATCAGAATATATTAATAACCACTAGCATATCTCTATATAGTTAGGCTTAATACCTAAGCGGCGAGCATTAATCTGCTCAAACTTCAGAGACTTTAAGAGATACTTTTAGCGATCTAGATATAGAAGTGAGCGAGATATAACTTATAAGTAGAGCTAGACAGTACCAACCAGTGCTATCTAAAAGGACCTTTAACATCTTTTTAACCCCGCTAGCCGGTGTAACGGAGAGAAGCTCTTTAGTATATACCGCAGCCGTTGCTACTATATACTCTTGCTAACGCTTGTTTTTATAAGAGTCCGAATAGTCGTAAATTCCGCGGATAACTAGATAGAGGAAGCTATCTATTACTCCTACCGCTTCCATCTCGAAGCATAGGACATCGAGTTCTTACGCTAGCTAGTCCCTAGTCTTTCCGTGCCTTATAACTTAGTTTCTAGAGGCAATAGCTCCGTAATAAATCTCCGGGTCAGTGTTGCATCTAGCGGGCCTATTCACCAATCTGGATATATTGCAATACTCGCAGCTATCCATTAACGGGATATGGTTATATATACCATCGAATAAACGATCTTGTAGTGAACCACGATATATGAATTTAGTCATCTGAGGGTATCTTTCAAGCATCTTGGAAAGTATAGACGGTATTTAGCTCGGTTTTGATACATGATCCGCTCATAGTCTCGCGACGGCTATCAGGAGCGCTTGTGGGGGTCTGTTCAGAGTACCTGTCCGCCTGAAGTGGCCGTCCCCAACCGCCTTCCCTAAGTCAAATTGAATCACTCCTTTATCGCTGACCACAACATCGCCGAGTCGGATGTCGGCTTTTCCGGGGGCCCCCCCACCAATACCGACTATCAGGCCTACGCGTATGGAAGGGAAGCTCCGGCGCATGTTGCTGGCCACGGTCGCCGCGTTGTTTGTGCCATAGTGGCCCGATGGCAGACATGCAATGATAATGTTGTGCATGGCAATATTTCCCAAGATATACGCGTTGGTATCGTTTCGACTATTTGGAAGCGTCTCGTGAACAGTGTCCAACATAGCTCTTGCCGCTGCCATCTCGATAGGAAGCGCGCAGATCCAGCCCACTGTGTAGTCGTCATGTGAGAACGCGCCGGGGGTGCAGCTTTTTTGGTACCTTCTGGCATCACTTTCGAAGTCACTGTCCGGCCTCCATCTCTTCGATGTACTGGGCGTCGGGCTATCATCATCGGTAATGGTATCGCCTCTTCTCTTTCTGTCATTGAAGGATGAAATATCTGTGACATATGCTTCTTGACCCAGGTGCCCAGCCTTGCGATGTCTGTTCGGCATTTTTAGATCGAGAAAACACAGCACTTTCGAGAGGCGAACGTTTCGGCTGCCTCGCGAACTGTCGGTGATCGTTGGGAGAACTGTCAAGGGAGGTTCGGTAACTTGAATTTGCCAAACACATGTAGGTATCCTACATGTCCGTCAATGTGTGCTGTCGAGGAGGGGGCTAGGTACGCGTCTCTGATGCCGACTGTATGTAGCGCGTACAGTATTGGTTAGTGCGTTGACGGCTCGACAGTCGGCCCGAACCGACCCAGACCTGCGCCCTTGACCACCTCACCCACAAGGCGTATGTTCTCCTACTAGAGTTAGCCCTCTAAAGCAGTATAATGAATGACAGTAAACGAATGAGAGCAAACGAGTGACAGTAAACGAGTGGACGAGGCCTTCGGGCATGCTAGAGGAATGAGGAAGCGACGAACTTCCCACCTCTCCAGATTTTCCACTACTTGGGAGTACTTTTGCTAGGAACATTCTCCATGATTCCATAGAGAATTACAGTATCTTACAATGACTCATTCAGAGAAACCACTTAATACAATACAACTAGCAGGGATTAATTCCAGAGTAACCTAATGCAGACTAGGGCGGTTCAAGGTAGGCTCCAGGAAACAATTCGTGTGTGCACAAAGGGGAATCTGTTTTCGACTCCTACTGTAAGGTCCTCACTCGTTCACCCAGAATTTATTTCTCACCCCTAACCCAGTCCTGCCGTAGTCTTCACACAAGGTTTGCCCTTAGTTCCCGTTAGATAACCGGATATACAAAAGTCTGACCAGAGGGAGCTGCAAGAGATAGGGGAGACGTACCATCGACAACTGGCAGAGAAGGAGACCTCGGTTCAGGCTACACGGGGAATGCATGTAGTGTCCGGGAGAGTGTTTCAGTGTCGCATTTATTATTGCTTTGCTAGTCATCCTCGAAATCGCCCTAGCCAATACACACCGAGCAACTAACTCTTGCCCCACCGCTACTTTAGAATACATTAATAAGCGAGCCTCCGTACCTAAGTTAACTAACTAGTTAATTAATCTGAGGAGCATAGGAAAATTTAAGGGATATACTGGTGTTTTTTCAGAAAGAAGAGGTTTACTTAGCTATTGACCTACGCTTGGGTAGGGCCAGAAAAAGTCGCTTTGTGTGTATTGGCTAGGGCGATTTCGCGAATGGCCGTAAAGGCCAGAATGTAGGCGACACTAAAACAGTGTCGCGGGCCATATGGATTGTAACTTTTCTTCGAAGACCTAGGCGTGGCTCATAGGCTTAGAAAAAACAATAACAAAGTTAAAATCTGCCCAAAGGCCACGGAAACTTGGCTAAGCTACCTGCGTTTCCAGTCGTGGCTGGTATATATGTGCTTTTATACCACTAACTAAAACATGGAAATTTTTAAGCAAAGAAAATGATACATGTTTAAATAGGCATTTTATTCCCTTGTGTGGTTGACCCTGGAGGGAGGAAGGAATTGCCACCCCCGAAAAAGTGGCGGTATAGGATACTAAAACGTGTCGGCAGCAAATTACGAGAACTAGAGACCAGCTCCACGCCGACAGGGCCACTAATGAATCAAATCCTTGCCCGCCGACATGATTTCGTGACTTACTATTTGTAGTCTTGAACATTAGAGGGCGAGTTTGGTTGTACCCTCTCTAAATACTGCAAGAGTATTATTGAATAGAAAATCGTATCTACTGTATCAAATATATTTAAGGGCTGCCTGCCATCTTTAGCAGAATCAGTTGGCCAGAACCACAGATTTCTTTCATTACGGAGACTGTATACTACTGGACTAACGTCATAAGATTTGGCTATGTTCGAGCGAGTTTTAAAATGCCTTCCTTTAGCATTATCTACCTGTTCTTTGATTTGCTTAGCGATTGTGTTCTCTGGGTGCACATCTCCCTCGTCTCCTAGTGACTTATATTTCATGAAGGTTTATATCCCTCGATAGCATTTTGAAAATAAAACTAAGCATTCACAGGTGAACTTGACTTCATTCTCTACTATTGACTCTAATCCTCTCCGCCGTGAGATCTCGGTCGGCAGTCTAGACTTAGCTACGGTCACATCGGAAATCACGAGCGCGGGAGGCGACATTATCAGCTCTGTAGGGGCTGTTGTGGCACAGGCTTCTTCAACCGCCTAAACGGCAGCGGGCCAGGTTAATAATTCTATATAAGGGATATCTAATGGCCTTAAATCGAATCTCCCTGGTTACTACTCTGTCGGACTGTTAGGATATTGTGAAGGACACGATGATAAGGCTACCTATTGTTCGAAACTAAGTACCTTATTTTCATTCAATATTACCGATTTATTCAAGAAGGCTTCTCCTGAAGTCTCTGATCTTATGCCTAGTATCGGAGGGAAGGCTTTAGGTAGATATCAGCCAATCGCTCGATGGTCGATTTCAGCTAATATTCTTAGAGTTATTTTCTCGTCTGTAAGCATTATCTTTAGAATCACTAATCTGCTATTCTCATAGGGAAAAATATTCCATATTATCTCCCATCTAGTATGTTCACGCCCCCCGCGAAGCAAATGATAATCTTTGACCGTGGTATAGCTGGCTACAATTTTCATTACGGCTGCAACCATAAGCACTACCGTTATCTACGGGCTTATGACCGGCGCAATCAAGGCAATATTGCACAGATTCGGAATTTTTGTAAGCTTAGGGGAGCGCACATTCATAGTGGCATGGCTTAGGGTTTTCTTTTCTTGTGGAGCTTTGCTGGCATGTATGATTGATCTGTTTTGTTGCTGTATTTAGTCCACAGAATAGGTAATCAGGTATCTTACAATTATTAGATTAACAATGGAAAGAAAAATTGAAAGGCTACAGTAAGTAGTTTCATGTATAGGACCAGGCTGTTTATCGTCCGTCGTTCCCCGAGTATTCATATGATATTCGGGTTAGACCAGAGGACTGGTGCCATGGTACACTACAGCTAGATGATACAGACTCAAGATAGTGTTTAGTGTTACGGTCAAGAGAAAGATGCTGGATCTAACTGTACCATTCAACGAAGAAACCAAAGCTGGGAAAAAGAAGGGGAAAGAGGCGGAGATTCGGGGGAAGCAGCTTAAGTACCATCTAGCAGAATCTCCACACCGCCTTCCTAATCCGTTCCTCTATCCTCCGTATCTAGTCAACCGTAATAATGCCCCCTCCTTTAAAGGACCTGGCCCTCCAGGTCTATCACTCTGGCTTATTATCATCAGGATGATCTGGTTCAAACCTATCCTCTAATGCAGCTTTAACCTATAACGGTAGGCGCTTCGGGGGTCTAGGGAGGTCGGGATACCTATAGTAGAAAGCTATGAGCTTCTCTAGTATATTCTTAAAGTCTGTAGCTAGGTACTAGGTATCGTTGTCATCGTAGCTGACCTACTTCGCGCGGTATTAAAGCTTTCTGTAGTATAAGCGGACTACCGTGATCTCTTCGACCTCCTATTAGGCCTCCTCGTTAATAATTTCTAGTGGCTAAGGATTAGGGATCTAGCCGATAAGGGGCTTAGTTTTCTTCGCTAGACGTAGTTTCTCTAGGTGAAACATAAGATATACTCGGAGCGTATTAGGGAGTTATAAGCGGTAGGTATACCTAACCTTCTTAAGGATCCTATAAGGACTACTTACTTAATTAGTAAGTTTCTAGCTCGGTCTATCGGTCTTCTAGTGTCTTATCGTAATAAAGACTTTATCCCCTACCTAGAAGTCTTTAGGTCGATAGTGCTTATCTACTTAGGCTTTCTATCGTTACTAGACCTATATTATATAGCGTTAAGCTTCCTCCTAGATCTACTAGAGTTAGTTAGTGTAATCCTATATATCTTAAGCGTTAGCGCTTAGTAGCTTAGGCGCGTACTATACTTAGCGCGCTTACGGGGAGATCTAACTTAGCTAATTAGAAGTCTTAGGGACCTACTAATCAAAAGAGATATAGGGCTCGTATCCTCGCTCTATATAAAACGGTAAAAAACCTATTATCTCTTATAGTAACGCGGCTACTACGAAGTCTACTATCGGAAGAAATTCTAACTAATCGTCTTAGTAATAGCTTACGTAGGGTCTTAGGCGTTAGATAATATATTAGTTTATAATCTTAGTTTATCTATCTATCTAGGTATAGTATACTATCGATAATCTTCGCTAAATCCCTAGAATACTATAGAACTCCTTCTAAAATTCGGCTATAAACTAGGGTCTACGATCGGAGATAATAGAGTCTAGTAGACCTATCTAACGAAAGACGTGATTCACGAAAAGTCTTACTATCCCTTAGGCATCGATATCCTTATAGTATGGTATAGAAATAGGTCGTTTAGTTAGTCGATCCACGAATATATAGGCTATATCATATCCGTGCCGGTCCTTTAGAAAGGAGCGAAAGTCTATCGTGATATACTACTATAGTCGATCCACGTATCTTATAATATCCTCAGCTAGACCTTCCTAGTAGTATTAGGAAGAAACTATTCGCTTCGTCTTCTCTAGTCCCGGGTAGGTAATAGACGGTTATCGGTGAACTTTATCTAGTAATCTTGTATAGAGATCTCCGTTATAAGGAACTACTAGTTTACCTTCTCGTAATAGTAGTCCTTCCGTGAGTGTCTATTTTTTATATCCTTTTCTTACTAACTCTTAGAACTCCTGTAGACTTAAATACGTATAGTTAGTTAAAAGGAGTCGTTTGATTAAGGGAGAGGGATAATATATAGGAGCTAAGTTTACCGGAAGGGAGTCGTCGACTAGGACTCGCGCTTTATAATTATCTAGGTATACTCCGTATTCGAGGACTTCTCTTAGGAGTATTAACTAGGCTCCCTTATCGGATACTATATCTTTCCGTGATAGTATATCGGCTACTATATTACCTCTTCCTTGATAATAGCGAATAAGGAAGTAGAATCGTAAAAGGTAGTTATACTACCTAGACTACCTACCGTTTAGCCTCTTACTCGTTATAAAATATTATAGTAACTAGTAGTCGGTCTAGATCCTAAAACGCTCTTTTCGTTAAATACCCTCGAGTTTAGCCCTCTATTCTTCGAGAGTATAGATAATAGCTAATATTTCCTTATTATATATATCGTAGTTCCTTTCTATAGGATCTATTATTTTCGAGAAGAAGGCTACTAGGTACTATCGTCCGTTAGGTCTCCTTTAGGATAGTACTACTCCGAGATACCTATCTAAGGTATCGGTCTAAATCTATATCTCTATCTTAGAGTCGTAATACGCTAAGACTAGCGTATTAGTTAGTCTCCGCTTAAGCTCTCTAAAAGCCTAATTATAAGCTAAGTCCTACTTAAAAGGAACCTCCTTCTTTATAAGCCGATATAGTAGTTTAGCGATATAACTATAGTTCTTAATAAATCTCCGGTAGAAGTTATATATTCCTAAGAATAATTAAACTCCTCGGACGGTCGTCGGAGGTTCCTAAGCTTAAATAGCTTTAATCTTTAATAGGTCTACTTTAATACCCTCGGTACTAATAATAAAACCTAGGAACTTTATTTCTATTCTATAAAATTCATACTTATATAGAGCTATTTATAACCCTACTTCCTAAAGTCTCTTAAGAACCTTCGTTATATACTCCTAATATTACTAGAGATCCCCGTCGGTATAGATTAAAATATTATCCACAAAAGCTATATAAAAGTCGTCGAGATATTCCCTAAGAGTATAGTTAATATACTACTAGAATATCGCTAGTCTATTAGTTAATCCGAATAGTAAGACCTTATACTTAAACGAACTATATCGTGATTAGAAGGTAGTTAGATCTTCTAAATCTAGATATATACGAATTCGATAGAACCCCTAGTAGATATCTAACTTCGTATAGAACTTCGCTTTACTTACTCTCTAAAGTATCTTATTAATTAAAGGTAGGGGGTAATAGTCCTTTTTTATAAGAGAATTTAACTTCCGGTAATCTATATAGAATTAGAGACCCCCTCCTAGTTTCTTAGCTATTAAGATTAGGGACTAAAAAGGTACTAATAAAGGTATAATAAACCCCTTCGAAAGGTTCTTAATAATATAGTCGTAAGCGAATCTTAACTCCTCGGATATCTACTTATAGAGAGAGGAGTATCCTAACTCCTAAAGACTCTTCCCTTCTTCTAACTCTATCTTATAGTCTAGGGTACCTTATAAGGGAGGTAGTATATTAGATTCGATCTTCGAGAAGGTTTTTATAAATTAGTAGTAGTATCCTAATACCTTACTTTTAATCTCTATTACTTCTAATTACCTACCTTCTTTTTCTTCGATTATCCTTTTAATCTCTACTAGGGAAGTAACGAAGGCCTTTATTCCTAACTTCTATAGGTACCGATAGAATCCTATACCTCCTATAGCTATAATCTTAATTAGTTTTATAGGTAGAGGTTTCTCTTTAACCTTCTAGGGAGTTAGGGTAATTAATATACCCTAAAGCGCTTGCTATATCTTCCTTATAGTATCTTCTTTATACGAATTACTATAGATCTTTAAGAGTTTTCTCTCTAGATTAGATTTACTTAGTTCGTTTTAAATCTCTCTTTCTATTAGGGTATTATAATAATTAGCGTCTTATTAATAAACTAGATTAATCTAGAGTCTCTTTAGGATTTATCGTAGAATTAGTCGTATTATTTAATTAAGTACTTCTTCTTTTAAGGTGATCTAATTAGGCTAGTATAGGTAGCGACTTCGATAGTTAATAAGGATACTATACTCCTCGAACTATAGTCTCCCTATAATTATATTATACTTCCTAATATTAGCGACTAGCACTAGTTAACTTTACTAGATATAGTTATTTATTATAAATGTGAGTTTAATAGCGTAGATAATCGGTTATCGTAATTCTCTATCGAATCCGGTAACTAGATATTTATAGGGAAGTCTTCTTGTACGTAGACCCTATTATCGGATTAAGGTATAGGCTAGGTTAAGGTTTATAAAGAGATATCTATCTACTCCAGTGTCTACGAGGTAAGAAACTAAAATTATTCTTCTATTTAAGGCTACTTTAGCGTTAAAGGTTAAGCTACTAGAGGATAATAACTTTCTTAGATCTAAGCTCTATAAGGATATACTATATACGCTTAGGGTAGAGACTTTCCCTAAGCGGACTCTTTTCCTAAGTTAGATTCCTCTATAGCCTCTAGTTCTTTAACGGCCTTCGTCTTCTTATTAGGTTCCTCTATAGTAGTAGACGCGACGGTAATACTAGGGTCTTTCTTCTTCTTTAGATAGCTTCGTAATATATATCCTTACTCCTAATAGTAGAAGTATTTACCTTCCTTTATTAGTGTAACCTTCTTAGCGTTAGTTAGGCGGTTAGCTAAGGAAGAGTTCGTCGGAGTTAATCCTATATTCGGGGTAGTACTACTCTTATTATTATTACCCTAATTATTATTTCGACCTATATCCTTACTAGTATTTCGATTAGCGACCTACTATAAAATCCGGCCTATAGCCTTCTAATACTTATAGATAAACTACTAGAGAGTAATATTATCGTTATCTATATCTATTATAGTCTAGTTCTATATAAAGGTAGAGATCTTCTAGTAAAGGTCTTACTTATAGAGGTCTATTAGTTAGTCTGCTTCTTTAGCTAGATAGGTAAATTCGGCTAGGAAGTTAATAAAGTCTACCTTAATATCTATAGTGAGTCGGGCGTAGTTATTTCGAGGGAGTCGTTTACGATTAGGATTATCGAAGACGCCTTCTAGATAGTTAAAGATCTCGTTAAGGGTCTTATAAGGGTTTAAGGCGTTATCTTATATTCTAGGGTCGATATATATTAGTGTCTTTCCTTTGTAGCGACTCTTAAGGTAAGCTATCTAATAGTCTAGGACTCCGGGGTAGGATAGTAATTATAGTTTAGATGAAGCTTCTTACGAATATCTAACTTCTAGGCTTTAAATTTAACTTACTTCCTATTACTAAGTATTAGCGGGTTAGGTAATTTAGTAGTCTTTTAGGGTCGATCTTCTAGAGCTAGTAAGCTATAGCTTAAAAAATCTCCTAGTCCTATTAGGCGTATTACGGTAACTAGTCTATCTCTCTCGCGGATTACCTCGTCTTAGGCCTTTTAGGTATTGGTTAGTTCTTAACGAAGGCTTATATATACTTCTTCTACGGCTAGGTCCTAGGAACCCGGGGTCTACTCCTTTAGATAGTGGATTTACTATCGTAGCTAGAGGACTTCCTTATAGTGGTCGGCTTTTAGGTCTTTAATTTCGCTAAGTAACTCCTTATTTATATCGTTCTTGCGCTTAAGGATATTAAAGGCTATCTAAGGGTTCTTCTAGATCTACTCGACGAGCTAGTTGGCGGTTTCGATCTCGATATTCGTTTCGTTATCTTAAGCAAGCAGTAATAAACTTCGTCTAGGGTCACGCGAACGGGCATATTCCGTTACGTTATCGTCGTCCCGCGCAGTAGAACGGGTCCGAGCTATAGTGGCGGTGGGTTCGGTGTCTGATTCGTTCGGTTATTCGGTTCGAGTGGGGCAGCAGCCAGGTAGCTAGGAGCCCTCCGAGATAGAGAGTCCTTCGCTCTGCTGACGCTGAAAAAGAAGATAAAAGTTTGAAAGAAAGAGCTTTAGTTTAATGTTACGGTCAAGAGAAAGATGCTGGATCTAACTGTACCATTCAACGAAGAAACCAAAGCTAGGAAAAAGAAGGGGAAAGAGGCGGAGATTCGGGGGAAGCAGCTTAAGTACCATCTGGCAGAATCTCCACACCGCCTTCCTAATCCGTTCCTCCATCCTCCGTATCTAGTCAACCGTAACATTCAGCTGCTCTCACCTTAATTAATCAATTAACCATACGAGTCGCGTAGGCAGTGGCCGAAGGCCGCTGCTACTGGGCGCAGTAAGTCAGATAGTATGGAGTTTTATTCCCGAAACGTAGATGCTTTGCGAGGAAAAGCTCCCTCTCTCACGATCTACAGTATAAGTTAGACGCAGTGGAAATTGTCGCCACTGCACCGTCTAATTCACGGTAAGCCCGGGGCTCAAATATGATCCGTGGGAGGTAGAACGTCGGCGATGTTCGGCGTGTATGCCCGTTGTAGTAACCGTACCCTAACGACTAGGACTCTCACGTTTCTGACTAAATTCTTTTTAATGAGAGAATCCTATCCCGCTAGCAACGGCGCTAATCTTGAGCGAGAGAATCCGCCTCTGGACCTGTGGGGACATTGAAGGTGGGATCGTGCTACCGAAAATGATAGAACGAAAGGTGAAGAGCTTTAGGGAATTTAGAAATGGTATCGTAAGGCTTTTGCAGGGAGACGAAAACAGTGTTATAGCGCCGTAGTTAAATAAGTAGTATACTAGGGCGTGTATAGTATAACTAGCCGTATGATAAGGGTCAATTCAGGGTTAAGAATAGTGTCGCAGCTTACTTATCTTATATAGCTTAGCTATAAAGAGCTATATAGCCCCTATCTTTAATGGCACATCACTCTCTAAATCAACCCACGATGTATCTTCCGTTACTAGCAGTTCTTATTAGATTCTTTATTCGTAGCTCCTTGGGGGCCTCCCTCGGAGTTATCGACTAGGACCGCTAATATCTAATATAGTCTAACGATAATTATGGATACACCGGCTACTCTGAATTTTTTGCGGAGCTTAATGGAATAGACTATTTAGGTATAAATTAAATCAACCGGAACTAGATGAACACTTTATATTAACCTTTTCGTAGAACTGAGCGAGATGGTGAACGGTATACGTAAGGATTTCACTACTCTTAGTGTTGGAGCGTGTGGGACTAAAGACGGCAAAAATATTGCCTGGATCACGGTTAATTAGACCGGCGAAGTCACCTTTTTTAATCAAAATAGTGATAAGTCAGGATACATTTTGAATAACGGACTTTAGGCTGGTAGTTAGTGCAGTGCCTCTGATTATACATCAACGACCACTATTAGTTCATCTTCTACGCCGATAGCCTTAACTACGGCAACACTCTCTTCTTCGAGTACTGTCTCTTCCTCGAGCACTGTCTCTTCCTCGAGCACTGTCACTTCCTCGATTGCTATCTCTTCCTCGACCATAGACTTAGGTAGTAAGACGGATAGTACGGCTTCTATATCGGCGTGCGTTTGTCCGTGAGTAGTGAAGAGAAGTAGATCTAACGCCTGTTTGGATATGCCTTTGTTAGTCTGGACTTATTGTTGCTTCACGTTTCTAATTTCACTCCTGTTCTGTTAATTACAGTCCAATCCGTGTTAAAGTCAAAAGGCTTTGATCCTTTGTGAAATGTCCAGCGGCCGTCGCTCCCCTTTCTCCGTAAAGTAATATATTGTCTGTAAAATGGTAAATCGTCTTGCCGAGTCTATTGCGTGGTCACAAGATGGAAACAGGCTCGTATCATGTTTAGCTGGTATGCCCGTTAGGATATGGGATCTAGCCACTGGCTAGTACGCGTCTAGCCTTAAGGGGTATAGTGACTGGGTGGGGCTATTGCCTGGTCGACAGATGGAAGCTAACTCGGCAGCGTCGGGGGACAATATAGTAAAGATCCGGGATCTAGCCACTGCCTAGTACGCTTCTACTCTTGATATCTACTTACCTTATTTCCTCTAGTTTGATAACATCACGCTTAGCTATCTTCACATAAACGTCGGTATATTGAATCTAGGATCTACTGGCCCTGATGCGTCTAGCCCCGATTGTTTGACCGTGACAGAAATATATGGGTATGGCCTAAGTGATGACTCTTCACGGATAACCTATAATGGGTTTAATCTACTGTGGTTGCCTGTAGAGTATCGACTACCCGATCCCTCCTTATTTGCTATATCTGTAATAACGCTGGTAATCGGTTGCTTATATGTTATAGTATATTTCTTGCTCTTTTAATACATAATCCCCTGTCTAGAGTATGAATAGCATTTCCGTTATTCTAAATTCACTTCTTTCCCCTCTTACCATATTCTCGCTAGCTACTAAATATTCTCTAGTACCTTCTATGTATTAATGCCGCGATTCTCACCGATGATACGAGCTTTGGAGTTTAATATTCTATAATTATTCTAGCCGCCGGGTTAGCTAGCTAGGGGAGACTTCTATTATAGGATACTCTCCTGAAATACCTTCTCTAGCTTATCTCTTGAGGATAGCGGGTAAATAAATATTTGGAGTTAGGGCTATATCCTGTTTTATATCCTCCGACCTAAAATAATTATTTACCCTACCTTCTACTCTATCGCATAAAAAATGAAGGCCTGTGGAAGCTCGTTACCTGGTCTACCTTCTTCCTACTCGTGGCGTTGAAGAAGCCTTATATTTTCTTGTAGAAGCAAAGAGGCGTCTGCGGAGCTATTCTGGGTGTTAAGATCCGGCAAAGGACTGAATCCCTAATATATATGCTGACTTAAAGATAGAGACTGGCTAGCAGAAATCTAGAATAATCACTGATATGCTGATTATTCTGTTGTATCTGATTAGCTAATATAGGTAAATTGAGCTTTAAGCTGGAGGACGTCTTGTCGTGATATAAGGGAATGAATCTAATTATGTAAATTCTCTGCGTAACGACGGCCCTCGACGCTATCTACCTTCTGCACGTGGTCTTCTTAAATAGGAAATATATGCGACTGATAGGTATTTATTATAAACTTATTGATTTGTATTGCGATTAAGAAATAGGGCTTTCTGTATTTTAGGTTAATTAATATGGAATCTACTTGGGAGCATTCAACGAAGTAACTAAATATGACGAAGGAGTAGGGAAATTGCGAGGTATAATCTAAATACTTGAGGAATGTATGCTGTCGTAAGTATCTATTATTTAATAAGGAATTAGGTATTTTCATATATGAATTATCACACTCCGTCCACTTTATGCTATTCCTGGTTAATATTATAACGCGTGAATAGCTGCATGAGTTCACTTGCTATATGTATCTCTTCGAAGCGTGCCGCTTGGTTCGTTATCGGCACTCTCAAAATCGGGAGTGTTAGAGATCTTAGGTCGAGTTTAGGAATTGGGACTAGTTAAGGACTCCGGCTCCGCCTGCTAACGTAGTTCACCACTGAGCGGATCACACCGCTTCCCGGATCACCCCAAAACACCATACTAAGTGCGATAAATTACAACTCCATATCACAACTACCACATAGATTCATAATTAAATACTAAAGGATCATAGTCTCAATACTATTTCAAGATAACTAGTCCAATTCTTGAGTCTTAATGAAAGAATTGACGGAGATATATACATTTAAGTTTTGGGATACAAAAATACAGCGTAATTTATGGTAATGCATCTATGTTATCATTTTATCTAGCTTAGAATCCTATAATGCTCTTCTTGTATCATATTAAATGCATAATCCAAATTCTTGATCGAAACAAACCTCTGGTGGTCGAAATATAGATGAATCAAATGTGGCATTTAGTATAGTGTTTTGGGTGATCCGCTCAGCCGTGTGATCCGCTCAGTGGTGAACTACGTTATTTTCTTTTCCGACTTACGTAATTAGTCCGCGGTTCTTCGATAGAGTGTATTAAAAAAGTGACGGCGAAGATTGGTAGCGTTTATATAGCTCTTTCGCTGGTAATAGGGATGCGGACAAAAGAAAGATGAGGGACTTCTTAAATCGCTAATATGCTTATTAATATGATTAAGGAGCGTTGCCTTTGTTAGCCACTGTTGAAATCTCTCGTCTGGTTTCTTGCCTTTATTACCTAGGCAGAATGGACAAAAGCTAGGTGCGATAAGTATATAACGGAATGTTAATATCCTATACCGAGGCTGAAGATTTTTGAGATGGCTTTCGCAGTGGCCTATCTAGACCTCGTCGTCATAGTGTATTTCCGTATAGAGATAGCAGAACTACACGAACTTCCGTTGAATACGCCTATAAGCGCGCTTATTATTCCTATAATATTGTTGGTATTATAGGCTACCTAGGGATTCTCTTCGACACTATAGGATATATTTTGCTCTCCTCTGGAATAGAATTCTACTTTAGTTAGTCCTAGGGTCTATAATAAGAGGCAGAGTATACTTACTGTGAGATAAGCCTAGAATATATTAGACACCGATTATCCTAAGGTAAAAGTCCTAGATAGTAAATAACACGTTCTGTCGACGTACAAAGTGTAACTATATCCTTAAGGTATTATTAGCCGATAGCGCTATCTAGCGACGTCTCCGCGAAAAGCTTTTCTCTAAGATAAGCGCGTTCCGGTATATACTTCTTATATATATCGAACAGAGATATTCTATCGCGTTCGGTGAACTTATTTCCGGAGATATATTCGTCGTACGCAGAATGCTACTAATCTTAGATAAATTCCTTCTTCTAAGCTTCTAGGTATTTAGCTTTTTTGCTATAGAGCTATACGCGTTTAAGAGTAAGTTATTTATAGAGCTAGGGCTTCCTAGAAATCTCTAAAGTCAGAGAAGCGATTCTCTAGTTTATAGCCTTAATCTTATCTTTCTCTTCGAATACTATCAGACTTCGTTATGTTGCCTCAGGCAGGGTCGCTGAAGCGCTGAAGTCCGCTGAGTTGCCAGTGCCACGTGACGGAGATACGTGCTGGCAGTCAGCATACAGGGTTCTAAGGCGTGAAGATTTCACCCAAAGATAGAAGATGAAATGAATGGCTCTAGGCGGTCTGGCAGCTAATAAGGTAAGACTTAAGATGAGAAGGACTCAAATGAGTAGCAATCTGAAAGGTTGACTGAGATTCAACTAAGATAGATTCGACTGACTGACTTAATAACATGCAAAAGATGGCCATATTTATAGCCAACATGACAGTGTAAGGATTAACACAGGATTCAAGTCAACATGAAGAAGTTTCGGACCAGAGGGGTCCACAATAAGTAAATACATCAGATGAATACGACGGGGAAGTTAGATGTTGCATCCGATGTTATTGCTTTAAGGAGCGGTAAGGACGAATCTATTAAAGATTAATATGTAAAGATAGGGTTCTTCTATAGAAGGGAAGTGATGGATCTTTTCTACAGAATAAAACAGGATGCCTGAGGAACTAGGTAGCAATCAGGCCGAGGCCTTAGCTACTAACGAAGAGATAATGGCCTAACGACTCAGGCCACTAACGAGGTCATCTGACTAGAGACCTCACCGGCTGATATACCCCCTTAGTTCTTTAGCGAATTTGCTAGAGGACTAGACGAAACGGTGATCTTCGATAGTACTGGTTCCATCCCGATCTAACGTAAAAAAGCTTTATGCTTCACACGCGTTAATAGCTTAGTTAGACTATCAGTAGGTATTTCTGATGAATTAAGCCACTTAATTTGTAGGCGCTTTACCTGCACTTCCTAGCGCACCTAAAGTCGGTAAATATCGACGTAGCGAAGCTTCGTTTAGAAGACAGACCGCTCGCGTATTAAAAGGTCCACTGTTTGCTAGTTATTATAGTGAATCACCTCGGGGTGGTTAGGGTCGAATCGGATAAATCGAAATAGGCGTTTTATCTAATAATAATTTCTTACTGCGTAGCTAATAGCTAGTAGCTTAGCCTCGGTGGTCGACGTTGAGATAGTGCGCTGCTTCCTAGCTAGCCACTTAATTAGACCACCGAATAGGCAAAAAATGAATCCTTCGGAGCTCCGCCGGTCCGGGCTATTGGCAAAGCTTATATCCGATGCAGTAGTGAAGGCTATATATCGCTTTATCCTATTATAGTAGATACTAAGATCTCTAGTAGTATAGAGATATGATATTAGATGGTCTGTAGCTTTGAGATATTAGTTAGTGTAGCGTGTAAGGGACCGCGTAAGGACCTGGTTGGTAAAAGCAGTGTCTGGCCGGGTCTAAATAGCGGGGAAAAGGGTTAAGCTATACTTCTGTTGATAAAGATGGATTAACTTCGGATTAGGTGGTGACTTAGTAGGTTAGAGGATCTGAGAGATATTAGATAGAAGAGGCGTATGGTAAGGGCGATAGCTAAATAGGTTGAATCTTGCTACTATCTTCTCGATATATGTAGCTTGACTGATCTAGGTCCTTCGGGTCGGCCGATAGCGTGTGATGCGAATCCCGATGAATTAAGTGAGCTCGCCGCTACGTTTTATCTTAAATTCCTTCTCGAGGAGATCTCTGATGCGATGAGCGTGGCGAGATTCGGATAAATAAAATGCGGTAAGGAAGTTATCAATAAACACTATAATAACTATCTTACTATCTAAATATAGCGAAGGGTCTTCGGGGTAGGTCTCGAAGCTAAGTAATACTAATTTGGTCCTAATATTAGTCTCCTAGCGCTTACTAGCAATTCGAAGGCTATATAGGGCACGCTTTAGTCTTAACTACTTACTATATGATCCTATCCCGGGCGGATACTAGTAGTAGACCTTATCTTTAAGCGTGCTATTTAAGAAAGCGTTAACTGTATCTATCTGAAAGGTCTCTAGGTTAAACGTGGTGATAATAGCGATAAGGGTCCTAAAGGTATGTGCTGTAAGGGTACTGGTACGCGTGTCCTATAGGTTAGGGACTTGGATATTACCTCGGACGTATAAACGGGCTTTGAAGCGTGTGACGTAACCCGATTCGTCCGATTTATAGTCGTATACCTATTGTAAAGGGATAACTTAGTACCGGGGGTAGTGCTTCTGGCTGATATTACTGTATTTACGCGCGTGTGCCTACTGGATAAGGCTAGCGCTGACTGGTTCGAATGTATTTATCTGAAGAAGCTTGTTGAATTTAATATCTATAGCTAAGGTGAATTCCCTTCGATAAGGATGCTCGCGGAGATGGTAGTAATCCGGCGGTGGCGGCTGAATAGCTGATATTGATAGCTTGCCTGGTAGCGATTGGCTGCTAGCCGCGAAGGCCTGAAAGAATGCCGCTAAGTTAACGCGAGGGAGCTTTTTATCCGATCCTTGATCTGGTGGCTCTAGTGAATCAGAGCGAGATCTCTTGCCGATGAGTGGCGTGGTAGTAAATAGTGGCTTATAGCTAGATACGTTAAAGTCGGTGTTATCGATAAGGACTATTAGCTGCATCGGCTACGAAGACTGTGGGCTAGCTGGTTTGCTGAATTTATTGTATATCGGCTCTTCGGGCGTAAGGGGCGTATCTCTAAGGATCTGGTCCTAGTCCTAGTATTGTTGCTGCGTAGGTTAGCCGTATGTATCCTGGTCTCTACCCCCTAGGTTAGGCTACGCTGAATTAGTAGTAGTGACGTTAGGGATATTAATCTTATCTAGGATGCGTGTTGACGCCGATTCGTCTAGTATGGTGATGAGTTGGGATGAATCGTCTAAGATTTGAATAGGGAAAGGTGCTTTATTAGTAAAGAACTAGGTCTCGTCGAATTCGACGTCTCGGGCGCGGATAATACGGCGTTTGGCGGGTATCTAGATACGCTAGATATTAGATATATCGTATCTAATAAGGAATCCGATAGCGGCGCGTGGCGCTAGCTTAGTAATCTTAGGGATATTCTCGATACGTACGAAGGCCTTATATCCGAAGATCCTAAGATTCGAAAGGTTAGGTTTAGCCTGTAGCTAGTGTGGCGCCCTATCGCCGAGATAAGATAAAAGGGCTTCGGACGGTGACTACTAGCTAAGAGATCGGTGTGGTATACGATTCTAGATATAGATCGAAGCTTTAGCTGCCTTAGGCTAGAGGTAGCTCGGTAGGCCTATATCCTTAACTATCTAGCGGCTTATCGCTAAGATTAATGCGCCGTATCGCTCCGCGAAGGGGTTCTGCTTGTGATCTCAGGAGTGTAAAGGGCATGATTTGTAATATTAGGGGCTAACTGGTACTAAATGAGCGGATAGCGGTAAAGACCGGCAGAAAGTAGCCGTAAGCGTACCGCTAAAGTGGGTCCGGGATCACATCCTCCCCCACCAAGAACGAAATTCATCCTGAATCTTGCCGTCACGTGACATCGGAGTGTTTTAACTCGAGGTCTCGCGCAGGAGCATCAGAAAGGGTAGAATCTCATCCAATCTACATACATAATGAATCAACAAAAGAAATACTTCCTATCCCGTCTGCGTCAGGTTATCGATGCGGGCATATTCGGGCCCGATTCGGCACGTGACCCATAGCCTGACTCTATGAAGTTGAATAACTTCAAATCAACCGGCAGCACCAACCTTCCTAACCGCCAACTTCATCTCGGCAGATTCCACCAAACTACGCAAAGAAGGCGACGGGAACAAAGAAACGCTCACGGAAACTCCCATTAGGCCAATAAAGATGCCTGAATGGCGGAGGATATAACCCTCTAGGTTTCCCCCGTCCGCCCCCTTCCTTTCTTTCCTCATCATCTTCCTTATCCCCAGCCGCGTCAGATCTTCTGGCTTGTTAGCCTTATCTCGGCCTCCCGCACGCAGTAAAATGGGTAAGTGCCCGATTCGCCTTGATTCCGATGGGGCATGCTAACGGCTGTGTAGCTCCTCCTCGTGAGGATGAATCTTTGTTAGTCGAAGTCTTACGCCAGGCCGCTATTAAGGCCGAATCTCTGACTTCGTCCACGACGTCTAGCAGTTTCGATTCGGAAGACGACGAAGGCACCGTTCCCCCGCTCGCGAATGGGCTTAACGGATACGGCAATCCTGATCTGTCATTGTTCTAGACCGAGACTGAGCGGAAGCTCGCTGGCTTAATTCCCGTCCGCAATGTTGACTGGCGAGGTAGTAAAGCAAAGGATTGCAATGGCCCTTCCCAGCGCCGGGCTGCACAAGTGCAGCGTGTCGGGACGGCCGCGCCCTTAGGCGGCTTATGTTATGCCTGCGGGTCTGGATTTGGCCCTTTTTCCACCTGTGTTGTGCTGGTCCACGGGGGTTAGCCGCACTTCGCCGGTGCGTGTGCGAACTGCTCCTTCAACGGTAATGGCAAGAGCTGTTCATTCCGTAAGTAATCCCCCTCCCCTACCTAAGAGCGGACTACCGTGAGTAAGTGCTGACGGTCGTGTACGCTAGGTTCGGAGAAGGACATCCTTCCGGGATGGGTTCGCGCGATCCTGTCCGCGCAGAACCCCGACCATCCTGCACTTCGGTAACCGACTGAGGTTACCGCTGCTAAGGGAAAGCGTCGCACTAGTGAGGCATCGTCTTCAGTCGCCGGGGACGAGCTTACGCGTGGGCTGAAGAAGCCGCGCCCCCGTACTCGTTCCAGCGTCCTAAAGGACAAGGAAGCCAAGGGCAAGGAGCCTACCCCTGCTGTGGCGGCTATAGCCGCCGACGAATTCCACCAACTTCCACTCGTCGACGCGCCTGTTAGCCCCTATAACAATGCCTAGTACGACTCTCCGCTCGACGATCCGCGCTTTCGCGGAAAATAGGTCGAATGGGACGTCGCACGCGAGGCTCTTAAGTTGCTTCCGGAGACTATCGCTCGCGCAACGGCAGATTACCACGCTCTCCACGCCTTTTTGCGCGATGCCGGCTAGCTCCCGGAGCAGCTCCAGGCGGAGGAAGAAGAGGATGAAAATCCCTTCTACGGTAAGTACGCTTGAGTGCGCTCTTGTCCTCCGCAGGCTATAAAAAATGGCCAGATCTAACGATCTTAACGTTGCTGTGTTAGAATCGTCTGGGATAACTGCTTACTGAGTTGTCCACGACGGCGCCGAATTACGCCCCTGTAGCTTAGTGTTGCTGAATTAAGCTACCTTCTATTACTCTATTCCTGGACTTTCGCGTAGAACCCGTAAGATTCGTAGTCCTCGTAGACGTAGTGGGGATGACCACGGCCAGTGGTCCGTCGAAAAGCATCCTCTCGTGGGCGGCGGCGTCCCGGGGCCCACTAGAGCTTGGTTGAAGAACGTCTTCTTCGTCGGCCGACTCTACTCCCTCGAGATCCATCGGATCTCCTTCAGATAGCGCGCTTTCTGGATCGGTAGCACCTGAATCCCACGTATCTGGATCTCTTCCCCGCGTCTTCGCCGCTTTCGCCCTGGCAAGGCGAGCCTTCTCGATAACGCGGTCTGCGATCGCTTCCTCTTCCACCAACTCGTGGCGAGCCCGATTTCGCCTCCAATCGTTCCATTCTTCCCGGGTGAATGTAGACAATTCCGAGTATGATGGCGGATCTTTCTCATCCTCGAGGATACGTGCGAGTTCCTCGGGCCGGCCTATATCAAGGTTTTCCCGGCGTAGTGCTGCTTTCGCGGCCGATGACGTCCACAATTTAGTGGGGTCTTGGACGTTCGCGGCGATAAGCCTAGCACCATTGATGAGAGTTATAAGATATAAGATTAAAAAAGAGATGCAAAGAACTATAACATGAGAAGAATAAAACATGCATTAAAATAAAGCTGATGGGGCCTGCAGGTAACCATGTGGCCCAGTGGAATGCGGATGGATTTCTTCTGCAGAATAGTTAAATCTGGATGCCTGAAAAATCAGGCAGCAACGGCCATTGAAGAACATCAAAATACTAGCTACATGCAAAAGCCGATTGCAGGAAGAATAAGATACTACTGCTACCGGATACAATAATACTACTATGAAATACTACCATCAGATGCAACGGATTACCACCGTATGCAGCATACTAGAAATAAACCGAATGCAGCCAATAACTACTACCGCATACAGACTATACAGAAAGAAGAGATCAAGAAGATAAATACCATTAAGATATCCTAGCTAAGCGAAGCGAATAATTGATGCATCTCATCTTCTACTATCTAGTAGGACTTCGTCTTTCATATTGCTCCTGCGAGCCACTTCCTATTCGTAACCCTTAGCTTACTAAGAAGAGTTTTGAGCACGCGGCCAGACGGCTCTTCGAGAGCGTACGTTCCGAGTGGGTGGCTCTCCAAGACCCGATACGGTCCGAACCATTTGCTCTCTAACTTCTTCCCACTCTCGTTGCGAATAAGTACCTAATCGCCCTTCGAGAATCCCGTCTTCGTGACTACACTATCACGAACGCGCTTCTGTCGGATCGCGCGAGCGAGTAGTATCTCGTTGGCTTTAGTGCGAGCGTCGGCGAGGTGCGCAATCTCGTCTAGTCGCTCACACATAGGCTTCACGCGCGGATCTTCGGCCGAATCGCTAGGCAATTTTGGGTGGACTCCGTACACCAGGAAGAATGGACTGTAACCTGTGACGGCGTGTTTATGTACACGTGCGGCCACTAGGGCTTGGGTAAGGAAGAGATCCCACGCTCTCGTAGGCTTCCCCATGAGATACTTCGTAAGCATCTTACCCAACAGTCCATTCAAATTCTCCACTTTGCCATTCGTTCGTGGATGATATGGCGTAGTGGTTCTGTGCTTTGTCTGCATGAGCTTCAGATAGTATCTGACAGCGCCCGCGAGCAGGTTGGGGCCGTTGTCAGATATCAGCTCCATCGGGGTACCGTAATTCGCGAAGATTTGATCGTGTAAGAACTATCCGATCTCCTCCTCGGTGGCCTCCTTTAGTGCCCTCGCGACCGGCTAACCGGTGGTATAGTCGATGGCAGTGACTATCCACTTGTTGCCGTTCGGAGTCGTAGGTAATGGGCCAATCAGGTCGATTCCCTATCTCTGGAAGGGCGTGATGCCAGCCGTCACTATGTGCTGAGCAGTCTCCCGTTCCAGACTCTTCTGCAGACCTTGCGACACCTAACAGTTCGGACACGACTGTGCAAGATCTTCCATATCTTAACGCATCTGTGGCCACTACGCGCGTGGCTTGACCACTCCTCTGAGCCCTGGCCAGCTCAAGTGTCCGAACTCGTTGTGTAGCCTCCGCAATAATTCTCCACGAAAGATCGGCTCCAAATAAGGGGTATAGAGTCCATCTTCGTAGGTGAAAACGAGCTGACAGTCGTCGTCGCTTATAGGATCCTCGCGCATCTGCATGCGCAGGTGCGGAGCCCATCTCTTGACGGCGCGGGCGAGCATTTTCTCGTCCGGCAACTCCTACGTGTCCAGGTAGTGCACGACAGCGTTATACCATTCGTTTTCTGGGACTTTCATGACGGTAAACGATTCCGCCTTCCCTGCAGCGAGAGTGACGTCCCAAATCGGCCGGGACGTTGACACGTTGGCTGGTCCGTCGCCTATGAAGTCGGGCCGACGGCTCAGCGCATCGGGGACAACTACGTCCTTTCCCTTCCGATACTGAAGCTTCAGGTCATACTCCTAAAATTCTGATACCTAGCGAGCCAATCGCTTGCTGTAGACCCTCGTGGTGTTTATGTACTGCAGGGATTCGTGGTCGGTGACGACCGTGGTTTAGGTGCCATTTTCGATATAGCGGTCCTAGAGGCGTAAGGCCTCCTTGATAGCCAGCAACTCCTTTTCTTGCGTGGGATAGTTCAATTCCGTACCTGAAAGCTTGCGGCTATCGTATGTAATCGGGTGCAATTTACCATCTTCGCCGAGTTGCAACAGGACCATACCAATCGCCCATTCTGAGGCATCCGTTTCGATAACGAACGGCTTAGTCGGGTCTGGCTGGGCCAGAATTGGCTCGTCGGTAAGCGCCACTTTGAGGCGTGAGAACGCACTTTCGCACGCTGTCGTCCACCGAATCAGCCTGAACTTCTGCTTCCTCAGGCTTTCATCTGTCTCCTTGAACAATTCGTGTAGGGGAGTATAGATCTTCGCGAAGTCCTTAATGAAGCGGCGGTAATATATAGCGAGACCGACAAACTGGCGTACGTCGTGTACGTTCCGTGGGGTTAGCCAGTCACGAATGATCGCGATTTTTGCTGGCATGGGGCGAATCTTTCCTCCCCCAACAATATAACTACAGAATTCCAGGCTATCGCGAGTAATCTCGCACTTCCCCGGCTGAGCGATCAGTTCGTGCTTCTCCAAAGTCCCGAGAACTTACTCGAGGTGCCGGTAGTAGTCTTCCATCGTGTCCGAATAGATAAGGATATCATCGAGGTAGACAACCACAAAATCTCCCAAGAACGGGCGCAACGCATCATTCATGATCGTTTGAAACGTCGCGGGAGCGTTGCATAGCCCGAATGGCATTGCGAGCCACTCGTACTTACCCTAGATCGTGTTGAATGCTGTCTTTTCGATCGATTCCTCGGCCATACGCACCTGCCAGTATCCAGAAGCGAGGTCAATCTTGCTTAGGACGTTGGCCTTTCCGACTCGGTCCAACAGCTCCTAGATTCGCGGCAGAGGGTAGCTATTCTTGACCGTTAGCTCATTGAGAGCCCGATAGTCAACGTATATGCGCCATTTCCCATTCGGCTTCTTCACGAACAGGACCGGGAAGCCCTAGGGGCTAGCGGACGGGCGGATGAGCCCCTTCTTAAGTAATATCTCGACCTGTGCCGCCTGCTCTCTAAGCTTCTCGTCCGATATCGGGTACGAATTCAGGTTAACCGGCTTAACATCTCCCGTTTGAATCTCGTGGGAGATAGCGCGTTCGGGCGGTAGTTTAGCCGGCAGCTCATCTCGCCAGATCCGTTTGAATTTCTGCAAGATCTTCGTGATGCGCGGATTCGCGTGCTGCGGGACACTGACGCCCTCGGATTCGTCATCCTCCTTGGATTCTCGAATCACCGTGAGATAGCCCTCCGTATTGGCCTTCTTCATGGCCCGGCGGACCTATTTCGCACTCATAAGATTCAGCTCAGTCTGGCCGATGCTGCCCGCAGAGCACGTAATTAGCTCGATGCGGTGCGTTTTGCGTCGGCCCTGATCCTTGAGCTTCATCACTGACGTGATCCAGTCGATCTCCGGGTTCTGTGAGCGTAGGAAATCCCTGCCGAGTATGAAGTCGAACTCCGGTAGTGGGAGAATCCACGCTTTCACATAACCTTTCCACGTACCGAGGGCGACTGGGATATAGACCGATTCGTTCGTGTATAAGTGCCCACCATCTGGCATCTTCACACGCAACGGCTCGTACTTCCTCCTGCTAAGGGCGTTCGGGGCGAGGCGTTTAGCAACGGCCTCAGCCACGAACGTCTTGGAAGCTCTATAATCTAACAGTGCGTCCACCTCGGTGCTGGAATCTGCTAGGCCTAGTCGGGCCCGATAGAACAGAAGGGAGTCGCCTATAGTGTTGAGGGATGCCTCCTGACGCTTCTTCTTCTTGCCGCGTCTCACTTTCTTCCGCTTCTCGGCCTGATTCGGATCCAGCAGATCCTATTCCTCTAGGATGACATCGGGGACATATGAAGCTTCTTTGAGGCGGCTAACGAGTGCTTCTATCTCGTCAGCCCGCTCTAGTTTCCCTGCTTCGAGCCCCGATTCGATCCGTTTCGCTTCCTTTCATTTTCCAAGATCTTCTTACGGAGTTCACAATTAGCTAAGATATAGCCCGGTTAGTCGCAGGCGTGGCAGATGATAGGGTTATTGTTCCGCTGACCCTGTCCCTGGTATCCGCCTCGACCTCGCCCGCCATTTCCACGCCTGTTCGGGAACGATAGCATGGCACCGAGGTCCATCGGCTCGCCGCCGTCGTCCGTAGCCGGAGCTTATCTGCGGTAGTAGCCCGCGATCGTCGCCGCTTCCTCGTAATTTCTGAAGCGCTCGATGATATCGTCGAGGGCCGTTAGGGGGTTTCGTTCCTCCGCCCAACGCTCCTGGAGCTTCTTCTTAGCTCCTTCCCGCATGAACTCGAAGAAGATATTGTCCGGAATCGCCTGTTCGCATTCCATCGCGGCCTGACGGAGCTGGGTGGCGTATTCCATGAACGACTGTTTATCGCCCTAACGAGTGTTTCGGAAGCGATCCCACCGCTTCGCGGCGCTCAGGTGCTCCGAGAAGTTCTTCATGATCCACTTCTTGTACTCGTCCCAGTCCGTCAGCCGTTTCTCGAATCCTCCATCGACCTATCGTTCACGATAGCGCCAGGTCTTTGCAGCGTGGCCCGTCAGGGCGCTGCTAGCGTGCATGATTTTCTCCCAGTCTGTCAGATGGGCGTGGGAGAACTCGCCGATCTAGCGGAAATATCTGTCGCAATCGTAGAGGTATTCGCGTGCGGCCTCATCAGGGATCTTGCCGTTATAGTCGCGAATCTTCCCGATGGTCTTGAGGATAGCTCTGCGCTTTTCCGAATCGGCTCGCTCGTCTGCGTTCGGACGAGGGGATTCGGTCCTCGAGTTTGGCGAAGCAGTAGGGGTCGGCGCTACAGTGCTCTCCGGGGGAACTCGCTGCGCGCGCAGGGCAGCAGCAGTGTCCGAGATCAGCCGAAGGCATGCGACGCGGGTGTTAGGATTCGTATTCTCCCACAAATCCCAATACTGAGCCGCCAGAGTCTGAGGAATCGTTTGCAGAAGCTCTCTAACCACCTGGTTGAGGGCTTCGTCGGCCGAAGGCGTGCTGACCGACTGGCCCGGTTCGATCCCACGGGGATCTTGGGGCAGCGGTCTAGCCATCGCCTCAGCGAGGGTGGGATCCTGTGCGCCGTCGCGCATAGCAGGGTCCGCGTTGTCGGGATTCTGGTGCATTTTGAAGCGTAAGGGGGTGATCGTTTTGGATTCACGTCGCTATTGTGAGGGTTCGTAGGTTTAGTCGATATCTTGCGGTTATGCAATAAAGTCGAGTCCTTTCTCCCCCTCCAAATCTTTTACTTCCGCGCTATCTCGCATTGTGCGGCCTAGCACGGAAGGATGCCCCACAGGAGATTCGTGTGTGATTGGGCGTACTTGCTTCCCTCCGGGGAAAATTTCATTCAGGGGCGAGGACTCCGCGCCATAAGGAGTGTGAAGGTCCCTATGCCGTACTCGCGAGTCCTTCTGCGGCCTTAGTGAAAATTCTGCGCTGTTGCTGGTCGACGTGCGCGGAAGCGTTGAATTGTCTTGTTTTGCCCTATACTACACTGGAATCTCATAAGATCTTACGCAAGCGGATCTTATAAGGGAGTCCACGCAACTCCTGGTGCGCAGCCTCCCGTGGGCGACCGTGGAAGGCCGCCCTTTAGAGGTTTGCTACCATATGTGATCTCAGGAGTGTAAAGGGCATGATTTGTAATATTAGGGGCTAACTGGTACTAAATGAGCGGATAGCGGTAAAGACCGGCAGAAAGTAGCCGTAAGCGTACCGCTAAAGTGGGTCCGGGATCACATGCTCTAGCGTGTAAGATAGCGATAGCTCTAGGTTAAGGCCTCGGGACTTAGCTTCGGATAAAAGAGATAGGATAAGTGCTGTCTCGTTGTTAGCGTGGATGGTAAGGACCGTTAGGTTAAGCTAAGTTCGGATAAAATCGATCTGGGCGAATAGTGACTTAGCGTATTAATCCTTAGTGCTAATATCGTTACCGAATTAATACTTAGTGATAGGATTAATAGAGTGTGAAAGATAGGAGGTCCTAGCTAAGGATGGCACGTGATGGATAAGATCCTAGTGAATTACCTCGAATAGCCTATTATAGACTATTGGCCGGCGTGATATCTGACGTTTAGCCTTAGTCACCTTGTAAACCTCGTATATATCGTCTGATGTAGAAGGAGATGAATCTACTAAGATATTGGTTAAATACGCTTTAAGGTAGCTAATGACTTTATAGCTAACGTGGCCTAGTCTGCGGTGCTAGAGATCGGATAAACCCTTTGACTACTTTAGTTCGTAGGATGATGTAAGAGCGAAGTTGCCGAGATCTCGTGTTAAAGATAGGACGAAAGAGACGTGGTTAGCTACGTGGAGGCCTAAGGTTAGAGTGCTATTAGGCGTAGTAATATCCTATCGGATTAAATATATACCTGACTTACGATTAAGTCGGTAGATAGGCGTACTATCTACTTCTTTAAGCTATCTTTACTACGTAGGAAGATACTAGCGTTAGTAGCTCGGTCGGTAGATAGTAAGTTGAGATGAAAGCCTAGCGTATAGGCTACCTTAAGTAACGGGAAAGTAGTGCTATCTAGGCTATCTATTAGTATTAAATTAACGGTGCTAAAGCCTAGGATCGTGGTCTCTGTGTTGCTAATAAGGACTGATAAGACCGCTAGCCGGTAATTTGATAGAAGGGCGCGGTTATTATAGATATATAGTATTGCCCCGGTATCGTAGTACTATATATCGTTAGTTAGCGGTTTAACCGGTGATTTAGCCTGAGCGCTAAGGGCTATATTATCCGATGTGCTAAGTAATTCGTTGATGGCTGCCTTCGGGATAAATATAGTAAAGCTAGCGCGCTGCGTAGCCGATTCATCCGATGTTAGCTCTTACTGCTAGTTAGGCTTCTTCTGGCGGTTAGGCTGATACTTATCTAGGGCCTTCTTATATTGCCTAGTAAAGGTCGTATTCTTTACTGCCTTTTTAAAGCGATCCTTTGCTTCCTATTAGGCTACCTAGCTAGTTGGCCTGATAGCTAGGTTAATGTAAGGGTAATCGGTAAAGCTATGGTTACCCTGATTCGGATCTGATTCGTATAGGTAACGATATCGCTTCCTGCTAGCGTTGTTGCTAGTGTTATTGCTAGCGGCGTTGCCAGCGGCGTTGCTAGCGTTACCGGCATCGGCTTCTCTGCCCTGAAAGGATATATAGGCTAGCCTAGGTGCGTGGCGCGGTGGTTGTATGCGGATGTGGTCTGTGTAGCGGTCGATGAGCTCTGGGAAATCTAGTACTAGCTCACCACGCTGCTTAGCACTATAAACTCGATCTATCCAAACAGCAGTGAATTCGGATGAAACGCCTGAGATTGCTTTAAGGAAGTCGCCAGAGATGCGCTTAGTGCGCTTAAATTCATCTAATCCTATATCTAAGGCCTCGGTATAGTAAACCTGCCACTTATGGATCTACGCGTTAAAGTTGGACTTCGGCGGCTATTAGCTGTATAGGGCTGACTAGCGCTTAGCTACGTAGCGTATACGAGATGTATCTGTTGGAGCGAAGTTACGTTATAGCGTAAGGATAGCGTCACGTAGGGGCTTAGTCAGGATAAGGCGCTAGTTCTCGTTTAAGATAGATCTTCGAATACCCTAACTAATCCTATTAACTGCCTTAAGATATGTGTTGTGGGTAGCAAGCTGACGGTTATATTCGCCCTATAGTAGCTTATATGAAGCCTATTACTTAGGATTGAGGTTAAGAAGGGTCCTAGCGCTAGGATTAACGCTACTAGTAGTAGGGTTGATTGGCCGGGTAGGTGGCTGTGGTAGAGATACTGCCGGTACCTCGGGGTTAATATATTACTAAATACTCTATATCTCGGCTTATAGCTTTAATAGCGTATACTAAGGAACCTAATCGTCAGGGGTCCGTAGGGTAATAGTCTGCTAGTTAGTCTCGGCTATGGCGAAGGATTAAGATGAAAGGTGATGAAAGATCAGACGGAAGGTCTTAACGGTAAGATCGTACGGTCGGAGATCGGACTAAACGAAATAAAGACAGGATGAAATCTTTAGTTAGAGCAGACTCGGGCTTATAACTATCAGACTTCGTTATGTTGCCTTAGGTAGGGTCGCTGAAGCGCTGAAGTCTGCTAAGTTGCTAGTGCCACGTGACGGAGATACGTGCTGGTAGTTAGTATATAGGGTTCTAAGGCGTGAAGATTTCACCTAAAGATAGAAGATGAAATGAATGGCTCTAGGCGGTCTGGTAGCTAATAAGGTAAGACTTAAGATGAGAAGGACTTAAATGAGTAGCAATCTGAAAGGTTGACTGAGATTCAACTAAGATAGATTCGACTAACTAACTTGATAACATACAAAAGATGGCCATATTTATAGCCAATATGATAGTATAAGGATTAACACAGGATTCAAGTCAACATGAAGAAGTTTCGGACCAGAGGGGTCCGCAATAAGCAAATACATCAGATGAATACGACGGGGAAGTTAGATATTGTATCCGATGTTGTTGCTTCAAGGAGCGGTAAGGACGAATCTGTTGAAGATTAACATATAAAGATAGGGTTCTTCTGCAGAAGGGAAGTGATGGATCTTTTCTGCAGAATAAAACAGGATGCCTGAGGAACCAGGCAGCAATCAGGCCGAGGCCTTAGCTGCTGACGAAGAGATGATGGCCTGACGGCTCAGGCCACCAACGAGGTCATCTGACCAGAGACCTCACCGGCTGACAAATACTATAATAGTAGCCGCGTCTAATCTCTAGGGAGCATTAGGATCTCGGTAGTGAGCTATACTCTACTCTATATTCCGATATTTATAATTAGGTTCTAAGTTATAGAATAAGGCCTAAATATCTAATAACTTAAGTATAGATTAGTATTTAATATATATATTATAACTTTAATAGTTAAGCGCCTAGCTACGGGTCGCTTCTAACGCTTTAGCTAAATAAGGTTAGTATAGATTCTATAGGAAGACTTAAAATAACTTACGGTTAATATAGTTTACTATACTAGCACGAATTCCGTATACCCGTAGTTAGTCCTTAAAGTATTCGCGCTAAGCTAGATAAGTAAAGTTCTAGCGTATAGAGGAGAAGGATAGTGCTTTATTTTACTACGTTCCTTCCGGAGTAACTATCCTAAAGAATAGAAGGTCCTTTTTGTTCTTATTCTACTTAAGGGTATATAATTCTCTCCCCTTAGGAGGTCTTATAGCGATAACGTCCGTTACCGTAGTAAGTCCCTTAAACGCGCTATTAGCTACACTATACACTATTACCTAAAAAATAAAGTTTATTCCGAGGATTAGATATTCCCTAAACTAGTTCTTCGGCCTTTTATCCTTCGAATCAGTATTTATATTCCCTTATAGCTTCTTAGCAGACTTATAAGTATTTATCGTTACAGTTACGCTATCCTTTCAAAAATTTAGGATTAATCGTTACCTAACGTTTTAATTAACTTTTAGTACTCTATTTTATATTAAAAGTAAGATACTATTAACGTCTTATTAGCTAGACTAGTTACTAGCGTAGGAAGAGAGGGAGGTCTAGGATAAATCTAACCCTATAATATAGATATTCGTTAGAATAACGATAAGCGCTTAACTCTACTATAGTACCTATCCTAGTACCCGAGCTAGTAAATAGTATAAGAGTACTCCCGGTTTATATACGTGCTCTCTCGTGCTTATAATCGTGCTAATCATCGCCGAAAAGGCTGTAAAGAAGGTAGTTGATATCCTTTAGTCCTTTACCGTAACTATAAAGCGCTCCTGTGGCTTTGTGGGTAATTAATATTTGACTGTTAGATCCTACCTAATATACTTCGACTTATTAGAAGAAATAATATCGAGGGGATATAGGTAGATTTACGTTTAGAATATTATCCTTAATAGGCTTCGGTAGTGACCGATAAGTCTCTTACTCCTATCTCGAGGTGAAGTTAATGAAATTCTAATACGTAGACTTCTGTAAGGGTAGATTTTTTCTTGTTACAATAAAGGCTTCAACAAAAGACTTTAGAAGCTGTGGGGTAGGATCAGGTTTATTTTTAGAGAAATTGGCATTAGTCGCTTCTTTACGAGAACGTCTCTAACTACTGATATAAGTATCACGACCTATAAATACTAATAGTATAACTTATAATACCTATTCTGTTGCTGTATCCTCGTATTTCTTTAGAGTTGCCGGAGCGAGCTATTTAAGATATATGGAGTTGTCTTCGTGTTCCCGCTCTTTCTGATATTCGTAGGTGAATCCACGTGACGTAGCACGTGCAATTCTTTCATTAAGTTTCTTTTGAAAGTCCTTTGGAAGCATCTTCTTTCGAATGGTCGAGTGCTAAGAGAATAAGAACAGCAGACCAGACATGTGCCCTAGGTTTATATGTATGGCCCGGTGTTAAGTGAAAGTGGGAGAGTGGGTGATCTGGGTGAGAATCCTTACCTAATTCTCATCCGCTCTCACCCTGTTCTCATCCACTCACACCCCGTTCTCACCTCTATCACCCCAGTCTCCAAACTTCTCACCCATATCACCCACACTCACCCTAAGATCAGAAACCACACTATTTTAGAGCTCAGGGCGCATTGAGAATTGGCCGCGTACTATAATGGGCTTAAGTACGGCTGAGCGGACGGGAAGCCCTGTTCTCCACACCCTATGGTCGTATGTGCTTGTTTGACGGGTTAATAGGACTTTGATGAAAGACGATACATAGAAAGACTGCTTAATCACCGAGTATGGTAACTAAGTTAAGAGATTCTCTATTGACAGCATCATGCTCGAATAGTGTCAAGGCAGTCGTTCAATGTTTACTAAGCTGACAATCTTAGGTAGGTAGCGAAAGCACATGAATTTCCCTACTTGCAATCGCAAAGATGAAACAAATTTTCAAAACCTTCGACTACTAATCTACCTAACCCTTCTTCGATCTGACCGAAAAGTGGCCACAATCATAATACACTAAGTTGCTCTCGTTTGCCACAAGCGAGTCTCCGTGGCGCAATCGGCTAGCGCGTCTGACTGTTAATCAGGAGGTTGGAAGTTCGAGCCTTCCCGGGGACGTCTCTTTTTGCTAATTTAGAAGAGCAATTAGTCTTCTAAATTGATGAAAAATTAAAATATGAGTGGGGTAGGGGCAGTATGGGCGATTTTTGCATTATGGGCGAGGTGCGGGTCGAAAAGTCTAATTTTGTGAAAGGTACGAACAGCAATGCTAGGTTAGTGATGAACACAATAGGTCGGTTCCCAGTTGTAATAGATGGAACACGTTCACTTTGAGGCAGGGAAAGCCGGTACATCTCAGTACTTTCAGGCTGGGAAGGGGGTGGAATTACCTAGCTATTGAGAAGATGGATTTCTCAATCCAGGATCATACCTATGTTTGGATGGCTCAGAGTGTTCATTAGCCTTGCCGGTTGAAGGTTGTCTGGTTAGTTCTTAGGTGGCGGGGGTTACTCTGACGTCTAGGCGTATTGATGCTGTAGGGTCTGAGGTCGTTGAGAAAATCCTGATATGGGTAATAACCTTAGGAAGGTTGTCTTATCTACCATTGACTTTTCAAATTTGCTAGTCCTAGGTATAAACTCGTCCAATTCCAACGTGATCATGGGTACCTCGCGTTTGATATATTTCTCGGCCTATCTACCCGTAGCACCATACAGAGTGGGTAGCCGACCGGTGGAAAATACATGACATGAGGTAGAATTCATACTATCTATTATCTTCCATCAAAACTTTAAAAAGCTCTTCGA
Source organism: Penicillium simplicissimum (assembly GCA_024706585.1). Lineage (NCBI taxonomy): Eukaryota > Fungi > Ascomycota > Eurotiomycetes > Eurotiales > Aspergillaceae > Penicillium > Penicillium simplicissimum. The sequence goes on along the minus strand of JAMZTW010000129.1, from coordinate 1,932,338 downwards.
AGAAATACTATTTGGATCTAGAATCAATGGCGGGTACAGTATGGTCCTTCAACGTTGGGTCTCCGATCTTTGAACCAGAACTGCCCTACAGTAGTAAATCTCAGGCCAAACATTGCTGTACTTGATGATGACAAATACTACCGCTTCCTTACATCAGCCGTCTCCGTGGCGCAATCGGCTAGCGCGTCTGACTGTTAATCAGGAGGTTGGAAGTTCGAGCCTTCCCGGGGACGAGCGTATTAGCTTTTTGCTGCCTCATTTTATATATATTGGCAAGCAGCTGAGCAGGGGTGGCTCGAGGTCATAATTTGCCTTTTCCAAAGTCGAGCGAAAGTGAGCAGCCACGGCCGACAGAAGCTTTTTTGTTGTAAGGGGGTGCCTGCCTTGCATCAGTAACCTATACACAAAATCTTTGAGAAAAGATGGGGCAATCACAAAGATTTCTCTTAGTTATTATGGTCTGGCTCGTTGGATTGTAGCCTATATATCCTCGGGTAAGTGGGTTATAGGTAGGCCATGACCTAGTTAGACGAGGATAGCAAGGCGATAGATAGGTTGCCAAGTCAATAGAGCATAGAAATGCAACGGAAATATCAGAGCGAGGGATCATTGTCAATTTGAAGCTACCCATAGCAAGAGAGGGGAATATGTAACAAATAGATGAGACAAAGTCGCCGTAAAGGTAGCACATGATAAAAGTATGGACAGCAGAATCGTAGACGACGGACAACCAGAAAAACAATATTGTAATTCAGGGAAGTCCGAAGTGTGGAATGAATAGCAAGACGAGACAGGGGTAACCCGAAGGAAGAGCTCGAAACAAAAAAGCGGCTGACGGTAATACAGGCACAAGAAGCAGAACACAAGCAGAATGAACTACCATAGAGGCAGCCGTCGAGATGCTTCCCGGAAGGAAGCATGATCGAGACAACCAATTGGCCAAAGCATAGACACAGATAGCAGATGAATCTCAATCCCATGAAAAAAAGTTCGGCGAAAAGTTCGACGCACACCCTTTCTATCGACCATGTACGGGGAAGGAATAATGGAGAAAGAAGAAGACATACATACTCGTGGATCTGTAATAACAAAGCGGCACAGAATCAACGCCAGGTCAAGCAATACGAAACACCGTGAGGAAGACTCCGAACCACAGGAGTGAACAGAATCAAAGAACCAGAAACAACCAAAAAACAGCTTCAAAAGACATCAATAACCAAGACCTGAGCCAAACCAAGTACAACAAAGGGTATAGGGAGGCTGGCCCAGATTGACATTAGGGGAAACCCCTCATGGAGGGGTGGTCACACAAGCAGACACGAGATGCAAGGGGGCAGAGGTTAACACAGGTTGACCCCCACAACAGGATGGAGAGGAGAAAGAATAGCGGAGGAGATCTGGTGAACTCGAGTAATTGACAAGAAAACAACAACAAATGGCGGTCTCTGATGCTGGAAAACGTGTGCCATAAACGCCATTCTAGCCAACGCCAAACCATAATCTAGTAACCTGACCATCCCCCGAGGGGGCTGCCAGACTGGCCCGGCTGTGGTTGACCAGGTTGCATTGGGGCGCCGGCTCCCGCAGGCCAACCTGGCATGCCAGCAGCACCCATACCCATCGTCATACCTGCTTGCTGGGGATTGCCAGTCATGAAGGCTTGACCGCCAGGATTTTGCGCAGAGGGGTACATGGCCCGTGCCATGGCAGGATACCCAGCGGGAGAACCAGCAGCTGCATATTGCATCTGCTGTTGCATCTGTTGCTGCATTTGGGGATGCTGCTGCATTTGCTGGAATTGCTGGGGAATCTGGGGCACCGACGGACGATGCTGGCGAGGAGACTGCTGGGGCTGCTGGGTATGGTGCATCGGCGATGGCGCTTGTTGCGGATTCGCTTGCATTTGGTGAGCGTACTGAGGCATCGCCACCCCCTGTGCTCCCGAAGAGGACAAAGGCGACGGCTGAGGTTGCGGTGGCGGTTGACCCCACATCTGCTGTGGCTGCTGAGAGGGATACCCGTAAGACGCCTGAGGTACACCCGCCGCCATGGCTGGGTTGGATCGCTGGTGCATGAGGTTGGGTTGCATGCCGGGAGGAACACCTCGAACAGGAGACTGTGCGATCGATTGTTGGTGCGGCTGCTGGGCGAAAGCTTGTTGACCGGGCACCATCGCCTGAGGAGGAATCATATGTTGAGTGTGGGAGGAAGTTGCCATCCCCGCCGGTGGTATTTGCACAGGTTGAATAGGCTGCGAGACAGACAAGCCAGAATCAAGGGCAGTGGTGGCTTGTCCCTCAATTTCAGGTGCTTCACGAGGTTTCGCATAGAATTCATCCAGTCCCTTCAGACGGAAGCTTCTCTGAGCATTCAAAGCCTTGTTGAAATCGGCAGCAGTCTGAGCCTGATGAATGATATCCGCTCCAGTACTCGTTCGTGTATTGTCCTGGTACGGTTGACCAGTCAGCTCCTGCCGTGAGCGAGGCATGGAGTTGTAGTCGCGCAGCCGAGGGTCGTCGGTGGTCGCCATATGGATCATCGGAAGCTGGGCCAACGAGGTCGAATCCGTAACATCCAGAGACAAGCCAGGCGGTAGAGGCTCGATCGTACTGCTGAAGATGACATCGTTGTGTGGAAGTGGTAGCAACGTAGAAGTTTGAGTCTCCACCGGAGGGTCTCGAGCCTTGGTAGTTCCTGGACGTTTCTCGCCGGCCATGTCTTCCTCAGTGAATCCCTGCTTCCTAGCCTTGCTCTCCCAGTAATCGTCCCGAACTCGCCTGCCGTTCACTATGACGCGACTGCCAAACTGACGGAACATAGACCTCGCAGAGACGATAGCGATCTGGCGAGAGCGGTAGGAGTATGGGAGAATGTCTTGCTGGATGAGGTCGTCCTTCTCGACCTGCGAAGCAATAATCTTATGCAAAGAGCGATTCTTGTTGAACAGAAGATAAGAGTCTCGATAATTCAACACCCTCGCACATTCTGTCGCCAGCATGAAAAGCTTGGTGCCCCGGTGGGGGACACGGAAAGTGCGGCATTTGTATTCGCGGCCACCAAGGGGATAACCCATAGCATCCACCTTTGTCTCTCCCGCTTCATCAAACTCCTTGGGAATGTATTCGTCGCCTTCATCGTTCAGTTGATCAGATGTATGGTCCCTGACAGTGGGAAGGGCTTTGACGAGCGTCTTTGACGGGGTGGGTTTGTCAGGCGGTGATGCAAGAGGCGGGGACCCGGCGCCTTGGTGAGGAAGGGCCCGGGCTTGCATTTGAGGCGTTTGAACAGGCGTACCCGTGGCTGGATGGTCGTTTGAGCTGGCCCGAGGTGTTTTGGGGGGACGGCCGCGTTTGCGACGACCTTGGTCCTCTAAGTCAAGTTGAAACAGATTAGCAGACTGTAAATAAAAAGGAAAATGTAGGTGCGACAGGACGAAGGAAAGGCGCAAGCTGAGCAAACAAAAGGATGTCTTCTCCATGTGGAGACAGAACGAACGGGCACCACTGAAGACCATCGCTCCTTTCTCTCTTCCTACTCTTATCGCGCACGTACCATCATCTTGATCTCCATCTGCAAGTCCATTCCCACTGTGATCTGGCGTGCGACTACGCTTGACACCACGGGGACTTGGGTCAGCAGTAGATGGTGCCGGCATAGTAGAGACTAGGAGGGGTATCAGTTTACAGGAAGGTGACTGGGGAGGTGACAAGATAAGAGGATGGAAAGTAAGAAAAAATTACGACTGCTGATAGCGACCAGTCGCAAGGGCTCTCATCGCGCCCCGAGGTGCGCAACAAGACGACCGCTGCAATCGGGACAGCCAGCAAACGCACATAGTGCAAGCGCAACGAACATCAAAAAAGCGATGAAGGGACGACCATGCGACCGACGCGATCACGACGAGGCAAGAGGGTTTGACATACCGGAGTTGCTCAAATTTGCTGGATCAATAGTCCCCGAGCCATCGACTACCTCGCCCAGTCCGTTCATTGTCGCGTGAGCGTGAGGCGTGCCATACATAGTCGAACGATCCAACGGCGAGGCCGCGAAATGGCGCGTCAAGGGAACGCGCCCGAGGGAAGTGGGATCGAGTCGCGAACAGGTTGCGACAAGAGTCGGTGGCGCAAGTGGGCGAGTATGCTAGGCTTGCATGCAGATGGGGGTAGTCGGGCCTCTGAGGTCGATCGGCGGGAATGGTTGGGTTAGATGTGGTCGAACGATGGAGCTTCGGGTGTCGGGATGCGCTGGGACTCTGAGAGTTGTGAGAGGGGCGAGGCGGTGAGCCTGTTTGAGGTGATGGATTTTGATGCCTGAATGGAGCCTTGCAAGTGCACCAGGCACCTGTGGGGTGCCTGATTATTCTGTGGGTCCCGGTGACGCCTGAGGAATCAGGAACCACTCCTTGCCACGTGAGCCTGGCGCTATGCAGAACTCACAAAAATGGTGGGCCGGAGTCAGCCGCTGATAAGGAATCAAGAGGCGCCAACAAACACCGCCCTAATCAGATAAAGGCGAGATAATTTCAAAGCCCAAAAATCCAGCGAGCCAGCAAGCCAGTGAGTTGGACTAAACTGACGGTTGACCCACGACAACGGGTCTCAAGGGGGTGTGAGAAGATGACGGGATTTGGGACAAGGGGGGAAGTTGTGAGATGTGCAGGTGCAGGTGGTGGAATGCTGCGTCGCGTGATTAGTCACGGGAATAAGAGGCCGGGGATGTATAACGCCAATTGTCTAAGAGAAAATCAACACCCTGCAAGGCAATAATGTCCCAGAAGTATGGTCAGTCAATCATAATCGAGGTCCACAGACAATAGAGTATAGCAGCGGAATCAAAGGAAAAAGAAAATCGTCAGGGTATGATCAAGAGTCAAAAGAAGTTTCGAGCCGAAAAGGGAATGATAGTAAGAAGCAATATAGAGCGAACCTTGTCAATAATAACACTGAAGGTCTCGGGCTCGGGATCTGCCGTGGGGTCGCAAAGCATAGGGCATAGGGATAATAGGCCTAGACGATCATCTTAGGACCAAATGACTTTCTCTAGGGGCCGCAGTGATAGTCCACCGTTGAATTTCCCAGGTCATAGAGACAGTCAGATATAGCCCAATGGTGAAGGGTCAGATCTAGAAGGATGTCCCGTGGGAAAGGCTCTGGAAGTTTTTTTTGACCCTCCAAGGGAGGGGCGTCGCGGATACGGCGCGGTCAGGGTTCGGGGGTTCCCAGAATCAGCAGCGAGGGAGACAAATGAGAGACTTTGTGGTGGATAATTCACACTGCCTCCTGCGACAAATGGCTCGAGCGGAAGGTGATTTTCCCGAGGTGAGACAGAGACTGATGGAGTTGGGGGTTGGGGTGATGAAAAGACCCTGCGTAAATGGGCATGAACAGCATGGACCGAGATTGCGTACAGTCATGCGAGTGGCATCAACTGGCGTTATTTGCAAAGAAAAATATTATGTAGAAAAGGGAAAAATCAAAACCAATGGTCGTACAAGTTGTATCTCAAATTGAATTCGCGGGGCTTATCACGAGATGCTCGAATGGGGGGAAAGAATGAGATACAAGTTTGGCCAGTCTTGCAACGTGTGATATGAGATTCAAAGCTGACCACTATGGATTTCTGCAAGCGAGTCGTAGGCGAGCAGGTAACAATATCAGGTCTCGACTAGATCATGGTCTACAAAATCCCAAGGGAGCACCTCTCCTCTTGAAGGCGCTATTTTCATTCACGCCTCCATCACATAACGAGGAAATCGGCTCGACATGATAGGCCCTCCAAGACTTCATGATCGCATTTCGCCAGTCTAGCTGTGTAACTTGAAGTGTCCTAGAACAATATCGCTTACTACTATCTATTCAGAATATTTGAGATGCTTCCCGAGACCCTGAGACGCGAGGCAAAAATGAGCTAGAAGACTCGGCTGTGATATAGCTGTTGGTTACTCTCCCCTACCGTTCTGGGGCGAGATAGCTAGTCACGGTCCCATATGAGAAACTGACCTTCTCCGGGAATTCATGCGTGTTCGGGACGAGAAGCGACCAGGTGAACATGAATAATCTAGCCTCATCTCTGCAGAACAGCGCCAAAAGCTACAATCAACGGCCATTCGAGGCCGCGACATGCAATCGGATTGTATCGGACCCAACGGCGAATCCAGCACTTCAACATCCTGGCGCTAGGAGGAGGAAATATTTTCCGTCGGTCAAATTCTCGAAACAAATGTGTTGATTCTGCAATAGCCTTTCCGCTAACACGGCGAAAGTTCTCGGAAAAAACAGGCAGTGAGGGGGTTCGAGGCTAATTGGATTCCCTGACTGGGAATGGCCGCGAGTTCTAGGGGCTCAGACTGCATCTTGTCAGGCGGACGAGGCGGGCTAACAACGTTTTAGATCTAGCGGGGTCAGAATGGAGATGTTGCTCGAGCGCGTTCGAAATGGATGCCGCTGAGATGTAAGAGGCTCAGGATCTGGAGCCCATGGACTCACCTGATTTCGCTGGGAAGGGCTGAAACTGGGTTGATGTACCGATTCCGCTTTTTGAGCTATGACTTTGTTCGTAGGAAGGAAGGCAATATATTCAGGAAATTGATGTATATCTCCGCCATTCTGGGGATGAAATAGTCTCGTTTGAAATCCGCATAGGAGCCCCGCAGGGGCTGAGGGGTTCGGGTTCTCCTCAGATCGGACCAGATGACCCCTCAATGACGACCCAAACCCGATCACTTGCCAAGTCAAACGGTCCATGCGCCTCGACCACAAAGTTCCAGATCTCACAGATGCGAGATCATCGGCGTGTCTGATATGCCTCGAGGAGAAAGAGCATAATCCCTTCAACGGCTGTAACAGGGCGGAGATGGACAGAGTTGCACAACAACAACCTTGGGCCTAGCTTTAACAGGACAAGAATGCATTGTAGACCGTAGAAACGAAAGGAAGGGCTAAGAGTCTTATCTGCCTGGTCTCACAGCAGGACGGAATGCTGTGTTGCCGCTTACACGGTGGACTTTGATAGCCGCTTTCTTCTTGTCTTGGTTACACAGGGTCCTCAAGACGAGCGAGGCGCAAAGCTGAATCCCAACGATGAAAGTGGCAGCTTCCGGCAGCACTGATTTGAGCATGGATGCTTTGGTCATATTAGTCCGAGAGCCTCTTACACTAAAGCATGAAGGATCCCATCAAGGTGGTCTTAAACGTGACATCCCCCTTCGAACACGTCCTTCAGTTTCAAGTACTATATGAGACGTTTTACGGAATTTTGAAAAGTTCATTTGATGGGTGACTTGAGACTTTCGAATAGTGCATATCTTCAATTACTGATATTGTAGCTCGATAGACCTATACAGTCTCGGTGATCTACAAGTATCCGTGGACCTCCATCAACGGTAAGGGTTCATATCTGTTGAAAGAGGTCGCTCACCCCTGTGACCTGGAATCGATGAGCGATGGTGGGTTACAGGTTCCAAAGCATTTTGATTCTATAGAAACGCAAGTCCTGAATACCTGCTCCCTTAATATAACAGCAGTCCTAGGCACTAATAGCTCACTTAAACAAGGAATGACCAGTTTCCTAAAACAAAGAAAACCGTATAAGACACAGCCTCAAGGCATGAATCGTTACAGATAACGCCATCATGGGGAGCGCCAAATCCCAGACCGAAACCCAGCCTATCCCAAGCCTCTCGTATACCATGAGCGGTATGTGCAAGGAGCAAGCGAAGCCCTGATTCGACCAGAGCCAGACAAACAGGCAGCACAGCTGAGGCATGTGGACGTGCGCATCACGCGCGCCGTGAGGAGCGACTAGACCAGTCCTCGACCCGGTATCTTTCTTTGTCTCTCCGACAGGAAATTTGGTTTCTCGGAACGTTGCGCGTCGGCCAAAGGCCACGCGTTGCACAGCCGTGTACTCTAAGCGTAGAGAATCCAGAAGAAGCAATAGAAGATCTCTGATGCATCACAGCTGGTTCGTTGGTGCCTGCTCGAGTGGCATTAACTGCCGAGTTCGAGTCCTGCCTCGCGGGGTTGACTGGCATCTCCTACCTGAGACATTGTGCCTAGGGTCCCCAGGGTGCGATGATCCAATCATTCTTGAAAGAGCGTAGATCATTACAAAACTCCCTACGACCTCTGAGCACCTTTCACAGTGATAAGCTTTACCCGAAACAACCGTCACAGTAGCGTTGTCTTTCTATTCTTCGAATGTAACGATAGACAAGACCCAGTGACGGGCGGCCTGGACCGCCGCGGTCCGAATTCACGGAATGGGATTTGAGTGCTTATCTTAAAGGACGTAAAGGAATATTCAATAACAGGAACTAGAGAACCTTGCGAATGAAAGGTTGGAGCGCTTAGCTTGAAAGGCCAATCAGAGGGCCACAGTGAAGGCCTGAGAGTAGATCCATGCAGCATCAACTAATACTAGAGGCGACTGTAGGTAGCTTTCTTGCATGAGTTGGTGCCAGGAATGTTTCAGATGGCATATGGGAGGAAAGAAGCCCGGACTAGCGGACGTGGTGTTGCGCGCAGGGCAATTGAACCCATGACTTGTAGATCGGGATCCGCAGCGTTGCGACCTAAAAAGAGTCATCCGCTATGCTGCAGTAGTTGCCGGTAAACCATTGGCTGGTCTGAAGATCGGCAGTAAACCGAGAGGCTAAAGAATGGAAGAATCAAAATTCAAGAAACGCTTCATTGTAGATCAACCCGGTTCTGTTGATCATAGTCAGCTGGGCACTAATCTGGTGAATTGTCGACTGAGAATACGAGAACGACTGACTGCGAATAAACCCTTCCCTTATATGGAAGCAGAGGGTTTCAGACGGAGCCAGTTTGCGTTCCTGTTAAAAGCAGGCGACATTCTATCCATGTCCAGTTATCAGAGGCTACCGGCTTCTACCAAAGGGGCTCCAAGACGAGCATGGATTACTTGAGGTCATATACGTTCAGGGTAGATCGTATGAGGATTGGATGGATTCTCGTCAGCTGAAGCTGAGCCTTCAAGTCTATTTCAGTCTATTTATTCTTGGCTTATGGAGCATCGTGGTGCCTTTTGTAGACTTGGCCCATATCACTAGACTGACTCGTAGATCAATGATGTAGAACAAACTCGGTAGCACTGTTCCTCTGTTTACTTCGTCAGACTTGAAAGATACCAGCCCATGTCACTCTAGAATTCACTTGTCCTGTCGCCTTTGTAGAAGGGCTCTATTGCTTCTCATATCCACCAAGAGTGGGCCCGGCACGTTTGTGGTGGCTGACAGAGACAGCTCGAGCCTCAGACACAAATTTAAACTACCCACTGGTGAGATTTGTGGCTGACTGATACCAGAGGTCCAGAGCAGCATCACTGCCCATTGCCCAAGAATGTTGGAGTCAATTCGCTGCAGAAAGGCTAAAGCTTCACATAATCCTCAGTGGGGTAGACGGCGTCGCTTAGGTTGGAAGCCCGTTGGCTGGACGCCACAAGTCATGACATTGCTTCTATTTCTTAAGCTATTAGATCGTGATCCGACAAGTGATACCTAAGAAACGCGTGCAGGCAATTTCTTCATCTGTTAAGTTGCCTCCAGTGACAGAAATAGTAGATGGAGTTATGTGGGTCTGCTATGTTAAATTCCAGAGCAATAAACCTTTAGACTCCGACAGAATACTCCGTTTCGTGCCTGAAGATATTGCGAATCGAGACGACCCGAGGGAGAGTGGGGGTCGTGGCAAGAAGATCTACAGGGACCCAGCTCCGAAAACAACAGGAGGCGAGGAGCAGTTACTGGCATTGCGCGAGTTTTTTTTTTCCGGAGATCATGTGCTGTATGCGACGTGCGTCCTTTGGGGCGCAGTAGACAGTTGGACAAGTCAGAGTCAGTTCACGATCACGATGTCTCCGCCGTGGACCTTCTGCTACGAAAATGCTCGAAGTCGGAAGTCGAGGCACGCTTGGCAGAAACGTGAGGCGGGGCTTTTTAATTCCACACAGTTCCCGCCATAGGAACCGATTCCCAAGGACTTGCCCAGTCATCGACTCATCGCACGTTGACACAAGACAGTTGAGTCTTGAGCTCTCGGACTTGATCAAGTGAAAATGTTGATCGATATTAACAAAAGGAATTTAATGAGAATTTAGGCAAAGTAGCGCGATCGCGACCGACTGTTCACTCACAAGAGGCCGTGGTTCATAATTATCGTGGAGAATGGCTGGACGGGTCACGAAGTTGAAGGCGTTCGGATTTCCTGGAAGGGTAATCCGCAGAGATCGTGAGTCTCCCTGGGCGTGGATTCTGGAATCCTGGATTGTGGTTCGCCAGGCATTTGGCAGCAGTGCTGAATAAAGAAAGATAAGCTCCGCTGGAGGGTCTCCACAGAAAAAATTTCGAAGCATCAACTGATCAAGCAAGGTCCACTCTTTTCTGGCCCGATTAGCCGGTCCACCACTCCGTACTTGGTGCGACAAAAGAAGTTCAACACGTTGATGTTGCTATTCTCGAAGGGTTCCAGAAGAGAGAAATCCTCTGTTACGAAAGTTGATCTATTGCCCCTGAGTCCGAGGCCATGAAAGAAAAATTGAAAACGACAAGGATCATTCGATGGCAAATTCCAGCGGAATGATGAATCATAGAGATCGATCATTACCAGGGTATCATTCATTCCCGGATAATAATCGGAAGAAAAAGCTCATAGCTAGAGCAGTTGATCAACTTCCCTCACAGAGTACAGTCGCAGAGTACCTTACAAAGAAGGGTTGGTCAGCTAATCAACGTACAAATCCGAAAGCGCCGGAGCCTGGACTGTGCAGCAAAGGCCAACAAAGCACGAAAGCACGCCTTCTGCGCGGGCAGGTCTAGAACCACTGGTGAACAAGAAAGTGGAGGAGAGTTGGTCACACGGCAGACTTTTTCTTGCCAACCCTTTTAGTATTTTGGTCTTTTGGTGTGTTAGGCGGCCCTTAGCGCCGGTCTTTGCCAAAGTGGGTGCTTGGGCCAGGTTCCCCATAGTTGGTGACTGCAGATCCGTCCCGTATAAGACTCGCTTCGGCTCCTCCTTCACTTTACTACCCTTTTACGTTCCCCTCTTCGATCTCAAAAGCAACCACTATACTTCTCGCTACATAATAATCTTTGATCGTGTCGACATCAAGCAACTTGGGATCAATTTCCCATCTACGGCCGCAAATAAACGGTCTACCCACAACCATTGACCGACTGGAAAATTCTTCTACAATCAGACCATCATTCCTCCGAGGACCAAACGAGAGAATGACCGTTGCCCTCAGCCTCCAAACTCCCGTCACGCCTAAGCCTGCACCTGCCGTGCCCAATTTCACAAAAAACACCAACAAGCGGTGGCCCCCCATGGCCAACCGAAACGCCCTGCCCTATAAGCTCACCGTCATCTCCAAGGAGAAGCTGACTCGGGAGGCCACCGCGCCCGATCCCGACCTCCGCCGCTGCGTGGCTCACTTCCGGCTACACTGTGGATCTGTCCTCTGGACGGAAAATGACATGAAGTCCCGCATCAGCTCCTTTGACTTTGAGGAGACGGATGAAGAAGATGAGAACGATCTTCCCGAGATCAAGCCGCAGTCCGAAACAAAAAATGCTTTTGTCCGAGTCGAAGCGACTGACACATCCATTGACACGCCTGTCGGGACACCTCAATTACCACAAGTGTCTCCCGATCATGGCCTCTTCCCGGATCAGAGTCATTGCATTGAAGTGACCTCAAAGAACACTCTTTGCTACATCTCCGTCTCCCCCGTTGCCGGTTGACTTGGGACCATCCTCATTTCGACTACCCCAACCACCACCACCGCCACCTGTCACCTTTCATCTCTCCTGCTCTGCTACTCCGACATTCCCCTCTCGACTTCTCCCCGAAATAATGACTTACGATGCAACGACGATTATGACAAACCGAACCAAATCGAATCCTGTATATAGCTACACACACTATCATAATGAACAAAACTTTTGCTGGCCAAATCATAATTCCCTGTAAATTTAATTAGCCATGGGAGTCCCTAACCAATAGCTCAAATGATTGCCCACAATTATCGCCACTGATGTGCGGTTTCACTCGGGATGTCAGGATAACCCCGACGGCCGAAAGACTGCATCGTGAGTCAGTCCGTGTCACGTGGCTCGTTAGGGCTCGCCACGGATGTAGCGAAAGATCGACTTTGCCAATCATGATTGTCAATCAGCCCATGTCATAGATGGAACAGAGTCCTCAAAAGGGCCAAGAAGCCGTTGCAACCGTGGATCGCACAAGAACTTGCCCATAATCTATTGTAAAGTCGTACCATGTATGACTGTAGAGCCGCCAGCCGCCAGGGCAGTGGCGAACGATGGACCCGCCGATCACCTCGAATGTCATCATGTTCCGTCATATTCCTTCACTTACTTTGAGAATGATAGCTCTGGAGCTTTGGGGAAGATATACTCAGACATCTATCAAGATCCACAATCATGCAATTGACTTATCGTCCGGCGTCAGACGCCAGCGAATTGAAGAAAGACAGTGTTCTGCCGACCATTGGCGGCGGGTGTAGTCATTGCGAAGGCAAAGGATTTCAAGAGATCATGGCAAATGGACTCATGAACCAAGTGCCATTCCAATCAGATGGAGTAGGCTCTGTAACTTTGAGTATCCGTTGCTAAGGTCCAAGACTCCATGCTCCCAAGGCTGCATCATTCCCCCGGACCCTGCCCGTTAGCGTGAACGGGAGCTCCGATTCATTGGCTGGGATTGCATCCGCGCTCGCGCTTGAGGCCTGTTGTTCTGGATTTGATGTACCGACTGACATCAATTCAAAACAGTACGCCTGAAAGCGTTGACATGATGTCTAATGTTTGTATGTATTTGCTTGCTAGAATCGATATGATGGTCGCAACTGCCCTTCTGGGCATTCCGGGAAGAATTTAATGCGTACGCACACACTTCGCGAACTGCACAAAGTCTGTGGACGAGATAAAGAACGAATTCTTATTTGCTAAATAAAGAATAGACGATGACAGCAATGCAATTCAAGACTTAGAGATGATCACGTCAACCCCTCCAGAACCTAGCTCAACCGCCCATCCACCCCTCTGCTTCTTTCCCTTCCCAGAAACAACATACTTATTTGACGTGCCAGGCATCTCAACCCAAACGACGGCAGCCGACGCCTTCGCCGGACCAGGCACGACACGCAGCTTCAGCGAGGACAAATCAGAAGTATCGAACGAAAACTCCTCAATCTGTCCCGCACTGATCGTGACATAAACACCCATCTGCGCAACATACACACGACGACGCACCGCATCCCGCGGCTGGACTGTGACAGAATTGCCCGACACGATCATATTTCCACCATACGTCACCAGGCCGAGATCCGGATCGTGCACGACATACACACCGGTCCCGATCATCATGCCGAGGAAGTTGGGGCCGTAGTCTCCCGAGTAATCGTCGCCGCGGAGGGTATCGGGGAACGAGTGGAAGCCATTGTACATGGATCCATCTTGTCGGATGTTGCTCAGCGGGCCTGTGATACCGCCGTATCCCACGCGCAGAAGGTAAGTGTCGCTGGGGTTCTGCCGGAATTGGGCCAGTAGTGGGAGTGCGTTTAGGCTGGAGCCGTAGTGGTGGATCATGCGCTCGATTCGCTGTAGCTTACCTCCATAACTGCAGAGATGGATAGTGAGAAATGTTTCAAGAGTATATCAGGGAGAGCTCACATGAAATCCCAATATCTTCGAGCATTTCCGTTCCAACCCCAGTGGGAAACGGTGGGCATGTACCCGATAATGCTGTTGATGGTTTTTGTTGCCGTCTTTGCCAGATTGAAATAACTGATGGTGATGGCTTGTTAGAAGTATTTGGTCAGGTTCTCTCGCGAATGAAGACTTGCTTGCTCCAGTAGTATATTCCCTCCTGGCCGGTTGAATCCCAGGCCATCTCGCTTCCATATGGCACGGCTTCAGTGTCCCACGCATCCGCTCGGAGCTTCATGGCAGCTTCCACTGCATCGGCTTCACTCGTCCAGCCCTCGCGCAGGAGATCAGCCAGCAGCTCTCCCACTACAGTCTCACCCATGAGTCCCAGTCGCGAGTACCCAACCAGCCCATTCCCATTCGAGTCTGTTGCGAAACAGGTGATTGTGGTATTGTAAGCCTGACTGAGGTACCACTGCCAAGTGTTGACACTGAGAAGCGACTCATCAGCTCGCCCAGCGCGATAAAGCGCCCAATACGCCCCAATCACATGGATATAATCATACGCCCGATCCGTCGCATACGCTGCATCCTTGTTCCATGACCACCAGTTACTCCAGTCAATAGACTGGTTGTACTGGTATCCAGAGACTTGAGCAGGCTCATAGAAGAAAATACTCTTGCGGACGGTGAAATCCGGGTTCTGAATCGTCTTCGAGAGCACATCCTTGGCAAATCGTTCCAGTTTCGCTATTTCCGCGGCGTTGCTGAGACCGAATTGCTTCATTGTGGTCGCTAGGTAGATCACGCCACCTTCGTCGCTGAGACCTGAGATCCAGACTCGTGGATCTTGCAAGGCCTTTGCTCCGATGGAATGATCCCAGGTCATGGCCGAGGGTGCCCGGCCGAAGGGATCGGAGGTATCATCGAACCACATGGAAGTTGTGGAGAATTTGCCGAGTTTGCTGATAACCGCCGGCGCCGAGTCCGTGATGAAATAGTGCACGGTTTGAACTTTGCTATCCGTGTATGTGATGGTCACCTTGGTCCGACCCCAGACGGATCCGGTCGGAGCCAGACTCAGGATGCTCTTGGAGACTTGCGAGATCTTGAATGCATTATTGTCGGAGACAACCTCGGCGATGTCTGCGTGGAAGACGTAGAGCTGGGCTGTCAGATCGCTCGGGACGACGTAGCCAGGGACGCCAATGGTGACAGGGGTATTGGTGGACTGAACCACCTTCTGAATACTGCGTATGCCTTCTTTGACAATGGAGAAACGCAGGCCATACGTAACAGACTCGCCAGGCTTCAACATCTTGGAGCTTGGTTCATTCCAGGGTGCGGCACCAGACCATTCGCTGTCAGCATATGCTTTACTATGCGTCTGCCATTCGTAGAACCCTTCGAAAGTTTGACTCCCATAGTAAAGAGGGTCAGTGCTGGGTTCGTCCAGATTTCTCCACGCTTCGAGTGGTGTGCTGGTGTTGACGAGAGGAGTCACGACCAACGCAGCTCCCGTTCCTGATGTCGGGGTGACTTGCAGATACCCGGCGTCCATCCCAATGTACGGGTCTGTGAGCGAGCACTTTGCCGCCATGTCTTCCGCCGCACGATTGGTGAAGATGCTGTTGAACTCTGTGGGAAATCCGAGACTGCCAATCTCAACAGTCTGCTTGGCTGTGTTTGTGAGAGTAAACGCCAGCCCCAGGTCTCCCTCGATATTCGACCATTGTCGGATGACTCGAATTGGTGAATTCGAAGGTAACGTAGGAGAAAGGTCTGCACCGGCAAGACCATTGCTTTTGACGCTCTTGACCTGTTTTCTGGCGGTCGATGAGTCGGCCGAGGTCCATTTGGTAGCACCAGAAGTACGATAGCGGAAGGTGATGTCGCCATTGTGATATTGGCCATTGGATGCTCGGTAGGTGATATCGTCAAAGGGTAAGAAGTCAAAATCAACACCGGTCGGTTTCAGTGAGGCAAGAATCTGGGAATCTTTGACCAACCTAATGTCGAAGTTGGTGGTCGACAGTGACGTGTATCCACTGCTGAGGCCAAGAGTATCATTCTGTCCGTTCACCACGATGGCAAATAGAAGAATAGAGGTCTGCCTCCACAGCTTCATGGTGAGATGCAGTACCGATGGCTGGAGGTATGTGCTTGATCAACCCACTGGCAGTCGTGGTATGGCAGACTGTTAACAGCTTCAATCTTCACTAATTTATCGGTAATGCAGTTTAGGTTCCTCAAATCAACTCGCACGGTCAATCTCAAAAATCGTCGTTAGTGGAAAAACTCCAGCGGAGATTCCCTTGTTGTCTCGGGATTGTTGATCACCTACCCCACACTCACTCCGCAGCGTCGCATTGGAGCAGCCTACTCCTCATCTAATGGAGACCTTTTTCTCCGGGAATCAGATGTCCAGCATCTTCTGTTCAAGCATGCAATGATTTTCCATAGTCAGCTGAATGAAGTCTAACAAAAATAGTGTTTCCCAAGCTTAATTGTAGCTGACCCTGCGCTGCCTGTGTTTATCGCGCTCCAAGCTCCGTTCTTGATATCCATTACTGCATTACATCCCAGTACTTGTCGACTTCATGGCTTAATACACAATGAATATTAGCCACTTGCCGGGTGGTGAATGGAAAAATGTCCTTGTAGGCAAACGCGCACAGGATCATCTCAGGGGTTTCACGCATAGAGCCAAATCCAGAGAGCCTGTCCATCTTCTCCTCGTCGGCGTCTTCCGGATTGTAGTCGGGATTGAACCACTCAGAGTACCCTGCTACGTGCTTCTTGTAAGCCGGAAATTGTTCCACGTCGAACGGTTGCATAAGATGCCCAATATTGAGTGGGAAGCAGTGGAATGATCCGGTGTTCCCCGCAAAAACGAAGGAAGTCAATGACAGAAAGTGCGGTTGACCTCTGAAAAGTAGGAGGCGTGATGATGTAGAAGAAGGGAAAGGACTAGGTCCAATTGTAACAAGGTTGAATCTTGGGGGTCCTAAATGGCTACCTCCAAGTTGGCTATTTAACCTGAAAGACAGACAGGCTGCTGGTTGCTGGAACTTGGCCTGGGCTTGGGATATTTCTGATGAAGTAAGTCATCATAAAACTCTCCACATCACGAACGAGATCAAAAGAAGCCGACGTGATGTAGGCTATGGCTCTTTGGAATCCTTCACTTTCCGAAAATCAAAACCCACCCTTTCTTCCTCTGTCACTTCGAGAACTGATTCTGGTGCGAATATCTTCACCGAATACCAGTGTGCTTTATCAGCCAGTAGTTCCTACTGTATACAACTATCAACACCTACTGCTCGCAGTGAGTTATGTGATAAAATGCTTATTAACATTCTGATATCCTAAAATCTGGGCAGATAATGCCAGTGCGGCAGTACAGACACCTTCACCTCGTGCTAATAGTGCAATCGCCAACTGCGCACTGTGGATTGTACCTATCAGTGACTACGATACGTGCTATAGTATCATCAATTCTTCTAGCCTAAGCCTGGCCGAATTCTATACAATGAATCGACAGTGAAGAGCGATTGCAGTAGTGTGGCCCGTGGCACCAATGACTGTCTTTCGAAGCATCCAGGCGGCTTCCCTGTTGGTTTCCCAGGCTAGAAACCGGCTTCCAGTAGTGCGATGAGTAGCACGCCAGTGAGGACTTCCACAACCCATCGCAGTAGTATCTCCACACTATCACCTATCCAAACTAGGATAGTCTCAACGTGTAATCCAGATTTCTACAAGGTCATTCTAAACGATTCACGCTATGACATTACCAATAACCACAGTATTCCGTTGTCCTCGTTCTACGATTAGAATCTAGCCGACAAGATAATTACTCTAGTCTCAAGGCAAATAAATAATACATTTATGTTGGTAGAAGGTTGAAGCCTCGAAAACCGGCCCGGGCGTGAGTACTCCATACCCTGTTCAGACGGGTATGGTTTTAAACTGCGATGTATTCTACTAAGTCGCCGCAGGTAACACATACGTTGACATTGCCAGCAGTCACAGTATTCCTGTGTCTTCTTTCTACAGCTGGAATATTGCTGCCAGGATGGATTGTACGGGTCTCCGGGCAAGTATGTCTGCGTTGGTGTTCAGTCCTCCGCCATAAGCACCGTTATCACGACCCCGGCTCCGATTCAGACTGGTATGGTGTCCAACTGCGACAGTTTTTATAAGGTTGATTCGAAGTACCACATACACACACGCATACTGTCTATGAAAAATGGGTTGAACAGCGTAATTGAAGGACTAGGTGCGTGCACGACCGTTGGGGGCCGGTGGTTTGTGGGCACTTGCATCCATGCAGAACATGGGGTAACGTGCTAGAATAGTGATCGAGACTGAGAGTCGGTATTGGCTTGCTTGGTACGCTAGCCAATCATTTATAGCCGACCGAAATGTCGATAGCAAGTAGTGCATCAGCGGGGGCTGCCTAGACTACAGTAGTTATCATTAAAGTTGGTCGCTCGTACTTTCCTGGGTAGCCTCGGTTCTGAGGAGATAGAAAACTGAACCCTGGGAAGGTGATAAGCGATCCGGCAACGAGACAGTAACAAGATAAGCAAGGCTTCATGTTGAGGAGTGAGTGAGTCGTATGCGAGACGAAGGTTAGAATCAGTATGCCACTATCCGCTAATGAACAGTCCAAAGACTCTCGCAAAATTCAAAGAGGTCTCCCGAGTTACCGTTAGAGTATCCTCCCACGATAGCACCCGTCTAGAATGGTGACGTGGCCGATAAAGCTAGATGTAGGTCCTAAAGTTTCCGTGACGTGATTGATCTGTACTCAGTTCCAGTGTAAGGCTGATCCCGAGAAGGTGACAAACCTAAGTCTTGGCCCAGGCGGGACCTAAACAACAGGCAGTGCGCTGTGGAGCACCCTGCCCTCTATCTCTTTCCCTTCACACTCCTAGTCGAATGAGAGACTATTCGACAGGCTGAAGAACACCGCCTTTGTTTCCTACGGCCTCATTATGCTCCATGTGCTGCTATAGATCGTGCATTCTTGGATAAAACCTAGGTCGAGACTAGAGACAGTCAGGGAGAGCATCCCCAACCTCAAGGTGCCGAGACGTTTCCCTAGGGATTTAGTTTTTCCTTTGTTAATAATGCGGCGAAGTAAAGGATAGTTAATTTTCATCACAATTTTTGCACAAACCTAGATGATATCCTAGAGAATGGAAGATGTAATGATGACGAAGGCAGTCCTAATTCCTCACAATATTATCGGCTGTCTAGAGATTGTAGTATATATATGCGCTAAAAATCCATCACAGCTTTCTAATTTCACTAACGTTGTTATCGTACTGAAGATCTTCGTTTTTGAATACACTGCAAATCACCAGTATGCCTAAGGCATATTTCGACCGCGACCCTATAACCCTCCAAGAGGGAAGCCACATCGGCGCTCAGATTGGTGGCAAAATGATTGAGCCCGATGGAATGGAATATGTTTCTGGGGAAGTTGAACAGCTCACTATTTTTAAATCTCCAAATTCCTCTGTTGAGCTCAAATGTACGCAAGATGTTCAGTTTATGCCTGGAGAACAGGTTATCTTGCAACAGATCGGTAAGCTCTCCAGAACAGACACAAGTGCATAATGATTGACTCGTTCCCCAGATCCTATGAGTTACGCTGCTATCGGCATGAAAAGTGGAAAGGAAGTCGAGTTTAAGGAGTAGACCAGAGCAAATCAGGGCTTAAAATGACCTCCCGTTATGTATTGTTATTGCTTAAGGACGTGGCGGAGATTGGCTCTGTATTCGAGATACTTTGTCACTAACATGTTAAAAAATGAATTATAGTTCTCAATATTCAAGACATAGCAAGACATAGCTGGGCATAGGCTACACTTGGTTGAGCCCAAGCCTTCTTCTGCCTTTCTCTTGTCACAATCATTGTTTCTGTCTCGAGCATAACTTACTCATGAAATGTGTTATAACTCCTGTGGTGGTTGAGCCGCAGTACGTAGGACGATCAACACTATACGTATCGCCGGTAGTGATAGCCTACTAACCGAATTGCGAGAGGAAGAGGTTTATGTACCCTGAAAACCCTTAGCAACTAGTTCCCGTTTTCCTTTTCTCTCTTCGGTCTTGATATTTTAGTTGAAACCCACAAGTCGACCGGAACTTCTGACACGTAACACTCGCTGCCCCCGATGGCGAAATATTGATAATTTGTGAAAAGACTTCACAACATTCGGATGACCGAAGTAGATGATTTTTTACATCCCTATGGTCCTTTCCGTCAAAAACTCCTTAATATATACTATGATCCGGCTATAGAGTCCCTCTAGCCGCAATGTAATCCCCTTGTACAGTTTCCTAGGTTTCATTATCGTGTACTACACTATCATACTATTTGGGAAAATTTGTACATTGGCTTACTTTGGGGTCTCGGTTACGACGATAGGGTGTGTTTAAACCGGTCTGCAATCATCATCAACAATCTCACCATACTCGCCTTTCCGATCGTCTTGTCTTAGAAACTGCGTATGCTTATATCCAAGAAACTCCTTACGATTGTCATTCTCTGCTCGGGAGGTATCAATATCTACCGGCTAGTGCTGGTTATACCTCAAAAGAATTGCCCTACAAACATCGACGTATTCATGAGAGTTTTACTATCCTCGTGAGTTGCTTCAATTTTTAATATCTCAAGGGGATACTAGTCGATACAGTAACGCGGAGGGTTGACTCGACATATTTGCACTTGAATTTTGTTCATCAGCAAGCTTCTCCTTTGCTATAAATAAATATGTTACAAGCACAGGAGAGAGCAACAATACGAAATTAAGCCTCGTACATGCCTCAATTCATGCCCGAATCGCGATCCTGAGGAGCCCTGGTATACGTTACCACAGATTCCGTAAGTACATTGGGTACAGGCTATTGCTCCTCCACAATTCAAAGCTTTTCTTAGCGAAAAATGAGTAATAGATAGCCATTTAGTAAAGAAAGTCTAGTTACTCTACACACGATGAGAGAATAAGGCTCCGGCTACCAAAGTCAGCGCTTAATAGCATGACAATAGCCGTCTTCAATACGACCCGCTGGTGAAGCAATCTATGAAATACAGCTATCATTTCAGAATGCAAGCGTATCGATAGCGTCCCGAAGGAACCTAGCACCGAGCCGGGCTATGGCAGCTTATTCGCCGTCTCGCTTGTGGGGATCATATGTCCTCATGTACAGCAGCACTTTCTGATTTGCCCCTTCATAGCTTCGGATCCTATGTGGTAAAGAAAAGAAGAGGTAATGTGAAATGTTGGATAGAATCTTTCTTAAAGAATAAATTTATGAAGTATCTCGGGATAAATGTTCTCTCATAGAAGGATCAAGTTGTAGTCTTCACCACAGTATTTCGGCCGTAAAGTACATTCGCTAACATTCATGACCAGAGAATATTAATTTTCTCAAATGTCCGTTTTCGTGGCGGTTCGGGCTCAGAGGTTTCCTGACTGAGGGAAAACTGCATCAAACCAACAATCGGAATTTTCCCCAAAGCGATGATACGTGTTTTGCGTAACCACTTGTAGCCGAAGTATAGAACCAGAAATATCGGAATATTGATGTACGCCGAGACAAATCTTTTCGCATCCCAATGACCATGAATAAATGTGCTGAAACCCCCGGTGAAAAGCAGGAGGAGCATCAGCACAAGAGAAGCCCAAGTTGAGTAAGGCTGAAAAGGCGCAGCCCACGGAAGCTCTTTGTGTCGGTCGATCCCTTGTTTCTTGCAGCCGTAGTAGAATCGGAGGTATACAACAGAAATGACAATCCAGTCAATCAAAGTCGAGACTCCCACAATGGCCTGCAACCAGCCAAAAACTGTGACTGCTGTGTCGGAGACAACCATATACCCTAGGCACATAAATGCTCCGAAAAAGATAATGGCTGCATACGGCACCCTGAAACGATTCAGCCGGGCAAAAAACGCAGGAGCGAATCCTTGCATTGCCATACCGAAGAGAATTCGGGAGCCAAAGAGCATGAAAGAATTTCCAGCAGACCAAGCCGATGCGAGTATAGCAGCATTGATGATTGATGGTATATCCGGTATTCCTGCCCGGTAAGCAGCCAGAACGAATGGAGACTGGGAAGCCGTGCCGGTTAAATGGATAAGGAATGGGTCATTTGAAGGAATAACAAGACCGATCATAAATATAGAAAGAACATAGAAAACAAGTATCCGAATCAAGATCCGCCTTGTTGCCTTCGGAATGGCACGCCTTGGAGATCTCGTCTCGGCTCCCGCAAGGGTGATATTTTGCACACCTGCGTACGCAAATGTTGCGTTATTCAAAGTTGACCAGAAGCCGAGAAATCGACCCAGGGAACCCTCGATGCCCAAATATTGGACAAAGGGCCCTGGATTCTTCCAGTATCTGAATCCGATTGATTGGCCACTTGGACCTCCACCGCAGGTGATCACTAGAGCCATAATGTTCAGCCCAACGATCAGGATGATCTTCAGCATTGCAAATACAAACTCAATCTCTCCATAAATTCGAATAAACAATAAGGCAGTCACCAGTATAAGTATACTGAAAATCGTGATCCATATGGCGCTACTAACAGAACTCCAAAATTCGATCAAGATTGATGCTGCCACGATCTCAGCAGGGATAGTGACCAAGTATGAGCATACTTGGTTCCATCCATTCGCAAAGGACATAGCAGGGTCGAGAAACAACTCTGAATATCGAACGGGACCTCCACTGAGAGGCACTAAGCTGCCCATCTCTCCAATTGTGAGGACGACACTGGAAACAGCAAGCCCCAGGATAGTATAGCCAAGGAAGGCACCTAAGGGTCCTCCCATCGCGAGAGCCTGGCCGGAATTGAGGAAAAGGCCGGAACCGACAGTACCAGCCAAGCCAATCATTTGAATGTGCCGCTGATGGAGACCCTGTCTCACGACATGTCTCTCTTGGAAGATTCGCGCGATGTCACCCGGTTCAAGATGAGCTGCTATTGATGAGACGGGTGGCTCTGTGAGAGCACTTTCCAGGCCTCGTGGCCAAGACATGGTTGTAAAAGGTGAAGAATAAAAGTCCCGATTTACAAAGTCGATCGCTCCTGAAATCGGCCTCGAAACGGCTAAGAAATCGTTAGAACACCATCTCCAATTTCTGATGCGTCATGAATTGTTCTCGCTTTGCGAGCTGTCGGGACTCGGAAGAGCAGCAGATGTGGATGGATACTCGGAGAAAGGAGATACTGTAGATCCGCCAAGATTAGTCATGTATTGAGCCCCATCCACGTTGCCAGTTAGCCTGTTGCAGTAGTGTTAGGGGCTATGATCTCGGGATATGTGGGGCCCGTGTCAAAAAGCTTATGGAACATGACCGGTACTTTTGACAATCTCTGCATCCAGTCTCCGAGATAAGTTCATCCGTGATGGACAAGATATCATGCTTTGTGTAACCCCCTAGAAAGAGGAGGCTAACTATTTAACTAGTTACGACATGGGGGTTCTGACGCGATGGAAATCTGTGCTTTTTGGAGAATCAATGCGAATCTATGTATGACTTCATCACCGATCTCATTCATTGCTGCCCTAATCAATGACGCTTTGAACCTTAATCAAGAGGATAAATCCCATCATCCAGGAGTAAGTACGCTACTTACCTTTAAAAAAAGCGAGGGACCCGGGTTACCTTATCACATTCGCTATACCTACCTTTCGCCAGGAAGTACCCTGCAATCTACGATCTACCCGTCACTAACATCCATAATATCGTTAACGACACCAACAAATGGGGTTTCTCTCTGAAAGGCAAGTTGGACTGATCTATGCTGCATCTAGAGTCTTGCAATGGCTTAGCGCAGCTATTGTCATGGGAATCTCTTCCTACTTTATTTCAGTAGGGCCACGCCATCAGCATGCGTTATACTGGGAGATACTTGTGAGTCCAAGCCGATGAACTCCCTCTATCCTATGGTAAAACTGACTTTGCAGTCGGTCATATCCGTTGTTGTTTTCTTTTTTGCCGGCATTCTATCGTTTTTTATGTTTCGAAATATGGAAAAATTCGCATGGGCATACTACGTGATCGTTACAATTGACTATGCCTTTTCATATCTGTGAGCCACTTCAATCTTATATCGCTGTATATTGAAAACTTACAAAGCTGTATAGGTGGTTAACAACGTTTATTTTCGCGGCGCAGGACTACAATCAAAATAACTGCAAGCTCGGTTCGCCCCTAGGTGTCTCGTGTGCGACTAAGAAAGCGAATGAGTCATTCATGTTTATAACATTGTAAGCACTCAATCACTCTATTGCTCTCTCTGCGACTTGGCTCACGTCTAGTCATTAGTATGTTGACCATATGGCTCACCCTTCTCCTCGGAAGCCCTCTATCTCCGTTTTCAAACTATTCCTTCGATGACACGAGAACACACGATACAATCGATCCTTCCGCTGTATCCGAGCATGAGCTTTGAGGAGTGCGTCAGTGATACTACCACTTGCGGATATGCAAAGAACTGTCATCGTATGTTGTTCATTATTTTTACCTATGCTATACTGGCAGTTTTTTATTCTTATATGATGGGCCATTCTCAAGCTTCCATCAAAATAAGATTACATAATCGAGGTCGAATCCCCGGGATATGACCTTCCGAGTGGTGGATTAGGTAGACTAGAGGACTGAAATAATTGAGTGAGGACGGCGAATCTATAGTTAAAGACCTTTATAGCATAGCCCTTCTTGAAACGGTGGTTGATGTTACTATACCAAAGGACCCTTACTGTATGAGAAAATTGACTCATTCTGTACTATTCATGCAAGGTGATTACTTGACACTCGGCACTGGCGTAATTCGTACTTCATGTCGATTGTCGCCGATGTTGGCCTGGTCGCGTGGAAGCCACCTATCTTGGACGAAAAGTAGCCAGCCTTTGATTTCTTCCCTCAGGTCAGCTTGAGATAGGTCTGTTTTGGGATGAGGCTTGAGCTCGCGGGGAATGCCCCCAGGCTAAAGCTGTCTGACTGTGGGGTCTTCGACATCGAGGAAATCGCAGTTTGGAGAAAATTGAGGGCAGGGAACCTTAGTGCAGGGATCCACCCGAGTTAACCCGTTTTCATCCATCTGGACTTCGCTGGGACCCTATCTGAAACTTGCAAATAACCGGGAGTTTGAGGGATTTCGAGTATTCAGGCTGTAGCATGTTAAGCCAAATATCACACCGGGGTATTATTCTGAGCAGCGTTCTAAGCAATGCACTAGCAATGAAGTTCTCTATATACAAGGGATGAAAGCATCTATGCACTCATTTCATCGTGCTATCGACCAACTCACGATAGATCTTCTTCAGGTCGGCAATATCGGCCTGAAGTTCCTCAACCTGTTCGCTCTTTTCGCCGAGCATCTCGAGAGTCGTCAGGTACCGCTGATCGATATCAGCAAGCTTGGCCTCGAGCTCTTCCACCCGAGAGTCAGCGGTCTTCTTGTCCTCGAGCTCGCGCATGAGGTCGACGACCTGCTGTCGCGACTCGTCACGCTGCGCCGTAACGCGTGCAAGCTCGTCTTTAGACCCAGCGCGCTCGCTCTCCAATCGGCGAACCGTAGCACTCATGCGCTCGACCAACTGCACCGATGGACCAGCACCGACAGTTGATTCGGATATGATGTCGTTGATACCGCGGGAAGGCGCGGCTTGTGTGCCGCCGTAGGCGGACGGGGTGGCGGGGGTGGCAGAGCCGAAGAACTCATCTGGTTCAAAGGTGATTGAGGGGGTCTCCAAAATCATCGACGGAGGACCCATGGTAGTGTTAATCGGCGGAGGGGAAAGAGTACCTTGCGCAAGTGATGTTGGGTAAGAATTTTGGCGCGGTGGCGTGCCGATGTCCGGCGAGCCTGGGGGCAGAGTAGACGAGCGCCGGCTGCCAGGACGGTAGTCTGACAGGACAGATGGCAGAGCGTCGAGAGTGCTTGAGCGGCGAGTGGACGGAACGGGAGAGATTCCACGAGGCTGTTGCAAGCTATTCACTTGGTCTCTCCATCTGGCACGCTCTTCCTCGAGCTTTTGCGTCCAATTCGCGTCCCACACCTTCTTCTGCTCAACGAGCTCCTTTTGCGCCGACGAGATCTCGTCGGTTGCATTCTGGAGTTTCTGTTGCACTTTGTGAAGCTCTTGGACACGTGCCTCGAGCTGGCTTTCCAGGTCATGCTCGGCCTCCTTGGCATTCTCTAATTCCTCTTCAAGCTCCTTCACTTTCAATGTCTGGAAGATCAGACTGTCAGCTGAAAATCCCCCAAAGTTGCGGAATGATTACCTTACCATTTCCCGCAGTTTCTTTCGCAGTTCCTTCTCTCTGTCTGCAGCTTGGTCGCGTTCCTTCTCTGCGGCGTCAAGCCGAGAGATGTAGGAGCCTTCCAAGGTATGCCAGTTCTCGCTAGCGACTGAGTATTGCGTCTGCAAGGTCTCAATTTGGCGCAGCAACTTGGCCTGTGTCTCTCCAGTGGCCCCGGAAGAGGCTTCCTCTGCACGGGCGCGAAGATTTTCCATCTTGCTCTCCAAGGCTGATTGCTCTGCCTTCAACTCGACCTCAAGCAAGCGGGCCCTCTCCTTCTCCTGGTCGGCCTTTTCCTTCAATTCTGTAATTTCCTTCTTAGACTTTGCTTGGCTGATTTCAAGCTCAATTTTGGTGCTTGACAACTCCTCTTCCAGCTCATCTGCTCTATGCCTCTCTTTTTCTAGGGCGTCCGAGTGAGCCTTAGCTTCAGCCGCTTCAGCACGCGCAACCGCTCGGCTTATTTGCGCCTTCATTTCGCGAACGGTTTGGTTCAAGGCATCACGCTCATTGGTAACAGCCTCAAGGTCTTTGGCTGTTTTGGAATGGGACGCTAACGTGTCGTTTGCTCGCTTCTCTGCCGCTTCAGCTCGCTTGGCCCTGCTTTCGGCGTTGAGGAGGTCTCTCTCTAACCTGTCGCTTTTCTTCTTCATTTCAACCTGTGATTTTGAGTTCTCTGCAAGTTGTTGCCTCAACCTCCTAACAGCAGTGCGGGAATTTGCCGCTTCGGACTCGAGCTTCTGCCCTTCTTTCATCAATAACGCGTACTTCTCTCTGGTTTCTGCGAGCTCTTTCTCGCGGCTCCCCGGAGAAGCGGCGGCGGCTGCATCCTTTGCCGACTGAGCAGCCTCGCCTGCCAGATTTTCCAGATTCCGTTGAAGCTCATCAATGCGTGCCAAATACTCGTATCGCTCTTGTTGCCATTGGGATTCAGCTCCATCTTCACTCATTCGCGACTCGGAGGATGTATCCACACTGACGCGGGCACTTTCCACTGATGCACGACCACCGGATAAATCACTTCGTTGCGAGCTCGGCAGGTCCAGACTCGGTCTCCCGGAGGTCGAAGCCTGCTCGTCCGCCTCATTCACTGTCGTTGGTAGTACGGAGAAGTCGGTAGATTTGCGCACGGACCTTTCCGAATCGTAGCTTGTTCTAGTCACACTTGCGTGGTCTGTGAGGGTCTCTCCATCTGGCAGAGGGCTCTTCAGATCATCCGTGACACTCGAAGTAGCTGCTTGACTGGCGTCGATGTCCATACTTGATCGCGCGCCATTGCTCGGCGCTGGACTGCCCGCAGCTGAAGAGACCCAACTAGGTGAAGACTGTGAGTTCCGATTCGCAGTATTGGATTTGACCACTGCTCGTGCGAGACGTTCTTGGAGTCGATCATTTCTGCGCGCATTCGACGAGCTTCGCGAAATTGCTGATCGGATGAATTAGCCGGGATTGAATCTAAATTTCTCGAGTTCCACTTACAGCCAGAAGGAGATCTTGAGATTGGCGATGCCGTGCTCTCTGCGTCCTTGGATTTCGGACTCGACGCTTTCTGTGCATCCTCCTGATCCATCAAGATGTTGTCCAAACGCGATTCGACGCCTGCAACGGCTTGCTGGAAGAAACTGCCCACGCCCCATTTGGACTTTGAGGCCTGCGAGTTTTGCGCCATGGTTGTGAGTTGAGTTGTAAGAGGGAGACGCGGCTTCTAGGCAGCAAATGCCTCGTGTTCAGTTTGCATGGATGAGGCGGGGGCTGTGCTCGGACAACGGCGTTCTCGGCGATTGTGATAATTTGAATATAGAGAGAAAACTTCAACTGGAAGAGATTTCCCGACGTAAGGAGAATTTGCGACACGATCGAGTTTGGGACTGTAAATGAAAGACTTGGAGTAGGGTCTAATGTGGAGATCAAGTACTCGCGAAATGGACGGTTGCAAAAGACTCCTGAGAGCAATAGAGAGCGGAAGTGACAAGCCCACGGAAGCTGGGTTATGTCAGTAACACACACACGGTGTCACCGGGCGAAGATTGGAAATGCGTAGAGGGACAGTGAGACTTGAAGTGGAACGAGTTGAGCCCCGATCCGTTGGGAGTTGAACTTGGCCGACATGTGGTCTTGGCGTCGCCAGCTTCCGTCATCCC
Organism: Penicillium simplicissimum; assembly: GCA_024706585.1. NCBI lineage: Eukaryota > Fungi > Ascomycota > Eurotiomycetes > Eurotiales > Aspergillaceae > Penicillium > Penicillium simplicissimum. The sequence goes on along the minus strand of JAMZTW010000129.1, from coordinate 1,904,175 downwards.
CCCCAAGCTCCTCCCTTCTCGCAGTCACCACCCTTCGACCACATCTCCGGCCCACACGCTTTTCTTCTGGCCCGGCGCGCTATTCAATAATCATGTCGCTGGAGCCTCCCACATATCTCAGCTCTCTGCAGAATAACATCCGCGCTCGACCAATTCCCTGGGAGGGCGCTGTCCGTGCGGGCAATATCACTGATGACCACCTGAAGAAGATCAAGGCCGTGGACAAGGTGCGCAAGGAGCAGCGCATTCAGACAATAGAGGCGGATCTTGCGGGGTACACAAGCTGGCTGGCTGGCGGGTCACAAGGCAAGAGTGTTCTGGAGTCGGCCTCTCGACGGACCGATATCGTGCAGTACATCTTGGTACTGGCATCAGACCTCATACAGGGTATGTGTTTGATGGCAAAGAGCTTCCTTTGGTCCTTAGCTGATATTTTCCGTCAAAAGATGTCCCTGCGTTGGCGGACTCCCTGGTGTCTCACCCCGAGCCCTACAAGCCATTCCTGCCATTCCTGCACAACTCCAACAGCGCCGAAGACCCGATTCCGCTGCTCACATCTACCTTCCTCACGGCTCTCGTGTCACACAGCCTTGCGACCTCATCCAAGCCTGCACGACGGGATGAGGAAGCTCTCCCCCAACTATATCTTTACCTATCTACCCTGACCAAGAACCACGACAGCGGCCTCCAGGATATTGGTGTCCAAGGGTTCTCCGAGCTGCTGCGGAAGAAGCATTCCCGAGAGATCTTTTGGAACCACCGGAAGGAGACTCTGGACCCGTTGATTGAGACACTCTGTGCGGCGGTTGGGACCAAGGATAACGGTAGTACTACAGGAAACGGCACACGTGGCATTGAACCTGGTCTTGCTGGTGGTGTGGGCCTGCAGCTGCTCTACCGGGTCCTTTTGGTGATTTGGCAGCTTACATTCGAGAGCTCGCTTGTTGGTGACGAGCTTCAAGAGTAAGTGGTTTCCGCCAAGGAAGGAAAGTATCCGAGATTGTGGTCACTAACAGTTAACAGGAGCTATGAGATCATCCAACTCTACACTCAGCTCCTTCGTATTTCACCAAAAGAAAAGACGACCCGCCTTCTCCTCGCCACCCTCTACAACCTGTGCGTCAGCAATCAGACGACTCTCCTCCCTGTCGCTGTATTTGTTCGGTTGCCAGCTCTCCTGACCAACCTCGCTGGTCGTCACCTGACGGACCCTGATCTTCTCGAAGACCTCAACGGACTTTCTACCATGCTCGACGAATACACAAAGACTCAAACCACCTTCGATCAATACGCCGCCGAAGTTCAGTCTGGTCACCTGCGCTGGTCGCCCCCACACAAGAACCCGACTTTCTGGAAGGAGAATGCTCGCCGAATCCTGGATGAGGCGAACGGCGCATTGCCCAAAAAGCTCGCAGAGATACTCTCCAAGGACTGGGAGAATGATAAGCAAGTCTTGGCCATCGCCTGTAATGACGTGGGACATTTGGTGAAGGAGCTTCCCGAGCGACGCGCCCAACTTGAACGCACAGGCTTGAAGACACGAGTGATGGAGCTGATGGCTGACAAGGACGAGTCGGTGCGATGGGAGAGTCTTCGGGCGGTTGGTGAATGGCTTCGGTACACATTTGACGGATGAGGCAGGGAGATGCAGTGACGCTGGCTATTTCTTTTGCTTATCTTCTCGGGGGATCTTGAGACTTGCGGTCTCCTTGGTTCTGGGATGAACATATACTCTGGTGGCATGTACTGTGTCTTCTCTGCCATAGCGCACATTTGTCTATTTTCTGGGTCAATCTTGTTTTCATGATCTAGAGTGTATCTGTATTGGCTTATTGAGATGTGAACATTCAGTTCAACATTCAGTTCAACAAGCACGAGTCTCCTGATAACCTCCCCGCTGATCAGTGGATCCGCACGAGGATTGGCCGCTAGATCGCATGTTGTACTCCATACTACTTTTGGAATCCGAATCAAAAAGGGGATCCCGATAACAGGACCCTCCGACCCAGAGACCGATTAGATTTTGTACTGCTTCTTCATTCTAAGGGATTCTCCTTCACGACAGACGCAAGGACTCTGCTACAAGCCTACATCCACATTCCCAATCCCCACAGGTTCGAACCGCCGCTTCCGAATCGCCACGCGGAACTCGTCCGACCGGAGATCGAGCATTCCCCGCAGAATTTCTTCTCTCTCCACAGAGTCCACACACCCACGACTCACTCCCAAAACCCCTCAGCACTCATGTCGAGATCATTTACTGGCTGCACAAGATGTAAAGCGCGACGCCAGAAATGTGACGAGCAAAGACCCGTCTGTGGGCGCTGCCAGTCCGCTGGCGTCCAGTGCAAGTACGCCATGCAGCTGCAGTGGGGTGGGCGTGCATTCTCACGATCTCGATTCGGGGCTTGCGTGGATACAGGGAACATGCAGAGACTGGGTATGCTGGGAAATGGATATTGCGAGAGACTCATATGCTGACTCGGTCCTCCAGAGTACTCCCCAGGAGAGTTTATCTACACCACCAAGTCCGCGCAGGCGCAAGCGCGGGCTCAAGCTCAAGCGCAAATACCGACTTCCTCGGAATTGGCCTTGATACAACCCGTCGATCCCTTCTCCTCCCTCTCGCCCGATCAAAAAGCCTTGTTACACCATTTTATCAACGATGCCTCCCAAATCACGGCTTGTCACTCGGGCATGCAGCAAGATATCTGTCGGATGATCGTGCCCATGGCCCTTCAGACCCCATCCTTACTCTACGCCACTACCGCCTTATCCGCGATCCATATTCAAGCGCTTCATGGACAGTCTGAAAGTGCGAAGACCGCGCCGGATATTGCCCGCCTTATGGTGCTGAGTCTGGAACACTTTCGGAAAGAGCTTCAGAATCCATCGTCTAAGGACTCGGAGGCACTGGTAGCGACCGCCCGAACTCTCTGTTTGGCAGAGATCCATTCCGGAGCGATTCATCCCAACTCATGGCGAGCTCATATCGAGGGTGCACGGGCTTTGATGAAGACATTAGGGACGACAGGGGAAAATTCGCTCAGGACGGAGAGCGGTTTTCGTCGATACTTGGACCGTTGGTACTGGTCAATCGTGTCGTTGACGGCGTTGACGGGGAATGGCCCTCCCATTGGAGACGCCTCAGACCCTGCACCTTCAGATTTGGCCGGGCAAAGAGAGTTACCGGACTACTTGGATGATTACTGGGGTTTCACGGTAGACTTGGCAGCTGTTTTCCGGCAGATTGGAGCTGCCGCCTGGAGAAGCCACCAAGCCGAGAAAGGGATTCAGAGCCAAGGTTTTGTCGCAGGGGAGATTGATGGCAGTGCTGAAGATGAAGCTGCTGCACTCGAGGCATCAATACGAGCACTCATGGATCGAGGCTCCACCTCGCAGCCCTCGTTCTATCCTGGAGTGGCAGAAGGGTTGTCTGCAGAAAGTGTACAGCACCTCGCTCTTTGCAACGAGGCCTTCCAGCATAGCGCTTTGATCCAAATTCATCGACGAATTCGCAAAACACCGACCACATCAACCCTTGTGCAGCAGTCGGTGCAGCGGATTCTGGAGTGCACGGCACAGATTGGACCGTCGGCTGGCTTAAGCCCGTGGGTCATCTTGACGACTCCGCTATTTATCGCGGGCTGCGAGGCACGCGGTGAAGATCGCGATACGGTGCGGCAGCTGCTGGCTTTATTACATGACACTATTCGGGTGCCGAATGTGTTGCAATCTTTGAAGTTCCTTGAACAATACTGGGCGAATCGGCTGAGCGAGGACGAGGATTGGAGTCACTTCTTGGGTATGTATCCCGCAAGTCATCTGCTTCACGGATTTCTTCAACTAACAACTCCACTTAGACCGTATGAAGTTTGATTTCATCCCCTACTGAGGCCTCGGTTGTGAAACTTTGCGATATGCATGATGTGCTACGATTGACGTTCCCAACCTTATGGTCGGGCTCGTGACTTCTTCGATTTCTTTTGATTTCAGCTACAGGCGCAATGCGGGGAGGATCCTTGGAGTATATACTTTTTTTTAGCCCGGGCGTTTGGACTTTGTGGTGTTATGATGATAATCTGTAAACCATTTACACTGAAGAGATCAATTTGAACTGCTGAACAGTCGGAGACATTCATGACAAACTAACAAATCGAACTGGAGTCTGCGCCGCTCGACGCAGGTCTGACCTGTGTCAGCTCTTGAGAACCAGCTTCAGGACCAATCTTGCGGTCCCAGCTCGCCAGCACCACGTTTAGGAACTCGTTGGCAACACCAAGCAACAAGAAGATGGCAATGACCTGTCCAAAGGTCCATCCCTTCTCCTGAGGATCGAGCGTATTCCGTTGAATGGTCTGTTCCAGCGATACAATCAGATATATACAAAGTCCGCAGTACGCCGCCCTGTTCAGAGTATAGTTGGTCAGGGCTTGCCCGGTCAACTTCATCTGTCTCGTTTCCCCCTGGCCCTCGGTAGTTGTCGGCGTCTGCACAAACCACTTCGTACAATTCCGCTTCCGCCCCTGGAAGCCAGGGTTATCTCGCCGATCCCGTCGCCGACGATACCATGCCCCGCATATACACGGCAACATGCAAGTGAAGACGAGCAAAAACCCCGCCGCAGTGGCACCCAGGGTGCCGAGAATGATATACCGGAACACGGGAGACGTGGCCTGGATGCTCACGCCAAAGACAACATAGACCGTGTCCGGATTACACGAGGGTTGGCTGCCGAAATGAGGTGCCGTGATCCAGAGGTACACGTTGAACGCGATGAACGCCCCCAGCGCGATGACCTGGATCAGTGCAAAAAACCACAGGCGCCAGGGGCCGAAGCCTGCGTAGCGGCCTTTGCTGATGAGGTTGAGGCCCAGCAGCGCGAGTAGGTGGACCACGCAGATGGCGTGGAAGAGGGTCAGCTCGGTGCGGAAGGTTTGGTAAATTGCTGTGCAGAGCAGAGCTAGACCTTGCATGCCTAGTGCGGAGGATACGCTGCGAGAGAACTCTTCTTGGTCTTCGCCTGGGGAGAAGACGCGGAGCAAGTAGCTCACGAGGGTGCCACCGAGGCAGAGGGCGTAAATGGATGCCCGGATCTGGGGGAGGGATGAGGTCAGTTATGATTTTGAGAGGGGCTTCGAGAGCAGCAGATGAACTTACCCCGGTCCCAGATACATCTGGATTGGCCTCGATGACACAGGCAGTCGAGTTCATTGTTGATCTACCGGAGCGGAAGCCCAGAGACCTGGGGGGGCAGATTCTGAGTGTCCTGACAGCGAGGAAGCTGTGCAACTGCAAACTCGTTTATCTGAAGAGGCACCCTTCAGCCCTTTAGCAGCAGAGTGCTTCAGCCTCCTCGAGCCCCGAGACCGAGCCCAAATGACCGCCATGACCCCAGTCTTCCACGGTGGCTAAGCAGTGTCATTGCGCCACAGCCCATCCCGACTAGCTGCAGAAGCCATCCAAAGACATCACTCAAATAATAGCCCCAGTGCCCTGGAGGTTGAGGTTCTCGTCAGGGCTGCCTTGGGCCGCCATTGGATCGCATCGGGCTGCCCAGTGGTGGTGTGGCGCAGGGCAATGCTGAAATGCTGACTGCAGAAGCTCACAAGCCAAAGCCTATCGCCCTGGACTAGTCTCGGCACTGCACACCTCCCATTGGACGCGCGTGAACTACATCTGTTTAGCTCCCCCGATGGCTTTTGAATACCCATGTCAAGTGATTTCCTAAATTCGTATTACTTGCCCGACAGGAAGCCCTCGCTATCTTGAAGGAAGTCTTCAGCCTCCCTCTTGGCGCTGTCGAAGCGGTGATCAGCCCTCGAGCACGGATGATCAGAGACTCGTGTTTCGTCATGGTACGGACGCCGACATGCTTTCTCCTAAGTGCGAAGGCTAGCCTACATGACATGCATGAAATATCATTAAATAGCCCGTAGAAGCACCCCCTAGCATTCGCTTCCTTCCCAGCTACCGCTGAACCAACCCACCACCACACACCATGGACAATCGCCCCTCACCCGCAATCAATGGTAAGCTCTCTCCCCACACGACAACCTTACCAATCTCAATACCTAACAAGACCTCAAAACAACCCAGTAAGAACATTCTTCGCCCTCGCCGCTCTCGATATAGCCGCGAATGCCGCCGCCGGCCCTGCGGCCGTCGCAACCGCAATCCACCTCAGCGGCGCCGAGCTCACCGCGCGCGCACTACAACTCGGCGCCCTCGCGGGCGTGACAAAGTCCGGTGTACTCGCGTTTGTCGAGTTCATCGCGTACGCGGGGATACCAACGCCGGCGTGGATATTGCTTATGTTGTTGGCGAGTAGTTTTGGGGTTTGTGTGTTGGTTACGGCGGAGATTAGTAACCTTGTTCTTGGGGAGAGTATGTATACTCACTCGAGGGATTGGGGGTTTGGGGGGGAGTTAAGGGGAAAGGAAAAGCTAATAAAGGGTTCTGTCGGATAGCGCCGAGTGGATTGTTGATTGCGGCTGTTGTTGCTGCTATACCGTTGGGTGGGGAGTGTATTGGGATATACCAGTGTGAGTTTGATACATTCAGGGCTGGAACAGGGCTCGCCACCCATAACGCTACTATCGAATACATACCCTTGACTTTACTCATTCTCTTTCTGATAGCGGCCGGAGGTTTAACCGGAGGCAAAGCAGGAGTCCAGATCTTCATCATGGGCCTCGATGCTCTCGGCGGGTATGTCTTTGCTCGTATGGCCCACAACGAAGGGCACGATATCTGCGCGTACAACGTCGCGGCTGCTGCAGGAGCAGTATACGGCGCTATCACGGGGTTTTTCCATACCGTGATCGGATGCATGGCTGGAGTCCAGCATACGACTAGTACCAACGGGTACTGGGTGACGACGAATGTGTTTGGGACAACGAGCGGGTATGATCCGAATTGGAGGTAGTGGATGGAAGAGCATTACCAAGGAAGTCGGCATTCCATCTCAATGGAAATGATTTCCACATAGTATATATCGTGACGGTTGGTGATGATGATATGAAAGCCTACAATGATACCTATGAAGACAAGTGACCCTTCAAGTTCTTAGGTTTGGATCACGTAGTGAACTGATTGAAGTACCTGTGTACTTAGATAACTTTAGGTTCGTACTTTTGGGCATTACCTCGGTAGGGACGTTCACTTGAACCTGAATTTTTAGGTAACCAAACCAGGAAATGGATCGATAGGTAGCTTTTAGCAAGAGCTCTGCTTTGAGGGAATGTGCCTGAATCTTACGATAACTAGGTAGCGTCTTGAGGCGACTTAAAATAATCCTCCTTATAGTGAATGTAACTGTGACCATCCACGAGAATGATGAAAGTTCAAAAATTTTCAGTATTCGCTCTAATGTTGAAGTAGAACATGCAAAACGGACTGTCAACAAGAAACAGAAAAACAAGGTTGCTGAAAAAGAAATAATATGTACAATGGCAACCAGATATATCATGACTTAATCATTCAATCCACGCTTCACACGGTTAAAAAACAAAGCGATCCAATATAGATTGAAAATAGAAACAGGATTCCCCGCGTTCCTTATCTAGGACGGGCGGTGGAACTTGCTTTCGATCCAAGGCATACCCACAACGGTAGCCTTGCGCACCTTGTTGCGCACCTTCACGCCCAGTTCGGTGCCCTTCTTGTGCAGACCGTTCTTCACATACGCCATGGCGATGTTAACCCCACCAAGCGTGGGGCTGGGCAGGCCGGAGGTGACGACACCGACCTCGACCGGGTTTGCAGGGTCGGCAAGGTCAACGACAACGGCACCCTCACGAGCAGGAGAGCCCTTTTCAACAGTCAAACCGACGCGGCGCTGCTTGAGAGTCTTGGGGCTGGCGAGCTGGGAAAGGATGACGGAGGCGCCGTTGAAAGTGGCGGTAGCAGGGTCACGGCGGTCACGACCGACGACCCAGCCCAGGGCGGCGTCGGGGGGAGTCTGGGCGGTGGAGATATCGTGGCCGTAGAGACACATACCGGCTTCAAGGCGGAGAGAGTCACGAGCAGCGAGGCCGGCCAGGCGGACGGTGTTGCTGTCCTTGAGAAGGAGGTTGACGACCTGCTGGGGGAGGTCTGCGGCACCGGAGGTAGGAATGGAGATCTCGAATCCGTCCTCACCGGTGTAGCCGGTGCGGGAGATGAGCAACGGCGATGGGGAGACCGAGCCGTCGGCCAAAGTGACGAATAACTCGCGGCATTGGCCGAAGTACAGGGTGCTCAAGTCAGTGTCGGCGGTCGAGGCAGAGGTGTTGATAAGGGGCTGGAGGGCGCTAGGAGCGAGCGGGCCTTGCAGCGCGACCAGCGCGCGGTCCTCGAGGATCTCCCACTTGATACTATCCTTACCGTGCTGGCTGCGGTAGGCTTCAATCTCAGCACTCAGGAACTCCAAGTCCTCGGCGCGGCGGCCAGCATTGGTGACGAAGTAGAAAGAATCCTCCCCGCGGCGGGTAATGACGGTGTCGTCAATGATACCACCAGTCTTCTCCTCAAGAAGGCATGACAGGGTCGAGGTGTTGGGAGCGAGCTTGTCGAGCGACGAGGGAGTGACCTTCATCAGAAGCGGGAGTGCACCGGGGCCGCTCAGTTGGTGCTGGACCCTATGTAGAGCAATTGATCAGTCAAAGTTCCAACTGAACGTGATAATGGCAGTTGGCGTAATGCAATTGACTCACATGTGGCTAACATCAAACAAACTGGCCTTCTCACGAGTCCAGGCGTGGCTCTCAACATGGCTTAAGTCGGCATACTGCAGCGGCATCGCGTATCCGGCAAAAGGCACCATCTTGGCGCCATGCGCCTCGTGCAAGTCATACAATTGAGTCTTAGCCAGAGGCTCGCTCGAGCTAGACGCATAGCGAGCAACCTGGTTCTTCACCTGGGGAATTGCAGCTCGCGCAGTAATTCTAGCAGCCGGCCTGCGGGGAGCTGCCCGCACCGCGGAGGAAAGCTCCCTCCGCAGAACTGTGGAGCCGACCGAGGCGCGGGGTGCGTTGAAGGCAGCGGCCCTCGCGACGACAAGGTCGACACTTTTCTTGAAGGAGCGAGCGCTAGACATGATGACTCAATGCTTTGGAAATTGAATTGAACAGAAGAGGAGGAAAGGAGGGACAAGAAAAATGGTTGGCGAGAAAGTTGCAGCCAGCCCTCCGCCGTCGGGGAAGCTCAGCGGGAAAGTCACGTGGAGATAGGGAGATACCGGCACATTCAGAAGAGAAGGAAGAGCTGGTTTCCGCATTGGGCAGGCGCCACTCCTCGGGGAAGCTACGAACGATGGAGAGGGGGAGATATGATCGACTCCGTCTGAAACCTGGTAGATCGACCAGATCGACGACCGACAAAGAGCAAATAGAGTGGTTGTGACGACGGCAAAATAATCACTCGGAAAGCAGCGCAGGCAAGCTGCTCCGATGCCAGTCGCCGGAATTCATTCGAGGCTGTGGGGGTTTTATGTGCAAAGAATGCTGGCACGGCGAAGAAGAAAGCAAATATCCCAACATCCCAAAGATCCACCAAGCTAAACTAAATCATACAAATCATTTCCAGAACAGACTCTGACTGCCTGAAGCAGTGGTACCGTTTCAGAAGCACAACAAAAAGCAAAGTCGTGAAAACTCCAAAGGCCGGGTAGCGAGCAATTGGCCCATCATTAGTCTCGACGAGCAAATCAATTGATCCGTCCGCAGTCGGCACGGACTCTTTTATGAGGGCCCGTAGCAGTAGAGCAAGAAGATCATCATGCTAGGCAAGAAAACATCCCCCACCCAGCAGGAATAGATCAAAGTCCATTACTAGCGCAGGTGAAGACACCGCCGACAGTGCCGGACTGGTAGCTTTGAACCACAGACATAACGGAGGCCTAGAAAGAAACGAAAATATTAGCAAGAGCAGAAATAAGATAAAAAGCGCCAGACATCAAACAGATGATACTTACGTAGGTGCCAGGTCCCAGGAAGAAAAATCCCACCAAGATCAAAAAGACATTGAAAATAAACCCACACCATCCACGCAGACCACGAGTCTTGTAGAAATCTGGCCCGTGGTCGGCGGCCCGCATGCGAATATACGCCACGCCCCAGAAAATGAAGCCGAAGAAGGAGTCGAATAGCGAACTCATAATCGATAACAAGTCCGAGAAGAAGGGAATCACCTCGGCAATGATCCAGGCCATGATCCAGAGGGCAGCCAGGATACCCGCCCAGGCAGCCCAGCCCACGACGGTGTTGTTTCCCTTGTGGCGGGTTCCTTCGAACAGGCGGAAGAAGATGAAACGGGCTGAAACGGAGGCATACAGGACGCCCAGGAAGATAATGGTAGGGATCATGAAGGAGAAGGAGACCTTCTTGTAGACTTCATCCGAGAGAGAACCAAAGGCGGGTGCGGTTACGTACTGGTTTCCCGTGTAGGCGTACACGATGGAACCGACTAGGCTGAAGACGATAACTTCGGCGATGGTCACGGCAGTGACGGACTTCCAGAAGTCACGCGGCTCGTGCATCTCGGCGATGAAGCTGGGCAGGGTGATCTGGCCGATGAAAGTGTAGCTGATGTTGAGGAAGGCACTCATACCAGTGATGAAGGTCGTGCCTTTGGCGGGGATCGCTAGAACAATTGGATTGCCCTTCTTTGGGTATCCGGCGGGATGATCTTCGATGCCAGCAAAGATAGTCGCCAGAAGGACGGAGATGAAGGTGAAGAAGGCGGAAAAGGTGGCAACCCGCGACAATGCGCTGAACGTACGAGGGAGCGAGAAGAAAAATGAGACCACCGCAACAACGAGTGAAAAGACGACTGTGCAAACTGCACCACCGGACATGGTGTTCAGATACTCGGCACCGACCACGCAGTGCAGACCCTGAATGAAGGTGTTGTTAAGCAGAAACATGACTGCGGTAGCCCACCAGGCAATCTTGGAGTCCCAAAAAAGATACTGGCCAAGATCGCATACGTCGCGGATCTCAGGATGCCGCAGACAGAATCGCCTGGGGAAATACAGATGTCAGCTATGTGCGGCTGCATACTGTGGAGTGATATCAAAGACATACCAGACAATCAGCGAGGTGTACAGAACTATTCCTGCAATCACAACGGTCAGGATCAAACCGGGCACAAGGCCCAGAACAGAATACGACCAGGGAAATGACATGATAGCCAGGCAGATGTACTCGGAGAAGAGCAGGGCGGCAGTCTATCGTTGCAGTAAATTAGCACCCAGTCTTTCCTTTTCTTTCCGCAAGCACCACTTCGATGCCATATCGCAAGAGTTACAATCTCACCTTTTGCCAACTGCAAGTCCGATACTTGATAGTATTCTCCGCCTCCATCTCAATCTGACGGCCCACGCTCTCCGAGGTGGACGATGAGTCAATCGCCGTGACATGGTGATGCGAATGGCGACGGTCCTGGCCTTCGAGGTCAAGGTCCTTCAACTTCTGATTCTGGTCCAGCTTGTCATTCAGGTCGGGGGAGCGATCGCTTTCGCCCTCATGAGTGTCCATTGCTGCGTGGTCTTCTGGCCGAGCCATTTTAAGCTTAACGAGCGGGCGAGCCGCTGTTGACGGTACTCGGAGGAGTCGAGGAGGGAAACGGTGCCGAAGCCCTTCGGATACATAAAACTGTCCTCGTGGAGTAGGTACAGTCGGTTGTTGATGGGGTGGTGTCTCAGGTATGAATCGTTAGGTAGTCGTGAGGTCGAAAATGGGTTCTCTGTCTTGCTTGGCTTGTTTGTGTGTATCTTGGTGCTGGAAATCAGGGAGATCTCGTCACCAGTCAGTCGATGTCGTTGGTACTGATCTGGGGAGCGCAAACGGGATCAACAAAGAGAGCCGGGGATAGGCTGCGAGATCACAATGGCCGAACGGGGAAGTTCAGTCACGACAGCGGGCAGAAAGTCGCAGAGAAGAGGAAGGTAGAAGGAGGAAGAAAAGAGAAGCGAGCAAAACCAGAATCGAAATAATTCAAGAAAATCAAAAAAGAGAAAAGAAAGCCAAGAAGGGCCAGATGATGGTATCTCTCGTATTCAGCTATACCAGGCGGGCTACGTAGCAGCGGCGCGGTGGTAATTTTATGGCAAGTCCGGTATATACTTTGGGTATGCTTCAATACCCCCTCGTCATTTTAGAATTAGTGAACCCCACCCTGCCCTGTTGCCGGAATGGAAAAATCTCGACCATCCTGTCCATGGCATGACGTGATGGACGGTAGCACGTCAGCCGCAATAGGAACCGCCGTGAACTTGTGAAGCGACCCAAGCCACGGCAGAGTTCCTGAAGGGAACGCTGGGTGGGTGCCAGCGGTTGAACTTCAGGGACTCAAGGTACTCTACGGAGGGATCAAAGGGACGATCAAGCCCAGCAAGCCCAGCAAAGCCTAGTCCAGCCAAGCGACGAAGACTAAATGCGCCGCCCCCAAAAAGAAACCTCAAATCCGAGGACCAATCTTGGGACATCCCTGGAGAAAAAGATGCTTTCCCGTGCATCTGACTCGTCCAGAGCCTAATTGTGAGTCTGTGCCGGGTAACGAAGGGATATACATCTGTCGCATATTGGGGTACGGTACATGCTTTCCAAGCCTCTCGTCTGCCATCTGGCGCAGTCTCGTGCCAGATGTCCTACGCGACACTGCAGCAAGCAGCTCGGATAAAAAATCCCCTCGGTCTGCACGAGTTCAAGACCAGTCCGCAATCCCAACAAGCAGGATCTGTCTTGCGCCCCTGCCTTGCATGCGACCCAAGGAATAACCCAGGGCCAAAATCCTTGAATCATGAACAGAAACTCGTTCCAACCTGCCATACGTACCAGGGCCGATGGCTTGCGCCCGGCGCCCGCACATCATACCGTCAAGCCACGACCTGCCGGAGTGGGCCTGCCACAGCCCCGCAAGCGGTTACGATCGAATGAAGACGGGAGGTCGAGCCCCGCAGGCCCCGTAGCGCTCCCCGGTCGGCATCAGCGAAATCCGTGCATCAGCCTCTGAAAAGATGGGATGCTGCCAGCTGGTGCAGTGGTCTTCGTCGCTATGCTCATTTGATCCTGGTGGGCGGATCAAACCCGGATGCGGTGTTGGGTTCCTTGGGGGAGGAGACTTGGTCTTAGCCTTAGTGTGTGCCAGTGTGGGCCACCGGCCACTGAGCATTGATATCGATGGCAGAAGTGGGGGATCAACGGTATCGCCCCCCTTGAAAGCCCGATGGAGGCCGTGGCATTGTGGATGGGCGATGATTTTCTGATTTCCGAATATTTGAGCTGGCCTATGAAGGTGAAAAGAAGCGCCGTGTGAGAGAGACACGCAGTGGAAAGTCTGGGAGAGTCTCTCGACGCCCAAAGCGGGAAGGTGTCAAGGTGGTATTGTCCTGGCAGTACGCCCACGTGTTGACTGACTCAGCACGGCTGGTCTCACCTCACTAACTAGCTAACTAGTGAACTAGTTTCAGAACTGGTGTAGCCAAGTCAACTGGCATTCAACAATCAACACAGCAAATTGACATTGACAGGTTGATAATAACGCCCGGTAGTAGAGTGATATCCAAAGCTAAGTTACTGCGTAGAAACTCAATTCCAATGCATCCATGTGCTAATCGTATCACGTGCTCATGTTCTCCTTGATCCAAATACCGAGCGCCCAAAATGACCTCGTTTACGCGGCATGGCCGTGTTCTCGCCTCTTGCGTGCTCGTCCTCTACGATGGCCTCATACACAGTCCACATACTGGCTCGGCATTCTCTAATCCCTCCCACGATTCCGTGCATTTGTTTGGCTGACATGCCCAAAACAAAAAAATATAGTCTTTTTTCCCTATTGAACTATGGTCACACACTCTGGACGCTACTGAATGGTGGCGTGCGAGGTCCCGCAGGCGCTTTGGAAGCCGTTCGGCTCGTACCCGGCACAACCCTGATTATCAAAGGCTATCCTGACTACTTGAAAGTTGAAGCTGGCCATACAAGGCTGCAGTGGGCATGCAGAAGCTAGGGTAGGGTGCATATTTGCGTGCCCGATGACCATAACCCTCCAACCGTGGCCCCGCCATGACGTTAACATCTCGGGGACTCCGAGGACTCTCCAGAAAGATGCGAGAGCCTAACCACAATAGGCAGATCCTTATTTATAAGAGATTTGAAGAACGAAGACTACGAGGAGATCGCGAGCCTGAACCGGCTAATTGTTATCCTCGAGGGCCTTTTAGCTCGGCCCCATATAATCCAAACATTGGACTAACTCCATAATGAAAAATTTTGATGGGATGAAAAATATGTCCAAGTATGCAGTAACACAGCCAACACATAACCACCTTACATACCCTCGTCCTCGTCCGCCAGCAACGCCGCATAGTCGTCGGCAGAGGCAAAAGTTGGCAGGTGCTTGAGCTTGCGGCGCTTCTTCTTATTGTCCGCAGAATCCGCCTTGGGCTCCAGCTCCACGCCGCCAAGTTCCATGTCGGAGGGCAGATCGTCGTCGCTGTTGAAGAAGGCCTCGTCATCCGAGACGTCCATGTCGAAGTCGTCCGAGTCGTCCTCCTTCTCCACCTTGGCGGCCTTCTTGGCAGCCTCCTTCTTGGAAGCCTTCTTCGACGGCGGTGGAGAAGCAATCTCCTCGTCCATATCGAAGTCGCTGCCTTCGGCCACATCCTCGTCGGACGGGACGTCTGACTCATCGTTGAAGATGACCTCGTCGTCGCTACCAGCAGCTCCCTCGCCTTCCTCATCCTCGTCATCGTCAAACTCAGAGTCCAGGTCGTCCATGTCAAGATCGTCATCGTCGTCATCATCAGCCTCCAATTCAGGCCGAGAGTCAACAAGGGCTTTCCAAATCTCAGACTCGTTGTCGCTAAGGTCCGCACCATCCTCGTCAACGGTGTCATCGGCGCCCTTGCCCTTCTTGACCTTGGTCTTGTCCTTGTTGACACGGTTAAAGTACTCGTGGAAGAACACATCCTCGGCAGCGACCTCGTCGGCCTTCTTCTTCCAAAAGTTCTCCGAGTTGAGAGGCTGGCCCTGCGGTGCAGACTTGCCGGCCTCCACCAAGCGATCTGAAGCTTCACCACCGGCGAGGGGCTGCATGATCGATGCACCACGGGAAGTGGCGTTGGCCTTGGGAGTACGGTAGACGAAGCGGTCAAGGAAGTGAGTGAGAGTGTGGATGGTCATATCAGGCTTGCCGCTCATAACCTCGTGGTCCAAGAGACGAGAAGCATTGACGGAGACAGAGGGGTGGAAGTGGGAAATGTAAGGGAGCTGGCATTAGTTAGTGGATGCAAAGAAAACGTAAACAAAACCAACAGGTTACATACCAATTCCCAGAGACAGGTCTTGTCGGCATTGCTGTGCTCCGGATCACGCTTACGAGGGTCGTATCCATTGTTCTGCTTCGGCTTGGTCTCGACAGGGGCCGGTACTGGCTCTTCATCATCCTCATCGGGCACATCGCGGAAGACCTCTTCACCATCACTCTCGTTGTCCTCAGGCTGGTCGAGCAGAGACTGGAGGCCAGTGAAGGTCTTCTCCAATTCGCGGATCAGGTAGAAAACACCGCAGATGAATGAGGGCTGATGCATCCCGAGCACCTGAACAAGACGCTTCACAAACGCCTTAACACGACGGACGTTCAGATCGTTCTTGAGTGCCTTGAACAACAGATTCAAGTAGAGCGACTGCTTTGATGATGTGGCAACACGAGGATCCAAGAGAGATTCGTACAGCGTTCGGTAGAAGCGATCACTGGCAATTTGGGTTGACCCAGTGAGTTGCTGGATGAGCATGAGAGCCTGAATACTAGTGTTGAAGTTTGACGAGTGGGTGATGCGGAAAAGGGTATCAATGTGTTTTGAGAGTCTGGAATCAACGTTAGCATATAGATATTGCAGAATAGCGAAGTCCACGTACCGGTCGGAGTCAGCGTCGGTGAAGGGGTACGCGCGATTGACACCGGTCAAGACACCGGAGACCAATTTCTCACGCATCTCATCATCCTGGGCTTCTCCCTTGGCGGGTTGGTTGCGGCCCTTGCCCTTGGGCCCCTTCTTGCCGTGGAGCTTACCCTGGGACTTGCCCTGAGGACCGCTGGATTGGGCAGGCTTCAGAAGGGTGACAAACATGCCAAAGTAAATATCCAGCAGCTGCATAGCAACCTTCTCCTCCTTCAAGCTCAGAACAGTCTGGTTCAAAGTGATGATAGCGTAGTACTTGGCGTGCTGGCTCTGGCCAGATCGGAACAGCAACTCCTCAACAGCCTTGATGATGAGAGGCTTCATCATAGGATGTGTCTGCTCAAGCTGTAAGAGGAGATAAGATGCACGCGAAGCAATCTTCTTCCCGGGGTCACCGAGCTTATTCACAAGAAGGCGTAGCAAGTTGGCTTCTTGCTCGGGCTTCTCCTTCAGTAGCTCGTAGACATAACTGACCGCGCGCGATCGGGAGAACTCTATCTCATCATTGCACCATACCTCCAGAATCTTGAGAATTTCAAAGTACTGTTCCTTTAAGAAATCCTCAAACGCCCAGACGATCAGGTGGCTTTTCTGCAGGCCCCCAGGCAGGGGATCGCGCTCCGTCCATCGCCCACCAGCACCTTGGAATGCAGCGACAAGCCCAGGTTGGTTGGAGAACGACTTCAAGCGACGGTCTGCGGGCAACAAAGTACCCTGGGCAAACATGTCTTTCAGAGACCGAAGAACCTCAACTGCTTGGGCACGACTACGCTTGCCTGCAAGTCCGATGAGATTCTCGAGCGACTTGGTGTTGTGCAGGGGCGACTCTTGCACGGCAAGAGTCAGAGCCGAGATCTTATCGCTCAGGGTACCAGAAGACATGATGGTCGTGTAGAACTTGTGCGACGAAGACGCCGAGGCCTGCTGGGCTTTGGCATACTCGTCATTTTCCGCCTGAAGGAGCGAATTGGCGAGCTCGTGAATTCGATCGATGAGGTGACGGGGGAGGGCGTTCAATTGCTTTGCACTGCCGACTGGAGATAGAGGAATGGCATACCAATCGGAGCGAGGAAGAACGGCCTAGGATGACAGGGTTAGCATAAGGAGCAAAATTGGCTCTGGTGGATTGTAACGTACAAGCTTCGCGAATTCCTTAGGAACGACCACTTCGGGCTCCTTCTTTGCCTTGGTCTCTTTGGGTGCAGATTGGGCTACTTCGGTATCGGAGTCCTCAGACTCGTCATCCTCGGGTTCACTTGTCTCTTCGCTGTCGCCGTCGGAGCCTTCGTCTTGTGCATCCTCCTCCTCCAATTCGTCCTCGGCCTCGGCCTCTTCCTCCTCTTCGACCTCGTCTTCCGCTAGATCATCCGGAATAACATGACCCGCAGCCTCTAGCATCTTAGATAGCTCCTTGCGTAGGTCATCGTCCCCGCCCTTGGCCTTAGACTTGGAAAACGTGCCTTCAACTTCGGACTCCGAGTCGACATCGGCAAGCAGTTCAAGGTCCTCCTCAGTGCCGCCCAGTGCCAAAATCTCCTGGCGCAAAGTATCATTGCTGCTGTTCTTCTTGGCGCCCGCGGCGGGCTTACCCAGCTTGCTCTTTCCTACCATCTTCTCATCTCTCGCGATCACATCACCATTGCGGTCTCGCTTCTTGCCATGTGCGGAGTCTTCTTGCTTCTTGCCGGTCTGGGAGGTACCCTGCTTGTCTTTCGCCGCGGGAGACTTCTGGACAGGGGTATGTGACTTGTCGTTCTTCTTCGATTTTCCCTTGCCAGAGCTCTGATCCTTCAAGCGCTGCTCGATCTTCTGTCGGAGGCCAGCGAAGGCGCCTTCGTCTAGCTGGGGCATCTGCGCGTCGGGGGCAGATTCAGTTTGTGAAGTGGTAACACCGACATTGGCGACGGCCTCATTTGCGCTCGATGAGCGCTTTCCCTTCCCTTTCGCCATGGTGGTGTGTATTCGAGGGCTTCGGGAGTATTCTTTTTTTGTAGAGAGAAAATTGGGCGGAGAAATCTTTTGCGGCGGACTGTTATCAGGACGCTCGGACCACCCGATAAGAACCACCTCCCCAAGGGCACCCGCGCGACACTTTTCCTGAGATTCGCATTAGATGCCCACAGCCGGGAGTTTACCATTGAAGGTGGTCATTTGGGATTTTACTCCTCAATGATCTCTAAAATTTGCTACGTGCCCAGTCGCTTCTCGGGGAGGCAGTTGGCACTGGGCCTGCGTGTCCAGCGCTGCCAGCTTCATGTATGCTCCGGAAGATGACTGATTACCCAGATCATGCAATTGCAACTGCTAACAGGACATAGCATGATGGGAGAACTCGAGTCTCCAACTTTTGGATCCCCACGGGTGGTATCTCGAAGAAGCCTGTCAGTGGAGACAAGGGTATGCCGGTGGCGACAAGGAACCTTTTCGTCGACAAATGCTAATAAAGCGATAGAGGATGCGAATGAACTTTTGGTGAGGGGAGGATTCCTACGCCAGGTGAGGAATGAAAGTTTTCTATGCATGTTCTTCATTGTCCTGACCATTCTCCTAGGCATACTCTGGCGTATTTCACCTCCTGCCGCTTGGCCTGCGGGTCCAGGACAAATTGGAGAAACTCATCGACAAGCATATGCGCTCCTTAGGTAATCGTTCAACCTTGAGAAGTTTTTGACGTGTGTACTAAAATCTACATAGGCGCATCAAAAGTCTCACTGTCTTCAATATCCTCTCAGGAACTATGGGAGCAATCCGGTCGATTGACTGAGGGCTCGTCTGAGGTATGCCTTCCTTGGGCGATTTCAGAAAGACCAAACCATTTACAATAGTCAAGGTATTTCGATTTGAAGATCGGAAAGGCGCTCGCTTTATTCTTGCTCCAACTCACGAAGAAGAGATCACTACTCTGGTTGGCAATTTAACGACATCCTACAAGAGCCTCCCTTTGCGAGTATACCAAATAAGTCAGAAATCCTCACCTGCGTCATGAACTGCTCCATGCTGACTATTTTCAAGCGAGGAAATACCGTGATGAGGCCCGTCCGAGGCAAGGTCTGCTTCGCGGGCGAGAGTTTGTCATGAAGGACCTCTATACATTCGACTATAATGCGGAGGAGGCTCTGAAAACTTATCGCGCCGTCAAGCATGCCTATACCCAGCTGTTTGACGAACTAAAGATTCCATACCTTGTCGCAGCAGCGGACTCAGGAAACATGGGAGGGACGCTCAGCCACGAGTTCCACTTTATCAGCGCCAAGGGCGAAGATCGGGTTGTGAGTTGCTCTAATTGTGACCATGTATACAATGAAGAGCTCGCAGATGGTAAGAGCCATGGCTTCCCCGAAGAGTCTATCAAGGCTGCTGTGCCTGGATTTCAGACAGACGGGTATGTGCATGTTTCAGAATGCTCAACAGTCTCAACTGGCATGTGGATGGCCATTTCGCACGATGGAAATACTCTTCTGCGGGGCTGGTACCCCAAATTTTCCATGCGGAATGGGTCCACGGAGCCAGAAGAGCGTCACGTCAACTCCCATGCCGTGAAAGCCATTGCAAGCGCAGCAGGTGTCGACCTGGACCTCAGTGTGGAGAATCCACTGGAAAAGTGGGTTACCCATGTCAAGTCTCGGAACCCGGTCGTGAAGCCGCGTGTTTTGGACTTGTATGACTCGCAGGTGCGGGTATACCAGCGCCCGCCGCTCAGTGATCTTCTCCAAGAGTCTGGCTGTACCGTTGCAGACCTTGAGTACACCATGCTAGACCGTTTCCCTGGAACCTCGAATAAGCTTAGCCTTGTCCGAGTCCACGATGGAGATCGATGCACCCAGTGTGCGGAGGGCATCTTGACAAGCAACCCCGCTGTCGAGCTTGGTCACACCTTCCACCTAGGTACACGGTACAGTGAGGTGCTTAATGCCTGCGTGTCTGTCAATTCAGCGGTTCTTGATGGCTCTGCTGAATCGGGGGCCAAGTCTGCTAAAGAGGTGATTGTCCCTATGCAAATGGGCTGCCACGGCATTGGAGTCTCACGCATGATCTCAGCCGTTGTCAACAGGCTGGCGGATGACAAGGGTTTGAATTGGCCTCGGGTAATTGCTCCTTATGAGGTTGTCGTTGTCCCCGGTAAGGGACTGGACTCGGTGGCGGAACAAGTCTACGACACCCTCACGTCAGGGAATTCGAAACCCGTGGACATCCTCCTTGACGATCGTGACAAGGGTATGGGTTGGAAGCTTGGCGACGCCGACCTGATCGGCTACCCGGTCATTGTGGTGGTTGGCAATGGCTGGAAGAAGAACCAGACTCTGGAGGTCCAGTGCCGCCGTCTGGGTGTGAAAGAAGATGTTTCACTTGAGGCACTTCACACTTTTGTTCAAAGCCTACTCTCTCAGTTGTAAGGCTGTCAAAGGGCATGAGTCTGTAGTATATTGTATTTTATCGACCAAAGCACTGATTGGCGGTGCCATTGTAACATATCGAATTGACCTACCACCCTCTCCTAACTCCGAATTCACCCATGACGAGGGGTTTATGTCTCCTATGTAACCGGTCTTTCAATACACCTTTACCTTGGCAAAGAGATATACCAAGCAGCGAGGGAAGCTCGAGAAAATGAGCAGCCATTCTCTTTGGAAATCTCCGATTCGTTGATAAGCCATGTCTAAGGTGTCAATGGGATGAACATGGCCCCTGCCGGCGGTGCAACTCACCCACGTCGCTTCGCCCTGTGGAGGGACTGGGGCGCCGAAGGTAGGCTGGCGCTAAGCTTGAAGCAAACGTTTTTAGAGTTGGAAAGCTTTTCACTAGCGCTGACATTATTTCTCGGATCCGGCATGGATCGAAACCCTCGGGGTTTGTCTGCATGAGTTTCGAAGAGACGCTCTCGAGATCATTGAACCTATCGAATCCAGTTCTACTTCCGACTGGTCGAAAAGTAGCATTACCGGGTCCATTCCAAATAGGAATCCCTGGAGAATTCCCGCCAGAAGAGCTGGTTTGGAGAACTTGCTGCGCTAAAAAGGTGACAGTATTACCCAGGTATGCAGTAAATTACGTTGAACTTGACTATTGGCTAGGTCTCGTTTGGGCGCACGCCACAACCAGTAGGTACATCCTATTCTAGAGTCTAGTGGTCCACCACTCGCGTCGCGGAAAGTGTTATATCGCCCAACGACAATCCTTCGGATTCGGAAAGCTCGGATAATCTTGATTGTCGGCGATTATTACAGCCCCCCTTTTGCAAATCGCGAACTTCCTCTCCTGACTGGTCCAACTTAGGCGGCTGTGAAGATCAAGACGCCAGCATTATCGAGACAAGGTATTCTGTGGGTGTCCGGTTCGAAACGTGGAGAGGCAACCCCAAGCAATCCAAAATTTCTGAAGTCGTCAACTGCTCTACGCAGTAAGCGTTGAAGCTTTGTTTTTGGGTTGGGAAATTATTCTCAAAGTGTTATGCATAGGGCGTGGATGACGTCTACTCACGATGGCGGAAGATCATGTATAGCCTGCCTAGTTAGTTTCATGGAAGTTTCAATGTTTACTTTCAATTGTGGACCCTATGTTGCCACTCTGGTAGGATATACCTATTGGAGGAAATATCGAAGGATCGTCTTGATCTGAAGGATTCCACCAGGCCCTGGTTCCTGTCTTAGACATGGGGCTGTGATATTCGGACATTAAACTTAAATTTTACCTTGTCTCAGATGCCCCGTTATGATGTTATTTCTTTCTCCACGTGCTCATGACCAGTGGATACTGGATAGGCCATAGAAAGCTGAATTACTCTCAGTAGTCCAGCAATAAAGTCCGATCCGGTTACTGGTTGCCCGGCGTGGCTGGTATAGGCATCTATCATCTACTCCGTACCTGGACGGCCTTCGAGTCGCGTTGAATCGGTTAAATTGATTTCTCTACCAAGCTTCAGACCGACCTAATGGCGCCTTTACTTGTATTAAAGAGTAATAACGAAAGGAGCTATAGGTTTCTAATCCAATAGAGGTTGAGCCTACATTCACGTGGGAAGAGCTTCTACAAAACGGCTGCATAGCTTCTATATGATCATCTATCGGGCACATCGGCGAAGCATCTTGGTTGAGACGCAGAACACACCTATATAAGACCGCCCGGCTACGCCGATGGCCCAGACAGAACAGCCCTGATTCAGCGATACAAATCCTCACCTGCTATCAAATGGTCTCTCTACGATCCTTGGGCCTCATCCTCGCCCTTTACGGGCTCGGAATTCAGGCAGCACCATCTCAAGACACACCGTCAGTCGAGCATCAAGACGTCTCTATCTTGGACTTGGTCCGCAATGGCACAGTCACGGACAGTGGCACCGTCAATACGACATACAAGTACTCATTGCCTGAGCCGAACCGGGATGACCACTTTGAGGTTGACGGTGTCACATTCTACAAGTTCCCAGAAGGAGGAGTCGCCGTTCCTTCTGGTTTCTGGGAGGAACGTGACATCGCTTTCCATAATGCAACCAAGTAAGTAATATTGCTAAGAAATTAGAACTAAGTATTATTATTCTAATATTGATGTAGTTCCTCTGGCCTCGAGCCAAGACAGAGCTATATTACTGCTTGTGAACCCTGCAAATGCGTTTACAACCAGCAGGTCTGGTACGAATGGCAAACCCAGAACTGGAATACAGTCAGAGGCAGCACGCATCAGATCTCCGACAGCCTCTGCCCGCCTGGTAGCATTTCGAAGACTTACACTAAGTCGTACTCTTACCAAGTTTCCGTCCAAGCAGGTCCAGATTTCGTAAGTCTGACACCCAGCCCCTTTTACCTCAGCCGAACTAACAGAACAAGAAACTTGGCGTGGGCGTGCTAGAGAAGTTCGGCCTTCGTGCTGGCTTCTCGTATACCTGGGGGTACGTGATATTTAACGTAGGAACTCTTCACCTGTCTGTTAAATACTAACAAAATAAATAGGAAGGCTGTGGCAACCTCTTACGGCGTCTCGTGGACCACGCCCGGTCAACAACATCCCTTCATTGAAACGTTCCGGCCGAACATCTTTGTGGTAAACGGAATTGCTCGAGTATATCTCCCCCTAGCATAGGACCTGTAGTATAACACTTAACTCATCGATATCTACGTACAGGCACACTATGTTGATCACTACTACCTGAACCAGGAGTGCTCTGTGAGCGATTGGAGCCACATGAATATCCATGTCCCTCTGGTCGACACAAACAACAACGACTGCCAAAATAGTGACAGCGCATGTGGTGCTGACGGTACGTCTTCATCTTGGTAGGATTGATGAGATAGGTGTTTGCTAATGACAAGACCAGGTACCTATGACTCATGCTTCTATATCGGAAATTACGCCAAACAACTTTGCCCTGGTCGAAACCTTGGCCCTACTCCTGTTGGCCGCGAATGCCCTAATTATCTTTACCCATACCCCTTCAACACCAACAACTGAAAGAGCCATTGAAGGATAGAGTATTGGAAAATTAGGATGAACTCGCCTGTTCACCCACAACTTACCTCGGCGGTCTCGCTGGCTACATTTAGCCGGTTACCCAACCGAAAAGTATCCTAACATGCAATCTCTATGATATAGATGGCGTCACTATCTCTTCAACAGGGATACCTATTTACCATCACTTATGACCTGTTCAATACTCTTTTGTGCCAACCCTTTCTCGAAACCTTCCCTTCAACTCGATCTTTTTTTACCTATGTATGAAGAGAGCTAGATACTGTCGGATAGAAGGGCAATAAATGCTTATTTTTCCTCTTGCTTGCTCTCCCTTTTAGCGAGTTACTTGTTTGGTCTTTCTACCTAGTCTCTTGTCTTTCTCGGCACGCCGCACCACGGAGCTGTTCTCGCCAAACAGGTCAAATTCGTATCCCGTTCAATCGGCCTCGTCAAGCAGACAAAATCCTGAAATATCGTCGATATCCACAGACGTCTTAAAGCCTGGAGAAGGCGGGCTGACAAAAGATGAACCGTCCTTGGTGTGTACTTTCAAATATTAACTGTGTTGTGATAGCGCGTGACCTCTAGCTGGAGCACATATAGTTACATCATCTTTCTATTGAATACACGACCCATTTCATACCTCGATATACTTCGATTGGATCGACAAAAGAGGATTTTTGACTCAATGACATATGTCGTGTCCGATGAATTTGGCTCCATTACGTAATACTCGATGCTGGAGGGGCAGAATGGTAAGGTTGGAAGGAGAATGCCAAGAGTTGCCAAACATTATCCGGTGTTGATGTGTGCAGAGTCAACCACTTGGCGCATTACTTTCTGACCTCGGATCACTGCAATCAATTCGAACACAAGTGCTCTCGCACATAACACATTCCACAATGGCAGCCTCAGAAAGTTCCTCCGGCGGAGCTCCTCCGGGCTCAGGTACCGCAAAACCCCCCACCATCACGAACCCAACGCCAGCTACTGTAGCTAACAATTATCCCACTCATGGGAACCAGTCAACCTCGCCTCTTTATCCGTTCCCCAGCTTCGTTCCCTCCAGACCCGTCTCACCTCCGAGTTGGAGCACCTGACCTCCTCACACGCTAAGCTGCGCGCCGCCCAGGCCAAGTTCCGGGACTGCGTAAACTCGATCAATGACGGCGTGACCGGTTCCGCGAAGAAGGGTACCGATGGACGGGATGAGATCCTGGTGCCCCTTACCAGCTCGTTGTATGTCAAGGGTCGCTTGACGGATCGGGAGAAGGTGCTTGTTGATGTTGGAACTGGTTTCTACGTTGAGAAGGTATGCTTGGAGAAGACTAGGCGCAGGCGCTCAATCAGCGAGGGCGTTTGAAGATTTGCTGATTGGTCTTTTTGCTTGGTTCAGACAGCTGAGAAGGCGATTGCTTTCTACAATGACAAGGTCAAGGGCCTGGATGAGAATCTACAGGAGCTGGAGAAGATTGTGCAGGGCAAGAGCCAGCAGTTGCGGATCGTCGAGGAGGGTGAGTTTTTTGTTGGCCACGGATGATTTCCAATTTCAAGGCCAGATACAGGGTTGATATGGTCGTTGCTAACCTTTTACAGTCCTTCGGCAGAAGATGCTCAGTGGCGAGGCCGTGGCTGCGCAGCCCGCTGGCGCGGCTGCTGGATAAGTATTGCCGCAGATTTGTCGTGAAATGTCCAGATACCAAAAGGTTAAATATCACATCAATCCTGAGCTACCATGTGAGGGCCAATCTTTGTTTGAAAAATTAAGTCTATGGGTCGACCATTGAAGGTGTATTTACATCGGCACGAAGTCGCACGGTTAGACTGCAAGTAATAGCAAAAGCGCAAAGCCCACATTTGGGCCACATCGATCCCCTCATCGAGAAAAATTCCTGTCGAAAGGTATCTCACTCGAGGGTCCGTGGTTACGGTGAACATGGATGGTCTCATTAGACTCTTTGACTATGACTCAATTTGAAAAACAATCATCGTCTTTCCAAAGCTCGTTTTGACATCGATATCTCCGGAATGTTCGATCAAATCCCAGACAAAGACAAAACAACGCGATCATCATCTCAGTCAGAACCCTTAGAACAATGTGCCAAGCTCCACATCCATCAATCCAGCCATGCTCTCAGCCTTGGCCGGCTCACCCAGGCCAATCTCAGGACCACCCAGCAGCTCCGCGATCCTCTGGACAGCCTGCAGAACCTCCCGCAGCCCGGCACCTTCGTGCGCATTGCCCCCTGGAGTCGATGGGAAGAACGCCTCCAGGCCTGCTCCGTGCGATTGAGCCCTACCATCAGTTGCCCCAATCTGGCTTCCCATGAGCGAATCCCAGTTTGGGTTGAACAATGTGGCACTCGAGTACGACTTGAAGTAGGCGGTCCTTCTATAGACGTCGAATCGAGCAAACTCAAGGATCAAGCTAGTTCCCTTGACCTTGAATCTTATTGCGGACTTCTTCACAATGCGAGCGTCGGGTGTGTCTTTGGAAACCGCGATGTTCATTGCAGCCGTGGAGACAAAGTGGTGGTTGTCGCCACTACTGGTGAAACGAATGCTCGAGGCAAGCTCGCGCTGAGCTTTGCTGAGTTGTCTCTCGTCTGCAAGCTCGAAGAACTCGATGACGAATTGCCAGTCGGCTCTGTCAGCGATACTGTCAGTGTATTGTCATGGTCATAAGCAGAGGAGGCAAGTTACCCAGTAAAGTCCACCATGGCTAGTTGTAACGGCATTCTCAGGGTCTTGTCTTCGCCACGACGCGCCTTGAACCAACGATGACCTTTGACTTCGACTTCCCCAGCACGGGCGATTCTCTTGAGATAAAGCTCCAGTCGCAAGTCAGAACCTGTGTTTCCTGCAAATTCGATCGTGGCTGAATGAGTAGGCTCCATGAACTCGAGCTCATCAAGAGCCCGAACCTGGCCGATGGGTTCAAGGAGATCACTTGCGTGCCGGAATCGGTCCAACACTTCCTTCGCTCTAATCTTCAAGCTTCCAGATTGTCAGTTGATGCCATGTTAGTGGGTGCTGCCGTGAACATACCCGGGTACGACATGTCCTTGAGCCTGATCCTGTCCAATCATGTCCCCAAATTCAACGAGACGGAATGCAGCTTCATCGCCCTCTGGTAGCCGGTATCTGTCCAGAATAAAAGTCCCAAAGTGCACCCGCATTCTGAGATTGCCACTGAAGTGGTTGATCATGGAGAGAGACGTTCGCATGTTCTCCAGAATAGCGTCGAAATTCGCTTTGTGCATATTGCTCATCTCCTCGGTAAACGTTTCCTCATCTGCACTTGCATCTTGAAATAGGTCTGGGTGTAGGAAGGGCTTTGCGAGAGTAGCAGTCCTTCTAATAACGACGCCGTGCCCGGAAAATTTAGGGTTGAGCGGTGAAAGCATGAGCTTCTTGATGTGCAGGTCGGTTCTTCCCATTCCCTCCTCCCAAGATGTTCGAAGAAATCTGACAAGGAGTGCGGAATCGAAGTCCTCGTTGCTGACGACAATGATCTGTGTCGGGTCTTCGGGGTCCAAGTAAGCATGGACTTGAAGGTCTGCGCGGATACTGTCCAGCTTTTCAAGATCTCTCCCCAAGCACTCTTGGGGCGAAGGGCCATCCATGGGCCACACAAACACTAGTTTGTTCTGCATGAAATGATCAGAATCCGCAAGGCTTTCCACGCGCTGACCATGAGGAGGATACCATACTTTGCAGTACACGCCCTCAGGCTCTTTTCGGAGCACTTCCAGCGCCATTTGCTCTTCCTGCCGGCTTTGTACTTCCATGCTGTGGTAAGGCGAGATCTTTTGCCATCCCCTCTGCTTGCGTCCAGTACCAGAGGAGTAACCGCCATGCCTGGCGGGTCGAATTGACTTTCTACCCATATCCGCCAGTTGCTGGTCGCGGTATCTGATCACCAGACCCTGGAGCACCCTTTTGGCAGCTTCTACCTGAGTAGGGTTTCCCCATATGAAGAGTTGCTGGAACAGTCAATAATGCAAGCTTGGAGAATTGGAATTGGGGTCAAGAGCGTACCCTGTCACTTTCGACTGGAGGCTTGATGAAAGCACCAGTCTTCTTGTAAACATCGTCAAAGATCTCTATTCGCCCAGGACGAGCTACAGTCCTGCCAAACAAGGAGGCAATAGAAGCATCCTCGGTGCTAAAATGGTGGTTTAGCTAACATGGGCTGGGAAATGACGTGGATAAAAAACTTACGCATTGTAATCGCCCAGTTCCACAATGCCTACGAGTTCATTTTAGTGATAAACTTCGACTGTTCACGGACAAGATCTCTTACAGTCGGGTTCCAAGCCAGCATAGAAGCTTGCCTTGGCGGAAAGACCACGAAACATCGCGCCATTGCTTCTTGGGCTAGGCCTCCGTGAGGAGATACCGCCGAGACCTGGACCAAGGCGGCCCCTTTGGCTCTGGGACGAGGTAGAATAGGCGGCTTGCGGGGTCATCGAATTGGCTGGGGCTTCGGGTTTGGCCGCAGTGTCCTCTGTATGTGACCTGACTTGAGATCCTGCAGGTTCCAATTTGATCAATTTAGGGGATGAAGGAGGACTGTCGAGGTCGATGAGGTTCCCTTCTAGTACTTCATTTGCAGACCACCGAGGGACTTTAGAGGCCATGTGGACGTATCGCGCCCGGTGATGTACTCGTCCATAGCCACTGTCATCATATGAGGAGTCATTTCCAGAGGTATAACGACCTATCTCCTTGTTAGCCACTAGAAGGGCAACGACGCCCTGCCAGAGGATTGGACTTGACACAGAGATGACGGACCTTGGCTGGAATCATGCAAAGAGCGATTCCTGCAGGGAGGTCAGCAAATTAGGCTTTACAAAAGGCTGTTTGCGGGCGGTATATAAGCTCACGGGTCCATGGGTGAGTGGGACAGGCTCAATCGGGGCAGTGTTATGGAGTGAGTTGGAGGAGTCAAGGATCGATGGTTGGTTTGATGGAAGAAGCATTATCACCAGGGCCTTTTGAAGGGGAGAACTCTGGGTGTGGTGAGATGGAGTTGGATCAAACCGGGAGAATCCGAATTATCCAAGAGATCATAGGGGAGATATGGATGATGGAAGAAGTAGCACGACGCAGAGGAGTGCAGCGGGACAAAGCGCAAAGATGCAGGCAATCGGACGGTAAGTAGCCTTTAGAGACTTAACGATGCATAAGGGTCACTAGAAAGAGACCTATGGTACTGAAGGGCTCTGGAAAGGGCACTTGACAGACGATCGCCTGCGGCAGTTCATCGGTAGGACACGCCCACATAGAAATGGCAATGGCTAAGGCTGCTTATTGGAAAGCTTTGATGCGTAACGACAGGCCGCCAAAAAGCCACTGCAAGTCTGCAACAGTCACATCAACAATGAACTGCCTGGATTGTACCTGTGCTCTACTTCAAAAATGTTCTGCAAACCTTACTGTAATGCAAGAGTGGACGGGTCAGCTTCAGACCATTAACAAGAGAGTATATATGATATATGACGCAGCAAATAGCGTTCCACCAAGTTGATCTACTGATCTCTTTAGATTACCGACTGAATAGGCTCGCAGATGGTAGGATTTCCATGTGACTGTGTACTGGTAGAATGATACAACAAGCCTTCAGCGCTACAGAATGTCCGTGGCTGGGATCCACTTGGACCTCCTGATTGGCGGCTCGGCGAGAGCCACCCTAAGCCCAAGCTGGAGTAAAATGGACAGACAACGCGTGTTTCCTACGCGCTTTCGTGATTTCTTGGAGAAGCTTCCCGCCATTGTCGACCCCACAGTCCGGTCAATTGAAGCGGGTTGGGCGATCGGGAAATAATGGCAGTTGATACAGATCACTCAAGCGACGAGGGCTCCCAAAAACGCCGCAATGTCCGAAAGCGCGCCCAGCAATGGATGACCAAGGGAGCATTGGTGCATGAGGACTCCGACGACGAACTGGGCGACGAGGACCACCCTTGGGACTGGATCTATGCCGAAGATTCCGATGTCAAGGAAGATCCGGAGACGAGCAGAGCGAGCCCCGACAAATCTCGACGACGACGGTCCTCCCGCCCTGCGAAGAAAGGCCCGGCAATCGTGGGCGCGCGAATGGGCTCGTTCGAGTGCAGATTGGGCGAGGTCGTGCTTCTCAAGTCCCCCGAGCATGGCAAGGACTGGGTCGGAATTATCACTGAGTTCTTGGAAGAGGATGACGAGGACGAAGAAGGGCAGGTGGTCAAGTCGGTCAACATCATGTGGTTTGCCTCGCCGGACGAGTTCATGTCGACCCGGAACAAGCGGAGAACAGATGCCCTGCCCAACGAGCAATATCTTACAGCGGACTTTAACGTCAACCCACTCACATCCATCAACGGCAAGGCGACGGTGATGTCAAAGGACGCATTCTACGCCAAATACCCGAACGGAGAACCGCCCAAGGGCAGAGCAGAACGTGCTGAGTTCAACAAGTGCATCGTGTGCCGCAGAGGTGTCAACCAAGTGCAAGGTCGATATACCGACGAATTCAACTGGGAGCAGGTCTACGGGGAAGGTAACATCCATCCACTCATCAGCATGGTGAAGGAGGGCCTGAAAGCGGCACGGAAGAGAAAGGCGGCCGATGACGATGTAAGCCTGCCCATCGCTCCTTACTGCTGATCTAGATCGATTGATCCTCTCCGTTGACATGGACTAACGTTGCTCTGCAGTATGTGGATACCAAGGACGAAACTGCCGCCCCGTCCACCCCGAGGAAACGGCAGAGAATGGCTGCAACCAACACGACACCCAAAACACAGCGGAAGAAGGCCTTGACAACGCCGTCAAACAAACGGTATGCGAGAATTACTATATTACTGATCTAGTGTGTCAACAACTAACACACTGTCCAGCATTGTTGTCAAGAAGCCTCTCGAATTCACCCCGCTAGGCACACGAGTCCTCGAGCCATCCCATTTCGCCTCGCCGTATCAACAAGCACGCACCTTACTACATGTCTCGACCGTCCCCGAATCCCTCCCTTGTCGCAAGACCGAGTTCAATACCGTCTACAACCACCTCAGCGCTGCCATCATGGAAGGCACCGGAGCTTGTATCTACATTTCAGGAACCCCGGGTACGGGTAAAACTGCAACCGTGCGAGAGGTTGTGGCCCAGCTCAATGCTGCCGTGCTTGCAGAAGAAATGGACGATTTCATCTTTGTGGAGATCAATGGCATGAAAGTCACTGATCCACATCAATCATACTCGCTTCTATGGGAGGCCTTGAAGGGAGACAGAGTCTCTCCTTCTCACGCACTTGACCTTCTTGAAACGGAATTCTCGAATCCTTCGCCGCGCAGAGTCTCCTGTGTCGTCCTTATGGACGAATTGGATCAATTGGTTACCAAGAACCAGTCAGTGATGTACAATTTCTTCAATTGGCCTGCGCTTCGGCACTCTCGTCTCATCGTCCTGGCCGTCGCGAATACCATGGATTTGCCTGAGCGTACCCTCAGCAACAAGATTTCCAGTCGTCTCGGTCTCACCCGCATTACATTCCCTGGATACCGACACACTGACCTCATGGAGATTATCAGCACTCGTCTGGCCAATGTCCCTGGTAACATCGTCGATCCGGACGCTGTTCAATTTGCGAGTCGTAAAGTTGCCGCTGTCAGCGGTGATGCTCGTCGTGCCCTGGATATCTGTCGCCGTGCCGTCGAAATTGCTGAGCAGGAGGCTGACGAGGCCGCAAACGCCGCCTCGTCGAGCAATGACGCTGCAGATGACCTTCCTCCTACTCCAAGCAAGACCCCTGGTCGACGCAACAACGCCCTCACAGAAAAGGGAGCAGGTGCTCCGCCGGCCCCGAAACCTGGCCCCAGCAAGGGTCAGCCTGGCCGCGTTACCATTGCAACCATCAAACAAGCGATCCAGGAAGCTACTTCAACGCCACTGCAGCAATCATTGCGCTGCCTACCTCTTTCTGGCAAGCTCTTCCTTGCCGCTCTCTTGGCACGTGTGCATCGCACTGGAATCACCGAATCTACGTTCGGGGACGTTCTTGACGAGGCACGTCGTATCGCCGACGCGGCGGTTGCCGTCGCCGGCGCAGCGGGAGCAGGCGTCAAAGACTTCCTTCTAGGAGGGGGCGCTGCATCCCGAGTGCGAGCTTTGGGCTTCGCTGCCATGGAGCTAATGAATTCAGGTGTTGTCGCTTTGGAGCATGGCTCTGGTACGAAGAACGTCTTGGGTGGTTCCACCATTCCCACCCGTGGTGACAGGAGCAGTAAAATTCGGCTCCGCGTTGCACCAGAGGATGTGAAGCTTGCATTCCGGGAGGATGTGGAAGCTAAAAGCTTTGGCATGGGGATTGAGCAGTAGCTTGACTCGCTGCGAAGGCAGTTGTTTTGATTTTACTCGTGGCATGCATTGTTGGAGTTTCAGTCTCTTGTATTGTACACAATTCTACCATCCTACTCAGTATCAGTAGGCAATTAGCATGGCATATGATACCCTTTTGGCCAATTCTTTCTCCTTCGAACCGTACCTGTCGTAAATGATACCCTACGCGTGTGCGGACAAGGAGGGAGGGTAATTGCAAGGAGTACTCAAGCAGAGTTTCCTATGGTGTAACTAGTACTTGTACAGAGACGGTTCTTTTTAAAGCATGAACCCTGTTTCCAAACACATCATTTTCTCCCAGTGCCCTGGCTTCAAATTTGCAGGGCAAGCACATGAACCACCTTGAACGCCACCCAGTGCGGTAACGAGAAAAGACCAAGAACAAGAAGGGTATTAACAACTCAGAACAGAAGGCCCCAAGGAAATCTAATACCGCTGTCGACCCAGAGTGGGTGCCCATGTCACAGGGTGAGTCTCAGGCGTGGCATTCTCATCCTCCTTCCAAATCTTGATGGTCTTGTCAGCCTCGCCGGTAATGAGACGCAGACCAGTCCGATCA
This sequence comes from Penicillium simplicissimum, assembly GCA_024706585.1. Taxonomy (NCBI): domain Eukaryota; kingdom Fungi; phylum Ascomycota; class Eurotiomycetes; order Eurotiales; family Aspergillaceae; genus Penicillium; species Penicillium simplicissimum. The sequence continues at coordinate 1,871,848 of JAMZTW010000129.1, read as the reverse complement.
AAGGTCGACGCCATAATGCCCGCTTCGGCTTCGAGGGAACCGGGCTGGGCCATCGTATCGATAGACTGGAATTGATGTCCAGTCTTCCAGTCCCAGAACGACATCGAGCCGTTGTCACCGCCAGAGAACATCACGTTTTCGTCGTTGACAGATAGGGTGTTGATGATGGCGTTCTGACCTTCGAAATTTTGCATAAAGTCACCCTCGGGGCACTTCCACTGCTTGATGCTGCCAGTGCTGGCACTAGCAAAAGTGAATTCAGTGGGGTGGGTGGCAAGCGCACGAACACCCTTCTTGTGATGCGTCAGAACGCCCATGGACTTGCCAGCAGCCAGGTCCCAGAGCCGCACCGTGGCGTCTAGCGAGCCGGAGATGACCTGAGGGTCGGCTTCTTGGCACTTGATGTCGGCGACAGTGCCCTTGTGCCCGGCAAGAACGTGGACGTTGCTTCGTGTGCGCATGTCCCACACTCGGCATACACCATCGCGACCACCGGTAACCAGTAGGTCGAGGCGAGGGTGCAGGTCCAATGTATAAACACCGCTCAGATGGCCGTGGTAGTGGCGAATAACCTTATTCGTCTCCAAATCCCAGCACTTGACCATCTTATCCTCACCGCACGAGAAGAGGTACGGATGCCGAGGCGATACCGCTAGACCGCGCACAGTCGAGATGTGACCCGTCAGGGTAAGTCGCAACGCACCCGTCGCCATATTCCAAATCTTAATCGTCCGGTCACCCGCACCACTGGCAAACCACTCGTTATTGGGCTCAACTGCCAAAGCGCGTACCCAGCCCAGATGTCCCGAGATCACGCGCATCAACTTCCACGGCGCGTGCCAATCCGGCCGTTGCTGCTTGGTGGCAGACGGTCTCTGGATCAAGCTCTTTGGCTGGTCCTCGCCGCCAGCAGCGCCGGCGCCGGCGCCCACTGGTCTCCGGACGAGGGCCATCGAAGCACCGCTGCCATCGCCGGATCCTTGAGACTGGGCTGGCTGGATCTTGGGGCGTTTTGTGCGTCCGGCAGCAGCCTTGGCCTGCTTCTCGGCTAGCGCTGGAGGCAATTCCTTCACGTCTTGATATTCTGCCTTACGTCGGTAGGACACGCCGATTGAGCCGTCTGGCAGGGTCGAGGGCGTGACCATCAGGTATTCTGGGCCGAAAAGGTCTGCGGTGCGCTTCGCGGAGGTGCGCACAGCTTCATCGGCGGTTTGTGAGGGGAGAACATCCATTTTGGTGACGAGGGAGGAGAAGGTAAAGGCGTATTCGCGGTTGGGAGAGGTTGGAGCTTCGCAAAAGAAGTCCACGCGCAGAGGCTGCGAGCCTTGAAAGGTTGTTCGCGAGGAGGAAACCCCTCTGTCGGGTCACAATGTAATCAACCTGTCGTGTAGGAGCTCAGTACCCCCAGATAATATCGTCAAATGGCTCGAAAATGGCAATGGCGAGGTGAGCGATCGGACTTTAAGATGAAGTGGATGCGGCCGTGAATCTTCTGAAGGGAAGTTTCCCAGCCTTGGTGCCTGAGGTGTCGATCATCAGGTGCCAACCTTCACTTATCGCAGCTCTTATCGAACATCCTCCACTTTAACATCGTCATGGATCCTGATCGGAGCGCCAAGTTTCCTCTGCATGAGGCTGCTCGCGAGGGCAAGAGTAGGTTGACTCAGTTTATGTGATTTGAAATCTATACTGACAACATGGGCTAGCTCAAATCGCCGAATCCTTGTTGAACGTGAGTGATCTCCATTTGTAAAGCTTCGAGCTGCCCCGCAGAACCCACACTTTGCAGCCGAGGAATGCCGGGTCTACAGACTCGACAGTATAGCTCAAGGCCACGGTGTGCAGTTCGGACTAATGGAAAAATTTAGGCAAACCCCAAGGCAGCGCTTGTCAAAGACGATGATGATCGGCTTCCCATCCATTGGGCGGTAGCCTACAATCGGCTGCCCATTGTGGAACTGCTGGTTGCCAGTAAAAGATTCGATCCAGACGTTGAGGTAAGTATTACTCTCGGAGATACAACACCAAATACTCATAGAGGTGCAAGACTAAATCAAACCAATCTGAAATAGGATGGCTCTGGATGGACTCCACTCATGATTGCTGCCAGTCTCAAGGATGCCGAAGGTGATAAAATCATTGATATACTTCTGCGTAAAGGTGCCGATGTCAGCACGAAGAGCAATTCCGGCCAGGTAAGCGGCGATCTCTAGACCTCGATAGTATGTCTGGCTAACAGGTTATAGAATGCTCTGCATTTCGCAAGCTCCAAAGCCAACATTTCTACGGTCCGAAGCTTGCTAGAGCACAAATGTAGCGCGCGGGTGAAGGACATTCGTGGCCAACTGCCACTCCACCGAGCCGCGGCGGTGGGATCCGTTCCGATCATCAAGATGCTCTTGGAGGAAGGCAAGAGTCCAATTAACGCCACCGACAATGACGGGCTAACGGCACTCCATCACGCTATCTCGGAGGGCCATGGTGATGCTGCGATTCTCCTCTTGAAGTCTGGCGCGGAAGCAGAAAAGCGAGATGGTGAGGGACGGCTGGCTATTGATCTAGTGCCAGATGACAAAGTAAGTGCATTCCTGATATTCATCTTTGTTCCACTGTTTTCGTCTGCTTTTTCTTGTACGAGAGGTTGGCCGGTATCTCTAACTTTCTCGTCCCAACTCCCAGGTCAAGCAGTACATCTTGCAGACAGCAGAGAGAGAAGGAATTGAGTTACCCTGAGCGGCCCTTGACATCCTTTCCCCGCAAACATGCCAACCTTGGAAGCTTCTGCATGAATCAGCCGTTTGTTTTTGTGCCATCCGAGCTACCTCGGCGAGGAGCCAGGTTCCCCGCACGCGACGCTCCGCGGTTTCCGTACTTGTTGCGCCCATCGAATGTGATACTATGACCGGTCTTGTAAAATATCAGGAAGCTCATTCTATTATTTGTAATCCCAAGATTCAGAATTTGGGTAAACTTAGGTAATGTTGGTTTTGTGCACATCATGGCGATGAGTATCCATTTCTAGCGAGCTAAATCCGGTACTCTTGATCAAGGATTAGATATCCGTGTTACTGCCGAGACTGGGTGCATGACCAAACGCTCCGGCACAAATGAGGGGTCTCGGTTATAGGCAAAGGACGGATTAGTGAAACTGATCAATCAAGTATTCAGGTACGCTATATATCAACGATTGCTACCCCTGCTGGACCATGCTGCCCAGGCAGCCGATCATTTTCCTCTTCCTAGGTCCATAGTTTCGAGATCGAGAAGACCTACCACGGAGTCAAGATGCCCGCTCCCTCCAGCACCCGTCTTCCAGTAGGGAACAAAGACTTTACAAATGCGACGGTCGTCATAATTGGAGCCGGAATATCCGGTACGTTGATCATTTATGACTAAAGAGGGTAAAAGACTTTTCAGACTGACTTACCTCGGACAAAGGCATGAACATGGCAATAGACCTCATCAAGCGGAACAACTGTCGCAACTTTGTCATTTTGGAGAAAAGTAGCTGCATCGGTGGAACATGGAATGATCAGAAATACCCTGGATGTTGTTGTGATGGTATGTTTACTGGCTCTTCCAGTCACAACGGCGAAGCATCGTGCTGATCAGAATCAGTCTGGAGTACTCTATACAGCTATTCCTTCGAGCAGAACCCCAACTGGTCTCGCGAGTATCCTGGTCAAGAAGAGATTTATGTAAGCCAGATGTCCATGCCCGCGATTCGAGTTTTCTTCTTGCCCGATTTGAAGTTGACAGGGAATCTTCCTGGTCACTGCAGGCATACCTCGTCGGTGTCGCAGAAAAATGGGGTCTTTACAAGCATATTCGATTCAATTCAGCCGTGGAGGAAGCTCACTGGGACGATGCAGAGTCAAAATGGAAAGTGACCGTCAACCTCTCGGGACAGAAAGACAGCGAGTTCGCTTCCTCCTATGTCATCGCCTCAGACTTCCTCATCTCTGCCGTGGGCCAGCTGAACCTGCCACGATACCCCGACATCCCGGGTCTCGATGACTTTCAAGGCAAGATGATGCATTCCGCTCGCTGGGATTGGAGTTATGACTTTAGGGGAAAGAGGATTGCGATCATCGGGAATGGTATGTCATATCTCCTTCAACAGACTACATGATCCCTCTAACAAGACCTACAGGAGCGACGGCAGCCCAAATAGTCCCAGAAGTTGCACCGGTTGCTTCTCACCTGACAGTCTTCCAACGGACACCAAATTGGCTTCTTCCTCGACTCGATGCTCCCGTTTCTTCCCTCCAAAAGGCTCTATTGACCTACGTCCCCCCAATCCGCTGGCGCAAACGTGCGTGGCAGATGGAAATTCGCGAGGGTTTCCATGCCGCCGTTTTCGATGATGAATCTGAGTACGCACAGATGATCCGAAATTGGTGCGCGGATATGCTCAAAAGCCAATTAGCCAATAAGCCGGAGCTGTGGGAGGCTTTGACGCCGACCTATGCGCCAGGGTGCAAGAGAGTTATCCTATCTGATGACTACTACCCTACGTTGGCCCGCGACAATGTGGATCTAGAGACGCGGCGAATCGAGCGCATTACGGAGAAAGGGATTGAGATCGAAGACAGAGGTGAGGAGGAGTACGATTTCATTATTCTGGCGACAGGGTTCAAAACAGTCGACTTCATGTACCCGATTAAAGTCTTCGGCACTAATGGTCGCCCTGTTTCGGATATCTGGAAGGATGGAGCGAAGGCGTACTACGGAGTCGCTGTGGAGGATTTGCCAAACTTTGGCATTTTCTACGGTCCCAATACTAACCTCGGTGAGTCAAAGTGCCTTTTGATCAGTGAGCTGGCTATTCTGACACAAATTTAGGCCATAACTCTATCATCCTCATGATCGAAGCCCAGTCACGCTACCTGAATGCCTTGGTGGGCGAGGTAATTCGTGCCCGACCGCTAGGAAAGACTCTTGCCCTTATGCCGACACCCGAGGTGGTGAAAGAGTACAACGACAAGATACAAGCTCTCCTGCGGAACAGCAGCTTTGCAGATCCCAAATGCAACAGCTGGTACAAGAGAGACGACGGAGTCATCACGAATAATTGGTCTGGCACTGTCATCGATTACCAGAAGGAGCTGTCAAAGGTGCAATGGGAGGATTACATTGCCAAGGGCTCCGGTGACTATTTGGTCAAGGACAAGAAGACGACGTGGATTGGGCGAGTCCATGAGGAACCGTACATCAGCAACACCTCGCTTCTTGCAGGTGCTGCTGGTTTTTTGGCGATAGGTGGTTATTTTGTCGCTCGGGCAAAGCTGCAGAAAGCACGCTGAGCTTGAGTTTTCTTCGTCTATCAATCAAGCCTCTACTTTATTTGTAAGAATGGTATGGATGTCGAGTAAATTGGTTGGGAAATGTAACTGGTCATTATAGTTCGAGAGGACAATTTCGTATCCGAAGGTTTCTGCATGTTTCGAAGGTATCAAACGAAGAATCGTAGCAAGATCACTAGGTGGACCATAGGAGATTTTAAGGAGCTTGGAGAAGTATACAGGATGAGATCTAGCAGTATTGATGCTTCCCGAAGTGGGAGGAGCAATGCTGCTAGATACGATCACAGTTCCCGATTCCTCTTTCCTTACTAGGTATGTCTACGGAGGTCCATCCAAAAAGTATTGCGCAGCGCACGTACCACCATTAAATTACACTAATGTACTACCCAGTATTCTTTACCTACCCTCTTTATATTCATTCCCCCCTTCCAATTCAATAATCTTCTTAATATGCGTCGGGATACGCTCAATCCAAGCCTGAATCTTATCCTGCGGGAGATCTCGCCAGGCCTGATTCCATACAGTAATCGCTTCCTGCCTAGACTTAGGTGCTCCCTTCCTTGTAGTCCTTCGCTTTATCCAAGGCCATGCAGGCTCAATCGCATTAAGATCCGGCGAATTAGGACACTAAAGCAAGCGCTGTACTCCAGCAGAATCAAAAACTCGCTGTTGAATATAATGGTTATGCGCTGGAGCTTTATCTTCTTGCACAATCGTCTTCGGTCGCTCAATAGCGCATTCCTTAGCAAAAGGGAGAAGCTTTGGTATAAGAATCATCTTTTGATAGCGATACCAGTCGATTCCGCCCTTAGATCCTCGTGAAAGCTTGCTATTTTGCTTATTGAATTTCCAAACAGGCTTTCTACCAGCAGGCTGTCGACGAAGATTGATACGTCGTACGCCAGTCTCAAGCTCCCACTGCTCGTGTAGGATAGGTTCAATCTCTCGATTAAGAGCTTCAATCTCTTACTCTGCTTGGCGCTTCTTAGCAGCAGTTTCAGGACACCAACAGTGGCAAGGACCCTTCTTATCGTACGAAAAGCAGCCCCAGAACATAAATTCAGACGCGCCTTTCCAACGTTCGCGGATACAAGAGCGTAGAAAAGCTTCATCCTTAGAACGCTAGATACGATAACCACCACGGCGGTGTAGAAGAATCACCGACGTCTCATCAGAGAATATCACATTCTTCCAATCTTCAAGAGTCCAGTGCTCGTGGGCTAGACACCAAGCTAAACGCTCAGCGCGCATCTTCTTCGTCAGTCCAGGCTTCCTCGTCGGCTTCGTTTTCCGTAAACCAGCCTTCCTTAGGATACTCCAGACAGTAGAGGATAATATCTCTATCCCGTCCTGGCTAAGTTCACCAGCAAGATCAGCGCACGTCTTCTCGCGACCGAAACGATCAAGGCGCACCTTTGACAGGATAGTATTAATCGTCTCAGGATCTTGCTTAGTAGGCCGACCAGCGCGAGGGCTATCTTGCACATATTCATCGGTGATCTTTGTATGAATCGGATCGAAACCACGCTCGATTGCACGCGCGTATATACGATTGACAGTAGCAATAGATAGATCTACTATCTTCGCGATCTCGCTAGACGTTTTGGTCGTATACGCTCTTAATGCGACGACCGTCACACGATCAGCATGCGTTGACTGTTTTCCCATAGTGATAGATGTAGGTAGCAGTAGGTAGTAGGCAGTAGTAGGCAAAGAAGATAAATTTGCTGAGAGAATTGTGTGTATTCGCTTGGTATAACATTAGTGGTAATCTAATAGTGGTACGTGCGCTGCGCAATACTTTTTGGATGGACCTCCGTATACAGCACAAAATAACTAGCGAGGATCCGTAAAAAATGGAAATTTTTCTAAGGGGCCGGTTAGGTGCAAGATACTGTTGTCAGCGTTGGATTTTACAATGGGTCCCTTCTGGACATCGCCAGAATTGAAGGAGACCCCGCTCACAAGCAAATGTGTATCTCGAAAGTCTAAGGAGTCAGGTATGCTTACAGTGCTGAAGTCCCATGATGTAACTAGGTCACAGGTACGCGCTGTTTGTCAATTCGCGACTGCTTATCACATGGGTGGCCACTGGTCACAACCCTCACATCCACCCTTTTAAATCCTTTTCGCAGATGCTTCCCTGGTATATGAATTTATGAAAGACAGCCAGAACTTTACCTACAAACTTCACGGAAACGACAGCTGAACTCGCGGTCCCATTCCCCACCTCTCAACAAAATCTATATATACCTGTATCTCCCGCAAGTTCCATCGGACCGGGCACACGACGGTCTGGAAAGTACTTTTTGAGTCCAGGTTGTCCAGTCCGACTCCAGCCCTTTATCGGCTTTGAGACATGGCTGGTGGCTGAACACATGTCCATGTCCTTCATGCACCCCATATTTTCTAGATTGTCGGAGGTTCTTGGAAGTCTGAATCCTGGCTGAAGGGTGAACCATGCTTCTTTTTTGAGTCTACTCCAGGGCTGTAATACTGTACTGTGCTATGCACCTAGGTTGTCTTATGTGGGTTTGTGGCTGGTCAAGGGGCGCCCCCCTCAGCTTTTTGAGACAATTTCTCGTGGAAGAACTTACAAGGCGGCATAGAGTGGTCCATTGGTTATTCCTCGTCTAGGGCTGAGCTGGCCTGCCTGATCCTGATATGCTGTACTCCAATATGAATGGTTGGACTCCGTGCTGTTCAATTCACTATTAGGTATCGTGCTCACAGACTTGACGTCAGCACAGGGCAAACCCGAACAGTTGACGGCTTGTCGCCCCCGCCCCTTAACTTAGGGACCCCTCGTTTAGTCACCGAATTGGCCGAACGGGTGTGACACTGTGACCTGAACCGCGCAGGAACAACACCAGGCTCATTGAAGAAGTCTACGCCGGCCAGGTGTTGGCCCGAGTGTCTGCGAGGTGGCTGATTGGGTGGTGGTTAACGCCCACTTGCGCTACGGTTAGTCCTGCAGGACGGGAGCACGTTCGCGCTGACGCTGATCAATTCATATTGGTACAGATTGAAAATCATACTACAGCACTGTAACATGCTCGGCGCGAAGGAGGGTAGAAAGGATATTGGGGGCCCAGGGCTAGAACTATATGCACGGGCCGAGAAGAGCAACTCCAGCGTGGACGGTAGATCTTGTCCCTGATCGCATCAGTCGATCATCTTGAAAAGGGGTAAAGATCTTTGCTCCACTCGAGGGGGTGAAGGTTGATTGCCACGATGTGGTGATACTAACGTTATCGATTGGAGGGTCCTCAGAATGTTCAATATTCGAACTTCAGAAGATCAATCTAGGTTCAGATGCTGGCTGATCAAAAATGGAGAACCCCCTTAATCTGTGGCGGTCGAAGGAAGGAATTAAGATAGTACTCTACGGAGTCGATTCTATCAGATAGTGCTTGGTACGTAAGAGAAGTCTCGGTTTACTGTAGTAGTATTTTACTATTTCCTAGGTAAAAAGCAGTGTTGTTGTGTTTGAATCCACCTATGCACAGAGCATACAGTGCTCACAGCTCCGGAAAAAAGACAGGACAGGGCACGAAACCTAGAGCCATAAGTCCGACCTGAAGTTGCTGCACGGTCCGGCTTTCTGCGGATATACGATACGCAATACGGAGTCGAGAGCATCCGCATGCTCGATAATAATGTTGCCAGGCTCAGCCGGCAAAGGCCATTGACCAGCCTTGCGTGGCCCAGGAACCTTGGGTCTGGGGCAGGAGTGGCAGAGAGGTACTGCTAAAGTACACTTTGAACCTATCACACGTATCCAAAGTACCTGCAGGCTACTTTGAGGCAAACTGGTATTACCCCTGAAATCGAGCGCCCCTCTCTTCCAGCACTAGCGTGGGTCGGACCCAGCATCCAACCAAGCTCTCGCCAGTCGCGAGTCGCGACTCGCCAGCGATCTACGATTCAAGGGGTATCAATGGGCAATTGCGACTAGTGAATCCAGGTTCTATTTTAATCAGGCACTCCAGAACTGAGAAAAGGACATTTCTGTGAGGGATGGTCCTGTTGCAAGTATCGACGATAATCGTAGGTGGTCCAGTGAGATTGAGGGGGGTCATTGCCCATCAGGAAACTAACTATACACCCTCTGAATGGACGGGATCTTCCTAGGGTATCACTTTTGGTTATCACCAACCACCCACGCAGAAAAGCGCCCCAATTCTCCTTCACGTTCATCGGCAAGCACTGTCGATCACCACCGGCCAGAGCGCACCTTGGCAAGCCGCTCTCACCGCGTCGATTGTATTGCAGTGCCAATCAGATCCAATCGTTGCAATCCCTCCGCCCGTTCGAGAGGGGCTGCTGCTCCACCAGCGCTAAACTTGTCCGGGCCAAGAGCGCTAAATTGTACCAGCGCTAACTTCTTTTCTCTCCTGGCCCTTTACCCCTGGACCAGCAGAAGCCAGAAGGGCCACCTGGAAGTTGGGAACCCAGCTGGCAATGGCTGGAACGACAGACAAGAAGCAGCAAACTAGACCGAAGCAGCAAAACTCCCCAGCCCACGGGGGCCTTGGTCCAGCGCTAATCGCCCGTCTCCTCCGAAAAAAAGCGCCTGTGAGCTCTCTGCCAAAGTAACTTGCAGATACGGAGTACAGTACACGCTACTCCTTTTTTCCTTTTTTTCCTTTTTTTTTCGCTTCTCCAAATTTGTGAATGTCTGAGGCTTTCACTTTCATGACTATCTTTTTGATAGTCTCGAACAAAGACACCACTCAATCCTTTCCCCTTTGAGCCACTGACTCGAGCGCGTGCCAACTCTTCCCCTCTTTCACTCCCCCCCCCCCTAATCCCCCTAATTCGTCTATAGTTCAATCTCCATTCTTTGTCCCGTGTGTGTATCGGCATGCTTGTCGATCGATGGCTATTTTTTGATACTCACTAGGCTGGTTTCATGGCGTCTCCTCCTCCTCCTGCTGCTGCTCCTGTTCGGAGCGGCTCTCCCGCTTTTTGGTCCTCAGATCCCATTCCTCATCCCACCTCTGCGACAGCACCCGGTACTGGTAGTGGTACTTCTGCTACGACGACTATCACTCCTCCTCCAGATACCCCGACTAGTCACTACTCCAGATCCAGTTCGTCCTCCTCTGGTCTGGACTACTACTCCAACCAATTCCCTCGACCCCCTTCGTCGCAAGTCCAACATCACCACCATTCCACCTCCATTTCCAGCCAAGCCTACGATCAATCGCAAGCATACGCACAGGCGCGGGCATCGTTGCAAAGAAAGCCTGTTCCGCTGCCGTCGCAGGACCAGCATGCCGGCCCAGTGATCGACCCTGTCCACCTCTCCTCTCCCCTTTCGATCGAGAATAAACCCTCTTCCATTCCTCCTCCTGCCGCCAGGCCTCTATCCCCTTCGTCTGTCGAGGGAGGCGACTCCTTTATATCCGTGCCAAGGAGTCCCAATAGGTATGCGACGCCATTGTTCCACCCCGTTCCGCTCCTATAATGCTTTCCTACACTCCCCCAAAAACCCCACGAACCTAATATACCCCCCTGTCTTGTCGGCCGTTGGACCCGAGTTCATTCCCTTTGCGACGCACGGAAGAAAGCCATTGCTGCCAAACTAGACTTTCTCGCGCGCTTGGGGCTTGATTGACATGGCCAATTCATGCTGTCCCGCTTCCCAAAGACCTGGAAGACCCATCATCGCTTACCTACCTCGCGGTTCCCCAGATACTCTCGTGGCCGACATCCCGCAAAACCCCTCCGTATAGATACCGCCCCGACAGCCGCGTTTCTCAGGTCCGTGGTTGAGGACGAAGACGACGACGACGACGAAAGCGCCGACTATTTTGACGAAGATTACGAGCACCAGTTCACGAATGGAACCGGCATTGGAACCCCCCTCCACAGTCGTCTAGTGAGCGAACCTTTTATACCAATCCTGAACTCGCCGCCCCCTACTCAGCGCCGCGCGACGAGTATGGCCTTGCACCCACCGATGAACCGCCCACCTCCTCTCCAGATTGATGTCGATCCACGATCCATGTCCATGGGCCACGCCGACCCCCGACAACCCAAAACCCCCGGAAATAAGATCAGCTCGTTCTTTGGCTGGAAGGGTAACACCGCGACCTCCCCCGGCGCAGAATCCTCCAGCACCGAGATCTCCGACGGCGGCCGATCACCAATGCCATCTCCCATGCCACCCCTGGCCAACGTCCCCATGAGGCCTCCGTCATATGAAACGAAGGCCTCTGGGTTTGGCCCGCCTGCACGGACGCCGTCATTAGGGACACTTAGTGCTCACGATACCGTATATGCGTCCAAGATGGCCGATCTGGAAAATGAATTGCGCGAGATCAGCTCCGAGTTGGCGGGGTCGATCCGTCGCGAGATGGAATTGGAAGATTTGATTGAGCGCCTGCAAACAGAGGGACCGGAAGTCAGCCGCCGGACGAGTGACTATTTCTCCGACTCAGGAACGAGTTCAATTCGATATGGTCCAGATCGACAGGAAGATATTGAAAAGATCCGCCGAGCCGCGGAGCAAGAACGGGCACAGTTGAAGGCTGAGTTTTCGCAGAGGCTCCAAGAAGAGCGGATGCAGCGAACTGCGTCTGAATCGCATGTGCAGATACTAGAGAATCAAGTCCAGCAGGTAAGTTTTAGACTGCGAACCTGAATCTGTGTCGGGAGCGGGCTTTGACTGACATTTTTGATAGCTTCGACGGGAGCGAACGGATCTATCAGATCTGTCGTCCAAGACGAAGGAGTTGGAAACTGCCTTGGAAAACGCCCGCCGGAAGCTGCTGGAGGAACGCCAATCAAAAGATAACTTTGAAGATCTACTCACAGCCATGCGCGTAGAACTCGAGCAGTTGCGGAATGAGCGTGATATCCTTCGGGAAGGCGGCGCACCTCCCGCCGCACAGATGCACCAATTAATCGAAGAGATCGAGGCATTGAAGATCGAAAATGCCTCGCTAGTACAACTCCAGGGTTTGCGGGATGGCGCAGACACGCAGCGATTGATTGAGGAGATCGAGGCATTGAAGATTGAGAACGCTTCGCTCGCACAACTTCAAGGCGGCCGGTTCGCTTCGATTGCCGAGGAGGACGGCGTACAAAGGAAGCGCAATTCGACGTTTGGTCTTTCACGATCCAATTCGGTTGCCCGCAAGCCCACCAGTGGCCTGGCACGATCGGGTTCTCTGTCCCGCTCTAACTCGGTCTCTGGTGGCAAGGATCGGGAGACACGCGAGTCGCTGGTCGACAAGGTCAAGGATATCGAGGCCCAGCGCGATGCTCTCCACCGTACATTAAGAAGCCTCCTCAGCCGCCATGCATTCCAGGAGCGTGAGTTCGTGAAGCACACTCGTCTTCTGGAAGCGGAGCTTCTGCGTGCCCAGGAAGCAGGTCCGCCACGAAAACTCGGCTACGAACGGGAGGTGCGCAGCCTGCGCGAGGAGGTAAACCACCTTCGCCTGCGCGCCGAGGACGCGCTGGATGGCAAGTGGCAATGCGAGAAGAACTTGGCGGGTCTCAAGATGGATCTTGACCGTGCTGAGCAAGAGACCAGCTCTCTTCGGGTTCTTCTCCAGGAACACGATACCGAGGTGCCCGAATGGCTTGAGGCCGATCAGGAAAGCTTCGCCGAGGTCATGGCAACCTCATCTTCTTTGGAATCCGCCTTCCAACAGCTCCAGGCTGATCGGCAACAAGCGGAGGCTAGCGGCCAATCGGCTGACTTGGAGGCGATTGCTATGCGCAGCAACGAGCTCGCCGGCTATGTCCAGCAGCAACTGCAGATCAACAGCTCCCTTCGCGGCCGTCTGGCAACGGCCATCGACAAGGGCGAGCGTGACCAGCAGATTTCCGTGGAGCGCATCAACGCCCTCCAGAACCGGATGAAGGAGCTCGAGGAGAACCTCCTGAATGCCCAGAACCATTCTGAAGAGGAACTCGGCAAGCACGAGGAAGAAATCCGTCTGCTGAAGGAGAACCACAACGACCAACTACAGCGCATGAAGAACGGGTCTCGCACGCCAGTCAGCCTCTCCCCACGCCCATCAAACACACCCTTCGCCGGTCGGTCGCCGCGCCTGGACAAGACGACCAGCGGCGAAGGCGTCCCACTGGCGACCGTTGTTCGTGCCGAAGTGCTGGAGAAGCACGTCAAGGCCCTGGAGCGCGCCATCCGCGACGTAGACATGGAGATGGAGGAAGTAGTGGGACGGATGAACCGCGCACAGGTTGATGTGGCCCAGCTGCAGTCTGACAGGTACGTTTTTTTTTCTGTCTTCTTCAAATTAATCCCGCAGAGCCGCGGGGGATTGTTCCGATCTCATCCCGGCTCGGATACGAGATGCATCGCGTGTTGAGGCGTCAGGCTAACCCGCTTCGTTTGCTTACAGGGACGAGGCTCTCCGTCAGACCCGCCGCTTGCAGGCGGACATTCAAGCCGAGAGGGAAACTCTCCGGTCTCTGATGTAATGGGCCTACGCTTGCTGATACTTGATTGTTGATGTCTGGTATTTGAGAAGCGATCTTGCGCTATTACCTGTGACTTCGTATATTTGCGTTCTTCTGCTTTCGTTACCTATACCACGTCTGCATCTGCATCAGGACTCCTCTCCGCCCAATGGTTGGAGAAGTCGGGTGTCTGGGAGTTTTGGGTTTCCCAGCGTTGATATTTTTTTTTTCTATTTGCTTTGGAATATTTTTTGCGTCATTTCTTAATGTTGGATTGGAAATATCCGGACTGTTATTTCATGCGCGCCATGCCTTGCAGACCGTGCTCGAGTTGAGAGCAACGGTTGTCAGGTCCGTTTTGCGTGATCGGGTCAAGTCCACCCACTTGCGCTTGTATATACACACCACCACTTACTTCATCCTCTTAGTATATAACCATTGATTGCACAGTGTTTCCTATCCTTGGGGAAGACTTGTATTATTTCACCTCTTTCAATTCTCTTGCTTTTCGTCTGACTGCCGGTAGGTGCTTAGTCTTGGGTGATCTTGGTTGTCTAGCCGCATTCTGCAAGGCTGTTTGTTTGTTTTGCATCTCTTATCTCCGCAGCTGCGCGAGGTGTACAAGCCTCAAGGACCCTGCAACACCCCAGACTCCCACTCTACCTTTGTCTATCTTCGGGACTGCTATATGCACTCTTACATTCCAGATCCTCTCTACGTCCTTTCAGATACTGTCACAGCCACAGCCACCTAGTCCAGATCTCGACCCTAACAAAGAGAGGCCACCAGCACCTCGCAAACAAAGCTTCTTTGTCCTTGTGATCCACCACATTCACCTCCGCCAGCTCCGCAACCCATCCTCTCAATCGTCCTTAAATCCTTGAATCCTCAAACATACCAGACATCTCAGACACCATCAAACACAGAGACTCAAATCTCAAACCATGGAGCACCTCCCAGGTTAGTCTGCCCTAATCCTCCTCAAACACCTCACAGTATCCCCTCCCCATCATCACCCATAAGAATCTACAGGACAGATATTCTAACAAGTAACAACACCCAGAACCCCTCCAAACAATCCTCACAAACGCAACAACAACCTACCTCCGCTCAACAGCCCACACCCACCTAACTACCCACCTCACCACCCTCCGCACAACCCTCATAGACCCCTACATCCTCACCCCGCTATCGCACTTTCTCGCCGCCATGCTAAACACCTCCTCCTCCTCCTTTTCCACCTTCTCTTCTTCCACCGGCGTACCGGACCTCATGACCGCACTAATGCTAGCAGGCGTACTCTTCGCCTCGCTCATCGTGCTGGATTATCTGCGCCGTTTCGTGATTTGGTGGGTAATGTGGTGGGTGAGGTTGATTGTGCGGGTGGTGTTTTGGGGGAGTGTTGTTTTGGTCGGGGTTTATGTGTGGAATGTTGGGATTGAGCAGGCTGTTGTTGATGCGGGGCGGTTGGGGGGTTTTGTGATGGGGCTTTTGGAGGAGGGGAAAGGGATGGTGGAGGGTGGGCGTGGTGGAAGTTCAAGAAGGGGGAAGGGGAGTGAGTGGTGGTAGGATGAGAGAGAAGATGGTTATCATTACAAGGGCGTTGGATATTGGGTATTGAGGACGTCTTGTCCATTGGGCTATGGGTCATTTTTGTGCTTCTACTTTTTGTTGGGTTCTTCTAGCTTTGGTTGCCTATACTCGGTTCGGTTGGGTTTAAAAGTTGGGGATTTTGGCTTTGCACAGGTCATCAGTCATGCGGTGTGGATTATTGGAGTCTATGTATTAGGTTTCTGTGATCTTGTCAACTTTTCCTTTTGGTCGCCAGCAAAGTCAAATAGCAGACGTGATTCGAAAGAGACCACACAAAACTCCAGATAAAATGCTTGCTGAGATGGAACCTCCGAACACAATCACTCGGCCCCACATCCGTCATCGCAGGGGATGCTTCACAGATGGGGCCTAGCCCGGAATTTCGTCACAAGGAGACGGATTGCGACATATCGTAGCATTGATGCGCTGAATGCACCTTGGTTGTGTGCGACAGTGGAATAGTGTGAAGGACCCGGCCACGGGCGATCTCGGACTCGTCTCCGAGCCAGTGTACCGAGTATAACCGTTGTTGCGGGGGAAGGGTTTCAATGTCGAGGATGAGCTTGCATCGAAGAAATCTCCCACAGCTCGATTCGTCATAATCATGCAGGAATATCGCATTAGTCCTCGTAGTTCACCTCTTGCTCGTCCTTGGGTTCCCTAGGCTCTTGCGCTTCGTGGTATTGAATAGCATCGTCGATGTGGCTCAAGACACCCGCAACGCTGTCCTCGTCTGAGACATCCAGCTGCAGGAACGAAACCATGCTAAAGTCATCGATCAACTGCGCCACTGCCCGATTGAGCTGGTTGAATGAACCACCACTCATCAAAGCATCCTTCGCCATGGGATCGGCCACCCCCACATCTTCCTCATTACTTTGGAGGAGTTGTACGTCCACATTGGCAAACCGCCTCAATTCCCGACGAGACACCATATCCCGAACCTGATCCATCTTACTGAGAATATTCACATGGGGAATTTCCAGCATCAGCATGGCGGACATGGCGCTGAGGGTGCCGGCGAAAAACTTGGCTTTATCGACGACAAAGGTACTTTCGAGGAGGTAGGCGGCGCAGAGGTTGATATTCAGCGGTCCTTGCCGGGAAAGGAACTGCGTTAATGACGGGAGGAGAGGGATGTGTGTGTAGAGCTCGATCTGGCCGGGCATGTCGAAGATGATGAGGTATTCCTCGCTCAGCGGGTCGAGCGCTTCCGTCAGGAACTCGAGGTTTTGGAGGAGGAACTCGAAACAGTAGATGAGACCGCCGTTGGGACCTAGGCCCAGCTCCTCCATGACATCTTCGAGGGTGATCAGCTCGCGGATGTCGAGGTCGGGCTGGTAGGCAAAGTTCTCGGCGGCTGGGTCGAGGTTGACGTAGAAGCAGCTGCGGCGGGTGCTCTGCAGATGCTGGATGAGGGCATTGCTGAAGGTGGTCTTGCCTGCACCTGCAGGGCCCATGACCAGGACACCGAATTTGGACATGGTGTAGACGGGGCTGGTGTTGGATGCTGGTGCTGGTGCTGGTGCTGGTGCTAGTGCTGCTTCTGTGGCTGGAGCTGGAGCTGGACCTTTCCGATGACAAAAAGATTGGCAGCTTTTTCATATCAGCATATCAGCTTATCGGGCCGGGTAACGAGAATTTGCACCTGCCGGAGGCCTGGAGGGGCTGCGATCTGCCGGCTGTGACCGCCTCGCAGATTCACGGGATGGCGCAATCGAGGGGGCTGACAGGTGCAGGGCGGTGAGATGCCAGCCCCACGACCGAGTCAACACTCAACCGCAGAATAAGCGGAAAAAGGCAGGGGGACACAAGTGTGGGAGAGTTTCGGGCGGGACAGAAAGTACGAGGAACAATCGGACATTGTCGCTTTTGCACTCCGGGCTGGCAACGCCCTGCCACGACTGGCCAGAGTGACCTGAACTGTACCCACGTGCGCTACCACACCGCGACCGGCGAGCCACGTACTGGCCGGGTACACTCGAAAGTCGAATTCTTGTGTTACCGTTTTGCACCTGATAGTTTTGTTCTTGGATAATTCTGCCACTGGGCCGCAGGAAAAACCCCACCTGCTTTTCTTTCCCCCCTCTTCTTCTCTTCCTTTTCTCTCTCCTCCATCCCCTCCGTTCTTTCTTCATTCCTCCCCTTCCTTGTTTTTTTTTTTTCTTCCCCTTCAAGACTTTCTCAAGTCACACACTTCTTCACAATGGGTTCTCTCGCAAACGGTTCGCAGTCCGGCACCTTCCTCTTCACCTCCGAGTCCGTCGGTGAAGGCCACCCTGATAAGATTGCGTGAGTTTTTTTTTTGCCCCTGAGTGGAAAACCATCAATGCTCGCCGCATCAATCTTAACAAGCACCCCTTTTATAGCGACCAGGTCTCCGATGCTATCCTCGATGCCTGCCTGGCTGAGGACCCCCTCTCCAAGGTTGCTTGCGAGACTGCCACCAAGACTGGTAGGTTTTTCCTCCCAGGGGGTTCCGTCTGACTGCCCCTCCAAATTGGCCCCTCCCAAATCTGACATGCATCCCCTCCAGGTATGATCATGGTCTTCGGTGAGATCACCACCAAGGCTCGGTTGGACTACCAGAAGATCATCCGTGACACCATCAAGGACATCGGCTACGATGCCTCCGAGAAGGGTTTCGACTACAAGACCTGCAACGTCCTCGTTGCCATTGAGCAGCAGTCTCCCGATATCGCTCAGGGTCTCCACTACGACGAGGCTCTCGAGAAGCTCGGTGCTGGTGACCAGGGTATCATGTTCGGTTATGCTACCGACGAGACCCCTGAGCTCCTCCCCCTCACTATCCTGCTCTCTCACAAGCTTAACGCTGCTATGAAGGCCGCCCGTAACGACGGCTCTATCCCCTGGTTGCTCCCTGACACCAAGACCCAGGTCACCATTGAGTATGCCCACGACAACGGTGCTGTTAAGCCTCTGCGCGTCGACACCGTCGTTATCTCTGCCCAGCACACCGACGACGTCTCCACTGAGGAGCTCCGCAACGTCCTTAAGGAGAAGATTGTCAAGAAGGTCATCCCCGCCAACCTCCTTGACGACCGCACCGTCTACCACATGCAGCCCTCTGGCCGCTTCGTCATCGGTGGTCCCCAGGGTGACGCCGGTCTCACTGGCCGTAAGATCATCGTCGACACCTATGGTGGCTGGGGTGCCCACGGTGGTGGTGCCTTCTCCGGCAAGGACTACTCCAAGGTCGACCGTTCTGCTGCCTACGTTGCGCGCTGGATCGCCAAGTCTCTGGTCAGCGCCGGCCTTGCCCGCCGTGCCCTTGTCCAGCTCTCCTACGCCATTGGTGTCGCCGAGCCCCTCTCCATCTTCGTTGAGACCTACGGTACTAGCTCCAAGACCTCCGACGAGCTCGTCCAGATCATCCGCAACAACTTCGATCTTCGCCCCGGTGTCATCGTCAAGGACCTTGACCTGGCCAAGCCTATCTACATCCAGACCGCCAAGAACGGTCACTTCACCAACCAGAGCTTCTCCTGGGAGAAGCCCAAGGCCCTCAAGTTCTAAGCGGACTTCCTTATCCGTCCGGTCATTTCGGAGACCTTGTGACGACTGTGATGAGTATGCTTTGTTTTCAACAACTCAAAGCACGTGCATAGACCTATAAAAACCCCACGAAACCCCTTGTGACAAAAAGTTTGGTTTTCCATCCGGAATCCATTCCTTTTTTTCTCTCTTCTTCCTTTTTCTTGTTTCATTATTCTGCATGGTCGCCCCAAAAGACGGGCCTTACGGCGAAGACAAAATTCAACATGATACCACTATTCATCGGCTGGGAACGGGAAGTTTTTGGCGTTTTTGCGGAGCGAAAGTCTTCAACAACCATACCACCTTTTCACCACTTGACCAGACCCCCGGAGTGTGATGGGATCCTGCGTGCGGGATCCATCCTCGGATTCCGAGTCCGGGGGGTCGCGGGTTGGCGAGGGAGCCCTTGTTGCTTCTTGTTTTGTTCTTCTCAACATTCGAGGCTCCCTCTCGGCCCGTGGGTCTGCTGCTAATCTAAACATTAGCAAATAGAAATAATATCCACCATTTCAACGATTCGTTGACTCATCATTTCTCGTGTTTCTACGGAGTATTGTTGTAGAAGTATCCACGTATCAGCCAATGACTGAATACCTTTTAACGCTCATCCTTCCATGGAGTCATGGACCAGATCTACTTAATTCTTACATATCACCTCTAGCAATGGGTACTCGTAGCCTACAGAAGCCACTTGGCATCTATGCCCCTCACCGTTGCCTGGCTGAATGGCCCCCATCTTCCAATGATGCAAACGCTGGATTAGATGATGCAACCAGCCCAGTCCTTCCATTATATTATAGGGGATTACTAAATTGACCCCCCTTCTGCATATTTTGACACCCCCCTCCTACCTAGGAATGCCCAAAGATAGTTACCTTTCAATGCCTGAATTTCAGGAACCCAGATATCAAGATAGAAATAATGGATAATATAAGATAGGAAACTTGATTCCTAACAGCCCTAGTCACCCCTCACCCCTCACCGCGTTTACTCGTCTACTTTTTAGTGTTATCTATATCATTCAAGGATATATAGCCTTTATACGTAAAGAAGACCTAATACTAAACTATAAGAACTAAAGAAGTAGAATTTTCGAGGTAGGAGTCGAAAGAGGAGTCGAAAGAGGAGTCGAAAGAGGAGTCGAAAGAGGAGTCGAAAGAGGAGTCGAAAGAGGAGTCGAAAGAGGAGTCGAAAGAGGAGTCGAGGTAGGAGTCAAAAGAGGAGTTGGAAGAGTAGTTGGAAGAGGATACTAGGGGATTTCAGGCAGAAGGGGGGTCAAAATATGAGGAGGGGGGGTCAATCTAGTAATCCCCATATTATAACTATTGCACGTCCACTTCGACGGAGAAAGCGCCGGCAGCCAACTGCGTCCTCTCTCGCAGACTCTGTCTTCATCCTTATAGTAGTTTTCTTCGCTCTGCATTCTGAGCTGCTTTCAGGACATCTACTTCGGAGACAACCCAAAACACTCTTGCGGATATCGCATTCCAGGCTACTTGTAGTATACAACGTAGTCAACTCAAGTACCCCATCCACCTCCAACCAAAATACTAACCCATACGGATTCCCCTCACAGATTCGCCCCAACAGGACTAGCAACCGCCCCCTTCTTCATAATCATTGCACTCAACTTCGCCGCCATAGCCGCAATCGGCGCCGTCGGATGACCACTAATCTGCTCGGGGAACACACTCGCGTCCATCACACGCAGACACCGCACCTCATGCACGCGGCACTCCGTGTCCACAACGCTATTCGCCGGCGAGGGACCCATGCGCGCCGACCCGACGGGGTGGTACAACGTGAAGGCCTTTTCGTCCATGAAGCGGAGCAGTTGGTCGTCGGTGATGGAGTCGATGTTGCTGCTGCTGGAGGGCCACCAGTAGGAGGTGGGGTCGTCGTTGGGGGGGCTAGGGTCGAAGTAAGCTTTGAAGGCGGGGGATTGGATTAGTTGGAGGCAGACGCGGAGGCCGGTTAGGAGGACGTTGCGGTCGTTATCCGCTTCGTCGGTTAGGTATTTAGGGTCGATTATTGCTGGTTTTGGGGTGTTGTTAGTCATAATTAGTGAGCTGGAGTTGGGATAAGGGGAGAGTCGAGATTTACCTGGGTCAAAGACATCTCGGCTTTTGATGGAGACTGTGCCGTGGCTTTGCGGGCGTAGACCGATCGGGACGATGCTGAAGACGCTGCTGTTGTCGATGGGTTTCTCCTCGCCGTGGTGGATGAAGGCTAGCGGGGCGCCGATGAGTTCGAGGTCCGGTGCCGTGGGGCCAGAGGTAAAGTCCTTTGGGGGGTTGACTGTCTGCGGGAAATTGTAGTCTGTCGACCGGATGAAGGCCGCTGCTTCGCCGACGTTGCTGGATAGTGGTCCGCCGCCGGTGAGCAGCCAGTGTGCCAGCGCTGGAAGGGCCTTGATATCGTTCGCTAGGTAATCCAGCGTGACGCCGTCTTTGGCCTTGACGATGACGGGCGTCGTGCACAGGTGATCCTTGAGATTGCGACCGACTGCCTCATTCGCTTTGATAACTGGGATGCCGTGTCTTTGGAGGGTTTCGGCTGGCCCAATTCCGCTGAGCAAGAGTGTCTGCGGCGTGTTGACTGCTCCCCCGGAGAGAATGACTTCCCGGCGGGCGTGGACCTCGAACCGCTCACCACCACGGCTGGTCTGGAACTCGACTCCAATAGCGGTTGGTTCTTTAGTGGTGATTTGATCAAACAGCACGCGGGTCACGTAGGCACCGCACGCGACATACAAGTTTGGCCGTGCCAGAACCTCCGGCGTCAGGAAAGCCGTCGCCAGCGACGAACGCTGACCCTTCGGATCAATAAAAGTCTGGAACCGGGTTACGCCCAGACTACCCTGGCCGGTGTTTACGTCTGCAATATCGGGAATATTGACATCGTGACAAGCAGGGAGGAATCCCTTCTCGACAATCTCCGATAACCACGAGTACCCCGTCATCCACTGGCCGGTGGACCCGCGATGCTGGGGATCGATCGCGGGCCGCCCCGGGTGCGGAGTAAACCGCTCCATACCGCGCAGGTACGGTGCTAGATCGGCGTGGCTCCAACCCTCGCAGCCGTGCGTCGTGGCCCATTCGTCAAAGTCGGATTTGGAGCAGTGGTGGTACATCATGGCGTTAAGGGAAGACGAGCCGCCGAGGATCTTGCCTCGGGGCCAATAGAAGGAGCGATTTGCCAGGCGCGGCTGTTCGACCGTGTAGTAGTCCCAGTCATGTTGGGTGTGAAAGAGCTTGGAGAAGAGGATGGGGACTTTGGATTCGAAGACTTTGGTGTTGTCGCCGCCAGCTTCGAGGAGGAGGACGGTGACGTTTTTGTCCTCGGAGAGTTTGTTGGCGAGGACGCAGCCTGCTGCGCCGGCGCCGATGATTACTTGAGATTGGGAGTTGAGTTAGTGGGTTGGACCGGGAGGATACGAGGTTTATTATTCCTGGAATACGAGAGTCAGGGACATACCGTAGTCATAGCTGTTTAACTGTCGTTGAGCAGCCGCATATGTGGCAGGAGGGCCGGTGCGCAGCTGTGGCGTGGCATAGTGCAGCGGGTTAGTGAGCGGATTGCGATACTTCCGGCCCATGATGATGACGATGGAAGGTGGATCTGCAATTGATGGGATGAAGGTGGATATATACAATGAAGATGTATAAACTGTTTGTATCCCGAGTCTTTCAATTCAGGATACCTTCGAGTATTAAAAGGCAACCTTGTCGTCCTTCTTCCAACCGACTTGCCGGTGAAATGTGCGGGGTATCCGACGATCGTCCCTCGGGAACTACTCGTGCAGTCTCGTGGGCTGTCCTCTTCCCTAGAAATGAGTTGGTCTCTGCGTTCTCCATCGGGGCATGTGTTGGATCATGAAGGACAAGAGAAACCCATTCTAGCCCGATGAAGCTTCTTAACAACCGCGAATTGTGTAATAATCCTCGAAGATAATCCGGTTGGAGGCAGACTCATCATTGTATACATAGATCCTACTCCCAAGTAAAGTCAGTATACCACAGAAGCTGTAATTCCTGGGGAGATGTCTGTTAGTAGCTTAATAGAGCAGGAATGGAGGTCACCATTGTCTTTCCTAGCATCAACACAAGTCATACACTCTCAAGTATTCCCTTCATCGCTATCATCTTATCTCTTGACTCCGTCTTTAGGGCTGCCAATTTCCAAAGCGGGGACGGCAACGCTTGGGCCTCGACGCGTGACGCCAGAATCGCCCAACTCCAAATTCGCGCTCCACCACCACTTTGCATTCAAGCACTTGAAGCATTTTCATTTAGCATACGGGCAATTGCAGAGCGTTACTTGGGGTCCCTTGTTTTTTGCGTTTCATTATTGATTTCTTGTCATTCTTCGACCACGACACGATGCACACGACCTTTTAAACGCGACCATGACCACACGCGCAATTCCCGGCGCCCTGAATCCCCTCGGCTCATCCTCGCTGAACAAGCTGCACGAGACCCGACCACCTGCGAAGAAACGGAAGATCGGGTCAGATAATGCTGCGGGTCAGCTCTCGACAACTTCAATTGTGATCCGAGTAAGTAGATCCGAAGCAAATCCAGGCAAAACGAACCCTCCCTAGCTAACCGCTCGTTCCCGCTTGTCCAGGCCCATGCTGCGTCCTTATCAGATGAACCACTAATCCTCGAGCCTATCTGCCTACTCCCTCGATCCCGATTTCCATTAGCATGGCTCGAAGACGCGTCGTGGTCGCGCTCAGATGCACAACCTGGCGGCTTGTTCGTCGCCGATATCCCCGCTCTCGAGAAGGACTTGCGGGCCAGTGCGGAACCAACGGTGCTGGCGGTGCGCTTGGCTGGGAATGGAGGGCTTTACGTTGTCGAGCGAGTCAAGCGAGGGATATACTCTCTTTCGAGGCTTGCGCGATGGATCCGGGAAGGCGATGTTGTCGTCGCGGTGAAGGGATGGCAAGGGTCGAGTGATGTGATCATGGACATTGATGCGGATGAAAAGCCATCCACCTCGCTCGATGCCCAGAAATGGTGGCAGAATGCACAGATTGCGGAGCCACCCTCTGATTTGGGTCTTGGAGAAGACTTTGCGGGGTTGCAGGTGGATGTTGTGTTTGAATCGTCCGGTATAGAGCAGGATCAGACACAGCCATCTTTCGTGGACGTCCTTGAACATCGGAGTCAATCTCTTGCCCCCATGATGACTGGAGATGATTCACAGGTGAACATTTTGTTTGGCCTGGATGATTCTCAAGTCCTGGGTGGTGCAGATTCTATGGACCTTGATCATGGCCTGGATATGAAACAGTCTCCGGATGAGCTTCTCAATGGAATGCGAGAGCACTATTTGCAAGCTCTTTATATTTCCAAGGTAATAATACCACTAATTCATTGGCACTGGGCTTATCGCTAACATGTTGCTACTCTAGACATCTCTGGCCTACTTTGCCAAGGGACCGTTGACCCGCTGCCGAACTGCTTTCCAAACCTCCGAGCCCGAGCAGACTCAAACACCTCATCAAATAATTGACTTCTATCGCGAGGCTATTTTGGCTGCGAAGAAGATGGACCTCAAATACCGCGAGTCCCTGCCCGCATCGGTTCGTGAAGCCGTGCTGGCTGTCTCCGATGATGAGAGTGCTTTGGCTAGAAAGCGCAAGAGCAAGAAGAAGAAACTTGGCAAGAATGCACTCTATCCAGAAGAGGACGAATACATCCGCAGATGGTGGAAGGATCGGAGCATGGTGGACGCCTCGGTTCAAGAAGGATCCCGTGAGGCAGAGACCAAGAAGCACATTTCAGACCTGCGACTGCGTGAGACGCAATTACAGATCCTCTTGATCCTGGAAGTCATGGCTTTGGAGTCGACTCCCTCTAAAAAACCCAACCCTGACAATCCAAAACCAGCGGGCGAAGAGACGAACACCCCCAAGAAGAGGATCAAGAAGCCTCAAGATCTCAGCGTTCTTCTCGAATTACATCTGGACCGACTTTGTATCTGGCATGCAGTTAGCATGGAGGAGTCGACCGCTGCTGACTCGGCGAAAGCCTCATCCTTCACCGACGGTCACAATTCTGGAAAGAAAGTTGATAGTGATGCCGTGCGCGATTTTTGCACCGAAGTCATCATCCCGTTCTATGCATCACGTCTGCCCGAAAAATGCAAGCTGATCACTCGTAAATTCGGAGTGTCGGGTGGCATCTCTCCTGCTGCTAAGAAGGCCCAATCATCGAACAAGTCGCGGCGACCAGAACCAGGCTCTGATGTCAAGAGAGAACCTCCAGTACAAAAGGCGAGACGATCACTACAGCGAGTCTTGACCGACGAAAAGGCGGCAGCCTCGCTTCCTCGCCATCCATCGCTCAGCCGTTCCAAAACTGCCCCGACGCATCATGATGCAAAGCGTGATTCTCTGGAACCTCTCCTGCCAACAGTCATGGGTGGCAGCGTCCGTGGTGGTATTCAGGTCAAGAGAGTGGAGAATCGTGAGATTGACCTTAATGCGGCCGCTAGACAGCACGAAAGCAAGTTGCGCAAAGTACAGATGCTGGCCGAGCAGAAGAAGGAACTCGATAACGCCATTCAACAACTTCGCAAGCCGAACCGAGAACTCGTCGCCAAGGATATTGCCGAGGATGCCTCTAAGCGAATGTCCACAGCCGGAGGAAGCTCTCGTAAGTCGAAGAATCCTGTCCGGAATCCGCTTGGAGAGGGTGTGCAGGTCATGGCTACGCCGCGTGGAAATCGCAGGAAAGATGCAGTAGTCGGAATGCCCCCGTTGCCGCGCAGTCTGGTTCCTTCACGATCCTTTGCAGGAGAGATGGAGGATCGCTCTCTTGCAGAGTCTCCCGTTATGATTCCCTCGTCCACTCGAAGAGCTATCTCATTCTCTGGTCCTGATTCAACCCCGTTCGGCTCTCAACGAGCCTCGAGGAAGCGGCAGCGCGAGCCACAAGCACAGCCAACTGAACTTGGCCCCATCCAAGAAACACCGACCCGACTTCCGTCCAAGATGTTGTTCGATAGTCAGAGCAAGAATCTAGCACACCGACCATCCATGTCTTCCAGCAAAGGCAAGAGCCTTTTCCGGGTGCCTGACCTCCCAACACCTCGCTCCAACCCCACCAACCAATGCTCACATCCTCAACTTCCGGCACCGACAACACCAGTGTCTTCCCGCCGCAAAAGCCTTGTCATGGCTCCTGACTCGTCCCCCAATGCGGGCAGATCCCCGCAAGGTCAAGGTCCTCGATCCTCAATGATCACAGAGACTCCTCCGAAGCAGTCAGCTCTTGATCCTTTCACTGTGCCTCGATCTGTGCCGTTGTTCGCTCCAAGTGCACCGCAAGTACCCTCCTCCCCAGCTGTCCTAGCCTCGCCGGTCGAAAACGCTCCTATTGTGCCGGTCACACCGGAAAAGGCACAGACCAAGTCGATATACGAGCAGCTAGGCTGGGATGATGATGAGATGGACCTGTGAAGTACTGACTTTGCAAGCTATCTGTTGAGTTGGGGTTTGTGCTCTCATGCCCCAATTTTGCATTTCGCGAAGGCGTTCTAGCATAGTTATCCTATATAATACTCCAGGCATCAAGGCGTGGTTTGCCTGTCAGATCATTTTGGTAGATCTGTGCACAAGCGACAACTTCCACAACTTGGCAATTGCCTGGCGGTAGAAGCCAGTAAAGAGCCGTTTCTTGGAATTCTTGCTCTTTAAATACATCTCCGTGCTGTCCATGAATTCCCTTTACCTCCGCCTTCATCCATATCCCTTCATGAGCTCTAGTCTTCCAGAACTCAAGTATAAGCCCCCTCTCCACTATAACCTGGAAAGAGGCTCAACATATTAGGGCAGTTATCAGTCCTAGAGGTGGCTTCCACTTTGCTATAGCAGTTCCCTGTTTTGGGGCTTTCTCGCCTTTTCTTATATACCGGATCTCCTTGCTTATTCTACAGCTCGACCACTTCAGGCACCTGCCATTATAAAGAGGAGTTCAGAGGACGAGTGACAGCGTTGTACAACTGGGCTTTCCCATGGAAGGCCATCATGCGATGCACGACACGAGCAGTGGATCCAGTATCCTTCCTGCTACCCTTGAGCTCTGGCAGCTCCCTGATGCACCGTTCCTGCAGTGCCGTATAAATATTACGCAGCGATGAGAGGCAAGTTTTTTTCTCGTGAACCGAATCTGGATCAAGAGAAAATTGTGGGACTGAGGAAAGCAGAAGCGAAGGAAAGCAAGAGTGGAAAGCGTCGCAGTTAAAGGCGAGTCTCATGAATCGCTTCATCTTCGGACGGTTGCAGAGAACTGAACGTCTCTTTACAGCGTGCCCCAAAGAGAACTGGTATAGCTCGAGGATTCTCCTTGAAGTCCAGCTCTAATGCTTCGACCCTATCTTGGTCACTCTGGTGACTCCCAGATGACAAGAATCCGACCTGGTTCATGATCACCACGGATATCAGCCACGGCCTTTTTTACATCAGTTACGAGCTTCCTCAATCGAAGTGCTCCGAGAGCCAGCATGCGGCCATTGGATTTGCTGAAACAAATTTTCAGGTGAAAGGGACTGGGACCTTTGCCTGGAACAAGATCTTGCCCTTTCGAGCAAGGATGATAGGTTTTCCTGTTCTCCGGTCTTGCCTTGCCGACCTATCTAGGCCCTTTACTTTGTTGTTTTTCTATGTATTCTCTGTAACGCGAAAGAGGACCTTCCGGTTTTCGTGTCCTTATCTTCCTATGCGTAACCGCCTTGTCGACCTGATCTCCCCTCTGGCCCTGCGGTATCGGAACCAGAGAACACCCTAGCGCGCGCGCGCTCGAATCTCGGTCCTAGTGAGTGACCTCGGTGGGCGTCGCCGCGCTGATGCAGGCGACTAGAACAGATGACTGATGAAGCCGGCCCATGATCAACGATCCTTCTAATGACGGTCGAGTCTGCAAGAAGATCAATGGCCCCCTCTTTCGCCCTTGTACCATAAAAGCTCTACTGCTTCCGTAGGCAGCCACTCAGCTCCCTGGCCATTACGTCAGTCTGAACGCAAGCGAATTCGAATGGGGTTGAAGAGATGGAAGCAAAAAGTGGAAACCTTCGACATGAAATCAAAATAAGAAGTGGGATACTCCACCGGTACCGCTCTACTTCTACTCAATAAACCCGAAGTCACACCAGGTTCGGGTGAACTCTTGGTCGGGACCTGAAAGCGCATGGGTCCCCTGGCCGGAACTGTCATTCACGTCTCACGAGGCTCCGTCGTTGCATATTCCCTGTGAAGATGATGCTTTTTGAGGAGGCGAGTCAGATGCTGGACTCTCTTCTGGGGCGGCTTTGCTGCATGTACAGACACCCCGCCTTTAATGATGTTGGCGATGAGGACCAAAAACGCGAGGAAATATGAGAAGAAACTGATATTCCGCGTCATATCTACAAATCTTGCACCTTGCCCGATTATAAGGCCTAAGCTCATGTGCAAGGAAATGTGCTCACGCGATGAGAGGGGTGATGATTGCCCCTACGCGCTTCAAATTGACATTGACAGCAAGATTTATTCATACTGAGCGGTCCAAGATATGGGATAAAGCAAGACAGGGGGATCCTCCGGTCAAGGTGGGCGCTCTGAATCGTTCATCTTCTCTTCGCAGAGCTGGTCGCCACTCTCTTAGCCATGCCCGACAACACTGATTCGTAATGGGTTGCAGACCTCTCGCATTTTCTAACACTGCTTCTACAAGGGCTTTGACAATTACTAGATTTCTTTCGATTAGTTAGGTAGTCAACTCGGACCGCCACGACTGGACTCGGCCTCCGTGGAATTCTAACGACATACCTTCCGTTTGGTCTCGCGTCGATGGGATTGCTTCCATGTTTGCCGTGAGAGACTCCTGTCGTGACTGGCAGGAGTAGATTCTGGTTTTGAAGAGGTATATGGTAGTACATTATACGATCGATGTCTGGCGTACGTAAAAAGTCGCCGGATTTCTACCTTGCAACCTGGAACATATCGAGTGTCGATTCTGCACGGCTCTTGCAGCTGAAGAGACGGTATGTAGCATTGTTTCGAAACCGGGGTCGCATCTCTCTGGCCATTCTTCAGGATCTGTATAGCAAGTAGAGATATCGAGAAACACATCAGAAACCAGGGATGTATTGAGTAGTACAGAATAAGAATACAAGCTCTCTGTTCACGCCTACCAACCTTTCTGCCAATGGGGTTCTCTAACGAGCCGAGCATGATGATCCAAGTGCACAGCATGCCTAGCATGGCTTCCTCGGCCGCTAATCAGAGGTCTCTCAGGCTCATCCAGCTCCTCGACAATACCACCGAACGAATGACCCATCACGCCAGACCTTACGGTGTCCGACAGTGATGGCGGAAGATCTTCAGGTCGGGTGCCCCAGGCACTCTCATTGCGACCCAAGACAAGAACCAGATCTTGACCCTCGGTGAAGAAGTCATGATTCACCCAATTCCGGCTATACGGTTGTCCATTCAGAGTAGCCGACTGGATGAATCCAGCTCCCCCGGTGCTGTTGAGCGAGTTGAATTTACTCCAATTCACAACGCGGACAGTCGCTGTCTTTCCCGTGAGAGGCGAGACAATGCTGACTGATTCAAAGAATGGGACGGTGATAAGGTAGACGCTCTGTCCTGGATTTGGGAACAGACCCATCATTGACATTGCGACGAATGAACCCATCGCACCGGAATCGTCGTTGCCGGGGAGTCCTGTTGGTGTGGGAGAGAAAAAGCCTGGAATGTATGTGCGTACCCGAGCAGTGGATTTAGCGGGACGGCCTGCGTAATGATATTGGAAAACGGTGAGGAAGGCAGGTTCGTTGCCAATATAGGTAATGTTATTATCGTGTAGATAGTCCAGGCGCTTGACGAAGCTGGAGGGGCCACCGAGCATGGGGATGAGAGCTGCCATGTCGTGGGGAACGAAGCTTTAGAGTATCAGTCAGCTAGGGGCAAGAGAAGGGAGTGTCAGTGCAACATACAATTGGTATTCCCAAATACTGGACTCGAATGTCTCTGCACCAGTATTCTGGAGCGAGCAAACACTCCCGCTGTTATCGATATTTGAGCACTTGAGCGGATCCTGAAATCCCCAGGTTTGATTCAGATATTTGGGCTGGAAGAATCCAGTAAACCCAGTGTCTGTCCCGTTCAAGAAGGACTTCTGATCGGCCTTGAACAAATTCTTCCAAGCCTCGGACCGTTTCCCATACTTCTCGGCATCGCCGGTCTTCTTCAGACCCCGGGCCATCTGCGCGATAGCATAGTCGTTGTAGGAGTACTCAAGAGTGCGCGAGATACTGCGTGTCATTGTGCCGAATCCCAAGTAGTCAAAGTCTTCCACGGGAATATAGTGAAGCGCTTTCCAACTCTGAAGACCACCACGGCCCTCATTAGACCAATCAAACGGCTCCTCCTCGGCGTCCTTTTGCACTGCTGCATAGCCCGCAGCCCAATTAATCCCCTTGCTGAGGCCTTTGACGTAGGCGTCGACCAAAATGTTGTCAGCATTAGAGCCGCCTTGTGTGAATCCTGAAGTGCGATGTTAGCCACTGGAGGCTGTCCATTTCGAGGAAATCGTCTAGCGCACCTTTGCATAGAGACATGCGACAGTCGGGAAGCCATCCCAAGTGACGCTGAGTATCAATCAGAGAGCGGACCATCTGCGTCACGGAATCGGGGTCGAAGATAGTCAGGAAGGGAATCTGGGAGCGGAACGAATCCCAGAGACTGGCAATGGTCAGCAATTATCCTCATTTGCTTCGGGCTCTGACAAACCAGTAGAAAGAGTCAAAGTAGGGCTCGGGGCTTGTCCACAGTGGATTCTCGCCGGTGTAGTTCTGGGGGTTGATCATGGTTCGGTAGATACCGCTATAGAAGTTGGTGAGCACAGAGTCCTTTACCCCATTCCGTGAAACACGAATTGGCCGCATTTTCTCAGTCCACTGGTTGACAGCAGCTTGGCGTGTAGACTCAAAGTCGAAATCTGGGATCTCTGCCTCTGCATGAGAGCATGCCTGCTCAGCGCTAATGAAGCTGACACCCACGCGGGCTTGAACTATGTTGTCTGGAGGTGTCTCATGTCGAATGAAGCCGCCGCCCTATGGAGTGACTAGGGTTAGCACCGACAATAGTAACTGTCAATATACACTCGCTTACCGGAAGTGGATAGCCATTGATACTCCGAGAGATGGTCAGATCATGGATATCAGTGCTGGCTCGAGCATCAACAAAGATGCCACTATCTCTCAACCAGCCAGAGCTTTGGAAATCCGCACAAAAGTAGAGAGTATACGATCCACTCCCAAAGCTTGGAAGGAACCTGCCACTGCCCGTCATGCGCCCAGTGGATTCATCAATGAAGATGGATGCGTTGTCCTGCCGGGAGTCGGACAGATCCGAGAGATCCAGCAGGATCAATGGATTGCTTTTCTCCGGGAATGTAAACCGAAAGAGCGAAGTGTGTTGAGCGGCAGTCATTTCAACATGGACGCCCGATTCCAACGAGAGAGCAAAATAGCCCGGGCTGGCCTGAACCGAGCCTGGAATATACGGTGTGGCCCGGGATTTCTTCGGATAGGCGCAGCCGTTTACATCGTCGTCCTTGCATTGTGGGTATGGGAAAAGAGGAAAATTGCCAAGAGAAGGACTGCCACCTGTGCCAGAGTCGTGCATGCTTGAGAAGCCCGTCACATTGCTGCCATCATATGCAAAACCACCTTGGTTGCTGTCGGAATTGGTATCGGGGCCCGCCTTGGCCATGCCATAGGGCAGCGAAGCGCCGGGAAAGACATTTCCTGCAATATGAGATCAATGTGTTAGGTGGAATAGTCATTCGAGATGAGTGGTTCTTTTCTTACCTCCGTTGGCGGTGCCGATCAGCGGGTCGATATACTGCAGTACATCGTACTCCTCTACTAGGGGAGATTGGACGGCTTTGACCAGCGCGCGACCGCCGGCAAGAAAGAGCGACAGAATCAAATGCTGTGATAGCATGATTGCAGAGAGTGTAGAGGATTAAATCCATTGTTTTGCCCAAGCCAGGAAGGTCGGTATTTAGCAGGATTGCAGTACCCCTGCGAAGGGAGTCGTGGCTGCCCGCTGGCATGCGTCCTCCGCCCCTGTCGATCATCCCCGCGTCGTGGCGTAACTGGTGTTGCATCGCATCGCGGCCCTGGATTTGCAACATTGCATGCACGTTGCTGCACGCTGATCCTGAGTGATAGGTGGAAACAGATTGATAGTAGGTAGATTGAACACTTGGTACGGTCGCCCGTGATGATCATGCGGGCCGGTTCGAGAGTCGCCTGATCCTAGCCCAGGGCCCAAAGGCCTGCTGATAGCCCCTTTCATGTTGCTGGGATGAGATCTTGTCGATGAGCACGACAGCGGATCTGTCCGCCGAGAATGTGACGATGGTTTCCGGGCAGGTTGCTCACCTGTTGATTCGTCCAATGCAACTTGGTCGATAACTGACACTACCTTTGTCCATCATCATCATCATCTTATAAATGGGGAACATTGGCATGATCCACACCGTATCCAAGGGAATTTCCATGACGCCTTCCATCTATGCATTTATCCAATATTGATCCTGTAGCAGCCTTAGACCCGAGAGATAAGCTTTTCTTAAAAGGTGTTGATAAGCTTCCAATGCCCGATCAGATACCCAAGCTTATTGGAGGCTACCTAACTGTGCGATGTACTGACTGTCGAGGGTGGACCATTTTACCACCTGCATTGAGAAACAGCATCAAATGGTCACCAGAGGTGTTATAGATGGCCTTAGAGACCTCCACGTTGCCTATCATCCTGGAGACCCGCAAAGCACAAGCTCTCCGACCAGGTGACCTACTCGAGAACCTACCCACACTGTGCGACATCTCAATCAGCAACGAGATATCCTACGCCACGAATTACACCATCAAGAATTTCATGTGGGAGGTGGATATCATCGACTGGATCATCCCCGAAGTCACCCTCAAGAGCAGTGACACCACATTCACCCGCGCCGACTTCCTCAGCTCCGTAGAAAACAATATTCTGCTCCACTCTGCTGGTTTGGATGCCCCGTCTGTCGGAAAGGGCTTGGCCAGCGTCATTGATGCCTCATAGCGTGATAGAGATAGGCTTGTCTCCCAGCATTCTGGCCTATACGTCCTGTAGATAGCATCCTTCGTCCGCTATACTGAAGGTGTTGGTCCGGCTTCTACATCATTTTGCAGAATAAAAAGATCAGGCCGCATGCTGTTGCTAATCTAAGAATTTGTCTGAACGATATCTTCACATATAAGAACAGACAGAATGAGACAAAGCATGAATTTCATACTCAACAGGCGGGTACAGAAATGAATAGGAATACATGGTCACGACTCACTTCTAGAACAACTGGAATAGGCCTACAAAAGCATGATATCAAATTCATTGCATGATTAGTGAAATTGGCGGGATATAGCCTTCTATAGGAGACTATCCTCAGCGAGGTCTACAACTGGTGTGCAGCTTTCCAAGTTGATTCCAAGGTTAGGCAAGCTTAGGGTGAAGCCTCACAAAGTAGTTTTGGCCGAGATATCAGGTATTGTGATTGAAAGCAAGAACAACACACAAAAAAAAAAGAGAAAAAAAGAAAAGCGAAAGAAACGACAGAAACGAGCCAAGGACGGAAACCACCATCAGAAGATCGAAAGAAAAAAACACCAGAGGTCACCGTCAGAACGCCATTTGAGATCAACGCTGATAATTCCAGTCATTTAGATTGTGAAATGTCATGAAGTCATTAGCAGATGGGCATTAGCAGATGGGTCACCAGGTTGTCTTCCACAGATTCGAAGGACAATCCCGTTGATTCGTAAGACTCAGGCGGGTTCGTTCGCTGGCTTGTCCGAGGTGACTCGTTTATAGGTAATGAAAGAGGCGATTCCACTTACGGTGATGAAGTGTATTCTTCCACAGCAGTCCTAGGTATCTAGCTAACCCACATTCTTGGTGATAGTAACAAGGTCCCTAATGATTGACAGTCTCATCAACGGAACTATCTATCTGTAAATCACATATTAATCCAACGTCCATGCCCGCAGGTTCCAATGTAAGAAGAATCACCCAAAAAAGGCGACAGTTCCAAATACAAGCTTATCCACACCCGCCCATTACCTATAGCCTATAGGGGATTATTAGAACCACCCTCTCTGCCTGAAAATTCAGGAATCAAGCAGAAATTCAGGCACTAAGGCATTAATTTAGGCATTAAGGCATCAACTTTTTCCTTTTTCGGCCGCGGAGCCTGACCGCCCTTACTTCTGCTGCTCTCGTAGGCTAATTCTGCTAGCACTAAACTACCGCTCGCCTCACCGCCTTCTTTTTTATACTCCCGCGGCCCGCCAGCCAGTAACCCCCTCCATCAAGTAACTCTCTCTATCCAAATTCAATAAATCCCCTAGCAAAATGGTCCTCCTAGGCGTCAAATGCTAACTCTCTGATGCTAGCAATGGCGATGGTGATGTTGATGGTGATGTTGATGGTGATGGTGATGGTGATGGCGTTGGCGTTGGCGATGCGGAAATCAAAATGGTCGACTGTAGAGACTAGAGTGGCAGAATTTTCGGCAGAAAAAGGTTTGATGCCTTAATGCCCGAATTATCAGGCAGGGAGGTTTTTAATAATCCCCTACCTAACTTATAGACTATAGTTAGTACCTTGAATCTTGATAGTTGCGATGAGCGCAAATTAGAGATATCCTAATCTCCTCCCAAATGTAGGCATACTTAAACGGCTCACCAAGTCAACGAGGAGAGTTCGGAGTTCCCCTGCTGTTCATCGGTAGGCAGCTGGTTTAATACCTACATCTTTACTCCTAATGAAACGGATTTCTGCCGATATTCCTTGAAGTTAGGTTAGTCGTATGTTTATCTCTCACGATTTCTTTAGAGGGCTCCACTGTGCCGTACAGGCTTGCCCAGATGTGTAATCGTTGCTACATATGGAGCACAATCGACAAGTAAAGCTAAGTTGCTAACTTGAGGCCGTCGAGGCAACGATACGACTCATCATGTTTATCAATGCCAAATAAAACTGTTGTCCTTCTCTTCCTCTTCCTTCCTCTCCCTTCCTCCCTATCCCCTTTTCGACCACTATCCTGGATCCCATCATCCAGTCATCTCATCGTCCTATCGTCCCATCGTCCCATCATCATCTCCTTTATCTTCATCATTTCTATCATCTTCATCGCCCATCCTCTGTCTACTCGGCAATTTATCCAAGAGACCATCCTTGCCATGGCTTCCACCATGAGTACGCTGCCGGCACCATATGTGTCTCGCTCCGGCATTCCTGTCTTGCAATCCATCTCAAATCTGTTCCCCGTTGAGCACATCACTCCTCCCATCACAGGCTGCGGACACTGTGGAGACACTAGCAGGAAGGTGTTCCGATGTGGAAACTGCAGGATGATGTACTACTGTTGCATTCAGCATCAGAATGCTCACTGGTCGATTCACCGGCAGGATTGCGAAATGAGACAACCCGTGCTCAGAAGAAATCTCCAAAACCTGAACAGGGATCGACAACCGGTTCCTCTCTTCCACAACCAGCCCATGACCTGGATGCCAGCGTTGCGACGCCGTGCCATCAATTTCTCCCAGGACTTGAAATTGGAGGAACTGAGACAGTTGAGTCGTATCAACACGCTGGAGTCTGTTCGCTTCATACTGAGTGGGGCCATGAGGCTGCTTCTCGAGACTCCACTTCCAGACAACGGACTCCAGGATGTCCCACCAGCCTTCCTCCTCCGACTTGGGAGCTACCAGGAGTGCTACCAGTTCCTCCGATGGTACGCAGCCGCAGCCGCCGCCGTAAACCCGGACCGCCCATCGCACAATGAAGCAGAGAACTATCTGCAAGAGCCAGCCGACCACCTCGAACCAGTCGATGTCTTCCTTTAACCCCTCCATCCGAGGCCCCCGGAGTCTACCAGACCCTCGCCCACCTCGCATTCCTCATCATCCTCAAGATCCGCTTTCTTTTCGACCTGCAAAAGGATAATGGGGTCGCCACCATCCTGCGCACAAAGCTACCCCAGGAGCTTGTCGACCATGTCCTGGAATATGTGCCTGATAAACCCGCAGCATACATGGATGTCAGTGCGATGAAATTCACTTCTCGCACGGAGATGACCCATGTGCTGAAGGCACAGATTCTGACACTTTATCAACATGTCGAAAGCCAGAACTGTCACTTCTGGGGAGCTCTCCTTAATCCCGCAGGGCATCTGAACGCAGAGCCTGAGGAATACACGCCTGGATCGGTGAGCGAGATGCAGGTGGCCTTGCGACGGACCTATCGAGAATGGGTGCTGACTCCGTGGGCAATGTCTTACGTCCGAGGCATCAAAGAGAGCTTGGAGGAGTGAGCCAGGGGTGGGCTCTGTGGTATGGCCCGGGATGTAGCGGGCAGGTTGATTGGGGGTGTCGAGGATTGAAACGGGAACTTGGGAATAGTTCAACATTCTCCCCTCTAGCAATCTATTCTCTCGTTTCGCAGTCCATCAAATTTACCTTATTTCTCGTAAAATATATCTCACTCTTCGAAGTTGTAGCCGTCAAATATCTATCAGAGCCCTCTCACTGTTTCCAGTTTTTTGGGACCGATTAATGCCCGGCACCGCTCCGATCCACGACATCGGTCCAAATTTCTGCAGTTTAAGCACTTTGCAAATATGGGACTAGTGTTACATAGTCTGCATTTATCTTTCACCAAAATCACTATCATCAGAGCAAGCACTGAGGACATCGCGCCTCTAATTGCCAGGAGCTTGTATACCTCGTCTAGGATACGCCATATCACGTGGTAGAATCACGTGAGTCCTTCATCAGCCTTTCCATAGCAGTTCGGCAGAGTCCCCACGGGGTAGAATCCACGATTCTCTGGATATCACTGTGTATGGTCTAGTTGGCTTGTCATGTCTTAAAACTTCTGAAAAGGTTCTCTTTGATCACACTCTACATATCTATCATCCATGGTTTTCAAGGCCATATTCTAGTTGTTAGGTGTTGGAGCACACCTAAGCAATTGTAATCGTCAAACCGCGCCACCCGAGACGTTTATGTCACACGTCTTTTTCTGCGCTTAGTGTGGCTAGTAGTGCATTTTGGGGTTTACTTGGCTATAATGACTCTCCCTGCCTGAATTTTCAGGTTTCAGGCAGAAATCAGGCACAAATCAGGCATTAAGATTTTTCTGCCGGAGATTCTGCCATCTTATTCTCTCCGCCCTCGTTCTGCCGATTTTCTGCCGCGCTTTCTGCCACTCTGGTCTCTATAGTCTACTATGCTATTCTAAGCTTAAATTATATCGAATCCTCCGCGGCCTCTGATTTGCTAGACCTGAAATCATCGCTCAAAGCGCTTACAGCGCTTACAACGGCCTCTAAGTCCTCCGAATCCTCTGCATTCTCCGCAGCTTGCCCACACCCACGCCCTCATTCTGAACGATGTCGTGACGGTTGTCCTCAGAATCGGAGAGGTAGTATTCGAGGTCTGAAATAGCCATCTTGGCAGTAGATGCGAGGCAGTAATGTCAGATGCGGTGGAGGAGCAGGAGGAGAACTTGAAGGTTAGTGAATACGATACGATAAGTTAGTGGAGGGGCTAAGGCGGTGAGAGCGGTAAGGGCGGTGAAAACGGTTGGAGTGGACAAAATTGATTGATACCTGATTTATGTCTGATTTCTGCCTGAAACCTGAAAATTCAGGCATGGAGAGTCATTATAGCCTGGAAGGGGAGTCATTTTAGTAAACCCCTGCATTTATAGCTAGATTTAGGTATCTAGTACATTTCGTGTCCATTTCAAGAGGATCCTTCATTC
Organism: Penicillium simplicissimum; assembly: GCA_024706585.1. NCBI lineage: Eukaryota > Fungi > Ascomycota > Eurotiomycetes > Eurotiales > Aspergillaceae > Penicillium > Penicillium simplicissimum. Next base: position 1,834,081 of record JAMZTW010000129.1, on the reverse strand, counting down.
AGAGGTCTAATAGGCGATGTGCAGTGCCGTGTTTACAATCACTATAGCCTGTGGACTTTCTAGAAGCTTGTAGTGGAGCGGTGGAGATGAGATTGAACATGCATTGACGATCGAAACGGTCATACCAGACTCAAAGCAGACAACGAACATAAAGTATTCATAAAAACAGTATATAAATAATTATACCCTACATTTTGCCACAAGACCAAGGCTTGAAGCATATCCAGGCTTAGCCACCATCAAATTTTCTAAACGCGGACAACGCCCCGAGAAGGACAGGATGCCGAGGTAACTGAGCCTCTCGGAGTCCACTCTGCGTCCTCAACCAACTTTTGCCTCCCAACAACTCGACCGCGACGCCCTTGAACGGATCGGATTTGGATCATGCTCCGTCCATCTTCTTTTGCGTCGTCCTCCCTCTCTTCCTTTTCATCTTCCATCTCCTCAACCGCCCGATTGACGCCTGCTCCATCTCGGCTTCTCCTGCAGCGTCGCGCAGCCTCATCTACATCCCGGCACTCGTTGGCATCTCCGCGGTATACTTGCAGCCGAGCCTACTCTACCGGTAAGTCATACACCATGATCTCAGTATACCAATAACGCCAATGGCACCACATCTCCGAGTGGAATAGCATCTAATCTGTCGGCTGTCGCAGAACCGAGCCCTTCCGCTCACCCGCAAACACCCCCTCCCCCCCCTCCGCCGCGATCGCGATTCCGCCGCTTCCTAGGCTTCACATCGATCGCAGTCTTCGCCTTCTCCGCCGGCTTCCTCTACCAGACCCAACGCACCGTCTCCCGACTCATGGCGACCCCCGTCATCTCCAACGCCGAGACCCTCACGGCGTTCGTCCCCGTGGACACCCATGCCGAGGAAGTCGACCAGTATCTCCGCACACACCCCGAGGCCGAGAGGCTGCGCGCCGACCCCGACTTCGAAGAGTCACGCCCGCATCTGCGGTATCCCGAGGGGATACGCGCGCGCAGTCTGACGGCCGGCGCTCTGGCGGGCCCGAACAAGCTCGTCGTTCCGCCGTTCGTGTTCGCCCACCGTGAGGGCAAGAGTCTGGTCTCGCTCATGTACCTGGGCACTGATATTTGCGGTCATCCTGGTATTATTCACGGTGGTATGCTGGCTACGTTGTTGGACGAGGGTCTGGCTCGTTGCTGCTTCGGAGCGCTGCCGAATAAGGTCGGGGTTACGGCCAATCTGAACATTGACTACCGGGCACCGGCTATGGCGAATTCATACGTGGCTCTGCGGGCGGAGACTGTCAAGGTCGAGGGCCGCAAGGCGTGGGTGGAGGGTCGCATTGAGACTCTCCCCGAGGAGGGCAAGGAGCCCGTGGTGCTGGTCGAGGCCAAGGCGTTGTTTATCGAGCCCAAGCAGGCTGCTGTAAGTTCTTCTCCTATCCTACTAGGTATTGGATTTGATTGGATTGCAACTTCAATCTGGTGGTTTTCCCAATGCTGTGGCGAAATGTGGCTAACTGGATTTCCTAGGCGTTGTCCAGCTTGTACCGTGGCGTCAGCGATTGAGAGGGGAAAAAAAAATCTCTGACGTGATCAACTGGTTCCTGGTTCCTGGCGTATGGCGATTTCTCTCCCCCCCTCCCCCCCCCCCTGGAATATTTCGTTCTTAATTTCGGCTGTACGTTTTATTAGAGGCCATTTTCTCATTAAATCTGTCGAATACGACTAGATTGTCCATAGCATAGAATTGATCGCATGCATATTCTGAATTGGGAACGATATACATCCAATTTGCATCCTGCTGGTGCACAAATTCAAAATTTTCCAGTTGGCATCGATGGCGCAATTTCGTATGGAACCAGCCCGTTCGTATCAACACTGCCAAGTACAGTACTGTAACCAGTCCCGCAGAGACCCCGCGATCAGCACCTCATTTCCGCTCTCATTACGCGGCCGTCTCCTCGTCGATTACTGATTACTCCGTACTTCTCCTTACTCTTCTTCTTCTCTTTCTCTCCTTCATCCATTCCCACTCTTGCACATATACACATCCCTCAAAATGGCCACGTAAGTGCAATTGCACCCTCAACACCCCCTCAACCACCCCCCCCCCCATCCCCGCAATCGGAGACAAAACCAACTATACTAACCCGAAACCACCAGCAACATCACCTTCCACGCCGCAGCCCTAACCCGCGCCGAGCGCTCCACCCTGCGCAAGCAGCAAGGCCTGACAATCTGGCTCACCGGCCTCAGTGCCTCCGGCAAATCCACCCTGGCCGTCGAACTAGAGCACCAACTCCTCCGCGACCGGGGCGTGCACGCCTACCGGCTGGACGGCGACAACATCCGCTTCGGGCTGAACAAAGACCTGGGCTTCAGCGAATCGGACCGCAACGAGAACATCCGGCGCATCGCCGAGGTAGCCAAGCTGTTCGCCGACAGCTCCGCCATCGCGATTACCTCGTTTATCTCGCCCTACCGGAAGGACCGCGAGACGGCGCGGCAGTTGCATGAGGTTCCTACGCCCGGCGAGGAGAGCGGGTTGCCCTTTGTCGAGGTCCATGTCGATGTTCCCGTTGAGGTAGCTGAGCAGCGGGATCCGAAGGGGCTGTATAAGAAGGCGCGCGAGGGGATTATTAAGGAGTTCACGGGGATTAGTGCCCCGTATGAGGCGCCGGAGAAGCCCGAGGTTTATATTCGGAATGTGGATTTGGCGATTCCCGATGCGGTGAAGCAGATTATTGATTATCTGGATGAGAAGGGCTATCTGCCTCCTAAGCAGGAGTAGATTGGGGGGGTTTGCTGCTGGTTATTATGACATTTGATGTGTGAAGAGGAGAGAGAAAATGATCTTGGGTGGAGCTGGAGGGATGGGGTTTCGGGTCTCGAGTCCCCTGCATACAGGCGCTGTAAATACTGGACAGATATAGATCGCTTTGCAAAAGAATTGATCCCTTAGAAACGGGCTTTGAGAGATCCCTTCATGGAGCAGTTGTATTCGGACAAAGTACCACAACGGCCCAACCCATGACGAGATGACGAGATGTTCAGAAAGGAAACATGCTAGTGGAATGTACCGGACTGGTATATGTACGCAATCACCTCTTCCCGCAACGACGAGCCCCTTCGGCCCAGCCCAAAAGGAATCTCACTGGAACTCGAATTCATAAAAGACATATGGCGTGTACTCGGCGCTTCCCTCAGTACCCGCGTGCATTTCACTCGGGTCGTCCCGTTTCACACGGCCCTTCTTGTCTCGCCCAAAGGCATTGCCCGCCAGATATGAGTACTTCTCTTCAAGGTTGGCTTTGGCCTTGTCTGCTTGCTTCGAGGACGAGGTCTAGTGCAGACGAGCAAGGTTAGTGACTTTCATCAACAATAAAGAGAAAGAAAGACCAGATGAGAAACATACCCGAACCAAACCGCAGACAAAGTCCAGCGGAAGACCATACCGCAGGACGGTCTCGACAAACACCCGCAGGACCAGAACATGGATCCAGACCATAACCGCCTCGCTCCAAGCAGTCCGTCCCAGACGCAACGTCTCCCCCCAAAGCTTGCGCTCATCGCCACCAACACGCTCGACCTCCTTGCGCTCCTCCTCCTTGCCGCCTTCGACGTACTTGAAGTCACGCGGGATCCACTTCTGCTCACGGCACTTGTGCACGAACTCGACGCTGTGCTTCTTGAAGCCTGTCACAGCGTACAGGGAAAACTCGCTGTCCTCGGCGAGCAATTGCGCAGATCGGGGCACAACCATCGGGGCGACGGTCTCGTAGGTCTTAAGGAAGTCCTTGACGAGCTGGGAGGGCACGGCGACGAGGTGGGTCTCGATGTATTCGGAGTCTTGAACGATAGAGCGAGGGTCGACAATGGAGGCGAGGGATTTTGTGGACAGGTTTCCTCTGCAAGTTAAGAGAAGTGTCAGCTTGCTGCAATGCTTCCTGACAGAGAACGCTGTGGAGTCGCACGTTTGTTTCCGCTGGAGCGTAGCCAGCGTGTTCTTAACTTGGTTATATTGCGAGTACTTGGATCGGATATCGTTGTCGATGCTGGTGGCTTCCTGCGGAAAATATCAGCCCAGGTCTAGACAGACGTGCATATATAAAACCGTCAATCAACCCACCTTGTGAAGCAGATCAATCAACTCCGCCAGCGGCTTATCCGCGCGATACTTGACCTTGTTCCACGAGAATGTCCGCAAGTACTGATCCACCGGCTCTGCACATTGTCAGTTTCAGTACAATCGGAGCTTCCATCCCACTCCAGACACATACTATCATTCACAACCTTCATGCGCTCAATCTGCGCCTCATCGCCCTCAAGGATATTCTTCAACGCATCCCCAATCTTGCCCACCACAGCCTGACACGAGTTCTCCAGCTTAGCTAGCTCATCGGCCTGCTGTACTAGCGCGTCTAGCGTGCCGATCTTGAATTCCGGGATCGGAAAGGAGGCTACAGAGCCATTCTCGGGGGAGACGGTGGTTGATACGGCGTCGAGGGCATCGTCGCGGTGGTGCGAGGGGACGATGGAGGTTGGGAGGGAGACGAGGAGGTATCGGCCGGCCTTGGACATGGTGGCAGTAGGAACAGGAAGACAATCGAAAAGCAGAAGAGCCCTCGAGGCGGGGTTGGAAGGAAGTGAGGGCGGAGTGGAACAGGAGCTGCGGGAGCTGGCGAGGTGATGTCGTAGGCGGTCGGGTGGAGGCCACCGTACCTACTCCGAGATGTAACTATGGATACCTCAAGTGTTAAAATCCCAACAAGCTGCTAACATACCGTTGAAGACTCAAAGCATGGGAAGCAGCAACTCAACAAGTGCTAGTAGATACATCACCACTTACTACAATCCAATCTGTTGAACTTACGGTACACATCTATCTCCGCGCCGAAACTACTAGAAAGCTTCTCAAAACACAACTCAATCTACACAGGATCTGATTTCGACCGGCGATCAATCATGCATCACGCTAGAGACACTATCCAATGCTCGCTTAACAGAGGGCGTGAATCAAACAAAAGATAAGAATGGATCAATACCAACAAATAGAAAAGGGTCAGACTTGCACACAAGCAAAGTCACAAAGCCTCCGAAGCAAACCAGAATTTTTGAGAGAGGCTCAGTGCATACACCAGCCAGGCATCTTGATCTCAAGACAAGGCCGACGGGGTGAGCCCAGAAAAAATAAGCAAAATGGACAGACTAGCTTCGAACCTGCGGAATATGTAGAGAGAAAGGGGATGGTAATCAGACAACACAGAATCAATCACGGGCATAACGGGTATCTGTATCAACGTGTAGCGTTGATCGTAAACAGAGTCGGGTAGAATGAGCAGAGAGAGGAAATGGAGGAGGCAATTGGGCGGGGAATGAATAGCTACAACAAGGGTCGATATCTGTACAACTATACAGAGACAAGAAACACCACAAGGAAGCGAGAGCATCAAGAGAAAACATCAGAGAAAAAGAGCAGATGCTCGAGGTTGAGATGATTTCGGTCAATTCTGCATGCCCATGAAGACGTCCTGACAGTTCTCAACCAGGAACTTGAGGATATCGTTCTTCTTTTGAACATCCGTCATCTCGCGCGCCAGGCTCTCAGGCCGCATGATGGTCGGCGCAAAGACGACAGCGATGTTCTGGCTGGTCATCAAGTTCTCATCCTGGCGTTCGACCACGCGCTTGAGATGGAAGACCAGGAACTCGAGAACGTCACGGTGCACGCGGGGTAGTTCAGATAGGCTTTTCTGCAAAAGCTCGATTCGTGCAGGGGCGTGTGTAATCTCAGCCGAGTCGATGATTTTGTCATAGATTTCGTATGTAATCAGCGGTGTCGGGAGCTTGCGGAAGTACTGCTTCAGAGCAGAAGTAACAGCATGGATGTCCAGGTCAGGATCAGAGATATCATAATCGAATGGAGAGCGCTCAAAGCCGTCGCGAATAATCTGAATGGCGGACGCGGCACCTGATTTGCGGTAGATGCCTTCCATGTCCATTCCTATTCAAAGTTAGACAAATACGACATGATTGTGATAAGAGAATACATACCTCGCAGTTCGACCTCCTGAATACACCGGGTAACGATGGCCGGGATGATGCTCCTCTCATGCTCCATACGTGCCTCCAGATCAGTACCAAAGAGACCTGAGAAACAATTAGCTGGAACTTGTTAACACCAATGTGTGAGAACATACCACCACCAGCAGCTTCGGCCAAGACAGGCACGCTGTCGGCCTGTGACATCTTGCCACCCTGCTTACTGCGTTGGTTTCCGAAGAATCCGAAGCCCTGTCGACTGGGATCCTGAGTCTGAGAACGGGGGAGGCCACCGCCACCTTCTGCACTCTCACTGGACATGAAGGCTCCCTTGAGACCCTTGACACCCTTGGCAACATTCTGACCACCCTTCTTCCAGTTCATAAACTTGCCCTTGCGGAGGTTAACGACTTGAGGGCCCGAAACAGCGGTAGCCGTGGCAGTTTGGGTCTCCATGTCGTCCGAGATATGGGTGGTAGAAATTGATGGCGCAAGGCTATCGACGGTGGGCTTCAGAGTCTCGAGCGAGCCAATAGATCTATCCTTGCTGTGAGAGACAATACCGAGTCCGTTTGCACCCCGCTGGCCGTCGGAAGTGGTCTTGTACAGCCCTTGGATCTGATGCACCAGGGTGTTGTTCAGCTCGGCGAGCTGTGCGTTTTTGGACGAAAGCTGCTCGAATTCTTGGAAGGCCTTGTCTTTCTGCCGGTTGAGACTTGCGACCTCTTCGGCCAAATCATTGCGCTTTTGAATGAGCTCCTCGATTTGCGGAGTGTAGGATTGCTTGAGCTTGTGAATCGACTCGGCCAGCTCCCGAAGGACATGGTTCGAAAGCTTTCCAAGATCCAGAGGCCCACCAGCAGCACCGCGCTTCTCCGCTTCCAAATGATCCGTCAGAACCGTGAGTTCCCGCAGTACGATTTCTCTTTTGGCATCGAGGACGACCATGGTGGATCGTTTTTCTGAGAGTTCAGTGTTGACCTGTTTCACATCTGCAGTGACGCGGACAGCAGCCTCCATTTCTGCCACACGCTGACGTTCCTTGCGAAGCTCATTGCGAAGCCAGGCAATCTCTTCGGCTTGTGTGGTGCTGGCCGTGGGGCTCCCGATATCCGTGCCAATCGAACTGCCATTAGCAGGTGAGCGAGGATATTTGCCGTCCTTGCCAAGTCTGATGCTCTTGTCACTGAAACTGCGGCCATGGCGGACGGAATTGGACATGCGGCGGAGGAATGATTCACTGGTCTGATCTTCATCCGGGGAAAATTCACTGCCGTATCGAGTTTGAGATGGCGAGCTGGCGCCGTCCAAGGTGGTGTTGACCGAGGTGAGTTTCTGTGTCTGCTGGTCGATGCTGTCAGGCAGTCTGGGCGATCCCCCGTAGGCGGAAGACGCAGGTGATGCGCCGACATCCTTCCGTGGAATCTGATGGTGCTTGCCCTCGAGCGAATCGCCACGCTTTGGTGGGTAGGCCATGTTTGGTGTAGGTTGCGAACGGCTTGTGTCATAGGTTGTATGCTCGTGAGGTCGGCGCATTTCAGTTGACGGACGCGCAGAGCCTGAGGTCACACCATCCAACCCAGTTGCTTCCTTTGAGCGGTTACTGTCAGGGCTAGTCGCTCCGGAGAAAGCGCTCGTTTCTCTCAAGGCCAAAGGCAAATCGGACCGAGAGCTGCGAGCAGACTCCGACATGCCGAGTCTAGTTCTGTCAGAGTGTGATGTGGACGGCTTATCCGCCCATCCGTTCCTGGTATCCATGTCACGTCGACCGGAGTTGGTCTCGCGGTCTTCCCGACCTTTCTCTTGGTACGCAATATGAGGGGATGGATGTTCGGAGGATGTACGGGATGGAGGCTCAAGGGTGTAATCACGCCCGTCACGAGAAGTTCTGAGAGACGAATCGCCGGATCCGAGCTGGCCAAAGTAATCACGGGGCAACTCTTGCTGAGACTGTGCGTTGGAGGATGAGCGAAGGGCCTCTGAAGGGTCAAAAGTAAGAGGAATAAGGAATTCGCCGTCCCCTTCTGGCTCGTTGTCACGCAAGCCGCCCAGTTGGCGACTACTTCGATAGGTGCTTGAGGGGAGAATAAGGTTATCTAAACAGGATGTGTTAGTCACTTGATCAGTTGCCCCGGTCATGACAGAAAAGAGTCGTGGCTCTGTTACCTGTTGCAGCCAGCGCACTATCACCATGGCCGTCTGCCTTTCCATGCGAGGTCTCTGTAGCTTCCTCGTACGTCTCCATGGCGGGCTCGTCAATTGATCGAGTTTCCTCCATGCTAGGGGGAAGCGAAGGCAAAGATTTGTCCAGTTTTACCCCTGGTCCTCCTGGTCTTTTCCCTGCGGCGCTTGCTTTTTTCTTTCTTCGTCGTTGCATGAGAGACTCGTGGCAGTCCATGCAAAATATTCCTTGTGAAGTCCGGGCATAGCGCAGGTTCTCGATCTTCCTTTTGCAGTTACGACAACGGAAACATTGGGCACAAAACGCCTGGTCGCCTGTAAGAATTGCCAGATCTTCAATCTTGTTGCCACAAGAGTTGCAGCTGTATGTACAGCTGCTGCAAATCAATGAGCCATCGCCAAGGAGGAGGAGGTGAGCGTCCGAGTCTAGAAGGGTGCCGCAAGTGCTGCATCGGAAACAATCAATGTGCCATCTCTGTCCAGCTGTGAACAAGTTAGCACGAGTACGGCGATAGCTCACGCCATCCATTGACGGGTAGGAAACATACAGAGCTCAAAGGCTTTTCCTTCTTCCAAGATCTGATTCAGGGTCAGCTTGCGACATTGCTAATCAGTGTCAACACTATCCGTACCTCTCCACAACCCATACACGGGAAGGGCACATCATCCTGCTCCATTGGAGACTCCGGATGGATTGCCGGGGATTCCATTTTAGCAATTCCTCCTGATCGCTGCTTATGAGGTTCACCAGTGTCGGTCTGGCTTTATTCTCCTAAGATCGCCTTAGATTGCGGGCTTGTAGGGCGGTTTAACGCGGTAGCTGGGCGAGTTACGGTCGCGAGGGAGAGGATGAACACACGCGCTGCGTGGACATACAATCGTGCTCGGTCAGACGAAATGAGCGACAGTAGTTGCAGGTATGTAAGGGCAGACTACGGCGAGGCCAGCAAGAGTTGCGCGGGATCGGGGCGAGGGGAATGCGACAGGGGTGGGCTGAAAGAAAGGCGTGGCTGAAGCGGAGCGACAGATGAGGCGTTAGCTAACAAGTCAACCCCAGCATCCGGTTCAACGTGAGACAGAGCTGGCCCCTGTGGACAGAGGGACTTGGGGTCTTTGGGTTGTGGTGCTGAGGTGAGCGACGTCGATCACCGGCAGCGGTTCTGGCTAAAAAGGCCCAGGACCCGTACCACGACCATCACGGAGGAACTCCAGATAGTCCAAGGGATGGGTGGAAATGACCGCACATACCAGAGAGAGTACCGCTAGCCCAAATGCTACACGGTGTTTCAGGTAGAGCAGCGCGGGTGTTGTGACAAGCGCTTCAAGCGAAAGTGAAAGTGGCTGCCCCTCGCGAATGGAGGCAATTCGAGGGCGCAGGTGTACTTGGAGGGGGGAGGATTGGAGCAGAAAGCGCAAAAAGAAAAGAAACCCAGATCGTGGGGAGAATCCGGCGTTAGGGTAAAGTCGAGGAAGGCTCGAATTCGGAAGAAAGAAAAAAAAAAAAAGAAACGAAAGATTGATGTTGGTGTCGCGCAGGGGGGGGGTAAACGAGAAGGAGAAGGAAAGGAGGCCGAGATGAAGGTTGATTTGATTACTACTTTTAGTGGTCGTGGCAGAAATGACCGCAGTGCTTCCCAAACAACCTCCCCATCTTTTATCTACTCCTCATTCCCTTCTTTCCTTCTATCTTGATGAACTAATTTTCCCTCTAGCATCCTCCAATTTCACTCAGAGATTGCAGATTGCAGAATCCTGGAACCTGACTCATGAAGCCATTTTCTATCTAGCCCAACACGCCTACTACATTGGGATACATCCAGGTGTACGTGGATGATCCAACTGACGAGAACGTGCGGGCCGCATCGCTGCCCATCAGCAGCCCGCACGGCCCAATTGGATCGCCCAAGCCCAGGGGCGTCGATGATTTAATTAGAGCAACCGCAGCCCAGACGAAGATCTCCGAGTCCCGTCATCAGCACATCGCGGTGGAGGACAGTGGTGAGAGATGAATGGGGAGGGAGACTGGCACTGACATGCACCGCGACTGCTGGTCCTCCAAGGCCATACAAGTTACAACTTACAACCCATTTTTTTACGGGCAGATTGGCGCGGCAAGCAAGTCCCGAGAATCAGATCAACACCACGGCATTTCTCAGCAGTCTGCTCCGACTCCCCAAATGGGCCATCGGTTTTGCTATTTCTGGCAAGATGGTTTCGCCATTGCCCGAAAGTGAGCATCGTCCATGGAACGGCTCGTCTGTCTCAGACAAGAATCCCCAGATTCTCCCCCCTCATTCGCCAGTCGTCCATCATCAAACCATCTCGGCTCCCCGCTTTCTCCCCTGAAGCAGTATTTGGTCGCCCCCGTCGGTTCTGAGGTCGCATTCTAGTATTCTACGGCTGACAAGACGAGGTTTATCCATAACAAACATCTGTGTGAACTGTGAACGTTATCCTTCGTATTTCTACCACTCCCACTTTCTCCTCCGATCGCATGGTCTGGGCGACCTTCCATCCGACGAACTATTATTATCATCCTCACCGCAAGATAACTAAAACCAAACTAACGACAGCGACCCTCACTTAGCTTGGACCGCCTTGTTTCAGCGCCATCCTGAAACACCTGCAGTGTCACGTGGCGGACTGGCATGCGTCTGTTTTCCCCAGGCCAGTAGTGGGTCCTCAGGGCACAGGCTGGCCCCCAACCGAATCACCTTGCGACAAAAGGTCTCGACAAATTGAGATGGCCTGGACAAGACGTTCACAGAATTGGTTCAGTTTGACTAGGATTCCATTTCAACAGATCTAGTCTATACTTGCATGCGGACCACATACGCGTGCTCTTATTCTTCTCGTTGAATACGCTAGCCTGGGGACGAAGCAAGCACCTGTGACGATAGCTGAGATTCTAGTTGTATGTCGGAGATGAACTGATATGCCACCCAGGTTTACATTGACGCTTTGTTCATCCTTGCAAGCCTACTTCAGCCTGAACTGTGGCCTTTGAACAACAACGCGCTCTATTGAGTTTTCTTGTTAGCAAAACTGGAGATTAGACCCTCTTGTCTCAAGTCAATGGAAGTAATACTGTATCATAAACTACCCCACCAAGGCTCCCCACATTCATGGGTCCCCGGTCAATACTGAGACACTCACAAGGACCCTGATTTTTCCTATTGTCACAAGGCTGACGTACCAAGTAGAACAATGGGTACATGTACTCGCCTTATCGGAACGAAGCCCATATTACATGTTGTCGTCAAAGTCCGCCAAGATGTTCACTTCAACATCTGCCCGAAAGCTTTTCAAATCTGCTACACATTTTGTGTCTCAAATGACTCTATGGCTATATCGGGAAGGTAATTCTAGTTCCCTACACTGGAACAGTTTTTAGTTCGATGACCTACTAAAACCAACATCACGGCCATCTCTCAGAGCCCGATCAATATGAAAGAAGAATCGCCCGCACCGACAAATCGGTATGTCAAGAAATTATAAAATCAGATTCAAATTCATTTTCATGTTTACACCTGCTAGTAAGCCTCGATTCAGTTCAATTAATTCATACAGTAGCACATGCCATTGCTCGGCACAACCCGCGTTTCGACAGCTCACACGTCGAGGCCCTTGCATACCTCCCGCTACATCCATGGACCAGCCGAAGAGCAAGAAGTAAGCACTCGATTTTTCGGGCAAAGAGATCAAGGACTACAGAACCCCTGCTTTGGACCCGGGGCAACTAGATGTACCCTGGTAGCTCGAGATATGGTGGTCTCAGAAGAATGTCGTGCTCAAATATGACATGGAACACCCCACCTAGCTTATACGGGCAGGGCAGATCTTTACAATCTCGAATGAGTGTCTTAGGTGGACGGTTTAGAATTGCGAGCTCGATGCCCGGACGGCACGCTTGAAACAAAACTAGGAGCTTCTCGCACGGGCATGCTGTTTCCAGTCGGGAGCTGTGAGCAGCACCGGGGAGATCGTTTGAGGTAGATTGAACGGTGGACCTCGGTACGAGCTAGCCATGTAGGTTCAAATTTGGGCACAAGCCATGCGTCAGGTGAGAGACATTGCTTCTATCTTTGCATAATAACTTGATGCTCCCTTCTGTCAGACTGGTTTTGCCCAATAGACGTTTATTTCAAGGTCAGGGGGTATTTTCGGGGAGTCTTGAATGTTTACTAATCATCCTAGATATAGAAATTGTTCTCATTGAGTGGGTGGTTCGTCATTCCTGATAACTAGGGTATAATCCAAAGAGTCATTGCTCATCAAGGAAGGTAGAATAGCCAACAGCAGATGGGGAATTCGGGTCGCACCGAAGGACCCGATGTTCATCTTTGATCGTCGGCGATCATCGACTCCACTGCCCTCAGACCCGCCGATGCTGCCAATTGTCTGACCCTGAAAGAACCCTAAAGCGGGGTCAAGGATGGATACGAGTTGAGGCGCCAACCCAGCATCGGTGCTTGGTTGCAGATCACCCCTCCCAATGGGATCCACCGCAGCCAGGGTGAGCTCGGAAAAGTGCGACGGGATGGTTTTGCGTTCGTTCAGTGCTTCTGTTGTGTCTAGCCTCATGTGGGTTGGCCATCAAGGTTCCGTAGCCTGTATTGGATGGCATTGCGGTCATCATGTGCTTCATCATCCTCGTATTCCTGGAGGACGATGGTTCGCATAAGTCTGCGGGGGGCGCGGCGGCCGGTGAACAGCTCGAACTGGGCAAAGCCTTGCTCGGGGAGGACGTCAAGCCCGTCTAGCGCGACCCAGCCCCGGTGGGACAGTGCGCGAATCTGTTTCATAAGTGGCGTGTTCAGGGGTTTGTAGGCAAGCTGCAAAACGAGTCAGTTTCAAGGAATCACATCTCGGTCAATAGAACGACAATGAACTGGGGAAAATAGGCGAGCTTACATCAACGACGACACCACCCGTCGAACTCTCGAGCCATTGGGTTGGCACATTGAAATTCGGAGCGGGTTCGCCGCCAATACTGTGAGCTGGAATACCTGACACAATGATCGTTGGTTGCTTATAGTCCGCAGGCCAGGGTTCGTTCAACGAGTTGAGAGTGCTGACTCTTGGGCGTCGATCCGGGCTTCGTTCGCTGGAGAACAAGTCTTGTCGGTTGTAGTGATCCGCCAGCTTCTTCGCATTGGCAATCGTGCGATTGTATACGAATATATTTTGTACGCCAAGGTGAATCATGGAGTAGATAGCAGCACGAGCCATACCGCCAGATCCAATGACAAGACCGGTAGTTGATGGGCGAACAGCATTCGCCGGTGAAAGGCCACGGCGAATACAATTGCAAATTCCAATCCAATCAGTGTTATCCCCATGTAAGCCTTTGACAGGCCCAGCACGGGTCTTTTCGAGGTAAATCGAGGATTCTTCCGAGAGGCGGGGATCAGAGACATCATTGTTCCGGATAGGAATGAGGGTGTTGACAGCACCGATCGCTCGGGCATGCGGTGACATGGAATGGAGGAGAGGTATCACTTCTGTTTTGTACGGAAGACTGACACTCGACCCGCCGAAATACGGATTTTCGACCAGCTCATTCAAGCCACGTAATTCGGAACATTGGAAGATTGTGTACCGATGAGGCATTCCGCAGACCTTGAATGCTGTGTTGTGCATCGCAGGCGACATACTGTAGTTGACATTGGCACCAAAGAGGAAGTACTGCATCGGATCCAGCGCGAAGGAGCTGTACAGTGCTTGTTGCGCGTCGCGGGCGGTGATAGTGGGACAAAGTTGAGTAGGTGTCTCAGACATGAGGGATGGGTGTGTGACGGGGGTAAGGGTAGGATTAAAGCAACGAGACATGCGACCAAGATGTCCAGTGTTATAGGTGATGAGCGGGAGACTAGCCACTGGAAGACTCTGAATTCGATGTCGGAATCGTTGCACGGCCTGATTGTCCGCCATCGTTTCTGCTGGCTGGCAGATTCGGACCACATCGCACCCGAGCCTTTTGGCTCGCTCGTAGACATTCATGTATTCCACTCCATCCCAGCCGCCAGGCAGTGGTTGGAAAGCCTCGAAATGGCCAATTATTTTGGTTGTTCCCTTGCACCTGATGACTTGAGAAAGCACGGTATCGTCACGAGTCAGGTCGACACTCAGGAAGCTGGGGCCAAGCCGCAAGCCATGTCTAACAAGAGACAAGTAAGTGTCATCGCTAACGCGAGTTTTCGGACCGGGCGGCAGAGACCGTCCGGGGGTGATATAACTTTCAACGTGGTACATCAACGGCACAATTATATTGCGACGTATGGTTGCCACCACTTGACTGATCTTATCGGCCAAGTTTGAATCAGCGCCAGGCTGACCCGAAGGACTTGTAACGTCGATGACAAGCTCAAAAGCATCCACCGTAAATTCCAGCTCCTCAATATCCAGATCCTTCTCGCAGAGAGTGGAGAATGGAACTGAAAGCGCCAATGTATTTCGCCGACTCTCAACTGGCAATAATGACAACGGGAAGGACGCATGCTGGCGGCTCATCTCCGTACTATCGCCAGTCACGAAAGCGATGAAGCTCAGAAAGTCACGTTGCACTCTTTTGAGGGTTAGAAAGGGCGTCGGGGTCTGCGCGCGCTGGTCGAATTTGGGTTCCGGCGACGGTTCATGGCCATCCTTGGCCAGAAGTGTGCCGCTGCGGTCGATGGTCTCGGACAGATTGAAAAATTCCAGATTTGAACATCCTCGATAGATCGGGCCCGAAAGCTCAAGGAAGTGTCGCACTTTTTGAGTGTCCCACGCCTTGAGGTATGACTGAATGCTCGCCGGGTCTCGGATAACGTGGATGACAGGATGTGTCTGCGCATATTCTCTCAGCAACCTCTGGCCACTGCGCTCCATTGATCCGGCTCCACAAGCAATGACGCATCCTTCTTGATTGTCCAACAACATTGACTCAAACACTCGCGCTTCTTGTTGTCGGTAAAATGCATGATCGTTGTCCCTCTTGAACGCAGCGCGGGAACATCCCGTCACCTGGTGAAAATATCGGTCGGAGTCGATCAGGCGACGGCCGGAGGTAGCGGCCAAAATGACGGCCAGGCTAGACTTTCCGGTACCTCGTATGCCAATGAGGACGATCGATGACTTGGGAGTGAAATTGCGTGCGGTCTGCAAGAGTCTGGAGTCGAACAGAACCGGTGAGGCACGGTTCGACTGAAGTTCCCGCAACGAGGTCGCCATCGTATAGGGGTCGCCGTAAGCCTCTACCTGTTCACTTGCCCGTCGTGAACTGGGTTGCGACCGTATCGCCGGTGGCCACGGCCCTGTTCTCCCAGAGCCATATTTCCGGGGTTGCTCGCTGTGGTCGTCGTCTAGTTTGCGCTTGGTCTCCAGAAGAGACATTTCGTGTCGCGGAGAGGGCGGGTCACAAGTGAATACGAGCGCCCATTACCACCGGAGGAGCCAGGTCTAGGTTAAAGACAGAGTATGGAGATTTGCAGCCAGGAAGTCCGGGGGGTCTGGGATTGCAGAAAAGAGAGGCAAAGGGCCTTGAGCAACGATGAACTGGAACTGAAGGGTGCGACCAGTGAGACGACTGCAACCAAACCGAGGGGCCCCGGTTGGCGGGGATTTTGCGGGCCACCTTTCTGCCGCGCGACTCCTCCTTCCCCGGAACGAGGAAAAAGGCTCTCTGGCGGAACACTCTCGGTGAACTCGGTTGCGCAGCCATCGTCGACATTTTCTTTAGCGCAAGCAGACCTCGCGATATCCGTCTCCCTCGACAGTCGTCCCCATTGAATCTCACACCGGTCCAGGTCCCTTGTGGAGACGGTAATTCATGGACTAGGCCGCCCGCACTGGTCTGCGCAGCGCAAAGCTGCTGTCGGCAAAAGATTCAACTCCCCCATCGCTCGAATCGCATCGCAGGAACATGCGGCTGAACCCGCCTAGCGGACCCTCGCAATCATCATGAGCTCCGAGTCTCGTCAAGCCACCGGGGCCAGCAGCAAGGCTAAACGACGATTAGCGGACCCAGACGACGATGGCAAGGTGAATGCACAGGACGACCCTGCCCAGCCCAAGCGGCAGCGGGTATCTCGGGCCTGCGACAGCTGTCGGTCCAAAAAGGACAAGTGTGATGGAACACAACCGGTCTGCTCGACGTGTGCATCCCTGGGCCGTCCTTGCACCTACAAGGCCAATCCGAAGAAACGAGGACTTCCGACGGGATATATTCGATCGCTCGAACTACTATGGGGGCTGGTGTTTCAGAAGATACAGGGCAGCGAAGATGTAATGCGCGCTCTCATGAGATCAATCAATCTCCCGAGCCATCTGGCAACTATGGGCAAGGAAGCGGAAGGATCGGATACTCTGCTCTCGTCCTTTAAGAATAGTACGGTGTTAAGGGACATCGAGCGCATGCTAGTCGTCCTGGAACAGCCGGAAGAGGAGAGGGAACGGAGCCTGCAAGCGTATGGTGACGGTGACACACCACTGGACGTCGATGCGGTCCTCGCCTCCGCCGAAGCCCATGAATGGCAAATACCGGAAGGACTAGACTACCGAGAGACGCCGTTTACGGGAATATCGCCATCGCGCGCATCCATGATCAGCTCTGCTCCAAGGCCATCTGCATATCGTACACGAGAATCCGGCGTGCAAACCCTGCCCGAGGCCGCACAGTCACCTCCACTTGCCGTCTCACTCAACACTGGCGAATCTCAATTGATCTCCAGCTCCCTTCTCCAGCTCCCTTCCAACACATGGCCTCTTCTC
Organism: Penicillium simplicissimum; assembly: GCA_024706585.1. NCBI lineage: Eukaryota > Fungi > Ascomycota > Eurotiomycetes > Eurotiales > Aspergillaceae > Penicillium > Penicillium simplicissimum. The sequence continues at coordinate 1,817,134 of JAMZTW010000129.1, read as the reverse complement.
GACATTTACTTTTCATACACCCAATGTTGGTTTCCAATCCTGGAGAAGCATGACGTACTGCGCACCGCATATCAATACGCTGAAAGTGATGTCTCCATGTCATGTACAGCGCCTGGTTCCGGGGATCACGCTGCTTTGTGGGCTGTTCTGGCTTTGGCCGCTCTTCAAGACGCGTCTGCCAATAACCCTCACCCATGCGAGCCTCAGGGCTACCCTCATATAAGCCCTCTACAGATGTATAAAACGGCCCGTGGACTCATCCCGTCCGAGATCGGCCCATATGAAATTGGCCATGTTCAAGCACTGCTTGTCTTGTCCCTGATCAAGTTTGGTCAGCAGCAGTGGACTGCTGCGTGGATGCTTGTGGGACATGCTGTTCGAATTGCGCAGACATTGGGCCTCGACCGGCCTTCTTTCACGGCCCCGTCCAGGTCCCCAGGTCAGCAGGTTGGGCGAGCCAAGCACGTCTTCTTGGGATGCTTTGTGCTCGAAACTCTCATTGCGGAGCACACCTCACAATGCCCTTCCCTGCGAAAGGATGATCTCGCTAGGGTTGGAGCTATCAGCGAGGACGGACTAGAAGAATGGCATCCATGGGAAGATCAGACGGGTTTCCGGCCGATCCAGACTTTTCGAGCCTCGATGCAGCGCGGCCCTCTTCATGCCCTGAGCACCTTTAACCGCCTGGTTTCTTTGATGTCGATTCTGAATGACCTTTGCTTTCATAAGCAAGATCCGACGATTTCCCGTTCACAGTTGGAATCACTTGAGCTGCAGTTACAGCGATGGGCTTCGGCGCTTCCTAAGAGTTATCGAGTCGAGTTACAAAATCGCCCAGTTAAGCTGCCCTCGCCTCACATCTTTAACCTTGAAATGGTCTACCAAAGTATAGTCTCAACGCTGAGTCTCCAGATTGCTTCCCGTGAAAGCGATCAAAATCTCCCCAACATGCCTCACAAGGGCAAAGCGATCGAGAGCTCCAAACGGCTCCTGCAACTGCTCCATATGTTCATGGAAACCTACAGTTATTCAGCTACGGCTCCGACTTTTGGAATGATTCTCTGGTACTGTCTTCCTCGCTCAGTCTCTCGGGTGCCTGTGTCAGAAGTTGAAATTGGCCTTCGGCCCAAGATCGAATCTTTGGCGTCCAACCTCAGACAGTTATGGATCACGCAAGATCTTTCCTTGTCAGGCCAAGCTTCCGTTATCAGGAGTCAAGCACAACAGCAGGGTTTGACTCCTTCCGCTGAGATTCCAACACTGCAGCATCATATCATGCCAGTCTCTACCCCCCGCCATCTCGTCTCATCGACCGACCTACATCCTTCTCAAAATGACAGCCAACTCCCCCCATCTGAACCTTTTCTCTCCACACCCTGGCTTCGAGCCACACAAGGCATCGACGATACTGGCGCTCTTATCCCTACCCCCACGCCGTCCATGACTACGGTTGGTGGCGCCTCGGAAGTCTCAGCACAGCCAGGTCAACTGGACGGACTTCGACAGTCGACCACCTCTGTCTCTTCTAAACCTCAAAATATGATTCCCGAATTCCCGCCACCTTTCCCCTCGGGTGGGCAGTACTCTGCATATCAGGACCCTTCTCTCAGCATCGGTACATTCGTCGACATGGATGGCTACGGGCCCGCACGACGGCAACAACCACAGCGAATCGCACCAGATCTTGATGCATTATTTGACGAGCTTGCGTCGCTGGATGGCGCTGAAAAGTAAGTTGTCCCCTCCCCTTCATCATATACTGTCAACGTACTAATTCTACTGACCCAGAGCGGACAATTCAAACGAATTCATGCAAAACCTCGGGTTTGTCGCTGAAAGTGGTGTACCAGAGTTGTTCTCTTTCTCCAGCAAGATTGAGCCGTTCTTGCTGGCTCAAACGCAACAGCTACCCGGTACTGCGCCGCCTTCTTCCGTGCGGCAAGAGTCGCTCGGCATTTCTGGAACGCCCAAGAGGTGATGTGCCCTCGAGGATTACAGTGTTTCTCGAGTACCAAAGTCGCTGGTAGGCAGACTATCCGCCGGTATGGCCCTGGTGGCCGACAGTGGCAACGCCCCGAGCTGAAAGGTGTTGAGGCAACCAAAACACCGCGGCGTACGTGGCTGTTATAATAGTATAAGATTACGCTCTATAGCTTAGTATTACTAAACTAAGCTACCTCCATTCTACTATTCTATAATCTCTTTGTAGGCTTCTATATAGAATCCATACCTAGCTTTCGCAGCCTTTATAGAACTAGTAGGAATAGCTATCGCTAGTAGTGGGCAGTAGAGGGGATTCGGTCTTGCGATTGTAAATAGGCAATGAGCCGGGCGTGCTGAATACTAGGTATCTTTAGTCTATAATTGCATATCAAGTCTCAACATTTACATTGAAAGTAATGTTAGGTATATAGATATGGCCTTTAAACACACATTCATGGCTGAATTGTGGTAGCTGGAATCCATTGAAACTCGAACACTGGAATTCGAACTTCCAGTCTACAGAACGGGGCTCAGATGACCCTGCCCATGAACCATACCTACCAGACCTAATGGAAGACCTGCGAACTACCTAACCACTTTATACGTACTGAAAATGTTTTTTTTTTAAAAAAAAAAAAAAAAAAATATACCGATACCTAGAGACGAAATCGGAGAGATATCCAGCAAAAAAGAAAATCATTCCACTGCCGAACGGTATGAGCCGCATTTTACAACTAACAAGTATATACACGAACCAAACCCCCCAACTTGAGAAATCTAAAAAATATCCATCTACCTTGGAAATCTCACCTTCCTCAAAGCACGGCCTTCTCATCCTTCTCCAACTCCTTGAAATTCACCGCAACATGCTCCACGGCAACCTTATACCCATAAACCCCCAACCCCACAATAATCCCCGCAGCCTTGTCACTAAAATACGAGTGATGGCGCCACGGCTCCCGCGCATGCACATTGCTCACATGCAACTCGATAAAGGGAATGCCCACACCCAGCAGCGCATCGCGAATAGCCACCGAGGTATGTGTGTACGCGCCCGGGTTGATGATGATACCGTCGACACGGCCGCGGGCGGCCTGGATGCGGTCGACGATGGCGCCTTCGTGGTTGGACTGGAAGGCGTCGAAGGAGCAGCCGTGGGCGGTTGCGATGGAGCGGGCGTCGGATTCAACGTCGGAGAGGGTGGTGTAGCCGTAGATGTGTGGTTCGCGGGTGCCGAGGAGGTTGAGGTTTGGACCGTTGATGAGGAGGATTGATTTGACCATTTTGGTGGGAGGGAAGTGTGAACTGCAGTACACGGTGGAGAGGGGGTTGGGGGAGGTGTAGAGAGTGCAATTGGCAGGGTTGATTGTGATGTTTCCAATGTAGAATAATGACACCGTCGGGGAAGTGTTGGATTTTGGTGAATGGCGGGGGATGGGATGCAGATGGTCGGCATTGTGCTTGGTATGGGCCCTTGTGATTCGCGTCTGGTTTCTCCCCGCAATTTGGGCCGGCTGAGGGCTTTACCGGGCGGATGTGCACAGACAGGGAGGTTTCATACCGGGGTTAGGTACTTCTTTTGACACCCGGCTCCGGAGAGGGCTCGAGAGTCGTGACAATGCGGGGGAAACAGACTGTCGCTCAAACTAGGAGCAGAGCCGTGACATCAAGCAACGGGTGGTTGTGGAGGCATGACTTTGTTCATGGCTGTAGTTGTAGGCTTAGGGTTAGGCTTAGGGTTGGGCTTAACGGAAAAGCTCATCCCGAGTCGGCCAAGCTGAAATTCCTCCAGTATCCTACCTAACATGCCTGATTTGACTTGTAAATTCGCAGTATCTGGAGACAGATTGTATACTTTCTAGGCGCTATTAATACCTGGGCTCTTTATTGATATCTTTTCGTAATTGTCTCAACCTGCCCAGCTCCTCGTCGTGACTTGCCTCAAACCAACGATGCTCCTTGAATCAAGGTATACCTGGTTTGTACATGCCCACTATGTCTCAAGTCGAATGTCTTTTTCTAGTCAAGTAAATCTGAGCCCTGCTTTGTGCCGACGGGTCGTCAATTCTTAATTTGCCAATATGTAGACATAGATGCAAGATCATTTCATTGATCAGGCATAGAATCGCTACTCAAGTGCGGTATAACGTCACGACATCAAGGTACCTTGAAAGACCCATCAGCCAATCGAATCATGGAGCATTGATTTCCATTTCTGCAGTAGATAAATGTCAAGTATCACTAATGCTAAGCCTATCACTTTTCACCCCGGTCCAAGCCTAAGTGTATGGTCATGCGAAACCGTCGCCTCCACCACGTTCGACTCCACCCCGCGGTGGAGAACCGTCGATAAGGCAAATCGGCTAACCGCGGTGCCCTCGACCTTTTTTTCACTGGCCACGCATGAGTCAACTGTCTGACAGTTCATTCATTCTCTCTGCTCTGCTTCATTTGTTGAATACACCATTCAGACCTCCTCCGACCGGGGTTCTTACCAGCTTCGACCTCTACAATCTTCCCCAACATCGCTCCCGCCATGGATGTGGGACAGCTCTCTCAGGATGAGCTGGACGAGATATACGCCTTTGCGGTCGACCTAGGTCGCAGGGCTGGCGGTTTGCTGATGGAGCGGGTCGAGGAGCGCATCGCTGGCGGCAATGGCCCCCAGACATTCGAGGAAAAGGAGAATGCAGTTGATATCGTGACTCAGACAGACGAGGGTAAGACGCGCAAGGCTAGATTGAGCGGGGTATCAAATCGGCATCGGAACTGACTAGCCTCACCAGATGTCGAGGTATTCATCCGCAATGCCATTCAGAGCAAATACCCCTCGCACCAGTTCGTTTGATCCCTGTACACATCCACCCAGGCCCAGCTAAGACTCCCTCCCAGATTCCTCGGCGAGGAGACCTATGCCAAGGGCCAATCGCGCGACTATCTGATTGACGAGCGACCAACGTGGTGCATCGATCCTCTAGATGGTATCACCAAGGCCCTCTCATTCCTGCTAGATACAAACACAGAACCCCCACATTAACACACCACAGGAACCGTCAACTACACCCACATCTTCCCCATGTTCTGCGTCTCCATCGGCTTCATAGTCCAGCACCGCCCCGTCATCGGCGTAATCTACGCCCCCTTCCAAGACCAGCTCTTCTCCGCCTGCAGCGGGCGCGGCGCCTGGCTCAACGAGAAGCGCCAGCTCCCGCTCATCCGGAGCCCGATCCCGCCCATGCCCGCCAACGCGCCGTCGCAGTGTATCTTCTCGTGCGAGTGGGGTAAAGATCGCCGCGACATCCCGGACGGTAATATGCACCGCAAGATTGAGAGCTTTGTGAATATGGCGGCGGAGATTGGGGGCAGGGATGGTAAGGGGGGGATGGTGCATGGGGTGCGGAGTCTGGGGAGTGCGACGCTGGATTTGGCGTATACGGCGATGGGATCTTTTGATATTTGGTGGGAGGGTGGGTGTTGGGAGTGGTATGTTTGATCTTTGTCTCCATTTTTGAATTTTTGTCCGTTTTGAAAAGGTTATTGACGATCGCAGGGATGTGGCTGCTGGAATTGCTATCCTCCTGGAAGCTGGTGGACTCGTCACTACGGCGAATCCACCAGAGGACCCTGATACAGCACCTATTGGAGATGTGCGATTGGGAAGTCGGCTATATCTAGCCATTAGGTGAGTCTGCCTTCTCCCGAAGCATTGATGAATCTCCCAACTAATTGCTTTCAGACCTGCTGGCTCTTCAGCTACCGAGACTGGCCGCGAGTCCCAAGAGCGTACAGTGCGTGAGGTCTGGCGGCGGGTCCGCCAACTGTCATATTCTCGTCCCGGGGCGTAGACATTGATTTGCGTACAAAGGCTACAAGGTACAGACCGGATCTATGGACCTTGCGAGCTTGTATCTACATGCATGGGAATGGTTTGAAACATGCCATATGTCCAGAGTTATGTGTATTTCAACAACTGACGCCACCATCTATATATTATATGCAAGAATTTTTACGCTCTGTACAATCATCAAATAATCATGAGAATGAGACAATGAGAAAGGAAAAGGGAATGGCATCCGCCTGAGCATTCAAGCAGGCCCTGCTACTCCACACTCTACAAGCTGGAGGTCTTCTTCACTTGAGCGGCACGCTCAGCAACCGAACCATTCACAACAGCCTTAACAGCATCCACAACGCCCGGTGTACCAATAACATCCTTGCCCGTCCAAAGACGCGCCTGCTCCAGACCCTGCCAGATCAGGGCCTCCGAGCCAAGAATAACCTTCCACCCCGCCGTCGACGCCAACTGAGCAATCTCAGTCCACGGAACGGGGTGGTAGCACATCTCCAGAATCACACCCTGCTGCTTGGACGCATCAGCCGCGGATCCCAGGAAAGCCTGGACCACAGCGCGGGCATTCAGCTCCTCCGCCGTCTTGGGTGGGTAGTTCGGGATACCAGACACAATCGCGGCAGGCGCCTCAACCCGAGCCGCCTCCTGGGGATCCGTAACATGCACCAGGGGTGCCTGGGCCGTGGGGTCCGGGTTCCGCGCGCGATCCTCCGCCATGATGGCCGCGACCTCGGCGGCGTCCCGGTTAACGATGTAGATACGGCTGGACCCAAGCCAGCGGCGCATCACATAGATGGCCGTGCGGGCGGTACCACCGCCGCCGATGATGAGCGCGGGCCGGCCGCGGAAGCGCGACGGGTCCGGCGCGTTCTGCGTCAGCGCCTCGCGGATGCCGTCGCAGTCGGTGTTGGTGCCGACGTACTGGCGGGTGCCGGTGGCCGGGTCCTCGCGCAGGAAGATGGTGTTGCAGGCGCCGGCCTGCCGGGCGTGCTCGGTCAGGTCGTCCAGGTGGGGCATGATGGCGACCTTGTGCGGCATTGTGACGGAGGAGCCGACGAATTTGGGATTGGACTTGATGGAGGCGAGGAAGGTGGTGATGGGCGGGGACCGCGTGTAGGGGGGCGGATAGGTGGCTGAGGTGCCGGTTACGCTGGAGAGTGGGATTTGCTGCCAGTTGAGGCCCAGGGCATTGTAGACGGTTTGGTGGAGTGGTGGGGAGAGCGAGTTGAGGAGTGGGTGACCGTACAGGTAGGCCACGCCGTCGAGGTGGGAGGGGCTGGTGATGGGCTCCTCGGGTTGTGTTTGAGGGGTGGAAGCTTCGACTGCTGGGGCGGCCATGATGGATGTGTGTATTGATGGGTGTGGGGGTGAAGAGAGGAGTTGGAGAAGGGGAGGGTTTGTGAGGGTTTGTGAGAGTTTGAGGAAATTGGAGATATTATACAAAGTCTAGTCCTACTTCCGCGACACGAAAACTGGGGCTCGGAGGCTAGGCTAAGAGATCTGCCGTCAAGTCCGCAGTAAAACTTTCCGAGCGGGCGTGAAGCAAGTACTCTCCGCACTTCCCACATTATTATTGATGGAAAGTACCTATGTTTAGGATGCATATGGGAAAGTCAATAGAAGATCTTCATCATCTGAAATCGTGCTCCAACCTATTGTAGGCTTACATGACTTCATGAAAATACCCGACTATTCCAACTCTTGGCCATCCCTCTACCTCAACTTAGGTGGATACCCCAATTCCCAGACTCAACGCCTGTACTCAATCGCAGAAGTACGAGCGAGCTCCTTTCAATCTCCACTCTGAATGCATGAGGTTGAAATCGGTCATTTCCAATCCTGCTTTCTCTATTTTGAATCTAATTCTGCATACCGACGTTAGTGCTAGTCCCATCCCCAGAAAGTTCAGTGGGCCTGGTGGCGGTATTGCAGTAGGCGAGTCGAACCTCGATGACCTTCCTCGTGACTGGGCGCAGACGCCGCAGAGCTCCCGCACGTTAGAGTATCCGATCCTTCCGCTTCCTTGCCCATAGTTGCCAGATGTCTCGGGAGATTGATTGATCTCATGAGGGCGCGCATTACATTTTCGCTGCCCTGTATCTTCTGAAACACCAGCCCCCATAGTAGTTCGAGGGATCGAATATATCCCGTGGGAAGTCCTCGTTTCTTCGGATTGGCCTTGTAGGTGCAAGGACGGCCCAGGGATGCACACGTCGAGCAGACCGGTTGTGCTCCATCACACTTGTCCTTTTTGGACCGACAGCTGTCGCAGGCCCGATGAAGAACCCCGGAGGATCGCTTTTCCAAGCCACTTCTGTTCGCAACTTGAATGGCAAATACCGGAAGGACTAGACCACCGACAGACGCCGATTACGGGAATATCGGCATCGCGCGCATCCATGATCAGCTCTGCACCAAGGCCATCTGCATATCATGCACGAGAATCCGGCGTGCAAGCCCTGCCCGAGGATACACAATTGATCTCCAGCTCCCTTGTCCAGCTCCCTTCCAACACATGGCCTCTTCTCGCCATATACTTTTCATACACACAGTGTTGGTTTCCAATCCTGGAGAAGCATGACATACTGCGCACCGCATATCAGTACGCTGAAAGTGGTGTCTCTATGTCATGTACAGCGCCTGGTTCCAGGGATCACGCTGCTTTGTGGGCTGTTCTCAGTCGGCCCCCGGAGAAATGCCCCGGGTATACCCCGTGGAGACATTGCAATGGAAGATCCTTCGGCCATCCAACTCCAGAATTCAGATACGCTCCCCGAACTTCTCCCGGATTTCCACTCCGCGATATCGGAGCTCCCCACCATATTCACGTGCCGCAGTAAATTAGGGCCAGGTCGGCGGATGAATAGTCACAATTATTCTGCCGGATTAATGCCTTGCTGATGCCTGGATTCTATGGCTAATATTGGACTTGGAGATTTTCATACTCTACCGGTCGCACCAATCTGCATCTTTGGTCTCTACATGAAGTCCTCCATTCTGATATCCACATCAAATTCCGTATATTATCCGGGCAGTACGGTTATTCTATCGTATTTACGAGCTAAATAGAGCCCTTTTAATATTAACTAAATGGCGGCCTCTTATTATAGGAGATTATTAAAACTGCTCCCCCTTTGTATATTATTACCCCCTACTGCTACCTCTTTTTCCCTACCTAGATTCTGCTACCCTTTCTACTACTCTTTCTACTACTCTTTCTACTACTCTTTCTACTACTCTTTCTACTACTCTTTCTACTACTCTTTCTACTACTCTTTCTACTACTCTTTCTACTACTCTTTCTACTACTCTTTCTGCTACATCAGGTAAAAGGCGGAGGATAAGGCGGTAACGCTTATATATAGGAGGATTACTCATCCGCCGACCTGGCCCCAATTTACTGCGGCATTCACGCCCAGCCCAGCAGCCCAGCAGCCCTGCAGAATTTTCCGGTCCAAAGGAACCAATCCCACCTCTCCTGTTCGGCCCATGGCCTTGGTGCGCACCAGCCTTTGGCGCAAGCCTTTACCTTTAACCTTTGCGCTTTGTTCGCCAACACAATTTTATATCGTTTTGCCGGAGTGGCTTTTTAGCTTTTTGGCTTTTGCGTTAAAAAAAGTTTGTGTTATACTCTTCTCCGCGTGTCCCAAAGTCTCCACGATTTCTGTCGCCCCCCAGTCTCCCCGGATTCTTTCCTTCTTCCCCAGTCCTACCAGTCGTCTGGGGATCGCGTGGCTATTTAGATCTCGCAGTTCCCTCCCCATCGGACTACTGCAAGAGCCTCTCCCTCTTCTCTTCTTCTCCATACCCCAGATTTTCCTCCCTTTCCCATTCTCGACAACTTGTAGCTCCATTGCGGCAGAAGTTGTTTGCCTCTTCATCAGAAGAGACTAATCCGACTTTCTCCACCCATTGGCAGGAGAAGTCGAGCTTCTAGTCTACTTGCATCTCGTTTTATAATCGTTCTTATCTTGATCCGCCAGCATGGGTATTCTACAGATGGTCGAGGATCGGCCGACGCCAAAGGCCGTCTACAACTGGAGGGTCTACCTCCTGGCAGCCGTGGCATCATGCACTTCGTGCATGATCGGTTATGACAGTGCCTTCATCGGTACTACCCTGGCTCTGGACTCGTTCAAGAGCGAGTTCCACTTCAACAGCATGTCCACTACCACCAAGAACTTGATCAGCGCCAATATCGTCTCCTGCTATCAGGCTGGTGCCTTCTTCGGCGCGTTCTTCGCTTATCCCATTGGTCACTTCTGGGGCCGCCGTATCGGTCTATTGGCAGCTGGTCTGGTTTTCATCCTTGGTGCTGGTCTCATGTTGGGTGCTAATGGCGCCCGTGGGTTGAGTCTGATCTACGCTGGACGCGTCCTGGCTGGTCTGGGCGTCGGTGCGGGCTCCAATATTACCCCTATTTATATCTCCGAGCTGTCGCCCCCTGCCATTCGAGGTCGCTTGGTTGGTGTCTACGAATTTGGATGGCAGATCGGTGGTCTTGTCGGTTTCTGGATCAACGTGAGTCGGGCTGTGAAGAAATTTTTCATGTCTCATTATGCTAATCTATTGACCTAGTATGGTGTCTCCGAGACCCTCGCTCCTACTCACAAGCAATGGTTGATTCCCTTCGCTGTCCAGCTGATCCCTGCCGGTCTCCTGTTGATTGGTGGCGTCTTCATCCGCGAGTCCCCCCGTTGGCTGTTCTCCCGTGGACGTCGCGAGGAAGCCATCAAGAACCTTTGCTGGATCCGCCAGCTTCCCGAGAGCGATATCTATATGATTGAGGAGATCAATGCTATTGACCAGGCCCTGGAGGAGCAGCGCTCGACCATCGGTATTGGCTTCTGGAAGCCATTCCAGGCGGCTGGTAGCAACAAGCGTGTCATGTGGCGTCTGTTCCTAGGTAGCATGCTCTTCTTCTGGCAGAATGGTTCCGGCATTAACGCAATCAACTACTACTCCCCGACTGTCTTCAAGGTGAGTCAAACCCGCGCCGCAAACACCAGATGGATATCTCGCTAACTCCTTGTCAGAGTATCGGTGTCACTGGTACCAACACCTCCCTTCTGACTACCGGTATCTTCGGTGTTGTCAAGACTGTCGTCACCTTCGTGTGGCTGCTGTACCTCATTGATCGCGTCGGTCGCCGCAACTTGCTCCTGATCGGTGCCGCCGGTGGCTCCGTCTGCTTGTGGATTGTCGGCGCATACATCAAGATCGCCGAGCCGGCCAAGCACCCCAAGGCCAAGATGGACAGTGGTGGTATTGCCGCTATGTTCTTCTTCTACCTGTGGACCGTCTTCTACACCCCTACCTGGAACGGTACCCCATGGGTTCTCAACTCGGTAAGTCGACACCCCAAAACTAGACTCGCCTAAGCACGCTCAGAGACTGACCCTCATGAATAGGAAATGTTCGACCCGAACATGCGTTCTCTGGCCCAGGCCTGTGCCGCCGCCTCCAACTGGCTGTGGAACTTCCTCATCTCGCGCTTCACCCCGCAGATGTTCACCACCATGGGATACGGCGTGTACTTCTTCTTCGCGACGCTGATGATCCTCTCCATCTTCTTCGTCTTCTTCCTCGTCCCCGAGACCAAGGGTATTCCTCTCGAGAGCATGGACCGCCTCTTCGAGATCAAGCCCATCTGGCGCGCGCACGGCCAGATCCTGGCCACGCTGCGCGAAGACGAAGAGCGCTTCCGCCACGATGTCGAGGAGTCTGGGCTCGCTGAGTCCAAGCTTGCTGCTCAGCAGGTTGAAGATACCTCGGTTGAGCAGCCGAAGACTTCATATGCTTGATGAGATGCGCAGTGTATGATTCGTTGGGACCAGTCTGTGTTGTCTGTGTTTGTTTCGTTGTAGATATGTTCGCGTGGTGTTCGATCCGTTGAGCCGGATTAAATGGGATATGTCCTATTGTGTGAATATATATTGAATCCCTGAACATAATTTGATGAGTTGAAGTTCAATTGACATCCTAAGGTTCTGTAGAACCTTAGTCGAAGTTGTCGTCTTCGTGAAAGGTTGACAGGTATTGGCATCGTGGAGATTGGCCATTCTACATCGCAGACCTTGGAAGAAATAGAAGTCGATCAGTTCTTCAGGCCATTCGGCCTACTATCTACCTAGGAGAGCTCTGACGGGCATGCCGGTATGCAAGTAAACTGTGGATCGTTGCGGAAGTCGATAGAGGATGCAGGAGGAACGCATGAAGACACGAAGGTACAAAAGAGGGAAAAACCAAAAAAAAGAGAGAGAGAAAGAAAGCGTTTCTGTTGTGAAGCGAACGGGGTGGGGGGTTCCAAAGATTGATGTTTCTCTCCTGATACTACGATGAGTATGTACAGAGACACTGAGTTGTGAACACATCTTCCTGAGCAATAACAATATTATCCTCAGGATCATTCTCGGAAGTAATTCAAACTTTCCCAAGGGACAGGAGATCCGCAAAAGTCGAGAGCAAAAGACTTCGAAGACGCACTTCACACGTCCTGTAAAGATTGAACAACCCAACTGAGAAGATAAGTCAAATTGGTAATCGCCGCCCAATTCCCTAGCTAGAAAGCATTCAGGTAGTACGTAGTTTCCAATCAAACGTTCCAAAATCACAAATTTCAACAAATTCCTCTTCAGCTCACCACCATCTCTGTTCAATAATCACCCTACGCCAACGGATCAACAGGAATATCCACCGGTAACCCCGTCCGCATCGCCGTCTGCACAGCCTGACAAACAACCAAAGCCCTCAACCCCTCCTCCCCCGAACAACTCGGCTCGACCACTCCACGGACCACATCCACAAAATGCGCCAACTGCAGATCAAACGGCGCCTCCTCATCCGGCAACGCAATCTTCTCCGCAACCAACGCATTCGCCCAACTCTTCTCGGCACTCCCGTAACTCCAGCGCGTCAAATCCGGCACGCTTAGCGAGGCATCCGAGCCGAAGATCCGGTAGAAGTCGGACGCGGAGGCGTCCATCGCCCGCGGGATCATCGGGTTCTCGCCCGTGCCGGACTCAAAGTTATGCGCGGAGGGGGTTGCGTCGCAGACGAGGAATGTGCCGACGACGCCGGAGGCGAAGCGCATTGTTAACGCCGCGCCTTCGTCTGCGTCGTGGGGGGGACGGGCTCGTTGGGGGGTAGTCCTTTCGGCCTGGACGCGGACGATCGGCCCGAAGAGGTGGTGCATGAGATCGATGTCGTGGACCAGATTAATGGGGATCACGCCGCCCCCGCGAGAGGTCGAAGCACGCCAGTCCGTCGGAGCCGCAAAGTACGAGTCCGGCTTGTATAGCGTCCATAGTCCGTTGACGGCGATGGGTTGGCCCAGCGAGCCTGAGTCGAGGACCGCCTTGGTAGCGCGCACGTAGGGGTTGAAGCGGCGGTGGTGGCCGACTAGCAATTTGACCTGGGCGTTTTCTGGGGCTCGTGCGAACTCGAGGAGTGAGCGGCCTGTTTCGAGGGTATCGCTTACGGGTTTTTCGAGGAGGACATGGACGCCGCCGGCTAGGAGGTCTTTTGCAATGGGGACGTGCGTGTAGTTTGGGGTGCAGACGATTGCGGCGTCTGGGTGGTGGGGGGAGGCGAGTAGGGCTGCCACGGAGGAGTAGAAGTTGGTGTTTAGTTTTTTGGCTGTGGCTTCGCCTGTGGGTGCTGGGTCGACGAGGGCAATCAGTTCGGTGGATGGATTGGCGATGACAGATTGAGCGTGACGGGGACCGATGAGGCCAGCACCGATGATGGCGATTTTGAGAGACATGGTGGAAGCGATTGCCAGATTTATGAAAGTAGACCTGATAATAGGCTTTCTCTGTCTCCAATTGTATGAGGATTCAGAGAGTTGCAATTATAGGATCTCAGGGTGGTATGAATGAATCATTCGGATATGGTGTATCCAGCGACCCTGACTTGGTCGACATGATGTCTAGGGCTAGGCACCTCGCTCAAAGGGCCTTGGCAGAGATGATAGTATAACCGGGTAACCCGCGGGGATTATATTCGGCGGACTGATTAGACAATTCTGGCGTCGGTTTCTCAAATGCCGGAGCTGTCGACGAGAGGAGTGGTGGAGCGGTTCATACACGAAGTGGATGCAAAGGGCATTGAAGAACGGAGATGATTGGGGCGGGTAAGCGAAAGAATCAGTCCCAGCAATCAAGACCTTCACTGTATTACCAGTACCAAGCTAACTCAACATGGTATAGAGCTAGAACTTCCCTGCTAAACGATTGCTGCTGTTTCGTTTACCCGCCATCAGGTGTGTCATGCATCCTGAAGGCGAGCAAAACTCCCAAACTAACCATGCTATGAAAAGGTTATTCTCGGAGCACGAAGATGGGAGAAGGGGATAATGGTTTCTCGCCATTCTGGTTATCGCCAGAAAAAGGTAGATCCGAGAGGCCCATCCATGTTGCACGCATCTTGATATCTTGGAGTCTTCTGCCCCTTTGATTCGTGTACATTCTTTGCTATTGCATCAATCGTCTCCCCTCTCAAGTTCTCAACACATTCCGGGGCATATTATCGATCACTCTATACTCCATTCTTATCTACATTCCGCATCGCTATAACAGCTTTTTCCCCCTCTTTGCCCCCCGGATATACAACAACCGTCTAGTCGGTTAATCCTCATCCGACCCGCCAAGATGTTCAACCGCCCCGGTATTGCATCCATGTCACTAGGCAGACCTTGGATCCATGACCTACCGGGCAAGCTGATGCAAGCTGCTGCTCACGGCTTCGAGGGTATTGAGCTCTTCTTTGACGATCTAGACTGTTATGCGCAGCGCACATTTAATGGAGACCACATGGAAGCCGCCCGACAAACGCGGCGTCTCTGTGAGAGACTCGGGATGACCATCATCTGCCTGCAACCCTTTTCCATGTATGAAGGCCTGCTTGACCGGGCCGAGTCAGATCGTCTCATCAATGACAAGCTACCTAAATGGTTCACCCTGGCGCGGGCGCTGGGAACCGACATGATCCAAGTACCGTCTAACTTCCTGGGACCTGATCCTAAGACTGGCGCCCCGAGGACGACGGGCGATCGCACAGTGATCGTTCGTGATCTCCAGCGCCTGGCTGATCTGGGCGCTGGCGCTGGTTTCCGCTTCGTGTACGAGGCCCTCTGCTGGGGCGACCACGTCGATACCTGGGAGGCCTCGTGGGAGGTTGTCCGCGATGTCAACAGGCCTAACTTTGGCCTATGCCTAGACTCGTTTAACATTGCCGGTCGTGTATACGCAGACCCTGCCTCACTGACAGGCAAGACGCCCCATGCGGCCGCAGATCTGGCCGCTTCTTTGCAGCGCCTGCGTACCGCCAACATCGACCCGGCTAAGATCTTCTATGTCCAGCTCGTCGACGGCGAACGCCTCACTGCCCCATTGAACGAGGAACACCCCTTCCACGTCCCCGGACAGCCTGTCCGCATGAATTGGTCTCGCAACGCTCGTCTGTTCCCTTTCGAAGAGAACCGCGGCGGGTATCTGCCTATCCTGGAAATCGCCCGGGTATTCTTCAATGACATTGGCTTTCGAGGCTGGGTGTCGTTGGAGCTCTTTAGCCGCACCCTGGCTGATCCTGACCCGTTTACCCCGGCTGAGCATGCTCGTCGTGGAATCGAGTCTTATTACAAGATGGGTCGTGTTTTGCAGTGGGATGGTCAGGTGGAAAAGAACACTGTTTCCATCCCCGAGTATATCCCCGAGCCTGGTTCTCCGGTCCAGCACCGTTTGTAATAGAGGGTTGTGATGTCGAATTCGTTTTCTCATGTCCATATTGGATCTGTGTATATCTTTTACCTTCTCATGATTTCATTCATAGCCAGCCCTGGAGTGCTAGTACATATTACTCTTCAAGTATAGAGTTACGGAGTACCTTGCATTTTTTAAAAATTGTTGCCAAATATCTGGAGAATATCTCTGTATATTCAATACTTCCAATTACCGGTGCACATTTCAATCTCCAATCACTATCCCTATATTTTCACTGTGAGGTGCTCAGATTGAGAGCTGGCCGCATCATAGACATGGCCCAAACTGTCGCTGACTGGATGGAGTGCCAAAAATACAGCGATCCCAGCTTTAAGAACTTAAATTATCCATCTAGCCAGTACCGTCAGCCAGTTTCTATGAAGAGGTCGAGGAGTCAGTTCTAAATTAATTATTGCGGATAGCAAGAGAGTGAGTATACTAGTAACAAAATTCCCATGACATCATGACAGAAGTCACTTTTCTAACGCGGCCGGGCTGTCCGTATCGGGAAATACTAGGGAAACCAATAGCTGCTCACAAAGCTCCAACGTATCTTTTAGGAAAGATCTCTGATGCAATCAATTGAAAAATTAGATTCAGATGCAAAAGATAAGAGGGATGCACATAAATAAGTGAAGTTTCCCTTGGCAACACGTTATCTCGAACAACTAGGTCTGAGTTTCATTTACCTGCTCACACTCGATTTAATCTCAAAATCACCATGTCAGATCATAGATACTATACGCTCGCTGAAGGTTGGTCAGTTGTAAAAAACAGTATTTGACAACTAACTAACTGCCAAGGAAGGATGTCCCTTCGCAAGTAGCAGCACCGCTGTTCTCATGCGTGGCCAGCATGGCGGTGGTCTTGGCCTCCTCCAGGATACTCAGCTCATCGAGACCTTGGCGCATTTTTCTCGGGAAAGAATTCCGGAGCGGTATGATATGATTTGCTTCCCAATAGCAGCATCTCTTCGGCTGACAGTTTGATACTTCAGCGTCGTCCATGCCAAAGCTGTCGGGTGAGTGTATTCCAGTTCCGCAATTTTGCTGGGATCAATTTCACCTAACATGCCCATTCTAGTGCATACGGGGAGTTTGAGGCTACTGCGGATTGTTCGGATATTACATCGGCTAGCTTTCTTAATCAGGCTGGCAAAAAGACTCCGGTCCTGTTGCGCGTATCTACAGTCGGCCCCGAGTCTGGCTCGGCTGATACGTCTCGGGATGTGCATGGCTGGGCAATGAAGCTTTATACCGATGAAGGTAACCTGGACTGGGTCTTCAACAACACGGTATGTGAGAGACCTGACATACAATCTCATTTATGTACTTACACACTAGAAGCCTGTCTTCTTCATTCGGGATCCTATCAAGTTTCCATCCATGAATCGCTCACACAAGAGACACCCGCAGACTCACCTTCCCGACGCGAACATGGTAAGTAAAATTTCGCAGTCCTGCTCTTCTTTTTGAGAAAACTGACAGTATCTTTAGTTTTGGGAGTGAGTTCACTGGTCCTCCTGCCCACGGCTTCATTAACATCGTCCCAGTTTCCATGTGGGTAACCCGGAAGGCATTCATCAGCTGCTGCATCTCTTCAGTGACCGCGGAACCCCTCGTTCAATTCGATTCCTCAACTCCTACAGCGGGCATACGTACAAATTCACTAAAGAGGTACTCACACCACAAAGGTCTACTCTACTGTCCCTCACTAATCTTTCCCAGGATGGCTCATTCAAGTACATCAAAATCCACATCAAGACTCAGCAGGGAGTGCAGAACTTCACCGCGGAGGAGGCAACTAAAATTGCTGGTGAAGATCCAGATTACATGATCCGCGACATGTTTGAGGCCATTGACAGAGGAGATTATCCCAAGTGGAATGTCTACGTTCAGGTCATGGACCCAACTGAAGCCGAGAAGTACCGGTGGAACATTTTCGACATGACCAAAGTCTGGCCGCATGAGGACTTTCCACTGAGACAGATTGGGCGGTTGACCTTGAATCGCAACGTGAGTTTCACCAATATTTCCCAGAAAAACTATGTACAAAACTCTGAATGCATATCAATGTCAGCCCCGCAACTATTTCACCGACATCGAGCAAGCAGCTTTTTCTCCATCTACCATGGTGCCTGGCTTTGCGGCGTCTGCGGATCCAGGTGTGTCAACCAGCACATATAACTCGAGTTCATCCAGCTCATTGCTTCTTAGTTCTCCAAGCCAGACTCTTCGCCTATCCGGATGCTGCCCGCTATCGCCTCGGCGTGAACTACCAACAACTCCCGACCAACGCCGCCAAGGTCCCCGTATATTGCCCATTCGAGAGAGACGGCAAGATGAGATTCGACGATAACTACGGTGGAGACCCCAACTACGTCAATTCCTCGCTCAAGCCGACGAAATTCTATCCTGAAGTCAAAAGAGTCAGTCCGCAGTCAGTGAGCCTGCATACCGAGCATGAGAAGTGGATCGGCGAGGTCGCCACTTATACCAGCCACATCACGGACGACGACTTTGTTCAGCCAGCTGCTCTGTGGAAAGTCATTGGCCGGGAACCGGGACATCAAGATCGTACCATTAACAACATCGTATCAAGCCTTAAGGGGGTTCGATCGGCTGCCCTGCGAAACGAAGTATACGGTCCGTACTCTCCCTGAATTTACATGGGTGATGCTTTACTAAATGATCATGCTAGCTCTCTTTTCTCGGGTCAATCAAGATCTTGGTGCTCGGCTCAAGGAGGCTACGGAGGCTGCTATCAAAAAGTGAAGACATTGACCCCCGTTCAGACTCTTTTTTTCGATAAACGGAATGTAATTCTAAACCTGGGGTGGCTTTATCCAGCTTTTGCAACTGTTGAGTCAGAAATTGTAACCTAGTCGAATTCATCAGTATGCCTTACTTGTTCCTGACACGTTCTGCTTGTTAAGGGCATTCGATTGTATCCACCACGCACAGGTTCTTCCCCCTCGCCCCGCCGTCCTTCCAATCCCGACAATAGTAATAGGCATCCAGGAAAGCCTCCATGACAATTCGTCGAGGCTGATGTATGTACCCCGAAGTACGGTTACGGTAGTCCTGCTGGATAGCGTCCACTCTCGAGCTCGGGCAAGTTGCAACAAATACAGAAGAGCTGTCCATCAGCTACCTAAATCCGAAGACACCTGAATCAGAACGAGCAGATCATGATTGAACTTCAAACACCAAAGAGATTATCATTAACCTAGCATATCACCTCAATCGCTCCATGTATTGCTATATCTTCAGCGGGGTAGATCAAAAGTCAAATCCCCCCCACAAGCGTATGTGCAGTGCAAAAACATCGCGATAAAACGAACCATGAGACAAAACCACATCCAACAAGCGACATGGCAAAATGAGAAACAAAAACAATGACCATAATTTTAACAAAGCCGAAGCCCAACACCGTCGTTGAAGACCACAAATGACGTCGCAACACACATGCGCCAGTCGCGGGCCTCGTTCGCTCCACTCAGGCACGTGGCTCCCCTTTACCGCACTCATTGGCCCTGCCGACATCGGGGGGACAATAACAGCAGCGCAACGTGACAATAGCAAGATACTGCGAAGCGCCACTAGCTACGCCAGTATTGAGTATCCTCCGCCGAGTGGAGAGCCATGATGTAAACAGCTCGCGTCATCGCGGCCAGGCCCGGCGCGAGACGGGGGTTAGGCTGGCGTAGGCTTTGGGTGGCCCAGCGGCAAAAAACCGTGCGTCAGGATGCCGCGGCCTTGTGCAGGTCGTGACGAGCGTCGAAAGCGAGGTTTGTGGGGCGTGGCGGGAGCGAGGAGGCCGACTGTAGGTGGGCGTATGTGCCGCTGGGCCAGGTGGGAAGATGCAAATGCAAATGCAGGATGCGAGGAGATTGAAGGAGGAGAAGATGGAAATGAGTCGTCAAGTCAAGGAAAGCCTGCACATGAGGTGGAGAGGAGGGGACAAGGGACAGGGGTGGAGCGAGCAAAAAGAGACACGGCAGGCTATTCCAGGAGTAGGAGGGAAGGGTCGGAGGGGTAGAGGAATGATCTCAAGCCTCCTGCGCCCAGCGCTTCTCACGGAGGGGCATCTCCTCGCCGGCCGCCTTCCGGCTGCCGTCGACCTCACGCTTCCACGCCCAATATTCACCAAGTCGCTGCTCGGCGTAGTCGGCGTAATCAAAGTCAATCTGAGAGATCTGAGCCTGGATGAGAGCCCACACGCCCCTATGAACAAGAGAGAGTTAGCACGAGTAGCTTTCGTCGGTTCCCGTAGGTAGGAAGAACACCTGACTACAGGGATGACCACTTACCAGTAGAATCCAGGGATACCGCGGAACCGGTCCACGTCCTGGTACAAGCGGTCGACGATCTCGGCCTGCGAAGAAGCGTCGAGCCCGCGGTGCTCGCAGTAGCTCTTGGTATACTCGGTGAGGAATTGACGGCGGACCGACTTAGTGGGGATCATGTTGTAGTCGCAGTCGTAACCGATCCACTCCGCCAAGTGGTTGGCAATGTCAAAGGCCGCCGGGGCGGGCACGGCATACTCGTAATCGATGAAGTTAACGGGAGCAATGCCATCCTCAGTCTGCACGCCGGCGTCATCGGGCAGGATGATCACATTGGCGCACAGAAGATCGCAGTGAGCGAATACAAGCTACACAAAGAGAAGCGAGTTAGTGATGCTGTGCAACCAGGGGAAGTCGCAGGCATAGGTCTGCGAGGGGGGGGGGGGGGGGGGGGGGCGTGGCTTACCCCGTCTTCGCCAATGCCAACACCGTCATCCAGTTGGCCCACCACCCACTCAAGTTCCTTCTGCAGAGTCAATCGACGAGCCCGCTGCTCGGGGGTAGCCACGGGCAGAGCAAGGACCCATTGCTGGAGGACTGCCCACATGGAGGCGCCTGCCCGGCGCGGTTGGATGGGCGTCAAGTCAGCATCGTGCTGCTTAACTCCATTTGTAGCTGCTGAGCCAGCGCTCGTGTTGGGGAGCACGGCGTGCCATTGTGCGAGCTTACGCGCAACCCCGCGGAAGATAGGAGGAGTAACCAGGTCTTCATGGCCACAGGGCTTGCCACGGATGAAGCGGTACAGGAGGCCATTCTTGAAACGAGCGAGGAGGGGAGGGGCTAGGCCACGGCTGGCGAGAAGGGCGTGAGAAGTGGTTTCTCCTAGAATGAAGGAATTACTTTAGCGAATGTCGCGATGGGCAGCGTAAGGGCAAGTCGGCCATGGAATTTGTCGCATGGGGGCTATGCAGGGTAAACGGGGAAAGGCCTTGGGCCATCCTGGGGATCTCATACTTTCACGGTCTATAAGGATCTCTGTGCCATTTCCGTACGCGCGCATCAGTACCGCATCATTGTCTATCTCCTCATCCGTCAGGCCAGCCTTGCGGTTGATGATTTTCAGGAGCTGCGACCGCGAAGTCAGTAATTGTGGCCCAGGGAGACTCCGGGAGGATGGGACTGGATCTGAAAGAGACGCACAGTGTTGGTGATGCCGTCGGTGAATCGGACGAACTCGATCTTGTTGTCAGGACCCTCCCAGTGGGGGAAAAGGGTCAAGATCAGGCGCAGTGCGGAGGCCTGGGAGTCGGCTGGGGTATAGGTGAGGGGGATGTAGCGCAGGGCGGGAGGGGCGTCCACGCGGTCGGAGGAACCCATGATGGGCAGTAGAAAGGGGGAATTGAGAGGAGAGAGTCGTGTATCTCGCAAGCGTGGTCAGAGAGGAAGTCGTAGCAGTCGAGGAGTGTCCCGGACTTGGACAGGGGCTTGGGGCGGGGACGCCTTTAAGACGGCAGGGAAAAAAAAGTCAGGGTCTGGTGGGGGCTTCACAACGTTAGGCTTCGATTTGAGACAGCTGGTCCGGTAGCCTCGACTATAATATAGTCCCCAGTTCTCTGGTGACTGGCGCAAGAAGATGGTGAAAATGGGGGATCTGCAGTGTAGAAATGAGCAGGTGGCCAGAGACTTTATAGGGTGGTCGACTGGTAGTATGTACCGACTACAGGGTACCCCGTGGCCTTCAAACGGATGAGGTTTATGATTTGTTCTTTGGGGCAGGAGGTCGCATGGGAAGGGTCCAAAAAGGGGCGAGGGGGGGATAATGGGGGCAAAAAGCTAGTTTCTATGGTGGACGAATATTACGAGGCAACTGTTAACTGGCTAACGTGCAGGCGGAAGAATTGAGAATTTGAGACAAACCTAGCGAACTGGTCTCGTGCTTTCGTACCTTGATTGGAAAGAAGCGGGCCCCCGAGGTTACAGCCAAACATGATTCGATGGAAGCCATCTGGAAAAGACTAACTCATTCAAGGCACAGGGGCCTTTACTGTCACCTGTCCACATTCCGCAATCCATCCGCCTCGGATTGTCAGGTACCGAGTCTTTGAAAGACCCTGTGATTCAATGTAACATAAGGCATGGATTTCCATTGAGGAGCATTCAGGTACTGTATGATGGGATCCACGAGAATCCGTCTATACAAATCCATCCCGATCTCGCTTGCGGAGCAAATTTTCTTCCGTTTCTTGACCGCTCCAAGGAAAATCAACACCAACTCATAATAAGGCGGCTACTGAGGCTAAAGCGACTAAACCAACTTGCAGTGCGGGGACTCTCACATGCGAGCCCAACGATTTCAAGTACCTTATCACCTGAGGCCCCTAAGCCCTAGCTACCGCTTGCCCTACCTTCCCCATTGAGCTACGCCAGAACCGAGTTTGATCGGCCGCCGGTCTCACAATTTTCCGGTGAGCCCAATCCGCACTAGCGCACTTTCCGATTTCTGGCTTTAAATACAGCTGCCGCCCGCTGCCCTTTGCTTGTTTTTTTTCTTTTCTTCTTCATCATCAGTAGAGGTTTACTATATCTACAATATATGTAAACAATCCCGTGGCTCCATCACAGATGGCTTGCTGAGGGTTATCCTTGTGGCTTTTGCTCTATGGGTTTCCTTCCGTTCCCGGCTCCGGAGAAAAGTTCGTCTCCCTTTTTCCCTCACATACTATGGCTGGGCAAGGGTTCCCTTCGGGGAGCTCCATGCGCTTCAGCTGTGGAGGGGGCGGTACATACCTTTTTCAACACTTCCTGTGGTTCTGATGGTGATTGTGGTGGCTTGGGCGTGGGTTCTGCGGCCATTTCTCGGCAGTTTCACAATTGTAGCCTTCCGTAAATTTTGAGCCGCACGTCTCGACCTCGCAAAATCTAATTTGCGATGCCCGAGACGCGCTCTTCGTCAAAGCATCTTTGAGATGGTCACGCGTCATGCATTGGCTTGGGCATAATGTATGCTCACCATGCTTGATAAATGGGGGTCAACACTGCCAAGCGCGGCATGCCTGTCGTGTGAGTCGGTGACTTGTGTTAAACAGCTCCGTCTGCATCATCACCAGCCTCGAAGATAACTTCAAGGCCAGTAATCAGCAGGTTCTTGCTGTCACTGTCAATTGCGTGTGCAAAGAGGAACCAGGCTTCGTGTACTTGGATACACACAAATTGCTATGCGAACTTGAAGACCTAGCGCGTAACCCGGATGATGACTCTGGATCAGACCACTTCTGGTGGATACCGTCCATGATGCTACATGATAACCTTCAAATGCATCTCGCTGCTGGAACGAGCGTCACAAATTGATAAAGTAGCTAACTTTGATCGGCTACTGAGTTTGGCTAGCGCCAAGCTCAGTGTTCTATATAAGTTCTACTTCTGTTGCGGGCCGTGGCTGATCGAAAAGGGGCTTCAGGGACCAAGATCCCAAGCTTCGAAGCTCCGAGCTTATCTGCTGAGATCGCCATCGGCATCCACCGGAAAGCCTGCTGATCACATCCATTCAACTCAGCATGGCGTCCAGGCTTTCCCGAGGCCTACTACAGGGCAACCGCCGTATCTTCGCGAGTTTATCTTCCGGCGCGATACCTCGCGTTGCGTACAGTGCTCGTGCTGGCTTGGTGGCACGTCGCAATATCTGTAACCGCGCGCGGGCGCCTTCGACCTGCCGCGCAACACAAACCAATATCGCGCGATACGTGCATACAGATTCTAGCTCATCCGGCGAACGAATCGCCTCCATTATCGACGCAATCGATTACAAAGGATCGAGCATCACAGAGAAGCATTGGGCGAGCCAGGACGAGCCAGTTAGTACGGTCCTACTTACCACTGCGTTACTATCACCTCGCTAACCAGATCAGTCGCCCCATTGATCGAACCATCCGCTGTCTTGCATTTTGTTGAATACATAACGACTGGGATTCTACCGAATGGAAAAAAGACCGATTTACCGTTACTCAATCAAGATGAATTCCCACTATTCATGACTCCCACTTCACAGTGGGCGCCTGCGCCGTTCAACAAGGACGCTCTCCCAACTATAGAGAAGGCGATGATGCGGATGACATTAGGCCCGGAGGATTTGAACGGGGTTTGCCAAGTTGGGCACAATATTCACTTTTTGAAAAGTCGACTGTGGGCAGGCCTTCCCCCCGTGTCCGCATCGCGTTGGCGCGAGAATGATCTCAGCAACCCGGCTCATTTCACCATTGCTCATGAATACCTGACCTCCGTCATTGCCGTTTTCGAGTACTTGAATATCCCTCAGGTCCAGGCTAACATGTGCGACACCTTCAACAAAGTATCTGGTGACTTTGGAGACATGCAGGACGCCTTGAATGCATGGCGCAAGAGCCAGGGCACCCTTTCTCCCGAGCTCAACTTGGTAGCTCTGTGGGAGGAATTCATTCGCGCACAGTACGAAGTCATGACTAGCACCGCCCATTCCTGGGTCATGGCCCGCGTTGCCGAGTTGCGTGAACGGACAATGGACGCCTTCTGCGAGACCACAGCTGGCAATCCAGAAGCCCCGGAGATGGAAGTTGTCTCGCAGCAGTGGAACGACCTCGTTTCCGTCACTTCCATGGCAGATTTCAATATCTGGATTTTCATGGAAGGATACAACGGCTACAATCCGCCCTCCGAGATCGTCGCCGGGCTACACAATCCCAAATCTCACGAAGCTGGACCAGAACTACGGGTTTTCCCAGCTCCTGATGGACCGACTTGCGAAATGCATCGAGGCTCAGAACGAGCCTGAAAAGGTTCACGGTCCAAGCGCGATACATAGCGATGCAGCCCGCCCGCGAGCGTCTTTCTCTCACCACTGTAGTAATGGATGAACTCCGTGAAAAGATACGTGGGCGGACACCATCGCCGCAGCCACCTGTCCAGCCCTGGATCCAGCAACTCCTTCGGGCACACGAGGCGGGCAAGCGCGCCGTGGAGAAACACGGCGATGGCTTTGGATTAGCGATCTACCACGCAGCGGACAAGTTATCCGATGAGCAGTGGGAAAGTCTCCAGCGGGACGTGGTAGCTCACTTTTTGGCATGGGGTGATGACCTCCAGGGCGCTGACGAGCTCAAACCACAGCTCAAACTGCATTGGTTTGATTGCAAAAAAACTAGGGTTTGACACAGCCGACCGCGTAACAGCAGCAAGAAGGTTCGACGGTCCCATCTTTCCATCCCATGATTCACACGAGGCAAGGAACTAATACCTGCTCATAGACACTACCAACAAATCCGGTCCTCAGACGAATGGAACTACCACGTAGCACCATCGATCTTCCTTCTCATCGATCACTTCGGCGTAGGCTCATACAGCGACGAACAATGGCGCGCCAACTTCACAGAAGACAAAGGGCTCCTCGCGGGAGACTTCCAAGGCCACGTCCTAGCCGTCGACGCAACCTTCGAGAGCAGCGCCACCGCGGTCGAAACCGCACACGACACCGCCACCCCAGACTCCCAGGATGAAAGCCTCGAATATCAGGGCCAGATGCGCATACTGGGTAACCTGGTCTGGAGCGAGCTCTTTCCTATGGTAGTGCTGCAGTCTGTGCCGCTGGAGAATATCTGGCCGCTGGCGCGGGAACATCCGAAGAAGGTTTATACGGGGCCGACAGTGCCGAGTCAGGTTGAGCCGTGGAAGGAGCGGAATGCCATGAAGGCCTGGATGATGGATGGTTTGTTGGAGTTTCTGAAGGGGAAGGATCCGGCTCTGGCTGGAAAAGTTGAGGGGTTTAGGAAGCAGGGGCTTTTGTAAGTTACTCGGTTTAGTCTGGCCCTGAGCGCCAGCCACCTGCATATGTTGGAAAGTGAAGTCTGTCGATCTCTGTCATCCATCTGATATATATAGGTCGTACCTAACAAACTACCTTACGTGAGTACGTTTCGCAAGGCTAACAAAGACATCTTCATTTATATCATTCAGTAGGCCTTCGCTTCGATAGTCATCAATGCGTCACCATCATTAAACGGCATCAGTAACCACTCGGCTTTTGTATCATCCACTCCTCTAGTAGAATCCTCTAGTAGAATATATGCCAAGGTCTAGCTCCCCTCATGCGCGACCCGCGTTACCGATCTGAATGCGCTCCCCAGTCCACTTGTCGTCGCTACGCAGAACAGGCCAGCTGGTGCCATCGGCCTTGACCAGCGTCAGCTCCAGCTTGGTACCCAATACACGGAATGAGGACTTCTCCGGGTCAATGGGCGCAAAGAGGTTGTATGTGTCTTGGAAGCGCTTGTTTTCGGAGGTGGGGAGGTCGAAAGTGATAGTCTGTTCGGCAAGGTCGACGCGCGCGCGCTCCTTGTCGATCTTCTTCAGATAGAGGGAGACATTTACGGAGGATGCAGTCTGGTAAAAGTCGTTTCTGTTGCGAGCAGAGACTGTGGTTAGCGCGACCATTGCAATTGCAGTCAACAAACTTACCTGACAGTTTCGACCTTCTCCTCACCGGCCGGCTTGGCCTTGCCCACGAACATGTGCCTGACCTTCTCCGTGCAGCCGGGGATCTTCAAGAATTGATCAAATTCCAGCACGCGCCGCTTACAGCATGACCATCCTTTACTGCCTTCATGGAAAACGGGAGCTCCGGGGTGATGCACGCATTTCTCATCGCGAGAGTCTGGCCCCTTGTATGTAGCGCCGCAACCCTTCCGGCGGCATGTCGCATTCGCAGGAATCTCAACGTCAGGATCATCCGAGTCGGGTTCCTCCTCAACAGGCTTTGTGGGGGTATGGGTAGGACGCTCTGGCAGCTTCGACTCGACTGGTACGGGTGTTTGTGCAGGTGCGGGGGCGGTCGCGGGCGCAGCGGGCTCCTCGGTGGCCTGTACAGGTTCTGGGGCAGGGGTATCGTCAACGGTCGAGTGCTTGCCCGTGGTGCAGGGCGGAATGGCGAGGAATTCCTCAAAGGTGAGAACGCGGGGTTTGCAGCACTTCCAGCCTAGGTCAGGTTAGCTTTGGTCTAGCCTCAAAATGACGGGGTAGCACCAAGGTCCTTACCCTTCTGCCCCTCGTGGAACACTGGGGGACCTGGATGATACACGCAGGCTTCCTCGGGATCGGCAAAAGTCTTTCCACATCCCTTGTGGACGCACTTGCCAGCCATGGTGTGTAACGGGTCGGAAAATCCAAGACGAGGCTGTAAAGTGTTGAGACGAGAGATTCGACTCGTGGAACCTGCGAATGGATACGGTCGGAAGTTCGGAACTGACGAGAGTATAGCAGAAAGGGGCTCAGACTATTTGAATTCTTAAGAACACTGATTAAGAACACTGAAAGGCCCGCGCAAGTCAAGCCGGGAGTGAAGCTCGAAGGTTCCATTGCTTCCATCGATTCGGAGAATGGAGAAGGCGGGGGGATCGGTCCAATCAGACAACACTTGGGATAATCGCCCACTTGCATTGCGAGAAGTCACCATTCCGGGCTTGATTGCAATGCTGTTGGATATTGAAAATGGAAGTTTGGGTTCTATCTTTGTTATGCGGGAAGATCACCAGAAGTAAGCTAGAACACATTCTGAATTCACATGAGAAAGCTTGATTGAACAATGTAAACGAGGCATGAGGTTGGGCACTTCCGCTGCACTTCATATAACCTTAACATCGTTAGGTCCCGAATTCGAAAGCTAATTGACACAGCCCCCCAAAACAGCGCTGCAGGTATAATGAGAGAAAGGGAAGTAAGAGGAGCACTCAGGCTCAAAATGATGTTAGTGGCGGAGGACCTTAACTAGGGGACCGTGGATAGGCCGCGACTACCACTTGGAAGGTGCGATCCTGTGACTACGGATTAGGAATGCACGCCCAGCTTGATTCTGTTAAGCTTACCTATCCCTCCCTGTTATCCCTCATCTATTTCTGTTCACGGTATCTCCTCACCTTCTTTGTACCTATCGCTAGCCATTACATAGTATACACGAACTTTTAAGGTTGCGAAACTTGTTCATCTCCTTTGTTTCTCGAGCCCGTATGGTTGATGGAACAACCGTTGTTAAAATAAGACTGGCTGATCCAGTTTTTCAGGAAAGTCATAGGGCCCTTCTTGTTGACGTAGCTCTATTGTGACATTCGGATTTTTCTTGCAGGCTATTTAGGCGATTTACGTTGCCGATAGGTATGTTGTTTATCGACGCTCAGCCACAGGTTTGAGATATCTTGGATATTATACTTGTCACGAGTGGTTGCGGCGATACCAAGTAGCGGTCCGGAAGCTTTCTGCACTTAGGCGGTGAATGGATCACGCAAGAAGAGATATGCTAGATATTATGGTGAAATAGTCCGAGTGAGGCTCAGAAGACCGACTGTGTCTCATGAGCTGTAGCTCTATGATTTACCTATTCTAATCGTGGTGACCATTAACGTGCTATGGGTGAATGGGATATCAAAGCAAATCCGAAACTCAAAGGCAACCATTTGCACCTATAGCTCAGTGGTATGAGCGCGTCTCTCCTATTGGCTGACCGCCCGAGGTCTCTCTCGGTGCGGTGGTTTCCGGTCAAGACGCGGTCCTGGGTTCGACCCCCAGTAGGTGTGCTTTCCCGTTTTTGTTCGCCTTTTTTTGGGATGACCTTATACCACTCCACAAAAAAGCCCACGACGGTTTATGTTGATTTTATTCTCACATCAACCCATACTCAAACACCCCCTCCTCCTGATTAAATGACTCCTCAATATCTCGCTCGTTTGACCCTGTTCACCCGTGCTGGGTGTGGCCTGTGTGATACCGCCAAGCACACCGTGATCCAGCTCCAAAAACGACGGCCCTTCGAATACGTGGAGAAGGATATCATGGACGCCAAAAATAAGCATTGGAAGGATGTATACGAATTCGATGTCCCTGTCCTGCATGCCCAGTCCGTCAGAAATGGGCTACCCAAGGAGGCCGAGCTATCCGACGCAAGGAAGCTGTTCCACCGATGGACTGAACAGGAGGTTGAGAAGTTGGTCGACGAGGCTGAGAAATGAGTTCAACTGTCGCGTCGCCCCGGTCACCGAGCTGTTGTCTTCAACCATTTCTTCTCTTAGACTCCTAGGCACTCAAAGTGCCTCGGTCACATGGAGCGCAAATCCTCGCCTCACCCCTGAACGAAATCACATGATGTTCTTCAAGTCCCCAATCGTGATGGCGACAAGCGGCGATATGTAAAATAGCAGAGAGTCGTAATACCTAATGCTTCATTGAGAATTCCTGATGTGCCGAATGAATTTGCGGCCAACTTGATATAATTTAGCCTGGGTGCTTGGCTAGCGGGGTTACTGTGCTAAGGTTATCTCCGAAATTTCCCGTCCTGCTTACTGCCAGCTATGCCTAACCTTTTGCCTCATCCACCTGACATTCATTCCACCCACGCGCCATGACTCAAGAACAATCTCCCACGGAACCCAGAACAGAAGAATCAGCGGAGCACCTTGACCCCGTATCTAGAAGAAGGCTCCAGAATCGCCTCAACAAACGTGCCAGCCGTGAGTGGATAATTCTACCCCAGCTCTGTTCTTCCGCTGACTTGGTTGTAGGTAAGAGGAAACAAGCTGAAAAGCAACAGGAGCAGGGACGACAGCGCTGGGTTATCTACACCAATGATGCCAATGCTTCCCCCGTGAAGAAGGATGCTCGCGCCCAAGGCACGCCGGGATTTGCTTCGACGCCAAAGACCTCCCTCATAACACAAGGCGCCAACGAACTTTCCTCGCGTGGCAGCTCTCAGCTCTCGCCGAAGCAATATTTTGATCGTATACGAAGGCAAATGATCGAGGCTGCTGACCGGTCACCACCTTCACTCGGTCTAATTCACTCTCCGAAGCAAGTCAACATTATTCGAGCCATGTTTAATAATGCTGCCACGATGGAACTTACGGTGGACCTCTTGAGTGAAGATATCGCGTCACCTTTCAATATTGCTGGACCCATCACCTTCCATCTGCCGCCAAGCTTACAGCCAAGCTCGACACAAAAACAAATTATTCATCACCCATGGCTTGATCTTCTTCCTATTCGCTCGTTCCGAAATACCTTGATTTCAAGAATGACAGAGTACGATGAAGAGGAGCTTTGCGTCGATCTCTATGGCTTGAATAGCGCATCGGGAGAAGTTGGGCTTGTAATCTGGGGCCAGCCATGGGACCCCTTGGCTTATGAAGTGTCAGAGAAAGTTGTCGAGAAATGGAGCTGGATATTGAAGGACTCTCCCGAGCTCCTTGCCTCTACAAACTATTGGAGAAAGAAACGAAAGCAGAAGCCGTTGAGATTGATAGAGTCCCGCGAGCACTTTATCCATGAGATAGACTAAAAAACACTCTGCGATAGCCAGATATCTAAAAGTTGTATCTCTCCTGAACCATCTCGTGACTTAGCTCCCAGAGACGCGAGATATTTTGTTCATCTCGAACATGCGAGTACGTGTGGTCATTTGCCACGGCGTTCTGGCTCAAGAAAGAGCCATTATTGTCAGCTAGAATAGAAGTCAGCAACGCGCATGCTTGAAAGAAGAACTGGGAGGACAGACTTGAAATGGTAGAATCAACCATTCCGGTGATCAAGTTGGCGGCTCCCTCCGACCGCCTTGTCCACGGTTGCATGTCGAACTTGTTTCCATCCACATCCACAAGAGCTATAGGACATCAGTATCGATCTTTGGTCAAAGAGAATTTCTAGTTACTCACAGCCAGCCTTTCTCACTCTTCGACCATGTCCATGGAATCCAGGGGGCAGTGCCGTTGCAAACCGGTGTTGACAGCTAGAGGTGTCAGTCTTCGGGCACGATAAAATCAACGGTAACTATAGATATACAGCCTCCAGATCAATACTGAAAACACGAATACCGTGGCCCTTCAGTTTCTCACCGAGCCTTTTCGCGAACATGGCGCGCGCAGCATTGGAGTGGCCATATGCGGCCCAAGCTTCATAGGTGTTTCCCCCCTATAGAAGCCGTCAACGTAAAGCACATGACTAGGACTTAGGAATGCTTGTTTAGGACTCACACTGAAATCAAGATCATCGAATGACCGCGCTCGAGGTAATGATAATCGAGGAGGTTGGGCCCACCGCTTGCACCTTCGGCAGAAGCAGCTTCACGAGAAGAAACTTGGCGAGATAGTTGACACCAAGCTGCATCTCGAACCCGTCCTTGGTTCTGGCGAAAGGGCAGGCCATCACGCCAGCCACGAGGATCACATGATCAATTTTGGGTACATCTACTAGGCCCTCCTCAACTACATGGCGGACGTTGCTGAGATCTCCGAGCTCCAGGTTAAGGAAGCGGGTTTCCACATTGGGCTTGGACTCCTTGATCTTTATGATGACCAGAGCTACCTTGGACTCGGCGCGGGCGCACACGATGAGGAGCTTGGGATTAGCGACGGCCAGCTGGATGACGAGTTCATCGGCGATAGACTCCTCGGAGACACCGGTGATCTAAGACTGTCGCAGCCATGTGTGTTAGTGAAGCTCAAGGATAAGAAAGAATGTGCGGTTCAAGGATACCTGTCTTCCCGGCAAGAGACTCGCCATACTTCTCCAGAACAAGTTCGGAGCGAAGGATTTGCTTGACTGACATTGTGACTGAGAAAACGAAATTGAAGAACTTGTTTCGTAGGATTTTGTAGAGGATGATGTTGTTCTAAAGTGAGTTCTGTGACCATCGGACGCGATTCTTATACCTTTTCCTCCAGGGCTGCACGTGATTGTATGCTCATGCAACTTGGACTTAATGGACGTCGTAAGTCCGAATCCATAGTACTATATGCCTAATCGAGCTAGTACCTTGTCATCCATAGTGTGGAAATACAAGGTTTAGCTTTCATAGGATAGATGTGAAGACTAAGGACGGGAACTGCCCAGACCCTCATTTCAAGTTCAACTTTTCTAGTCTTTACTCCGGCGCCAGAGTCAGAACAGCAATCTCGCGATTGGACATTCTACTATAAGAAGTGTAAAACAATCTTTCACATTCTAGATCTCGCCAAACAAAAACATTGAGAATAGAGTAAAAATCAAAATGCCAAGATCTTGAATCTCATTTCGCCTCTTGTTGGCCAGAGTTCCACATAGTTATACAATACCACATTACCTGTTAGGCTAGCGCGCTGTCATCATCAAGGCAGATATTAGAAGAGCCAAGCTCAGATTATTCAAGCTACACACGTCAACAGTGTTCGAGAAATAGAATGCATTAATGCCGGACCTCTGTTGTCAGCAAAAGGGTTTTAGTGATCCTGATGACAAGAGCTCAGCGACCAGTTTACGAGATCGCAGAGAGGTTTCAAGGGGCAGGGTTTCTAGAGATGTAAAACGATGTGGACGAGAGCGCTCCCACCATGTACGCTCTACGAATACAGCTTCAATTCCTACCCGGGACTATGTGCGCTTGAGGTTTCAGAAGAAGATGACCAAGCAGTCACTCGAGGTCGTTTGTCTAGAGTTCTGGGGCGGCATTTGTCGGCCACTATGGGGAGACTCTTGCAGAGCTTTCGAAAAGGCAAGTGTATATCTGCGCAGTCAGCCACTAGTCAGGGCAAACGATCGCAGTCGAATACCGAATACACTCGAGATGGACCCACGCATGAGAGACAAGCCACTGCCACTGCCTTGTATGCTAGGTTTTCGGTTGACTGGGGCGACAATGGGACTTTCAGCTGCTAGTGCCATGTTCGTACCACTGGATGAATCAGAGCATGCTGGACATGGACTCTAGCTGTAAGGAGGGAGATCAGTATTATCTGTATGCCCTCCACGGAGCTTTCCGCTTGGCATTAGCCTTTGCCGCTGTCGGATTGGTGTCTGCGTTGTTTATTGCAATGCATAATGACCGTGGACAGGAGGATGCGGGAAAGAATATGGATGAGATTGAATAATTGTACCTTGAATCATTCAGCAGCACTATTCTTGTAATTAAGTACCTGCCCGGGAAAGTACAAGTACTCGTCCCCACAGCACTTGAATTAGACTTCATCGAGCTTCATTATTGGCTTCGGGGAAATACTTACTTGATCTTGTAGGGCTGGCCAAGTCCCCTGATAAATACACCTGAGGGCTATTATTCCTACCAGTTGATTTGGATAGTGGTCTCGAACTGATTTGATCACTCTACCAGAACCAGAACCAGAGCGGAACCTGGAAACTACCAAAGTGACGACCAGCAAATTGGTTGAGGCTGTCCCCACCGTCCACTCCCAACGCGAGTGGCTCCATTCTCGGGTGCTTGGTCGGGACGGACTGCCTAAACGGTACATTCCATGCGCCAGGTTTATTTCCATCTACTAGGCTAGTAGGCTAGCATGCAAATGTTTGTTCAACATTTACGATAGTCATGAAAAATAGAGAGAATTAGCATTTCTACAGCTCGAGGTCTTGCGTGTTTGACTGCTTTCAGAAATCTGGGATTTTCGAAAATCGATCAGCCCACATGACCTGGAGAGTCTGAGGTGCTGACGTCATTGACCGATCTTCTCATCTGAGTAGCCCTCGATCTCAGCGTCAGCGACAATTTTGCGTGAATGCGAGCAGTAATAGTCCGGTAGATCGTATGGGGAGCGCATTGAAGAGGCAAGAAACGTGGTCGAGATAGCTAAACCGATCGATGTCCTTTCATGAATCCGACTTGCATACCCCAAGACGGTGTTGACAAAAAGAACCAAATTTTGCCAATGGCAAGCTTGCTTCAAAGTTTGACAGAGACTGCCGCCAGGATGCCTGAGCATCATCATTTTTACTTATTATCTATCCCGAACCACAGGTATGTTACTCCTTGGTGTACTCCGTACTCCGTACAGGATTCCAGTAGGTTCTATGTGCTGGTGCGAGGGTGTTTTGGAATTTGCGCACGGAATGGCCATGGCAACTTCCGAGGTCCCCGCGTAGTTGGGTGAGGGGTAACTTGAAGGGGCCGAATCACAGAGGAGAGAGATTCGGAATATGCAAGGATCTTCACACACTTTCCAAGCCATACAGAGAGGAACCCGTCGAGGAAAAGATTATTATCATCGACATCCAGAGTCAATTGGAAAGATTCGGAGGCTTGAAAGCTGCAAAGTGAAGACACGGGAATCGCCGGACTCTTGTGATTCGCAAGCGCATTTCCCCGCAGGCGAGTCCACCCATAGTGACGATTATTGTCTTCTACCAACTAAACAATCTCACCAGAAAAGAGAGGACCTACTGCTCCCCTCCCCCCCCCCCGCTCTCCACATTCCGGCAGCGGCGGTCTGGCCCAATAACAGCTGTGGGCTTAGGAATCAGCGGTGGCCCAGAACTAAATAGCTGACAAAGGGGGCGTGATGGGCATCTGGGCCTTTCCCGAGGATTACTCCAAGAAGCTCTCACGGTAATGCGTTTCCCGTCATTCGCTCCGCCTCCGCCTGGTGCAACTCAACCTTGGGATCGGCTCGCGTTATAAAGTGCGGGGTGCCCCAGGTCGCCCGGCCGAGTCCCTTTTCTTTTCCTTCCCTCATTGCTGTCACATCCTTTCCCTCTCCTCCTCCCTCTCCTCCCACAAAAACACTATACAGTCAAAATGGGTGAATGCCCAGTACACAAGTCCGCCAATGTGGCTGGCCACGGCACTCGCAACCGCGACTGGTGGCCCGAGAGCTTGAAGCTCAACATTCTGCGCCAGCATACCGAGGCAACCAACCCCATGGCCAAGGACTTTGACTATGCGACTGCCTTCAAGAGCCTCGACTACTATGCCCTCAAGAAGGACCTCCAGAACCTGATGACCGACTCTCAGGAGTGGTGGCCCGCCGACTTTGGCCACTACGGCGGTCTCTTCATTCGGATGGCTTGGCACAGCGCGGGAACCTACCGCGTCTTTGACGGTCGTGGTGGTGGTGGCCAGGGCCAGCAGCGATTCGCTCCTCTCAACTCCTGGCCCGATAACGTTTCCCTCGACAAGGCTCGCCGCCTGTTGTGGCCCATCAAGCAGAAGTACGGTGACAAGATCTCTTGGGCTGATCTGTTGCTCCTGACCGGTAACGTCGCCCTGGAGTCCATGGGCTTCAAGACCTTTGGGTTTGCTGGTGGCCGTCCCGATGTCTGGGAGGCCGATGAGTCCGTCTACTGGGGCAGCGAAGTCGAGTGGTTCACCAATGATGCCCGTTATAAGGCCGAGACCGAGGCAGACGCCGCCAAGCAAAGCGACATCCGCACTCGGGACCCCGAGGATCCCCTTGCTGCCGTCGTCATGGGTCTGATCTATGTCAACCCTGAGGGTCCCGATGGCAACCCCGACCCCGTTGCCGCGGCCCGCGATATTCGCATCACCTTCGGCCGCATGGCCATGAACGACGAGGAAACCGTCGCTCTGATTGCTGGCGGTCACACCTTCGGTAAGACCCACGGTGCTGCCCCTGCTGACAACGTCGGCAAGGAGCCCGAGGCCGCCCCCATCGAGCAGCAGGGCTTTGGCTGGACCAACGCCCACGGCACTGGCAAGGGCCCCCACACCATCACCTCCGGCCTGGAGGTGACCTGGACCCGGACCCCTACCAAGTGGAGCAACCAGTACCTCGAGTATCTCTTTAAGTACGACTGGGAGCTCACCAAGTCCCCCGCCGGTGCCAACCAGTGGGTTGCCAAGACCAACGACGAGCCCATCCCTGATGCCTATGACGCCAACAAGAAGCACAAGCCTACCATGCTGACCACCGATCTGTCGCTCCGCTACGACCCCGCTTACGAGAAGATCTCCCGCCGCTTCCTGGCCAACCCTGACCAGTTTGCCGACGCGTTTGCTCGCGCCTGGTTCAAGTTGCTCCACCGTGACATGGGTCCCCGTGCTCGCTGGCTCGGCCCTGAGGTCCCCAAGGAGACCCTCCTCTGGGAGGACCCCATCCCTGCAGTTGACCACCCTCTGATCGATACCGAGGATGCTGCTGAGCTGAAGCGTCACATTCTCAACTCGGGCGTTGAGCCTTCCAAGTTCATCTCCACTGCCTGGGCCTCTGCCTCCACTTTCCGTGGTGGTGACAAGCGCGGTGGTGCCAACGGCGCGCGTATCCGCCTTGCCCCCCAGAACAACTGGAAGGTCAACAACCCCGCCCAGCTGCGCGAGGTCCTGAACGCCCTGGAGGAGATCCAGCGCAAGTACAACAGCTCCCAGACCGGTAACAAGCGGGTGTCGCTGGCCGACCTCATTGTCCTGGCCGGTTGCGCCGCCCTGGAGAAGGCCGCCGGTATCCCCGTTCCCTTCACCCCTGGCCGCATGGACGCCACCCAGGAGGAGACCGACGTCGACTCCTTCAGCTTCCTCGAGCCCGTCGCCGACGGTTTCCGCAACTACGGCAAGTCCTCGCTCCGCGTCCGCAGTGAGCAGATGCTCGTGGACCGCGCTCACCTCCTGACCCTGACCGCCCCCGAGATGACCGTCCTGCTCGGTGGTCTGCGCGTCCTGAACGGCAACTACGACCACTCCAACCTGGGTGTCTTCACCCAGCGCCCCGGCCAGCTCACCAACGACTTCTTCGTCAACCTGCTGGACATGAACACCGTCTGGAAGCCCACCGACAACAACAACGAAATCTTCGAGGGTGTCGACCGCAAGACCGGTGCCAAGAAGTGGGAGGCCACCCGCGTCGATCTCATCTTCGGCCACCACGCCGAGCTGCGTGCCCTGGCTGAGGTGTACGGCTCTTATGACGGCCAGTCCAAGTTTGTGCGCGACTTTGTGGCTGCCTGGGACAAGGTGATGAACCTGGATCGCTTTGATGTAGTCTACTCGGGCAGCCAGGGCCGTGCTCGTCTGTAAATGTTGAAATGCCTTGATGTTATGATGTGAATTTCTGGACAAGCACTACCTACTGCTTACCTTATGTATCGAATTTGAATAACGAAGAATGTGAATATCACGAGCCAGTTATTATTCCCGCTCCTTTATTGTTGTATCCTTATCGTCTTCCCTTCCATAGGTAATACTTCACGTTCTGTTCATCGATCAATCTGAATTCCACAGTTGCGAAAGTTCCCCCGTATTGCCCCACTTATAGCCCTAGGTAGCCCTCCCACCAATCATCACCTCTTCTGAACCCAACCTTGCGACTACGCTTAGACTGGAAATTCCTGCGTATCCGTATCTCCTCCTTCCTCAGCATCCACCTATGAGACCAGAAGATACAAAAATAGTTCGATCAAAACCTTGCCGATTATTTTATCAGACTCCACAGCCTTGTTTCGAGTGGAACATTGCCATCCGGTCCCTGACCTGATTGATTAAGCTTATCAGCAGGCTACAGCCATTAACGGCATTAAAAGGAAACGAATACGACCATTCCTTGCCCTGCCAGATATGGATCTCTCGGGTGGCAGGCCGTTTAGATCGCGGCGGACGCATCGGAAGTCGCGACTTGGCTGTGCTAATTGTAAGAAGAGGCGTATCAAGGTGGGTTATATCACGCTTCTGATCTCATTCGCTTCGTTTGATTTCAAGGCCTGCTGGTTATATCAAGATGTTGAGCCTTTGGCATGTCCTATGTGGTCTTCGTCGGCGAAAGTCGTTAATCACATCGGTATCCGAAGCTGACAACGAGGACTGTCTTTCACAGTGCGACGAGAAGAAGCCGATTTGCACCAACTGCAACAATCATGAGGTTGAATGCTCGTTCTCAATCGACGTTCCAACACCCCCAACTTCGGAGACACTATCCCCCAGTGCGAGTCGGGATGGAGTCTCCCCCGAACGACAACCACAACCACGTACTCGACGATTTCGCCCATATGCCTACGCCAGTGGAGGACTAAAGCAAACATTCAAGATATCCAAGCCCAGACACCAACCCCCATCACCGCCACTCCAGCCAACAGAACCCCCAATCGAATTCCTACCCTTCGAATCCATCTCCCTCGCCGACCTCCACCTCTTCCACAACTACACCATCTCCACCTACCAGACAATGGTAGAAAAGAACGACCAAAACGGCCTCTGGCAAAACCACCTCGTCCAATGGGGCCTGCAATTCCCCGCAATCCTGCACCTCATCCTCGCCCTCTCCGCCCTACACCTCGCACACAAGAATCCCGCATCCCGCGAAATGTACATCCACCAAGCTGACAGCCACTTCACATTCGGCATACGGACAGTAACAAGCGTGCTATCACAGCTCAACGCTGATAATTGCCAGAAAATCTACATGGGGGCGGTGTTGATTTGTTTCGTTTACTTTGGCCGTGGACCCCGGCGCGGCGAGTACCTTATTTTCAGCGACGCGGGTGCGGCGGAGTGGCAGGTCCTTATGCGTGGTGTGCGTACGATTGTTTCGTCGTATCACAGTAGGGTGTTTAGTGGAATTCTTGAGCCGAGGGGTGAAGAGGCGGAGCGTGTGTTGAGTGATGAGATGCGGGTCGAGTTGCATGAGCATTGTCTCCATGTGGAAGCGTTGCAGCGGCTCGTCGAGCAGGAAATAACGGACGAAGGACATCGTGCCATGTACAATGCCGCGATCAAGGATTTGCTGGAGATCATGCGAGAGGTCTACGAGAGACGATCACCCGGAGACCCCGGTGTCGGGTTGATGCACTTGTTAATTGGTTGGCTGTATCGCTTACCGGATGAGTTGGTCGGCCTGTTGCAAGAGAAAGAGCCGCGTTCTCTTGTTGTGCTGGCATACTGGGCGGTCATGTTGAAGTATATGGATCGGGTGTGGTTTATGGAGGGCTGGTCTGAACATGTACTGTCTGGAATATCGGCGTGTCTGAAGCCGGAGTATCGGCCGTGGATTGAGTGGCCTTTGAGGCGGATTCGGAAGGCTGGTTGATTATGATACCCAATCGAAGTATTGCTCCCTAGCATTGACTTCATCAAAAAGACAATCAAGCACAGAGGATGCTGTAAGCTGTCACCTCGCGCATTGGACTATGCTTGAATCGCGGCAGCAGGGGCATTGCGATTAAAGTTTGCTCTTAGATTTTGTCCCTACCATTACAAGTGAAGCTAGTAGATAGAAATCTCGATTCAGATCCCAAGAATAGTTTCATTTCTGCCGGAACTTCAAGATTCTGCAAGTCCCATTGGCATAGACAGTACAAAAATATCTTATATTTGCTTCTAAACGCGGGCCCACCGCGAGAAGATCCATCAGACCCACACGTATTCGCTCTCAAATTTTCCTAATGCAGTAATCATCAATAGATCGTCAGGGCCTTCTCAGGATTGCTTGAGAATAAATATGGCATGTCTATTCCGTACCGTTCTACAATCGGCGAGAGATTTCTTCAAAGCCTATCTACGTCTACTAAAGTCAAGATGGATATCGTTTACCACAATGGCACCAACGGCTCAAGCCCCTGGGTCGAGTTCTACCCCTACACACCGTCTGCTACGGCTGGGTATGCCTTCATGGCAATCTTCGGTATTGCGACAGTTGTTCATCTCGTCCTGATGTGCCCATTCCGCGCTGCATATTTCATACCTCTAGTATTAGGAGGAATCTGTACGGCATCTTCACCCAACCTACAAGATCCTGGCTAACCAAAGTCCCCCCCCCCCCCCAACCAGGCGAAACATTCGGCTACTACGGCCGAGCATGGTCCCACGAATCCAGAACCGAAATCAAATCATGGGCCCTCCAAGAAATGCTCATCCTCTGCGCACCCCCCCTCATCGCAGCCACAGTGTACATGGTCCTCGGCCGCATAATACGCGCATTCGCCGCCGAACACCTCTCCAGCATGCGGCCCAAATGGCTCACATTCATCTTCGTCATGAACGACGTCCTCTGCTTCTGCACGCAACTAGGCGGTGCAGGCGTCCAGGTCACCGGCGACCCGCAGATCATGGATATCGGCAAGAAAGTCGTTCTAGCGGGACTGATCTTTTCGTTGTTTGTTTTTGCGCTTTTCGTCGCCGTCGCGGTGTCGTTTCATCGAAGGCTGGGGAGGATGCCGACGCCTCTGCTTACTATGAGGCCTGATCTGAAGTGGAGGAGGTATATGTGGACGCTGTATGTTGCTTGTGCGGCGCTTATGGTTCGGAATCTGGTTCGGACGGTTCAGTTTGGTGCTGGGCGGACGGCTGATATTAACACCAAAGAGGCGTATATCTATGTGTTCGACGCTTTTCTTATGTTTTTGGCTATGCTTGTGTTGATGGTCTTTCATCCTGGACTGCTTATTAAAAAGGCACGTCGGGCGAGGAAAGTTGTTGACTTCAGTCAGCCTTTGGCGGGGGATAGGAGCTCGGGACAGGTTCCTTTGACGGAGTACCGGCCTGCGCCATTGCCATAGTGCAGGTATGATGGGTCGACGGAATTTCAATAATTAGAATGTGTTCATTTGCTGTTACAGTTTCCTTTAAGTGACCTTTTGAGTTTCCACAATTGTCAGAATCTGTTCATAGATTGAGTCACATGGTAGTTGGCTTTTTGAAGTCAGGCGAGGGACGAGTTTCCACGACGGGAGATTCCATGTATTTCTGTCGTGCTTTCATAAGGAACCTTAGGTTGTGTCATTTGTGTCACCGTAGGTAGGTTGGCTGCCTACTACTGCGACTGGAGATTGAGTGGAAGGGATGGAGATACCTATTACGGGCAGCCATGCTGGCTTGGCTGATGTTACACATCTCTGGTAAGCTTTCATTAAGGGCGCCTTGTCCCATGAATCCAGATATCAGCGGTGAGACTCAGAGTTTTCACAAACTCGAAAATAAGTATTCTAGGTGCCGCTGTCCCCAAACAAGCTGCTCTAACTAATTGGCTCCGGTTTTGATCAAAAGTATCGCCACATGCTGGTGATCTCCTTCCATCGCCTTGAGCACTACAGTTGACCCAAAGCAGCTTCGGGCGTTGATATCGGCGCCGCGGTTCAGCAACGCAACGATGGTGCGCCTATTGCCATGGAATGCCGTGGAATGAAGGGATGTTTCATTATCTTCATCGATGAGAACTGTTCGCGTCTGTAGACGGAATCCCATGGCGGTCTGAGGCCTCATAACCGAGGACGGCTCTGGCTCTGGTTCTGACACGAAGAAACTCTCATAGATTTTACGGCTAGTATAACCCATCTGAACGGGGCAGCTCTCGTTTGGGCCTGCACCAGTATCGCACAGGAGATCGATAATATCTGCATTATTGCGAGTTGTGGCGAGACTCAATCATGTGTCATTATTGTCCATTCGCTGTGAGATGTCGATACCCTGGCGTAGGGGAACTTGAACAGTTGCCTCACTCGAGGCTTTCATAGCCATATGTAGACCATTCATCCCCAAGCTCCTCGTCTGCGAGAGTCCAAGATTGAGCTTCCCGTCAGCAGCGCAAAAGCACAAATCCGCGTTCAAAGAGTTAATCGCCATGAGCGACATTAGCTCAATTATTTCCGTCGGGCCCAGAACACAGGTGAGATACCAATGCGTTGCATTGTGCAAGCCGCGTCTACTCTCACGATAGAGCAGACTCACGATCTATTCAACCACGCCGCCGTGACTACATTGCCTCCAGTATCACACACGATTCTCCTAATCGGCAAGAGCTTTTGCTTTCTGAATGCCGTTGTAGAGGAAGTTCTGGATTTTGAACGAGGCGCTTCGCTGCCGGTCTTGAAGCCTGCAGCTGACGCAGTGCAGCAACCAAAATGTGGAAACATAGTCTTGAAATGAATTTTCTGGACAAACTCCGAGATGGTTTGGACAATGTGAGTGTTTAGGAGTGGATGGATGCAGAAGGAGAGCATCCATGCATCGCGCAAGCAAGAGCCCATTCACTTGAGGTGCATTGAACTCGGGCCTTGTTTCCAGGTACAATCCGTTCAAAAAATGGTCGGACCTACTTGAGCCATGGATGGTGAGGATTGAACAGACTGATACTTCCATTGATCATGCTCGGCGGGGTCCTTGTCATCAGGATATTGGAAATCAAGTTCGAACACAAGTAGGGCGAAACTAGAGATAGCCTGATAGGCAACTGGACCGGGGTGAGACTGTGCAGCCCCAACTTGCCAAGTAAGTGAGGCTGAAGTAGCCATTGGGGTATTTTGACATCGCAGCCAAGGGCGGCTATCGTGGACGAATCAAGCCATGCCAGGGAGAAATATATTGAGTGAATAGTCGCTTTCAATGATCTGTAGATCAAATGGTGGCCCGTTCCGTTCAAACCCACTGACTTGGCGACACCCTTGACCCCGGAATTCGACTCGCGGAAGGTCAGGCATACTTCAAGGCACGCTTGAGAAGAACGGAGATGGGGAGATGTCAACCACCTTGGAACTGCCGTGCGCATTTGAAAGCCTCAACCTTACTATTACTGACGGTTGGACTCTGGCCTAGAGATGGCCGATTGTTCGTAGATACGAAAGGCAAGAGAAAGAGCGGGCGTGGTCACTCATAGGCCCGGTTCTGCCCGTTTTGATCCGCCTCGGAACTAGTTCGAAGCTATTCTCATCCCATCGCAACAGCCACCACGAGTTCTCATATTAACTAGACCGAGCAGGGGAAGATTTTCAAAATATCAAGAGGAGGTATTCAGTACGCTTTCATGGAGTGTGATATATTCAGAGATGTAAATATCATTATTAAGTTCCACTGGAGGCTTAACCAGAGCCGTCCATACAAAGTCCCACCAAGGCATATCGAATCCAGACAGACCCGAATGCATACTCGTCACAGCACCAGTGTATAGCAGCACCATACTGGCGATCCAAACTCCCAGAAGAAGAAAACACCATTCGCCTCAAGGAGGAAAAAGGTAGTACACGTAGAACTTCACATGCCTCACGTTTACCAACAAATCGTGAGGCCCCGACTGGAAATAATAGACAAGAACAGTAAGTCTCCCTAGAACCATATGATCCCTGCTACCAGACCGATGACCACGGCCATGCAGCTGCCCCGCAGTTCTGCCGTGTGCCCAGCAGCGTCTGTGGTCTGGTCATTCGATATTGTGTGTGGATTTTGCGTCTGGACCTTGAGACCAGGACTGGCGTTGGTGGCAGTCGATGCGTCTTTCGGAGGACAACCTGACGTTGACGATTGCTCGCCATCCAAAAGCTTGACCTTCGACTCCAGGTATTTAGATCCTAGCTGAATTAGGGGTTGCACCCGGGTGTTGGATGCGGTTTGCTTGGCTTGTTCCCACAGGCCAATCACCGTGTGGCAGGCCTGCTGCCACTTGTTGCACAAGGCCGGGATCTGCAGTCCCGTTTCCTCCCTGGAGAACGTATCTGATGACGGATAATTATTATCGGGATGAGGGGCGGTTTCGGGGCGGTTGCTGTCGGTTGAGGTGGGTAGAGGAGAGGCATTAGAAGGTGTGATAGGGGGGTTGAGGATTGTGGGCGCGGCAGGAAGACTTCGATTAGAAAATGAAGTAAACAGTTGATAGTCATCTAATTGCTGAATGAAGTACGTTCGAAATGCGCGAGCCCGTCGACCGAACATGAAGGATGAGGATGACTCGGGAGAGATATTGGCGTGCCGACTTTTGTTCTCGACCGGGGAGGCTTCGCCGGGGCCTGTCGGTACGCCATTGGATCGCGACAAGCGTGATAGACGATTTCCACGCGTACGATATTGTGCGGTCATTACCCACGACTTTTGAGGGTCAATCGGGGGCGTGTCTGGAGGGAATTGGGCGACGCCATCTTGAATCAGGGGAAGTTCTGTAGGCACCACCCGTTAGCACAAACAAAGATCTCTTTTGGTCGGACTCAGGACCGATGGACATACTGCGAGCTCCGCCAGTCAAATAACCGAAGTCTGCAAGCTTGATATTATATATGCTCGACAGCGACGGTACGAGAGTCAACAATGAGAAGACCACCAGCGCCAGCAGAGGGAGCGCGCCCGGCTTGTCCAGCCCCGAGCGCATCATCCACGATCACCGGTCGGAACCGGGGGCCGTTGGCGATGATAATGCGAGGGCGTCTATAAGAACCAGGAGACACTAGCGACGGTCGCCTTGAATTCCATGGAGAAGGGGGTTCCTGTGTGGTGGTTTGGGGCCAATGTCTCGGATTTCACGGGGGCTGATTTGGCTTAGCTCGATCCTGAGGAAACAAACCGCGCCCACGCGCAAAGATGGGGAGAATATAGGAAACAGAGAGCAGTTGAGGGCACAGAAGAATCACAAAAGTGAGAATCGAGCAATTCCTTGAGGAGGGGAACAGCTCCAAGAAATGGATGACGGCGATAAGGCC
Organism: Penicillium simplicissimum; assembly: GCA_024706585.1. Classification (NCBI taxonomy): domain Eukaryota; kingdom Fungi; phylum Ascomycota; class Eurotiomycetes; order Eurotiales; family Aspergillaceae; genus Penicillium; species Penicillium simplicissimum. The sequence continues at coordinate 1,773,084 of JAMZTW010000129.1, read as the reverse complement.
GAGAAGATCACAGCTCCCTGAGTGGTGCGAAAGGTCGTTGCTGCACTCAGCTTGGCGCGATTTTTCTCCGCTCGGCCCGAATGACGTCGACGAGAGTCGCAGCTCACGGCTGCAGGCGTCGCAATGAGATAACTCCCCTCCTTTTGTAACACGGTAGCCTGGAGCGAATTGGATCTCATACAGAATGAGATCCTTCGTACAGATGATAGATTGCCGCCAGGAATGCTTCTCCGGCCACGCCAGCTTTTGAGTTTTTTTTCGAAACGGCTTCCAAGAATCTTGCCTCAGGCAGCCACATCCTACGCAGAACCAAGTTTCTCGTCGCCTTTGGCGTGCCGGAACAGGAAATGTTACCTGAATTGACTTTTGAAAACTGGGTCAGGGTTCAAAACTTCACGCTAACTACTTGACGTGGGTGGAGTCAAAGATATCTACTTTCATCTCAGTCTCTAGCGAGGACCGACCGCAACTCACGATCGTGAGTTCATTCAATGTGCCGATGCCGACACAAAGCTAGATGCAACAGAGATATGATCAGCAAGACCAGCAACGAAACATAGTACGGGTTGACATGATTAGTGCGACGATTTCCACCTGGGGGTACACTTTATGATCATGATGGGCTCGACTTGACACTATGCTCCATTGAATACTCGCAAATAACATCCCCTCGCTCGATGTTTATTTCCACAAGCCCGGAGTCATGGAAGTAGTCATAGGGTCAGTTAAGCCCTGGCGGCACTTAGCTAGTGATCCTTCCATGGATTACACCACAGCCCGTACCTGCCCGTAGTACAAGATAGGTGATGCTTGAAGGGAACCTCCAGTCTCGCTGAACGAATCCAGGACATATTCCTTACTTGGAAGGTTATCTGGGAGCCGATGAGCCTTTGCGGCACAATAACCAATTTGGATGGAAATCAAGTCTTTTTTCAAATCTAAAAACCGACTCTCCACCTACCTAAGAACTCGCCGCTTTTACCATGCTGGAAGCACCACATGCCCTGCAAAAAAACCTTAGGTAGCGCATGCAATTTATCCATGCATGCGAGATGCCACCTTGAAGAAAGCCCGGTTTTACCGGTTTTACTGGCCAGCTCTCGTGCGCTCTGCTGGAAACAGCAACCTTACCGATCGGCACGCTTAGTCTCACTTGCATGGCGCTCATGTCATACACTATACAGTCATCCTAGCCATAGGCCCGTAGGTGCTAACTTATGACGGCACCATCCGTCTTACACCTTTCGGTCGACTTGCATGCCGCGCAATGTAATTATAGAATAACCTTTGCAGGGCATTGCGCGTCCTCCATAATTTGCGCCGAAGACATGACAACTTGAATTTCTTCTTCATTGTATCGCATACATTCCATCCAACCAGTTGCAATTCGTCATGTACCACTTTGCCCGCTCAAACTTTAAGAGAAACAACGCCAATCATGCGAGCAGCCCGAATTCGGGAACACGCAATGCAACGCGGGGTACCCTTATCGCAACAAAACGCACGGAATAATGATTCTAGGCTAGCAAATTCCCGAAAGCCGCCCCATTCTGGAACAACCAGGAGCGGCCGGGCGATTTCAAGAAAGTGGGCAGCCACTCTGGCAGAGGCGTCGAATCGCGATTTCGAGATTCTTCACCGCCACGGCTATGCAGGGACACCAGGGCATGCTCCAGCTGGAAGCTTGTTCCTCCGGCTTGAGCTATACTGAAAGCTGCTAGAGTGACCGTCTCACCGTCATCCGGATCCAGCAGGGTTTTGCAAATAGGCGATGTCCGCAAAATATCGTGCAAGCTCTCCAGCATTTTTGTACCTCTTTTCGCTAAGCCATGGTGAGGAGCTTGCCGACAGAGTAGAGCGAAAGCATTGAAGAACGTGGCGAAGCTGGATCTTAGACCTGGGTCAGGACTGATTTGCAGTCCATTCTCTGCAAGTCTCCTCTCGTCAGCTTGCACAGAAAGCAGGCAGACCCCGAGACAAGCTAAAGCGTCTACCAGCCAAAGTGGCAGCACGAACAACCTCTCTGGAGCGCCACTATCCTCGTCGCCCGTCAGTGCGTAGAACTTGGTGATGGACGAGATCGCTTTGCACATAGCATCCATCAGTGCTCGACGGTGCGAAAGTGTAAGAAGATCGGTCCCATGCCTCGGTGGTGTATTCGTCTCTCGATGGAGATGATTGCACGGATCGACAAAGGCCCTGTATAGCGAAGCCTTTGTACTGTAAATGGAAAGATGGAGAAATTCTCTCTTGCGAGGGATTGCCAGGTCCGCAGTATCCCAGGTTGTGTCTGGATTTTCAAGCCGATACACAGGCGGTAGCTGGTCAGTGATGATGGCTTGAAATCGCTGTGCAAATTCGGCTACCACAGCCGCAGCATATTGGTCGTCATTCCAGGAAGGTGGACTCATGAATACAGTAAGATACCGAGCAAGCTTGATATGAAAAACGCGATCCGTGAATGGCGTCAGGACGTAAGGTGTGAGTGTGAGTGCCTGAAGAGTGTCGTGTGGGGGATCGATATTGAAATATCCTTCTGGAATGAGGGGCCAGAGGCCAAGACAGGTGCACATGTACCTGAGACGCAAGATATCAGAACAAGAATGAAAACAGATGATCAATTTGGTTTCTTCACACGTACCGATCCCGAACATACAGGTTCCAAAAGGTCCTCCGTCGAAGCTCCATATCCATTTCGCTGATGGGGATGCTCGATTCTTTCTGGTGCAGCCCTAGCTCCCGTGCATCGCTCACAGCAGCACTCAAGATTGACCAGCTCGGTCGAATCTTGCCGTAGTTCAGCAAGTAGCACACGTGGTAGTATTTGCGCTGGACTGTGATAATCGAAGGCTTGCTTTGCAGGGCCTTGCAGCCCCCGACTTCGTCGGCAAGCGTTGATAACCAGTGCTCTACTTGATCGAGGTGAGTACTCAGAATTCCCGAGGTGGGATATTGTGAATGCGGTAGACTTTGGATACTGAGAAGACAGATCCGAAGAACAAGCACCCCAAAACTGAGATCATCCTCAGGAATGGATTTTCCAGATTGATTGTTTATTTTTTGCAAGTTACACCATGTGTCGTATCTTGACTGAAACGACGGGGCATGAATCATTTCATGCGATCGGTTAATTTCACGGAAAAAAATTCCGACTAAAAAGTCGGTGATTGCTCGATCTGGCCAAACTCGACGGGTCACCGATGTTTCTGTTGTCTTGAGATGACTACTATAGGACTAATGTTAGATTGCCATCGTCAATAGAGAATTCAATAGGAGACCAAAGAGACGAACAGAGACTCATCGGTGATGGGAAGAAAGCTTAGTCCTTGCGAAGTATGTCCCAAAGACTCGAGGCCCATATCATTGGAGTCAGACTCATATGAAGACAATGTTACAGATGTTCCCCTCTCTTCGCTGTCTTCGAGCACAGAACTCGGGCGACGACAACCTTTGCAGTCTCCACTGTGGCCCCTCTGGGGAGGAGCATTGGTAAAGATACACAGGTGCTCTACCGCGCGGCTTGTGCAGTGATTACATGGTTTTTGTCGATTACACTAGAAGGTTCAAGGTTGTCAATAATCATCTATCCCTGGGCAGTGTGAAGATAGATTTTCTCATGCCTTTTGCTTTCGTCGATTGCACTCTAAGCAAGACTTGATTGGTTTGCGTCGCGTTCGCTTTTCTGTCTGCATTTTCCGAAAGATCCACAGCTGCGTCTCCTGATCAGGCGTTCGGAATTCGAGTAGGTGGGATGCAGTGCATCTATGAGCTATTTAGCTAACATGGCAGCGACAGGTGAATTGCCAAGACCCAAAAGGCCCCCATCTGACGATACCCAGCGGATCTTAGACACACACGTGGCTACCAGCATCATGGAAGAAGTTAAAGTCTTACTGCAGAATGCTATGTGAGCCTGTGCGGTCTGCATATGGCCCCCATATTCTTCTCTAGCGAGTTTCAGCAGTTTTGGACACGCGATAGTTAACCTGGAAGACTTAGGTTCTGGGTCTTTTGGAATTCCAAATCGCAATCAGCTGTAACATCATTGGACGCGGGGAGTCGCTTAGTCGAGCTCAATCATTGACTAGTTCCGCCATCCAATTTGTACAGACAACACTGATGCTTGAAATGTCCAACTTTCCTTCAATCACTGTCTTCGTCCACTTCAACTGCGCGTGTGACACGATGGGTGGCTCGATGCTGTGCAATTGAGTTCAACGAGGATTGAGGGTTTTTTAGAATGGGGGCCGGCGCGTGGAAATGCCCCTAATTCTGAAGTCCGGTCTCTGCTCGGCGTTCTCGCTCGGGGGGCCAGTTGGCTGGGCGCCATGTGGGGCGGCTCATCGTATCCAACAGAACTTGCAGGAGTGTATGGTTTCTAGAACCCTATTTGGGTAACGCTTGTAGTTGTGGTGGCTGCTGGCGTACTGCAGTTTGTCGGCCCAGCAGTTTTTTCCGTTATGATTGTGAGATTCGTTATAAGGTTGAAGATAGGTATTGCAGGTGATTGGCAAGTGGAATGCAAAGATGGCGCGATATTCCCGGGCCCTCCTTCCAGTCACTATATTTCCAGAGTCATCCATTTTGGGTCAACTACTATTTTTGGACCAGCAGGTCCATATCCGCCCGGAGATTTCATTAACCCGTGTTGACTTTGTGCAAGTGCAGACTTGGTTAATATAATTGCTAAATACTAACGAGCTACTAGGTTTGATGAAGGGGTTTAGGAGGTACAAAAGAAGTTCAATCGTCACAACATATGAAGCCTGGACAACCTAGGTGACTCAGGGAGCATGGAATTTTCCAGACTCCACGCGATATGTCAGGTAGGAATATGGATATCGACGGTGCCCATCAAGACAGAACCTACACTCCGTATACAGTAGACTTGAATTAAAGTGTAATGGAGCACGGGTCCGCTATCTGAGTATGTAGGTAATGGAGGCAGACGGAAATGCCAGCATGCCAGTCTCAGGCTGCCCTGACACGTAGTGGAAAAGGGTTCCTCGATCAAGCCCGTCTACGGCCTTGTTGATATCAACATATTTTTATTCTTCATAAACTTGGTATAACAAAGAACGAACATTACGTCATAACATGCCTCCAGGGTAGGTAGAACATTCCTTGGGTAGCAAACAATAGTTAGGTAGCATTGCAAAAGGGGTGCTCAGCTTATCGCAGTCCTTACCCGAGTCCACGGACTTCAAATCTTTAATTCCATCAAAGCCTTCTTATTCTGGCTTTTATCTCTCAAATAAGTGTCTAGTCGCGGAAATCCCTGGCAAAACGGCCCTAAAGCTCCACGATTGAGATGCACCCGCCAGCTTCATCGATGGCATTGCCTGCATCTCGCGACCGTGGTCATGAACTTACAAACCCAGTGTAAGTCATCCCCCCCCAAGCGCGATGATATTCATGTAACAATCCAAAGTGGAAGGAGACGCGCCTTGACTGACAGTCTGACTGGCTCTCTCGGGATCCTCGGGACCCTTCATACAATCACGAAATATGAAGTTATCAACCCGCATCACGACTCGCTATGAACAACGGGGGCTTGTAAACTTGAATGAAAGATAGTACCCTTCAGACTAATTTTCAGCTAATGGCATTTCCTGGTAGAGTTCCTAACTTCCTTGTGATAATGTGAAACCATAAGCCCCTTGTTGTGACCTCCCGGGGTCCGGGGATCATCCCTTGCTAGAACAAGCATCCCTTAAGCCTCAGGAATTCCCCAGAGCACAGACGCCCTTTCAAGGTCAGTGGGCTCCTAGATCAGGGAGCTCCCTTTGCGATAGACCCTGTAAATCCATGCCCCACGGAATTCTTAAGCATGTTGGGGCCCCATTGCAGCACAACGTCTTGTGCCCTACTCTAGCGATGCTTCTACGCTCACACGCCGCCTGATCAGTAGGTATCAAGACATACTTATCGAAGGCATACTTACCAAAATAACTGCCAAGGGATTCAACCTCAGTCACAAACAAATGGGACATCCAGACATATCCGCAGACTGCTTTGGCTATGAGTCGAAAACGACACTCGATCTCCGGAATAGCGTCGACCATGACACACCCATCCCGGCGCAGGAGAGCAGACTCCATCTCTTCGAGACCCAGTCCTCACCTGAAGAGCAGCAATGGCAACCCGATTTGCGAGACTGGCTAGTTTTCGTCAACATACTCATACTGGCAATGATGGACGCGTTTGATGCGACAGTAATGATGACAGTTCTGCCGGTAGGCCACCGTCTCCTTCAATTGGTTACCGCGAGGCTAACATCTTGATACAAAGGAACTGGCGAATCACTTCGACAAGCCACTCGTCAGCACTCTTTGGGTCAACACCGTGTATCTCATCATCAGCGCTGCCAGCCAACTGATCTTCTCAATGCTCTGCGACGTCTTCGCCCACGGACCGCTGTGGATTATCGCAGGCGTGCTGAGCACGGTCGGATCCGGGGTCTGCGGAGGCGCAATGAGCCTGACCGAGCTTATCATCGGCCGCTTGGTTCAGGGTATCGGCGGAGGTGGCGCAACAGCGCTTTGCTTCGTGATAATGGCGGATACGACACCAGAGTCCATCCATTCGCGATATTCATGCTACATTCAGCTGGCGCGACTGATTGGAATGATGTTGGGCCCGGCAGTGGGCGGGCTTTTCATCGACAAGGGCAACTGGACCTGGGCTTGTTATTTCAACTTCGTCTTCTGCGGATTGGGCCTGCTGTTGATTCCTATTTCCGTGGACTTGCGCGTGTCTAAGAACATTCCAATCCGGAAGCTGCGTATTTTAGATTGGTCTGGAACCACGATGGCTGTGCTGGGTCCATCGAGTATTCTTATCGGTCTTGGCTGGGGTGGCATTCTGTACCGGTGGACGGAGTGGCGGACGCTGATGCCCATTGCCGTCGGTGTTGCGACACTTGTTGCGTTGGTGCTATATGAGTCGATGTGGGCGTTGCATCCGCAGTTCGGTGCGAAGGTATTCAGGTCTCCGACAGCAATAATGACCTATGTTGGCTGCTTCTGTCATGGCTTTGTGGTGGGTTCAACACGGCTTTCACTTTTCCGGGGAGGTAACTGACCTGGGAAATAGATTTTGTGTCAAATGCAGTACTTATCGATCTACTTCCTGGCGACCAAGTATTTCCCTCCCACGGTCGCAGGTTTTGCGCTCCTGGCTCTGACTGGTCTGGCCCTTACGCCTGCAGCCGTGGTCGGAATGGTACTCGCAAACGACAAACGATGTCCCAAATACATCATCTCCGGCGGATGGTGCTTAACCATTCTAGCATCCGGTTGTTCAATCCTTCTCGACCGCTCGACTCCCACCGTCGGATGGGTGTTCATGTTCTTCTCGGCTGGTCTGGGACATGGACTTCTCCTGGCGAGCTATAATATCGAGCTTCACAATATGCCCAAGGGCGAGGGACACTCCTTCGCCATCAAGCCGATCGTCATTTCAAACTTTATGCGGGCGTGTGGGATGGCAGCTGCGATACCGATGGGAGGCGTGGTGTTCTTGAACTTGTTTGGGGATGAGCTTCAGAGCCTGGGGCTCAACCGGGGCCTAATCAATAACGCCAACGGATACCTAGTGCTGATGAAGCAAGTACAGATGTCAGACGAGCAGAGAACAGCTATCCAGGACGCCTCTGCGACGGCATTGCAGATTGTGTGGGAGCTGATCACAGGCGTCAGCGCTGTAGGTGGCCTGTCCTCTGCATTCTTGTGGAAGAAGAAGTCATAAAAGGATAATGAATGTCATATTGTCGGGCTTCTCTAACGTCTCTCTCCTCGTGCCTGGTAGACCAGACTGGCTAGCGGTACACAGTAGTCGCTATAGGTGTGTGGACAAAGTCAGACTAGTAAAACACAACAAGCATAAGCAATAGCATAAACGAGAGTGTAATTCAAGGGTATTCAGGCTGAAAACAACAAAAGCCGGCGCGCATGGATCTCAGTCTCACATGAGGCTGCATTGATCGCGCAGTCGCCTAGCTCGAATGGGCTTGGTATTTGGCTTGGGTGGAGCGGGTGCTGACAGACCACTTTCAGGGGAAGTCTTGAGACGTTCTAGTTCCTGTTCTTTCATCCGTTCCTGCGCCTTGAGTCTTGCAGGGATTACAGCCTGCCTCCCGCCTTTGATGGTCCAGCCTCGGAGGCGATCTTTTCCAAGCTCCTGTAAGGTCTTCTTCTCAACGATACTGTAGTCGCTCGGATCCTCACGATCAAAATTGAACGGCGCATTCAGCGAGACTGGAGGATTGGTGATGATGCGTGGAATTCTTAGACTGTTTATCGAGGCCGAGTGGAGCATCAATGGATGAAGGAGAATGACATCACCCACGTTGCCGGTCATCTCATGGAACTCATGGCAGTCCTTGACGACATTATCGTACCAGGCTCCACTTTGATCATCAGGCTGAGCACGAGGAACCATGTATGGGGAGACCCCGTCCGGATGATTGTACTATCGCCAGATCAGATTAGCAGAGCTACGAGGATAGAACGGGGCCACTAAGCTGGATGAGCGTACCAGATGCTGGGCAATTCTTTTGATCGCATCAGAGCAGACCATAGTGCCACCGGCATGTTCCTGGATGTCGGTAAACAGGGGGATGACCAGCAGGCCTTGCTCAGGCGAATCGAGGAAATGAATGAAAAAATCGCCATCAACATGCCAGCCATCCAATTCAGCTGGATGGGGCCATTTGCCCTGGGACTCCTCCGTGCCGAGATTGACAATGAAGGCGTCGTTCCATGTGGCCGAGTGCGCCGCCACACGGTCTTCGCCGCCGAGTAGCTCGCAGATGGCGGCCCATGCTTTGGGGGCGAATGTCTGAACGGGCTCCGACTTGTGCTCAGGCATATGGATGCGTTCAGAGGTCCAGGTTGATTTGTCGGTGGGAGAGTATCCCAGTCGCGTCCACACATCTGCTGTCCACTCGGCTGCCTTGTCCTTAGAGAAGCAATTGGTTAGGCGGACGTAGCCATGCCGCATGAAGTGGTCAATCTGTTCCTGGGAGAGCTTGTAGTTTCCTGGTTCATTGTTGGAGGCCATGGTGTCGGATGGCAAAAGGATAGCGAGATTGAATGCTAACTGTCGCTTTGTCGACGTCGTGATGCCTCATAAAGGGCATTGTCAAGCTGTCAACGGTTCCTGAATGGCGTCGCCGGCTGACAAAGCAGAGCACCTTCCACCTCCATTCATCCCTCCCACCTGCCTGAGAAGGACTAACGTGACACTCCCAGATGGGTTGCCCTTGCCAGTCTCGCCAGACACACAAGGACAAGGAGTCCCTCCATGGACGCTCTTCCCCGCTGCTCCCCTCTGGTTTCTGTGACTCAATGATGGTGCGAAGAGGGGAACCCGGCTAAACTGAAAATCTGCCCTTTGACTCTGGAGTCTGGACAGCCCAACCGCCCAATGGTGCGCCTCCCCGCAAATGGGTGGCGTTCGACGCCGCTAACCATGTCGGGCTATTAGCCTGTTCCCCTGGTGTCGGCCTGTTCCCCGGCCTGTTTGGGCTCTTTTGACTGGTTGACCTCGTGCGAGTCCCTGAAACTCGAGGCTCGTGCTCCTGATACCAACTGCCTAACCTAGTTTTGGTGGGCTCATTTAGCCACGGAAGAAGTTCCATCGCTGAATCAGACTGGGCATCGCTTCCCTGCGCCAGCTGAAGCCATGAGGATAGCAAACTTTTGCTTTCAGGTCAAGGGCAGGCTTCCAGAACTCTAAACACTGCAAAAATTCGGTTGCACTTGTACCAGCAACCACACCCATCGCCTTTGTTTAAGTATCTTGCTCCCCGAAAAGGAAACGGGGCTGGTCCGTGAACTCAGTCCAAAACAAACCCTTAGTTATCGCCAGGCGAACCTTCGCCCTGGCCGACCGTATTGAACTGGAGGAGTTGTGCAGGAGCGGACACTCGTATTCAGAAAGTCCAATTTCCAAGGCCCCTCAAGGATCTCATGGCAAAGAGTCGGGCACAGGACTCGAATACAATGAAATAGATGCAACATCCATGAATGGCTGAAACACGGAGTTTCTGCTGCATAGCCAGGTGAAGTTGGTTATCTATCCTCCCCATGCCTCTGAGAATCCCAATCAACCTGCATTCCTCCACGCAACGGATGAATTGGCCATGCCGGAACCCTTGGTTGGAAAAGAAGGAATATTGCCGGGCCTGGTACCTGGCAGTGCCTGCTGTTCGAAGCGAACGCCAGGGATCTAGTCTCAAGCTTTCCCCTCTACGGCAAGGCTGCGAGTGCCGACAGTCTCGTTTAACCAGAATAAACCAATGGGCTGTCCATGTCCAGTCTTGCATACGGCTATTGAATGTGATGGCTAGTCATTAGCGTGATTCCCTCCGAGACATCCATGTGCCACTCTCGTGAGATCAAACCTTGTCATGAATTCGCTTCCTGGTAGTGGTGGGCCTTCCGTCAATGCCGAAGAAAACTGGGGTAAATCGTGTATCAGGTTCCAGAACGCCACGCGACATTAGCCAATTAATATCGAAGACCAGGGTTTGAGGACGGTGGATGCCAATGGCTTAAAAGTCTGGCGTCATCCCCCACGGGGATAGTTTCGTAGCATGTAGGACCTTCTAGCGCTTGTCTTGCGGTCCTGCTCAAGACCTCACTTCGTTGGATCACATCTCCTGTAATTGAGTATACTCTACAGGCACCATACCATGCCCCTCAAGTCCCGGGAGGTCGAGGTCGCCCAGGCTCAGATCCCCGAGCTCGAGCATGTCAAATGGTGGCGTGAACCCGGTCTGCGAAGACTCTACTTCTGGGCCTCCGTTCTTTGCGTCGCCTCTGCGACTACTGGTTACGATGGGTAAGCGTCTGGCTCCAAGTACTCAATATGGAGCGAATTGAGACTGACTCTGGACTGCAGAATGATGCTTAATGCCTCCCAGAACTTGGATTCATGGCAAAACTTTTTCAACACCCCCTCCGGCTCCAAGCTGGGACTGATGAACGCGATCTACCAGATTGGGAGTTTGGCGAGTTTCCCATTCGTGTACGTCCATAATCAATTTAAGCTCACTCGTAATCAAACAATTTTTCACTAACTCTAGCCGATATAGTCCCATCATGGCCGATCGTTGGGGCCGGAAGGTCCCAATCATCATCGGGTGTCTCCTGATGATTCTCGGTGGAATCCTTGGTGCATTCTGCAAGGACTATGACAGTATGCATCGGTTGGTCTGTAAAGTGGTCATGACTACCGCTGACCTTCATCACAGTGTACGTCGCCGGTCGTCTATTCCTCGGCTTCGGCAACAGTCTGGCCCAAATGGCCTCCCCGGTTCTTCTGACCGAGATCTGCCATCCCCAGCACCGTGGCAAGGTCACTACCATCTACAACTGCTTGTGGAACCTGGGTGCTTTGGGTAGGTATCCTTGCCATGGTCCTACATTACCATACTGACATCGTATAGTCGTTGCATGGATTGCATGGGGCACGATGTACATTCCCAACGATTGGTCCTGGCGAACCTTGACTCTGCTCCAGGTTTTCCCCGCCGTTATCCAGATCGCGCTCATCTGGTGTAAGTTTCTGTTCAAGAATCTTCAAACTGTCGCTAATTCTATTTCAGGGGTCCCAGAGTCTCCTCGTTGGCTGATCTCCAAGGAGCGATACGATGAAGCCCTCGATACCCTGGCCTACTACCATGGCAATGGCGATTATTACAATGCTACCGTCCAATTCGAGTACCGCGAAATCAAGGAGACCATTCGCTTGGAGATGATCTTCCAAAGAGGCAGCAGTTACCTGGACTTCATGCGAACCCGGGGTAACCGCTATCGTCTGGCTCTTTTGATTTCCTTGGGCATCATCTCTCAGTACAGCGGCAATGCCTTGTTCACAAACTACACCAGCTTGATCTATAACAGCATGGGCATCACGGATCAGACCAAGAAAATCCCGGTATGTTCAATGACTCGGCTTAAGCCTCGTACCCGTCCAATGCATGGATAAGCTAACAATCTGGCTTAGCTTAACGGTGGCCAAACCCTCTTGAGTCTGATCGTCAGTTTCAGCAGTGCTTTCTTCGTTGACCGAGTTGGACGAAGACCTCTCTTCCTGGTTTCCACCGCGGGCATGGTGCTCATGTTCCTTGCGTGGACAATCACTTCCTCCATCTACGAGAAGACCGGGGATGTCAAGACCTCGGGTTACCCTCAGGTCGTCTTTGTTTGGCTGTTCTCCATCTTCTACGCTATTGCGTGGTCTGGACTCTTGGTCGCCTACTCACTCGAGATCCTTCCCTACCGACTGCGCGCCAAGGGTATCATGATCATGAACCTGACGGTCCAAGCCTCTCTGGTCCTTGGAAAGTAAGCAGCCCCGCTTTACAAGCTGACATTGCCATACTGACCGAGCCGTGCTAGCTACACCAACCCGATCGCTTGGGAGAATTTGCCCCACCACTGGAATTTGTCACTCATCTACACGGTATGTGTTGCCATTTCCAAGTATACTCTATCAATCTACGTGGAAAATCACTAATCTTTGATTAGGTTTGGATCTTCATCGAGCTTCTCTTCGTCTACTTCTTCTACGTTGAGACTCGTGGCCCTACTCTTGAAGAGCTGGCCAGGATCTTCGATGGCGAGGAAGCAGCCGTGGGCCATGTTGATTTGACCGAAGTCAGGAAAGATATCCGCTATGATTATGACGGAAGGGCCAACCATTATCGGAGGCGTTGATATTTTTTTGTTGCCTAAGTGCTTTTCCCTAAAGGGGATGACCTTCATGATCTGAAGCTTACCCACCCACTTATACCCCGATTTTCTACCATAGGAGTTTAATAATAAAGTGTTTCATTTAAAATTGCAAGCCATCTGTCCCCACTACAGTAAGCTGATGCGCTTTTCTTAGGTTGGCCGCCCCACGCCCAAAGCTTAACAACCATACGCCCGCGGGATCGCTGGCATAGCCTCCAAACAAGAAACAGCCGCACACTTCCGCGATCGGGTTAATGCACTGCCACATCTACCAATGATGAGACCAAAATGTCACAATAATAGCCTACTGGTGGTGGCTGAACTAACTCCCCGTGGATCGAGATCCAGCAAAGCCCTACAGCTGTCAAGATCTCACTGACTCGCCAACCCACCGAGATTCCGAGGCGGAAGCGGGGATAGTTGCCTGGGCGTTCTGCTTGGCCAACTAAATTTACTTCCGCGGTCACACAGCGCCTCACACAAACGCGTTCCTGGAGCTTCCGCGATGTCAACATCGATGTTAATGACAAATCAGGAGCTTCGCACTGGCGGTCAGCCACCCTCAAGGTTGCAGGGTGTGCCTTCCTCAATGACGAGCCTGCCCGCTGAGCCCGACCAGTTGAGTATTTAGAAGTCGGCGATATCCTCGCCTTGGTTCTTGTTTCTCTCCATTCATCATTCAGTCTTCCTTGAACTCCATAGCTCAGCACTTTGATTCTTATTCTTCCACACACTTCTTCTTTTCTTCTCCCTATATTGTCATCTGATATTTCAAACGCCCTGTATACAACACCAAAATGCGCATTCCCGCAATCACCCTTGCTCTCTCGAGCCTGGTACTGTTCGCCACGGCCGCTCCAACTGGGAAGAGCCAACTGCCCGATGGAATGCCCGATCCGAGTCCAAGCCAGCTTAAGCTGATTGAGCAAGCGGCTCATGGCACTCTACCCAATGGTCCCCCTCCGCCCGTGATCAGCAGCGACGGCATCGTGAACTTGCAGTTGATTGCATTCAACGAGCTCTTCGAGGTTGCATTTTTCAATGAACTGATCCACAACATCACCAACAAAGTCGAGGGCTACGATATCGACAAAGTGGAGGCCAATGTCAATGTGCTGGATGCGTTGAAGGCAATTCTTGCCGTATGTATTACCAATACTGATCTTCAGGCGTCCCATGAACTGACAACCTTCCTCTTTACAGCAAGAGGAACTGCATGCCATCCGTGCCAACGATGCCTTGAAACACTTCAAGCAAAACGAGATCCAGCCCTGCGAGTACAAGTTTCCCGTATCGGACTTCAAGTCGGCCATTGCACTCGCCGCGACCTTCACCGACGTCGTCCTGGGTACACTTCAAGATGTGGTGGAGCGCTTCGCTCTGGGCCGCGATGTCGATCTCGCTCGCGAGATTGCCTCTGTCATCGGCCAGGAAGGAGAGCAGCAGGGATGGTTCCGCGCGACGCAGGGCAAGATCCCTAGTGAACTGCCATTCTTGACCACCAGCGACCTCAACTTTGCCTTTACGGCCATTCAAAACTTTGTCGTTCCCGGAAGCTGCCCCAACATCAACGAGATCCCACTGCGTACGTTTGAAGGCTTGAAGATTCTTTCGACGCCCGGCCCTCACAACCAGAACATCACGGTCCAGTTCAATGACCAGGATAATGAGTCTGAGGAGGGCTCGCTCTGGATGACCTATATCAATCAGCAGAACCTTCCTATTGTCGAGCCCCTCCGCGTTATCAGCCGTGAGGACAGCGAGGTTCAGGCAGAGGCTCTCTTCCCATTCGATGACTTTGAGATGAACGGCTTGACCATCGCCACGGTGACCAAGTCTGGCGGTCCATTCATTGATGCGAGCAGCGTGGCTAAGTGGACACTCGCTGGGCCTGGCTTGATCATTGTCAATTAGGTTGGAGCTTCATGTTTTCTCATTGGCTTTCTTTCTTTGGGCATTGATTTTCGCATAGGTGCCAGCACTGTAGGTGACTGAACCTGATTGTTTACGTTGGGGGAGACTTGCTGAATATTGTTACTCATGACTCACTGATGATTCGGTCTAACCGAAGTCTTTGTCTGTTAGCGGGCGTTGAGAGTGTGTACTGATCAATGAAGCGAATTCTCATCTTTAAATCATCCTTTTTGGAAGACAATCCAAGTAGATTGTACTAGACTATGAGCTGGAACAGTTTCCAGTAGGAATCCTGCATGCCAGATTTTCAAATAGTTTGCGATGTGGTGTGCAAGGAGAGTGGGCCGCAAAAAGTCGGAGCATGTTCGCCCGTTACAAACGAGCGAATACCTTAGTATTACAATGCAAAGAAGAATCTCGACGGAAGATTCCAGTATGAGCGACTATATCTTATACGAGAGAGATAAGCAGCATCCATCACCAGCCAAAAACAGTCACTGGATATAGAATACGCGAAGTACAGTCAAGCAACTTCCTTCCACATCTCCTAGACCACTGGAACCACTGCTCAATCCCAGCCCCAATGAAGCCACAGCCCATGGCAGAGCCCGATCTCAAGCTCAAACTACGAGACCCAGCTTACAGCTTACCCTGCCCAGCATTAGCCGTAACGCTCGACACCACAGAAGTATAAGCAGTCGCAGAAGCAATATTCTGGCCAGAGAACTTGGAGAAGAAGCCAGTGTCAGACTGGCTGAAAGTGCCAGAGCTACCAAATCCGTTGACCTGGCAGACACGGCCGAGATAGTTGCTGCAGGCCTTGTTGGCGGTGGTGGAGGGCGAGGTGAACAGTTGCCCGCTGATGGGGGACTGGACGACGGTGTTGATGTTCTGAAAGACGTTGCCTTCGGCGAGGACGTAGCCACCAGAGCCGATTTCGAAGGCGTGGCCGGAGTTGTCGTACCAGTAGTTGTTGACCTGAAAGGAGATGTTAGTGTTAGTTGAGGTTATTTTGGTGATTTTGGGAGGGGGGGGGGGGGGGCGGGGGGCGTCTTACTGCGTGCAGGAGGGTGCTGCCCTGGACCTTGGGCGCACGACCGCTGGTGTGGTAGATGTAGTTACCCTTCAGCGTGACGTAGTCGTTGGAGCCGTCCAGGTAGATCCCCCAGTAGTGATAGCCGTCGCAGGTGGCAGAGTAACTGGACGAGCCGTCGATGTAGCTGTTGGAGATGGTCACGCGCTTGGAGGCCTGAGTGCCGAGGACAATGTGCTGGCGGCCAATGCGGGCGGTGGTAACGTGGTCGATCCAGACCATGTCGCTGTTGTCGATGGTGATGGCATCACCGCCCCAGACGTACTTGGGGTTGATATCAGTGATGGCGATGTTCCTAGCGCAATAGCTGTTAGTGGAAATTTTCTATCGACACATCTGGAGATGAAGACGTACTGGATGATAATGTTGCTGGCACCGCTGACGATACGAAGACCTTTGCCCTTGATCACGCCGGAGGAGCCCGAGCCAATGATGGTCTTGTGGGAGGCGACGGTGATACCGAGAACACCGGCGTTGTCACTAGAGAGTGTCAGTATATACGCTATCCGATTCCTCCTCGAGGAAGAATGATTTCACTTACTAGGAGACCGAGACATGCGGAGCACTAGACTCGTAGTTCTCGCACCAAGAGTTCTGGTCAATGGCAACCTGGCATCCAGACGCGGTACCCCAGGGAGCGCAGCCAGTACCGGTGGTGGTACCCTCGGTGCCACGGAAGTCAAAGGTCTTGGTCAGGACAATGACACGAGCCTGACTATCACCAAGGTACGAGACCAGCTCGCTGGTGGTAGAAGGGTAGACGGGAGTCGCAGAGCCACCACCGGTAACGCCCTTGGCGAAACCCTCGGCTGCGCCGGAGACGCTGACAGCAGCAGCGTGGGCAGCCAAAGCTGCGATCAGGGCAGTGAACTTCATGGCGAGAACGAGGACCCGAGCATGAAGGTTAATGAAAGTGATGAGGTACGAGAGGGCTGTCGATGAGGGGATGTGGCGTGCATCTTATATACTCATCAAATAGCTCTGGATCATGATGAGACGACCAGTATGGCCAAACAACGGTGTTGATAGTAGTGCGGCATGAGTTCTTGCCTCCGACATCCACAGCTACCCACCATACACTCCTGGAACTAGAATTAGTCTCTCGTGTTTCCGAATTCCAGTAACGACAGGGGAGCGATACTGGGCATACCGCCGTAGATCCGGCGAATAAGGAGAAGACCTTACCCACTGACACTCATCCATAAGAGAGAGGAAAGCATTTTGTTCCAGGCCTCATAGCCGCTATTGCGGAGTAATCGCCAGGGTCAGCTTAGTTCAATTCGGACAACCGGCCGGCGGGGAGGAGCAGGAGCGAAGGAGGTGGCAGTTTACGTTGCTGAAGTCTGGGCAAAGCTGGACAAAGCTTCGTGCCAGTGCCATTTGCACGAGTCAGACGACTCAAAGCAGTATTGAATACGGAGTGCGTTCCAACAAGTGCATGCTAGGCTTGGAGATGGGCGAATGGGCGAATAGGCTCGACAGGAATAATAATTCCACGGCTCGAGATTGATTAAAGTGGGCGCCACATCGATGGGGTCCATTGACTCGTTGAGTCGTTGGAGTCTCGGAGAACTAGCTCGGTGCGTGAAGTTGTTTCACCATCCATATCGGCGGTGCCCCACTCTCCTC
The DNA here is from genome assembly GCA_024706585.1 of Penicillium simplicissimum. Taxonomy (NCBI): domain Eukaryota; kingdom Fungi; phylum Ascomycota; class Eurotiomycetes; order Eurotiales; family Aspergillaceae; genus Penicillium; species Penicillium simplicissimum. Next base: position 1,755,702 of record JAMZTW010000129.1, on the reverse strand, counting down.
GATGCAGTACTGACTCCGTGGTCGGCCAGTCCTCACTCTATTTCGAGGGTGTGTCCTGCAAAGAAGGCGTATCCACTATCCACGGGCGGGGAAAGCGGAAGATCTTCGGCATTATGCAATGATTTCCTCCAGCTTGGCTTTGCGGGTGTCAGAGCAGCTCTGGGCAGCTGGTTCGCTTTGCTTGAATTCTGCATCAAACGAGCGCACGAATTCCTCCGTCTTGGCATCGCAGAAAGTAATTTCAACAGACACATCATCTCATAAACTTGGCCTTCGTAACACGGGACTCTGCCCGTGTAAATCAAGGGTTGTCGATCAATGAGGGGTCTGCATCGAGGAATTTCGCGTCAATGAGATCAAATTCTTTGAGAGTGATTGTTGATGTGCTTTCCGGTGATCTGCAATCTTTGCCGAATTCCGGTTAGCGTAGTGCAGTGGATGGTGATCCACACAGGTCTATCAGATGGATCAGATGGATCAGATGGACTGTCAGTGTCCTGGGACGACTACCTAAGTTTCATCCGGAGATTAGCCTTTGAACTTTTCATATTTTGCTTACGTCCGCATAGACTCACATATTACGGCTTTTGGAAGGTCTGCATACTCCACTTTCGGTCGGGAAATCTGTATATAGAAATGCATCCTATATTGATCAGTCCTGACAGGAGCGGTGGGCACGGAATCTACCCACTCGTATGGATAATATGGGCTGTGCATAAGGTTCATATACAGATCCAACATGGTTAAACCAAAAGGAACAAGAGTTGATTGAAGAAGCAATATCGAGAATTACAATAGAACCCCATAAACGGTGAGCATCCGAAGGTTGGAAATCGTAAGCGGCTTACCGGCGGCGATATCCGAGAGCCGAAATGAGCTTCTAAATTAGGGAGGAGGGTGATAGGAGATACTAAGATAGATAATATACCAAGAAGCAGAAGAGATGCTTCTCGCGAGTATTGAGAATCTAGAAAGGAAGGTGCAAGAGATGGGCGAAGAAAGCTCCGGGGAAGTCTCTGGCCAAACAAACAAACCACTTGCCCGTGTGATTTGTCCTGCAGATCTGCTTAATCAAAACCTAAGCTATGATGTTCCATCTCTCCTGAACAACCAGGTTCTGTGGCTAAAAATGCTTTCATGCGAGCACGCTTGGAAATATCCTAGCCTTGAGGTCAATGCTGCCTCCATCTGATTGTAAGTATTCAATGCACGACAGAAGAATCACTATGAGGGTGGTCATTATCTAAGGAAATTGGATATCGGTCGCATCTGTCCATAGATCCTTCTCCGAGTCCCGCTTCGTCCACCATAGATAAATCGGCGTGAACCACTCCAGAAGCCGGCCACCAAGGGCTCCAATATCGTGACCAGACTTCCATCCTGTCGCCGAGGCCTTGTATATAGCTTCGGTTTTCTTGCGCTGAACGCTTTCATAAAACTCAAACGAGACGCGTGGAGGCTCGCTCCTGTAGTGAGAGAGGATGAGTGAAAACTTGATGGCATCCTCAAAGGCATGACCAATACTTTCTCCTTTGGGCGGCATCTGAAACGAGACCTCATAAGCACAAGGACGCTTCGAATCAGCAATGCAGAGTCGAGAACTTACCGCATGAGCCGCATCACCCAGCAACAGCACGCGATTTGTAGACCACCGGCCATTCGGAGGCAAAACGTGAATCGGGTAAAGAGTCCAATCCCCAACCTTGTCGATCATCTGCGCGATCTTGGGAATTGGGGAATCCTGCGTTCGCCTAACTCCCTCCAGACGAACCCTCTCCTGATCTTTCCCAACAGACTTCCATCCTTCCCGAGACCCCTGCTCCTCCATCTCCATCAACAAAACCGTATAAATCATGCTCCGCTCAGAGTCACAGAAAGTCGTCAGCGCAGACCCATACCTCGACATAACAAGCGCAGTCGTATCGAAGAACGGCCTCTCTCCCTCCTCAAACAACTCCTTCACCTCGACAAACCCATAAGCCGCCGCCCATCCCGAGTAAACAGGCTTCCTCTGCGGCTCAACACCCACCCTCCTCGTCGCCGAGTGGATCCCATCACAACCCAGCACCATATCCCCCGTATCCACCCCGCCATCCTCAAAATGCACCGTCACCTGGTCCGCGCCCTCCTCGATCTGCGTTAACTTCTTCCCATACACAATCTGCGCCGTTGAAAATCGCTCTAGGACCTTGAGCAGAGCACACAGGAGCTGGAATCGCATCACCCTCCACCCCTTGTACCCGCCGAAGCCGTTCCCATCGGAACCAGCGTAATCAATCGGGGCGCTAATTTGGCCACCAGTTCGCATGGAGAATAATTGGATACCGTCGACTTCACAGCCCGCGCGCATATTCTTCAATTCGTCGAACACACCCAGCCTGTCGAGGCAACGGAGCGCCTTGGGGGTGAGATTGACCGGCCCGCCGAAGGTGCTGGGTGAATCGCGGAGCTCGTAGACTGTGATTTGTGGTTGGATCCCGTGCGAGGAGAAGGCTTGCGCGATTGCGATTGCGGAGGCGAGACCGCACATCCCGCCGCCGATGATGATGATTTTCTGCGTTGGACTTGTCATTGCTTCGCTTGTGGGTGTGTTTCTTGAGGTGGATTCTGGAACAAGAGAGCTGTAAATCGACAATGTTTAAAGTGTTTAAGTGTTGCAGAGCATGTTAGGTTAGTGGAAGGGTTGTCTGGGCTTTTTGTATGGAGCTCGTCCGACTCAGACTGCATCATTGATTCCATGCAAGGGCCATCAGTGGTCGCGGAATACGAACAAGGCCGCAGCGGGTCAGCCACTCGTGTTCGCATTTGTCCAGCCACATTGAAAATCGATTGGCGGAGCTTATCTAAATTAAGGAGCTGAATTGGTATTCCATCTCCTTGGTGTCGGGTTACGGGTAACAGTACCACCCCCCCTCGGACCGATGGTTTGGTGATGGCCTCAAAACGGTCAGTTGTCAAGAGCGGAACGCTAGTCATGGTCCTCTACCGATAATCGCAATGTCTTCAAGCTCCCGACTGTGTTATCGATTAACGTAATTCACGGTCATGCTGGCCACTCCAAACCACCATACCTACCTACCTAACTAATGCAATATTTCGCAACTTTATAATTCAACGCTGAATGCTAAGAGTATACCTTAGTCTTGAAATATCCTAGTGTTCAATATATCATTCGCAGTACTTTTATTAGGATGAGAAATATTTTTTGGAGGGCATGATAATGCTGTGGATATATCTATCTGCAATCGCTCGATCTGAACGTATTTTTGATAACGGCCGGGATGGATACACTCAAGGCAGCCTGATCAAGCCCAGGCATGTCGAGGCACAAGAGAAATAACCACTCAGTAGTGCATGTACACAAGGAGCAACGGACATCAAAGCGACAGGCAGGACGGGCAAAGCGAGCAATAAGCAAGAGGGATAAAGAGAGCAACGAGCAACTGGAGACGAACAGCGGGCAACGAGCAATAAGCAGTTCTTGACCCTTAGCACCTTGACTAAGACGAGCAAGACGAGCAAGACGAGCAAGACGAGCAAGACGAGCAAGACGAGCAAGACGAGCAAGACGAGCAAGACGAGCAAGACGAGCAAGACGAGCAAGACGAGCAAGACGAGCAAGACGAGCAAGACGAGCAAGACGAGCAAGACGAGCAAGACGAGCAAGACGAGCAAGACGAGCAAGACGAGCAAGACGAGCAAGACGAGCAAGACGAGCAAGACGAGCAAGACGAGCAAGACGAGCGAGACGAGCGGTTGATGAAGGACGGATCCCCATATTTTTCCCTTGCTACCTAGTAGAACTAGGCTATTTTATAGTAGCGAGGTTAATAAACTTGCCAAACAGATCCGTCGCCTTCTCATTTCACCAAGTGCAAGGAAATTCCCCACTACAATAGGTAAATAATAATTTTCTGAATATATCAATTATGCTAGACTATTTCTAATACTAAGAAATTGAAACTTACACAAAATCGAGCAAAAACAACTTCTGGTTGCTGATATACCCTGACCTGAAAAACCGCATTTAGTATGATGCTTTAGGGTGGCCAGCATGGCCGTGAATTACGTTAATCGAGACCTATTATACATCGCGCTCAAGTATACCGCTGAGCGGTCTATATGCAACAGGATATACCCTTTCTATCATATGTCAGACTTCTGCCTGGCCCAATCTGCACTTTAGAAGGGCACGGGCAGCGGGCGCTGGAGATAACCACGCCACTCGGGAAGGGTGCGCTTCCACTTGGTACCAGAAGTCTTCTGGAGATCCTCAATGGCGCTGGCATACTTGATCAGAGTCGGCTCCGAGAAGGCAGTGTTCATGATCGCCAGGCCGTAAGGCATCCCGGATTCCTTGTCGGTACCAGCAGGGACAGTGATGACGGGGTAGCCAGCCTGAGCGGCGATCTGGATGCTCTGCGCAACAGCGGGAGGAACCAGGAGGCCGTCCAGAGTGCGGTTACCATACTTCAGAGCCGCGTCGATACCCTCCTCGCGGGTGGTGCGTCGGCAGTACTCCAGCGCGGAGAAGTAGATGTCGTCCATGATACCCTTGCTCTCCAGGGAGGCAATGAAGCCGTCCTGGCCGGAGCCAAAGGCGGGGTGAATGCTGGGGAAGCCACCCTCGGAACCGTAGTTGTCCTCGTTGTACTGGACGAGATCCTCGAGGGATTTGATGTTGGTATTGTTGACCTCGGCAAGGTAGTCGCGCAGGTTGTTGTAGAAGTCGACCTTGATGTAGGAATACTCCGACTCATTGGCAAAGCCGCGGGTGGAGCCGTAGTCCCAGTTCCAACCATCAGGCGAGACAATGTCCTTGTAGTGGGGGAGCTCAGTGCCGTTGATGATGGTCGCGCCGGCAGACTTGATCAGGTCGAGCAACTCCTCCAGCTGAGCAACCTGCGCAGGGTCACCGAGGGTCCAGAAGGACTCCCAAGGCAGGCCGAACACGGCGCCCTTGAGGGCGTCCTTGTTGGTTAGGAATTGGGTGTAGCCGCCTTTGGGGGTCAGACCCTTCTGGGCAAGGGTGTAGTTGTCCCGAGTATCAACACCGTAGATGGCATCGAGGGTGTAGACCGCATCGCGGACGGTCTTACCAAAGGTGCCGACGGTATCTTGGTGCAGAGACTCGGGGATGACACCAGCACGAGAAGTCAGGCCGACGGTGGGCTTGATACCCACGATGGCGTTTCTCTGAGCGGGATTGATGACTAGAACAATGTGAGTGTTTCATGGTCAAATGGAAAAAGATGAAATGGATCGTATCACATACCACTTCCGTCAGTCTCCGTGCCAAGGGCAATGGGGACCAGGTTGGCACCAACGGCAACACCGGGGCCGGTGCTGGAACCACCGGGGTTGACGGTGAAGTTGTAGGCGCTGCGGCATTGGCCACCACGAGCAGAGAAGCCTTCAGAGTAGTTATTCGAGCGCATATCCGCCCACTCACTCAGCGCACCCTTACCCAGCAGGAGGGCACCAGCCTTACGCAGCCCATTGACAACAAAAGAATCGCGGGGCACGACGCTACCGATCAGAGCCCAGCAGCCGGCAGTAGTCTCCATACGGTCCTTTGAGGCAATGTTGTCCTTGACAATGAAAGGAATACCATGCAGAGGACCGCGGATCTTGCCCTTGGCACGCTCGTCGTCCAGCTTGCGGGCGATAGTGTGGGCATCCGGGTTGAGCTGCAGGATGGCACTAGAAAGATTGTCAGAAATGTCCCGAGCCACGCGAGAGTAGGTCATCCAATAGCACTTACTTCAACCAGGGCTGAGTCTGGTAGACACGGTCGAGATAGCAATCCAGCAGCTGGACGCTGGTGAGAGAGCCATTGCTCATGAGCCGTTGAAGGTCATCCACACTGGCCTCCTCCAGCTTGAACCCCTGGCAAGGACGCATGGGGAACAGCGAGGCGCCAGGGGCACCCAGACGCGGGAAATCATAGGCATAGGGGTCCGTCAAGATCTGGGATGCGACGAGAGGGTCGGCAGCCTGTGCATCAGTGGCCGCGATGGCCGAGCTGGCAAGCGCAAGGCCGCTCGCGAGAGCCTGCAGCATGGGCGACATGGCGAGAGGGTGGTATCGACAGCTGAATCAAATAGAGAAACCCCACCAGAAAACCATGTGGCAAACCTAGAGAATACGACGATCCCAGGGGAGCTTGGCCTCATATACCGAAAAGACTAGTGAAACCTTGCCATAGTGAGATGCCTGAATTCGTGACTAATCGAAGAATGCTGGCCCACTCTCGCCAAGTTGATTCACCCTCGGGGTCAACTAACCACTCCTGCTTCGGAGTTTTATTTTGATCGAGTCAGCGACTGTTCGGTCGTGCACAAGAGGGTCAGAATCAATAGTGCATCTTCCTTATGGAGTCGTTCCATGTCGCTCTCTCCCTCATTGGCGCTTGCTCCTCGCAATCGGAGTTGATGTCAGGGGCGGGATCCTCGGAAGAATCCTCAGAAGGGCCCCGTCGATACCGGCGATGCTGATGGGGGGAGGCGCTTGAAGGGCTTGAAGTTAAACCGCATCGAGCAACCAGCACACCCACTTTGCGCCCGTCGGTGCTATCTTCGAGTCCGAGTTCCTATCGATTGTCTGCTTTGTGCTTTCATATCGAATCTGCACTTGCAAAACCTTATGGAAAAGTCTGACCTGCCTAAACAGTCGAAACCTGTGCAAGTCTTGAAGAACCTTTGGACCCACGGTCGGAGCCAGATCTCGCCCGGTCTGCCTCGATCACTTCCACCGATCTGGGTCCATCTGGGCCTATTGCAGCCCGTTCTCTGCGTTCAGTGGGCTTGCCTCTTCTCTCAGGTAACCTCTGCCGGAGTAGTAATGGCCTGGCAGTGGGCGGAGAAGAAATTCCGCGTTGTAAATTGCCTAATAGGGTTGGTGTAGCTGCTGGCTGGTGAACCTTCAGGTTGGGCGGTTATTAATATGCTTTGGCCAACGATACTTTGCGATACGAGAAAAATCTTACATACTTGGGCAAGCCAAGAGCAGAGCCAAGAGACCCATAACCACAATGCCGCTGCAGTACCTGCAGCTTCACGGCAATGATCAGATGCGCCAGGTGGGATTTGCAGCGACTATAAAGAGAGTGATGATATCAGCACTCGTGCCCGAGAAACGTTCCAGATTTTCGTCGAGTACCATGGAGACCAATCCTGCATTAGGTTTGATTCATCTGACACAGAAATTCATTTAAGCTCCACTGGTTCCTGTTTCCGAGGTCTCGGCGGGTTGTCGGAGATCTCCTACTCGACCTCGTTGGCTGCTTGCTTGAGGGAAAGTTGCAGGATCAAACCGAAAAGACCCGCTCGCGCATGGACCTTTCTTGACAGATTCCATGAGGTGAGAAGAACAATTCTCTCGTTTCACTTTCAGGGCGTACGTTCATTATAGCTGGATTGCCCCTCGCAAGACGCCTGTCGCTTGAGTCCTTCTTCTCTCGAAGCAGTTGGCAATGCCTTGTTGAAGGATCAGCAATGACGATTCCCAAAGACATCCTCGTTGCCAATGCAACGGGGAGAATCCCCGATGGCATCACATTGGCATATCTCGCAGAATCGCGGGATCGGCCCGCTATTGTGGGCATCATATTCATGGTCAGTTTTGCAGGCCTGCTCATGCTAGTGCGACTGTACGCGCGGTTGTTCCTAGTCAAGAAGCTCGGTCTTGACGATGCATTGGCTGTTATCACTATGGTATGTGCACCCTTCAGCTTTAATTGACCCTCGGGGTCACTCCGACGCCCGGTGCTTCTCCCATTGGAGCATAGAGAGGATCATCACTTCATGCAAAGATCTACAGGTCCTGTACCAGAAAGTGGCAACTGACACTTCCACAACCGCAGATTGTATACATCGTCTTTGTCGTTCTTTCAATCGTCCTGATCGAACTGGGCAGTGGTCGCCATATCGAATACATCCAATATGTCCTCTCCATGCCCACCGTCCGCGAAACCGAAATTCTCGACTTCGTCGCCCACATTATTTATACTACGGCTCTTTTCCTTTGTCGACTATCTGGTCTCGCATTCTATTTCCGTATCAGTGCACGCTCGAGCAAGCTGCGATTGGGTATCATAATCGTGGCTGGTATCATCACCGCCGCGTATCTACCCCAGATCTTCCTTTTGATCTTTCACTGCAAGCCTGTCACTGGTCTCTGGCCGTATGAATGGCAAGTGGAGCCCACAAATTACCAGTGTCTGTCATGGGGACTGGTCTACTCTGTGAACTCGGGCGTCTCTCTCTCCTGCGATGTGATGATGTTTATCATTCCGGGCATTCTGATCAAAGAATTGCATGTCTCCTTGCAAAGGAAAATTCAACTTTCCCTTGTCATGTTCCCCGGTGTCTTGTGAGTATCTCCAACCCTCTTATCTCAGTGGCCGACTTGCTGACATTCAAGTAGTGTCATCGTCATCTCTGCCGTCCGCGTCTGGCTCGTCGTCATCGGGCAATGGGCAGACGACGGCAGCTGGGCCTACAACCCCATGCTGTGCGTCGAAAACGCCGAAATCTCCAGTACCCTGATCGCCCTCTCCGTTCCCGCTCTCAAGCCCGTCTTCGGAAACATCTTCAGCCACTTGACCGAGTACACCTCCAGCCATACTCGCTCCCGATCCGTCGGCGGCCGATTGAGAAGCCAATCGAAGCCAGTGAGTGGGCTCGGTTCAACGACTCGGGATGACAAGAGGCTTTTGAATTGGTCGAAACGTGGTCATGATGATTATGAGATGATGCCTTCTGAAGTTTCGGTGGCTCGCGATGTACACAGTCGTGGATCCATCGTTAAGACGCCGGGGATTCGTGTGACGAATGAGGTGAACATTACTAGGGCGGAGCATGATCGATCGCCTTCGCAGGCTTCCTCGAGGGCTTCTGCTACTTCCGTGCGAGCGACATAGACACGCATATTAATAATAGATCTACTAATACCCAAAAGTATTCTCTTCATCATCAATTCCTTTTGAGAATCACCACCTCATGGGTCCCGCAGGGGGTAGGCCAGAGTAAAATATTTGTTCTCCATCCAAATATGGACAAACCGAGTATGTCTCGACCAGGGCTAAGAGTTCCATTTGTCTGGGCTTTCGGTTGAAATCAGTCTCGATTTAATTATAGGTACTCGTGCAAAACCAAGTGATGGTTAAGATCGGGCCGCCTTCTCCCGGGAGATTGAATGGACAACGTTCTTCCTTGCAGTGTATACCGATTGAATTTGGAGTGAGCTCAGCCTGGTCGCCAAGGTCAACTCCGCCTACTGAGGTCGGGAATCCCCAAATGGATTGAAGTGAACGCACGCTCTACGTCTAAACCCTCGAGGGTGACAACTTGATGGCTGACTTCGTCGTCTGCTTTTGTGCATGCTCAAGAGAAGCAATGACCTGCGTCGTCGGTGGTACTGAGCCAAGTTTGGGGCTCGTCCGGCCTTAGTTTTCTCGGCGACTATGCCAAGCAGCCGAATCCTACCGCACGATGCCTGTTTAGGTCATAGCAGGGGCGCTGCTTAGAAATATACATGATTACCAAGTTAACAGCAGGCGTCCAATAAGATAGGTGATGTATACAAGGCTCTCTTCGATCTGCATGGGTATAAACTTGCTTCATCACTCTCAACTCAGTTGTTCATTTGTGTCACTTCACCTCCAGCTCTGGAACCCCACTATAAGCACACTTTCAATGCGGCGCGCCCCTCACTAATCCTCGAAAGAACCAACTGTCAAAAACTGGGAAAGCACTCTATCATCATGACTTTGAAATATCTCATCACCGGTGCTACGGGCGGCCTTGGCTCCCAAGTGTTGTCCTACCTCATTGCCAACGTCCCCGCATCAGAAATCGCAGCTGCCTCATCGAGCGAAGCAAATCGCCAGCGGTTTGAAGACCAAGGCATTTCCTTTCGAGTGGTCAACTATGATGATCCCCCGACCCTAGAGGCCGCGTTCCAGGATGTCGAGAATCTGTTGTTTGTCAGCACGAATACTTTTGACGTCGCGAAGCGCGAGAAACAGCATCAAAACTTTGTTGATGCGGCAAAGAAGATGAACGTCAAGCATGTATGTCCAGGAGTAGCAAGCGTCCCATCATTTGGAAAGTCGTCCTCATCTCAGTTAAACAGGTCTGGTATACGTCCCTTGCCTTTGGCGGGTTCGGTTCTTCCGAAGCGGATGTGCAAAAGGCTCATCTGCTGACAGAAGAGATGTTGCGCAAGTGAGCAATGCCCCTCGAGCTGGCAAGCGTGCCAAAGACGTAGCTAACCGGTCGGCTAGGTCTGGCATCAATTACACCTCGATGCGCGAGGGCCTGTACACCGATGCATTCCCCGTCTTTATGAACTGGTATCCCAGCACCACAGTCATGCATCTCACGTACGACGGGCCGATCGCCTTCACTCTGCGCAAAGAGCTAGGCGAAGCCACCGCTCGATTGATGATTCGAGGCGGCCACGACAAGGAGATTGTGCTGCTAACAGCTCAGCAAACCATCACCTTCTCCGAGATTATCGACGTGATCAACGAGACTACGGGCCGCAGCGTGCAGGTCAAATTCGTCTCGCCGGAGGAGTTTGTGCGATTGAAGGCTACCGGGGACGAGGGCGGGAAACCAGAGGCCTTTTTCCATAAGCTGCTCTCGTGGCACGATTCCATTGGCAAGGGGGAGACTGCTATGACGGATCCGCTGATGGCGGACTTGCTGGGGCGGGAGCCCACGCCGCCCCGTGAGGCGATTCGGGGATTGTTGTTGGAGAATCGCGACTATGAGTGGCATCAAAACTATGTGAATCGCGGTTAAGGTGGAAGTTAGTATCGATCATGTTTGCGTAGAGAGGTAGGATGGGCATTGCGGGCGCAGTGATTTGTTGCACGTGAGAGCTGTTGAGGAGGACAGCGCGAGTGCACCGAGGCAGGACTGGCAGAGATTCGGCCGGAGAAACGTTACCGTCCACTGTACAGTGTGCAGTAGTGCTCACAGTGTAGTTTTTAGCTCGGCAACCGAGTCGGGAGTTGCTGCCTTGCAGCCTGAGACGGTAGCTCGAGTAAATCACGAGAAGAGTAGATAGAATACTGGTGAAAGCATGAGATATTTGAAAGGTGTGTCACATCTACACCCTTAACTTATACTCTTCTCTCTCTCTCTTCCCTACACATCCTCTGGAGCACGTCTTGTCGATCGGCAATTGACAATTGAGCAGCGGCAATACTCACAGCCAGCAGACGCCCAGCAGAAACCTCCGCGACGCCGTGTCCGCCCGACGCTTGCAATTAGCCCCGCCGTGATTGGCCTCTGTGCGCTGACTCAGCACGTTGCCGACCACCAAACCCGAGGTTAGTATGCCGGATCTCCTTGACTTCATTTTGTCGACATCGTCAGTTCTTCCTTACGGTTGATTCCAGGCCTGACCCCGGCTACGTCTCCATTCGGATCCTCTCACCTCCGCCCACCTCGCGATCCTTCGTGCATTGATATCTACTGCTTCGACAAAGTCCCCCCACGGGCGGAGCTTGTATTCTCACCTCTCTCCATTCGCCCGCCATGGCCTCCCTCCGCACCACCTCCCGGCTCTTCGCTGCGTCGCGGCCGCTCTTCCGGCCCGCCAGCTTCGCTCGCTCCTATGCGACTGTTGAGGCCAAGATCTCCGACCCAGCTGCCTCCGAGACCCCCAAGATGAAGACCTTCAAGGTCTACCGCTGGAACCCGGACACGCCGAGCGAGAAGCCCACCATGCAGAGCTACGAGCTTGACCTGAACAAGACCGGTCCCATGATGCTGGACGCGCTCATTCGCATCAAGAACGAGCTTGACCCGACCCTGACCTTCCGTCGTTCCTGCCGCGAGGGTATCTGCGGTTCCTGCGCCATGAACATTGACGGTGTCAACACTCTCGCCTGCTTGTGTATGTGTTTCCCCACAACGCGGCCAATTTGAGGTCAATTACACTTTCGATGCGCGGAGTGACTGACTTCCTATGCAGGCCGTATCCCTACCGACACCGCCAAGGAGTCTCGCATCTACCCTCTGCCTCACACTTACGTCGTCAAGGATCTCGTTCCTGATTTGACCCTCTTCTACAAGCAATACAAGTCGATCAAGCCCTACCTCCAGCGTGATACCCCCAGCGCCGACGTGAGTAACCCCTCTAGAATGAGATACGATCGTCTTTCTACTTCTCGGCAATACTAATCCACTCAACTCTAGGGCCTCGAGAACCGCCAAAGCCCCGAGGACCGCAAGAAGCTTGACGGTCTCTACGAGTGCATTCTGTGCGCCTGCTGCTCAACCTCCTGCCCCTCTTACTGGTGGAACAGCGAGGAGTACCTGGGTCCCGCCATCCTCCTCCAGTCTTACCGCTGGCTGGTCGACTCTCGTGACGAGAAGACCGCCGAGCGCAAGGCCGCTCTCGACAACAGCATGAGCGTGTACCGTTGCCACACTATCCTGAACTGCACGCGGACCTGCCCCAAGGGTCTGAACCCCGGTCGTGCGATCGCCGAGACGAAGAAGATGCTGGCCGCTTAGATGTGGATATAAAAACGGAGTTGGAGATCTTCATTTTTTCCTTTCTGTCTCTGTGTCTTTGCCAGCCTCTTTTCATCTGTTATCTTTGTTTCTTTTTTACTTTAACATTATTTTCCGATCTGTCCTGGATGTCTCAATAGGTGTATATTGTGGAAATTTGATTCTTACCTGAATGCACTCAAGATTCATTACATAGAATGCGATCATCGTGTTCAGGATCTCGATGATCGGATCTTTTGATTCGGCTATATGAGATCTCGCCACTTTCGGTTCTCTGTTGCACAAGATCGGCACTGGGGTTGATCCCACCAATTGTCAATTCTCGATCTGATTAGATCTGACGATCGAGCTTTCTTCGGCGACCTTTCTCGCCTCATCTTGCCACCGCCCACAATTGTTATGTGCATAGCACTGGCGTATGCTCTTTACTACAAGCTGTTTTGGCTTCCGCTGGGGCTCTTACATTATGACCACGTGACCTGGGTCCGTTTACCCGCCAGTTGATCGATTCCGTAGGCACGTCTGTAAGATGATCGCTCGGGCATCGGGCGTCGCTCCACAAATCATGGCATCGTGATATTGCTTTTTCTTATCTCGTTCACCCTGGAATACCTGCATGGGCTAGTGACTAGCGCCGTCACCTCGCTTGTGTGATTTGTCATTCGCCAACGGCATGGCTAGCTCAAAAGGTGTGGATCTCGCCAGGCACACATGGCTGTGTTGTCACGTTGTGTGCCCTCTCCTGGAGCCCTGGAACAATCACACTTCCAAAGCAAAACGGGAGTAGCCGCGATCTCGGGAGACCAACGGCCTTTGATAAGCCTTATTCGCCATGCAGAGCGCTTCTCGAGTCAGTTGTCCTTACCTAGTATGGGCGTTCATGGGGCTCGTGCGGGTTCAGGAATCAGGATTGCTGCACTATGGAATGAACCCTTCGATATAGGGAGGGGTCCGCAGCCCCCAACTGCAATATCACGAAGACACCCAACCAGTCACAGTCAAAGACTCAACTAGTCCAATGAAGCCGAGTCTAGTCACAACCCCTGTCGCTTGTCGAGGGGTTCCGTCTGGACGACGGACATCCCCAGCAAGATCTCGTTTTTTTCTTTGTTTCCCTGTATCGTCGTGGTTTCTCTGCTGGTGAAATAGGCCTCTCAAGTTTTGTCCTTGGTCATCTAGCAGATGTGGACTCACCAAGATGGACAACTTCGGCCTTCTCCCTGTTCTCGGGGTTGTCTTTGTGGTTCTGTGGTTGCTCAAAATCGTTTATCGACTGTATGCCCATCCACTGGCTAGCTTCCCAGGTCCAAAGATAGCGGCAGCTACTTTTCTCTATGAGTTTTACTATGATGTTATCAAGGGCGGAATGTACGTTTGGGAGATAGAGCGCATGCATGAACGATATGGTACAGTGCCCCTCATCAGATAAAGAAGAATCCATATAGGCATCGTTAGGGGATTCACTCGAGACAACTAACACGTATATCCAGGTCCTATCGTCCGCATCAACCCGCGGGAACTACACGTCAAAGATCCATCTTATTACGATGCCATCCATGGCGTCGGCTCTCGCAAGCGAGCCAAAGATCCCAAGTACGCCGTAGCCTTCGGGGCCCCGAACTCGCTCGTCGGGACCATCGACCATGATCACCACCGTGTTCGTCGCAGCTACTTGAACCACTACTTCTCAAAGCGATCCATCGCCAGCTTAACCCCATACATCCATCAGAAAGTGGACCAGCTCATCGACCGCTTCGAAAATGCCTACCATACTTCAACAGTTCTTCACTTGCAGCTGGACTTTGCAGCTCTGACCGCGGACGTCATCACACACTATTGCTACGGCTGGAGCTATGGCTATCTAGACGATCCTAAAACTGCCCAGAGCAATGACCTTGTCGACGCGGTGGCGGGGTTGATGACAATGTTCCATATCAACCGTTTCTTCCCGTTCCTGATAACCATCTTCCTTGCTGCGCCGCAGGCAATCGTGCGCGCGATACAACCTGAAATGGCGAGTCTGTTCGCGGTCAAAGCTCGACTGCGTCAACAGGCGAAAGATGCTCTTATGAAGAAAACGGCGGAGCATGCGGACTCGAGCGCCAGCGACAATATCTTTGACGCCCTCGTCAGCCCTAATGTGCCTCCTCATGAGAAAACGCTGGATCGGTTGGAGGACGAGTCTGCGTTGTTACTGGGGGCTGGTACAGAGACTACTGCGAGGGCTATTGCGGTGTCTATGTTTCATCTGATGAATAATAAAGAAATGGGTTTGAAGTTGCGCGAGGAACTGAAGACTGTGTTGAAGACTCCCATTTCGAAAGCCTCATGGACTGAGCTTGAGAAGCTGCCGTATCTGGTAAGCGCCGTGGATTATTGAAAGCTTGAAGCCGTGTACGGGATGTTAACTCGCTGCGTTAGACCGGCGCTGTGAACGAAGGGCTCCGCCTCAGTCACGGTATGACTTCTCGCTTAGCCCGGATATCGCCTATTGAGCCTATGGTCTACAAGGACTGGTTCATTCCAGCCGGGGTAAGCTAGCAATCTCATTAAATCGGCTTGAGCCTCCTGGTCTACGACTACCATGCTGACCCCTCTCAGACTCCCATCAGCCAGTCAAACTATTTCGTGCACATGGACTTGAATCTGTTCCCTGAGCCAGAAAAGTTTGATCCAGACAGATGGGTTCGTGCTGCGGAAAAGGGCGAACATCTTGGTCGATACATCGTCGCGTTTACCAAGGGTAGTAGACAGTGCTTAGGAATCAAGTAAGTCGCAAATTCTCTTTTCTACTGCAGTCTGTATCAAGGTTGCAGCAAGCACTAAGATCCTTCCAGTCTTGCCTATTCAGAGATCTATATGACCTTGGCGCATATAGTCCGGCGTTTCGACTTTGAGCCTTTTGAGACTACTGTTGACGATCTGGTCGTCTACCGGGAACAGGGTGTCGGTTTACCCAAATCTGGATATTTTGGTGTTAAAGCTACCGTCACCGGCATTGTTGGAGACTAAGTAAGGGGTGTTTATTTAAATTGGTGATTTCAATGACGGAGGGATGGGACGGGGCTCACCGTTGAAGATATGAAATCCAGCGGTGCCTGAGACACACTGCAGTGTTAACTTGACCACTGTCTAATTGGGAAGTTCTTATAGTTTGGAAATAGTTCCTCAGCGGCAATATCACCGCCACTAGGTATAGGATTGATCATACCACCGATCCGTTATTCTTGGGGAAGTCATACGAGAAAAAAAAATCGATTGACTGCATTGAACGGCACACGATCTATCCACACTAAGATCACAACTTCCCCCGAGACCGTCCATTCAGTACTTACTGGCTATGAATTTTGTTGCCTAAGAAGTGGAACCAAATTTCTGGGTGTTCCTGGCCCGGGTTCTACATGAGGTCTGATGTAGGTTTTCGCCGTGTAGGTATACCCCGACCAGGTAGGGGTTTTCCGCGTGGGCTATCTATCTCCATACTCATGAGAGTCGGGTGGGTACTTTCCGAGTAGGTCCTATTCTCATAGAGCGAACTCTTGTAGGTATAGCCCATGTAGGGATTTCCCGCCTCACGGTCTTCTTGGTATATAAGACGAAGTAATTATCTGGAATCCTCGATCTCATTCAGAGCATCGAATCACACTCGCAACATTCCACACCATGGACGTCCTACTTGATGTCCTCGACACGTTCGTGTTTGATCGACTCTATGCAGCGATGTTACCTGATACGACTGCAGGCTCCGGAGTCACTGATTCAAGTCTCTTGAATCAACATGTGAAGCTTTACTTTCCTCTGGAACCATCTCATTGGGCGCAAGCCAGCCTCTTGAAGCGAGATCATATGGTGAGGCAGACATTATCGCTATTTTTGATGGTCTGGTAGGTCTCAACTTCAGGTGGGAGAATAAGCCGGGGTATTCATCACTGACATTGTTCTTGTTCCATAGGTTCTTCGGTCTAGCCACGTATCTGCTGGGCAGTTGCGTAATGTACCACACAGTGTACGACAAACGCCTCCTCCAACACCCCCGATACCTCCCAAACCAAATGCAACAAGAAATTAAACAAGGACTATCCGCGATGCCGGTCATGGCTCTTCTGACAGCGCCGCTCTTCCTCGCAGAGGTGCGAGGATGGTCCAAACTCTACAATTTTGGCAGTGAGGCGCCCTTCCCTGGATACAACTGGTTGCAATACCCACTCTTTATCTGCTTCACCGACAGTGGAATCTACTGGATCCATCGAGGTCTGCATCATCCCCTAGTTTATCGCTGGCTGCATAAACCACATCACAAATGGGTCGTTCCAACTCCTTTCGCGAGCTATGCGTTCCACCCTCTGGACGGGTGGGCACAGAGTCTCCCATACCATATTTTCCCCTTCTTCTTTCCATTGCAGAAGGTTGCATACTTGGGGCTTTTCATATTCGTCACGGTTTGGACTGTGCTTATTCGTGAGTGTCTGATTACTTGCCGACTTTTTAGATATTTGCTAACCTAGTCAAGATCACGCCGAGTACCTTTCTACATCCGAGATTATTAACGGCGCGGCATGCCACACAATGCACCACCTGCACTTCAACTACAATTATGGTCAATATATTACAATCTGGGATCGGCTTGGGGGTACGTACCGCAAGCCTGAGGAGGACACGTTCATGCGTGAAACAAACCAAACTGGGAAGACCGCTGATAAAGAAGGTTTGAGATGACCGGGAGAAGGTTGGTTGTCGGGTGTTCTGTTTCATGTATATTTAATATCTATCATCGTCATAGCTTCATGAAGCGTTCTGGTAGCACCATTGTATAAACTCGTTCAAGTTCCCTAGCTCATCCGTTGCGGCATTGTCAAGGTATGGGAAGCTGTTGTCATGATTGTTGGCAACTTCCAGAGTAGCCTTTAAAAGCCACCAGAGTTCTTCAGCATGTTTGGGGTAACCGAGATGCAACATTTGTTCTTTCTCGAGGGGTCCAACGGCCGCATCCCAGAACCGTTTCCAATTATCGGCCGCCCGGCTGATTTTTTCGAGTGAGAGATATTTGAGTATGCCCGTTCTTGCTTGAAATGCCAGGGAGCTTATTGCTACAATGAGTGTATCAGCAATAGGTCCGCCTTTCCAGAACCAAGGATCACTTACCGTAGATGAGAATGAGAAGATGCTCTGGAGATAACGACGAGCTCCAAGCTGTCAAACCAGCATCTTTAGCACTCTCAAGTAAGTGATCCACTACCTCACGCAGAGGAGGTAGAGGGGCCTCTTCTGAGCGAGCTGTGGCGATTTCACTGAAGGAAGACACATCCTCGGCTTCCCAAAGATCAGCGCTCCAGGCAAAATCACAGCCCATCTCAAAGACTGACAGTGCTGGATGGTTTTTGAAGCACACAGTAAGAAATCCATCCGCAAGGAAGACCCAGCATGCAATTCTTCCAGGCATCAGCTATGTGTTCCCGGAATATAACTCGTAGTCCACAACTTACCTGATACACGTCTCTTCGGCTACCAGCATTCTCCATGTCCGATCATCACAGACTCGGGGAGCCGTACTGCGCTTCATCTTGAAAATCCCAAAGGACCTTATTGTTGAGACCAAGCAAGGATGCCGTACAATACGGATACGCCGTCGAGTTTGTACATCGTCTCGTCCAAATTGGAGCATTTCCATAATAAGAGCGCTTTGTATCAATTGCACGGTAGGCATCAGATATCCGATATCCTTTGGGGAGGATGCGGCTGAGAGGTTCGCGATCTTCCGGAAAATGTACTCCTCTGCCACATCAAGTATCCATGGTGAAAAGTTTGCTCCATCCATAGTAAGGCTATACGCTGCACCTGCCAGCCAGATTGCCAGCAGCAGTGGATTTGAGATATTTCCAGGGTCGAATGTGGGAAAGTGAACGATCGGCAAATGCCAGTGTAAGGATTGGAAGAAAGCCGAGATAAAAGCCGAAATATTAGACACGCTCAGCATTGCAGCCAGTTCCATGATATCGAGTGGTCGCTGGGTGTCTTCGCTTTCAGTAATCATCGATTTGGATGTTTCCACCAGCTCATTCATCAACAGGGTCAGTTGATTGGACAATTTCGATGGAAACAGCGCATCACTTGGATACTCAGAGAGAAAGTAATCTGTGGATGAGACAAGCTGTGTGGAAAATTCTGATATCTGAAGATCACCAGCAAAAGCTGCCAAGGGGTCTGCAGGCACAAGGGCGTCCTCCAGATGAGAATACAAATTGTCGAGGTTTCTGCGAACTGAGCATTTTGCAGTCTCTCCTATCGCGAGCCTATCCTTGTAGACTGACGGGCTGGCGAAGTGTCGAAGGAATGAGAATGGAGCGCCCCCATTTGGCGTTCTGGGCGTGTTGGTTATGGGTGAAAGGGACAGTGAGGGTGAGCTTAGGCCGGAGCAAGGACTGTCAAAAGAGGCCGCTCCAGGCTGTCCACTATCAAAACGGCATTGTCTCCCTAATGACTGGCAACGAGAACATGGAAATCTCCGATCGCAAGATGCCTTTGCCGAAAAACATGCCTGGCAGGACAGTCGCTTCCTGCCAGGTCGAGCCGGAGGGGGAAGGGGCTGATTATTCTTTTTGGCACAAGTCTTGCTATGCCTCCGAGTGACCTCTCTTTAGCAGGTTAGCAGAGTCTAGAGCCTCGGGCATTGGACTAGTCGACGTACGGTTTCTGGAATGACTTGTTGCAAAACGGGCAGCTGGACGTCAGCTGAGAATTATCTATCACTGGGTTAACTCGTAGCTCGCCGTTGACATTTTCTGGTCCCTTACGTGTAGCCTCATGACGTAAAAGATGTGTCTTTCTCTGGTATGCTTTGTCGCATTGGGAGCACTGGAACATGATGTATAGCACTTAGATCGACCATCGACACGGCAGTTGACACAGGTGGAGTTAGACTTTGGTCACGTAATCCACCGGAGGCCTTGCCTCGGAAATGTCGGGCCCAGCCTTCCGAACCTACACTGCTCCGTAGGTACCTACCCGTTTATCAGACAGGTCTCGGGTCAGCAAAGCTGGCCTAGCATGGAATCCAATGCCACTCTAGGTCCTGATACCTGCCCTCGCGGGGTCTGTGATTAAAGTAGATGCAGTGGGTGACCCAGATGACAATGGTATCTTGATTTTCTTTTGTCACTAGACATGCAGAATAGCTTAAATTCCACCATGGATAGCAGCTTCGCAATTGTGATTGACAGCAGCCGTGCCAATCGCGTGCTTCAATCTCATGACCTCAAGCAGCACGAGCTAGAAAGGCGACAAGAGGACGTTCGAACACTCTTTCGAATACTCTAGCCTTTCGAAAAACTACTTTGAATATTCTTTTTACTACTTGAGCTCTTATAATCTAGTATTCCACAGGTAGGCTATCTATAAAAGTTCAACCCTTTCTATCCTTAAAGGACCTAG
Organism: Penicillium simplicissimum; assembly: GCA_024706585.1. Taxonomy (NCBI): domain Eukaryota; kingdom Fungi; phylum Ascomycota; class Eurotiomycetes; order Eurotiales; family Aspergillaceae; genus Penicillium; species Penicillium simplicissimum. Next base: position 1,735,738 of record JAMZTW010000129.1, on the reverse strand, counting down.
ATAACACTAAATAAGAGAGAGGGAGTAAACGCGGTGAAGGTTGATTAGGGCTAGCAAGATTCAAAAATCGGGTTTACTATCTTACATTATCGGTTATTTCTATCTCGAGGCCTGATTTCCTGAAATTGGGGCATTCAAATGCATCCTCAGGGGGCATTCCCAAGCAGGAGGGGTGGGGGGTCGATTTAGTAATCCCCTAAGATTATCCTGATCGTTGCGTGTTTGTTCGTACTTCGCTGTAGCCGAACTTTGAATCCACCGTCCCCAGTGACAGTCACAACTTCCCACCACTCGGTCCGGGCGGGCAGTTGACGGCTCAAGCACTCGGACTTGCGCCGAACATCCCACGCGGAGACTTCCCCAGATAAGCCCCTCTTAACCCCCACGCGCAGTAGCCTTATTTCCTGTCTTTTCTTGTGGAATTGTCATTCTTTCCTCAATATTCCTACGCAGTTCAAGCATCAATCTTCTCACTATGTCTAAGCCTGCTGTTGGATTTGTCGGCCTTGGAGCTATGGGCTTCGGCATGGCCACCCACCTCGTCAAGGAGGGTTACCCTGTTCACGGCTTCGACGTGTTCCCCGCTTCCGTGGAGCGCTTCAAGGCCGCTGGTGGAATTCCCGCGTCTTCGCTCCAGGATTCTGCCGAGGGCAAGCAGTATTATGTCTGCATGGTGGCTTCAGCACCTCAAGTGCAGTCTGTACTCTTTGGTGACGCTGGCATTGTTTCTGGTGTGTATACACGAGATCTGAATTGAAAGCCGGCTTAGATTGTTGACTTGGCCTATAGCTCTCCCTCAAAATACGACTCTGATCCTCTGCTCGACCGTTCCTGCGTCCTATGCCCAGTCCGTTGCGGCTGAACTGCAATCGTGCGGTCGTGGCGACATTTTCTTCATTGATGCTCCTGTCTCCGGCGGTGCCAAGCGCGCCGCTGATGGTACTTTGTCAATCATGGCTGGTGCCTCAGATGCTGCGCTGGAGAAGGGTAAATTCTTGCTCGATGCCATGTCCGACGCGAACAAGCTGTACCTCGTCCCTGGAGGAATTGGCGCTGGGAGCAACATGAAGATGGTGCATCAGGTTTTGGCGGGTATTCACATTCTCGGTGCTAGCGAGGCTATGGGCTTTGCTGCGCAACTGGGGTTGGATGCTGTCAAGACTGCCGAGGCAATCAAGTCGTCCGACTCTTGGTCGTGGATGCATGAGAATCGTTTGCAGCGCATGCTGGAAGAGGATTGGCACCCTGGTGCCAGTGCTTTGACAATTATCCTCAAGGACGTGGTAAGTCTTTAACTGGCTGCTTTTTCTGAGAAGTGTATATCACTAATCAACGGAATTAAGGGAATCATTACTACCTCCGCCCGCCAGAATCAATTCCCCACTCCTCTTTGCTCCACGGCTGAGCAAGTCTACCTCTCTGCTTTGCTCCAGGGCTTTGGTGCTGTGGATGACTCTTCTATGGTTCGCCAGTACTACTCAGAGCCCATCACCAAAGTTTCAAACGCCAAGTCCACCGAGGAGAACGCCGAAGCTTTGCAGCTTGTGCTTGATGTCATGCAATTGACCAACCTCGTGGCCGCAGCGGAGGCTATCTCATTCGCCCGCCATCTCAACGTTGATCTCAAGCAATTCTTCACCCTTGTCAGCGATGCTGCGGGTGCTAGCCGGCAGTTCATGACCAAGGGCCTGGAGATGATCGAGGGTCGCGTTGGACAGAACTCCGAGACAGTCAATGATGCTATCAGCCGTCTGGAAAAGGGTGTGCAGAAGGCACGAGACCTGCACTGCCCATTGCATCTGGGCAATGCAGCCATGAGTGTTTTGCTTATGGCTAAACGCGCAGGACTTGGTGCCGAAGGAAGCACTAGCGTGATCAAAGTGTTTGGATTTTAAAGTAAATATACCACATGTTTTCCATAGTCATTGATTCATTCATCTCAATAATACATGCCCTTTGACTCAATTCACTCCTCACTGCATCGTCAATTCGGTAGATACTTAACTTCGTCGACTTAGGCCTGTCAACCGGGACCCAGCGTTTTTGGCAGCACATCGCATTTCACCGAGTACTGTACCAAAAAATGACCAAAAATCTCTCGGCCGACCTGTCCTTCAGGCTATTCTGGAACCTAAATTAGTGGGTACTACTCACTAGATAGTAGACAGTGGGGGTGGGGGGATAAACTTGGCCGCGGTCATTTTGACGTAAATCCGCCCATCTCGGCCCTTCTCCGAGGACTCGGACAAGATGCGATCTCCTGCACCACTCAGACAACACGACAACTTTCGTATATAACCCCGTAACGCGTGGGGGACTTTCAGCTAAATAGACTACTACCCCTCATTTACCTCTTCTCCCCTCACCCACCACCACCTCCTCCTCCTCCATCACACCACTCCCAGTCGCAATGCCTCTTACAGACAACCGCGCCCTGCGCATCCTCGACCATGCCGCCGAGAACCACTACGGCGTGCCTGCCATGTGCTGCTACAACGTGGAGGGCATCCTGGCCACAGTGCGAGCTGCAGAAGCCAAGCGCTCACCAGCCATGATCCTCCTCTTCCCCTGGGCTGTGCATTACGCCGACGGCATCCTGGTGCACGCCGCCGCCGAGGCTGCCCGCAACGCCTCAGTCCCCGTCACCGTGCACATGGATCACGCCCAGACGCCCGAGATCATCCGCCGGGCAGCCGATCTGGGCGGCTTCGACAGTATCATGGTGGACATGTCGCACTACGAAAAGGCCGAGAATCTGGCGTTGACCCGCGAGTTGGTCGAGTACTGCCATGCGCGGGGTATCGCGACGGAAGCCGAGCCCGGGCGCATCGAGGGTGGCGAGGACGGAGTTGCGGATACAGTGGACCTGGCGGGTCTGTTGACGACGCCGGAGGAGAGCCAGGAGTTTGTGGATACTGGCATTGACTGGTTGGCTCCGGCATTTGGCAATGTCCATGGCGAGTATGGGCCGCGCGGTATTCAGTTGGAATATGAGCGACTGCAGTCGATTAATGAGGCGGTTGGCAAGCAGGTGCGGCTCGTGCTGCATGGCGCGGATCCGTTCACCAAGGAGATTTTCCAGAAGTGTATTGATTGTGGTGTCTCCAAGATCAATATCAACAAGGTCTTGAACAATGAGTATATCAAGGTTCAGCAGGAGAAGGCTGGGAAGGTGCCTTTGACGGCTCTGCTTGAGGAGGCTACGAATGAGATGCAGAAGGCGGTTGAGAGATGCATGGACATGCTTGGCTCTACTGGACGATACCCATGAGTAACGACACGAGCTTTGTGACTATCGAGTTATCTTTGAAATAGAATTGTATTCAGACTATCAATCTGGTTGTATCTAAATAATAGAAGCCGTGTGAACCCGGTTCCAACTCCAACGCCTTTTCAATTAATAGTTTCTTGGATATCAATGAACCCCAGAGAAAAGTCAACCATCCCTATCCCTGATGGATATTTTCAAAAACAAGAAGTGCAAGATGTGGATCATTGGCCGTTCAGACCTAGAGAATACCACCGAGGCTGGAGAGGAGTGGGCCCAATACCGGAATGGTGCTGAGCATGTTCGCGGCTTCGTCGGCGACGTGTGCGCTGGGCGATGGGGTAGCCGAGCTGGATTGACTAGCGTGCACGATGCTGGAACTGGCGTACATGGAAGCGAGGTGTTGCGCGTGAATGTTGGCGGAGTGAGATGCAACGGCGACGTAGGTCGGCGTTGGAGTCTTCACAATGGGACGGGTAGTGAAGCTGGAGGGCTTGGCCATTGCTGTCTGCACAATAGATTGTGCGGGCGTGGGGAGGATGGTGACGGGTGCCATCTCCATAGGCATAGACTCAGATGATGGGGCAGCCACGACGACCATGGGAGCCATGGACGTTGAAGCCGGGACGGAGACCATGATGGACATGGAGGATGAATACTCGTAGACTGCAGAAAAGGCCGGGCTGGGCTTGACATGCGCAATGACCGAAGACATGGACGAGGGAACAGCGTACTCGGGAATTGGAGGAATAGGGTTGTTTAAAGCTGGCGCCGAGGGCTGCGACATGGGCGCATCAAACTCCTGCTTGTCATCGCTCTCTGGCTTAGGAGCGGCAGGCTGGGCCATCTCTTGCTGGGTTGCTGGTTGGGGCTTTTCCTCAAGGGCCTGCGCAGCAGGCTCAAGGGCAGGCTCAGCGACAGGCGTCGCTGGCTGGAATGGCATCAACGAGGGAGCGGCCTGTTGAATGGGCGTAGGGTTGTTGTATGTACCCGCCTGCGCCTGTTCAACAGCCTGCATAGCAGCCATATACGCTGGCACTGGGTTGGACATGCCATCGTCATCCTCAACGCTAGAGCTTCCACTGGGCATAAAAGGGAAACTCCCTTCAAAAGGATTGCCATTTGCGCTTGGCATGTTTGGGATGGCAGTGGCGCCCATGGCGAAGACTGCCAGAGAAACGTACGAGGTAAGCATGGTGGAGCGCTTGAAGAATAGTGATAGCCTCTAATTGGGAAATATTAAGGGGCGTAGAGGGTCGGAGAGAAGATTTCCGGCCAGAAGAGGGAGAAATGGGCGTGTAGGGTTTTATGTCGCGATAGCCGAGAGTGGTTGCTGATCTTCGGTTTGTTATGATTCTGAGTGAATTGCGCCCTCCATGCCGGAGACAAGGGCATTGATAAAGATCATCGTCGGCTCTAGAGGATAGCGAGGATAGCATAACATGAGGGGCGGGCGAGTCAATTCGGGATGGGGAAGAATGCTCGCGATTGGAATTCCGCGGCAAATCAACGAATCACCAGCGGTACCTCTGGAATGATCAACCTTAAATGTAAATGTCAGGCCTTTTGGGGGTTGGAGTACACTATAAACATTGAGCTTTGTCTTCCGCAACAAGACACCCGCATTTCTGACAAACGAATTTCTGGATTTAGCAGGGGACGACGACGATATGCATCAAGTAACGAGATGGTGGAGAGGAGGCTGGTTGCTGATGCCTGGCCTATACAACCTTATGGTTCACGCAAATGGTAGCGATAAGGGAAAATCCGTCGTACGCCTGTTCCATAATCTTGGGATACTCATTCTATCGTAGAGTGTACGCCCAGGCAGCTATGGCTACATCTTGGCCCTCAAAAAATCCCGACCGAAATTTGTAAGAACTGCTCTTGACACGTCAATCGACCTTGCCCTCCTAGGTGTTGGAAAGAGGCACTCCATAAAGTAAAAACTCCTGCCGTCCGTAGATGGGGGAAGGTTTACTCAGGAACGCCGAAGCGGATTCTCTAGGCAACCTGGACAACCCTTGCATTACCCGCCTCCCTCTCATGCAAACCCGCCGTGAGCTTGTCCACTGGCACTTCCACCAATCATTGTGTACAGTAATCTGTCGCATCTCTTGCTTTCTGTGTGCCTTGATATACGAATCGGGATTGAGGTCGGGATTGCATTCCTGTCCCGTGCGTTGCTTTTGTCGATGTAACGCGATGGACCCTTGGCCCTTGGATCAGCCTATCAATGGGATGAACCATCTTAAGCATTGAGGAATTGATTAAATGGCACCCTTGGGCCCTTGAAGCAAGCTATCCATATCACTTCCCAGCCTTCGTCGCGACCGAGATGGTAAGGATTTGGTCCCCCTGGTTCCTGTCTAAATGATCCTGGCCTTCCAAGGTTTGGGAGGACTTCCCAAACCAAGCAGCTCTAGATCTTTGATTTCGATTTAAAGATAAATATGCTCAATATATATACAATGTCAACTTAGCCGGCATCATAATTTGCTTCGAAATCTCAGACATACTCGGTCCCGATATCATGGAAAGGTTATTCCGTCTACACATAGCCCGAGGCTCGACGTATATCAGCCAGCCCCGCCCGTAGGTAGCCTCTGCCTATGAATTACGCAGAAGGCGAATGTGATAAAATAAAAGGTAATGTCGTAATAGAAAGTACGTTATTCTTTACATTGATGATCTAATTCGACCAGTCTCTTTTTTTCAGAAAATAAAAGAACTTCAAGATCCTGTTCACAGGCTATCATGGCCTTGAAACCTTGTTCGCACCTATCGAATTCACCGAATCAAAATAGCGCTGATAAGCAAGGTCTTCCGGTACAATCTCCGATCTTCCCATCATAAGCAGGGGTACAAGCAATTTTCACAGGAACAGGGCACTGCTAGGTGTCCTCGATTACCCCCGACGGTGCCCGCAGAGCAGAACTGGAAGGAGGACCAATCGTAGTGAATACATTATCCACGAGGCTGCCAGCGACCTCAACATGGATGTAAGCCACTGTTTGGAAGTCGCATCTAGCGATATGAATCCATAGGTTGCCTCATTCATCGAAAGCAGACTCGCAGTGGACTGCATCAGGAATACCTCTAAGGTTGTTACTATCCAGTATAGAGAAGCGGCGCTGGCGAGGTAGAAGCGGAATCCGACTAACGCCAGATCCAGTCAATTAAGTATTGAATAATGATGTTAGGAACCTGATCATCTGCCTCAGGTGGTTTCAGCATTTCCATTCATTGGACAAGTTCAGTGAACGGCGGGCTCCAGCACTGATCCAGTTTTGGCACCGGGTTGGCTTCCCCGCCGTGAGATATATACCCGAAGGTGAACCTTAGGTACTCGGGATCCACCAGATGAAAAAAGCCATCCTTTGTATTATTCCAGATGGCCTACCTTGGTGGACCTTGAAGGAGTAATATGTTACCTAGGTTATGCCGCTATTTGAAATAACATTGTGGATTACTAAACTGAACCCCCCTCGTGCATATTTTGACGCCCCTTCTGCCTAAACCCCCCAGTATCCGCTACCTACTACTCTTTCGACTACTCTCTCGAATATTACTTCGAATAGTTTACTACTTTAGTTCTTATAGTTTAGTATTCTTCTTCACAAATAAAGGCTATATATCCTTGAATGATATAGATAACGATAAATAAGTAGACGAGTAAACGCGGTGAAGGGTGACTAGGGCTGTTAGGAATCCGGTTTACTAACTAATATTATCGATTATTTCTATCTTGATGCCTAGTTTCCTGAAATTCAGGCACTGAAAGGCTTACCGAACTTGCTACATTTCTCCCATCGTAGGTAAAAACAGCGAACTGGAACGTATCGAGCTTCCATCGAGCAGTAGCTCGATCTTGAATTTGACCTTCTACACTAAATCTAGGTATTCAAATCGAGATAACGAATTTAAGTTCAGAAACGAGAGTCTATCTCACATTCTATCATACTGATATAAGAGTAGGTAAGACTGGGATCTCACTTTTTTGTTCTAATTTTGCCCGCTGATTCATTTAATTCCATATTAAGCTGGTGGTCAGTAGAATGAATGGGAAAAGGATATAGAAGTGATGAAGGAGTTAGGTCTGCACTCAAAACTGGTGTGATCATGGGAAGCCGTTTGCGCTGTTCAATCTCTCCAAAGCGGGGGTTTTCTTGGCCTTGTTGAACAATAGAAGCAAAGGTAAAGGTGAGAGGAGCAGGTCCGCATAATCATCAGCAAACTTATTTGTCAATTCATATCCACCGTCTGACTCGTCATCGGCATCCGAGTCGTCATCAAGGAAAGTAAGAGAATTGGGATGTTGTACCTCGTTTTCATTGTCAGAGACAGAGCTGTCATCTGAATCGTCGGAAAACGCCAGCCCCGGCTCACCATCAGATGAATCGAGCCAAGTGTAGGGGTGTTCGGTGTTTTGACGCTCCAGAGAGTCACTGGCTCGGTCGGTGCCAATAGGAATAACACCATGCAAGCTATTGCGAGATGATCGAGCGTCAAGTTGTGTCCAGGAAGGGGAGATATCTTCTGCTGAGGATCCTTGACGCAGGATTTTGCGAATGTCAGCGGCGTTCTCCTCTTCACTGCGAGGGGCTCGAAGTAGGAAATCCAACTGCTCACCGTGATCCATTGAGAGATCGTCAGAATCTTCTAGATCATCTAGATACTGGGAAACGTTAGCCACAACAGCTGGAGAAGGAATTTTACCATTGGGACTTCCTCCAGAGCTGTGAGTCTCATCGTCGGAGCTGAACGAAGACGTGAAGCAGCTGCAGCAATCACAACCACGGCCTGTCACTTCCTCATCATTGACATCAACATTCATACGAGCAGAAATCTCGACGATGGGTCCCTTGGAGTCCAGGCACTCGATCGCCCGATAATTTTTTGACCGAAAGCCGTCAAAGATATAGTGGGAAGCCGCGCTGCTCAGCTCAAGATCGCACTGGCTGCAAGTGTTAGACTCAGACGAGCACAGAAGATCATGCATAACGTGGACTTGATCGCATGATCCTGACAAACCTGCCCGACTCAGCAGACGGAGAGCATTTGTGTACTCCTTGCAGCTAGTCACCGTCCAATTGGAGATGTGCCCGCAAGCGGGGTAGTGGTGGTAGGTGTAGACGCACATTGTTGCGGTTGATTGTAGTTAATCACGGATGTGATAATGTGAAGATTTCCGTATTTGGTCAGACCAAGATAGGCTGGAAGATGGGATAGAGAGAATAGTTGTCGTATGTCGAGAGATCCCTGGAGGTTAAATAGCCTGCGGCCAGACGTGAGAATCTTAGAAATGTCGATCAAAGGCGGACGAGTATAACGCCATCAGCAGGTCTTTGAGGCTCAACAAAGGCCACAGTGGATTCTTGACAACGCGGTCGTTGTATCCTACTCCTCAATGCCTTTATTCGAACACTAGGACAGGAGCTAAGAATAGAGATCAACGGCAAGGTCTTCACTTGGAAACCCTTTGTAACAACGAGTGTTATGGCAGACTTTGGCATTGTATTCTAGGACGAGAGATGTCATTCTAAGAATAGCTCGAGAGAGTTCCGGACTTCCAGTCATTCTCAAGTTGTGAAGAGAGGGCACATAGGCACCTCGACACAACAAAGGAAGAAACGCACTCGCAGGGCTCAAACAAGGATTCGCACGCCCAAACACCTCAACCTTCAAGATCCATCAAGTATTTCACACCCGAGTCAAGCAACCACCAAGCAGCCGTCTCATGCATCCAGCGCAGCAGCGGCTTCTCTAGCGGCATCGCCTGAGACTCATCAGAGCGTCTCCACATCAGAGTCTCGCTCGAGAAAACTACCTCGCCCTCCGTTTCCCGAAAGCTCAGTGCGAGCCGACCGTTGATAAACTCCATGTTCTTCATCTTGATCTCGAATTCCACCTTGTTCTCGGTACGCGCGATTACGCGATACACACCACATACAAGATCCCCCTCGTTGAAATCCAAAGAAGAGAGATGAGATGCCTTGAAGCTCCGCTGTTCCTCCGGGCCGCGACTAATAAGCCGGATCATCAAAGCTTGAGGGAATCGCGTGAAAGCAGTCATGTTGCGCCGGACCAGCTTGGTGAAGAGCTGCTCCGTGGGGACATTCTTCGGGAGCGCGTCGCGCGAGACAGACTTTGATGAATGATCATAGAGTGCAAAATACTGGTCCGTAAAGATGGTTTCTGGGACGGACTCGATCTCTATGGGCTTCGGAGAAGGCGCTGATAACTTTCCGCGATGCGATTTGTGTTGGATGCGCGATGATAGCCTTTGGTGGAACATGTAGAAGTAAACCGCAGAGCCGCCGGTGATGACGGCGCTCGCGGTGAGTATGAAGCGCATCATAGTATCTGGAGGATGGCCTTTGTTTGACGACTCAGGCTCTCGAGAAAAAAGGGATTGTTATATACGAAGCAAAGAAATTTTGCCTGGGAAGGTGACCACATCATCGGATCTGAGCAGCCTCCGAACACGAGGATGTCTTGGCGTCATGCGCCACCCACGCGAACACATGGAATACCTTTCCCAGCCTATCATTCGTTCTCCAGTGGAAATTTGGGTTCTTTTTTCAATTTAAAGTCATGGATTTTGGAAGTAAGTGCAATGATGTCGGACATTTTGAAATCGTCTCGAATAACGAGGCGAATCCCTCATACCCAAACGCCGTCGTGGTGGTAAAACACAAGTGGTATCACATTCGAACACAATATACAGAAGGACAAGATAACTTGAAGACAAGCCAAAAAGAAAGCGCACCATTCTTATCTCTACTGGTGCGTTTGCGCGGCTGGCGGGGACTGAGGAGCGTACGGAGCAGCCTGTGGAACCTGAGGCTGGTGAGGCTGTTGAGCAGGTTGGGCTCCAGGCGCCTGTACCTGTACAATTTGGAAGACTTCAATGCGCCCACTATTGTGCCAAGTGGCAAGCTTAACACCGCAACCGCCACAGTAGTGGTCGACATCCTTGAGCGAAGACATCAAATAAGGGATACATCCGAGGCAGCAGCAGAAGCATAGAACGGCAGCCCATCCACTATAGAAAGAAATTAGCCCAAGAATCCCTGCCGCTTAGGTGTCCTGGATTAACTCACTGAGTAGTCATACCAGTCACTGGCTCCACCCGAGTCATCTCTCGGCGACCACAGGCGGGGCAGTCCACCGGGCAGGGTGCCGACTGAAGCGCGTGCAAAGGAATCGCGGTCGCATATCCACTGGGGTGACCATAAGGGGTATAATACATCTGCTGCTGAGGATACTGCTGCATTTGCTGGGGCACTGGCTGGCCCTCGTACGCCTTCGCAGGGGCGGTAGGAGGGGCGTTCACAGGGACAGGCGCTTCGTGTTCCTGTCGCGACTTTTCGTAGCTAGGCAGCAGAGTGCCATTTTGTGAGGATGGAGACAAGGGGGTGATGCCGGTGGGCTCGGGGCTAATTGGGGCGATGGGATTTTGAGGTTGATGGGAGGGATGAGCGACTGGAGGAGGACTAGGCAGCGGGCTTGGGCTGTTCTGGTGGTGCTCAACAGGAATGAGACCTACAAGGGTCAAAGATGGATTGCAAACGTGTGGGCACTGGGAGGGAGTATTTACGGACCTTCGCTGTCAGGGGTTTGCACTGTCATTGTGACTGATTTGACAATTGTGCTCGAAGGGTGTGTGAAGCAGCTCTTTGAAATGGGTTCACAGGTGCGCGGGAGTTGAAAAGGAAAGTCTGAACAAAATCAGGCGCGCGGATGGGGATGGCCTTAGACTTTATCGCCAGCTCCAGATTAAATTCACTGCGGAGCCCCAACTGAGTTCATGGTTCTTGAACGAACGGTACCATAAATAGGGTGTCCACTCCCGTGGGACGAACTGGATACATCATATAAGAAGGGCTATGTCAAACTCAGTACTAGCTTGAGCCACAGTTTATTGGTACACTGCCAGATTTCGTCTTGTTAGGTCCCACGACGCAGCAGGTTGAGGCTATGCATGCATTTACTTTGAGTGGTGTTGATCATGTAAATCCAGATAGTGTACTCGGAGCCAACTCCAAGTCAGATTCAGAGCTATAGATGAATGAACTCATCTGTGCATGATCTTTCACAGTGGGATATTTAATAATATTATTTCTTTTCCCGAGGCAAAACAGGTCTGACCAGGAGGCGATGTGGTATCGAGCTGCGGCTCGAGATGCGCCAAGACTGCGCCCGGTTGTTGCAAGCGCGCAGAGAGTCCACTACTTTGCCCCTTTCATAATTCCTGCCCACTATTAGTATTCAGAACTCTTCAATTCTTCAAGTGAGATTCTTGACCTGATTGAGGCGTAGAAGAAAAGACTGAATTTCTTGGCAGCAGAACCTAGGGCTCAACCAGAGAAATCATCTGGACAGACTCTGCCAGAAGCGCCAGTGAATCTTGGTACTGTAGGTGCCTAGAGCAGTTGAGCTGTTCCTTTCCGCCAATCCCAAACAGGGGGCTTGGGCCACATGAAAATGATAAAAGAAAGCTTGCAATGCAGTAATATGGAAATCGTCAATTTGCATGAAACATCTGGCATTCCTTCTCAACCGACCACGCTCTTTCGGGGCGGCGACGGAATATTTGGCCCCCAATGCTGACAGGCAGCCACTAGCAGCTATGACGCCGACCCAACTGTAGTTCCAAACCCTCTAAACAGCCTCAGCCTTAAGGTTGTGGGCTCAATGCCAAGGGGCTCAGGGCTGTACTATAGCCTTATGGCCGACCTGCTCATTATTTTCACTCCTATACTCCGTAAAAACATGGCCATGATCGTACATATGGAGAGACGCTTCAATTGGAACATGTTTCAGGACAAAGCGATCAATTAGGTTGCTAGACCGAGTTTATTTAAGCATATCAGAGCTCCGTACAGCGTTCGGATTAAAGCGAAGACTACATAACAGCCGAAGAATCGCGAGATCGAGATGTTGCAATTGAAGTTCTGAAGGCTAGATCCATGTTTGACGAGATGGGTTTGGCCAAATCCCATCCCATCACGCCGACACGCCTAAGCGAATTCTGTTCAGCCAGTCTATTCGGTTGTAGGGGCGTTAAGGAAAATTGCAGACCTGTTGACGCAATCGCGGTGATTGACTAACGATTGATCTAGTGAAAGAAGCTATGTTATACCTATCAACCTTAGAACAAGCATTCGTGGTTGATTGAATGATCGCCGGATATCCGAGGGTTCCCCCATTTCATGTCTCGGGGTTACCACATTCAGAGATTAGGTGGCTATGCCCGAGACCCGGTCGTCTTCGGGCCGCATATTACGATACCACCGCAACGTGATAAAGAAATAGTGATAGAATAATGGTCATTGAACAGGACCCGAGGAGTTAAAACGGAAGCGACTGGTTTATCCCCGGGTGGACCAGCTTAAAAAGGGTCTACAATCGCCCATCGCCTGCCCACGTCACTCCTCTTTCTCATGTCAACTCTTCCAGTCAAGAGATCCATGCGAAAAATGGCCACCACAATCAAATCAACACTCAAGCTAGCTAGCGGCTACGAGATTCCTCGTCTAGGCTTCGGCGTGAGTGATTCTCAATTTCAAACTCAGCATCGAAAACTAATTTAATTTCCAGGTCTACAAAACGTAACGACCCCCCGCAACGTCCGCATCGCAAACCCCCACCAGAGCTAACACGGTCCCAAACAGTCCACCAGACGAGACGGAGAAATGCTGTCTCGAAGCGCTGAAAGCTGGCTACCGCCATGTAAGCACTCGGATACTGGCCGAGATCGAGCCACCCGGTTCCTTGCTTCAGCGATCTCTAACAACAAACCCAGATTGACTCGGCGGCGGTGTACAAGAACGAAGCTGGCTGCGGCAACGCGATTCGCGCGTCGTCCATCCCGCGTGACCAGATATTCTTCACTTCCAAAGTCATCAATATCAGCTACGATGAAGCCAAGGCAACCGTCGATGAGAGCCTCGCGCTGACGAAACTCGACTACATCGACCTGATGCTCCTGCACAAGCCCATGGGTGGCTCTTCGAATCGCAAGGGTGCATGGAAAGCGGTACGCCTTCTCCCCTCAAAATCTCGATTCGATTCCCACCTTTCTAAAACTGATACCTCTCCAGTTAGTCGAAGCCGTCGAAGCCGGCAAAGTCCGCTCGATCGGCGTTAGCAACTACGGCGTGCACCACCTCAACGAACTGGAGCACCACATCCGCGAGCTTGAAGCCGAGCGCGGCGGCAAGGGCAAGGGCGGCGTGATCAGCGTCAACCAGGTCGAACTGCATCCTTGGCTTGCGCGCAAGGATATCGTCGATTGGTGTACGCAGCGTGGCGTTGCGCTCCAGGCTTACGCGCCCATTGTGCGCGGCGCGCGTTTCGATGAGCCGTCGGTCAAGAAGCTGGCGGAGAAGTATGGGAAGACGCCGGCGCAGGTGCTTATCCGTTGGAGTCTGGATAAGGGTTTTATCCCGTTGCCTAAGAGTGTGACGCCATCGCGCATTGTTGCTAATGCCGATGTGTATGACTTCAAGTTGACTCCGGAGGAGGTTCGGGAGCTGGAGACGGATGAGTACAGTCCTTGTGCTTGGGATCCGACGGTTAGAAAGCTTGAGGAATAGATGAGAAATTGGAAAAAGACGGGATTCAGACGGTATTCACTGTCTTTGGGTCTTCGACAATAGCATTTGATAAGATTCTCGCGATCAGGTTTGCAATGCCAGGATATTAATATCAAAGGCCGGATCATTCCATCGTTGTAGCTCACAGAGACGTCGTACTTTTGGCCTACGTGAGTCAAAAGGTCCCAACCAATGATGCCTTCCTCAACAAGCTCCCATCAGAAGGCTTCTGCAGATATTATTTCAGTCTCAGCCGCGTCAAGTACCCTCAAGTATCCAGAAATGATGCTCCCGTAGATTCCTTCTCAGCTCTGCAGTGTCAACATTCAACATGGAAGAGCGGTCGGGTCAGACTTTTGCATTTATCGACGCGCCACAGTTCTGGTTTAGTTGAACAGAATGGGCTGAACGGATGGGTCCGGCAGTGCGGGAAATCCGCAGAGAGGCTGGAAGGAGTTCATGTAGGAGCGGGATCTGCACGTCTACCGTGATGGCTGGACCTTCACACGGCTGAGCTTGTCTATTGTATAGTCAGTTACCTTCGAGACTGGCAAAAAGAACAGGACTTTTTTTCTTTTCCTGTTTGGTCATTCGAGCTCAACGGCTTAACTACAAACCCCAAAAAGGACGGACGTATGGCAAACCACAAGGTGAATGGCACCATCATCCGACTCTACGCCTGTCAGCTGTGCCATGACTATTCCAGCGGCGTGCAGGACGGGGCAGGGTGGGAAAATTGGGGCGGGGTAGCTGTGGACGGTCTCGACCGTCGGAGGCTTATCTGCGCTCGCAGCCTAGAACTCTCGAGAATCGCCCTGCCGCACAGCAGATAGATCATGCGAACGTCGGATTGCTAGGAGAAGATTTCCAACCCTCATAGCACGGAGAAAGGTCCCAATTTTCCGAAGCGAAGTGTACATTTAAGATTTGTCAAATACTTGGGCATCGTTTCTGCGTCCCGAGGGGCCACAGAGAGGACCAGGACCACACATGGAAAGGGAGAAGGACAGGTTTGGTGCGGAAGACTTTAGGCAAGGTGCGGCATTTCTCTCTATAGCGTCTCTGGCTACCTTACAAATACTCACACGCAGGACCGTCCTGACCAGGTCTCGAGGTTCTCGATAATGAAATGGGCAAAGATGACTGGCTCCTCGCCTTCGCACCCATCACCCTCATCTCGACTGGTGGTTTCCTCGCGACAAACTTCTTTCGAAATCGCGAGAGCACGGGTGACATAGACTATCTGCTGGAGCCGCAATGGGCGCATGACAATGACATCAAAAAGCCATTACAGAATGCGATCACCCGGGCGGCCCGACACCTGGGGTTCATCGACGACTGGGTCAACGAAGAACTCGCCTTCTTCGTCCCGGATCAGTTCCGGCAGCTTCTTTTTGAAAAGGCCGAAGAGCAGAACATTGTTCTGTGGGAGGGCACACATCTTCGCGTTCTCGCCGTGCCGTTGGACTGGGCGCTGGAGCGGAAATTACGTCGCATCCATAACAGCAAAAGGCATGCGAAGCGGCCATCGGATATCGCCGATGTGCTCGCCATCATGAAGCATCTGCGGACGCAAAACGATGGGCCACTGGATAGAGAGTATATCCGAACCCTCAATATCTGCTCCTTTGAGATACCTCCTGACCAGGCAACAATGAATGAAATCGCTACTGCATATCGAGAGAAATATAACGAAGAGGCATTCTCTTGAGATCGCATGACATTCCTCGTTCGATCGCTCTAGACCGTGTAGAAGTGGCCTGTGTCGATGATGATGTTCCTCTCTGCAAAGATAGGATTCTCCCCCCCTTCTTCAAGCACAAGTCTACCAGCAGAGTCGAGGAAATCCGCAGGCAGATCAGCGATCAACTCCACATCGATCGGAGCCACCCTCCGGGTCCAGCGAGGCGCGGTCTCCGGAGTGAAAGACGGCAGAGGGTCCTCGAAGGTTTTCCGGTAAATGTGCTTGCTTTTATCGCGGCGCATCCCCAAGCTCATCCGCCAGTTGAACGCTCTCGCCAGCTCCTCGGCAATACACGCCAATATAGCGTACCGCACCGGATCAACGTCACAAGGATCCGGTATCCGATGCACTGCCCAGGCCCCACGCGACTGGTACCAGAAGTACTCCACCTCTGCCCCGATCGCATAGAATTCACGCGCCGCCACAGCCTCATATATCCGGTATAGAGCACGCAAGGGTGTATCTCGGGCACGCCACAACGGTACCGAGCGCATGTTGGTGAGGTCGGCAGCCGCCTTCCGGGACTGCAGGAGCGCGACGTTGTTCAGCATGGTCCTGACGGGGACCGGCTCGGGGAGCGGAAGTTGCCATGTCGGCAGCGGCAGCAGCAGACGGAGCAAGGCTAGAAAAGGGTACTTGTGCCGGTGGCTCAGTCGTGTGAGGGTGCCGCGAAGCTGGAGGGGGGACTCGAAGTTGTAGACGAATCTCCGAAGGCGCATCCACCAGGTGATCCGGGGTTTCGGGCGATTCCGAGGCGCCATCATGCGGGCTGGGGCTCGAATGGCTTTTTTTTGGATAGTCACGGCATGGCGTATCACGTTTGGGGGAGTCGTCGCATGGCCAATTGTGCTGGTGACATTTAGGCTGGGGTAAGGTTCAGATGAGCTTAACGATCCAATCAGCCGCTAATCCAGTTTGGGTAACATGTTTGGTGCCTTATCGGCCTGGCTGCGATGCTTGTCAGCCCGAGTTCAAAGTATGCCCTCAATCCTTGGGAAAGATTCCAGGGTGATGGGAGTGATTGTATGTGAAATCGTGTCCGTGGAAAATGTCCTCATTCAATATTTACTTGATAAATTGTTCTATACGAGGCCGATCTTGGCTCTCCATCTCTCGAAGAACACAATCCCGGGTTTAGCACCCCTTCTTTCTTGGTTGCCTGCTCATTCTGTATCCCCTCAAATCAAAGACTCCTTTTGTTAACTGTTACCCGAAGTCACTTCTGTTTTATATGGCCGATGGATCTGATATTGCAACATCAACTCTTAAGTTAAGGTGCACTCGGTCCACATTGCCAGGCAAACACTGAATTTTTTTTTTCTTTGCTCTCCCAGCCAACCAGCGGTCCACGTGGAGTGGTTCCTGATCGAACCCATGTGAATCCACCCGCACCGGTGATTTGGTCACACCCTCACATTCCATACTTCAGGGACGGAGTACGCCTGGTGCCTGAGCCATTGTTTGCACGGAAAAAAAATGCACAACCCAGTTACCCAGCATTCTCCTTTGCCAGAACTCACTAAACTAAATCAAAACTGTGTCAGTACAGTAACGACTCACATCTCCGTCTCTCCCCAGGTGCCCCCGATTCCAGCCTGGATTGGAATTCGTAGAAGCATTAGTTTAATTTCTCCCCGTTACACATTGCAACCTTTCCTTGCTGCCTATTTGCTGTATCTTAAAACAGAACTTTGGGCCCGTAAGCTCACTGGCTACAATGTGATTTAGCGGGACTTTGGACCCTGGATGGCTCTGGTGATTTGTTTGGGGCCATGCATTCCAGAATCTCGCCAGCCTAGCGCCATCCACAACCATGGAGAAAGTAGTGCCTTTTTGTTTGAATCTGTACCCAGCAGAAGATCATGACTATGCTAGTAGAATACAGTGTGAGCGGGGATGGGCAATATCCTGTCCACGGTACTCGGCACATGCGATGAGTCCTGGGATCGTCTGGCCGGGCTGGTGTAGCGGGTTTCAGCAGATGTGATCGCCCCCGAGATAGTCAGAGAAGGCAGCACGAGACTCCGTCCTCTTCTCTTCTTTGTACTCTCGCAGGAAGACACATTGGGTTCTTATGCGCGAGCCTGATCACAGTCTTCAGACACGAGGAGCGGCCATCTTGCGCAACAAGCGGTGCTGTGCAACGTAACAATCTATCTGCAGTTTCGCGTTGACAGTTTTCCAAGGGCAGTCTCATTATGAGGTCTTTCGAGATGCTGACTGGCCTCACTTTGCTGGCACTGTCTGCGGCCAAAGACTTGACACAGCATGTCGATGTCTTGTAAGTCTCGCAAGACTCATGATACGAAAAGCGCAAATTTCCTTACATCAACTTAGCATGGGAACACAGAGCGGAGGCAATGACTTCCCCGGCGCAGCAAGACCCTTCGGCATGGTCAAACTGGGCCCTGACCTTCTCCAAGCCGGTACAGACTCGTACGCGGGCTACCTGCCGACTGGCAAATTTTCCGGCTTTAGTTTGATGCACGAACAGGGCACCGGGGGTGCACCCAAGTACGGTACTGTCTCGCAGCTACCATTAGTGGGAAATATCACCGATCCTCTGTCCAATATCACCGTTGCTCGGTCTGGGACTGATGAGGGCTCTGTTGGGTACTACAAGGCCAGGACAGCAGACGGTGTTGAAGTTGAGCTGAGTGCTTCTGCTCGGGCAGGAATCTACCGCTATACATTTCCCAGTGGCTCGGAGAATAACATCCTGGTAGACGTCTCGCATGTCTTGCCGTCTTTCCGTGGCCAGGGGCTTGGCCAGAACTATCAAGGTGGGAACTTGACCGTCTTTGCGGATGGCCATTACGAAGGGTTCGGAACCTACAATAATGGCTGGAACGAGGCTCCTAACTGGACAATCTACTTTTGTGAGTTTATTGATGTATGAATAGATTGACTGGGCTGCTAACATATTGGAATAGGTGGCTATTTTGAATCTGATGCAACAAGCAACAAAACATACACCGCAACTGGTGCAGCGTACAGCATCGAGAAAGCTGGTGGTTCTGTCTCATCCGCTTCAAATTCCACGCGAGTCGGTGCTCTCTTCACATTCAGTGAGGAGGAAGTGACTTCTCGTGTTGGAATTTCATGGATTTCCACAGAGCAAGCCTGCAACAACGTGAACCGGGAGATTCCTGCGGGCACAAGCTTCACATCGGTTGTCAACGACGCGGTTTCCGAATGGAATGACAAGGTCTTGTCCAAGATCACCACGACCAATACCAATGAGACCAGCCTCAGTCTGCTATACACCTCGCTGTATTTCATGCATCTCATTCCGACGAACCAAACGGGGGAGAATCCCGGCTGGCAATCAGATGAACCATATTATCAAGACATTTTCACATTCTGGGTGAGCTCTACACAGCTGGATGAATTCCAGATCAGTCTAATCAATGACTCTAGGATCTGTTCCGTTGCTCTACATCTCTCATGCAAGTGCTCCAGCCAACTGCCTACGAGGAGCAGATCCGGTCTCTCATCGATATCTGGCGACACGATGGCTACCTTCCTGACGCACGCTCATCCAACTATAATGGCCGTACGCAAGGTGGCTCCAACGCCGACAATATTCTCGCCGACGCTTATGTGAAAGGTGTTCGCGGATCTGTCAACTGGGACGACGGCTACAAAGCCATGGTCAAAGACGCCGAAGTCACGCCCGCTAATTCTCCCGTCGATCACATGGCGCCCGATTCTTCAACACACGAGGGTCGGGGTGCATTGCCCGACTGGCTTAGTCTTGGATATATCACGCCAAAGTACAGCCGTTCCGTCAGCCGGGCTGTCGAGTACGCGGTCAACGACTTTAGTCTGTATCAAGTTGCCTCGGGACTGAACAAAGAGCAAGATGCGAAGAAATACCTTAATCGCTCTCGCAACTGGCGTAACCATTGGAATCCAAAGCAGAGCTCTCTCGGATTCTCGGGCTTTGTCGTCCCACGGAATACAACCGGCTTCATTGAGACGGATCCGTTGAAGGATAGTGGGTATTGGGGGGATCCGTACTACGAGGCGAGCTCGTGGGCATATTCCTGGGCGGATGTGCATGATATGCAGCATCTGATTAAATTGATGGGAGGCGCCGAGACGGTGGTCAACCGATTGAACACCATGTTCATTGAGGGTGCTAGTGGGTCAAGTGGGATCATTTTTGATGCCACCAACGAGCCGTGAGTTATCTCTTCCACTGAGGACTTCATCAAATATCCAGACTAACAGGTATCAACAGCATGTTCAACATCCCATACCTGTACAACTACGTCGGTCGTCAAGATTTGTCAGTCTCGCGGTCCCGAAAAGTAGCCAAAAGCGATTATTCCACCGGCGTATCAGGCCTCCCAGGCAACAGTGACGCCGGAGCGATGCAGACATGGCTTCTGTGGAATATGATCGGCCTGTACCCGATCACCGGACAGACTACATTCCTCATCCATTCACCATGGTTCGAGTCGATGACTATCGACCTCGGCGGTAACAAGAAGTTGAAAATTACCTCGACGGGCGGTGATGGCAATGGAGATAGAGATTTCTACGTGCAGAGCCTGAAAGTCAACGGCAAGCCGTGGAAGAAGAACTGGCTGACGTGGGATGACATCTTCGCCAAGGGAGGCACACTTGAATTTATACTGGGATCTGCTGCGGTGAATTGGACGACGGGAGAGTTGCCGCCGAGTCCAGCATCAGAGTGAGTAGTAGGAGTACATGCCATATCAAATGAACATACTTGCGTTCCATCCTGTAGCCTCAATGCTTGTGCCCGCAATTAGTCTTTTTTGTTTAGCATGGGCGGATTATTTTCCCATTTCACTTATCAAGTCTACCATTGAACCTGATTTTCGTCCTTGATAATCTAATCTGTACCATTTGCGGAGAATGGTATCCGCGACTTTCGAAGGGTCTTCTTCCCCCTTACTCCGCCCTTTCTCCCCGGTCATTCTTGGTCACTGGTGTAGCCTAACCTAGTCCTGTCATAATCGCAAATACTTTCTCACCTTTCGGGTATCTGTGATGATTGGCCCTAAGGATGGTCTACGGGCCTAGACCACGGTGCAAAGTGGCGAGACCCCCGCATCTCAACTCCGGTTGGAAGCTTCGAAAGCTACCGAAGTCGACATCATACGGTGAAAGCAAGGATCCTGCGGCTCGGCACATGTACTTTTTCAACTAACTTAATAACTTGGAATCCCCAACACCATTGACTAAATTTTCGTCGAGAACAAATATTGACAATGACTACGATGCTTGGACTACAGAGTGCCACAACCCAACTGCATCCAGATACCGAACTCCCAGTTCTCCCACCGGGCTCGTGCCAAGTCCCCCGCAGCGAGAAAGAGCTACTCCTCAAGACGCTACGCGAGAGGAAACCCGCTCAAAAACCAATGAGCCACCCAACAGAGCACGAATTCAAACCTCAAGCAAAGCGAAGAAAGTCCTGCCACGGGCCCGGTTCCCAGATTCCACGAGAAGCGATCAGTCCCCAGAGAGCCCGACACCTCGAACGCAACCGCGTCGCCGCGAACAAATGCCGACTGAAGAAGAAGAAAGAACACGAGCAGATACAAGGCGCTTTGGAGAACGAGACAGCCAGACGTGACATTCTACTCGCAGAGGTGGACGTTCTAAAAGAGGAGCTCTGGCGGCTTAAGAATCGGGTCTTTGAACACGCGAATTGTGACGATCACCATATCAGCCGCCAGCTTTCCAAGATGAACCAAGATCTACTCGACTCGAGCTCACGGCGAAACTCATCCTCGACTTTTTCGGATATCTCGTCTTCTGGTGGGTCTGAGGAAGGGGCTATGTGCATGGAGCTGCTTACGAGTGTTCCGGAGTGGGGGGACTACTCACAGACGATGCCGGTCTATGATCAAGAGAGTTGTGGGGGATATTTTGATGAGTTACTTGACAACTTCGTTGATGTCAACGAGATGTGAATTGTGTTTTGTTGGAAAGCGTACATGATTTGTGATGAGAGTACGAGAATATTGTTATTAATCTTTGATGTCATCCATTTGGACAAAAGTACGGTCGCCACCTATTGTAGCTGAGACTATAAGTGGGTTTCGATCGTAACTGGATCAATGATCCGAGCACGCTGCTGTACTGTACTCGTTCAAGAATTCCTATACAAGATCCACAGGAAGCAGTCAGAAATGGACTCGGATGTATATGCGTACCTAACGCATGCCGGAGAATTTTACCTGCCAATAAAGACGATATCAGCACGGCTGATACTCAGATAAGCCTCGATCGCATAGAGCCGGATAATGCCACAGGGGTCCCGAGTAGAAGCTCCTCACGTATACTTGAATAGCCCCATCTTTTTCTATCGGTTTCCTGGAAACGCGTACAGTATGCAAGAGAGCAACCACTCTCTGGCACTCTGGCGTTTGCGGAATCTTCATCCGGCCCGTCCAGCCATCAAAAGGCGATCAATTAATCGGAACGACCGAGGACCTATCTGTGGAGATGGTTCTGATTGATGGGAACGGATGGCCGCCCAACTGGATACTGTAGGACTGGCGGAGAAGTGGAGCCGCATACCGTTGCGACACAGCGAGCTTCCTCTGCTTGCCACCAAACTCCATCGAGAGTTCCCGGGAAGCTAAAGCTATGGCTTACTACGAATTGCCTGTACTTTTTAACTGGGTACTGGGTACATCGATATGATTGTAATGGCTGAATCTCCCTGCCTTGGCAGCCGAAAAACGCCAACTAAACCCTTGATTATTGGTCTTGGTGTCGGGCAATCAAAGAGATCTTACTCCGGTGCTATTCCTACTTCTCCATGAATTTGCTAGGTTATCTCTTCTGCATAATATTGTTTTATCTTTCGGCGGTGCCGACCATTAATCGTTCTTTCAGTTTTGCCCGTTCACTTCCATGACGTTCTAGGAACCTTGCTAGAGTATGCCGCACTTTACTTAACTTCTTTCCTCTAGACGACTAATTGTAGACTCGATTCACAATTTGCGTGACATTTGAACCACAAAAGGGGATACCTACGTAGCTTCAGAAAATTTCGGGTCTGCCCTATGCTGGACAGGTGACATTGCTTCTGTGCCGTGTACTCCGTAGACGCTGCAACCTTCTGACAATCTTGGTGAGAGCTTGAGTTCAACGGTGACTGGAACTGTGATGTCCATTACCGCCGAGTCCGACATTCCAGTTACTTGACACAAAATACGTGCTTGAATCTCTCTCTGAGCGGCGCTCAGAAGGATACACTTGGACCATCAATAGATGTATCGTGAGTAGCTTACGGGGGATGTCTCGAACTATAGGTCTCAATCAAGCAAGGAGACAGCTCAGACCTGGTACGGTTTAAGAAAAAAAAATCACTAAGAATCTTCCATTCCATTTAGGATATGGGACTCGGATATTGTAATCCACTTACTGCATCATTTTCAGGGTATTGGGATCTAGAGTCAGAAGCTGAGCCCTAACATCCTTTACTTTAGCCTCTCTTCAGACTGCTCCTTTTAATCACGAATAAAAGGGGAAGATAAACCATCTGCGGTGTCCTCTACTACCTTGGAGGAAACCCCACCCCCCCTGGGGCATTATACGATTCTGCAGACCACAACCCCCATTAGTGCTTCAATACTATGTACCTAAGAAGAAAGTACTTGACATGAGTCTCATAATGAGAGATTATTTGACGTCAATAAGTGTGTTCTAAAGCAAACATCAACTGTACTTCAATGGTACTAAGGTTTAATTGAAGTAGCGACCGCGAAAACCGCTTATGGGAACATCATTTGTGCCCAGGCTTCCTTGTTGTGCCTCGTGCCTTTGGTAACTATTCATGGCAAGAACTAGAGGGCTACACTGCATGACAAAGTGCCACTTCAGCCCTATACCTGTGCCCTACCAGGATAGAGTAAATCACCCAAGTCATGTTGATTGCGCGTGGAATGATCTGCCGATAAGGTAGATACTCCACACCTATAATTACCAGCTACTGCTTATCTGATTCTCAAGATACTTTTATACTGCAAAGGGGAAATAAGGGACACGAGTCTAAGCAACAGAGACTGTTCGGGGAGACGGGAGTAATTCGTGATAACGCGTAACTAGGTAGGGTCTATTTGCCCAAGCTTAACCTACTGTTTCCTAATTCATTAGTGGATATTTGCAACAGTGTGCCTTCTACAGATTCTTTTCGTGTCATTATGAATTTACTACCTATAGATGGCAGGCGTACCTTTATTGTTCAGCTGAATATATCCATAAGGTTGAGGGCTGGTCCATGACTGGAAGCCTGAGATACAAACTTGTCAGATTAGAGCCGTCTCAAGATCCAATACTCTGAGATCAACATGGATCTACCTTTTAATGGGCCTCTCTGCGTGATATCATCTCACGACTTTCAACTCTCCTTGGAAGATCGATATCCGTGAAGGGATCAGGAATTTCTGATCTTTATATCATTCGAGGTTCGCACGACCTCGAGAATTGGGTACTATCAACAGGCACAACTTAGATCTTTAACTGATCCATGCTTATTTACGTCGACAAATATTAATGTATCGCCAGTCTCGACCAGAGCGAGTCAAAGCACTTCCTAACTTGGGGTCTAACACATCCAAATTCCAAAGACATTCAACTGGATACCCCTGCATCTAGCTAGCTTAGATCGCCTGCGCAAGACCTCGAGTCAAAAGTCAGGTCTGCATACAACATGTTTCCTTTCCACGGAGATATTCCACTGGGTTATGCTTTGTGATTTCACGGAAGATAACGCAGAGAAGTGGCAATTTGCCAATTTCTCCGATCGGAGGCAGGCCTTTCATCCCAAAGCCAAAACTTGAAAAATCGGATGGAAAATTCCATCATCGGCATCTCGCTCGAATCACCATGGCCAGGGGTTGAAAATTAACAGAGATTTCACCGAGATGCATCTGGTAAGGGCCCAAAGCAGTCGAGGTGGTACTGCGCCCGGCCAGGAACGGCGCAGTCTGGCCCGGTGAGAGCGAGTTTACAGGACTGACGTAGTCAAGCTCAGACTCGAAGAAATCCTCGTTTTACCATGGCTCCATGAGTCGCTAGGAAGCTATCTGCTTTGACAGTCTATATCAATAATACGATTGACCCTTTTCCAAATCAATAATCATCACCGATTCCTCTCTCAACGAAACTGCCAAGCCCCTGTGGCCAAAACCGGATTCGCCATCGAATAAAGTCAACTGGAGAGGGCCCGAGCTCCCCGCAAGGGAAAGGCTCCACTGGAAACACAATCAACCAGCTCCCACCCAATCACTCCCCCGTTCTAGCCCAGACTGAATGCGCGATAAACGTTGAGAGTCTCGGAGAGGAGGGGTCCTCGCGCGGGCGACTTTCTTCTGTTTCCTTTTCTTCTTCTTCTTCTTCTTCTTCTCCCTCCTCTCCTGCTCCTCCAACATTGTTCAATCCAGAATCAATCGGACGCAAGAGATGGCCTCCACTACCGATGTCCCCGCCGACGGAACAGGTACGTCACTGAACCAGCTGCGCCCGAGTTGCTACCAGAAATAGCTAGAGCTCCAAGCTAGCTGGTCGCGATTGAGAGAAGCCTTGGCCGATGGATAGCTAATTCATTCATGTCTATGCAGGCGTCATTAAGCTGGACCCCTGGCTGGAACCTCATCGCGATGTGCTGAAGCATCGATACAGCTTGGTCGAAAAGTGGGCCAAGGTCATCAACGAGACCGAGGGCGGCCTAGACAAGTTTAGCAAGGTGAATTTGACTTCCTTCGCGCTCGGCGTCTTGAAATTGGCCCTCACTGACAGCTATACCTTTCTTCCAGAGCTATGAAACCTTTGGTCTCAATGCAAAGCCAAACGGCGACATCATTTACCGGGAATGGGCGCCCAATGCAGTGGAGGCCTCGCTGGTTGGCGATTTCAGTACGTGCATTCTGGTAGAGAGCAGAGACCAAGATCTGAAATCACGTTACTGAGACTAGCAGACAATTGGGATAACACGGCCAACCCCATGGCAAAAAACAGCTTCGGCGTATGGGAAGTGACCATTCCCGCAGTGAAGGGCGGCCCGGCGATTCCTCACGACAGCAAGATCAAGGCAAGCCTATACACCTCAATCTCAGACCCAGAGAGAACGTCCAAGCTAACATGCCTTCCAATTATCAAGATTACCATGGTTCTCCCCAGCGGCGAGCGCATCTACCGCATTCCAGCATGGATCAAGCGTGTCGTGCAGGATCTCAAGGTCTCTCCCGTCTACGACGCCGTATTCTGGAACCCGCCCGCCAGCGAGCGGTACACCTTTAAGCACCCGCGCCCCAAGAAGCCCGAGAGTCTGCGCATCTACGAGGCCCACGTTGGTATCTCGTCTCCCGAAACCCGGGTCGCAACCTATAAGGAATTCACCAAGAACATGCTTCCCCGCATCAAGTACCTGGGCTATAATGCCATCCAGCTGATGGCCATCATGGAGCACGCATACTATGCCAGCTTCGGGTACCAGGTGAACAACTTCTTCGCGGCGAGTAGCCGCTACGGGTCCCCGGAGGATCTGAAGGAATTGATTGACACCGCGCATAGTATGGGCTTGGTGGTGCTGCTGGATGTGGTACACAGCCATGCGTCGAAGAATGTGCTTGATGGACTGAACATGTTTGATGGGTCTGACCATCTCTATTTCCACGAGGGTGGAAAGGGTCGCCATGACCAGTGGGATAGTCGCCTGTTCAACTACGGACATCATGAAGTGCTGCGATTCCTCCTGAGTAACCTGCGCTTCTGGATGGAGGAGTATCAGTTTGATGGTTTCCGCTTCGACGGTGTGACTAGCATGCTTTACGTGCACCACGGTATTGGAACGTATGGGCACCTTCTCCCTTGCACGTGTTTTGAAGGGTGAGCTAATCACGGATATAGAGGCTTTTCCGGCGGCTACCACGAGTACTTTGGCCCTGCTGTCGATGACGAGGCCATCACTTACCTGGCCCTGGCCAACACCATGCTTCACGATCTCTATCCTGAGTGTATCACCGTCGCAGAAGACGTCTCTGGCATGCCCGCTTTGTGCCTTCCCCACTCACTGGGAGGAGTCGGCTTCGACTACCGACTCGCCATGGCCGTTCCAGACCTGTACATCAAGCTACTGAAGGAAAAGTCCGACAACGAGTGGGACATTGGTAACCTTGCCTTCACGCTCACGAATCGTCGCCACGGCGAGAAGACCATCGCCTACGCCGAGAGCCACGACCAAGCGTAAGTATCACCCAGAAACACCCTCCCCCCCCTTCTTCCCAACACTCCTTTCTAACACCATCTCCCCCAGCCTTGTCGGCGACAAAACCCTCATGATGTGGCTCTGCGACAAAGAAATGTACACCCACATGTCCGTCCTCACCGACTTCACCCCCACAATCGAGCGCGGCATGGCCCTCCACAAAATGATCCGACTCGTAACCCACGGCCTCGGAGGCGAAGGCTACCTCAACTTCGAAGGCAACGAATTCGGCCACCCGGAATGGCTCGACTTCCCCCGCGAAGGCAACGGCAATTCCTTCTGGTACGCCCGGCGCCAGCTCAACCTGACAGAAGACCACCTCCTACGATACAAGTTCCTCAACGAGTTCGACCGCGCCATGCAACTCACCGAAGCCAAGTATGGCTGGCTGCATGCGGCGCAGGCGTACGTTAGCCTGAAGAACGAGAGCGACAAGGTGCTTGTCTTTGAGCGGGCGGGTCTGCTGTGGATTTTCAATTTCCACCCCACGAATAGTTTCACGGATTATCGGGTGGGCGTGGATGTTGCGGGAACGTATCGGATTGTGCTTGATTCGGATGATAAGGAGTTTGGGGGGTTGGGGAGGAATGTGAAGGAGACGAGGTTCTTCACGACGGATATGCCGTGGAATGGGCGGGCGAATTTCACGCAGGTTTATATTCCGACGAGGACTGCTTTGGTGAGTGGTTTACATTTACATGCTTGATTCAGGTCTCTCTGCTCGGGGCCTCGAGTCTGTTTGTCGTTCTGGGGGGG
Organism: Penicillium simplicissimum; assembly: GCA_024706585.1. Taxonomy (NCBI): domain Eukaryota; kingdom Fungi; phylum Ascomycota; class Eurotiomycetes; order Eurotiales; family Aspergillaceae; genus Penicillium; species Penicillium simplicissimum. Next base: position 1,708,106 of record JAMZTW010000129.1, on the reverse strand, counting down.
TTTGGCTAACCGTTTACTGGCAGGTCCTCGCTCTAGAAGAGACGCTGTGATGGATAGCGGTGTGCGGCAACAATAAACCTCTGCTTCGTGATCTCCACAACACTCGAGCTCGTTTTATGCATTTTGTCTTGGAATTTCATGTCAGCTAGTCGTGCTTTTGGTTAATTATCTTCGAGTTGTTCCATGTTTCTACTCTCTTCACCCTCCCCTAGATGTAAACAGCAGTATTAACAGTTCAAGGTTGGGCTGTACGGGCAAATCCGTCCCATGTCATCAACCATCTACCACCCCAAAGCACGAGTATCATTACAATGAGACCTCTGTGAACAGCGCCCTTTGAGGAAACACTCTCAATGCACTTCGTGAAAACATCCAGCACTGGCGTCAGAGTACTCGTCACCTACACAGCCATCCGAAAGCGATCCCAAGTCACCTACCAGATGGAGAACACAACCAACAAAAGAAAATACAATTGGGACACCAAGATATTTAGGGTCGCCATCCAGGCCATGGGTTTTCAACTCTAAATACACAATAATGAAACACAAGCCAGGCCAGGGTGCATCCAGCCAGGCTTTAAAAAAGGAGGAAAACCAAGGGGTAATCTCGTCAAACTTCGCTCGTTAGACAAGACGGAGTGTTGCTTTTTGTTTTGCGTTTCCCATCCAACAATCACCAAGAGCCTTTGACCATCGTCCAGCTTCGTAGTCTCTTCTCGAGCCTGCCTCAATTCAACTCGAATGCACGTCAGTTCCGGTCATCCTCCTCTTGCTCTCGATCACTGATAGATCTGGCATGAACCATCGTCATTGGTTTCACAGCGACGAGTTCCATTGAATATCAAACACCCTTCAAGTGAAGTGCACGCCAGACACCCACAGACATCACGTCAGAAAGACAAGAATCGGAATCGAGAATGGTGACAATCAGAATCCCTTTCTGGTTTTCGTTTTTCTCTTTAAGATCGGAGTAGAGTACACGCAATCAAAAAGGGAAAGTGACGTCGAGTGAGCGGCGAGACACACAAGACTCGAAAGAGTTCAATAAACAGAAGAACAACGGGGAAACAAAACCAGATCCAGACCAAAAGGGGAAAGAGGGGGAAGAGATGGAAAATAAAACACACACAGGGAGAAGAGTTGGCACAGAAGATTTCAGAAGCAGCGAAAGTTTTTGACACGAGGGGTTGGTTGGACATGGAAAACCCCCGCCGCTAACTAAGCAAAATAGACAATATTACATTTAGGCAGAGCCCTCGAGCTCAGCCAGAATCTTCTCACCCTTGGCGCGGGCGGAGGCGAAGTCACCGACCATGTAGAAGGCGTTCTCAGGGAGGTCATCACCCTCACCGTTGATAATAGCCTTGAAGGAGGCAATGGTGTCCTTCAGGTCGACGAGCTGACCCTCGATACCAGTGAAGACCTGGGCGACAGCGAAGGGCTGAGACAGGAAACGCTGGAGCTTACGGGCACGCTCGACGGTGAGCTTGTCAGCCTCGGACAACTCGTCCATACCCAGAATGGCAATGATATCCTGGAGGGACTTGTACTCCTGGAGCATCTGCTGGACACGGCTGGCAACGGCGTAGTGCTCCTCACCGATGATACGGGGGTCGAGCATACGGGACTTGGAGTCCAGGGGGTCGACAGCGGGGTAGATACCCAGCTCGGAGATACCACGGGACAACACAGTGGTGGCGTCCAAGTGGGCGAAGGTGGTAGCGGGGGCGGGATCAGTCAGATCGTCAGCGGGCACGTAGACGGCCTGGACGGAGGTAATGGAACCCTTCTGGGTAGTGGTAATACGCTCCTGCATGCCACCCATGTCGACGGCCAGGGTGGGCTGGTAACCGACGGCAGAGGGGATACGACCCAAAAGGGCAGACACCTCGGAACCGGCCTGGGTGAAACGGAAAATGTTGTCAATGAAGAGCAGCACATCCTGACCCTCCTCATCACGGAAGTACTCGGCAATGGTCAGACCGGTCAGGGCGACACGGGCACGGGCACCCGGGGGCTCGTTCATCTGACCGAAGACCAGAGCGACCTTGGAGTCACCCTCGAGCTGGATGACACCAGTCTCCTGCATTTCGTGGTACAGATCGTTACCCTCACGAGTACGCTCACCGACACCGCAGAACACGGAGTAACCACCGTGGGCCTTGGCGATGTTGTTCTGGAGGTGTTGTTAGCAGGAGTTCATCAGGGATCATTCACTATTTGGGTCGAAGAACGCAGATAGACCCAAGTATGACGCAAACTTACAATCAGCTCCTGAATGAACACAGTCTTTCCGACACCGGCACCACCGAACAGACCAATCTTACCACCACGGGCGTAGGGGGCAAGCAGGTCGACGACCTTGATACCAGTGACGAGAATCTCGGCAGAGGTGGACTGCTCGACGAACTCTGGGGGCTCGGCGTGAATGGGGAGGAACTTGGTGGCCTTGACGGGACCACGCTCGTCAATGGGGTCACCAGTGACGTTCAGGATACGGCCAAGGGTGCCGGGGCCGACGGGAACCTTGATGGGGGAGCCGGTGTCGCGGCAAACAGCACCACGGGTGAGACCCTCGGTACCTGGAAGTGGACGTTAGCGATGCGAGTTCCACGTAGATGGCAGGAAACATGCCAGGCCGACCGGGTGGGTCTCCCGATCCCCTGGTGGATAGGGATGGTGGGCACGACATGGTGGCTGAAGAGCAGTATATGTAGGGGAAGCTTACCGTCCATGGCAATAGTACGGACGACATTCTCACCCAAGTGTTGCTAAAGAACAGGCAGGTTAGCTAGATGCGTTGGGGTAGGGAAGGGGGCTTGATGGGCCAGGTCGTTGGGCGGACCAATCAGAGGGCACGTACCGAAACCTCGAGCACAAGCTTCTGGCCGTTGTTGTCGGTCTCAATGGCGTTGAGAATGGCAGGGAGCTTGTCACCCTCGAACTTCACTGTAATATGGCGAATAGCAGGTCAGCGATTGTCCGTGAGGATGATATAAGATCGATTGCGATGGGTTGGGCGATGGATTGGGGCCGAGGAAAAGATTTTCGCGATTCCGTCTGTTCCCCCAATCCGGGCCAGGGCGTGTCGAGAGGACCACGTACCGTCAACGACGGCACCAATAACCTGGTGAATCTTGCCAGACTGAGCGGCATCCGAGCTGGCGAAGCGAGCAGAGAGGGCGGGCAGGGCATTGGCGCGCAGGCGGGCGACGGGGGTCGGCCGGGCGAAGGCAGCCCTCCCGAAGGTCCGGGCGAGACCGCTGTAGAGAGAGAAAAACCAGTTAGGGGCAGACCATCCAATAGGAAAAAAAAGTAATCGATGTTGAGAGTCGATATGGAAGGTCGAGAGAGGGGGGGGGGGGTGACGTACCTCTTGAACATGATGGAGGTGTTGAAGAGCGAGGTGTTAGGGAAGGGAAGGGTTGAGTGGATGGAGGGAAAAGAGGGAAAGAAGAGGAAGAGAGAGGTGGTGGACTCTCTCAGTCTCGTTCTGCTGGCACGGGAACTGGGCCGCACTACACCTTTCCGGGGCGGTTTTGCCGATGGTCCCGTGATGAACCGATCCTCGGAGCCAGGGGGAACGTCTATAACAACGAAACACTGAACATCACTGAGCAAATTGATAAGTATTGTTTCAACATATACTACCACACATGAGCGATGTATTTCACACTCTGATCTCACTCCCATCCTTCTCCTTGATAGGGTGTCGTGGTGTTGCTCCGTTGCCTGGCAATCCTCGCCCTCTCACCGGTCGGCTTGGCAGCCGGATGCAGGGGAGCCCCAACGCAACTATAAACACCTGCCCAGCTGCAAGCCCGTGTGATAGATAATGCTACAGAAAATCCTAATGGCCTTCAAGCCATCTTTTATCACCATGATCAGAACCATTGATATGGATTCAAACCAGGGGTGGTGTTGGTCTTAGTCCCGCTTTTGCTACGATGGAAAATCTCTGACGTGTAAACTCGGACGCCTCTACCGCCCGTCCGAGGTCTGTGGTATGGAACCCAGAGGAATTCGAGGAGCTCCCAACAGGCCAGCCACAAGCTGTCTAGTCCAAGGAGAAGATAGAGACACAATATTCTAAAATGATTACCGAAAGTATAGCATTTGGTCTTTTCTCTTGTCCAAACTGACCATATTGCACTCGCAATGGCACTGTGTCCTTGCTGTGCGCTTGGACAGGGGTTCTCCGCACCAGCTGCTGCAGGTTCCGATTCTCTCCGGAAAAACACGCACCCAATGGGCACGGGGACCACCGACCAGAGGTGTATCGAACAATGACATAGGCACGGACCTGGGAACTCTGGGCAAAATACTCGGTAGATCGAGGAAAAGAAAAGACAACCTGGAACAAACATAGTATAACAAAAACTAGAAGACCATCCAACATATTTCTCTATGGCTACAAAAGAGATACATTGACTATAGCACAGTACGGGATACACGCATTTTCGGATGCTTGTGGGCCAAAGGACAAAAAACGAGGAACAGCGCAGGTCGGTGTCGACCGGGCACCCATCAGCGCTCATGTTGACAGCGGCATGGCCAGCAGCATGGAGCTCATGACCCAAGGACACAATCTCCGGGTCCGGATGAGCGTGCGAAATCGCAGTCCCCGGTTCGACACCAATATCTGACTTCTGTTCATTCCCAATCGGGCACCTAGCCCGCTTATGACTTCTCGGCGGGGGGGCTCTGGACGAAGCCCTTGCCCTCGTAGCCCTCCTTGCTGATGCCGTGGATGGGGTTGATCTTCTCGGACTGTGGAGGAAGAGACATGTTAGCAAGCCGAACTCGGTTCAACAGGCCTAGGGCGCGAGGAACTCGCTCGAGGCCAATCGCTATCAATCCAACGATGGCGGTAGAGTAGACATACCAGAGCGTATTCGTTGGAGGCTTCCTGCCACTCCTTGGACATGGTCTTGGGCTGGGGCTTGGCGAAGTAGTGGATGGCGTAGAACACGAGGAGGGAGGCAACGGTAAGCTGGGTGACCTTGAAGAAGATCTTCATGCCCTCGCCCTTGGGGGTCTCGGCACGGGGACCGTGAGGACCAAAGGCAATCCAGTAGGCTAGAGAGGAAAGAAAGAAAAAAAAACGATATCAGTCATGTCCCAAAAAGGAAATTGAAGGATGCCGGTAAAATTCAGCCTCGGATACCGCAGGGTAGGCGAGCAATCACTTCGGACAGTCAAATTTGATATCCAATGGGTAGTACATACCGGCCTTCTTCTCCTGGAGGGTCATCTGGTGCCAGTCAACCTTCATACGGTCACGGAGCTGCATCCACAGCTCGGCCTGCTCCTGGGGGGGCATGCCCTCCCAGCGCTTCTCGATGCTGGCCAGGGTAGGGTTCGAGATGGCGTGGTCGGAGGCAGCGCGGGCCTGCAGAGCGTTCAGCGAGGCCAATGGGCCGGCACGGATGGCGGCCGGGCTGCGAGGAGCAGCACGAGCGATGGAGCGAAGAAACATTGTGCGGCAGGTGGGAGGTGGGATCACCACGTCGAAAACGAGTCAATTGATGGTGGAGAGAGGAGTCCGGGACCAGAAGAGTCTGGCAGCGAGGGGGACTCGGCTGGAGAAGAGAGTGGAGGGGGAGGGTCGGGGGTGATGGGGGGAAGGACTGAAGTTGTTCTTGGTGGTTCGAGGTGGAAAGTCGCGAGGTTTCCGGACTAGCGCTGGCCTGGTTTGTCCGCCCGCTGATTGGGCCATTTGGCCCAGCCCGCCCGCCAGTGAGCATCATCATCATTCTCAGCAGCATCATACGATGGAAATAATGGATGTCCATGGTGAAAAGAGACTCTCAAATACTCATGTACGACAGGGTTAGATCGTTCGATAGTACTTCAAAGTGCGCACCACCTATGCTTCCCTATCTAATCTGCCCCGATCGGCAACCGACAGCCTCCTGCGATCGGACTCGGTCGCAGCCCTAAGCATCAAGAGGGGGCTTGTACAACCACTAGCAAAAACGAAATAGCACGGAAGATCACAAGCTAAAGAATGAGATTACTTGAAGCTCTCTTCCTTTCAATGTCTACACTGATACTTGTCTACTTGTTCTTTCCTAGTATGTGCCCGTGCATCCAACCCCATCCATATGGTGCTGCATTGTAGATTGGCTACTCCATACTAACAACGACCTGTCTTGCAAACAACCACCTGTCGCATTGAAACCCCGCTGGGAACCCCTTAATAACCGAGTACGAGTGAACTAATCAAGGATGTACAAAGGAACATGAAATCAACGATGATCATGACCGTTCCACAGACGGAAGAAGGGAGGAGAAAACGGCCAAAGTCGTAACGGTCTTTGCATTGCAACAGGAAAAAAGATGGAACAAGAAGAACGGTGTGCAGGAGAAGGGGATGAATTGGACCGTGCCGTAGCACCCTCGGGGTAGGAAACAACTCCCTATCGATCACGCAGCCCGGACCCAGCCGGCGCCATTATCTATTTACCAGCCTTGCCACCGCTGGCCTCGGAGAGGACGGTCTTCCACTCGATGTCGGACTTGTCGTCAGCGTGGATGGAGGTCGTCAGGTTGAGAGCGTTCTTCAGGACCTCGCGGGTGCTGGCGTAGATCATGGACCACTGAACAGCAGTGTTAGCAAAGGATGCCCTTTGCCCTTTTGAATGCGACTCGCGCAAAGAACAGGGCAATTGAGACTTACGAGAGTAGGGGTGTCGCTGGGGACCCAGGAGATGAAGACGATCTTGCTTCTGTAGTTGCAATAGGTGAGTGAATGAAACCACCCAGAAATTATGGCGGATGCCTAAACCGGGGATGCGCACCTCTTGCCCTCGCCACCACCGAGCTCGTACTCAACGTCGTAGACGGCGTACCGAGGAGCGGGGCGACCCTGGCTGTCCTTGGAGGCAGCGAGCTGCTCGCGGAAAACCTCGTAGTCCTGGTCGTGACCGACAGCGTCGACAACAACGTCCTTCTTGTTATCGGAAATCTTGAAGATGATGTACTTGGTCTTGCCCTTGCTCAGGCGGAGCTCGTTGAATGCCGTCAGGCACTCATCCTGGACGGAGACACTGCAATGGAAAATATCAATACGAAGTTCTTATGAATCTTGGTGAGAGGGGACGAGTTTGCCGCCGCTGACGGGAGAGGGGAAGAGGAGATCATACCCGGATGCGAGCTGCGCAACAGATCAAATTAGTATACAATTGTAATAGGATATAGGAGCTGTGGGTGGGTAACCCAGTACGTACCGACATGATCTTTTATGTAGATGAGGGGGGGAAGAGAAAAGGGGGAGAGAATGACCGGTCGTCTAGGAAGTTGGCACGCAATGTCAGTGGCTGAGATGTCAGGAACAGGGGTGGTGTCATCTCGAGGTCAAATGGCATGAACGGCAAAGGCGGTGACGTCGAAGCTCCAAGAGAAACAGCCGAGATACCAACGTACGTAAGGACCAGGGACAATGAAGGACTTACAAGATTCACGGGGAAGGGGGGTGTGGATGGGGGGATGAAGCGGAGGGGTTGTTGCCCAGGTGTTGCGATGGTGGGGGTGGCTGCACGTGACGCCTGTACGCCTATTTTGGAATAAACAAAAGCGCTGCGCAACAAGATTACTGCATGGTTTATATATGTCGAGGGAGAGAGGCTCTGACAGCTATGCGTTCGTTTCAGAACCATCATGTCTCTCGTATTACTATTGCTTTACCCAGGCACCAGTCAGGATTTCCCAGCAGCCTAGGCGGTAGTTGAACCCGTCCATCCCACCAGGTTTGTAGCTCCACAGCCACGCAGTAGGGTTGTCGACGATCACGCTACCTGGCATGGCCAGATCCTGCACGACATACTTGCGAGTACAGCACTTCCGTACTTCATTGCAGGCGCTGATGTCTTGGGAAATGGGAACAATATAAGATCGCGGGTCTTGGGCAGATGGATGCGCTAAAATCGGACGTGGTCCTCAACCATGGGACGAAGGGCCCGTACACGTCAGTGGGTACGCCTCACGCTGAGAAGCATGTATGCCTTACAGTTTATCAGTCTACGGTATCAAACAGGGACCTCCACGAATATGGCAAATGGAAAACCAACCACCTAATTACCAGGGATAAAAAATTGCAAATGTCATTAATCGAGCATATCTCGTCCTCCTATAGTGCTAGAATTCAGCGGCCTACTGCTGCTTAGGAGCAAATTTCTCCCGCATCCGGTCCGCAACAGCCTTCTCATCCCAGATGAAGTTGACACTCTCATGCGCAGAGGTGGCTTCGGCCCAGCGCTTGAATCGGGGAGCCTGCTGCTCCAGCAGCGTAGGCAGCTTGGCACTAACCAGGCCATGCTCAGGCTTACTGAAGCCGAGAATGCGGAGCAGGAATGAGCCGGACAGGACCTAGCATGACTGGTTAATACATTTGGCTCCTCAAACACACGAGAGAGAGAAAAGCGCAGAGGTTCGGGAACATACCTCAGCCAGGGTGAGCTTGTCGCTGCCGCCGAAGAAAGGACCCTTGCCGTCGGTATCGGCCAAGAGAGGCTCAACCTCCTTCACGACGGCGGCAACCAATTGCTCGGCAGCAGCATCACGGTCCGCCTCCGAGGCAGATCGAATACTGGCGAAGAGTTGGGGGACCACCTTGCTGAAGAAAGCATCGACGAAGAACGACAGGCGTGCGCGGTACAGCGCGTTGTCTGCCGGGCCAGATGATGGCAGGAGGTGCGATGGGTGCGCATCGGCCAGGAATTGCGCGACGATGCCTGATTCGGTGATGATGTTGCCGTTGTATGAGAGACTAGGCACTAGACCACGCTGTGCACATGGAAGATCAGCGTTCAGTTCTAAGAAACATGGCGCAAAGATGCAATGCTTCGCCGCAGGGGAACGGCCATCTGACTAGCTGCTGGCGAGGGGGACTGATGTGCATGAACATACCGGGTTGACCTCCAAGTACCACGGCTCACGAGGAACGGACAAATCAATCGTCACCTCTTTATACTGGAGACCCAGCTCCTTGAGCGCGATGTGGGCACGATGAGCCCAAGGGCAGCCGCGGTTGGTGTAGAGGATGATTTTGGGGGAGGCCATGGCGTGGAATCACAATGGGAATGAATACTCGAGGGGTAGTGATGGTCAACCAAAGGGGTCCAGAGGAGACAGCGCAATAAATCGGAAATTCTCCAATCCGTGAAAATCTGGGGAAGACGCCATTATTTATGGGTATCACGGAATGCGGTCGAAGGAGGGGTGGATTAGTAAAAGCCCCGAATTCGATTCGAAATCAAAGTCTCCGGCTTCCCTCCTTACGCCGAGGCCGGGTAAACCATGACCAGCGATCGCAGATGTGGGGGTGGACTGGTGGTGGAGGGGGGTACATTCTTCACATTTCCATGGATGATGGAATAGGGCTGGATGGCAATCTAAAGACTGACACAGATCAATTGCTTCTTGAGGCCAACTTTTGAATGAGATTCGAGTCTAATTATGTACATACATTAATGCTTGCACTATATGTATCCGGATATCCGCCAAACCAAAACAATCACCGGAGGACACGCAGCGCAGTCCCTCAACGGCGGGGTACCAGATGTACATAAGAAGACGAAACGAGAATCAAGACCAGCATCCATCGTATGAAAGGGTGGCCCGTACTCTGTCCGAGTTCCGTTGCGCCAGCGTCCGGTTCCACGGGACATTGATCAGATCAATGGAGGAAGAAAAGTGGAAGAGAGAACAGAGAGATAAGGAGAGAGGTAAGAGAAAAGAAAAAGGAGACGAGCAGATGGATCACCGTAAAATGGGGGGGGGGGTATATAGAATACGCATGAGAAAAAAAAAAAAAGATCAAAATGCACACACAATCATCCCACGCGAGTCCCCTTTCGACGATCGCCAGGGCTCCCCGAGAGCAAGGATCGTTGGTGGGGACATGGTAAGGGCGGCCAGCCTGGGGAACAGATTGAGGAGGAAACACAAGCACACGGGTGAGAGGACTTCTCGCGAAGCTGGCGCGACGAAAATGAGAATGCTGCACACGCTGTCGTCAAGGCGTAATAATCGCATGAAAACACCAGGGAGAATGAACATTGTCAACTCCCGCGCTCAAATTTCATCCTCCTCCTGGACACCGCCGTCGATGATCTTCCGCCAGTGCTGAGGCAAACAGACGCACACCAACGGGAAGGCCTTAATCTCACCGGAGGGGGCCGGTGACGGGCCCGGCCGATGTGAGCCATTGGAGACTCCGCTATCACGCTGCTCGCGATGAATGTCATAGTCCTCAGCACGCTCGGAAAGACGCACCCCCGTGGCCCAGCCATCATCCCAAATACCAATGACCTTTAACATCTCGCCGCGGTCCAGCTCAAATTCATCCCCCGCCCGAGGAGAGTATGCCCACAGGGCAGCCACCTTGTCGCCGGGTTGAATGTCATCTTGCGAGTAGTAATCACGGAAGTATGACAGTTGCTCGGACTGACCGCTGGTCACCCCCTCAGGCGATGAGTATTGGTTGGCAGTGCCAGATAGTGGCGAGCTGTCACTATCCAATCCAGCCAGAGCGGAGCTACTCGACAGCGAGCCATGGCGCTTTCCAGTCACTGGAGGAATGCGTCGAGACATGGCTCCGGGGCTGGCGCCCATGGCTTCCGAATCGGACGAATCGCTATATTTCGTGCCGCTGAACATCGCAGGAGATGTTCGAGAGTAAGCTGGCGAAGAGCTGGGAGCCTCACGCAAGGCGGACATGCGGGCAACGCGGCCTCCGGGGACCATATTATATCCTGTCGGGCTTTCCGGCTGCTGCATTGGTGGCGACTCACCCTTACGCTGCGGGTTGGGTTGGTTGAGTGCAACACTTCTTTGCGACTTGCCGCGGCGGCGGCGACAGCAGATGAAAAGGAAAGCAAGAAGAGCACCGATGATGGCTACTGCCACAACCGATCCAACCACAATGCCGGCAATCTGAACCCCTGACAACCCTTGGTGGGCGTCTCCGGCGGCGGCGGCAGCGGTAGTCGTGACAATCGGCTGTAGAGTCACTGTTGAACTTGGGATACTGACGCCACTACAGCGGCTTGTGGCATTGGAGCTGGAACAGCATGTATCGGTCGAGTTGGGCGAGCTGGAAGCACAGTAGGTGCAGAGGCCAATTGTATTGGACGCGAAACCACAGTGGTCAGGCTCGTTTTGAGACCCACTCACACAGCTGCCGGTTAGCGAGTCAGCTGGTTGAGAGCAGATAGTGAAGTCGGCCCGAATCTGCTCCATGTAGTTCTTGGTGGTCTTCGGGCAGAGTTGCTTGTTGACCATAATCTCTTGCTCGCTTGTGGCCATCAGCGCACACGTCTCGGCACATAGTGGTTCTGATTGGGCGGAAGAGAGGGCGCAGTTGGCCTTGGAACTCTGGATTAGACCGCTGCAGATGACACTGGTAGTATACTGGGCGTAATAATTGTTCATGGCACTCGAATTCAGGCCATCGCAGCCCAACAACGCGACATATCTGGAGTAACCCGAATTAGTTACTCTTATACTGAAAACCCATGGCTATAAACATACTTTGAGGTGACATATGTGTCAGCGACGTAGTTGTGCAGGGCTTTATCAAATGTGGTGAGATTGGAAACGCCTTCAAGCCATGGACTACCGAATATCCTTCGTTAGTCAACCTCCAATGCGTCTCGGGGGCAATCCCACTCACAACGCTGAATATTGATCAGAATTGAGCGAGACTTTGGAGCTACTCCATGCTGGGCAGGCTGTCGACCCTGACAGGGACAGGCAGGATGACATCTCGGGATGGACGTCCGCCGTGGTCGTTTCTCCTGGTCGGTTTCCCGAGGAATGCTGCCGTGGAATGTGTCGGATATAGTCGAGAGATGGTCGGAACTACACGCGTCGCATGTCGGTCACGATTGCTGCTCAGGAGAGTTCGGATGGTTGTGGTCGATGACGGGCGATTGCTTGGCCAGTCGAAACAAGTCGTCTCCAGGTCGGGAAAGAAGGGAAGGGAGAAAGCAAAGGCTTGGTGAGAACGAGTGAGATCAAACGAGTGACTGGGGCGCCAACAACGGACGTGGACCCGCGGGAAAGGAAAGATCAATCGGTAGCGCGGTGGCCACGATTGACGGAGACGAAGCGAAAAGATGGCCAATCGAGCGAGACAAGGGGAGAAGAGAGAAGGAGATGATTGTGAGGTGTGCAGGTCTGACTCGGTTGGCCTGGGCGTGGGTTCTCTGGAGTCTGGAGAGTTTGACTTTGGGGGGGGGGGGGGGGGCAGGGAATAATTGGGGGGTCGTGGATACCGTCAGGTACCGGGTGCAGCAGTAGCGCTGGACAATAGTACGCTCGTTTGGCGATTTGGTGCTGCCGATTTGACTCGTAAAAAAAGGGGGGCGGCTAGGAGGGCTAGGAACTCTGAGACGAACTGGTCTGGAAGGACCTGAAACGAATGCCGAGCCTGAGCCCCCTGAACGGTACGAGAGCGTTGAATTACCTTTTCTATACGGAAAGATTCTAAGAGGAAGCTGTCTTAGCTTCTTAACTGAATTGAGGATAGACAGTCAACGTGGTGCAGGCGTATCCCTTTGTTTACACCTTTCTTCGGCCTCGCCTTTCCCAATCTTCGCACGTCTCAGAGATTTGGGCCGGAGCTTCGACTCGACTGGGGAGCAATGGCGCTCAGCGGCTAGCCTGATTGGCAGCAAGCGAAGCCCAAAGAGCCCCGGTACCTGTTCTAGTCCTGTCTACAGGCTGGCTAGTCCCGAGCGGTACCTGGCGTTGTGAATATCCGCCACTCACAATGCCCCTTAATAGACCCATTTGGCCGATCGCTATCACCCGCCCGCCCTACAAAATATTTTTCGAGATGAGTTTTGATACACGTACGAGTCCAGTACGGCAGAGAGAGACGCTGACTTATTCTTCCGAGGCTCACCTTGCATCCTGCAATGGCTATGCAAAGAATAGTGTGAGCTGTCCCGCGGGGATAGGGAGGATGCGAGGGACGGAAGTTTGCAGCACGCATGATGACGAGATCTATACCTGACTAGGCCCATGAGATCCGGTCTTTACAGAGTAGTCTACACTCTTGAGTGTATCCCATACGATATACGGTCGAACCGATATGGTATTTTGTATGGCGTCGCGTCAGTCATAGAGAGAATGGCAGTCAAGGCAATTTCGGCACAGGGCGGGTACTCGGTGCTAAAAGAAGAAGAAACAAGAACCAAACCACTCTCGCTTGGTGACCCTGTTGGTCCCCGCTATTCCATGATCGGGACTTCCGACTTGCGAATCCCTCTATGATCTATCTTTCAAGAAATCGGCATATTATTGTTGCTCAATGTCTGCAAGATCCGTAGGGTAAGTTTGCTAGTCCTCTCAGCGAGTCAGCAGACATGCCGATCATGCAGAGAGGACTAAGAAGAAGTAAAAGGAATTCAATCTCCAGATTGCTCAAATCTCAATCGCTGGAAACTTCAGTGCGGACTATGGTGACTATCTTGCGATCAGGTAGTCGAAGACTCGAGGGACAGGACCTGTACATACTACATACTACATTAGTACATAGTCCTATACACTACTAATCGATGGACAGCGGCCAGAATTGAGAAAGCCGACATTGGGTGCCTCCTTTTGAAGGCCACAACGCTCACATCATCCATTCTATTCTTACATGTCACATGATCAACGTCATCCGATCCCCGGATTCGAAGCAGGCAGCCACCAGAATTTGGATTTTACAAACAACTCATCCCAGAAGACGTGGACGGTTGAGTGAAACTTGATTGCTGTACCTAGCTTTCCTTCTGAGGTCTGATAAGGATCTTGTCGAGATCTTGGATCTTGACCTGTTCTCCATCCTCACACGCTTGCAGGTGATACATAGAGCGCAACCGCACCACCCCTCCTCCCTTCGAGAGCCATGTGCAGCTCTGACATTTTCCTGGCGGTCCTCGCCGTCTTTTTCCCGCCCATTGCTGGTGAGTATCTCACACCCTACACAATGCCCTTACAACAGACCCACCTCATCCGGTGCACCATATGAGGTATGCCCGCTGATCCGACATCTCCAACCACAGTCTGGATCAAGGCGGGGATCTGCACCGCTGATTCCATTATCAACATCGCCCTCTGCTTGCTGGGCTACATCCCGGGCCTCATCCACGCTTGGTACATCATCATGAAATACCCTGAGCCCGACTATGACAACGTAGCCTACGAGCCCATCCCTGGCGGCTCCAGCCAGCGCCGCGACCTTGAGAACGGTCGCGTGACGTACTACTATGTCTCACACCAGCCTCTTCAGCACCCTTCCCAGCGACCATCCTACGGTGCCGTGGATCAGCAGGGCCAGCAGGAGAACACGCCTAAACCGTCTGATCACTCGCAGCAAGGTGCTGGAGCGAGCAATGGCGAGGGACGGTCCGAGGCCCGCCCACCACCTACCTATGCCGAGGCTGTGAGGGGCGACAACAAGGTCCAGACACAGGACTAAGGGAGGGACGAAAGGAGTCGCTTTGATGATGACCGCTTTTCCGGTACCGTGAGAGATTCCATCCGCTTGGCCTCTATCTCGTAGAAGCTCCATCCGCACATGGATGGAGGGTTTCTTATGACTTTTGACGAAGGATATGTTTTTATAGTTTCATTGAATGTGTTATCCGCACGCAGCTTCTGGGTTAGCTTCCACGTTTATCAATATTGACACTTTTCAGGAATCTGTGATTAGTCTCGTTCTCGTGATACTGTACCTAGGTATCTGTAATCTTAGGTTAAATGTCCATCCTGACCTGTATCCATACTTCTGGCCAGCAGACTGCCCAGCCCGAGTGATCTACCTAGGTACCTAGGTAGATGGATACCCAGATGGAGGGCACTGTTTGTTTCATCGTCCTGGGCAGCTTAAGTTGAGAATGCCGTGCTTAGGTATCGGGCTCGAAGGTTATAGTCTTTGGATAGATGTCGAGTTGGTTGTATCTACCTAATGGGCTCATAAGGTTCCTGGACCTATGGTAAGATGCCTGGGTACCTAGTAGGTACTGGGCGGGCAGTGGTGGACTTCACGAATAGGCAGTGCATCTGACCTACCTTAGTACCGACTGAACAGCCCCAAGGGCTGAGCCTTGGAGAATATATATGGGTGGTGATCCATTCGGAGATCGGGCAGTTGGGTGAAACTCTACCTTTTTTTAAATTTTGGCTGTCCATGCCTGAGCTCTTACGGTGGATAATAATATACCCATCTAATCCAAAGACGCATCCATTGCAAAAAGCGAGTTGGACTCAGTGCTGTCAAAATGTGCACTCGATGATGGCTGATTTCCGGGCACCGCCCATCTGATAAGCGCCAGGCTCCAATCTGCTCCGAGACGATCCTCTTCCGGCCGGAAGGGCAGGAGTGGACTGGCAACACCCCAACCGATCACACCTGTTCCCCAGGTCCGCGGCCCTGACACCGGCCATGCAGTCCATGCCATTGCTCTTGAGGCAATCGCTTCGTTCCAGTCTTCAACTCACTCGCACAACCGCCCGACCGGTGCAAGTGCCTCACCTCCGCCCGACACCTCCGAGCGCTTTTCCCGCAAGACCGACAGCCCGGAGCTTCTCTGTCTGCCTTCAATGCCAGTTCCGTCGGCTCCCGGGGTCATATTCCCCTCTTGACGAAAAGGACAGAAGAGAAGCGGAGCTAGAAAGGATCATCCAGAGTTCAAGGCAAGGTGTCGCGCCGGAGGGTGTGCCCAACAAAGATGCGGCCGCGGGGGCCCCTCGTGCAGACTCCTCGGAGTTTGGCGTACCCCTGGCAGGACAGACAGGGACGAAGCAGGATGATGTGATATACTTGAAGGGCCCTGAAGCTGAGCAAGGGTCTGATAAGGCGCAGGATTCGACTGCTGGCGCGCAAAGCGGGGGTTTACCGTCTTACTTGGAGAACCGTCGGTCACAAATGTCGAAGCAATTTACCACGATGATGGATAATATACAAGCCAATGTGTTTGTGGCTGGGCAGCGTCTTAATGACCTGACTGGATACTCCGCCATTGAGACCCTTAAGAAAGACATTCAAACCCAAGGTACGAATAGACACCGTACTAGCCGTACCACAGCCTGTACTCCCACTAACATGGCAATCTTTCTCCCTCTACAGAAGCCCGCCTCCGTGAAGCTCGCGCACATGTCCGCAAAGCCAAGGAAGCCTACACAGCCGCAATCAACAACCGTTCCACCTCGCAGCGCGAAGTCAACGAGCTCCTCCAGCGCAAGCACGCCTGGTCCCCAACAGACCTGGAGCGCTTCACTCTTCTCTACCGCAACGACCACGCCAACGAGGTCGCCGAGACAGAGACACAAGAGGCCCTGTCTCGCGCGGAGCGTGAGGCCGAAGAGGCCGCCGCATCGCTGAACAAGAGTATTCTATCCCGTTACCACGAAGAGCAGGTTTGGTCGGACAAGATCCGCCGCATGAGTACCTGGGGTACATGGGGCCTGATGGGCATGAACGTGCTGCTTTTCCTGATCTTCCAGATTGCCGTTGAGCCCTGGCGCCGTCGCCGACTTGTCAAGGGGTTCGAGGATAAGGTCGTCGAAGCGCTGGAGAAGAAGAACATGAATCGCATCGAGGGCGGTGTTTCTTCCTCCGTGGTCCCCGCAATTCTCCCCGAGGTCATCGATTCAACCATCGAGTCCTCAATTGCCTCGATCGAAGGCCCCAATGCATCAACCGAGTCCCCCATTGCAGAGGCCGCGGTGTCTGCGGAGGCTGCTGAGCCTCCTGCTATTCCCGAGGTTCCTCCACCTGAAGCTTCTTCCTCCACCGAAACCATCGTTGAGCAATCCCTCTCCTCTCGCCTTGCTGGCATCGCCTCGTCGCCAATCTCTTTTGAGTACTGGCGGCAGGTGTTCGATGAGCTTTTCAGTGAGCGTACCGTGGCCATCTCGCAGCGCGATATTACCGTGGCTGCTATGCAGAGCGCTGCAGCTGGTGCGGCTGTAGTGGGTCTGGTGATTGCTCTGGTGAGACCTCGGTAAAGGGGTAGGTTTCTTTTGTATATGGCAGGCATATGGGATTGGTATCAATTGCAATTCCGATCGTGTCGACTTAACATACTTCTATGAGCCATACGGCCCATCGTGTACAGAGAAAGAGATAGATCTAGGTGGGCATAAGACTCACGTGTATTATAATCGAACCCGTTCCTTCTCGCGATACTGGTACTCCACCTGATGTAAAGCGAATAGCCAAAGGCCATGCCATGCCGACGGGAATCGATAAGGTAGACTGTTCGTTGTATTTTAGAGATCCATTGTTGAGAAGCACAAAGGAAATTTCATGACTAGGCAATACACGGGGCGATAGAAACACAAATATGTACTCAAGAAGACCGGCGGGATGAGATTCTGCTCACAGCCGCATTGCAGCAAGAGCGAGAATGACCCTCCTCGAGGCCAACCTTGGAGACCGAGGACACAAAGGAAAAAAGAGGCTCATTTTTGTCCATATTATAACACGGGTCTCTTAATCTTGACAAGACACACGGCCGCTCTGTCTAAAAAAAGGAAAATAAAGATCACACAAGCACATACACAGACAAGATCAACCCAGTCCAGTCTTCGTCTTGACCACCCATCTTCACCTTTCCCGGTCTAAAGAAACAAGTCTCCCGCATAGGCATAGCGGGGGGTCTTTCGGGGTCAAACGGAATCAATCACAAGGGAAAAAGCGATGGTCGTTTAACCGATGACGAGGGTGTCGTCTTCGGGGAAGCTGTATTGGGGAACCTCGAGGTTCAAAGGAGCGGGACCCTTGCGGATACGGCCAGAGATGTCGTAGTGGGAGCCGTGGCAGGGGCAGAACCAGCCGCCGTAGTCACCGGCCTCGCCGATGGGCACACAACCCAGGTGGGTGCAGACACCCAGCATGACCAGCCACTCGGGGCGTTGCACACGGTCGTCGTCGGACTGGGGGTCACGGAGGGACTCCCACTTGGTCTCGCGGGCCTCGGTGATCTCATCCTGGGTGCGGTGACGGATGAAAACGGGCTTACCACGCCACTTGATGATGACCTGTAAAAGAGATGCGGATGTTAGGGATGATGCGGACTGCAGGCGTGATGGGTTGTTCGAGATTGTCACGTACGTTCTTGCCCTCCGGGATAGCACCGAGAGCGATCTCGACCTTGGCTTGGGCCAGGACGTCGGCGGAGGCGGACATGTTGACGAGGAAGTCTGGCGGTGAGAAAGCACATGGTCAGCCTACTAATCCTTCCACGCAATCGCTCCTATCCTCAAATCCAGGCCTCTCGAGTTGGATTCATCCATTCCACCTCTCACAAAGGCCGTAAAGAGTTTACCTACCCTGAACAGTAGCCTTGGCGCCAACGGCGGTGGCCAGACCCATAGTACCGGCCATGAAGTAGGAAAAGACCTGGTTGGAGCGAGGGGCGTTGCTGGACTGGTATTTGCTGAAGTTGGGGATCTTCAAGGTCGAGCCACGCTCCTTGGCGGAGGCAAAGGGGCTGTCGAACGAGGCCTTCGCATCGGCGACTCCCCTCCGCTGCTGGCAGGAGGTGACAGCGGCGCGGGAGGTGTTGAGCTGCTGGCGGGCGCAAGTGCGCAGCAGAGTGCTGGAAGCGGAGGAGAGCGACATGGTGATGCAATTGACCACGGAGTGGGATCTGTTGACCGCAATTGCGTTGCGTCGAGTGGAGGGCGGGTGAGAAGAGGGAGGGAGTGGATGAAGTCGGAAGTTGAAGTTGGAGCCAGAGCTTTCGCTAGCGATCGGAATCACGGGGCCTGTCATTGGCTGCAGCGGGTCCCCGGTTGGACTTCATGACGACCGCCTCCAGTTCCTATGCATTGGCATATACATTCGCGTGATCTGTGAATAGTGGTTTGGGTTATTGTTATGAAGATCATTGATAGATGCAATTTTCAACTTCTTGAGTGCGTGAGGGCGCCTTCGGCTCAACTATACACTGTCCTCCCTCTTCCCCAGACCAAACCCCGATGCGACGACCGTAACCATAAAAAAGCAATAACTGGGCAGGCAAGAGCCCACCAAATGTCCCTTAAAACTCCAATGCAAACGGTAACAACGGTATATAAGAGACCGTCGAGGCTCATTCGAAGCCATCCTACTGACAACTCAATCCTGCATCTCAATATCAGGGTCATTCCGGCCCGACGATTCAACCGATCGGTCGGCAATCAGTACGCTGACCGGGACAACGGGTGTGCGTGGAACGGATGGTGATGATATGGCTGCCTCGCTCTGAGGTACAGTAGATCCTGCAGAGGCGCCATTGGTTTTGCTGAGCGCAGAACCGGTTCCATTCAACGTCCGTTGTCCCTTCTCCATCTCGTTGTGTTTAGAAGCCTCCTTGGCCTTCTTCTCCTTGAACTGCTTGTATGTCGTAGTCTTGGGGATCACGTCGGAGAGGAATTCGAGGTTGTCGATGTGTGAGACCGCGGTCGCTGTTGCGTAAACGAGAATTAGCATACTGTCGGCTGATCTCAACCACATATCTGGTTACCCCACCGAGGTCCTTGTACTGCACTGTCTTTCGTGGCTTGCGCTCAGATTTGACCACGTTGTGTCCCTGCTCAGCAAGATACTGGATAAACATTTCCTATATGTAACGTGAGTTGGCGCGAAGAAAGCATAGTAGAGGTAGGACGTGGCGCACAGTAGCCCTGGCAATCACGAATGTCGCATTATTCGAACATTGTACGATGTCGTCGTCAAGTTGGATAATCTTCTTGATGCGGGAAACTGGATGCACGTCAGATATTGCTTGCATCCTCGTTCATGGAGGCTCAATGTACGCACTGGGAAGAGCGCTCTGTCCGGTGATCTCCTCCGGCTCCGCCACGTTCTTTGGGGACATAGTGAGGTTCTTCGCGTAATATGAAATGAGATTAGGAGTTGTGACACCTGTACTATGCTCTTCTCGTAGTTGAATCTGGTGTATCTCGAGGTTAGATGCACTGATCGCGCGGGTGTCGAGTCGAGAAAGTCAAACGCGCGGGCGCGGCGTTATCTCAGCACGGCTCCGTTATCGATAGATTCGATACTCGGCGGCGGCGCAGACGTAGCCTTTAACACCTCGACCCCCAACTCCACTACACGAGTGATTGCAGCGACGAAATCATTACCAGTAGCTGCACGCCCTTGGACGAAAACTTTATCTGCACTGGCCGAGGTTCGTTCTTGACCCGCGCCCACAGCGCAAGCCTGCGATCCCCTGCTGCGGTGGACAAGCATCATCGATACAGCTCGAACCCGACTATGCTGATTCCGCCGCCTGGGTCGATGCTATGACCTCGACACGCCCCTCCTCCTCATTTTCACGGTCGCCCTCGATTGTCGCCGAGCGCCGTAATTTACGCAGATTATCCGGCCTTTCTCTTTCCTCACCTGTCGACCCCGAGCCTGCCTCCGATGCTCACGACGCCCAGGCCCCCACGATCACCGATGAGATTAGCGAGATCAAGCGCTATGAGGATTTCACAACCATTGACTGGGTCCAAGACGCAGTCAATGAACAGAATGCTCGACGGGCCAAGCGACGGAGCGGTGGCGGTTTCTGGGACCAGGAAGGTGTCTTTGGCTGGCGACGGAAAGTGCGCGAGTCCTATGACGCTGGACAAGCCTGGCTTGTGGTGACACTTGTTGGCATGGCCATTGGTCTAAATTCGGCCGTTCTAAACATCGTCACCGAGTGGCTGTCTGATGTCAAATTGGGGCATTGCACGACGGCATTCTACTTGAATGAACAGTTCTGCTGCTGGGGTGCCGAGGGTGGTACGTCAAGCGTCTCAATTATTGCACGTCGTGGACGCGATTGACTGAAAGCTCCGATAGGATGTCCCGAATGGAAGCACTGGACTTCCTTTTGGCTGATAAATTATGTGGTGTATTTCTTTTTCGCGGTAAGCTTCCTTTGTGCTGAAGTCCCAATTAAAGGCATGGGCTGAGAGACCAATAGGTTTTACTTGCATTCGTCGCTGCAATTCTCGTCAAGTCATTTGCTCCGTATGCTGCAGGATCCGGCATCTCTGAGATCAAATGCATTATTGCTGGATTTGTCATGAAGGGCTTTTTGGGGGGTTGGACACTCCTCATCAAGTCAATAGCATTGCCACTAGCCATTGCATCTGGTCTCTCCGTTGGAAAGGAGGGGCCTAGCGTTCATTTTGCCGTGTGTACAGGAAACGTGATATCGCGCTTCTTTGGTAAATACAAGCAGAACGCCTCAAAGACGAGAGAAATTTTGACTGCATCAGCTGCTGCTGGTGTGGCCGTGGCTTTTGGTAGCCCGATTGGAGGTGTGCTATTTTCATTAGAGGTACAGTCCAAACTCCCGATAGCCCGCAGGACCCAAATGCTCATCATTGATAGGAAATGGCCAATTATTTCCCACTCAAGACACTCTGGCGCAGTTATTTCTGTGCATTGGTGGCAACCAGTGTACTTGCGGTAAGTTGGATCTGTAACCTCCTGCGCCGAGGCCCTATTGCTGATTTCTCAGGCCTTGAATCCTTTCAGAACCGGACAACTGGTCATGTTCCAGGTTTCATATGATCGCACGTGGCACTTTTTCGAACTAATATTCTTCGTATTCATCGGCGTCTTCGGTGGATTATACGGCGCGTTCGTGATCACGTGGAATCTGCGAGTGGCAGCTTTCCGCAAGAAATACCTTTCCCAGTGGCCCATTACGGAGTCTGTGGTTCTTGCTGCCCTCACAGCTATTCTATGCTATCCGAACATGTTCTTGAAGATCAACATGACTGAGATGATGGAGATCCTATTCCATGAATGTGAAGGCGGACATGATTATAATGGAGTTTGCGAGTATGTGCCAAACCTCCATCGATTTTCTATGACATTACTAATATCTTTATCTTGCAGAGCTAAAAACCGCTGGGCGATTGTCCTGTCACTAGCAATTGCTACGATTCTGCGTACCGGATTGGTCATTATCTCCTACGGCTGCAAAGTGCCAGCTGGTATTTTTGTACCATCCATGGCCATTGGGGCGTCCTTCGGTCGTATGGTGGGGATCATGGTGCAGGCACTTCATGAATCCTTCCCGAATTCTGCATTCTTTGCCTCGTGCGACCCAGACGTGCCTTGCATCACACCTGGTACATACGCTTTTCTGGGTGCTGGTGCAGCCCTGAGTGGAATCATGCACCTCACTATTTCCGTTACGGTCATCATGTTCGAGTTGACTGGTGCCCTGACCTATATTTTGCCGACCATGGTATGCCCCCACAGAATGAATGGGCTTTCAAAATCGATAGCTAACAGTGGGCGTTTCTCAGATTGTCGTCGGCGTAACCAAAGCCGTTGGAGATCGATTCGGAAACGGCGGGATCGCCGATCGAATGATCTGGTTCAACGGATTCCCATTCCTGGACAACAAGGAAGACCATGTCTTCAATGTCCCCGTCTCGCACGCAATGACGACAGACCCACTCACGTTACCGGCGTCTGACTTCCCCGTGCGGGAGGCAGAGCACCTGCTTAGCGACAACAAGTTCCAGGGCTTCCCGATTGTGGAAGACCGCAGCACGAAGACCCTAGTTGGCTACATCGGACGTACCGAGTTGCGATATGCCATCGACCGCGCCCGCAGCCAGGGTCTGGTATCCCCACGGGCTCGGTGTGTGTTCACTCAAGAGGCCGCCGAGGCAACTGTCGCGCAGCGCGCATCTAGCTCTCAGCATTTACGAGCGCCAGACACGTTTGACGCAATCCAGGCGAGCGTAGGCGCTGGCATAGTTGACTTTTCGCGGTATGTCGACCACACACCGTTGACAGTTCACCCTCGTCTTCCTCTCGAGACCGTCATGGAAATCTTCAAGAAGATGGGACCTCGAGTGATTCTCGTAGAGCACCGAGGCCGTCTGACGGGCCTGGTTACGGTCAAGGACTGCTTGAAGTATCAGTTCAAGGTTGAAGCCGAGGAGCATGCACTGGCGGCGACGAGCTCATCCGAGTTTGGATCCGCCCCGCTGGGTGGCCACTTGAGTACACCTGCGCCGGAGACGTTAGAGGACCGGCTATGGCGGCTTATCCTTACGGTTGCTGGGTTCGTTAGTGGGTCGATTCGGGCTCATGGACCGGTGCGTCTGCAGGACCGAAGTCGCCCTGGGAGGCCATCGGAGCCGGGTGGCATCTTGGATGGCACCGAGGATGATGCGTTTGTGGAATTGGAGGAAAGAGACGAACGGCCCCGTAGTCATTGATTTGTAACACATCCGTTGGTAGTTAGAGGATGATAGAGGTGCTTGGTCATGTAAAGAGTCAATCATTTCCTGGGTCAACTTTGTTGCTGTTCCAGCCAGCAATTCTCACTTGTTTCATTCCATCCACACGCTCTGCCTCGAGCTTCAAGGCGACAGTTGTCGATTCTTGTGTACAGACCCGTAGGTACGGTGCTTCGTATGACGGGCACGCCGGATACGCAGGTCGCACGGCCCCGTTGCGACTACTCAATGTCGCGGATCAAGCTCGCACTTTGTACCTATTATGCTGACACGAGATATCTGCCCACTGTTAGTGACTGGCGGCGATTAAATAAATCCGGGTCCGAATACGAAGGGGCGCAATGCCTTTCGCAAATCGAGCATAGGTTGGCTTGCCTCGTCCAAGACATTGATGAAAATCTTACATGCTTAAATACTCCCCCATCTAGAGGTTGGAGTTAAAAACTGATGTACTTTTGTCTTTCCTTCCCACAATTTTAGGATGGCTTTCTACAACGGCCCCGGCCCAACAGAGGTATGGAATCGTGGCCCACTAACCACGACGTTTATGCCTCCGTCAACGTGCCTTGCGACAACAACTGTCGGTGTGCTTGGCTATATGCTTGCCCCCTCAGCACAAAGTTCACATTACTACATCGGACTCTGGCCACCTGACTTGCCCGATTACCTGATAGACACGACGTCCAACCCATGCATTCCCCCGGGCCCGACTCCAGTCCCCCTCTACCAGCCATTTTACTATTCACCAGGCATATGCCCAAGCAGCTACACTCCGGCTATACCACTGGCAGTGCAAAAGCCTAGTGCTACCGCGTGGCTTTGCTGTCCATCGTAAGACTCAGCTCTTCTTCATGTACACGCAACAAGCCGTGACTTACCCCAGTACTTGACTGCTAGAGGCTACACGCCTTCCCCGGACGTGACAAACGCTCTGTTTACAACGAATTTCGCCTGTGCCTCAGTCGCGCCCGGGCCTGCGACATTAACTAATATTTGGTCTGCCCCGCATGGAGACTCTACCACGGACACTGTGTGGCCCATCACCGTTCCAACTGGAGCCGTGACGCCGTCTGCGGTCCTTACCAAGCCCACTGTGATGGCGTTGGGTATCCCTGTTTTGTGGGAGAGCACCGATTCGGAGGTTGTGTCTTGGTTCAACAACTATCGGTCGAACTCGGGCCCGGGGACAACTGCTTCTCTTTCGAGTCATTCGACGACTAGCGCTTCCAGTCCCGTTACCACAACGACTACTTCTAGTCCCGTTGCTACAGCGACAACTTCAGGTTCTACCAATGCTACCACTACCAAATCTTCTAAGGCAGTGAAACTGAGCCCAAGAGTCAGGTTGTCTGCGGTTGTTTTAGGAGTTTTCGTGCTTGGTGCTGGTTTTATTCTATGAGGTTGAGATCAAGAGTACCTCAGCGTCTAATTTCAAAACTGAACCTGAAACCATTACAGTCGCAGTATAGGGCCTTATGTCCTCTTAATACACACTCAATAAAAAAACGACATGCTCTGTACAACTAAGGATTGTATGCTTTGTATACCTGTAATGCACCCTCGATGCTCTGAAGAAGACCAAACAAGACGGTCAAGGAAATCGCTACCCATAAGGGGGACCACTGACTAACGTCGCGTCTGTCATTCCACCATTGTTTGATTGTCGATGGAAAACTCTCTCTTGAGAATAACAGGGTAATAGTGCCAGTATCGGTATTCTTTTATCCCTATGTCAATCTTGGGACGCCTCGGTATGTTTTCGTCTAGTTCGTCGGCATTGCCTTGCTTGTTGTACCACCCATCAAGGCGTCGAGTCGAAGAGAGCCAAGCTCGCACTCGCAGGAGCAATTATCCGAGCGCCACTGCCCAACACAGTGACAGTCTCTGCGTGAATAAATTCTCAAGACTGGTGGATCAGACCTCTTCGGTAAGTACCATGAGATGCCGCAGCCGCTAGTTCGAGAGGGCAGGAAAACGAATGATCTGATAGCGACCGATTTAGGTCTGTTGTCATCATGGCACTGAATATCAATACTGGAGATGGATCTTCATGGACATGGAGGGCCTACACGCGAAGCTGGTCGATTCCAGCTTGTCAGCGTCAAAATAATGTGGCTTCGGAGTTCAGTGGCTTCTTTTTCTAGTTTGGGTGTGCTCAGTTGAGCTGAACCTTGGTATCACTCGCAACTTCTTCAAATCGGGCGTCGGTCATCTATGGGACTTGTCATGTATTTGAGCAATTTCGGGCGTTTTGGTTGATAATTTTACTAGATTGTTTGAGTTCGAATTTACTCCTAATCTATGTTATCATTCAACATTTGAAATTCAAAAGGTTCTTCGAAGCTCGAGACTTCCTCAAGCTCTTTCGTAACTAGAGAGAGATGTAGTGGAACATGTCTAAGAAAAATACAGGAAGCTTAGCGCCTTCTTAGTCAATGTGGAAGACCTTCTTGGTACTGAGGCTCGCCAGCAACAAGAAATTCTTGATTTCATATCATCGAGGAGCTTAACAACATGCGTTGCTTAGTCTGGTGATCTATAACTAAACCTTTTCTTGCCTGATATGGTCCTTCTACTTCCGTAGCGGGCAAGTGTGGAGCTTCAAGGAACAAAAATGTTTACCTTGGCCATTCTGTCTCTAGGTAGGCTCATGTTTGTAAAGAGATTATAGATCACTGTTGGTATTTCAGGCTTGACCCGCCCAGGACTAGCGGTCAAGTGAGTGGAAACCATTCAATCTACTATGGGTATCAATTTAGTCGTCTATGAAATTGGAATTATAGCCATTAGAATCTAAACCAAATCTAAATCAGTTCATCTTAGTGGATGTCAACTAAAACTGTAAAGCACGTTCTCGGCCTTCCTAAACAATACTATTCGGCTTCGATTTTATACTGCTGGATCCAGATGATCATCACGTGAGTTTCGGCAATTTCTCCGTATTTGTCACCTTCATGCGCCAACCACGACCTTTCGCTCGGCCCTTTTTGAAACCCCAAGTATCCTTCAAGAAGAGTCGAGACCGTGGTGTGTCCCTGCTGGGAGGCATGCGCTCTTACTCTGGCTGGTACGTGCAACGGATCGCCCACTACTGGATCATTCCTCCTTTCACTGGAGACCCTGGCTTCAATCAGAACCCCAAAACTTACAGAGGTTTATAGCTTGACGTGCAAGAGGAGGAAGTTAAAATGCGATGAAACTAAGCCAAGGTGCCGCAAGTGTATCAAAGCGTCTCGAGACTGCTCTTATGGCGAACAGTCTATCTTTCGTGGCCAGGGTGTCAGCTCAACCCCAGATCGAATACGGAAAGGCACTAGAGATGGCCGGGACAAGCAGGCCAATGGACCTACGGAAGAGACTATCTGGGTAGACCTTCCAGCCGAATGTACGCTCCAACTTCAGATGCAGGTTTACATACTCACACCGAATAGTCACGTTTGTTGATGTGGGAGACCCTCAGAATGAGGAGAGCTCAAGGGTCATAGCGGCAGGGGATGCAATTGTAGACTTGGAAGAAATTCGTACAGACCAGGCTAGAGAGCCTACCGGAGAAGACCGAGCTCTTGCATCTCACGCATCCACACATGATGCTCCCGTGGCGACACCTTCCTTCCACCATACACCAATTCCCGCTCAGCATCCACCGCGAGAAATCGTTTCCCCAGCTTACAGCATTAATCAATCAGAATCCGAGCCTTTGGAGAACGTACTTGTCTCATACCTCTTGCGACATTTCAAGCAGGACCCAGGTCAGTGGTGTGTATCAAGGACACCCCTTGAATCTTCTACATGGGTGCTAACGATCGCTAAGGATGGATCTTTTCGATACGACGTCTTACTTTTCATCAAAAGTACCTGTCATAGCGGCATCAAAGACTCTGCTGAAATCGGCAGTTTGTGCTCTCTCTGCAAAGCACCTGCGACATGTTTGTCGCGTTATGAGCCAAACCGGTGTGGACCCCGCCTCTGTTCCCAGGTATAGCGGCCTCCCTTTCTCAAACGAAGAAATGTGGCGATATCACTCAGCAAGATATTACGACCAAGCTCTTGGTCACCTCAAAAATGCTGTCAGTTCAGGGTCATACTCCCAGACTCTACGGGATAAGGAAGAAATGCTCGCGGCTGTCGCCATTCTCTGCGCATTTGAGTTGATGGATGCCCCGGGGAGTGCATGGAGAGCTCATCTCGGCGCTTTGCCGCTCTTCGATGATAGTGCTGCCATGGTGCCAGGCCATTCTTCTATCGTTATTCCTCAGACGGCCGTGAAAGGTCCGATATTCTGGAGTCTGGCGAGGCAAGACTTGTTATGTGCCTGTGAGTTTCAAAGTAATTTCTCATTAAGAAAGATCGATTGACCAAAAGTCAGTCATAAGCGAGACTCCGACGCGATTGGACTTAAAAGACATGCGTCTCTGGCAGAATGCGGGCTTAGCCACGGACGAGAATGGAGAGCTTCTACCCTACAGCCCATTGGAAGTGATGCAAAGCCAGATTTCCTCTGGAATTGAGGAAGACACGAAGAGTAATGAACTCGCATGGATTCTGGGTAAAATTGCGAACCACCTCACTACAGGAGATGCTTTGGTTCCGGCAAATAACGCCCTACCACGCCAGCAACGGCCTCTGATCGGGTTAAGCCAGGAGCACCTCCTAGAAAGATGGAATTTGTTGATGACTGACTTGGAGAGATGGCATGACTCCCTTCCCGCGTCCTTCTCTCCGACTGCTCGAACGCGGAGACTGGGCAGCGCAGCTTCAGGATTTGAGCGGAGCTTTGAAACATTCGACCAAATCTGGTTTGATCTACCGCTGTGCGCAGCTACAATGCAGAGCTATCACCAGGCAAAAATCTTATTGTTGGCAAATGAGCCGCAAGAGTCAACAGCCATTCGCTCAACCGTGTCAGCACGCTTGAGATCCTACCGACATGCGCTCCGAGAAGTCGTCTATCATGCCCGGGAAGTCTGTGGCATAAGCCTTGCCAACTCGACCGATTCTTTCAGGGTCCATTCTGTACAAGCCTTGTTTGTTGCGGGGCAGGTTTTCCAGGAGGACTGCGAGCAAGATGCAGTTCTGGAATTACTTTCTGGAATTGAAAAGGACCTTGGCTGGACTACGCGATATCATGTGGCTAAGCTAAAGGATGAATGGGCAAAGGGAAGAGAAGGCAATCACGTTGACCGTGAGGAGCAGGGGCAAGGTCATGATTCCAACTGGTTCATTTCCTAGTGCTGGTCACATCTACGGGCTTGATGAGAGGGAAGGATTGCTCTTTTTCGAATTTCAGACCAAATCAACTTCACAGATGATAGTCTAGGGCTGTCATCACTTCTATCCCGGTAAAAGAGAATTAAACCTCAATTTAGCTGATTGGCGGAAAGGACCCAAAGAATGCTGCTGCAAGGTAGCCAGTGTCGATGATGGTTTGCAGCTCATCACAGAGGTCCACCCGATCTATAGGTAGAAGACTGTCACTTGGATCAACAAATTTCCAGTTCTCTGCTGCTAGAGATTCTATCATGCGTGTTATTCTCTCGTATCTTTGTTTCCCCTTCGTAACACAATGCCTTCTCCACCTCCTCTATCTCATATACGAGATGGGAATCAAGGCCAGCTGGTCTGGGTTGTTTTTCTAGAGTGTTTCCACATTCTCGAAGATGCGATTTTTGTGCAGTGGAGTCTCCAGTAAACCCCAGTTTTCGGTATTCACAATTCAAATAGCCAGTGCCTATCACCAAGACTGAGTCAGCCAAGGCTGAATGAGACCGCACCGGTTAGGAGGAGCCTACCTTTGCCCTTCACATAACCTGTCCAATCCTCAGTAAAGTAGTGTAAGAAGCCTCCGTGAGTCACGATCGCAATATGCTTTTCCGGGCGATTGTAAATCCAGTTACGCATCTCACCGGCGCGTTGGTGAACGGCTGACACGTTGGGTGCGTAAATACCTTTCTATGGGAGTCACTTAGCGAACGCTTCTCCGAATGACAGAACCAATCCCCTTACCTTTGAGTTCCATGATTCATCAACCAACGTCGTGTCCAAGTTTGAAGCATCCCATAATGGGGCAGCATCGGCGATCAACTTTGGGGCCTCTGCAATTATTTTCTCGGCGTCATGGCCAATATCACAGTCTAGGCTGCTGATCTCTTGCGCTTTGGGAACTAAAACCAAGGGTATCTGTCGTTTCTCTAATTCAGGCGCGAAGGTGTAGGCGGCAGTCTGTATAGTACGTCGAAGCGGGGATGCAAGGATGAGTTCAATGTCTTGAGGGAACGGAAACTTCTCCTGAAGTTCTTTACATTGGGCCTTCCCAGTCTCCGTCAACAATGCATCTCGTAGGTGGTGAGAATTCTAAGATCCGTGTCAGGAGTTGGTCTTGACTAAGTGGGACGATAGTAGGGCAAACTGTACGTTGACATTGTGCTCGCCTTGAGCATGGCGAATGACATACAGTGTTGGAGGCATGCTGGCATGAAGAAAAACAAGTAGCTGGAAAAATAGTCGCAGTAGATCTCGTGGGTAGCAATTTCATAAAGTGAAGTCAGTTGGGAGTTCACGTTTTATTCCCAGACCTGTGGAGTCATACCTCAAATTTTCCAAGGCCGATCCCCTAGAAACGAGGCTCTCGGTAGAATTCCCTGATAATGAATGCGTCTCAAGTTTTGACTGGGGCCTATCTATAATCATCTTGGGAGCGGCGATCTTCCCGCGAGGCTAAGCTCGGCTCAGCTGCTTCTTGCGATGAGGTGGTGGCTATTTTTACCCATCGGCTCGATTGCCAACTCGATCCATCTTCCCATTTTTAGCCCCGCAGTAGGCGCACACCTGTCTTCGACACATGCATAATAGAGCACAAAAGTGGATTCTACACGGCGTATCTAGCGATCGGTCACAAGACTCGTTTGGTAAGAAACACAATATACCAAGCTGTCCGAGACTCCGAGGCTGAGAGATAATCGCTCCTCATCTCGTTTCCACCCCCGCTCCACCAAATTACCATCTCGTGACATTCCTCCCAATCTTGAAGAACTCCTACACGACTCAACATGGCACAGTCGTTGCGTTTACAGGACAAGGTTGCCATTGTGACGGGTGCCTCTTCCGGGCTAGGTCGAGCTATCGCCATTCGCTACGCGCAAGAGGGCGCCAAGGTTGTCTGTGCCGACTTGACACCAAAAGCCCGCTCTCAAGAGGAAGCTGGGATCACGACGCATGACTTGATTATCCAAGCCGGTGGCCAGGCCATTTTTGCGCAAACCGATGTCGGCGATGCCACACAAATGGAAGCCTTGATTCAGCTGGCCGTGAAGGAGTATGGAAGACTAGATATGTACGAACCCACGTTCCGATTCGTCCTAGGTTAACCCGCCTCCTCTAATCGTTATATTAGTCTGGTCAACAACGCCGGAATAAGCATTGAAGCGCGGTTTCCAGCCGTTCTTCATTTGACCGATGAAGCAACTTGGGACACAACCATGCGAGTGAATGTGAAGTCGGTCTTCCTTGGCTGCAAGTATGCCCTCGCGCAGATGCTAGCACAGGAGCCTCATCCTTCGGGGGACCGAGGTTGGATCATTAATATCTCATCAATTATGGGCATGATCGCGGGGCCGGAGAATCGTACGTCTTGCGCTATACAGACTTTCTCATATTAGAGCTAACCTCAAGGTCTTATAGCCTCCTACTGTGCATCAAAAGGAGCTGTCAGCCAGCTCACAAGGCAGATTGCCTTGGATTATGCTCCTCACAGAATCCATTCTAATGCAATCTGCCCAGGATGTCAGTTGCAGAAGGCGTTCTTCGTGACGATCGAGGCTGACCGTTTGACCGTTTCGCAGATACCCAAACCGCCATCTTCAAAGAAACGACCACCAATCTCACTCCTTGGGCCGATCTCAATCGCAGACATCCCTTAAAAGGCCCCGGTCTGCCTAATGATATTGCAAAAATGGCTGTTGTGCTGGCAAGCGAAGACGCTAGCTGGGTTACGGGAGTTTGTTTGCCTGTGGATGGTGGATACACTGCCCGCTAGAAATAGATAGATATTAGTTTAAATTGTTTAGATCTCCTACGTTTCTGCCTATATACGAGACTTAGGTCTCAGTAGCGTAGAGTGAGTTCATTTACATCTTTTCGAGACTCTTAGGAGATTTTATATATTATTTTTCTAGATTCTTTCGCTCCATACGGTCCCCCAAGTCTAGAAATTCTTCGTAGCACGACCTCATGTGTTGGAATAATCTACCAATAGCTTATTTTTATCTTAGTGCTGCTCCTATAACAATTGGAACCATACTGCAGGAAGAAAACACGTCTCGGTTTTAACGACAAAATGGAGAAGACGGTGAGAGAATATGTCTCCAAGTACAATAGCGCAGGAACATCGAAGAGCCATGTTGAGGCTATTGCGAAGACGGAGCTCCATGTTTTCCAACCCAGATGTTGATAGCCGAGGCAGTGCTCCACCCCAAACAGTCAGGTTGCGTAGCTACATAGAAAGCTACCCTCAACTCTCACTACTGCGTAGTCTGGTTTAGCTCCATGCCAAACTGAGCCCACCTCGATTTACAGTACATAGACGCCCGAAACTTTAAGGTTACTTTTCTATATACGATTCCAATATCCACACTAGGTTCATACCAAGGCATCTCAATCTCAATCAACAAAATTCTTGGTTATCACCCACGAACTCAAGCCCACTCCAAATGAGTTAACTACACGAGTGGCCCCTCCGCTTCTCGGGTTACAGCCTAGCTTAGGGAACCAGGGTCGCGGAGTCACTGCGTGGACCTCGCTGAATGGTTTTCAAGGTGTAGTCTAGTATTTCCTGGTATTATACCGAGTTGTCTTGAGAGATCTCGCGGTTTGGCACTTATCAATATTTTTAGATCCTTTCAGTATCGGGGGCGACCTCTGTACGATGGATACATCATATCCGAATGAGGAAATGCTCCCGAGCTGGAGACTCGGATCGCGATTGTGGGACCCTCGGAACTATGAAGCACGTGGCTTGCGTGATTAATTGGGAGATGGACCCACAGGTAAGACGGTTATAGATGACGGGAGTAGAGGTTTCCAGGTACAACAGCTAAAATTATAGTGCAGGGACTATGCATAAACATGTAGATGAGATAAGTTTCCTCTCCTCGGGACCCTAGCTCGCAATCTGTCAAAGGAAGTTCTTCCGAGCTCACGGCGTCACCAATCCAGATTTCTCTTGTCAACTGGTCCCGGATCCAGTGCTGAGATTTTGCTTCGGGACAACCTTAAGCGAGTCGACGACATTATAAATTGGATTCAGAGATGGTATCTGAATCAATGAATTTTTCAACAATTCGTGAGCAACACTGAAGAGAGTATGGCTCCGAGTTCACGTTTGCCTCGCTATATCTGGACTAGTATACTATGCTCACTGGGAGGATTTCTATTCGGGTATGCCCCCACCGTCGCAAATTTGCATTCATGCCACTGTCCCTTGAGCACTGTGATCGCTGATTGCTAAACCCGGTGTAGGATGGACACCGGTATCATCGGTTCTGTGGTGGTAATGGATCAATTCACGCAAAGATTTGGGTCCTTCTCATCTATTGTCCATGGCTTGATAGTCTCATCAATCCTTATTCCCGCCGCCTTCTCATCTTTCTTCGGCGGGAAGCTGGCCGACTGGGTCGGACGACCCAAGAGTATCGGCTTCGGTGCTCTGATATTTGGGATTGGGGCGGCTATCGAGGCTGGCGCGGTGCATCTGGCCATGTTTATCGTCGGCCGCGTCATTGAGGGTATTGGGGAGGGTCTATACTTGGGAACGCTGGTAGTGTAAGCCACTCGTCAACAGTACGATTTCACGGTAACTAAAATGATTACCTTTGCAGATATATCTGCGAAATCTCCCCGCCCAAGCAGCGGGGGCCGTTGGCCACAGGGCCTCAACTTCTCATCACCATGGGGCTGGTGGTCGGCTTCTTCACCTGCTATGGATGTGAACAACTGCACTCACCCATGGCATGGCGAACGCCGTTCACCGTCCTGGCTTGTTTCTCTATCCTCTTCAGTGTCGCCACTTTTCTATGGCTGACCGAATCGCCGCGATGGCTCACGCTCCAAAACCGGCTCGATAATGCCGCTCGTGCTTGGGACCATTTGGAGGTGAGCATGACTGATCGTGAGGAGCTGTTTGAGGAGGAGGAGGAAGATATCTATTTGGAAGCACTTACGCATCCGCTGGCGCCGACTGGCAGTATCGTGGCCCCAAACACCTTCGATCAAGTGGTTTCACGACCTAGTGAGCAGCACAGTCAGAAGAGCGGAGACAAGGCAACTCTACTCGAGGCTTTCAAGCCCGAAGTACGCAATCGGACACTACTGGGTCTTTTTCTTATGGGCATGCAGCAGTTCGCCGGGATTGACGGGGTGCTTTATGTACGGTTCTTTCCGCATTCCCGTCTTCCCATCCCTCACAAACGCATCAGTTAACATCCCCCCCCCCCCTTCTTGAATGATCACAGTATGCCCCACAACTGTTTCAACAAGCCGGCATGGCCTCCGGCGAAGCCAGGTTCCTCGCCTCCGGCGTCTCGGGCCTCGTGATCTTTGCAGTGACAATCCCAGCCCTGATCTGGGCTGACAGCTGGGGCCGTCGCTCCAGCGTCATCCTCGGTGGTCTGGGCCTCACCATCCTAATGTTTCTGATCGGTTCGATCTACGCCGTCGACGCCGTACACCCTTCTACAGGTGCGGGCCGCTGGATCGTCATCATCTCGATCTACCTGTTTGCAGCCATCTACAGCATCTCATGGGCGGTCAGCTGCAAAGTGTATGCGGCGGAGATTCAGCCGCAGCGTACCCGGGCGTCGGCGACGTGTCTCGCGCACGGTAGCAACTGGGTGGCAAATTTCTTTGTGGCACTGATCACGCCGGTGCTGCTGGCGAACAGTAGTTGCGCAGCGTATTTTTTATTCGGGGGTTGTGCGCTGGTCACGGCGGTCGTGTGTTTGGTGTGGATGCCGGAGACAAAGGGGAAGTCGTTGGAGGAGGTGGAGAAGTGTTTTGTGAGGACCTAGGAATAAGAGGTAGAGGGGGTGCAATGGTGGAGGTGGGAGGCGAAGCTCGTGATGTGACTTTGGTTTAAAAAACGACTTTATAGAGGAGGGTCATCGGATAGTATAATGAACGAGAGCCCCGTCGATGAGATCAAGTTGTGGCATGTTTCAGACACCAACCTTGAAGGGCTGGGGGAAAGAAGAAGAGAGCCACCTGCCACGACTTGCCCTTTGGCTCCCACCTCAGGATTCTCCCAAATCCATTCCAAATCGCAAATTTGCTTCGAATTCTCGCATCAATATCCATTCTTGTCCACTCCACTCTCTTGGTAGACTTGCAAACTATACTTGGCGAAGGCACTCCGCGCACGGAACCGGCGGCCATGTTTAGTGAACAATGGCGGAAGGACACAAAAAAGAGTAGCAGAAGTAGCCAGGATCGAGGTAGCGACGTTGGCACCGAGGCCATCAAACAACTGCGTAGCGAACAGAGGGAAGGCAGCAGACATGGATGAACGCAGGAGGGCCACGGCAGCAAATCCGCTGGCCGCGTAGCCTTGGTAGCTGTCAGCGAGATAG
The DNA here is from genome assembly GCA_024706585.1 of Penicillium simplicissimum. NCBI lineage: Eukaryota > Fungi > Ascomycota > Eurotiomycetes > Eurotiales > Aspergillaceae > Penicillium > Penicillium simplicissimum. The sequence continues at coordinate 1,673,233 of JAMZTW010000129.1, read as the reverse complement.
CCCGCCAGGACGGAGTCAAACTCATTAACCGCATAGCCGATCAGCACGAGTGCCGCCGTTGAGACCACCCACGATACGTCGGTGACGCGCGGCGGGATTGTCCAGGCAAACCACCACAAACCGCCTGCTAGCACTGGCGCGCCGATAGAGAACCCAAGGAGCTTGTGCTCGGGCTCCAGAGGGACCCGCTGCACTGCGAAGCGGGCGATGATACGGTGGTCCTGTATGCGAGTGAGTAACCCGGCGAGAAGACCAATGCATATAGCTAAGAAGGGGAGGCAGGAGGTTGTCTCGGAAAATCCCATAGCAATATACACAGGCGGCAGGGCCTCGGTGAAGAGGTAGATCAGGGCAAACGCTACGGCGCTCATAGTTGCTACCATAAACACGATAGGCTCTGTGCAGAATAGCTGGATGGGTCGGAAGAGGCCGAGGCGTACAAAGGTTTGTAGGTCCGGGGTGCGATCGTGGTTCAACGCTTGCAGGTGTGCTAGGCCGCTGGCTTCGCGCACTTTGGCCACTTCACGCTCCAGCAGTAAGGATGGCCGGGACTCGCGGATACCGAAGAGGAGGACAGTGATTGCACCGGTGACGATTGCAGCAACGTAGAATACCCATCGCCTAAGTGTATCATTAGCCGTGACGGTGTTATTGCCTGCGGTGTGTGTAGAGGTTTTACTGACCAGCCCATATAGGCCGTAATGTAGACACTCATGATCGGCCCTAAGGCCAATCCCATATTGGCCACGATAGCCCAGACGAAGATCATCCAAACACGGTCCTTGGCATTGTACATATCTTCAATGCTGCCTGCCACGACGATTGCCGGAATGCCTGAGAAAAATCCACAGAAGAACCGACCGACCGTGGCAGCGGCGACAAAGGGTACTGCTGCGATCATGATGCAGAAGACACTGAATAGCGCGGTGCTGAGAATGTACAACTTTTTACGACCGAATGCCTCTGACCAGGCCGGAAAGACGATCCCGCCCACCATTTGACCTAGTAAAGAGCTGCTCTCAGCCCGAGTCAACGTCAGATACGTACGACCAATGTGGTTTCGAGGTTGAGAAAAATGTAGGAGAGAATCAATACTGACACTGAGACAATCAGAAAGATCGCCAGTGTCTTCCCGATTTCGAATTCATGGCGAGCGTGGTCGGCCGCAGTGGTCTACGGCATTATCGGGGTCAGTGGCGGATCGGGTATCTTGCTAGTCGCTTCATGCCTCTGCAGTTGCTTACCCCAGCCGTACTAACACATGTCCTAAGAAAAGGCTATTAGTCTGTAATATATAGTGGGTATTCCAGGTGTTCGGAGACGCACACAAATAGATCTAGAAAGATAATCAGACTGGTGTCGTAGAACTTCCGTGCAATTGACCAGTTTCGAGGATGCTGGCTGTTTGAGGCCGACCAGCGAACGAGTCCTCCGTCTGGGGTATATTCCAAACCATGTTTATGTAAGAGTAGTTGGATGTTGTTTTGAGCATCCGTCTGGGGAGGGCCAAGTATGGAAGTCATCGTGAGGACCTAATCTTGAGGACTGTTAGAGAAACCAGTCAAAGATGAAAATGACAGGAGACGGACTCTCTGTGCGGGAAGATCGGGAAACCTAGCGAAGGATGTTTGTAAACCATCATCTTTTAAGAGCCTGACCGCCTCATCGGTTAGATGAACTGGAAGTTGTGGTTATGGCTGCCAGTGCTGCAGGTTGACCTCAGCTGAAAACAAGAGCAGTGGGCCACTGGGGGGCATTGGATCGATCGATCTTTCCTTGTGGGGCATAGCATGTTTTCTCCTTCCACTTACCAACCACAGAGGGGCATTAGAAAAACGGTATCCCGGAATAGTATCGAGAACAGCAAAGGCAGAGGCCGAAATCTTGGGAACTACTAGGTAGATCTAGAATTTCATAGGTCTACAATTGCGAAAGGAAAGTGATTTAGGCGGGTGAACCGATCTATGTCCGGGTCCAGATTCGGCTCATGCCCATTCCAGGTCAGAAAGTGTGCCTAAGCTGACTTGAAGAGCCGGAGGCAATCTTCCCAAGGGTGAGCCGATAGCAATCTCTAGTGACAGTAGAGTGGAGGATCGAAAGTATAAACAACTTTTTACACCGAAAACAGCTACTCTGGGCGCCGTTTTAAGCGGCATTTACACCATAATCTTAGTCATTATTGCTCCCTGAGCACTCATAGTTGCGCAGGGTTGCTCGGGAATCTGCTCACTCTTCACTCAGAGTACTCACGGTAGGCAATCAGGCAAGTCGTTATGTCCTGCTGTTTATATTATCCGATTATAGCCGTTCATTGCGAAACAGGAACTCCGAACGGTCCTTCTGGTCCCTGGAAGTTCACTACCATCTACGTAGAAGATATCTTTTGCGCTTTCTTTTATAGAGTATCTAGGAAGAGATAGTAATACTGGAGGTTAACCCCGAGTCTACCGAGTCTACCGTGTCTGTACGCTTAGGGAGGTCGTATGGCATGCGGCATGCGGCATATCATGTCCCTATTCGTCCTCTAATCAAGGCGTTCCATCCCCGAAGTGCGGGTATGGCCTTGTATCGGGATGCTGTAATGGATGTGGAGGATGATGTTGATCGCTTTTCTTAGGTAGTCTCAGACATCAATTATTGGCTGTTGGAAGTTCATGAGGATCCGTGCAGGTATAACATCTGCCATAAGGTTGGCATCGATTGATTTTTTCTCCTCGAGTGCTTCAAGACGTACTCCAGGGCTGTTATTGTCATTAATAACTAGTCTAACAGCTGACATCTGGACTCTTGCATGTTCTACACGGATATTTCAGCCATCGTCCACTGTTCGAGGACATAGGTACTTGACCTCCTTTGCGAAATCAGCCACGGGCTTGAATCACTTACCATAGTCTGGCAATGAGTTCCCCCCGATGTAACACGGTCTATGTCTTGGGCCTGGTGGTTAAGTCATAAAACACCTATCTAGATGTATTTCCCATCTATGTATGTTCCATCAACACAACTACGCCCCCTCACGCATACCAACTAAGATACACCCCGCCCCCATCATCGCAGCCCCAAGCCACCACAGCCCACCCACCGCTTCCTGGAAGATAACCATCCCCAGCAACGCTGTCATCAAGAAATTGGCCGAGGTATTTGTAATAGAGACCTTTGTCGTCGAGGGGCCAGCCGTCAGGGCGCGGGTGAATAGGGCCCACATGATGATGTTGCAGAGGACGTTGAGGCCGAGGCAGAGCTATATACATCCAGGTCAGTATACGATGTGCGAGCAATTTTTCAGCAGGAATTGCGTTGTTGAATTGACTCCGTTGATTGGAAAGGGTGAGAGGGGGCAACACGTACGCCGCGGACCAGGAGCTCGAGGAAGCTGGAGGATTCGAGACCGAAGAGGTGGGCAATGGCTTGGGCGAATGCGGTCGTGTGGATATCCGTTGTTCTAATTGAGTGGTTCCAATTAGTATTAATGATTCGTAGAGGGTTCGCGCTTCTGCAGTGAGCTATAGGTCGTCAAGTTGGTGGCTTACAGCTTTGCGAAGAGGCCGTTCAGGGCGGCGAATGCGCCGCTAGCCAGTGCGATGAGAATCCACGAGGTCCCGCTGGAGGACTGTGCTGGTGTGTTGGGGGAAGTCATGCCGGACATGTTTGTACAAGAAGAATTCGTCTCACGGCTGTACAGTTGGACTGGGAATCGAGTTCAAGTCAAGAGTCGCAATTCCCACCCCTCGGCCGGGGGAGCGCGTTAGCGCCAAGCCTGATAAGATAGCAGCGATAATCAACTACTTTAAAGGTGTCCGTGTTCGAGACCAACAAAACAATGTATCCATTAGTCTTTAAATCTATTCCATGGAATCTCATGGCGACAGTCTCTGGAGTCGCCATCTGGCATCCTCACCCTCGCCCTCAATGCGAACGTAGCGGAACCGATCATGTAGTCGACTGCGACGGCCCTGCCAGAACTCCACTGACTCTGGCACCAAACGAACTCCACCCCAGAAAGGAGGAAGGGGAATTTCCTTGACGCCCGCAAACCTCGCCTCCACTTCCCTAACTCGTTGTTCAAGCAATGCCCGACCATCATCAACGTCCGTAAGATCGATATCGGCGGGGACATCAGCTCCCGGCACCGATCCCGCCGAAGCCTGCAGCTTGGCCACGCTCTTCCGCCGCTGGTGCTCCGCCATCTGACCCGGTTCAGCAGACCAGAGTACACGGCTCTGATAGCTAGCCCACGCGCCGATCTGGCTGCCACGCTCCCGCGTGCGCCAGTACAGCTCGCTCTCCTCCCGACGAAGCGGCTCCAGGATGCCCTCCACCCGAACTTGCCGCTCTGTAGTCGACCAGCTGAAGGTCAACGCTCCCCATTTATTTCCCTGTTGTGTCTCGTCACCGGGTTCGGGAATTGCATCCGGTGTGTCGCCCGCTGCCGCCTGTCGTCCGAATACCTGCCCGCCCTTGCCCTCCCGGCTTCCCCAATTGCTATACACTACCCACCCGCGCTCATCCAGCTCTTTGAGGTAGACTGCCCGCGCACTGATCCGGCCTGATGGGAGCTCGGCCGTAGCGAGCGTGCACGTCTCGGGTGCCGAGCTCGGGGGCAACCGCGGATCACGGAACCAGGTGTGGAATTGATGCAGCGGGTTGGTGCCATGGAGTTGGGATACCGTGAGAGGCGGGTTCGTTATAAACTGGTGTGCTCGCGCCGCTTTCGACAGGACCTGACTTTCGGACTCGGAGCTGGGAGTCGAGGTTTCAGAGCGGAGAGCTTCGGCCTGAACGAGGCGGGTTGGGATCGGGGCTGGTGTTTGCGAAGGAGGAGTAGCGGCGCCCGGGGTCTCGGTGCCTGGTTCAATGTCTCCTGGGGCAACTTTGTGGTGGAATTGAAGTTAGCAGGTAGCTCTGAAGGGTTGTAGCTTTGTAGCCAGTTCCCCGCGGAGGGGAGTTTCATGTGTTGTCGAGGTCGCGGGAACACATTGCACGTACAAATGAGCTTCTTTGGACGATGCACGTTCGCATCTGATCCGGCTGCGTGGTGAGACATGTCTGGCCGGTGGGTGCTTGAGGATGTGGTCGTTGAGACACGAAGGTGGGGTGGTCTGGGAGAAGTGGCTCGGCAGCCAATGCGGAGAAATGAGTCAAGAGTGACGGATGCGACAGGAACGGGAATGCGGGTGAACATCAAATAGACCGGTTTGCCAATGGGGGTAGCAAAATGATTTGGCGCTCGATGAACTGGAAGGGAAGGTAAATCAACGAGCCGTGGACAGGCACCTTGTGATAAAATAGGAATGATGCGCTGGAGTTGGCATTCTTTAGATCGACGATCGTACCGCGGATTCCTCCGAGACGTCATACCACAGCGGACCAATATTCTACGAAAACCCTCACGATATACTTCTATTTCGTTCTACCTGTTGACTCATTCTTTTACTATTGCTGAATATTGCTGAAATGTCATGAGACTACCTATTTATGCAGTCAGTCTGCAGTCAGTCCAGCAAATTGTCCCATCACCATACCATACCGACTCGGCAGGGGCATGGAACAGCATCAACATCATTTGACACCCGTCATTATACTTGCTCCTTGCCTATTAGAAATGGATAATTAGAGGCCATGCCATGCCTGATCAAGTACTATCCATTGATCCAAGCCCATGGCATTTATTTTACCTTCTCTCATCTAAGTCTCGTTCCCTTCCCCAGTCCTCCAGCTACTCACTCCACTACTTGGTAAATCAAACATTTACTTCAGCGCACATGCCCTTGATGGATTGCTCCTATATTTCTTTGCCTTCTATCGAACCTGGGCTCCAGAAGATACAGAAATTTGATGGTAACCTTTCAAATTCTCAGAGAGTTTCAAACTACCTATTGCTCTGTCTTTTCAGTCAAGCAGAATCGGGTATTGTTCTGAACTGGCTGATAGCCGGATAGAAGCCAGAGAGCAACCACATCTTAGCCGAGGATAAATTCGGGGTATATCTCTATGACCAATCACTAGAGCACTCCTGCATGTGTTGGCTTGTTTATTGTGTTCAGCGGCATCGGTGTTTGATAGAGAATGACAGGATTAAAGTTCTTTGCTCGCCAAATAATGCGGGAAGAGTACGTTGAGATGCGAGAAGTCATATCACGCTCGACAATAGGCCCTCTTCGATCTATCCGTCTCCATAGAATTGAGCATAAGTATAGGATCAGCGATTTTCTTCGGACTCATTAAGATCCTAGTGACTCATAGGCATAGGAACCCAGGATAGGTACTCGGACAACTCACCATTTAGGAGCGAGATTAAGCGAAGATCCTACTCTTAGACGACCGATCGGGGCCAAGGCAAAACGCGAATAGTCGAGAGTGTTTTCATTGGCTTGTTTCTGATGATGAGCTCATTGTCGACTTTTCCTCCTCTCATGAGGACTCTTTCCTCGAAGCTTTAAATGTCTCTTCGGGGCTTGGAGGTGGAGGTGGAAATGCGAGATGCATTCTAGACAACTTGATAGCAAATTATCCCCACGGCATCAAAGAGTTTGCGATAGGTGACAGCCTCACAGGTAACAGAAAGAAGAATCCTAGCCTTAGGGACATGCCATAGCTTCAGGACCTATAGTTCCTAATGGTGTGATCTAAGTTAAGGTCAGGACAGAAATGGCAAGTTGGGGAACCAATGAACTTACTTTGAAGCTTATCAGGCCCTGCCGATGACAGACTTTCGAACTATCCCATCGGCTTTATCGACGGCCTCGCTGGCTCTTGCCCGTACTGCGCGATAAACTGCGACGCGTGCCTCACATCTGGTCCCCAAACACCAGGATATCTTGGCCCTATACAAAACTGTGGATTCGTTACCCGAGCGAAATTCTGGCCAAGGAAAAACCAGTCTATGTCAAGGTAAGCCGTTGATCTTTGTGTGTCATTGCAGGTGTCTTCGTCCTAAGACTGCATCTGCCACTGCATCGAGTATACTAATCGTACTAGCTCCAAAGAGGGTATATTTATGCGATTTCTCCTTGCGGTTCTGACGTGCAGAAACCTTGGAGCACGTCTGATCAAGGTTTCTGCTTCTCCATCAGACAACCAGTGCCTTTTTCAGACCCCTGCTGCTCATCTTGTCTCTGGGCTATCCCCATGCCCTCAAGGGCTTCCTGCATCTCTCCCAAGAGTTTCGGCCCTTTGTAGGATCTCCTGCCACCAACGAACCACCAGATAACAACCAAAATGGCCATTCCATACGACACCAGAGACGTATAATTCATCGTCCTCGTGTCTACCGGCGGCCGGTCATACGGCAGACAGAAGAACACGTTGGTGACCAGAATATAAGTGATGGCCACGGCGTTGACGAAAAAGCCAAAGAATCCGTCGCCGAGGTGAAACCATCCAGGCGCGACTCTCTTCCGGCCGGTGAAGAGATGGATACCAATCGCGAAGCCGAAGGACGTGGTGGACATAACCGCGTAGGATGCAACGAGGGCGTTAAAGGCTGTTGTTGACGCGACGTAAAGAGCACCTAGAGCAGTGGTGGTAACGGCTAGAAAGGTAGAAAAGATGAATGATCATTGCTCCATTTTCAGAATATGTAGCAAGGTCTCTCTTACCAATTAGGATGTTAGCTCTGGCTGGCATCACGCTGCCCTCATCTATCTTTGAGAAGAAATCGGAAAAAGGCAGAGCCCCGTCGCGCGCAAAGGCCCAGACACTTCTAACAGCGACGACTTGGAGGCCAACAAGCCCTGTCAGGGAAGCAATGAAAATAAGCAAGCTACATGCAAATGCAGCGTTGGTGTTGTCAAAAGACTGGGCCAGGATACTAGCGACGGGGTAATTTGGTTGCGAACTCAATATGACTTCCAGAGAGCCAGCCGAATAGAAAATGGCAACCAAGAAAATAAAGCCCCTGCACTTAATTAGCACGCTACAAGTATACGTATTCTTAGGGAGTTACATTGAGAATGATCCAACCCACTGGATCAAGATAGTCTTGGGAATGTTTTTCGAAGGATTCGGTATCTCTTCTGCCATATGCGTGGAGCTGTCAATAGTCCCAATGGCAAAGGCTGGCCCCACAAGACCCAGAATGAAACTGACACCCGTGGGCCAGCCGGTCATGTTGTTATACTCTCTCCACACGAATGCATTGGTGGAGTAGGTTTTGGGAAGCGCCGAGATGCATATCACGACGACGAACCATATCCCCACGTTGACAAACACTATAACGATCAATCAGATTTAGCGCCAAACAATTTGATAGACAGGCAGGACACACGGCCGACCTTGGTATACAACGGTAATATCTTGTTACCGAACTGGACAAATGACGCCGTAGACCAGGTGAGCACGACGAACACGACAAAAACCTGCCACTGCTGGCTTCTGTATGTGGGATGCCACAGCTGATAAAGGCCAGTGATCTCCAGACCAGCGACCGAGTATAGCGATGCAAGGCCCAATGTATATCCCAGGACGTTGAAATATCCCGTCAGAAAGCCGATGGGCTTCGCAAATCTCGCGCCAGCCAGTGCGGCAGACCAGTGGTAGACGCCGGCAGAGGTGGGCATGGCCGATGTCAGCTCGGCCACCGAGAGGGCGACGAATAGAAAGAAGAAGTTATCGACAATCCTAGCGTAATAGAAGACGTTGTCAGCGGCAGGTTAACGAAGGGATGAACGCAAACATAGCGGGCGATGGGCAAGTCATACCATGCGTATAGTAAACCAGATGCGCCACCATTGTAGATTGAGGTGATGATTGACCCGATCATCGCAGTCTACCGAGCACCGAATATCAGGATGGAGCAATCGGTTCTTGGCTGTGAGAGCCTACATACCCAAGCGCTGGCGGTAATGACCGCGTTCGCAGCCATGGAGAACAACGAGAATTGGCGGTTGAGCTCCTGTTTGTAGCCAAGCACAGCCAACAGGGCCGCATCCTCCTGAGTCTCTTGGTCTTTCAGAGACATTCTGATAGGCATCATAGGGGGTTAGTACGTGTTGTCGTTGGGAGAAACACCCCCTTCGGACGCAATGCTTGACCGCGCTGGTAAACCTGCATGTTACACGAATCCCTCGGCATTTGTATCAATAGTTATTGAGGTGACAGGCCAGCAAGCATTTCTGCAATTTTTTGTTTTACTTTTTTAAGAGAGTATGAGGACAATACGCTCCTGGGTCATAGAGAGAGAGCCAAAAAGAAAAGAATTGAAAAAAAAGATGTACAGGCCCGAGCCGCGGATCGAACGCGGGACCTCTCGCAGATATGCTTGGGTGAACCCTAAGCGAGAATCATACTGATGATAAATGTTAGTTATGGGGTCACGTGATGTTGTGATTCAGAAATCCTTACCCACTAGACCACCCGGGCTGTTCGTTGTAAGCCATGCAAACATTTCGCCTCATGATGGAAAATGCATCTTAGATGGCGCTTTCTTCGATAACAGTCAGACTGGTCTCCTCATCGTCGTCCTTGGTCCTCCCTTTGAAATGACCCAACATTATTCATGAGGCTTGTGTCCAGTAAATATGTGAGATCAATCAATGACTGCATCCGCCTCTCCTGCGCACTATCTTGGACCGTATTATCAGCTTCAACCCGATATCGATGGGTACATATTTTGGTAGTATGAGATGCCTCGAAATTGGAAACATCGACCCACAACAGTACCTTCAACCTTAGGCCACCGACTAGACAGTACTAATCAATGACATACCTAGGATCTACAAACTCCAAAGCTGAATTATGTACTGAAAGAATATGTGGAAACTAGAAGGATATTGTACGGCAAGTGCCCATGTGAAGTCATCATGTCGTACCTACCCGATCCCACCATGAACTGCGTACTCTGTATGCCATGGTTCTCCGCAAGCTATTTCAGGTTCACACTGGCCGGGCTGAAACCGATCGATCTAAATGACGTGAGCTCTGGTAATCGCTCGCTCCTCAAATCCATATGAATAAGCTCACACCTCCGAATCTCTCCCAATATCAAAGTCAACCTCAACTTACCAATTACCCCGAGTCCTCCAGCTGCATCGCATATTCTTCGAACCGAATACCCACCCATCCGTCACACGCTCCGAAAATGACAAGATATCAGACTATCGCGCCCAAAGTACCTCGCCTTGGTGCCTTCTCGCCTCACATTAGATGGCCCTTGCTATCGAGCTCTACTACAACCAGACACCAGCTTGGACGAGCACTCTACTCCCATCAAGGGTACGGCGAGGCGTCTGAGCATCCGGAAGCTCAAGGTGTGAGTCCTCGTAGTCGCGAGTTAGAGCACCCGGGACCCGAGCAAGCCAAAAAGAAGTCTTCGAACACCAAGAAGCAAGGAGATACTTCTGGTCGAGACTCGGGCGAGGCCTCCGACACCTCGAAGTCGCAAAATATCCCATCCCGGTCAGCGAAGGAAAAACTTGAGAATGAAATGGCCCGAGGAAGGGGGCAATAGTGGTGTATTACATACAGTCGTTTTCTCGCAGGGTCCTTTGACATGAGAAGTTGTACAGTATTCCAGAAAGTTTCAGTCCAATCTCCATGGTATAGCACAAATCTCGAACGATGAAGTGTCGAGCATTGAAAAACCATCACCTCCTCAGTAAACCTTCCTCCCATCGAGACAAATCAAACACTAATCATCCTCAAAAACCGATCCCCAAGCGCATTCGCAGCCAAAGGATTCCCCCCGGTAAGCAGCTCGCGATGCAGCATCGTCCCGCCCACCTTCTCCGGCATCCCCTCCATCATAACAGCACCCTCCTTCCTCAACGCCGACTCCACCTTCTCAATCTCCCCACCCATCATCGTCTCCATCACTTTCTCCTCCGCATCACTCCAACAGGTAATCTTATACCCCTCATACACAAACGCCCCATCCCCCGCCTTCTTCGTACTCAACAGTGCATACGGGCCATGACAAATCGCCGCCGTCGGCTTATTCTCTCGATGGAAGTATCGCAAAATCCGACCCAACTCTCCATCCGCGCCGAGATCCTGCAGAGGCGCGTGGCCGCCGGGAATGAAGACGCCTGCGAAAGTGGCTAGTTCCTCGTCGCTGATGGTGCTGAAGGGGCGGGGACGGGTGAAGCCGTTTTCTGCCTTCATCTTCTCGATGAGCTCGTGCTCGCGCCGGCGTTCGTAGAAGTTCCCGGCGTACGCGAGGAGGGTCTCGCTGTTGGGGTCGGTGGTTGGCTCGCGACCTTTGGGCGAGGCGAAGGTCACTTCGTGGCCGGCGTCGAGGAGCTTTTGGAGGGGCTTTGCGAGTTCGTGGAGGAAGAAACCGGAGGGTTGTTGGACTGTTTGGCCGCTGTTGGAACCGCTGGTCTTTTTCATGGGGAAGGAATCCGCATCGCTGAGGATGATAAGGACCTTCTTGTGTGGCATCTCGGGCAATTTGATGATAGTTTATCGGTGGAATCGTTGGAGACTAGAGGGTTTGAAGTAGCAGTGAAATTTCCTGCGGTGAATGATCAATCTTCTTTTTGTTTTGCTTCGAATGCCATGTTGGCCTTGGTTTACATCGAGATGACGTATTCAGCCATGTGCGGTATCTGATGCCCGGAATATGCACCATTCGACGTAATTACGAGCAAGGCAGCATTCAGAGATATAATGTCTAGCTTATTGCAGTAGAGCTCAATCTACACTGCATATGGTCGAGCTTCTAGAAGCTTTGGTATGGCGGGGAACTATGTTGGCTGACGAGGCGCCTGTGCTAGTTGAGGATTCCATCTCTGAGTCGACCCGACGTAGCCTCGACGTTCAAGTTGTCGTTGCTAGCGGCACTCCCGCCGTACCATCTACCAGGCCAATTCGAGCAGAGCAACTCCTTGAAGTCCGACAATAACCGCAGGACAATTGCTCAGCGAAGAAATCTTGAAACGGACCGAGTTGTGACCGATCTTGAACATTGGGTACATCGGATCGGCAGATCTCTCGAGAACCAAGAAACGTGGGAGATCTGCGTCATAGATCGCGGTGAGCCGATCTTTGAAGCACACCGATCTCTATCTACACTAAACTTCCCGAGGAAAACATCATCCAGTCTCCTGTTAGTTGCTATGATGGATTTAGCCATTGCGATCAGTCCCAGCAATGTCCTCCGTCAGTTTCCGTCACTGGTTTGTTTGAGCAAAGGCCTATCCAGAGCTTGATTGAATGTAAACATGGACATGCAAGATAGTACTTCTCCGAAGCATTTACAAAGACCAACCAGACTCATTCACTTTTTTTGGATTTCATCAGCGTCTAGTAGCGCGATGCAGAGTAGAGATGTGTCTATGAACATGCACAAATCAAAGTGGTATACAGCCTTGGAAACATTCCAAAAACCCCTAACAATCTCCTTTTCATCGCCAATCAACGCCAAAACCTCGCTGAATGCCAATGAACATAGGAAAGCAAGACACAAAAGATAAAACAAACCACGAGACACGTTTATCCCACAACCAGGTGAATGTCCAAGAACCAACCAGGTAGATAGATGAAGATCTGGGACCCCAAATATAAGCGCCGAACCGGAATAACCAAGCCTGGGCCAAGCCGGGATCCAGCCCTGGCGAGGTGATGTAGGTGAAGGGGTGTTTCAAGTCGCCAATTGCAGTCACATAGAATCACCATATTAAATGGGTATGGACCTGGTCGTAGGAAATCCAGGGAACAAGAGGAAAGAACAGAGGAATAGGAGGAAGTTTAGACAGAAAGCGCAGCGCCGACCAGATCGATGATCTTGCTCGCCACAGCGGATGGGTATCCGCGCGACATCATCTCCTGGACAATGCCGGCAGCCGCAGCCCGCTCATCAGCGCCGAGGAACGCGCGAGTCATGGCCTCGTAGGTGCTGGGCTCGCGCTTCTCAATGCCGATGCTGTTGTAGATAGCTTTGGCCTTGGCGACGTTGCCCTCGGCAGCCCAGCCGTGGATGAGCGTGTTGGCAATGTACGCGGTCATCTCGACATTGCGCTGCTTCATTCCGCTGACGACGTCCTCGGTCTCCGCCACACGGTTGGTGGCCACCATAGCCTCGAATAGGGCCTGGTACAGGCACGGCTGCAGGCGCACGCGGCGGTCCGCGAGCACAGAGTCGAACACCTTGCGGGCGGCAGAGAGATCGTGCTGGACGCAACCCTTGGCGTGGATGAGCGAAGCGTAGTGCACGGCATCGGGCTGGACACCAGCGGCTTGCATGTCAGCTAAAACGCGTTCAGCGGCGGGCATGTCAACGGGATCGAGCGAAGCGTGGGCATCGATGAGCAGCTTGTAGGTGTGCATGGTGGGCTTGATGTTGCGAGCCTGCATGCGCTCAAAGTAGGCAAGGACCTTGGAACGGTCGCGCTTCGTGTTCAAGAAGTACTGGATCATCGAGTTGTACGGAGCCGGGCGAGGCTTGTAGTTGGGCATGGACTCCATCTCCTCAAACATCTCTTCGGCGAAGCGCTCATCGCTGACTCGGCAGAGGGCATTGACAATCGTTCCGTATGTGACGCTAGTCGGGCGGACGTTGTTGGCACGCATCTCGGCGAAGTAGGCAAGACAGTCATCGATGCGACGAGCTTTGCCAAGCTTGCCAATCAACGCATTGTACAGGAAAGAGGTCGGCTCGACGCCCTCAGAGACAGCACGGTGAAAGATCTTCAGGGCTTCGGTGGCCTCGTCAAAAGTCTTGGTCGACTCCTTCAAAGTGGTGATGTACAGGCCGAAAGTATTGGCGGAGGGTGCTGAGCCCAAACCTAGCAGCTCCTGGTGGTACTGACCAGCCAAGTGACGGTCACCGAGAGTGAGGCAGGCAGCGACCATAGCGTCAAGGATCGAGACCCAACCGTACTTGACAGCATTGTGGGCAGGGATCAGAGGGACGTCTGCGCGGGCCATGGCGTGAATATCGTGGACCAGCTCCATCCGACCGACCTTGGCGGCAGCGGTGATGAGCTTTGCGTACGTGATGTAGCGAGGGTGACGGCCAATGCGACGCATATTCTTGAGACGAATCAGAGCCTCATTGAGGTGGGTCTCGGCACGACCAGTAGTCTTCTCGAGCTCATCGGCAATAATGGCAGAGCCTCGGAAGTCGGTAGCGTGGGCATACGGGTCGAACGAATCCGGACTGATGGAAGGGGCAGTGATGTTGGTCTCGGTCATGGAAACGGGGCTGTGGCGGTCTGAGAGGAGGGAGGCCTGGGTCGATGCCTCCAAGTGATCCTGCCATCTCTTGACAATATCGGGACGGCTAGTGAACAACTGAGCGACGGCCTGGTCAATCAGACGGGTAGTGTAAGCATCCAGAGGCAGGGCAGCAGACAGAGCCACGTCGAGCATGTGCGCGAATCGAATCGGGTGGGCAACGTCAAAGAGCAAAGCGCTGTTGCTAGCCAACATACGAGCCTGAACCTGAATAGCGAGGGTGAGATCGGCGGGGTTCAGCTGCGAAATACCCATGGGTCCCAGATTAGCAACGGCGTGCTCGGCGAGAGGAGACACGAGGCCGCCATTCTCAACCATAGACCAGAGAAGAGTCATCGAGGCCTTGGGTGAGAGAACGGCGGCCGATTCCATGAGGACACGGCCGAAGAGATGAAGTGACTCGGTGATCTGTTCGCGGATAGTAGCAGGAGCGACGGCGTCCTGCTTAGCGGAGGCGTCGCGGATACGAGAGAACATGTTGCGAGCCTCATGGAGACCATCCTCAACTTGGCCGCTCTTCAACATCGCAACCGCGTACATAGCAGTCGGCTGAACCATATCCGGGGTTGGCTGACCCACAGTGTTGAGCATGATCCACAGAGAGCGGGCAGATGAAACATTGCCTTGACGGACGTGAAGTGCGAGCAGTGAGATGGCAGGAGTCTGCCGAACATCGGGGGAGGTGGACAGACGGTCATATGCTTCGGAGGCGGTGGTGAGATCGCCGGCGTCGGCCGCAGCAATGCAGATCCGAGAGATGGCCTGATCGCGAGCCGCACCGTGCAATTGGTCCTTGGCCTGGTCCAGGGCCTTGCCATACTCGCCAACATTCAAAAAGTGCTGAACGAGCGCATCCTCGACAATGACAGATTCCATCGCGGCCCAGCGGCCTTCGCGGTTTTCGGTAACCTCATCGAATGAAGAACGAATCCGGTCGAGGAAGTGCATGGCACCCTCTTCCTTGCCGCAAGAGAGGTAGGCGCGGATGACAGCTGCGTAGACTTCCCCGTCAAGACGCTTGATAATACTGAAGACACCGTTGTCGTCCGACACAGCCAGGCTGCGGTACTCGTTGTAACATTCGACGACACTCGAGAGATCTCCAGTGCCAGCAAAGGCATCAATCATGAAGGGGAAGATAGACGCGTGAGGCGCCACCTTTTGCATCTCCATGTGGGAGTAGATGCGGATCATTTCCTCAACCTTGCCCTCGCGAGCGCAGGCAATGATGAGATGACGGTACAAGTCGACGGGGAACACAAGGCGAGTGTGGCGGCTCGTGGCCGTGTCGAACAGCTTCACAGCAATGGAAAGGGAGTGATCCTCCGCAAGTACGTCACGCTCCAGCTCGCTCGACTGCAGCATGAACTTGCCAGGCTCCTCCATACCACCGTACCGAATGCGCTCCTGTTCGAGCACATCCTTGGCCTTGACTGCGTGGTTTGCTTGAGTAACTAACAACTGAACGAGGGTCTGATAAGTGTCTTCGTCGGGAATTACCCTACGACGAAGCATATCAGAGTAGACATCGAGAGCCTTATGGATGGCCTGAGCGGCCTCAGGGTGGAGACGGATGGCGGCAACCAGAAGAGCGTTGTATGCATCGACGGTGGGAGTCAGACCATCCCGGAGGATCGACTCGAATGCTGCTGGAATCTCGGAGTAGCTCTTGTCCGTGGCCAGCTGCACGACACGCTCCGAGGCGATCTTACTCTCCTCTGAGATTGCGTCCGAAAGGACCACGTCTTCGACGGGCGCCTCAGCAGCGACCACCTCGGTCACGTTCGATGCCTCTTCCGCTTGTGCCTGTTCCTCCTGAATTTGAATTTCCCGGGCCACGGCCTCTTCGACCTGCGCGCTGACATTCTCGTTGACGGCCGCCTTCGTCAAGTGTGGGGGCTCGGGCGACGGGATGCGCTCCTCCTTCGTCTCCTCCACTCCCTCGGTAGGCTTCCAGCCAATGCGGCGCTTGAACTGGAACTGGCGCCAGTCGGTATCGTCGCCGGTCTGCTGGGCGTGCTGCCAGGCAGCATAGTAGGCAGCTAGACCAAAGTCACCATTGCCGCCAGTAGCCTGGCTAGCCTTGGCGCCGGCGCCGGACGAACTGGAGGCGTTCGAGAAAGCATTCTGTAATTGGGTGGTGCGGGAGAATTTGGCAGCGGGTTGAAGGGCGAGCTGATTGAGGGTGGTGGACGAGGCGTACGACTGCGACGCGGCCACTACCGACTGAGCATAGCCATGGGTGAAGGCTTTGGTGAAACTCTGACGCGCGAGATGGGTGAACGGCTTAAAGACCATTTATCTAGCGGGAGTCCTCTTCAGAGAGAAGAGGCAATGCTGGAGAGAGGGCACATGCGTTAGAAATTGCATTGAGGGTCATGAGAAATTTGGAGCACCTTCGAAGGGAGACGAAGGCCGAGTTTCGAGGGTCTTACCTTGCACTCAGAATGGTAATGAAAATGCAGGTTCATTGAACGACTTCAGTCGCCAATGAACGCGCTGATATGCGGAAGTAGGGTATGGAAGGGGGATAGAAAGTCGGGAATGATGATAAGAGGCAAAACAGAGACCTGTACTCCGGACAGGGTCTTCTAGTCGGCTTGACGAGGTGGAGTGGGATGGGCGGAAGGAAGGGATTCGTGTACAGTAGGAGCCTGAGAAATGTTCTCACACACACAAAAAAAGAGAGAGGCGCCCGCGTCACAAATAAGGAGTGGAGGGAATTCTGGAAGGAGATGGAGTCGCAGGGTATAGTGGGCCTGCTGGCTGTGCAAAGCAACTGGTTCTGGTGGTGCTGGCAGTTTTGGGGCCGATCCTCTCCGGAGAAGTTCGAACCCGGTGGAAGTACTCGGTACCTGTGGGAGTGTCGCGTGTGACCTGCATCAGCCCATATACCTGCAGGACGGATACTATGTACTCGATACTATCTCTAATCAGTACCAATGCTAAAAAACATACAGGTACAGCCACGTTCGAGGCTGCGACATTACACGATACGCGAAATCGACACGTCAACACTTCAGCATGATCCTACACAAGTATCACCGGGCAATACAGGGACTGAACTACGCTTGACGTATCACCCTGAGGCATCGGGAATTCGAGATCTATCGTGGCGAATTTATTTACCAATCTTCATCCATTTGACTTCTATAACTTCGATACAGTTTGGGGATCTCTCACCTCGAACTTGTGAGGAAACGAGGATACGCCGATATACTCGATAGAGTTTCAGGACTTCCCCGGTTCCTCCCAGCTTCACGTCAGCAAGTCAGGTGGCTCGATGGAAAAACCGGACGAGGGGAGTCATGCAGCCAATCAGTCTCCTGCATCATCCCTGGGATCGGGCAAAAAGCGGGACTGCAGACGGAGAAGCAGCAGCCAAAGTCTGTCAAACAGACCAAACTTGTCCCTGGATGACTCACCCCGTCCCGGTTCTTTTTCTTGTCCGCTGCTCTCCCTTTCGGAGACGCTACTCTCGTTCCCCGTCGGCTCGGCCTCCCGAACTGTCCGACGGGGTTAACGGCCTTTATACTCGCTGGTTCTCACTTCTGCGTGCTTGGCGCTTGCGCTTCGGACATTGCTGGCTACTCTCGGAGGACGGAGACCAAGATGGGGATACTGGATGGGGATACGAGTGAGTCAGGTTCCAGGGTTTGTCTCACTTGTTCAACGCTGGACAATGACATGGTGTGTGTCCTGTCATACTTATGGGCAGCCTCGTCGCCGAGGCCGCGCAGAACCCCAAAGATCGCATTATTGTTGCGAGCCTCGAGGGAAACCTGCTTCTTATGAGTATGAGTATGATCTCGATCTTCAGAGTGTGGCACCACATTCATGGTC
Organism: Penicillium simplicissimum; assembly: GCA_024706585.1. NCBI lineage: Eukaryota > Fungi > Ascomycota > Eurotiomycetes > Eurotiales > Aspergillaceae > Penicillium > Penicillium simplicissimum. The sequence continues at coordinate 1,655,215 of JAMZTW010000129.1, read as the reverse complement.
ATAACGACGCCAAGACAACATCTGACGTTCAGTCTCGACTCAAGTACCGATCCCAGTAAGTCTCACGTGATTATTGTCGGTTTCTGGGTGGGGCCTCTATAACATACTCACCCTCCGAAGTATGTAAAAGACGTGGAAGGAAGGACGACCACATCCACGCTGTCCTGATTTTCACAACCCACATTATGAATCCAGCAAGTAGCAAAATTAGTCCTACGGATGCCTGTACACTCAAATGACCAAGAAACTGGACGTACATATGCAGCAATCGGAACGGGCTCTGAAAGACCCGAGCAAACCTCCCGCTTGAGTGAAGTAGTCCTGAGACCAAGACCCTATGTTTACGAGTCATGGCGACCGCGCTGAACCAGCCTCCAGCCTCCACCTAATAATTGCAAAGCGGATGAGGATGGGCAGATATCTGACGTCAGATAGATGACCAGCAAGTTGCAACGCTCGGACTTCGTCCCGCAAGACCGTGTTTCTTACTTTGTCGATCGGTGTCCCGTGTCCACTCTCCCGAGTAGTGGTGTTATTTTAGATTTCAATTTCACTGAAACGATTCAATTTTTTAGATTTCATGAAACGCTATTTTTCGTTTCAAGTGAAATCTAAAACCTTAAATAGCTTACTAAGGTTTACTAATCGAATTAGGATGACTTATTGGTATTTTATTGGTATTATGTTGTTATAAAATACGCCCAAAAATACAATCCACCTCATTTTCTCTTGTCAAAGACTCAAAGGACAAATTCTTAACTAGGAATCAATCCACTTATCACTAGCTAATAAAAACTCTAAAGGTGGTGGTACTAGCGGTGGTGGTGATGATGGTGGTGATGATGATGGTGGTGATGATGATGGTGGTGATGATGATGGTGGTGATGATGATGGTGGTGATGATGATGGTGGTGATGATGATGGTGGTGATGATGATGGTGGTGATGATGATGGTGGTGATGATGATGGTGGTGATGATGATGGTGGTGGTGATGATGGTGGTGGTCTGTAGCTAAGGAGATATATATTTGAAGAGTGGTGGAATGGATAGCTCTGGTCCTCTGGAAGTCTACTAAGCTACTCATAGTCGGTAATGCCTAGGTGGTATTGCGTGTAAAATTTAAATATAAGGATCTGATTGGCTAGCCTAGATCCCGCTATTTTTATTGGCTAAAACACTAAAATGGGTCCATGCCTTAGGCATCAATTGAATTTGAATTCTGAAAAATTTTAGGCCAGGAATTTGAATTCTGAAATATTTTTAGATTTCAGTGAAATATAACAGCCCTACTCCCGAGTCCCTTGACCCCAACCCAGTGCCCACATAGGCACTTCACTTTCTGTGGGCCAGCGGAGTTTGATGGCGCCTCCTCCTACAGTCGTACTTGAGTCAGGCTGACTTGATGATTGGTGAATAAATGTTCCAAAGAGAGGGGAAGAAGAGAAAAAGCCAAAGTCCAACGACAGATCCCACTTCGCTCGCTGCTTGCCGCGTGGGAGGGCGGGTGCCTGGCGTGCTACAGCCTACGATTGACCTGTTTGGTCCACTCGTTATCTGATCCTTGCTCGCGCTGTGTCGCCATATAAGTACTTGTGCTATGCACGAGGCTTGACATGATCATTTGCGAGAGATAAGCGAAGTCATGCGTACGATATGGGATATGTTGGAGGATAGGTGTCAGAGTATGTGATTGCTTTTAGCCTGTCGGATACATGACGGGAAAGACCTCAAAATTTAGCCTAGCTCCAACCTAAGCAACAACCCAGCATTCTCCCGGCGCTCTGCATGTTCATCATTCCCAAATGAAGTCCAAGTGTCGCTTGTGGTACACACTTTTGGGGCCTTTACGCCCAACATGACACGGTCCAAGGAGCTGGGTCGGTCCCACAACCAGGTCCGTGTCCGGGGGAGGTGGAGGCGATGAGGAGGCAAGTCATTAATGAGAGCTGATAACAGGTACCGTAAGGGAGTAGAAATGCACGGGATTAGCTTCATCTCACTTGAGATGACTGGATCTGGAGAGGTGAGGAGGGAGGGCGCGGTATCTTTTCTAGATTTGTATAGTCGGTGCCGAATAAGGCTCCGAAGGAGCAACCCTCATTTGAACTAAGGTCTGCCACCAGGATACCCGCTCTGTCGTTGATACAAGGTACCGATGAGTCACATCGTAGTCAAGGAGTGATTCGGCTATGAGGAATATCCTAAAATGGAGGTTCCCGCTTGCGTTGACATAGACCTCGCTTGACCTCACTAACCCAAAGGGTTGTAGTATGAATGGCCTCATTTTACGTCCTCCGGCGCTTGGCATTACGTCTTTAACAGCGAAATGATCACATACTCTTTGATATTTCTTCCTCCCGTTACAATGATATTTCTTTCGCACATAATACCTATCCTTTTGTGTTGTTATCATATAAGCGAACACAGGCCCACCATAGTTATCGAACCCACCATCTTGGACGCCCTATCAAGACCTATATCATTCAGGTAATGACCTCAAACCACGCTCATTTTGCTGGCTGGAGCTGCTGTATGTCATTACGTATCACACAAGGGGGGTGTCACGAAGAAATTCATAACTATCAGAAATCCAGGGCACTGGTCGTGACTCGAGCTTTTTGCATTGTGGAAAGGGACCAAACTTCGAGAGTGAAATAAAAAATCTGCCCAACTAATGCATATCTTCCTTATACCTCAAACTGGAGGTATTACTGCGAAAGGCCCCAGTTCGAAGGCCCGTGTACCTACTCCCCGCCGCACTCCGAATAACTATACTCCGTATGTAGTCAGCAGAGAGAAGCAATGCCAAGCGTTAGCCGTTCAAAAGCGTGCTCTAGTTGAGCAATAGAGCAAGGCCTCCATCTGCCGAATTTCGAGCCATTTACCCCCTGATTCCGGGACTATGAATTTACAACCCTTGAGGGGGTTCCATGAAAAATTTCCACTCCGTCATTGAGGAGCCGACATCCATAGCATAAGAACATCAGGGGACGAGGAGCATGATACCCCATTAGGAGCATCAGGTGACCGGGCCCGGATATACGGTCATCTCAGGGTCCGAGATTCGGGCCAAATTGCCCTATGGTGGGACGATCCAGTCGGTCGTCAAGGAACGAAGTGGAGTTCATCCGTCACTTTAGCCACTTTCAGTTTATGTCGTTGCTTTAGTCAGCTTTATATGTGTGGGTCAACTAGTTAACGCCTCTCAAATTGTTCAAGAACTGCGTCAAATTTTGATGCTTCGATCTAAAGGTTTCAGGACGCCCCCTCCGAGCCATGGGCATAGGGCGCATTTCGCCTCGAAATCTACTGTAATTTCTAGTATCAAGTTCCATTTCAATTGGCGGGGCCGTTCATCTTTCTTGAGCGATTCCATGAAAGCTTCTCGAAGCCGCTTCCGTAAGCTTCCACCGGCCCCGCCCTCCAGGGCGTTCTGCCGAGACTACCGCGTGGCCACCCGCATCAAAAACGATTCCGTTGAAGGACGCACAGCTCTGGAAATGTATGGATGAGGAGAGAGGAACAGGAAGTTGGCATTCTTCTTTGGTATCACGATGCCCGTAAAGGGTTGTCCTACGTTGGACACGAGAGGCTTGAGAATTTCCGATGCACGGGAACTAGAAGGGAGCTATGGCTGGAGCTAACCGGCAGAAGGCCAGAGCTTTTCAAGCCAGATTTCGCTGGGCGCTGGTGGTATGAGTTTGACTAAATAAGTAAACTACGACTGGTAGAGCACTACAATGGAGCATTCCAGACACCTCCCACCATGCGCCACTTTATGTATGATGATCCCGTGCCCCTGCCTTTATTTGCCAACCAACGGTCTCCTTCGAGATACAATGCATAATACTCCGCACGCACAGTAGCACTGCGTCGGAGTCGCCCGAACTGGTAGTATCGGCACCCTAAAAAAACCTAGCATTCCGTATCTCATCGTCAAAGTAGAAGGTGGGTCTCGATCGTCGTTCCCATGACGATGCTCATTTCCTTCCAAAGACCCTTCCCCAGTCATTTGTCATCCGTGCCTGGCGGGCAATCTCGTACTCATACAGAGAGGTACAGAAAAGTAGATGGTGACTTGCTCCATTTAGCATGGTCCGAGAACCCCTCCTTCTTCGGTCGCCAAGAGAGAGAGGAACAATCCCTAGCCTCTGATAGATGGCAAATCTAATAAGACAGGCTCTCAGTTCTGCGATTATCCGATGTCTGCTAAAACTTGCAAGGGCTGGATGATTCCGTTCAAAGACCCGTTCCATCCTCCGACGGTTCCATAGGGTCGTTCCATAGTTCCATAGTTCCAGAATAATGCAATCCATCTTCCGTTATGGTAGTTCAATATCTACCGGCCTCCCTCTGCCGTCCGAGCCACTACTGCCGGCCTATCCGAACAGAGAGCTTCCACGTCTGGTGACAAACCACTCCAGTGGCTGTTGACGGCTCACCAACTGGTCTTGGCGGGAGTTCTTTCGTGTTTTTGGCCCTTTTCGTCATTTTTTTTTCTTTGATCCTGGAGAAGGAGCACCTCCGAGTGCGCGCTGCTTATAAATTGCGCGGGGCCCTTGTGGATGGCTGCGAAAATGAGTAACTATACATCCAGAGCGCGATTTTCCCTCCCACTTTTTCCTTTTCTTTGAGCCTTTCTACTATACCCGCTACTTGAAGCTATCTAAGCTATTCAAGTTCCTCCCACGCTCGCATCTGCCATTTTGTCACCTCGCTGCACATATCCTAACTACATCACTGAAGAGCTTTGCATTACTTCCGCCATGGTGTCGCAAACCGTCTTGCCGCAGCACCCTGGCCAGACCAAGCGGGGCTCTGAGAGCGATAGCTCGCTGGACGAGATCGCCGAGCAGAAACAGAGGCTATTCGTCCATGCGCTTGGAAAGCATGGAAAGCATAGCAAGGATATCGACGACTCCGCTTCCCCCAAGCGCTGGAAGAGCTTCTGGACTTCCTTCCGTTACCTCGCCAACCTGACGCCAAAGGAAGTTGATGACTTCATGGCTTCATACGTGATTTACAACCTGGATTGGGAGAACAAGCAGCAGATGACGGAGGTCCTGGGTCCCAACTACCAAGAAAAGGTTGGCGACTGCTTGAAGTCTTACTACGGAGTACTCAACCACCTGTGTGCTCTGGGTGACGTTGAAAAGATGTACATCCCACCCTGGATGAGTCGCAAGGCCTCCGTCTTGGAGAATCAGATCCTCTATGAGCGGTCAATTGCGCACGACATCGGCTTGCGCGCTGGTGACAAGGTGTTGGATCTTGGCTGCGGGCGCGGGCGCGTCGCAGCTCATATGGCGCAGCACTCTGGAGCGCAAGTCACCGGTCTGAACATTGATCCCAACCAGGTCGCCCAGGCCAAGAGCTTCAATGACGAGCGTGGTCTGCACAACAACTTCATCCAGCAAGACTTCAACAGCCTCCCGCTGCCGTTCGCCGACGAGTCCTTCGACGCCTTCTACCAGATCCAAGCACTGAGTCTCTGCAAGGACTTGCCAGCGCTCTTCCGTGAAATATTCCGGGTGGTCAAGCCGGGCTCGAAAATCTCACTGCTGGACTGGATCAGTCTCCCCGCCTACGAACCCACGAATCCAGAGCATGCCGAACTCATGCGCCGTGTCAAGCCATTGATCGGTGCCGTGGGCACACCTACCCAAGAGAGTCTGGAAAAGGCTCTGATCGAGGCCGGCTTCACGATCGTCAAGTCTGAGAACGCTAGTATCGATGGCCTGCAGGCCCCGCTAATTGATACCGTTGATCTTTACTTCCGGACCCTGCGCCAGGTCATTCTCGCCCTCGTGAAGATGCACATGCTCCCGCGTCACTTCAAGACTCTGATCAACCGCCTGTGCCTTGATGGCCAGGCTTTCGTCAAGATGGATAACATGCGCCTGGCTACCACGAGCTACAGCATCATTGCGCAAAAGCCCCGAGCTTAGAGCACGGGAGAGGAGTGTATTTTGATCAAGCCTCACAGCGAACAACCCCTCTGTCACGTTGATGTTCCTCGAGTGAGCTGACCGCGATACATGGCCGAAACGACGAGAAAAACCGCGATTGAGTCGCTCGCTCTCTTCCGTCATTCACAACCTGACCAATTGCGTTGCTCCTTCATGCATACAAATACCCCGTAGAGTAATTAAAACCATATAGAGGCATTGGGAGTTCTGGACTTGTTTTTGAGTTTTGTCTCTTTCACGATCGTTGTCTTTTCTTTTGGTATGCGGTTTTGGCTCGCTCGAGCAAGGTTGGAGTTCTCTGTTTTGAAAGCGTTGATGTGTATATACTCATCCTAGGATCCGCATGGAATCTTATTCTTAGTTTCTTAATGGACATATCAATTCTAAATACCTTTTTTTTTCCTACCCTATGGCCCCGGTAATTGTATAGTGCTCATCAATGGACTTCTAGGCCTTAGGGCATTGCCATACAACATATGGCCCGATACGCTAGTCCTCTTTAGGAGATTTAGATACATCCTTGCCTCCACCGACGAGGGGTGCCCTTCCTCCGCCCTACTTTCCCCCCTTTCGCCTCTTCACACTGCAAGAGAGTCTTCGAAATTGACGACAAGAGAGTCAATTTACTATCACCCTCCTATTATCGTCGCGGAATTGAGATTTGTCGCCTCCCGCACACAACAAGTCCCACGGCGCACATCACATTGATAATTCAACCAGCCTCTCCCCGCCTTCACCTCCACAAACCCTCGCCCGTTCCCAATGCCTCCCCAACCTTCCTCAGTGACGGCCTTGTCCGCTCCAGGCAAGGTTCTGCTGACTGGCGGCTACCTTGTCCTCGACCGGGCCTACACAGGCACTGTATTCGCCCTTGACGCGCGCATCCACGTTCTTGTTCAGCAATTGAGAAAAGGCCACCGCCGTGGGCCATCAGAGGCGAGCGCGGATGCGAAAGCATCCGTGTCCGGAGCAGATGCCCAAGCCAATAAGCCCCAAAAGGAGGAACAAGAGGGTGAAGACATTATTGTTGTGCGATCGCCGCAATTTGTGGATGCGGTCTGGGAATATGGGGTACAACGATGCGAGAATGGTGGGGGCGTGAAAGTCGTTCAGCAAAGCAATGGGTATGATTCTATATGCATTTCAGACAACAATTCAACAATTTCTAACCTGGGTATGCTGCTTACAGACCGCGAAATCCGTTCGTCGAGACCTCCTTGAGCTACGCATTGACCTACGTCAGCTACGTCGCTGACTCAAAAAACTTTGGCTCCCTGTCGGTCACCATCCTGGCAGATAATGACTACTACTCCGAGACTGCTACTTCCAAGGGCCACGCATCACAGGGGCGCACCGGGCGCTTCGTCAACTTTGGCGTCCCCCTTTTCGAAGCTCACAAGACAGGCCTAGGCTCGTCGGCCGCCCTGGTGACTGCTCTTGTTTCGTCGCTAGTGATCCACCGTACGATGCAAGCAGACGACTTGGGTACTGCACGCGACAAGTTACACAATTTGGCTCAGGCTGCACACTGCGCGGCCCAGGGCAAAGTTGGATCTGGATTCGATGTTGCGGCTGCGGTATACGGATCATGCCTGTACAAGCGGTTCTCGCCTGCGATTTTGGAATCTGTTGGCGACGTGGGCACCCCTGGCTTCGATGAGCGGTTGTTTGCTATCGTTGAGGACGTGGACCCGAAGCACCCTTGGGACACCGAGTGCGTGGATTTCGGCATGCAGCTCCCGCGCGGGATGCAGATGGTCTTGTGCGACGTCGAATGTGGCTCTCAGACGCCATCGATGGTGAAGAAAGTGCTTGAATGGAGAAATAACAACCGCAAAGAGGCTGATGTCCTCTGGGCCAGCCTTCAGAACAACAACGAGCGGTTGCGCCAAGAATTGAAGCGTCTGGCCCAGCACCCAGACGCCAACGCGGATAACGAGTTTTCCGAAATCTCGACTTTGATCCAGCGCACCCGACAGCTGATTCGTACCATGACCCGCCAGACGGGCGTGCCTATTGAGCCTAGCGTGCAGACCGAGCTGCTGGACAGCCTGACGGAGATTGATGGTGTCATCGGAGGTGTCGTGCCCGGTGCTGGCGGCTACGATGCTATTGTGTTGCTGATTCGCGATGACCCCTCGGTGATCACGCGACTGAACGAGCGATTCGAGAACTACCAGAGCGCGGTGGAAGACGACTTTGGCGGCAAGATCGGCAAGGTGCGGCTGCTTGGTGTGCGGCACGGGTCCGAGGGCGTGAAGAATGAAATGCTCGACCAGTATGCTGGCTGGGTCTAGGAGACCCTATAGTATACCATGTTTCGCTATCTGGGAAACAACTAGGCAAGCCTAGTCTAGTCCTGCCCTCAGCCACCAGCTCCCTGAAGATCGGATACCACCCTCTCTCCAAGCCTTTCGAACTTATGAATCGCACGAATCATGGCCGCTCCGTTGTCGAGATATTGGGAGGCTCGACTCGGATGCCCACATCTTTTCAAGCGCCCCATCTATTCATTACCCCGTATGCATATATTATCTTTGTGTGGACTACCCGTGGCCCTACTTGTGAGCCATATTGAGGCTATCCTTACCCCATCCAGGTTGCTCTGCGTGCACCCGTAGCTTGTTTGTCGGGTGTTTCAGTCTTGCCTGGATTGTACCTGTATGGGACATCGTCGAGATGTTCAAAAGGGGATGGATGAGAGCAGAGGAAGGAAGGATGATTTTACGGAACGAGTACACGAATTATGAAATTACCTCGACAGTTGTCGCTTCCATTGGGTGAAGTGACTCACCTCTCTAGTTAGAACAAGCAAATGGAGATTACTCGGGAGACATGACGGATGAGATGTAGGGGTATTCTTTCTCACTAGTAGCCCTATGTGTAAGTGAGGACGGCTGCCCATGACATGGTTGTAGGCATATCAAAAGCGATATGGTTTCACTTGGGCGGCGCCGTCAAGATTCGAAGAGACCCGAGGATGAATGCATATGTGAGTTTCTACCCAAGATCTTGTAATAATAAGAGCTTGCGTAATCTAACCTAGAAAAATGAAGCAAAGCAGGCCTCGAGCGAGTCGAGCCCCGTAGTAGCAACGAGGATATTGGTTGCAGCAAAGCCTCGCTGGTCTTTGTTGGGAAGTCGGTAGATCACATTCGGGCTTCTCTATAGAGCGACGTCTGCTTACTAGATCATCTTTTGCGACGACTATATCCACTTGCTACTTCATTTGTGATTCTGTATCGAATGCACCATTGCACGGTGTAGATCTGTTCTATCATCTTTCTGGTTAGCTCGTCGCTGTTAGTTTTGAGGGATTTCTTGGCTTCTCGGCAGGCGGAGGACAAGCTGCTTTTCCCCGGATCTTCCTTATCGATGCTGGCCTCGCCTATGAGCTATTAGCAATTTGCAACGTTCTTCTGGGGTCAAGCTAATAGGAGTTAATTTAACACATCATTCGATCTGTCCTTTGTGAATATTTTCACTATCGGCCAGTACGAGCATTTGCAGAGATTACTTCCCTCGACTGCCTTTACTTCACCGTTGTAGGCTTTGTTTGCCGATCCCTGACGGGTTTCACCAGGACCCTTTTTATCGACCACGTTCTCTCCATTCTTCTGATTTATCATTCATCCCATCCTTTGCATATTTGGATCCATACTGTTTAATTCTCCGCTACATTCTACAATTCGCCCACAGGGGCGCCATTTCGCTAGCGACAAAGACTATTGCGCCTCCCGCTTAGAGGGTCGACTCCTCACCTCTGGACCGATCGACCGTCCGTCCGCAACCTCTTCCTCCTCTTTTCCTCCTCTACCCTCTTCTCTCCTCTATTGCTTCATTCTTCCATCCCCGTTGGTGCCCGTCTTTCCCAGTGCTCCTCCGGGAAAGCTAATTGCCACCTACCATCGGGGCCACCACTGTCATGTCTTCTACCGATCACCCGGAGTCCGGGGTGCCCGACTCCAGCGACCATCATGAGTCGGGGGCTACCACCACTTCTCCGCAGCAGAGCTCCCACCCCCAACCCACCACGACAGGGTCCTCCGCTGCCCCAGAAAACCCCGTCTCTCTTGCCGATGCACCTGCATCCACCGCAGCAACGGAATCTCAACCCTCTGCCGCAGGCGAACTTGCAGCCACTGCGCCCCAGCACCCCGCAACCGGTGGCGAAAGCGCCGCCCCTATGACCGCAACGACTACGATCCCGGCCAACGACACTGCCAACGCCGTCGCACAGCCTCAAAATCCAGAGACGCCTTCAATGGCGATCAGCGAGCCCAAGCATGGCGCAGAGCTTTCATCGGACCAGTCGGAGGATATCTCAGGGAAGGAGGTTGAGGATGCGGGCCCATCGCTGGTCATCACGTTGCTGCTGACGACGGGATCGCGGCACCCCTTTACGATCGATGCAAAGTATCTGCGAAAGCAATCGGTCCAGGTCGAGAATGATGATCCATTTGCGATGAGCGTGTATACGCTGAAGGAATTGATTTGGCGGGAGTGGCGATCGGGTGAGTTGAGTATCTGAGATAACGTTGCCCCTGGGCGGGAGCATTGCATTGGTCTGTTATTGACCGATTTGTTAGACTGGGAAACACGTCCCTCATCCCCGAGCGCCATTCGGTTGATCTCTTTCGGCAAGTTGCTGGATGATAAGTCTCCTCTGTCTGGTAAGTTGCCTGATCGGAAGGTCATGATATTGTGGTATGACTCGATTCGTCAGTAATACTAACTCGTACCCTTCGAACTAGATTCAAAATTCAGCGCAGATCACCCCAACGTTGTACACATGACCGTCAAGCCACAAGAGGTGGTGGACGAGGAAGATGCCAAGGTTGCGAAGGGCCAGCTCGGACGTGACCGTGAAGCGAGTGAGCGCAGCCCCGGATGTCGCTGCGTCATTCTATAAACGAGACCTGAACCATCTCTCTGGGATGCCGCATATCATCATATACTGGCTCGATCGCGAGATTCTCGAGATCTCTCTTGATTCTCCGCTGCAAGTCGCCTTTGATCTTCCCGGGCCTGCTTCGCCCGCTTCTACCCTAGCCGACTGTCTGGCATCGACCTCGACACCCTGCCTGGACGCAGGATGGGCATGGGAACGGGTCTCTGCGGCCCAGTTTTGCCTGACAGCCTTTACAATTACGGACAGCCTGTCTATTCCTGTGACCCGCTGCATCTCAACCTATATACCCCCCTGGTTCAACCTTCTCTGATCACCTTGACCTCTCTTCTGTCTCACTCCCTCCCTCGCCGTGCCATGTTCTTCCCACCTATATACCCACCATCCGATCCTTTTCTTCTCTTTTATATCTTCTCGATCTCCTTGTCATTTCATTCCCTCCCGTGTCTATTTTCTATATGGCTTTTCTTGGGGACATGTATCTATGAACGTGCCTGCTCTCTGCATGTTGGTCTGGTTTGGTTTTGGCTTCCTTGCTTGTCTCGATTGTCTGGTTCTCGTAGTGTACATGCCCTTTTTTTGCACTGGTACATAATCAATTTCTCACGAGATTTTGCTTAATTGTGCTTCGTATCCACTGAGCTTCCAGAAGGTCTAGTCTCTAGTTTTCATGGATACGGAGAGAAACGGAGGGAGTGCGTGGAAGAGTGCAGTAGATGAATGGAAGAATTGGTAGGAGTAGCCGTATCATCTGCCTATTGATGGGAGAGGTGTCTAGATAAGCACGATGATTCTGTTCCAGTCTTCTATCGCTCTATCATTCAGAGAAGATGCTTAATCCGGTGGGACACCGGGAGCAAGAAAGAAAGGAAGATATCCAAGTAAGAAACATAACGAAGCGTTGAAATTAATTCATCCGGGTCCAAACCTCCTAGAAGTCCATCTTCAGCCTCTTCTCCATCTCGTCGTGGAATGAAGGCGGTTCCCGGAGCTCGTCGCCTGCAGCAAAGTTAGAAAAAAAGAGGTTAGTCAACCACATATCCCTCCATAGTTTCACCGCAATCCACGATGTCACCACACAAACATCTTGGCGAAAACAGGGAACCAACTTACCCTGGAAAACATCCTCCCAACCAATCTCCGTATCCCGACCACCCAGCACAAGAATATCCTCATGCACATTACCACCCTTCAATCCACCCAGCACGGCAGGTCGGAAGGTACCTTCCCGGACAATCTTCAACTCCATGCCCCGGCGCACAGGCTCCGCGATTCCGTACGCCCGGCGCAGAGACTCCATCTTCAGCGAGTCTTGGGTGGCGCGCCAGGCTAGCAGGCGGGCCTCGAGCGGGTGTGTCGAGGAGGGAATGTCGGCGGCGGATGGGTGGTTGGTGGAGGAGGCGGTTGCGGTGGCGGGGAGGGTGAGCTTGTTGCGGAGGGTGTCGGGGAGACCGGGGGCTGAGGGCGCGCCCTTGGAGAGGTGTGTGGTTTGTTGGCGGGTGGAGGTGTTGGTGGTTGAGGTGCGGTTGCCGCTGGGGGGTGCGATGCGGAGGGACTGGATGGGTGGATGGTTCGTTAGTTCATTGTTGGATCAATGGAAGTAGTGGGTGAAGAGTAGTTCGAGGTGAGGATTAATGAGAGGGCAGAGTTTCAGGTGATGCTGTGGCAGGCATTGATGATGGTCAAGGGATTCATCTGGGGATAGACTCTGTTGGAGGTGGAGGAACTGGCTGGATCGGAGAGCGATGTCCAGGTCCGTAGTTTGATAACGCACCATTATGACGGTTATGCGAGTGATTCAGAGAATTCCTGAGCCCCGAGTTGACAATGATGAAAATTATCGAGTTGCAAAAGCTGTAGAGGAAGAAGAACAAGGAAGCAAAAAGGTAGGAGGGATGGATGATTGATATGCGGAGGATAACTGCGTCAGGCAGATGAGCAGCAGCGCGTCCAGCTCCTCCGGCCACCCACACAGCCCAACAGCGCAGTTACTACTACATGTCACGTGCCCCCAGAATTCCCAATCTCAAACCATCGGGCATGTTGGTTGCAAGGAAATTCCACCTCCAACAACACCAACCACCCCAATGCCTCAATTAATCTCACCACTGGCCCTCCGGGCCCTACGGACACTCATCCACCGTCCAGCCACAACATCAACACCCTTCCGCACCCTCACAACCACCTCCGCCAGCCGCGCCTTCACCCGCCGTGCAACCACACCCTCAGCCTCAAGCCCGATCACCACCCACTTCACCTTCACCCCCATCTTGCGCACCCAGACAGCTCTCGCTCGCCAATTCTCCAGCTCCCCCATCATCCAAGCAACCTACAACCAAGTCCGCCGCGGCTGCCGCAGCGGCCAGCGCGCGCGCCGCGGCCGCTCCCCAGCCCTGAAGAACCACCCCTCGCTCAAGGGCGTCTGCGTGAAGACGGGTATCACGAAGCCCAAGAAGCCCAATTCCGGCGAGCGCAAGGTCGCCCGTGTCCGGTTGAGTTCGGGCAAGGTTGTTAGTGCGATTATCCCGGGTGAGGGTCATAATATCCAGCAGCACAGTGTGGTGCAGGTTCGGGGTGGCAGAGCGCAGGATTGCCCTGGTGTTAAGTATCATCTTGTTCGTGGTGCTATGGATTTGGTAAGTGCTTCATTGGGAGTTGATTCGGTTCATCCCTCGAGTCATGTTGGGGAAATGGTGTGGGTGCTTGATGCTAATTTGGTTCTGTAGGGTGGTGTGGGAAGCCGTGTGACTAGTCGCTCTAAGTATGGTACGAAGAAGCCCAAGAGCAGCTAGATGGCTGGACTGGGTTATGTGTGATAGAGCATGTGTTGGAGGAGCGACGAAGACTGGCATTGAAAAGGTCCAGCCTGGCGTTCGCCTCAATGTGTCAGTCCAGGATGGACTATGCCCAAGACATTTTTCTTTTTATTTCTTGAACCATTGTATTTATGCAAGTGCCGCTGCTGTCATTTATTGTATTCGCATGTACTATTAGGGAAGTGATTGATTTGATCATCTCGACTTTGTCTAGTCCTCTTTGCTTTCAAGTAGTTCGAGGCCTCTTTTTGATACAAAGATCATCGAGTTTCTAAAAGGAAGGGAGCATGCATATTTCGAACCAGCGTTCGTAGCATTTTCGAAATCAAGTACGTCAAATGTAAGGAGAGGTATAGAAACCGTTGCTCATCCTGTGAAAATCCACTTGTACTCCGGTAACCGATGCAACCAAGTTCAGAGAAAAGGAAGAATATCAAGAGGAAAGAAGAAAAGATGTAACCAAGCTGCCGACAATCAAGGTAGTAACACAGGGCATCCATCGGATCTCCAAAGATGGCGCGCATAGCGAGAAAGGAGGAGGAGAGGCCGATCAAACACAAACTCTGCGACTTTAAATCCAAAGTCGAGATATTGCGGGACAAATCGCAGAATGGGATATCTTTCTATTTTTGCCAGAGGAAGTAAGTCAACCGAGGCAGCCGTTTTTGTGGCATTATTCCTAGGTTGCCTGATTTTCTCGTCTTCATTTTCCGCTCGCTGAGCGGTACTTGTAGGTGCCACGGCACACATTCACAAAGTCAACCAGGGACTCGATCACCAGACGCAGCCGCTGCATGAACCCCGTCCGTGCACGTTGACTGGCTAGCAGAATCATTGCGCCGATGAGACACAGGACAACGACATAGCGACCGAGCGCCCGGAGTCAATCTTGCTTGTCCCAGCCATCAGGTTTTTGGATGTTGTTGACCGTGAACCACCGGTTGGTGCCTGAATGTTATATTAGCACACTGTTTTTTTTTCTTCAAGAGCTGAGACCGCTTACAAGAATAGGCCTTCCAGTCAAAATTTTCCTCGGGCTTGCAGTGGCAGCGCAGGTCCAGCCTCGTCTGCTCATCACTCGGGCAATGGGTGAAGGGTACGTGGTAGTAGGCGATCTCGTTAAAGAAGTGGATTTGCTCCCTCTTGAGCATGGTGGCTGCGGCGATGGAGTGGACGGGTGCATCGCCCCATCGCTCATAGAAGAAGCCACCATCCTGGTCCAGGGAGGAAAAGTAGTCAATGTAGGATTTGGACCGCAGCCACTCCAAGCTGCCGATCTCAAAGTTGGACCACTGTGGATAGAATGTTAGATGTCTCGGACGCTCCACAGATTCAAGATGCAAAGGAATGACGTACGAAGTGGCACTTGTTGTAGGTCTCACCACCATCCTCGCTGATAAAGTCCATGGCGTTGCCGCTGGGAATGTGCTCGGGGTGGTTCTTCATAAACTTCTTGACGCTATCCCACAGGGTAGGGATGGTCTCGTAGTACTCGTACAAACTGATGACAAAGCTGTACTTTTTGTCGTTTTCCTTCATGAAGCGGAATGGGTCGTGGCTCACGTCGCAGAAGAGCTCAATGCTGGGCTCCACGCGCCAGTAGTACTCGTAGTTCATCATGAGCGGATGGCGGAAGAAGAAGCCAGACTCGTAGCGGCACATGTGGCGATAGCTCTCCGAATCACCGTAGATGATCTTCTTGCGACCCATCTCCTCTCGCACCTCTCTGGCCTTGTCCTGGTCAATCCACTCTGGATAGGACCAGTGCTCTTCAGGAATCTTGCCATAGTGTGTGGTGCCGGAAGCCAGCGAGGTGGTGAGCTTCTTAAAATCGTCATTGAACTCCTTATCGTTCAGGAACACCCAGTCGTAGTTGTAGTTGCGATTGAAGCGATCTTCAATGGTCCGAATGGACTTGGCGATGTCCCAGATATCGGAGTTGCGGGCAAGGGTAACGAATGTCGCATTGACCCGCTCACTGCTGTTCGTGCCGACATTGTGTGGTTTTTGCGATTTGAGATCTTCGTAGGAGGACTGAGGACGAGGGAATGAGGCGGCGCTGGGCAGCTGAAAGGATGATCGGGAGATGATGTAGAAAAAGGCCAATCCCTGTGAGACAATGATTAGCGCCACCGCGACTCGATGCGACTCCATCGGATGCTAGGGGAAGCAGTGCGGGCCCAAGACGAAGAGACCACTTACCACGACAGCGAACACCAGGTAGCGAGCATATCGCGCGGAGACAGACATCGTGGCGAGTGGGGAGGAAGGACGAGGCCTGCAGGAGCAGGCAGAAGGTAACGAGCGTGGGTGGATGTGACCAGGCCAACAGAAATGCGGCCTATCCTCTTGTTGTGCTCACTGGAAAGGGATAAACATCCGCTGATAGAGCAGATGCAGATGGAAAAGGAGGAACGAAAACAAATTGAAGAAGGCGTTTAGGGGAGTCGGTGGAGGAGTACGTGAAGGAGGACTGGGGGAAATTAGATAGGCGACTAAAGCAGGCCGCGCAAGACAATGGCGACAAACCGCTTGCAGCCGCGTGGTTTCACGGAATGCGAGACATTTCCGACCGTTTGGGGGCAAGAAACCGTGCCCGGATTAACCACGGATTCCAATCATTTGACTAAGAGCCAACCACCAATTGTGGTGAGATATTTTGAATGTTAGAGACCCATGATGCAAATGGCCCTTGTCTGGCTCGCGACGATCTACGCTGGACACTTATCAACTTTATCGAACAATTCCAGCCAGGGTGGACTTTTCTCTGCAGTTGACACCGTCATCATGGCTGACAACTGGCCAATCATCAGTACCGGACATGTTAGCCCGGTTCACAAAAACAACACCAGAATAGACTTCTACAGAGCTCAGGAGTAATATTGCATTGCAAGTCTGCGACTGACTGATAGAGTGCGGGGTCTTCAATCTAGATCTCATGAAAGTTTGAAACAGAGACATCGTCACGAGGAATAACGCTGACACGAACTGGCAGTTCTCCTTGAGCTGTAATCTCCGCAGTAGAGTTGGCCAGTTGGGTGAACGGTGGTAACCTGCCAACTGGCCACGACTTGGCAGATCTCATGGTCGCCTGAGGCTGCAATCCCTCCAGAACTTCGCACCTCACCTTCTTCCCCCCACCAAACTGATCGCCCCTTCCCTTCTCATCCCTCCCCCTCCTTCCCCAGTCTCCGATCCCATCTGGCATCTGGCCAAAGAAGCATGTCTTTCTTTGGCTTCGATACCACCCTCCCCCGGGACCGCCAACAAGGTGGCCCGGCCAGGGGGTTCTTCGAGAACCCGGATCCCTTCGCGGAGGTTGCTCGTGCGCAAGCAGTCGAGGATGATGATGGGTAAGCTATCGCAACAGGCAAATTTTGACACAAAATTGCCCAACACTAACTCGTCCTGCTAGAATTGATTTTGAAGATACCTATGACGGTCTCGGTGACCAGCTCGACGATGATCAAGACGCCTTTAACGACGACACCTTCGGCGGCGGGGGTGCCGCAGGAGGTGGTACCGCAGCCGTTGGGAGAGACTTTGATTTTTTCGGCACCACCGCCAAGGTCGCCGATGTCATTGGTGAGGAGCAGGTTCGCTACGCTCTGCAGAATCCCTCGGCGGCTCCATTGGCAGCCCCGCAGCAAGCTGCGGCTCCCGCTTCTACGACGACGGCCACTACCGCGACCACCACCAAGCGCACCGGATATGAGAAGTACTCGGATCCGGGATACATTCCCGATCTGCAGGCCAAGTCCAGCGTCTGGGGTATTTCCTCGCAGAAAAAGCCCGAACCGGCCCCAGCTGCGATGCGGAAGCCGATGTTGAGCTTGGAGGAGGTCGAGGCCCAAATGCGCCAACGCGCCCAGCCCGCCGCGACCATGCCGTCTCAGCCTATACCTCAGCACATGGCCGAGCCTACCTATCTGCCCCCTCCGCAATTTCCACAAAGCGTTCCCGAGGGCTTCCCCGCAATTCCTCCCGAGTACCTGCGAGCTGCCCTTGAGAAGGGCGTGCTTCCCCCAGGGATGCCTGGTCTCCCTCCCGGTATTCCGGAGCTGCACGGAGCACCTGCCAGGTCTGGACCTCCGCCGATGCACATCCAACAAAGCCAACTTCCTCCCCAGAACCTTCCTCCTCAGGCCCACCGCCATGCTGGTCCGCCCCATGGCCAGCGTCCACCACCACAGCAGATGCCGCCACCGCCGTCGACCCGAGGACCCAATGGCGGACTCCCCGTCATCACCAACCCGCAGCAGCTCATGCATCTTACCGAAGAGCAGCGCAACGCTTATCTGGAGGAGGACGCCAAACGCGCTAAGCGCAACCACAAGATCTTCCTCTTGTCTCGTGGCAATGGCTTGATGACTCCCCAGGACAAGAATTTTATTACTCGTATTCAGCTGCAACAACTGGTGGCGGCCGCTGGAAATGTGGCCGACGCCGACCCCGAAGCTGTTCTGGCCGAAGACTTCTATTACCAAGTCTATAGTCAGATTCGCGGTGCCCCACGCCAGCACCCTCACCAGCCCCTGGGTCACTTTGCTCAGACCTATCTTCTACAGACTGGCAACCGCCTCGGTGGACATGGGAACCGGAGGGCATTCCAGAGTGCCGACAACCACATGCAGCGCATGCAGCAGCAGGTTCAGCGTGCCGTCGAGGCGGCCAAGGCCAAGCCGAAGAACAAGCAGCTCATTATCGAGGGCAGCTTGGGTAAGATCTCTTTCAGCAATGCTAAGGCCCCCAAGCCCATGCTCAACATCAAGCGGCCTGATAGCTCCGAAGGCCCTCGACCGAAGAAGGTGCAATCGGATCTCAGCCTCAGCGACCGCAAGTCCATCCTTACCAACATCGAGAGTGTGTACAGTGCTTTGATGGCTATGGAGGATATGGAGCGCACCATGCCACCTCCCCCCGAGGAAGGCGATGCCGAGGCCATCCAGCAGCATATGGAATGGCGGCAGAAGGTGCTCACGCTGAACCAGAAGTTGTGGCGAGCCCTTAAGGTGATGGAACCTATTGTGCCCAACTCGGCCACCCCACACCCCTTCATCGCTTTCTTGTCATACCCTAAGGGCAAGAAGGCCATCCCCCGCATCTTCCGTCACATTGATCAGGAACAACGTGTCACCATTCTGACCATGATCGTGGTTCACCTGGATAGCCTGGATGTGGTACGTCTCGCACAGGCCGGACCGGGTGAGGCCCAGCCTTCCCTTGCGGTGCGCGAATCTATTGACCTGTTCTCGTTGGCCGTGATGCCGAGCTTGCTTGGTTACGTGAACGAAGCCCCCTTCAACATTATCATTGGTCTGCTGGGTCTGGTCATTGCTCAGACGCATGTGCAGACCGTGGCTCGTACCAAGGTCGGCTTGGGCATCCTGACGATGCTGCTGAGCCGTGCTGAGATCGTTAAGGAGGCTGGCCAGGCTGCCGAGCGGGATTGGCAGCAGTGGGTCGAGAAGTTCAACGTTCTTTTCGATACTCTGGAGCCGTCGCTCGCCGATATTTTCCCCGGCGCCATCAACACGGGCGACGACATGTATGTGTGGCAGTTCCTGGCCGCCGTGGGTATTGGTGCTAGCCCCGAGCAGCAGCAGCGCCTAGTGATTGCTGTCAAGTAAGTCATATGTTCCGCTGTGAGCCTACCAAATTCGATGTCATTTTGCTAACCACTGTGCTTTTAGGGACCGCGTGATGGAGACTGTGGGTTACAGCAAGACCCTGCCTGCTGATATGGCCAGCCAGCGGCTGGGCAACGTCAACCTGTTCATGCGGGCCATTGGTTTGGATGTTGAACTCCTTGGTTAAACCGGAACCGCATACTGTATGGATTCCAATATGCGAGCTTTTTCGTCATGAGTTGCACACTTGCAGCCCATGGCGGTGGGCTCATGTTTCCCTTGGGTATCTCCAGGGGGATGCTTGGCTCTTGACGGGACTGGACCTGAGCACTGGTCCGACCTCTTGAGGGCTACTGCAGACGTGTCTCGTTTGGGGATCTCAATCCCCCCCCTTCAGTGCGCAACGTTGCTGAAATGCACATTGGCGCCCACTGTACTCGAGAGTTCTTGAATCGGATGCCCCGACAAAATGACCAGGGGCATCACGGCTTCGTTTGGCTGGCGCCAATTCAAAAGACTTGACCGGGCGATTTATTTTTTCCTGCCCCGAACCTCGAGCATCTATGTGTTTTTTTATTGCCTTCTCATACCAATTTCATTTTTTTGACCTACTTTCATTTTTCTCGCGGCCTCGAGGAAGAGGGACCTCGATCAATGGACATGTTGGCAATGACTTGGCGCCTGGTGGCTGGTTTACTTCCAGGGTAGGATCTACCTAGCACGTGTACCTCGTGTATTCATCTAGTCTTTACATAAGGACCCCTTGTGACCTCCTTGGTCCGACAGGGTGTTACTCAGTATATATTTGACATCTGTTCCCTCATAATCCTTGATGATATGGTTTTTGGCAGTGTCCAGGGTGGTCAGAGGATGGTTCCACCGACCAATATCGGGACACGCTTCACAGCGGCAACGGGGCGAACCACTCGGGCCAGGGACTGGCCCTGACCAGTGATTGGGTCTTCGCGAGAGGCTGAGCAGCCTTGACTCCTTGACTCTAACTGGACCCTGGCCATCTCGGGGGAGTGATGGGCTCAGCCAAGACTCTTATTCGGCAGAGCCACGGCCGGTGGGACAGGCGACCCGCACGGTCCTGAGATTAGGTAGTAAAATGAAACGGGGGCTACGGTCTACCTAGTCCCAGGAACAAGAACTAGAAAATTGACAGTTGGCGTGTTCTGGGGCTGGTTCAGGAATACTCTCCGTGGAGAAATCCGACCTGCTTAGCCGCCAGCGTGAACCTAAGCTACATATGTACCTATTCAGGTCGCTTACCCTTGAGGCTTGTTCTGGGAGTGGACCCAGGGCCGGGATGAATTCACCAGATATAGAGTCTACGAGGCAAATTAATCGCGCGGGAGCAGAGGACATAATGATCCTAACCTGTGTCCTATCTCCATCCACTTGATTTTAAGGGTAGTAAGTGGTGACCACTGTCCTATGGAACTAAACGTAGTCGTTGACTCGTTGGTGCACACCGCCAGGGCGATCCGCGATCTGCAAGTGTCCATCATTGCCTATCTTTCCTTGTCATTTTCCAAGTGGTTGTCAATTATCGACGGGGATACCAGCATGTCACAGAGATAGTGCTGCAATTTATCATCAAGAGCAGCCATCGCGCCATTCTTAAGGTATGAAATAAATATTAGACTAAAAATAGATGGACCTTAAGATTGTGTGGGATGTATATGGCCTATGCCCAACCTTTAATTGCCTGGTCTGGCCGCGTAAGAGAGAGAGGGTGATGGTGGGGGAAAAACAAGAGGACAGAAATGACGGAGTGGCTCGACCAGCTCCTCTCTTTCCGCCCCCCCACTTTGGACTTGACTCTCCTTTGGGCTGTTTGGAACTTTGTACGGAGTCCTCCCCTTCCCCTTAAAAACGCTGCCCCTCCTCCTCCCACTGCTCCTCTCCCACTCCTCGCTCGCCCTCTCCAATTACCTCAATTCCTCCTCTCGTTATTCCTAGCCCTTAATTTTCACGATGCCTGCTGGTTCAGTTCTCGTCACCGGGTGAGTGTCCTGAATCCCTGCTCCCCCCTCCAACCCCACCCCCCGCCATCCTGGCCCCATTGCCGCATCCCAGCTAATTGCTCCGCTAGTGGTACCGGTTACATTGGCTCCTTCACCACCCTCGCCCTGCTCGAGGCTGGCTACAAGGTTGTCGTCGCTGATAACCTGTACAACTCCTCCGCCGAGGCCCTCAACCGTGTTGAGGCTATCTGCGGCAAGAAGGCCGAGTTCGTCCAGATTGATGTCACCGAGGAGAATGGCTTCGACAAGGTCTTCGAGGCCCACCCCGACATTGACAGCGTCATTCACTTTGCTGCCCTGAAGGTGCGATCACTGTCCTCGGATTGAATCGGAAGGACCAATTCGGCTCGGCCAATTGACAAGAAGACACCCGAAACTGACAACAATCACCCTCCTTCTAGGCCGTCGGCGAGTCTGGCGAGAAGCCCCTGGACTACTACATGGTCAACGTCTACGGCACCATCAACCTGCTCAAGTCCATGATCAAGCACAACGTCACCAACATCGTTTTCTCCAGCTCCGCCACCGTCTACGGCGATGCCACCCGCTTCCCCAACATGATCCCCATCCCTGAGGAGTGCCCCCTGGGCCCCACCAACCCCTACGGTAACACCAAGTTCGCCGTCGAGACCGCCATCACCGACGTGATCAACGCCCAGCGCAACAACGCCATCAAGGCCGGCAACGAGGCCGAGGCCAAGAAGTGGAACGCCGCCCTGCTGCGCTACTTCAACCCCGCCGGCGCCCACCCCTCCGGCATCATGGGCGAGGACCCCCAGGGCGTTCCCTACAACCTGCTCCCCCTGCTCGCCCAGGTTGCCACCGGCAAGCGCGAGAAGCTGCTCGTCTTCGGCGACGACTACGCCTCCCACGACGGCACTGCCATTCGCGACTACATTCACATCCTCGACCTGGCGGACGGCCACCTCAAGGCCCTCAACTACCTGCGCGAGCACAACCCCGGTGTCCGGGCCTGGAACCTGGGTACCGGCAAGGGCTCCACCGTCTACGAGATGATCAAGGCCTTCTCCGCCGCCGTTGGCCGCGACCTGCCTTACGAGGTTGCTCCCCGCCGCGCTGGTGACGTTCTCAACCTCACTGCCAACCCGACCCGCGCCAACAACGAGCTCGGCTGGACCCCCAAGTACACTTTGGAGAATGCTTGCGAGGACCTCTGGCGCTGGACCAAGAACAACCCCCAGGGTTACCGCCAGCAGCCTCCTGCGGAGCTGCTTGCTGCACTGAAGAAGTAAGGGCTGTCGCTACGATTTGCTGATGAGCTTGGGATTATTTAAAAGTATCTTTGGAGATATTTGCGGACATAGATAGTATGTTTGGTAGAACATATGAAACGAATTTCCTTTTTTGCTTGACTTTTTGCTTGGGTGTGATCTGGCCGTCCTTGGTGAGACAAGGAACATTTAAGAAATGAGTAGCTTGACCAGGAAACACCATAATACTCGAATGGAATTGGAACTCGTTGCTAGTATTTCTGACCAAAGAGAACTTTTGATCCAATCCAATTCAGGTGCAGTGACAGATACCTATTGGATGCGTATAGGCTATTTTCTAACCCGGCAAGACATAATTTCAGGTAGCCAATGCCTCCTGAACCTTAGATCTAACTCTATGCAATGATAACACGGCATCGTATAAACACAATCAAAAACGCCTTCCATGATGGCCATCCCACCTTAGTCTATAAACACGACTCCAGAGGAATCACCCACCATCCACTCTTAACGGAGCTAGTTCTTATTCCCCTTCCGACTCCTCCTCGACCCAGCACTCTTCTCTTTCTCCGAAGAAGTCTCCTTCCTCACCTTCCTCTCCTCCTCGACCCCCCTCTCCTTCTTCTCCCTCGCCCGCCTCAACGCCCCCTCCTTCTCCGCCTCCTCAATCTGCTTCTCGCTAAACTCCCACAACCGCTTCCCCAGCTCCTCATCCCGCACATCCCGCCGCGCGCAGTCCACCTCCCGGCACTCTTTGATCATCCACCCGCCCTCGCCGCGCGAGTACGTCTCCTCCATCAGCGCATAGAGGATGCTCTGCGCGCCTTGCTGTGGCGATTTGAGGATCAGCCACCACAGCGGCCAGGTCAGGAGGTACAGGAGTAGGCCCCAGAGGGAGCCGCCGGTTAGCCAGCGGCGGGTTCCCGGGGTGCGGGAGAGACCTGGGTCGACGACGAGGACGCGGGTGCAGGGTGGGAGGCCGTCGGGGCGGGCGTAGGCGTTTAGGTGGCGTTGGAAGGAGTGGGCGAATGTCATGAGGGCGAATTTGCTGAGGGCGAAGATGCCCTTGCTCGACGGGGGAGGCGTAGGTGTAGTCTTGGTCTTGGTCTTGGAATTAGGCGGAGCAGGGGCAGGATTGTTTCCGCGCTTCACGATGTCCAGATCGAATTTAGCGCCGATGTAGCTGGAGCACGTCGCGAAGATGACCCGGACGTCCCGGTGGGCGGGCTGGACGCGCAGTGCCGGGCTGAGAATGCTCAGGAGGTGGAAGTTGGCGAGGTAATTGACCTGCCATTCCTCGTCGATGCCGTCGAGGGTGTTCTTGCGTGCGCTGGACGGCACGGCGACGCCGCCGCATAGGACGACCGCGTCGAGGCGGCGGGGCGGGTTGTTATCGATCCATTTTGTGGCGAAGGTGCGGATTGAGTGCAGCGAGGAGAGGTCGACTTGCTCGGCGTAGATGAGTTGGCTGCCTGTCGTGCGCCGTAGGTCTTCGATGTACTCGACGAGGAAGAAGTCTGAGGGCGGTTGCTTGGTTAGGAGGATGACTTGGGCGCCGCGGGTGGCTAGTTCTTGGACGACGGATGCTCCGATTCCGGATGTACCACCCTGGTGAGAGAGTTGTTAGAATGGTGAGCTAGATAGCGGTTGGGATTGGGCTTGGCCATACCGTCACCATCACCACCTTTGAGTGCATCAACCGCTCGGAGGTGTTGCGTGCTCCGCCAAAGTAGTACTTCAGCGCGGCAAGCAGGAGTAGCCATGGTGCCGTCTTGATCACTGTCCAGGCATATGGAATCGAGCCAATGCCCTCTTGAATACCCTGGGCGATGAGGGGAATTGGCATGATGGGAGAGGCGTATGTTGCGCTTACAACAACGACAGAAGGCGAGAGAAGATGTGGAGCTGTCCAGACTCGGATGAAGGTACGTGGCTTATCGCCTCCTTATCGCCTCCTTATCGCCTCCTTATCGATCTTATCGCCACTGGCCGTTGCGGTCCTCGTCTTGGGCTCCACGGCAAGCTTTCCATCTTTCTCAGCTGCGATGTGCCCACGATGTCGAACGTCCACGAGGAAGATGACGAGGACTACTATCTCCCACTACAAGACCAGCGTGTTTTTGGCGCGGGAATACGGCGGAAACGTGTTCCCTTTGTGCGGTCATCTGAGCATGAGCTCAATACGATAAACCCGGCGCGTCCATCTATACCGTCGGGGCCGAGTATCGCGGACACGTATCTTTCGATCGTGCTCAAAAAAGAGAAGACAAGCACATCGCCAAGTACGCCGACCGAAAGTGAGAGACCAGCTCCAGTGCGCAGCACAAACTCTGCGCCGCCTACATCAGAAGGCCTCTCACCTCCGCCACCTACTTCTACCTCGCAAGCGCAATCTAAAGACTACTGTGAAATATGCAACCTCCCCATATCCTCGGAGCCCGGGTCAGACACCAACAGTGATACGTCAACCTCCCGACCTCACGAGGCCTCCCTCGCCCACCAAGTCTGTCTCCAACACTCGCATCCACCCTCGCACCTGGACCGGACGCGCGCCGGCTTGCGCTACCTCTCTAATTACGGCTGGGACCCTGATAGTCGTCTCGGACTGGGCGCAATGGGGAGGGAAGGTATCCTGGAACCGTTAAAGGGACGCATCAAACATGATACGGTGGGGTTGGGGGCGGGTCTGGATGCAGATGGAGATCGGATTCGAGCGCCGGCTCCCCCGCCGAAGAAAGTTGAGAAGTTGAATGCGAAGCAGGCGCGGAAGGGAGCAGCTGAGGCTAGGAAGAGGGGGGAGAAGTTGAGGAAGATGTTTTTCCAGAGCGATGAGGTGTTGAAGTATCTTGGGGAGGATGCGTGAGTTACGCCGAATGGATTCGTGAAGGATGAGGTGGATGTGGAGTATGGTTTGAGCGACATGATTTATGATACCCATTGATAGAGAATACAGCGAGCGGAATGATTCTTGATATGAAAGTCTTGCTGATTGGTTTCTATGAAATACTCGACTACGATGTTGCCTTGAAGAAACGATTCTCCGGCCTCTCGAGCCCGAAATGCTCCCGCAGTGTCGAACCCGTGTACTCCTTGCGGAACAGACCTCTTCGCTGCAGCTCGGGAATCAACCTGTTCGTGACGTCCTCCAGTCCTTGAGGCAGGAAGGGGAATGTGCAAGTGAATCCATCGGATGCCTCTTCCTCTAACCACCTCTCCATTTCCTCAGCAATATCACTGGGCGATCCGAGGAAAGTCAGCCCAGAAAAGCCACCGAATCGCTGTGCCAATTGTCGAACCGTCAAGTTCTCCTCCCTAGCCAGTTTCTCAGCACCCTCCCGACTAGTCTTGCTTGCGTTCGTCTCAGGCAGATCCGTCGGCAACGGCCCATCCGGATCAAAACCACTCGCATCCACGCCCAGGACAATAGACAAAGACGCAATGGCGCTATCATAATGCACCAGACTGTCCAACTTGAGTCTCTTCTCCTGCGCCTCCTGCCTGCTGTCCGCAACGATGATCAACGCCGCAGGCAAGATCTTCAAATGCTCCCTCTTCCGTCCCGCCTTCTCCACCCGGCCCTTGATATCCGCATACAACGCCTTTGCAGCCTCAATATCCTTCGGACTGCAAAAGACCACCTCCGCCGTCTCCGCAGCCAACTGCCGCCCCGGCTCACTCTGCCCAGCCTGCACAATAACAGGCCAACCCTGCGGCGGCCGGGCGATATTCAACGGCCCACGCACCTTGAACCTCTCCCCCTCATGATTCAGCACATGCATCTTCCCCGGATCAAAATATAGCCCCGTCTCCACATCCCTCGTAAACGCATCATCCGCAAAACTATCCCACAACCCCGTCACAACATCGTAGAACTCCCGAGCCCGCTTATACCGATCCCCATGCGCCATATGCTCCTCGAACCCGAAATTCCGACTCGACTCCGGATTCCCTGTCGTAACGATATTCCACGCCGCCCGGCCCCCGCTCAAATGGTCCAGGCTCGCGAACCGCCGCGCAACATGGTACGGCGCGTCGTACGTCGTGCTGGCGGTGGCGGCGAGCCCGATCTTTTCCGTTACCGCGGCGAGCGCGGAGAGCAGGGTGAAGGGCTCGAAGGAGGTTACTGTGTGGCTGCGCTTGAGGGCTTCGACGGGCATGTTTAGCACGGCGAGATGATCGGCCATGAAGAAGGCGTCGAATTTGGCGGCTTCGAGTCTTTGGGCGAAGGTGGTGAGGTGTTTGAAGTTGAAGTTTGCGTCTGGGTAGGAGCTTGGGTAGCGCCAGGCTCCTGTGTGGAGGGAGACGGGGCGCATGAATGCTGTGAGGTGGAGTTGGCGTTTGGGTTGAGGGTCTGCCATGTTGGTGATGGTTGGTTTGGTGCGGTGGGATGAAGTAGTTGTCTAGGCGGGTTTCGAGATGGTTTTCCAGAATGTGTTCGTCCAGAGCTTTATACCCCGCTACTCAGACCAGGTTCAAGATTATTGTATTTATAATCTCATTTATAATCCTCGGCGTTGAAGTACAGTATGGCGTGCTGCAATCGGGGGCTCGCGCAAGATCTTGCGGATACTAGCGGGTCGGACTTGCAGGATGACAGAATGAACTATAAGTAGGTGCCTAAGCTCATGTTAATGCATAGGCCTTATCGTGGTATTTGGCTTACTGAGGCCATTCTGTGGAGTGGCAAGCATTCACAGGTTATCAATCACACATTGAGTTTTTATCTAACCCTTATGGTTCTGTCACTTAAGAGCCGTCTATATTGTAGCCTCCAATCTAAATGCACCCTACTCCTCCAAGGGGAAACCATATCCCACCATCAGGGCAGGCTCATCAATATTATGGTGTTGGTAGCTGCACGGGAGTCAGAATAGTTCCGCCATAGCAAATGCACCCCAGGGGGAACCAAGTGGAATGTCGTACCTCAGGACACCAACCGCGCCAGGGTCAAGCATCAAGGAAAGAGGGAATTCCATGGGATACCCAAGCCAGCGCTTGGTGAAGGCACGAAGCAGATGGCCATGAGCAACGAGAACAACATCGCAATGCTTCTCTCCGTGCATGTTACCCCTGTGGATCTCACGGATCTCCGCAATGAGGTTGTCAATGCGGTCGGTGACCTCTTGCGCGGACCTGCAAAGCACTATCAACGGCGCCGTCCCTTATAGTTATAGCAGACACACGGAATAAATCCAAGTAGGTCTAACTATATGATTGCGGCACTTACTCTCCACCCTCGCAGCCATCGCGCCAGATATCCCACGGCCGCTCCGTGTCCAACCCATGCTCCTTGCGCAGAGCCCGAATCTCCTTGGTCAACAGACCCTCATACTGACCATAGTCCCACTCAGCAAGTCTCTCCGTCTCACTGATCTTCTGTGCCCCCTTCAGCGCCTGCTGATCAGCCTCGGAAAAGGCAATCTGGAAGGTCTGCATCGCGCGCTTGCGCGGGCTAATGTACACATGTGCCAGGTGAGCCGGGTCAATCAGCTTGCCCGCTCCGACAATCATCCTGCCAGAGGCGCGGACCTGTTTCTGGCCATCTTCTGTGAGGTCCAGCTCGGTCTTGCCGGTGTACTGGCCGCTCTTGGACCAGATTGTTTGACCTGGGCGAGTGTTGTTAAAATGCGCGGCTTGCCCGAGGACTTCAGAGGGGAACACATACCGTGTCGGTAGAGGAAGACGCGGGGGGTACCGGCGTTCTTGTCAGGCATTTTGAATGAATATGTCCTTAGATTTTACGTACTGAAGTCGAGTTTCCAATGACCTCTCGGAACAATTGCCAGTCGATGGACTGGGGCGAGTGGCGGGTCCGCGGGTGGGCAAAAGATAAAAAAAAAGGAGCAACCCCGCGGCGCCAATCGCGAGCCTTCACCGGAGCACACTACGAGACTACGAGGAACTCTGTCCAAGTATACCAGTAGGACATAATCAAATGAGTTTTGCCAGTCCGGGATGAGATTGATCATCTCATACTCCCATCGAAACGTCAATTCTAATTGTGTAGCTGGAAAAGTACATGATGGTGAATAATATACGGAAGCAGACAACAAGCATCTGGTATCTTTTGAAACTCAACGAAGAACAGCACCCTCAACCCCAAGTCCCACCGCCACCACCTCTGCCTTGCCGCCGTTGCGCAGACAGACGCCAATCGTCCTCGCCGGCAAACCGATTGTGCAGAGGCTGGATGCGCTCGGCCTTCTTGCGCTTCGATAAGCGATCCGTTGGCGCAACCTTGAAGAACGTCGGCGCCGCCTCGACGAGCCACTTCGGCTCAATCGCGGTGGTGCAATGCATGTACTCCTTGGTGGTGAGAACCAAGGTATGGTAAATGACATGCTCGGCGGGCTTGCCGAAGAGTGCGGAGCTCGGGTGCATGTACACTGGTGTGCCTTCCACCAGGGTCTTGTATCCCTCTTGAGGATCCTTGCGAGCCGCATTCCGGAAGAAGCCTGTGCAGAGTGCTTGTCGCACCATGGTGGTGTTCCGTCCACAGGAGACGATCTTGTGGCGGTATCGGTTCATGATTCCGAGGAGCTGCTGACGGACGTCTTGAGCGCGGCGGATTTGCCGAGCCTGGATGAAATTCTCGTAGCACCAGGCGTTGTTGAACTTGGAGTTTTTCCAGCCATTGTAAACATTGAGCAGGGTGAGATGGTCGCCGTGAGGATCGTGGAACTTTGATTTCTTCTGATCGGCCTGCTGCTGCTTCTCCTTGGGTCGATAGAAGACCGACTGGATGGAAAGCATGGCGACGATGCTGAGCATTTCCTCGGAGCATCCCATATCAACGGATGCGATGAGAACCTTCGCAAGAGCGGGCTCCATAGGGAAATCGGCCATCTTGCGACCAAGGCGAGTCAAGAGACCTTCATCGTCCAGGGCTGACAATGCATACAGCTCCTCCAGAGCAGTCAACATTGTATTAGTTGGTGGCGGGTCCATGAAGTCGAAGTGAAGTAGATCATTAATGCCCATTGCTTTGAGCATGAGAATGGTATGTGAGAGATTCTGCCGTTGAATCTCGGGAATGGACGTGGGAAGCATTTCAGACTGATATGCAGCCTCGGTGTATAGTCGGAAACATTTACCAGGTCCTGTTCGCCCAGCACGACCAGCACGCTGCTTGGCTTGTGCTTGGGAAATGGGTGTGACCACGAGGGAGTCCATGCCAAGCTTAGGATCGTATGCATTCTGCTTCACGAAACCGGGATCGATGACGTAGTAAATATTATCAATGGTGATAGAGGTCTCAGCGATGTTGGTAGCGATGATGACCTTCCGGCCGCCAGCCGGGGCTGGCTCGAAGATGCGGCTCTGCATCTCACTAGGAAGTGCAGAGTAGACGGGAAGAATAACCAACTCGGGCACTGTTGGCCCGAGAGCTTTCATGCGCTCGTACAAGATTTCGCATGCGGTGTCGATTTCTTCCTGTCCCGTGAGGAAGACCAGAATATCACCGGCCGCCTCTGTCAAGTGAATCTGCATAACAGTAATGAGAGCAGCATCCAGGTAGTCAGATTCGGGCTCTTTCGAGTACATGATCTCAACAGGGAACGTCCGTCCTGGAATCGAGAAGATAGGGCAGCCGTTGAAGTAAACCGAAAACTTCTCAGCATCGAGCGTGGCGGAAGTGACGATCAAACGGAGGTCAGGCCGTCGCTTGACGGTCTTCTTCAGCAACCCGAACAGAATATCGGTGGCAATTGTGCGCTCGTGCGCTTCATCAAGCATGATCACGGAGTATTTCTTGAGATCCGGATCCATCAGAATTTCTCTCTGAAGCATTCCGTCTGTCATGTACTTGATCTTGGTTTCGGGGCTTGTGCAGTCTTCGAAACGGATCGTGTATCCGACCTCCGCGCCCAGCCTGCAGCCAACTTCTTCTGACACACGTTTTGCGACGGACATGGCCGCAACACGGCGCGGCTGAGTGCAGCCGATGATTCCATTGTTTCCATATCCGGCCTCTGCCAGGTACTGCGTCAATTGCGTGGTCTTTCCAGAGCCAGTGTCGCCAACAACGATCAACAACTGATTGTCCTTGACTGCATCCAGAAGTTGTTTGCGGAACTTGAAGACGGGCAAGCTTTCACGCTGTTGTTTGATAGGCATGTCGGTTCGCTTGCCAAGAGACACATTCTTGCCCATCGTCACTCTCTTCCACTCTGGTACTGGCTCATCGGGCTTTTGTTGGGTATTGCGCAAGTCCGCGGCAAACTTTCGATCCTCTGGCGCGACCATGGGATCCTGCCACTGCGCATTGAGGTCGACTTCCGCTGCCAGTTCAGCAGCCTTGTCCTGTGCCTCTGACTGTTTCAATTCACGTCTCTCCTTCGCAAGATTGGTGCCAGACATGGCAGCACGGTTCATCGAACCATCAGGAGCCTTGACAACACGGATAGGAGAAAGCTCAAGTGATTGCTTCGTCTGACCAGCCAGGAATGGAGGCTCTTCGTCTCTGACCTCAATATCCACATCTTCCTCCTCCTCAAAGGTTCCCTCGCCTTTGAGAGTGGCATGATACTCCTCTTCAAGATCGGGATAATCTGCGGCAGATGCCACACCAGACGCGATGAGTTGTCTGATCTCCCATCGCTCAGGCGACGTCATGCGTTTGCGGTTCCTCATGGGCCGGCCATTTGAACCCTCAATAACTGGTACCTCGGAGCTGAGATTACCATATCTGTTTTCACTGGGCATGCCATCAAGGCGTTCCATATTGGCACCCGAAGCGAGGCGTTTTTGGGGAACAAGATCCATTCCTGTTACCTGGTCCACCTCCTTCATTGATAATCCAATGCGGTTGCCCTGAATGCTGACAACCTTGACCTTGACTGGCTGTCCACGCGATACCAGATCGGAAGGGTGATTCACTCGCGCTCCTTCTTGCATCGCCGACACATGGACAAGACCATCCACCTTCCCTTGGACACCCCGCAAGTTGACAAAAGCACCAAAGTCCTTCACACCCGTCACTTGTCCATCGTAGATCTTGTAGAGAACGGGCGCATCATCCAGCTCAATAGGAGGAGGTCGGCGGAAGTCCTCATCATCATGCCTCTCCCGGTCTCGACGCTTGCGGCGGTCGCTATGGCCGTTGCGATCGCTCTCCCGGTCACCGTACTTGCCGATAGATCTTCCAAATTCGTCGATGAAATCGTCGTTCTTGCTTCGTCGGTGTGTGCTGCGTGATCTGGAGCGGTATTTGTCTCTGTGATGATGGCGCCCGCGGTCGTGGTCGTCGTACTCGGAGCTGCGACTTCGTTTCCTGCTGCGGTCCTCCCGTGAGGCGCGAGGCTTATGTTCCCTGGCTTTCCCAGCCAGCCCTTCAAGCATCGCGAATGTGTCGTCCATGGCGCCGGCTTGCGCGTGGGTTTCGCCATCGGCAGGGCGATCCAGGTAGTCATCTTCTTCCCAGCGCTGGCTTCTATCGGGAACAGCAAGCCCCTTGAAGACGCGGGACTTCTTTTCCAATGCGTCGAACTCGTCCATAATGTTGTCGCCTCCCGCACCCGAGTCTCCATTTTGCGGTTTCGTCCCTTTGTACTTCGGATGCATCGTGAGCACCAACCGGTCGATGCTCTCCATCAGACTTTGCGGGAATTCGGCGCCCATGTCGTCGAGGATTTTCTTGAACTCTGGAAAAGAGCCATTGCAACTGAGATGCTGGTCGATCACGAACTCCGCCAGCGTCTTGTCGTTAATGCCCAGGTAGTTCTGGAGCTCGTTCGTCACTCGCGACACGAGCGACAACAGCTCCAGCGACTCCAGGTCATCCATGATGGCGACCGTGGAAAACGAGCGACAGTGAAGAAAGGGATGCGAGGCGCGAACGAGAGAAGTTTCGAGTGAGCGAGTGCGCGAAACACTGGTGATCGACGCTGTGCTCCGCGAGCAAAGAGTTGGATTGCGGCGGAAAATCAGTCTGGCCGAAGTTGCCACCGATAAGCGATAAGCTCACCCAAGGTTAAGTATGACCCATGCCGTAACCTCCTTTGAGACGATCATGCTGGAGAGGATGTGTGGATTTATACAACTAATATACAACTATCTTACACATTTTTCAATCAAGCTGAGGACTTTTCAACTCGCTGGCTTCGGATCCCTCGAAATCTTTCTCAGAGTCCTCGAACAAGTCATCCTCAGGAAGGCCATCCTTGGAGGCATCGGCGGAGCTCTCCTCCACTGGGGTTTCGTCAAATGTATCATCCTCAGATGAAGTAGGTTGAGTGTCTGTGGAATCGTCGTCCGACAGATCTACTTGAACTGGCTCCTCCCCTTCGCCATGAAGATCCGCATCAGAAATGATCCGCATTTGATCTAGTTTCTGCTTCTGCATCGCGATCTGGCGCCTGAGGGAAGCGTTCTTGCGCAACTTCTTGTTGGCCG
The DNA here is from genome assembly GCA_024706585.1 of Penicillium simplicissimum. Classification (NCBI taxonomy): domain Eukaryota; kingdom Fungi; phylum Ascomycota; class Eurotiomycetes; order Eurotiales; family Aspergillaceae; genus Penicillium; species Penicillium simplicissimum. The sequence goes on along the minus strand of JAMZTW010000129.1, from coordinate 1,622,230 downwards.
AGAATTCGGTCAATGCCCGAATCATCCTCTCTTCCACCAGTTCTTTCACATGAGCTGCAAGAGTTCGGTCCGTGAAGATACCACCAAACCGGAAGCTTAGCCACGAGTACAGAATGATGGACCTGTGCAAGCTCTCTAGCGCATGCAAATATTCCTTGTTTCCAGAAACGCCCTGTTCGAGAATTTCAAGGTCGAGACTCGGAATGTCCAACAATCGACCACGTGTATTTTCGGCGACACAGTCGGCAAATGACCCACAGACCATGCGCGACGCTTGATCTTTGGTCTCCATGGGTGCAGCCATGAGTGTGAGTTGGTCATGAATTCGCAGCCCATCCACAGTATCAATGATCTCTGCGTTTTGCAATTGGCTCTCCGTGTCGCACATGAAAAATAATGGGTTTACTTGGGCGATTTCCATCAGCCGCTTGATCAGGTACTCGAACGGTACGCTTCTTGGGAAGTATGCTGCAAACTTCTGAAAGGCAAAGTCGGGCGGCCAAATTCCCGCAGCTCGAAGTGGCGGGGGTTCCGTATTCATTGCTTGTTGGATATATGGAAGGTCAACTTCTTCAATGCAAGTGACGAGGCCAACGTTTGGCTCAGATGAGTCCTCTGGACTATTCTGGGCATTAGCTGGACGGTAGCGACCAGCGCGTCCGCCAATCTGCTTGATCTCAGGCACTGAAAGACGTTGTAGGCCACTCGGAGTTCGTTTGATAAGGGTCTCGAAAATGATACGCTTGCAGCTCCTTCCAGGAGGTCAGTGGAGCTCGACCGGAACAAGCATGTGCAGTTTGACTTACAAATTCAATCCCATACCAATCGCATCACTTGCAACAAGAAAGTCGTAGTCATTATCTGGGTCGTTGAATAGACTGGCCTGCTGAGTACGAATCTCGGCTGGAAGACCACCGTAGACAATAGCCACGCGGCGTCCAGTCAACTTCTCGATGTCTGCCTTCAAAGCATGAATACCAACCCGTGAAAAGGAAACTATGCAATCACCCTTCTCAAGTTTGTTCAAGTTGCCTCTCAAGCTATGAGGCATCACCTCGAGAGGGTTTAACCGCTCATAGCGATGAATCTCGAGGTTATCGCCCGTGAGAGCACACAGTTCACGAATAAGTGGCACAGCACGCGTTTCACCACAAAGATGTAACTCTTTGACCTGCGCACCAAGTACAGCTCGAGTCCATGCCCAACCTCGCTTAGGATTGGCAATCATCTGGATCTCGTCAATGACTCCAACATCGAATTCGCGTCCCAAGCCGACCATTTCCACCGTATTGCTGATGACACGAGGCGTGGCACCTTCTTCTGGAAGCTTGACGTCATCTCCTGTCACCAAACTGACGGGAATCCCCTTGTCCTTGAAGCGGTGATACACCTCCTGCGCCAACAACCTCAGGGGACCCGCGTAGAACCCAGACTTGCACCCCTCTAGCCTTTTCAATGCGTGATAAGTCTTTCCAGAATTCGTCGGGCCGACATGTAGATGAACCGTTCGTTGGATCGAACGCGCGCGAGGGTACCACTCTGCGGGATATCGAAAATCGGCCACTTCTCGCTGTCCCTCCAAGTTCGGAATAGAGTACGTCGCAGTCATGCTATCAGCATATAGAATGTACTCCAACTCATCTCGAAGACCTTGATCTCCGGATCGCAGATAGGCCTTTTGCAGTGCCACCTTAATTCGTCGGTATGAGCTTCCTGAGCCTTGTTTGTCGGTCACCTTGGCTTCATCTATGCGGCAAGCATTCACCATCTGGCGCTCAAATCGACCCCATGCTTCTGGTAGCTGGCCCGTATTCTGCAGCCGGTATTGGATGTCGCGCAAGGCTGTCTCCACCACTCTGCCAAAATCCCGCGTCGCTGCAATATCCTGTCGAGCGGATTGTCTGCTCGGAGAGGACTTTTTCTTCAGGGATTTGCCGAAGACGTCATTGTCGCGATTCTCGCTCGGGGAGGCTTTGGCTTTTTGGGTACGCTTCGATCGTTGAAAGGCCGGAGTCGTCGTGAATTGCCGTTCAGCAGGCCGAGTCAATGATCTTAGGGCGCAGAAGAGTGAGCGGCTGCCTCTGCCGGTCCATGACTGCATTCCTGCACGCTGACAGCGTTGGCGAGCGGAAAACGGGGATAAGTGTAGTCGACAGTCACAGGTTAGGTTGTTCCAATGTTAGTCAGAGGAATTGAACAGAAGAGTGTGACGGGCAAAGCCACGAGGCAGGCGAGTTTCAGCGCGGTTTCGAAGAAAAAAAGAAACTTAAAAGTTGTGCAAGACTTCGAGCTGCTTATCGGGATGAGTTCCCTGGCGCGCCACCCGGAGATCCACTTCTTCCCTGTCGAAGAGTCGAAGCTTCCCCCCCCCAAACCCAATAGTGGGGAACCTTCTCCTACCAATATCCTGCCAATATACCTCCTACAAGGCTACAACAAACCACTGCGGGCCGCCTCCCCCTGCGCACTGCTTCACTCCGCCTGTCTCGGGCTTCTGGCGGACTCTGCTTTTCCTCCTTGTGCACCTCCGTTGGTTCCGTCCCTTCTGCAGCCCCAGTTCCGTGGGCTGCCCGCCAATATGGGCTCCTCCATCATCGACATCCAGCGCGACAGTACGTGGCTTTTTGTTGATTACTCCCTTTAGCGACTGCGACTGACCTTTCCGTGTTGTTACGCAGTTGTCCTCAATACGATCCGCAATGTTGTCGGCAATGACGTGGGTTGCAGTCCCTCCTCTCTCCCCTCTACGACGGCCGCTGATGACCGCTACCTTTGGACAGTGGAAAGTTTTGGTGGTGGATGAGGCCAGCCGGAAGTTGATCAATACTACCGTCAAAGACGAAGAAATTCTGAACCTCAATGTCTCCAGTGAGCGAGTCCTCAGCCTTTCATCGCCACGGTCGGTCTACTAAACACTCCACCCCGCAGACATCGAACAAATCGAACAACGCCGGCAGCCCAACCCGGACATGAGCGCCCTGTACATAATCTCGCCGCAATCATGGATTGTCGACTGCCTGATGGCCGATTTTGAGGTTGGAAAATATAAGAAGGCATACTTGGTCTGGACTTCATGTGCGTTGCTGGCGACGTGGATCTCGTTCATGATGCGCAGGTAGCTGATATGCTTCACAGTCCTCGACCCGCAGCAGCGTCAGCGACTAGATCGGTCTGAACAGGCGCGCAAATACATCGCTGACTACCGAATTCTGAACATCGATTTTTACCCTCGCGAATCGCACCTGATCACCTTCCGCGATCCATGGAGCTTCCCAGTGTTGTTCCATCCGGCCTGTAACGATTTGGTTCGCAAACATCTCGAGGAATTAGCTCAAAAGGTAAAGTATCTGTTGCTTCAGATGGTGTATTTCGAACTCCTATTAACTGAATGCGATGAAGATTGTCTCACTTTGTGCCTGCCTGGGCGAGTACCCGGTTATCCGGTATTACAAGCCGCGTGCTCCAAACCACGAAGCTGGCGTGCTATGCTCCCACCTCGCCCGCTTTATCCAAAGTGAATTAGATCAATTCGCGCAATTTCAGCGGGACTTCCCCCCTCCGTCGAATCGACCCCGTGGAGTGCTCCTTGTCGTTGACCGATCGATGGACGTGGTTGCGCCTCTTCTCCACGAATTCACGTACGGGGCCATGGTCTTCGATCTGTTGCCAGTTAAAGATGGAGAAAAGATCACATATAAGACGCTTCTCAACCAAGGCAAGCCCAACGAGGAGCTAAAAGAGATGGAAATCGGCGAGCACGACAGGGTCTGGGTCGACTATCGACACATGCAGATGAGAGAGGTGCTTGAGAAGCTTGGTGACGACTTTGCCAAGTTCAGGGAAGCGCATCCGCAGTTTGCAGAAGAGTGTGTCTCTCCAATCCCGGTGACTTTTAACTTGATTTTTTACTAACCATCGTGTCTTCAGCAACGAAAAACTCAGCGTGAATACCATCAGGGACATGTTGGTCGGCCTGAACGAGTTCACAGCAGGCAAGGACGCGTACACTCTGCATTTGAATATGGCCGAGGAGTGTGTGAAATTCTTCCAGGAGCGTAAGCTCCTTGAAGTCAGCTCCATTGAGCAATCCTTTGCAACTGGATTGGATGAAAATTTCAAGAAAGCCAAGAACTTGGCCGCACAACTTGTCCAACTGCTCGACGACGAAGCCGTCATTCCTCCGGATCGACTGCGGTTGATTATGCTGTATATTATGTACCGAAATGGATTACTCGGCGGTGATATTCGGAAGCTAATGGCACATGCCCAGCTTCCTGGCCAAGATGGTCAGGTCATTGCGAACCTGGACCTTCTCGGAGTTCGCGTCGAGAAGCCACTCAAAGACGAAAAGCCACCGGTGCAGCCTTTGTTCAACCGCAAACCCCCAAATCCCGACTCGGAGGAGCTCAGCCTGGCCCGTTATGAATTGAATCTCAAGCAGATGCTTGAGCAGCAAATCAAGGGCACGTTGGACACCACCACATTCCCCTTCACGAGACCTCACACCGAGAACGATGGCGGAATGGCTGCCCAGGAGATGCTTTCGCAGCAAGCATCTCTGCGTAGTGCCAAACCCACTTGGGCTCGCACCCGTGCTGTTGATCAGCCGCGCCAGCGCATGGTTGTCTTCATGGCCGGTGGTGCCACTCACTCCGAGGCCCGCGCTTGTTATGAGGTCTCTCAGGCTTACAACCGGGATGTATTCCTGGCCACTACCCACATGCTGACCCCATCGCTCTTCATTCGTCAAGTGAGAGATCTCAGCGTCGATAGGCGTCGTTTGGACCTCCCCATGGAGCGGCCTAAGCCTACCGCTCCTGCTCATCTGTTTGAGAGGAACACTCCTTCGCCTGCCCCTTCCCAACCACAGAAGAAGCCTGTTCCACCACCCAATCTCAACCCCCCTGTAGCCCCGGGCGACGCGATGGCGAACTTGTCTCTGGATAATGGATCGACACCTCCACCTGGTGGCAAGCTCCACAAGAAGGACAAGGATAAGAAGGATAAGGACAAGAAAGATAAGGAGAAGAAGTACCGGTTCTTCAAATAGCTGGCTAGCAGAATCCTTTCTTCTCGAGCTTTCAGGAACTAAAAGTCCATCCATGCTCCGGCTCTCTGTTCAGCACTATTATGATAGCATGTTTTCTCCGTTTAGTCTAACCGATGTGATACCGAAGCCAGAGCCGCCTTGCGTGAATCAAACTCTGCGATGAATCCTCAAGGCTCGCTATCTCCTAGAAGCGAGTTTTGAATATTTACGTTTCGGTGGAATACATTGGAAGTTCGATGAGATTGTGTAACCGTATATCAAATCAATCAAACCTACTCCCCAGCACATGCTCTCGGCGGTCCATGGCTGCGTTGCAGCTACCTACCTCCCGAGTTACCAAGGCTATGTTCATGCTCATGATCCACCTGATGCATCAGGGCTTAGGTACCTAGAGGTACCTTCCCCACGTAGACGTACCTTGCCTAGGTACTAGGTTCCATCTAATGTATATGTAGAGGCTTGGTCTGTACCTGGAGAGATGTTCCCTGCTATAGGTAAGTTCGAAACCCGACTGTTAGGACTTCAATTCATCCTGACTTAAGGTTATCGTCCGATCACGAAGAGTCGGACTATTGACGACAACCTTGAAGAAGCTAGGTTTGCCGTGGCTAGTTAGTGAAGAAGGGGAAGTTGACGTAACGTCTCGTAACTGCCCCCATATAGGTATATGTTGTGGAGTGTACGAACAGCCTCATGGAGCTTGGTTGTGGACCCTTCAATTCAGTTCTCGAACCATAAGGTCAAGAGGCCCAATTGAAGAACTGTCGACTTTGGTGGTTTGAGGCGCTCAAGGTTGTCTGCCGTTTCCAAGTTCAAGGGATTTGCGGAGTGGCCACAGCCAATCAGCGCACGTGAAATTTTGATGGCATCGGAACATCAAAGACTTCGAGGAAAAAAAAAAATAATACCGCCGTCACTAACGCGACACCCGCAAAAACATGGCGCACCTTGCCGAGCATCCCTCCAGGGCAAAGCGCAGAAAGCTTGACGATGAACGGACCGGCGAGGATGTGAATTTCACCTCGCCCTCCCAGCTGCGCGAACTCTTGGTTTTCCAGCAGAATGCCCCAGCCGCCAAGCAAGGTGAGTGCCGGCCCTTGAACCCGTTGGAGGACAGCCATTAATTCAGGTATGCCTAGGCATCCTCAAATTCAAGGAGTTTCTGGTGTCAATTGGCCAGATCGAGAAGGAGAGCGACAAGGCCCAGAAGCTTCGCGTTCTGAAGGGCTATTGCGATAAGCAAATTACTCCCGGCAAAGAGGAAGACTCCTCGGTCTGCTTCCCAGACCTCATTCAAACCTGGAGCTTCGCCGATAGTAATAACAATGAGCCTCTACTGACTAATATCCCCTCTGTACTGGCCATCTTTCTGAAGACCATCTCCCGCCAGCTCGAATTCCGAGATTTCGGCGTCGCCCTATGCAAGCACCTGCTGCAGAAGGACCAACTCAGACTTTTCAACCGTGGCTTGACAGCAACGAAGACAAAAGAGCACCTGATTTCTCCATGCTTGCGTCTTCTTACCGAAATTGTTACATATGATGGTGGTGCTGTCGCTCGAAAAGTGTATCTCTGCCGTTACATCACCTTCAAACGACTCGAAATCTTTTTGACACCCAGCAAGCTCCAGCTTGAGGCCGCAGAAGACGATGCGCCGAAGTCGACCCTCAGGCGGAACGCTCTGAAATACGTTCTTGCTAATTTGAGAGTGCAACACACGTTGGAGAAAAGCGACATTCTAGAGCAGCCAAAGCTGACTCGAGCGTTCCTTGAACACGCCCGCAAAGACTCTCGGGCGGACGTGCTGGAAATCATCAAAGCAGTTGAGCGAGATGTGGTGCAAGATGAATCACTGCCGCGCAAGTCCAAGAGCAAGTTCTTTAATCGATGGAACCTGGAGAAGTTGGTGACGCTCTATGGCTATGACCGCGAGTCTGACGAACCCAACCCGGAAGGGATATTGATTGCCAACGAGATTCACCGGGTTCTGATGAGTATCTGCAAGACCCCTGGCCTGGGCGTTCTACTTCCCGAAACGGGCTGGTATCCCGTTGGAACCGATCCCGAAATTGTGCCAATCGAGGATGATGAATGCATCGAACTGGGCCTCGACTCACCTATCCACATCGACAAATATCGGGAGTCCGTCCCTGTGCGAAACAACTCCTTATCTCATTTGATCCAATGCCTTCGCCCAGACGTGGACAGTCTGCAAATCGAGTTGCTGATCACCATTTTCAAGGCTGCCCCTGAGCTGATCGCAGACTTCTTCACCAAGAAGACTATGTTTACAGCAGACCCTAAAGCCACCCCGTCATGGATGGCCGAGTCCGCCTTCCTCTTCTCGACTGTGCAGCTACCCGTTCCTGCCAATTGCGGCTGGAAGGACAAGCAGCCGGCCCTGCCGCCTCCCGTGTCCATTGTCATTGAGAACGTTCTGCCTCGTCCTCTTAGTCAAAAGATTATGACCCGGTGCCTGAACCAAAACGCCGAGATCATTACCTTGTTCGCTGTGCGCTTATTGACGCTTGCATTCACGAAACTGCGAGCCGTTCTGAAGATCTTCCGAGCCGATCATGGGCAAGCCCAGCTGTTCTGGAACCAGGCTACTTCCAAGTTGCTCGCTGAGTTTTCCCGCCGGGTCCCCGCCGTCAAAGATGCGATTCTACTGTTCCGCAGAACTGCCAAGGACGACTTGCAGCAGCAAGAGGCTGTTGCAGAGCTTTTGGCTTGTTACTACGAAGTGATGCCTGACATTGCTTTGGAGGAGACCTTCGATGTTTCTTTGGTTCTAGTAGAAGTCCTGAAGCGCCTGGAGGAGCCAAAGCTTAGTGCTGACGACTCGGAGATGCTTTTGAGTCAGCTGCAGAGTGTACTCCAGATTGCACAGCAGTCTACCTCAATGAGATGGTGGCAAAAGCCAGGTGAGCAGGCTTTCCCAATACTAGCATTTAAATCCGTTGACTAACACTCTGCAGCATCCATGCAATATTCACCATTCACCTCAATCCTCAAGGTTCTCGTGGAGACCTCGGACAGGGACTCTGCACGTCGCATCTCCACTCTGCTAAGGTCTGTGCTTGCGGAAAACTCCGTTTTGCAGAACTTGCCGCAGTCATTCAACGCTCTTTTGTCCAGTCTTGAAGATTCTGAGCCGGAGTCCATACACAACCAATTACTGTTCCTTGACAACTGCGTGTCTCGAGTTGCGAAGAAGCCTGTCCACTACCTGGATTTGATCGGGTCTACTTCTCAAGGGGAAGCCACGACCAGCCCTCTTGTCCCAGCAATCGTCGAACAATGGCCTTTTGTCGTGAAGGCTGGGGATGAATCTGCTGAAGCGGCTACTGGAGCATGGATTGCCAAGTTGCTCGCACACTTGAAACAAGCTGGAGAAAACTCGACTGCCCTGAGGGCTGCCCGTGATGCTTTGGTCGAAGCCACAGAGACAAAGAAAACCCGCTCCTTGATCAAGAAATGTTTTAAAGGACTAGAGGATGTTGATGACGAAGACAAAATGGACGTGGACTCTGAGCCAATTGCCCCGAAGTCGTCCGACAAGACATCTACAGTGGATCTTGATGAAATATTTGGCTTATTGCCTACCGAAGGCACCACACATAATGCACTACACAGATGGGAAAGAGAGGACATTGAGCAAGCAGTCGAGCAAGGTCGTATTGCCGAGCTAATGCTGTGTTTGTGTTCGGAGCACGAGGAAGTTCGGAGACAAGCGTTCGCCAAAATTGCTCGATTTATGGGCCAGTTGAAAGTATGAACCACCCCCTTGAGAGCATAAGCTCTTTGATTGTTAACATCTAATCCAGGAATCGAAATACGCGGAGTGGCGTACCGTGTATACTCTAACGGGAGAGCTTCTTGAGACTGTCAATCAAATCGGTCTCGAGGAGCCTGTACCCTGGATCATCGGTGAATGTGCCTCCAACTGTCTGAACATTCTGATCAATCCCTTGCACAAGGTGTATGGAAAGGTCAACAAATTCTTGCAGAAAGCTCCGGTTTGGGAAGTGGAAAAGATTCCGTCCTACTGGATTGACAAGATTTTCCTTAACGAGCCCGAGTTGGATGACGGCTACTTTGACGAGATTGACTGGCTGCTGGGACTGTTTGTCAAGGGTCTCCGCAGTAAGGCTGTAAGTTGACAGTGCTATGCCTTTTCCGGCTTCTCAATTACTGACCAGTTTTTAAAGGATATGGAAATATACAGACGTGCGAACGTCTTCGAGCGCATCCTCTCTCTCTACCAGTCCCCGACTCTTGGCGAGGCGGCGCAACGAAAAATTCTGCATATTATCTACCGTGCTGCGCAAGTGGGTGGAAGTACTACGCTGATCACCCGCGCAGGGGTTATTAGCTGGATTCGAGTTCAAGTTGCGGAAGCCGATGCAAAGGAAGTGGCGCTGCTCGCTGCCTTGGCGCGGACACTACATGAGACGTCTGACCGTGAGCGGGTTGATGCGTGGAGCACTGGAACTGTTGAGCATGCTCTGCAGGAAATCTCGCAGGCTTAGGATCGAGGCATTTGTGTACAATACTAATGTCTATACTACCAGTTTGGAAGGATGATCCCGCCTCCGCTCCCGGGGCTGGCGTCCGATGGCGAATTTGGGTGCACGAGATATGGATCCTCCCCGTACTTTCCCTAATACGGTAGCTGTGTCAATTCGAATAAGCCTAGGTAGAATACGAAGTGATTTGAAGCAAGCAGTTTTCTCCCCTCGTTATTCAACCTACCTCCGCATCTCTTCGTCACGTTCGCCAACCTGTGTCAGCCCGCCATGTCTGACCAGCCTGTGAGCAAGAAAACCTTCGCCCATAGAGGCTTCCTCAGCGACGAGGAAATCACGTTCCTCGAGGGCCTTTGGATAATAGAGCCAATGCCACCGGAAACAAGAGGCATTGGCTTCTGCAAGGTCACAGTGCCTCTCCTAGACGGACACTCAATTTTAATCCCAGAAGATCCCATCAACGAGGGGAAACCCTACCAAATTAGGATCCCCATGGCCAAAACGAGCCCTGCTGCTTTAGAATTCTTCGGATTCACGCCAGCCACTGCGAGAGAGCTCTGGTCAGGGTTCACTCGCCAAAAATCCACACGAAACTCGCTCAAACTGATGGACTATATGTACGAACACATCAGTCTTCTGCAGACCTCAACCTTCAGGGAGATGGAGACAAAGAAGGCCCTGATGCTTCTTGGTCTTGAGAGGGACTTTGAACAGTCCTTGTTCAACACTAAATATTCTGCCAGGCTCAAGTTGAATACCCTGTATCATTTGGTGAAGCATGCCCTTGGGGAAAAGTATGCTTTGATTAATATGTGGCATAAGAAATTGAAGCGACGTGCTCGCTGGCTTGTCGCAGCGGGAAAGAGTGACCAGATGGACAATCACCCCGATACTCGGTATCCTGTTTACTTGCGTGCTCATCTTGCACGTGGATTACAACGGAAGAATGACCTTGAAGCTTGTTATTGAATTTTCGACAGAAACGAAGATTATATCGAACCAGCGATCAGGGGAGCTATTAATCTGTATGTAAAGAATTCAGAGTGAAATGTTTTTCACCGGCCAAGGCCTCAAGCCATTCTTACTCAGGAGCCCTTCTTCCATTTCTCGATCCCATCAATTATTAATAAGTTTAAGAGAGCCAGGCTTACAGGGAGCCCGTACCAAGGGATCTATTTACCAAGATCGTAAGATAGGATTCCAAACATCAGTTGCAATTCATTGCGTACACGTCATTCTTTGTCCTCTATCTCTATAGAGCCAAACATTAAGCAAAAGCACCGCAGGGCCAGTCCCTATAGCAGGATTCATTTTCGCCTCCAGCACGCAGCCTAGGTTTCTACTAGATACCATCCAAAACCACAAAATCATGCAGTACGCCCAGCGTGAGGCCCGGTTCCCACAGGAACTCATAGAGGAGGTTAGCAGAGCAAGCGCAGAATCAGCAGAACAAAGCATCCCCTCTGAAGATTTCGAGCTTTACGTTTTTGTCGTCGTCCACGAGAAGCAGCGAAGCCGCGAAGACTCAGAATTCATAATTGAGGGCGTTTTCCACGCCCTCGACTCGGCCAACAATCAAACGATGGGTATTTTCGAGACACAATATCCAGACTATCCGCGGTCTTGTTTCTATGCACATGGTACTTGGCAATTGATTGGAGAAAACTCGGTCGGCTGGTATGTGTCTAGGAATGGGACCTTGTCTCTCGAGATCCATGATCATCGGGGGAATATTTGTCGTGTCTACGCTGAAAAGCATTATGTTGAGTGATAAGGGGAGGACGTCGTGGGGTGGTTTGATTTCCACTTGCTAAGACGTCGCCGCTACTATATCTCTATGCCTCAGGTGGTTATATTTGGTTAGTTGATGATTGTACTTCAGCAATCCAGCGTACCTATGATCATGGACTCAGAGTAGCTGGAAAGTGCAAAATTAATTCACACCGGGGAAGAATCCAGCAGGATGAACCAGTATGGATCCATTCAGGACCAATTCTTGCGCTTCCTGTACAATGATAGCTCGCAAGTCTGATATCACGACTGGATTGGAGTGCGAAAATGAATTTTGATTCAAAGTAGTTTCTTCTTTCTGAAAGGTTATGCTAGTGTATTTTTCACGTGTATCACCAAGTCACCTGTCAGACATTATCTCTCGATATTTAAGCGTATGACTGCTGCGATGATATCAACGCTTTGTTGTGGTTCAACATTATACCTACCTGTAGTGTGCCATTTCAGCACCGTACTTCCAACTCTTTGATGCGTAGCCTTGTCCAAGCCATCAAGTTACTACCCGTTCTAACTCCATGGTAAGATGAAGTCCATCTCACGAAAATATTTCAAAGACACTATCTTGTCAATACAAAGTCATTCAGACAAGCTAAGCATCTGGCCTTCATGGAATATCTAAGCGAGGTAACCGATGCCAACGGGTCGACTTCCCCTATCGGCTTCGCATATCAGAAAGTCACGAGAGCGATTCCACCGCACACCCCTCTTACCCTCTTCACCTTCACCCTTCCGCTGTCTCGCTTTGCACCACACCACAACATTTCTTCCTCATTCACCATCTGCCTCCACTCCATTGAAATAGGTTGGTCTACCACCACTGCCACTGCCTGGCTTCGGTCTGCGCCCACTGAAAAGTATCTCCTGGTACAGACCAACAGGCCCACGATCCCCCTCCTCACCGACCCCGACTCCGCCTTGAGACTCGCCACAAAGTGGCTTACTGCTGCTTCTCCTCACTCAACCTCATTTTGCCGACTTTTACCCTATCTCCTCCCTGTCCTCTTTTCGATTTAATTCCTTCTCCTCCCTACTTACTGATCCTCGAACCCTTGACACCACCCTCATTCGCATCCTCGCGCACACACTACCATTTCCAGCCCCGTGTCGACCAATGAGAGGACTCTGACCTCCTGTGGATTCAAGATCGCACACATCCTCTACAGATCAGGCCGTCATGGCGCGACGGTACGAGATCGATGAGCTGCTATGGCTGCGCTCATCGCCTCTCGTCGCGAAACCTCCTGGCCTGCCTCCGATTGAAGAATGGATGTAAGTTCATGAGTTCTCACAACCTCGGCCACTCCGCATCCCCACAGCAAAGACTGACTTTATCTCTCCCCTCTACAGGCCCCAACCTGACCCAACGAGCCAGACCAAGCAAAGAAACTCCCGTGATCCTAATAACCCCTCCGAGGCGACTTCGAATAGAAGGCCTAGCTTCTTTGAAGCTCGTCATATCTCCCGTGGCTCTAACTCTGGTAGGTCTTTCGCTTAGGCTCTCCACCAACCGATTGCGGGCCAATCCCATTCCTGTGATTGATCTTGCTAACACTCAATGTGTCATTGTACAGAAGACATCATTCTTGGCCCTCCAAAAACTGCCTTTGCGTCATCACGAATCGGTGGGGTCGGTAAAGGGTCGTTCGATCTGACGGACCGGTCCGCGCGACCAGGCGATTCGGACGAGAAAGGTGACCGCTTCAACTTCCGCGACAAGTTTTTTAAAGATAAAGAGGCTTCGGAGCGAGATTTGGAACGGCGAGATGGGAAGCCTGCTGGCCTGAACGGCCGACGGGGGGAACGGGAGGACTGGAATGCTGGCCGTCCTCGTCGTGGGCTCGGAACCGATGAACAGGACCGCAAGCCGCGCCGCAACGGCGATTTTGATCGATGGGAGAACAGAGAAAATGCCCGTGACCCTAACAATTTGCTTCGGGATCGAGATGGCCGCCCCGCGCCGAAAAAGGAGGGCCAGACAGGACGAGCCAAGTTTGAGGGAAGTTGGTTCCGTGATGAGAATACCCAAGAGGTTGCAGATGCCGAGGACGATAAATCACAGCTACGCAACCGAGAATGGCGCCGTGATCGACACGGCGCAGACCGCGATTGGACCCGCGGTGCCAAACTCGAGCAAGAGCCCGAGTGGTTGGATAGCAACGACCGCGATGAGCCACGACGTGCACACACGCAGGAAGATTTTGAGCGCTGGAAGGAAAGGATGAAGGCTGGATCTGGTGCTGGTCAGCAGGCTCCAGCTCCCGAAGAGAAGAAAGACCTTCCTGCAGAGTCACAGATTGCTGCCCAGCAGCCAGAGTCTCACACTACTGACGGAGAGATTTTCAGCAACTCCGGTCCTCATTTCATGCCGGATTCCTCGATGGAGCGATTCTTTGGCATGCTGGGAGATAAGGCTCACGTTCCCGAAGTCAGCTCCCCGATTGCTGCTGAACAAACCCCCAAGAAGGAGCCTCTACCTGCCGCCATGAGCGCGAAGTCTGGAAAATCATCTCGTTTCGCTGGACTGTTCAGCCCCCCACCGGAGAGTCCGGTAAAGGAATCTCCCCAAGTACCCTCGATGGCCACGCTTTTTGGCGGAGGTAGCCCGGCTCCCCACGCTCATGATGCCGACCAGGAAGGTTTCCAGCGCATTTTGAAGATGCTGGGAGGTGGAGGCAGTCGATCCAACAATGGCACTCCTAACCAAGGTGAACTTCCGCATTTGCGACCACTCTCGATGGTGCATCCAGAGCAGCATCCACGCCCCGTTGCAAACATGTCGTCTCCGAGAGAGTCTTTCCCACAGTCGGATTACATGAGCCCTCACGAGCATCCTATGGCCCAAGCAGCTGGCAAGGATCCGCAGTCTCACGAGAGAGAGCATCTGCTTCGGTTGATGCAGCAAGTCCGTGTTGGACCCCCATCGGGTCTTCCCTCCCAGCAGTCACCTCCGAATGCAGGTGTCGCTCCTCCGCCTGGCCTCATGCCAGAAATGATGCCTCGTCCTCCCCCCGGACTGAGTGCCCAGAAGACACCAGCATTCCTCGATGATCCGGCTATTGCAAATATGCAGCGACCGGACAGTGAGCAGCTCCGTCGGCGAGTTCCTAACGGACCCCCGCCCATGGGGTACTTTGATGAGGTGCCTTTCCCCCCTCAAGGAGCCCAAGGCCCCCTGACTCCCGGTGGTTCCCGTCCTCTTCAGGGTCCGAACCAACTTCCTATGCCACTTCAGCGGCCTCCAGGCCTGGAGCATATGCCACCCCCTGGCTGGGCGGGTCAACATCCTCCTCAAGGTACCGGACCTAATCCCATGGGTCCTCCTCCTGGCATCCTGGCACCTAACCGTGGCTTCCCGCCGGGTATGATGCCGATGCCACCTCGTGGTCCTCCACCAGGCATGATGCCGCCTCCAGGATACATGGGCGGTCCGCCTCCCCCCGGTTTTCCCCCCATGCCCCCTAACCCGGAGGCCATGATGGGAGTTGGCCCTGGCGGCCAAGGTCCTTATGGTCCCGGCGGCCCCGGTCCACAAGGCCCGCCTCCTTCGTCCCGACACTTGCTGGAGATGTTCGGTCAGCCCAGTCCCGGTGATGGCCGGGGTGGCATGATGGGCCCCGGTCAGTTCAGATAGACCAAATCTGGCACGATAAATCTTGATGTCTGCTTTCAATCTACCCAGGTATTTCTTTCGCTGCTCGATGACATATGTGACTATCTGAGCAAATATGTGGTGGAGAGCATTGCGGACCAAGATTTGCTTTTCTTACAACCCGGCCTGGTTACACGGCGACGTTGCATCCTATCGAGAGACCAGAGTACATTTTTCTTCTATTATGTTTCTTTATGTGTTTGCTTGATTCTTATCCTCGGCACTATGATGCCTCTGCTTGATGCTGCTACTTGATAACCCCCAGCTCTGGCCTGTTTTGTGTTTCCCTTTTGCTGCATACAACTTTTCTGTGGCAGTTCACTCTTCTTCATTTTCTGATGCTCTTGACTCTCGAATGGAGGCGACCTTGCTGTGTATCTAGTGCTGGCTGTGAATGAGCACATTGTCGAAACGAGGATGATTGATAGATCAGGTGGTGGATCAATTGTGAACCCATGATCCAGAGGAGGGTTGGTGTACTCTCGCTTTCTATGTAGATGGCTGGACAGATACAATTAATCCATGACTTGATTGAGGATCAATGGTTTTCAAACTTTCAACCGAAGCCTATTATGCTCAGGCACGAGGAGATATTAAATCAATAAGTGGTAGCATTCAACGAAGCAACTAAACATGAGAAAGGAAGAAGGGAAGACGGAGAGATGGCGAGAGAGCTATCTAAGAGGTAGTTAGATGCCTTAGGAACCAGGCATCAACTATTAACGTGGTCGGTAAGCGAGTGGGCCATGTAAGCGAGCGGGCCACCCAACTAGAATTTCTACACATTTATAGATGTATATCAACCACAACTCCCTTATATTGATTATTCTCTATTTGGACAAGCATTCTTCTTATGCCCAATTTCACTGCAATTACCGCATTTAGGCAGGGCCCGTGCCTTCGGTGCTTGCGTACCCTGCGCCGGTGGCACGCGTGGACCTGGTATTGCCTGAAAGAAGGCATTATAAGCTTCCTCGAGCTCTAATGCTTCTCGTACAGATAGACCGTCATCGTGGGCTATCCACCTAGTCGTACGAGCACGCTTTTTCTTCTGTACAGTATTTTCCTTACGTAGCTACTTATTTTCTTGCTCGAGAAAGATACCCTTTTATATCGCGATTTAATAGCCTTTAATAAGCTAGTTTAGCGCGGCCTGCGACGGTGATAGGGGACTTTTCGAGCGCCGTTTTAGGAAAGCTTTAATTAACGCTGCTTACTTATAAAGCTTGTCTACGTTCGCGGGTATATAGGGGTGAAAAGCGCTTACTTAACTACCGCGGCTTATTAGTAGCGTAGGCGTCCGAAGTTAAATATTAAGCTTTAAGAGTACTAGTTCGGGATTAAAAGGCACTAATCCTACTACTCAGAAGCTATTTTGAATCGTCTCTAATTTAAATATATCGGTATAAGCTTATAGATAAGCTATAAGGAAATTAAGCTTATCGATATAGCTAATCCTAAGCCGTACTTTCTAGCCGACTAAACTACTATACGCGCGCTTTAAAACCGCGAAATATCTAATATCGAGCGGTTATAAAAGATATAAGGAATACGCTAGTATATAGATCGGTATAATATCGTGATCTACGTAGATTTAATCGAATTCTGCTATTAGATAGCTTCTATATCCGTCGAGGACTAAAAGTCGATATCTTCCGCGCGTACGACTATTTATCGACGGAATAAATTACTTTTAAAGCTAGCGAAGGCCTATTTCGTCGGATATCTACCTATTCGCACTAACTTCGAAGCACTAGTCGTACAGAAGGTCTTTAAACTAGGCTTAATTATATTACTTACCCTTAAAGATAAGCGTTAGTAGAAGTACCTACCCTAATACGTTAATTAACTTAATTACGGTTACCTACTCGCGGTTTCCTAGCTATAAAACCGATCTCTAACTATAGTATTCTGCTCGTGTAATCACTTTTTAATATATATAGAGGCCTATCGCGAACCTAGTCTCGTTAAAGTTATAGATATTATCCGCGAGGATACCGTATTACTGAATCGTGGTTTATACGAGGTTAAATCACTCTTAAATAATCTTTAGATCTTCTTATAGTGCCCGCTAGTAGTCGTATCGGCGTAAATAGCGAGATTTAAGCTCCGGATAGCGTTAGATAAAGTTATATACCTATTTTTCGCCGACGGTTTAGATAGAGGTAGAACCACGCTTCGCGAGTAGCAAATTAGCTATTTCTCGCACGTGAGCTTATATAGGGGCCGCTCCACGTCGATCTAGCGATAGTATCCGCTGCTAAAGTAGTTCCTCTTCGATCTCTGTTAATTTATGAGAATTTGCGCGAGATTCAGCGCGGTTTATAGTACCGCGTAGTCGACGCGTGAGCGTATTCCGGGGAACTTGAAACTGGTCTGCAGCCTTCCGAATAGAGCTGATTTCCTTGTTTTTTATAGCTTGTAAAGCTAATAAGATGCGACCCTCTTGTTGTACAGCATCCTGGCTTAATCCGGCACGAATTGGAGGCATGGTGGTGGATAGAAGATAGATGAACGTGGTAGGACGCGAAAAAGCGGTTGGGTGGCCCGCTCGCTTACATGGCCCACTCGCTTACCGACCACGTTAAACATGTGAATGGTAACAAAGCCTATACTCACCCACTCCGCCCGCTCTTCCCTATGCCTACTAGGTAATTAGCATACTTGTAGACTCAAGGCTCTATAATCACATTTAGACCATACTACAATTGAGAGGCTGTTGATCGCGATGGTCGCGAGACGGAGACAAAGATTACCCATCTCAACCTGCCATTCTTACGCAGGGTGTATTTATCCTTAATGTTTAAGTTGATATTTTAAATCACTTTAATATTAAGTACATACGACTATAGGGTGTGGACAACAGGGCTTCCTGTCCGCTCAGCCGTACTTAAGCCTATTATAGTACGCAGTTAATCCTTAATGCGCCCTGAGCCCTAAAATGGCGTCGGATTTGGTCTTAGGGTGAGTGTGGGTGGTATGGGTGAGAACTTTGGAGAGTGGGGTGATAGAGGTAAGAACGGGGTGAGAGTGGGTAAGAACATGGCGAGGATTCTCACTCGGATTACCTAGATCACCCACTTTCCCTTTTCCCCTGACTCTGGGCCATAAATATGAGCCTAGGGCGTATGTACGATCTATTATTGCTTTTCCCTTAACACTTAGCCATTCAAAGAAGATGCTTCCGAAATACTTCCAAAAAAAACTCGTCGAAAGAATTACACGTGCCGCGTTATGTGGCTTTACCCGTGAATATCAGAATGAACGGGAACACGAAGATAACTCTATATACCTCAAACAGCTTACTCCGGCTACTTTAGAGAAGTATAAGGATATAGCAATAAACTAGGTATTGTAAGTTATGCTATTCATAGGTATAAGTCGTGATACTCTTATCAGCAGATAGAGGCTTTCTCAGCTCGATGAGCGAGATACCTAATTAGTGCCGAAGAGAATATATCTAGTCAAGAATTCATCGAGCGGGCTGTGTATAACAGGTAATGCGTTGTCCTTCATCCTACAACCTTAGCCTATACTACTGGCTAGACCCATACGGGAAGAAATATTATACGTTAAGGAGCCATCATTTAAAACGTTTGATCACTTTTATGGAAAGGGTAGGTACTTTAGAGTCCCACGACGATATTCCCGATCTTTTCCGTGAAGAGCTATATATAGAGGAGAGACAAAGACTGGATAGTTAATAATCCTGGAACAACAGCAAGATGCTTGGAAACCCCGTAAGCTGCCCTATAAACATTAAACTTAATGGGATACAAACTTCCCTTTAATCAGAGGCGTTCGACACAGCCGTGACTCCAGAAAGGCTTATACCTCCTAAGACCTAGACCTAGGGTGATCTCAAGATTCCTAGACCATAGCATGTCAGTATTAAAGAGTACACTACATGGCATGAGGTAAATGTTAGCGATGATAACTTGAAAGCTCTATTCCGCCAAGCGTGCGATACGGCTTTAGCTAATAGGCTCGCTCTTCACTGATCTCTTAAGATCAAGATCTGTCGTTTTCTACTGATAAAGGTATTATTGTAGGTATTATACGCTAGTTTATTCGGAATATTAGTAGGTAGGTTTAGGATATCAAGAAGGTTTTACTAGTGGAAGAAGCTGTGCTGGCCGCAGCCTGAAAATGCTAGAAGGTTTAAAGGCGTATTAGGGCGTATAGTATGAATACGGCTGTCTTAACTATAGTGGCTCTTGAATCAAGGATTCTATATTTGTGATTTAATATATATCATATATACTGGAATTTGGTTTAACCAACAATAGCGAGAAGTGTGGAGCCATTACTAAATCCAGCATCGTAGAAATTAATATAGTTAATCTATCACCCGACGCCTATCCTATTGATATATACTTTAATACAGTACAATCAATTGTGAGTCCTAACGATCACACCAGCATGTCGAACATGGCCTAGTGCGCTCTGTTTTCGAGATCTAATGACAGTAATAGACCACGCAAGAAGAGTCTGAAATCCTTTCACTTGATCTTCCTCATATTGCACCCAGTTACAGTTGATAAATGCTTTCAACTCGGAGAAGAACTCCTCAATGGAATTTAAGTCGGGAGAGTATGGTGGAAGATACCCCAGCTTTACAGTACTCCCGCATTAGTGCACATCTGCTCTATGTAAGAAGAACGATGGAAAGATGCGTTGTCCATAATCAGAACAGATTTCGGCTCTCCACCATCGTATCGTCGTCCACCAACCTTGAACGGAATACCCAAGGCCATGGCACATGGTTCTACTGGCGGGCTCTGGCCCGCTACACCCCTGCCCGCCCCGGATTATTGGGCCCGAATATATTTAGGATTGAGATTGATGTGTTAGGTTGACTGAAATGAGTGACTACCCTACGGTATGAACCAATTTACCATGCAAAACATATGGCACTGTGGCCGAGTGTTGAATAACCATGTCTAATAGTGGAGGGTACCTGCGGTATCCTATCCCCATCTGGATTGACACTATGACATAATGCAAGGCTTCCATTGCTTCAAAAATATCGTCGGCCTTCTTCCAAACCAAAGCCTGCTCGAAAGACTATGGATCCTAGACGACCACAGATGTAGGAATGGCTGCATCTGTAGAGATACTAGGAGAAGTAGAAGCAGACTTGACTGAGGCTTGAGTGTTTTCAGGCAATGTCTCCAGCCCACATCGTGGGTTAGAGCAAGAGTAATCTGGTATACATTGACAATCGTTGGAACAAAAAGCGCTTCCATGGACATGATATCCGGAGCAGTAGGCGCCATGATGCTGACAGAAGAATGCATTGGCGCGAGTCGAACAATTCAGTCTGTAGATGATGTCGTAGGTGGTGTTCTTTTTCTGAAGTTTATTGGGCACTTCTTTTCGAGGATCTTGCGAGATAGGTATTGCCGAGCCCATAGCAAAAATGAGCCCTGTAAATGTAAGGCTATTCTGTACATTGATTTGACGCATAAGTCAGTAAGACACAAGGTACAGAAATTACCTGGATTCTCATCTTCGATAGAGGAGCAATTGCTGAACTTTCTGAACTTTATGGCTTTCCTGTGTTTCTACTAGACAAAATCTTCCAAAGCCTATCACGCATTCTTATAATTTTCCAGAGAACGAGGTTACAGCGACATAACAAGGATCCGTTATCGTAGTCACGCTAGGACCGACTGCCAACAGACCTTGTATTCAGTAAGCTGGTACTTTCTGAACAAAGTATCATCTATAAATCGTGAATTCTGTGAAGTTATAATTGCTTCGGCCCTGCCGCCCCTTGCTATCCGTCGGCCGATCAGCTCCCATTGCTTATGATTGAGATTATCCCTGGCCGATTTAAACGGGTCGAATATTCGTTATATTGCGAGGCTTTTTCAAGGCTGGTAATACGATTTAACTTCATACCGTATTCGGATTTGCTGTCTCATGGACACGGGTGCTATAGAAAAAGCACCCAGAAGGTGTATACAAACAAACCTAGGAATATCCTTAAGATAGCAGATATAACGAAATCATCTCGTCTCCCTTTTTCCTCTAATATACCTGCACATCGCGCTCGCTTCTCATTTCCTAAACAAATTCTCCGTGCTATTTCTATTCGAGATAATGCTGAGCCTGGGTGGCGTTATTGAATGTAACAGTAAACACCGACCTGACTGCGCCAACTTGCAGGACTAGTCTTTTGAGACCACTTTTCTTGATTTAATCCTTGTTTAAATGCTTAGTGTATTATACCACGCTTTACGGAGTAGTCAAAGGCCCTTCTCCACTAACTACTATTTCTAGGGGACGGTCACCGACATAGCAACACAACGTCCATTTCCAAACATACCCCGGACAGCGTTCCTTAAGAGCTCATTCCAAGACATACGTCCCTCCTGAAGCAGCCTCCGCATCAAGTCTCGACCCACCCTAATCATGAGATACCAGACACTCTGGCATGCCGAGCACAAGGTTCCCATCGTCGATGGGAATTATCAGAATCCCATCACGGGTGAGATAGAGCAGTCCACCCGAGCCGACACCTTTCTTGGTCCTCCATCCGTACATGTAATGTGGTTTAACACGTATGAAAACTCAACCTTCAGAAGCATTGGGTGTACGTTCGTTGCGTCAGTCGACGAAGTGTTCGTTGCTATATCCGAGCACGTGAGAGCAAATTTCTACAACATTATCAGCCTCAACGCAACGCTATACGCAATAACCGTCATTTGTTCAACTGCGAGATCGGATGTCGAGATCGGGGGTGTTGTTCAAGATATGCACAAATACTTGAATAGGGATGTGGCCATTCCGGAAGATGAGCGAGCAGCTCTGAGAGACTGGAGGGACTCCCTCGCGACAGGCGAGATTGCGATACCAGAAGAAAGCAGAGAGTCTGATCCCCGATCATGATTTAAAAACATTGTCCAATTTTCTGTGTCCTTGAGATTCCTAACCTTAAATTAGGTTACCACTTGAGTTTTCTCATCTTAAGGGAGTGGACGTCAGTATGTATCTTATCTGTTCTTGATTCTACTTAGCGCAGCCCACTCTCTATTCAATCCAGCAGTATCATTTCATTCCCATACTGACAATTTATATACTCCTATATTTATCCATCTCCTAGCAAAAATCAAAGCCATAGGGCAAATGCGGTCTTTATAGGTCTATGGAGCGAAAGTCGGTCATAGAGAGTGAGCGGTTAACACGGTACACCACCAATGGAAGCACAACAAGTCTGAATCGCTATTTTGCCCCTTTCCATACAATTTGTAGGGACCTAATGAATGACTAACCCACAGCCTACTCTTGGCCTGTTTTCCCGGCTCTGTAGATATTCGACTCTGGGCTCCACAGGTCTGTGTTCATACCGACAGCGAAGGCCATCGGTCACCGCCGGGGAATCCACTCGTTTTCCGTCTGTGCGGTCCGGCCATGGGATTGATTGAATAAGATGGGCTAAACATTAAACAACAGCACCTTCTCCACCTAGATCTCAGGTCCGTGCATTTTCCTAATACCCCCAGGTCTCTGGCAAGAAATTACTTCAGCCTGCCGAGCGGGAGCTAACCCCGGACCGATGGCGGACCCACCCGCGGGAGGGCCCGAACCCCCTCCCACAAACACCCAAGAAAGCATCACCAGTTTCTCAGTTGAGGATTTTGAAGATGCGTGGTGGCCTCTGCCAGACGATATAGACTGGGAGGCCATTATGGGCTCGGGAGACGCAAAGCTTGGGTAGATTTGAAGCAAGGAGAGAAACGGATTAAAAAGAGGCTTCTCAGCATATGGAGCATGGTAAAAACCTATGTTGAAAAACCGCATCCCTAATCTTGTGCGAAATAGTCCCCTCCTGGTGTTTCTGTTCATGGCGCCTTTGCTTTTTTTCTCCTTATGTGTGACGTTTAATAGAAAGAAATGAATGATTTCTTTCTATCCCGCCAAAAGTACCTCCCAGTCTCATCACATATATGGGGGTCCTCGATACGCTCGGGGAAAAGTTCCACCGCAGCTGCTAAGTCCAACCCACCGAAGATACTCTTATCGTCGAGGATCACCCCATCAGGGCCAACGTAGGTTAGATCTTCATTGGTAGACCATAGAGATTCATGCGCCTCTTCATCGTCGTAGGATAGACGGAGCCAGAGGCCTTCACCTAGACACCCGGTATACCCAGCAAAGGGACGCAGAGCCTCGGGGCGCAGAGGGAGAAGAATCTCGGCTATCTGCGCTTCAGAGAGCGTTGGTGGAGATTCCGCACGAGCTCTGTAGGTCTAAATAATTCGATATTCGGTTAGTTCAGAGCTGGTTTAGATCAGGATAGGATATACATACCTCTCTACCCTCGTGCCCTAAAGCAAGGAATTGGCGTACGAGGCGTCGGCGGCGGTCCGAGGGGAATTCGGGATCGGTGGGATGTGAGGGGTGGGGTGTTTCCCATTCTGAGAGAACATAAATTTCCAATGGCAATGATCCCCAGGCGGGCGGGGTGGGCGTCTCGCCCTCAAGAATTTGGAGGGGCATTGTTATAGCTCAGGCATGGAAGATATCAAATCGCCCTGGCAGCATTCAACGAAGCAACTAAGCATATGAGAGAGAGAGAGAGAAGGAGAGGGAGGAAGAAGGAAAGAAGGAGGGGTGGCTCGAGAGTTGTCTAAATAGTAGATCATTGCCTTAGAAATAAGGCATCTGACATCAGGCATCAGATAGCAAACTGTGTGAATCAGAACAGGCATTGTGTTTTGAAAGATGATGAAAAGATATCGTGAAGGCTTTTTCTCAGATATTCAGTGCGAGTATACCTGCTGAGTCTGCCGCCGTTCCCTCTTTCACCATACTCCGTGCCTTTGCTCTAGAAGTCTAATCTAGTCATATACTATAATTCACCCGATGTCCATATCCACCACCATCAAAACACAAGAAAAGGCCCATTATCCCCCTTATTCTCCCTCGCATACGGAATTCACCCCCCAACCCGATGATACTCCCTCCTCGCCAAAACGCCTTCGAAAACCGCAACGCGCTAAAATTGCACTAAATCCCTATCGCCGCCAATAACTCCCGAAACTTCCTCTCTATATCCTCCTGTCTCCCCTCCTCCGCCTAACACTCTGTCCCGGTAATGAAAGCCGGCATAAAGATATTATGCGAGAAGCTATGCACCGGCCCGGCGGTTAGGAACTTAATTTCCTCTAGTAGCGCCGGTATTAAGGTCCCGATTTCGGCGGCCGCTTCGGATACTAGGGCTATAGCTTAGTAGGCGTAGATTAGACTAGCGTAGTAGACGGCCTGTACGATCGAGTCTATCTACTTCTGCGTGTTAGCGCTATACGTAGTGATAAGCCGGGTTATATCGGTGAAGGCGCGGGTATAGGCTAGTTCGACCTTAGCTCGCTAGGGGCCTATATCGAGGGGTAGCGGATAGGAGTAGCTATATCCGTTTTGCTAGTAGAGTGCGTAGCGGCGTCGTTCTTCCACGGTAATCTTACGGAAGACGCCTATAAAGGTGTAGAAGTAATCGTCTAGTAGGGAATAGGGCCGTAGCGTGTCTGCTATAAAGGGTTACTCGATAGAGAAGGCACCGATATTGCGGAATACTTCGATGTCGGCGACTTCGCGGATAATAAAGTTAATTTCCGGGCTTAGGTATTCGTTATATCTATTACGCTAGGTATAGCGCTTGATGAGGACGCGGTAGGCGTAGAGGTAGAGGTTCTAGTCTATTAAGCCGGGGATAAGTATATCTTACTGTAGTAGAGGACGAGGGTTATAGCGAGGATCTCGATTAAGCTTAAGTCTCGGGCTAGGAGATCCGTGGTTAAGTAGTAGTTTACTAGCTCGGTGTTGATTTTCTGGTTAGAGAGTAGTATCGCGGAGGCGATGATTGATGCTCTGCGCTGTTTTCGCTGCGGGAAGAATACTCGATAATATGAAGGATAAATATACTGCTGTAACACTAAGAATTGCTAAGCTAAGATACCTTAAGTGCTAGGTAAGAGGGGTGATGACCTTTCGCTAGGGATACTCGGGTCGGTTAACCTAGGTCAATCGGGGCGCGACCTTGATATTGAAGTGGGTGAATAGATTAAGGGATAGGATAGCTGGTGTATAGCTGTCGACTAGGGATTTGTCGGCTATTGGTGACGGCGTTCCCTTAGCCGATGTTGGGGAGTTGCTTCGATCAGTCTAAGGGACATGATAATCGGTATCTCAACCGTTAGGGAAATTCTAGTAATGGGAACGAGAGCACCGCTTATGGATCGACTCGTCTCGCCAGAATTGTTGCTAGATTAAGTAATTAATGATGCTCTGGATGGCTTCGATATTCTTGAAATACCTATTCTTGAAATACCAGAGCCCCATTTAAGTTGAATCGCATCATACCCCGGGCACGGAAAGTCCCGAATGGTACATTTTTGGCATCGCGGAATCGTGAGATCACATTTGATCCGGCGCTTTGTGCATCGCCAGCAATCTAGACAGGTGAGACAAGGATCAATAGCGGTTACCTGTGATCACATTACCTTTCCCAGCAGTCTGCCGATCTGGAGGTAGAGCGGAGATGCGGACATTTAGCATTCTTTCGGATAGAATCGGTTAGGTAGCCTGTGGCTGGAAGAGCCGATAATAAGGCATGGCCCTGATCTCGTATAGGATCGATAGAGGCGCCTAACTAGTAACTAGGCAATCACATCGCCAAGGAATATCTCTTGATACTTTGACGGTGATAGTGCGCCTCCGCAAATACCAACAACCAAAGCAAGCCGGACACCTTGGTAGCTCACTTGTAGGCTGGACGCAACACTTGCTGCACTTCCCTTGCCCATTCCTGGGATGTAGTACAGGACCACATTATGCTCGCTAATCCTTCTATTTATGTACGCATTCGCGTCGCCTCGTTGCTTGCCGTAGTGTTTTCCCAGCCGATCATAGCTTTCGTCAAAAAGGGCTTCGACCGCTTCCGCCTCGAGAGGGAGGGCGCAGATCATCGCGATCGCAAAATCGTTGCGGCTTTTCGGTCGCATTTCAGCCGTAAGCGGCACAGGCTATCGAAGATCTTAAAATGAAGATTTAGCGGATCCCGTTTCGTCAAGTTCTCGTGGACAACACCTGAACATAGAAGGTGAGGAGAGCTGAAGTCGTGAAAGAGCAAAGGAAGCTTTTGTGTCCACAGCCTCATGTCTGTGGTCACTAACCAGAGGAAGCATAGCCGCCCAGGAACGGGGTTGCGGATGCTGGCATCACATGGTTAAGTCAAGCAGCCAGCGTATTACGTAGATCGGCTTTTGCAAGGGGCATGGCAAGTCAATAGTTAACAGAGTCCATCTCAACAGTAACCACCGGACAGAATAAGTTGTTCCTTCCTACAGTTATGCGTTTCAGGACGTTGGTGCCCGAGGTGCTACAGAGCTAGGAAAAAGAAATACATTCAACGTTGATATCCACACGATGTTGGTGGTGCCTGGACAGCAAGCGCACTCACTAACTCTAGCCCAAGGCGACATTGAAGTCAGCCTCGCCGTTCATTTGGCCAATCCTGGGTTGGGAATCAATGGGATCTACAAGTGCCAAGAAAGCACTGTTTCAGCCTGATCAAGGTGGACCAATAACGCTGTATCTGAGCCCAGGTGAGAGAGTGTCAGTGTGGTGGTCGTGCGACGCAGGGTGATCCTCACCTGCTCTCACCCGGCTTCTCACCTTGACTATTGCACACTCACCCTACTCACCCCCGGTCGCGCGACACTAAAGCGGCGCTCACTCTGAACTCACCCAGGCAGCAGCCACCCGTCTATTGACTGCACATAAGCCACACGCCGGCCAGTTAGTAGTATAGTGGGTGACCACATGCGAATCGTGGCTGTTGTATGTTTTTGGCTTCTTGGATAAATTGTTGATCATCTATCAAATGACCTGTGTCGTACAGGCTGGTGGCTTAAAACTTCTGGAATCCAGAACCCGAGGCTTACAGACTTTTAAATCCTTGGTTGTGTGGTTGTGTTTTACGTTTGAAACATTCTATTCGCCAGGCCGAGGCTTGTCCCTTTCATATATTCTGCTAAGACTCACCGCGTGTCTCGCGGCGATAAAGCATCCTTGTTTTTGGATCCGCGCTCTACTTAAATTTTGGTGTAAGTGGGCCGGATGGGCAGTGGCAACTTGACTTGGGCCGGGGAGGGGTTCTGTCAATCACCTTCCCCACGTAATTGCGGACTTCGGAGCCGCGGAGCCGCGGGAAAGTGGGGCCCCCTATGAATTAGCCTATCCCCTCACGCGGGGTATCAGAGAGCCTGAGACCAAGAATAAGTCGACTTGACATGGTGTATTTTGCTTGACTTGAGAGATGAGTTTAAACTAAGATTTGCGCGAGACTAATAGTAGTGGAACATACACCGGGAAACCACGTTCATGGGAGACCAAAGTTCTGGACCGCTCATCATCAGAGCCCTCGCTGTAGGTGAGTCATTGTGCATGAGGGCCTGGGATGTCTATATCTAGGGATAGCTAGGGCTTTTGGGAGCATTCACAGACATAGTAATCCACTTCTCTCTCTCTATCTGTATAACAATAGCCAGGCTAACTAGGCATATTCTTCTATAGCGTTGAATAAAATAGAAGAATTAAAGTTGTTGCCACCGCGTGATCAAGATTCTGCCGGTTTCCCCCCCCGCGCGGCACAATCATCTTGGCAACCCCAGACGTAGTATCTCTTCATGCCTTTGCTCCCTTCCCTTTTACTTATGCACCCCGTGCAAGGATACTGTATAATGCTTGCTTGGCCATGCAGTGCATTAGCCACGATTGTGGTTGCAAGATAATGTCTGCTGCATCATCGGCTTTCGCTGACCCTGAGTCTCAAATGCTGAGCCAACTTGACTTCAACGAGATGCCCAGCTCGGAAGTCGCCGAACACGATCCATTCTCCAACTATATTACACTCCTCACAAGCCAATCTGCGCAAAATCAAGGATGCCATGGAGCGCCGGAATGGAACGATGTCTCAGCCCAACTCCTGCATCATTTTGCCTCTCCCTTAGCCGAGGGTACCGACGACGATCTCAATGGTCTGTTCTGCGTCACCGCCGCAGAACAATCCTGTGACGACTCGTCCAGTAGGAGTACTGGACAATCGAGCCCTCGGCCTGCCAACTCTACCCAAAACGCCGATCTTGGTGTCACTCCGACAGCAAAGCGAAACCCCCGCAAGCAAAATCATTCCTGTGACCAGTGTCGGACCGCAAAAAGAGCCTGCAGCCTGCAGCAAAATGTTTCTATTCACGGGCAGAAGCCAACAACTCCTTGCACAACATGCGATTTGCGCGGGTTAGAATGCACAGTGGCATGGCTGGTTAGCAGGAGGTTTCAACAACAGACCCGAAAGAGGCCCAGAACGACGTCTTATGCTCAAAGCACGGATACTGTGGTAGGGCCTTGTATCGCGACTTGCTCAGAAGGACAGGCAGATACGCCGGTTGAACGTGGAGCATCCGTATTATCTCGAGAAGATGACCTCGCCCGTCAGCTGGTTGGGCGTGACACGATTTCACAGAAATTTAACTTGTATGTCGATGTTATCGATATGCCGATCTCCCAATGCCTGTTGCAAGGTAGCATGCACCCTCGCTATAATCTGGGAATCGCGGCCTTAGGGCCCCTCAGCAACAGCGGCCATATGTCCGCCTACTTCGACCATGCCAATATGTGGATCGGGAGCTGTTGGATAAAGCAAACGAGTTCATGGGCGTCAACTATTGTCGCACCGCATTTATTTCATGCAGTCAGTGTGCTCGACTCCCTCTTCCAGTACAATGGCACCCACCCAGGTCGTGGATCTACATCGCGTGATGCGTCAATTACAGAGACCTACAAAATGGTCACAATCGCAACTGTGGCACAGTTCGCAGTTTCCAACCATCAAACCGAGGACCCGAGTCGGCCAGGGCAGCGGGACCCACATCTGCATTCTCGAGATATCGCGACAAGTGCTTGGCGTAAGGCCAAGGAGCTCTTGTTCAAGAATATTTCATCCGTCCGCTCGTTTCGACTCGCAGTATCTTTACTCCTTTTCGGCCTAATCCCAGCCCCAAACCCAGGCATTGAATCCTCAACATTCGAAGAAGATGCAACCTTTGCCCTTTGCGAAGGTGTCCGACGCATTAAAATGCTTTGTTCTCAGGCACGAGCTTGCGTTCTCGCGTGTGACAAAGAGGGAACCTCTCGCTGCTCCAAGGAAAAACGCTACTTAGTACAAATGCTTCCCAAAGATGTCCGAGAAAATATTCTGGAGCTCATTGCTGCTATCGAGTGGCTGAGTATCATGACCAACTCTGTGACCGTTGTGTTATCTGGCGGGAAGATTTGTCCCCTGCCGCCGCTGGAAATGTGCGATACCGCTGTCGAGAGCCCGCAAAGCGCGAAAGAAACGAATCAGGCTTCAAATTCCGATGTTTCGTCAGTAGTCTTGTTGCATGACTATGAGATCGACAACTCGATTGCCTCACGAGCAAAGGAAGGTGAATGTGCGTTTATCCCACTGTTGTGCAAGAACAGCTCAGAGGATCTTGTACTTCAGGCGGCCAGGCAGTCGGGTGCAGTGGAGATCCTTTTGTGGATGTGTCTGGCTGCCTTCACCCTGGATATCGAAAATATCATACACGGTAATCCAAACTATGAAGCGGCCCGCCGACGGTATACAATTGCTGTCAGGCTGGTGGAACTGTGGAGGTTGTCGTATGGCACGCTTGACGACAAGACGGTATTTTGCATTGAACGCTCGACCTCTGATATACGACGACTCGCTGGATTTTGTTTGAACGATGCCAATCTAGCCATTTTGGCTTTCTGTACAACTGCACAGAGACTCGACACATACCTGGATGGACAGCCATCGATCCCGCAAACAGAATCCCTCCCTAGCACGCTGCGATCGTCGAGATCGTACCGCAACAAGCAACGGCTTCTTGCTGCTCAGCAGCTGGCTACTTTTGCCAAGGCATCACAAGGAATTGCAAGTCCTGGCTTTCAAGGAAAGTGTGGCTTGAAAGCCCACATTCAGGATATTGCCGCACACCCGGTGAGTGTCACCGTCTTATAATATTACGGTCTGTCTGCTGACATGCATGTTCCAAGTACCCCAAACTGGTAGCCCAAGCCCATGCCTCCGCGGCCAAAGCTTTTGCGGATGAGGTTCAAGATATGGTCGCCAGATTGGATGTGGAGGGAGCTTGCGAGATGACAGCGGGACTGGATGTCTGTCTGCAGGTGCTTTGTGGGCTCCAGGGAGCGCTGGTGACGTTACCTGATTTACATCGTTTCTATGAACATACATTTTAGCTCCTTTATTTTCGGATTACTCAGCAACTGTGGTCGGGTGGTTTCTGTAAGGAATAAAGATTATCGATCAGTGACCCCTGGTCTTATCTCTCATCCCTTCAAAGACTTGCGCAAGTGAGCTCAGAAGAGGCTCATAGTCTGGTTCTGTGCTATATTGTAATCTGAACCGTCACGGAAGAGAAAGCAGTGGCGGATATCATTTCAGTCGAGAAAACACGTGCAGTACAGCTGTTCTAGTTTTACAAGCTCGCATTGACCAGGCTCGCAGCCCCGGTGCATTCTTTGATCATATCGCTTAGCTTGGCGGCCATTGCAGCAATAGGCGCGGTTGGATGTCCACTGATCTGTTCTGGGAACACGCTTGCATCCATCACACGGAGACTCTTGACGCCATGGACTCGGCATTCAGGGTCGACGACACTTGTCGAAGACGAAGGGCCCATACGCGCCGAGCCGACCGGATGATACAGAGTGAAGGCCTTCTCATTCATGAATCGAACGAGCTGCTCGTCGGTGATGTTCTCGATGTTGCTGCTCGAGAAGGGCCACCAGTATGAACTTGGATCGTCATTCACAGGGACGGGTTCGAAGAATTTCTTGAACGCTGCACTCTTCATGATCTGAAGACAGACACGAATACCAACTAAAAGAACGTTTCGGTCGTTGTCACCGTCGTCGCTTAGGTATTTCGGATCGATGATTGCTATAGTGAGATACGGTCAGCCTCAGTTCAAATACGGTCCATCTACCGTATGTAGGAACTCACGCGCATCAAAGATATCTCTACTCCGAAGAGTGACTGTACCATGGCTCTGCGGACGAAGACCAATCGGAATAAGGGTAAAGATATTGCTACCATCGATTGCCTTCTCCTCGCCATGGTGGATGAAAGCAATAGGAGCGCCGATGATCTCTAGGTCAGGACCGACGTCGCCAGACGTATAGTCGTTAGGAGCTTGCATAGTCTGAGGAAAGCGGTAGTCAGACGACCGGATAAACGCAGCCGCCTCGCCGATGTTGCTTGCTAGTGGGCCGCCGCCAGTAAGCATCCAGCGAGCTAGTGCGGGGAGGGCTTTAAGATCGCTATTTAAGTAATCGAGCGTGGTGCCAGGCTTTGCCTTAGCTAGGATAGGCGATGTGCAGAGATGATCTTTGAGATGTCGGCCGACCACTTCATTCTCTTGGACGATAGGGATCTTATGATTCTTCAACACGTCCACCGGACCGACCCCGCTTAGCAACAATGTTTGCGGCGTATTGACTGCTCCCCCACAGAGGATGACCTCCCGTCGTGCGTGAATCTGGAAACGTTGACCACCACGTTGAGTTTGGAATTCGACGCCGATTGCCTTTGGCTCTTTGGTGGTGAGACAATCAAATAGCACTCTTGTGACATGAGCGTAGCATGCGACGTACAAATTCTGTCGCTGTAAAATATCCGGGGAGAGGAAAGCCGTGGCGAGGGATGAGCGTTGCCCTTTAGGATCGATAAAGGTTTGAAATCTCGTCGAACCGAGTGTGCCCTGAGGTGTATTAACATCCGCGACAGCTGGGATCTTTGCGTCTTGACAGGCTGGGAGGAAGCCCTCTTCCACAATCTTCGTCAGGGTCGAATAACCTGTCTCCCAATTCCCGGAGCTGCCACGATGCTGGGTGTCAATGGCGTGATCTGGATTGCCAGTAAACCGTTCCATACTTCGGAAGTAGGGTGCTAGGTCATCGTAGCTCCAGCCGGAACAACCATACTTCGAGGCCCATTCGTCGAAGTCGGATTTCGCGCAGTGATGGTACATCATGGCGTTCATAGAGCTTGATCCCCCGATGATCCGCCCCCGAGGCCAGTACAGGCTACGCGAGGCGAGTTTCGGCTGCTCGACAGTGTAGTAATCCCAGTCATGCTGCGTGTGAAACAGCTTGGAAAATAGTAAGGGCACTTTCGTTTCGAATACCTTAGTGTTTTCGCCGCCGGCTTCGAGGACCAGTACCGAAATATTCTTATCCTCGGAGAGTTTGCTCGCGAGGACACAACCTGCTGCACCTGCCCCAACGATCACTTTGTCGAGATCCCGAGTTAGCGACGTGCACTGATCTTGTCATACTGCCACATACCGTAGTCATAGCCGACGAGTCCTCGTTGAGCTGCGGCCCATGTCACCGGAGGCCCAGTGGGCGGTTGCGGCGTCGCATATTGGAGAGGGTTGAAAAGCGGGTTGCGATGGCGACGGCCCATGACGATAAAAATCGGATGAAGACAAGAGGAAAGTTCAAGACAGCCAGACCAAGGTTCCGTGTGCAGCGAGCTTTCAGCCGGTGGTTCATATATACTAATTCCTGGGGAAATCCGCCGTAGCCAGGTCAGTGATGATCTCCCCGCAACCTCCACACAACAAATGGTCTTTGCATTTCCAATGGACTCTGGAATGTGCCACCAAAAACTCCTCGGTAAGTTCCTTAAAGCGGATCCTTAAAGCGGATCCGAGGAACCGATGCCGAATAATATTTGCCCTCCATGCCTGTCCATATTGCCTACCGCGGAGCCGCAATACACGTTCGCGGGTTACCTTGGCAGACGAGTCAATCCGCGGATGTCACGAAAAGGACACATTCGCTGCCGATGGGACGTGAAGGCCACATATCTGCAGTCTTATTTCCCCCGCAACGAACCTGTCGTGGCGAGCTCGACCTGATAACCTGATAAATCGACCGGAATTGCAATTCTCCATTGACAGTCAATTTTCGCTGATCGCCCTCCAGAGGAAATCACAAAGGCATGATGGACAAGTTCGACGTCGCCGTCATTGGAGCCGGAATGGCCGGAATCACCGCTGCCCGAGACCTCAGCAAGAAGGGCCTCTCGGTGGTTGTCCTGGAAGCCCGGGACAGGGTTGGCGGCCGAACATACCTGGAAAAGGGCCTTGGGGATGAGATCGAGCTCGGCGGGGCATACGTGCACTGGACACAACCGCATGTTTGGCACGAACTACAAAAGCATGGCATCTCACTGCTTCCCCCTCTGACGGCCAACAAGGCTTATTGGCTGGCAGATGGCAGCGTACACTCCGGGACAGAGGAGGAATATTACGAGGCACTCAATCCTGTCATCACCCAATTTTTTGCGGACGCCCGCGAACGCTTTCCGTTGCCTTTCATGATCAATGCGGTGGACAATAGCGACATTGAACGCGAGAGTATCGAGGACAGGATCCAATCCCTGAGTTTATCTGCCTATCATCGGGACGTCCTGGATGGAGCTTTGGCGGGTATAGTCCACAAGCACAAGGACCACGGCATCGCGCAGTTACTTCACAGTGTCGCAACGTACTTCGGTGACTACAAGTCGTTCTTCGAGACGGCCAGCTTCTGGGCTATCGAAGGTGGCACCAAACGCCTGATCGACGCGATTCTTAGCGAATCGACTGCTGAGCTACGTCTCTCGACCCCCGTGACAGCGATTGAGGACCACGGCTCAAAGGTATCCATCACGACGCGTGCTGGCCAAAAGGTCCTAGTGCGCTCCGCGATCGTTGCGGTACCGCTCAACACCCTCGTTGATATCAAAATCACACCCAGTCTGCCCCATCCAGTGGCCCAGATGATCAAACAAAAGAACCCAGTCATGGCAAGCAAAATTTGGGCCAGGGTACGAGGGGAGATCGAGGGTTTCGCTGCGTTCGCGCCTGTTGGAAAACACCCCATTAATGCCGCCCGAACAGAGCGCTACTATGACGGCGACACTCTTATCATGTGCATTTGCTCTGACGCTGCTGCAATCCGCGCGGATGATTTGCGGGCTGTCCAGGCTGCTCTGCGACGATTTGTTCCGGACATTGAAGTGATTGATACAGCCGGCCATAGCTGGGCTGAGGACGAATTTTCGAAAGGTGGCTGGATGATGCATCGACCAGGGCATTATACTGATGGGGCAGCACAGATTCGTCAAGGACATGGCCGCATCCGCTTTGCTGGTAGTGACATTGCGGGTCTCGAAGTCGGAGCCATCGAGGGCGCGATGGATTCCGCTGCTGCCGCCGCTCGAGACGTTGCTGCTGCGCTTGCTACTTCCGATAGGTCTCTCCCGACCACACGCTCTCGTATGTAGGAAGCAACGCCGCACTGCATCCATAACAGTGGTACAATACTTCTTGGGATTATTGAAGTTGTGATTTCTCATTGTATTCTTGACATTTGGACATTCTTTGAATTGTTAACGGTTGAAAAACCTCCAGACCTTTCCTGGAAATACCATCATTAAACAATACATCCACTTATACTGTCTAACTGAGTAAATCACACTAAACGAGAGAGGAGCGACCAAGAGCTACTGTGCAAGTTCACAATAGGGGCTCGTGTGGGATTCGTATAGTACAGCTAGGACGACCCCGAAAGAAGAATAGGAAAGAAAAGAAAAGAAAAGAAAAGAAAGAGTCTATATACATGTGAGATCAGTCTTAACAATGAACAGCAAGCTCTGCCATAGAATCCAAATCGGGTTCTACCCAGACCCTCCCACAAAAAAAAGGCGCAAGTATGTGGAAGGTAATTATGTGGTGAAAGGTGTACTCTCATTTCGTCCACACTGTCCCCTTCTTGAGATTTCCGTACACGGCGACTGCCAGATCCCTCCAGTAGTATGATCTTCCCTGCCACACAGAGCGGTCACCGACCCCTGGCAGCACATTCTGTGCTTGTTGGACATAGGTAGACCTCAAGTTTAGGAATGAGCCTTTCTTGATGTGTAACCTCTCCTTGTCTCCCATTCGGGGCACTACCATGGTAATGCCGTCCCGTTTCATCTTCTTGAGCATGCGGCTTGCCAGTTTGGCCGTGGCATCGGCTCCAAGAGTCCAGCTGGCGTCAACGTAACCGAATGCGAAGATGGCGTTCGGAAGCTCATCCATCATGGCATTTTTCCAAAGAAAATGATCGCCAATGTGATATTGTTCGCCATCGACGAAAATTTCAATGCCGCCGGCGATTCGCAATTTCAGGCCAGTAGCCGTCACAATGATGTCAGGCTGCAGCTCGTCGCCTGATTGCAACTGAATGCTGGTTTCATTGACAATTTGAATCACGTCTGTCTTGACACTCCCTTTTCCGGTCCGAAGACACGCATAGAAATCCGCCTCTGGACACATGCATAACCTTTGTTCCCACGGGTTATATCGGGGTGTAAAGTTGGGATCCAGAGGCATACCTTGGGGTAGCTCTTTGGCGGTTAAGAGTAACAACAGCTTCCTGGCCAGACGAGGAAAGCGTCGGCAAAATGAGACCAAAACCAATGGCACGACAATCCACTTGAATCGAATAAGTTTCCGAGCGAACATTTTGGGGAACAACAGCCGAATCACTTTCTCCGCTAGGTCCTCGTTTGGGACGGATAGGATATAGCTTGGGGAACGTTGCAGCATTGTTACATGCTTCGCAGTTTTGGCGATTGACGGAAGCAATGTGATGGCTGTCGCCCCCGACCCGACGATGACGACCTCTTTGTCCTTCAAGTCGAGGTCCTTGGGCCAAAACTGCGGGTGGACTAGGGTACCTTCGAAATGCTGAATACCAGGAATATCGGTCTGGAGTGGCTCATGATAGTCGTAGTAGCCTGTTCCAAGCAGCACAAACCGGCTTCGGAGGGTGCTGGACGATGTCTCGTTCACCGTGAGGTCCAGTGTCCAGGCTTTCGACTCAGTGGACCAGGCCAGTTGGTTCACTCGGTGTTTAAACTTGATCTTTTTGTCGATTCCTTCTTCTTCTGCACAATCTTGCACGTACTTGGCGATCAATGAACCATGCGCGATCGCGTGTTTGTCAGCCCAGGGGCGCCATGCAAACCCAAAGGTGAACAGATCCGAGTCTGATCGAATGCCTAAGCTCTTCTGGATCAGCGGCTGAGCTTTCAACCAGATCTGCACAGATCAGGCTTACCGGGATATTGGAATAGGCTCCATGTTCCTCCTATTTCATGGCGTTCCTCAACAATGCAATAGCTCAATTCCGGATTGCCCTCTTGCAGCCGGTACGCAAAGTTGATGCCAGAGATTCCAGCACCGATAATGATTACATCGTAATCCAAGCCCTCCTGCTTCCTATCCATCGTCACAGGAGTTTGAATATTCTCGCAATGATGAGTCGCTTTCCAAATGCTGAAACGAGTGACCCTTTCAGTCACGGAAACTCGGTTTTATGCAAAGCGACTAACCGGGAAAGAACTTTGAGATCGTTGCAGATATAAACAGTGCTGTGAAGATAGCCAGATTTAAGCAAGAGGGCGAACCGGTCACATGGTCTCGAAAGGGATTCAAGATACAAAAGCTCGGACTAAGCCCTAAACTGGGCAGCGTACATTCCAAGCACGATTTTCCCTTCCATATCCCAAGACCGTACTCGGTCGCGGATCCGCGGAACCGTTGTCGTGCGAAAGCCGGGATCCGGGGTCCCCGCGCCGCACAGCAAGCCACACCTGCGGATTCGAACAATCCGTCTGAATTTCTGAAATGGGAGGCGAGGCTCCGCAGGAGGGCCTAGCGGCTGAGATTGGGGGTTCTGATAAGAAATATTGAGTATCTGTGAAGGCGTCAAACGCGGGGTCAGATATAAAAGCAGTGTACAGATGGCTCGTCCGATGGGGTCATCGTTCAACGATTTGCCTTCTCAAAATATCCCTTAACATTTTTCCCATCGTCAAGTTATCTTCGCTATGGCTAGCTTCTTCCAAAGCCCCAAGCGGGTCGTCTTCATCGGTGCTGCCGGTGAAATGTGTCGCCTGGCCGTCGAGCGGTTTGCCAAGGCCTCGGATATTCCGCTCGTCCTGGCCGACATCAATGCCGACGCCCTCCAGCCTCTTGTTGAGAAACTCCCAGCTGGACGGGCTGCTGCCTTGAAACTGGATCTCAACGATCGCGCTGCTCTGCTCGCTGCCACTAAAGGCGCTGCCCTTGTCGTCCTCGGAGCCGGCCCATATACAAAAACAAGCCAGCCTGTGCTCACGGCCTGTCTTGAAAACAAAGTTCCTTATCTCGACTTTGACGATGATGTCGAAAGCACGACCGCAGCACTTGCCTTGCACGAAAGAGCGAAGAAGGAGGGCGTTCCGTGCTTTATTGGCTGCGGAGCCTCTCCTGGATTATCGAATGTCTTGGCCGTCGATGCAACCAAGGATCTTGACACTATCGATTCAATTGATGTCTGTTGGCTTGTCGGTGATGAGCGACCAGGGATTGGAAAGGCTGTCCTAGAGCACCTGATACACATTGCCGCCGGCCCTTGCCTGACCTGGGCTGGCGGAAAAGCAACCCTCAACGAATCCTGGGTTGAGACAGGATATGCTCCGATGTACGGTGACCATGGGGAAACGCTTTTGCATGAGACTGCTCATCCAGAGCCTGTCACCCTTCCACGTCTTTTCCCTCAAGCCACCCGGATCCGTTGCCTTGGTGGCCTGCATCCCGCACCATTTAACGGCATTGCCCGTGGCCTCGGCGTCGCTGTTCGGAAGCAGGATATCTCGCTGGATGAGGCCGTTGGTTTTCTGCTGAACCTCATCAATAATCCTTCGCCTATTGAAGGTTGGCAGGCAACCTTGGGAGAGCTCGGTGGCTACCTACGTGGCGGCGATATCACACTCAAAGAGCTGTGGCAGCTCATCTCCCACACCGCGCATGCCGCGGGACCATGGCGACATGCATTTTATGGGATGCTTGACACAATTCGAACTGGCGAATGCTCAACGGGAGAAGTGTTGAGCTTCCTCGTTGATTCTGCGCGCGGAAAGGTCGCTCCGTGGTGTGGAGGCCTCACGGTACGAGCCACAGGTACTCGGAATGGAGTCCCGGTTGTTTCGACCAAGCGTACGACCAAGTTCGGCGAGGGGTCTGTTCTTTTCTCGAATATGGCGGCTATCACGGGAGGTGCTTGTGCCGCATTCATGACTTTGGCACTGGAAGACGGCCAGAAACTCAGCGGCGTTTTTGCTCCTGAGGACTGGGCTGAGCCACAGGCTTTCTATAAGGCCCTGGCCCGCGTCGGAGTGCCACATGATGAGATCGCTCATTGGATCAATGACGGCTCTGCACTTTCGAGACTCTAAATCACAGCAAGAGAAGGGAAATCAATGGAAGAGATGATGTCTGGATTTGCAATATGTGGTTGTGAGAGGTGTGGCTCTTCGGCCTGAGGCAGCTGCACCCTGGAGCTAGGTTCTTCAGTTCCGCTTCTTTCTACTCCACCTGCTCCCTTGAGATAGCTTGAACAGATTCTAGGGTTTTTGTTCCTTCCATCCATGTAGTCGTAGGCTTATTTTTAGTTGTTGTCGCCCGTCGCTGTTGTCAGTGTATACAACCAGCGGTCTGTCAACGTCCATTTTTCTCGCGATTTTTCACTTGCTGGGCTAAAGATTGATCATCAGGTAAATGTTAGCTAGACATGCGCCGCAACAATTTTCAATAGTTTAGTTTAAGTTGGAAGATTCCATAGTTTTACGCCACACTTCATCCGAAAACGTGTTAGAGATGACTCAGACTCTCGATATTGTATGTCCCGTCTCAATACTGCAGGTGACAATTTCATGTTTGAGAATCGTCAATATCTACTCCATTTTTCCATCACCGAGTTGTAAAAATTATCATTGAAGCTTCTCAAATCGGATGGAGATGCTAAGTAGCGGCGGGCGAATGACTGTGGCCTAATGATGCACTCGACGCCTTTCAGTAGGATTCATTTCCAGTTTCTATGCCAAGACTTGGACTTCGACATTCGACGGATAATTTACGAGGCTTTCCATTCAAATTTTCACAGAGGAAAGAACAAAAGCTCTGTCGAACACATCCCAATAATACTCTCGTTGCTATTGGCTATGAATCTCTGGGGAGATACCATAGTCGGACTGCAGTAAAAAATAGGCCGGTATGTGATCAACTTCATGACTCTATCAGACAACGACTGCGCGAGAAACTGTGAGGCGGGTAGCTAAATACAAAACGCTGCCAACAGTCAAGAACACCCCAGTGAACAATTGCATGGAGAGGTAGGTGCCTAGCGCGTTGTCATATAACCGTCCGGCAATTGGTCCGGTCCCAAGAACAGCAAACGAGACCACAGTGATACAGATACCTAGTCGAGTTTTGTTAATGCGGTTGAGTTAAAGCATGCCCAGAAAGCTCTTACCATTCCATGTACCGATCAATCCTGGCTCTGGCGCCAAGTGGGAGATGCACGGCGAAAATAGAGCTTGAACGGCACCAGACAGGAATCCATAAATGACAGTCCACACGATGAGGCCTGCGTTATTGTGTGCGCCAATCCAGCCAAAGGCCGTCACAGCGCAGCCGAAGGCGACTACTGTAAGTGTATTGAAAGTCCCAAGGCCGTGATCGGCGCCAAGGCCAAAAATATAGCAACCAAAGAAGGCACCGGCGTTCAAAATCGACGAGAAGTAGAATGCCATATTAATAGAAGCACCGCCTTGTAAAGCATAGGTGGATATGTAGAACTTGACAAATAGACCAGTTAGTGACGGGTACGAGCAAACTTATGCAGGGTTTGATTCGATACGCACATAAGGAATGTAGATCGCGAAGAAAATGATCAATGTGGACATGGTAAACAAGGTGGTTCGTTTATCAGCCAGGAATTGCTTAACGGGAATCGGTTCTTGGGGTATCCGAGGGAAGCGTGGGCTGACTAGAAGGGTGGCGATCACCATGAAGAACAACTGTAAGAATCCAATCGTCCGCAGCGTCCAGCCAAGTGACAATTGTCTGTTGTTAATGAGTTGATCAACGATGACTGGCCAGGTAACACCTATAGGATAGACGATAGAGTAAGTAATGGCTTCCCCTCAGCATTGGGGAGGAAGGTGAGCAGGGAATTCTGACTGACCTCCAATGTTTTGGCCGGACATGACCAAGCCAACAACGAAACCCCGTTTTTTGAGGAACCATTGAGATTGAACTGCCAGGGCGGGAGTAAATACCAGTCCAAACCCAATGGCAGAGCAGAGCCCTTGCGAGAGGAGGAGTTGATAGTAGGAGTTTGAAATCGACGCCATCATCGTTCCAAATACCATGAAAAATGTCCCCAAGGCGAGGGGCAACTTGAGTCCACGCTTGTCGGATAGCCTGCCTGACCACAGCCCCAAAAAGAAGCAACCAAATATTTGGAGGCCACCAATCCATGAGATATTGCTGGCAGTCTGGGAAGGCATGATCTGGGCATAATAGCTCTCGAACACAGAAAACGCGCTCAAAAACCCAATGCTAGAGATTTGTACTAGAAACCCACCGGCCACGGTAAGCCAGGCTTTATATCCGCCATCTGGAAAAGCGAGTTCTGTGGACGCATCTTCTGGTGTTTGCCCGTTTACATCGCCGGAGGCTTCCTGGTCCCACGGCTTTTCAGGATGGTGTGACATTGTGTGCAGATGAAAGTCGTAGAAGTTGCTGAGAAGTGAATCTTGGGGGGGTTACTCATGCCTAGACGTAGCTCGTTGTCGACCCCGGGCTGCCACTTATGCTTTGTACCCCAGATCATCATCCCCGCGCGGGGTGGTTATCATCAGCCAAAAAAATAAGATTCACACGAAGAAACTTTGTTTTTCAGGAAACTTTAAAACTGGCAGTTCACTACTCACATTTTCCGGGTCCGCAGACGGAGCCGCAGACATAATCAACCGGGCAGTAGGTCAATGCACACGGCCCTCACGGCAGCCTATTTCGCATATTCCCTTTGTTTCCTTGCCCAATCACACAGGCAACGCCCGCTGTGAACGCGTCTCATGAACGCCATAAGTTTGAACCCAGCGGTTCCCGAATCATTGCCGAGCTCGCCACAAGACTCGCCCCCAGTCAGAAGCGAGCCTGTAGTGACTTGCTGACGGGAGCATGTTCTTATATGCTATGCTGGAACCTTCTCCCACGCCAAACAGAGATGGCGATCAAGGATAAGCGGACATTTTCGTGAGCGATCACCTTCTTGAGAGCAGCCTTATGCTTCTTTGAGGCTCAAAGCCAAAAGTAGGCAGCCTCGTTATATTGACGTACATTTGGAACACGTTCTGACGTGGCAGGGTTTGATCGAGGACGCATGGCTTGATCAAATTCAACTCTGTTTCGTTTAAGGCATGTAGTATCTTATTAACTTCAAGTTCTGTAACTATGCTTCGTTCATGCACTAAAGGATCGTCTATCGTCTTGCGAGGTGTTGCGCCACACTCCGAAAGTTTTCATGAACGCAAGCCTATACCCCAAAAGTAAGTAGGCATACACACACGTACGTTTTCCTTGATCAAGATACTGTCGAAATGTCGAAATGAATGAAAGAATTTTAGAGACAGTGATGGGGTACGTTAACCTCGGACCCGCCTGCGGACCCGCAGACCTGCCGACAACCCCAAGGTTTAGTGTACTGAGAGAGTATTGATACGATTACGTTGGTGTTCAATTCGAATATAATTGCAAGTATCTAGTAGAGTTATAGAGTATCGCAGTACCAATCGTTAGGATCAAATTTTGAACACATTACTGGCCAAGTGTTTTAAACCTCACCTGTGTTCATTCAATCGCCGGATGATATCATGACACCGAAACACCCGAACCCCATTAGAATGCAGCACCGGCTGTCTACAGCTGAAACGCTTGATATCATCCCTGCAGTTTTGTCAGTACTTTCTGCAGGATTCTTTGCACTCTTCTCTGGCATCACTCGAGGAGAGAAAGGCGCCCCGACTTTCTTCTTGCATGTCGCATATGCAATCCTTCGCAAAGCTACTAGGCGGCTCTCCATATCGCAGTTTCAGTAAGACTGTCTTGTTGAGGCTTAACGGGAAGCTGTTGGATACGATGTTAAGCCACTATATAGATCCTTGTGTCCATCGACCGACGAGCTCTATGAAAGGTATGCACGGTCGGTGAGAAGAGCGCCGCAGAGTGTGGAACTTGAATATGGCGGCAAGGGACATTGGATTGGAGATAGGAATGCCAAAAATGTGTTGATATGGTTTCACGGTAAGATATTTTATCCACTGAAATAGCCCTTGTTACTGACTTCATTTTGTGTAGGAGGGGGTTTCTGTCTTCCAGCAAATGTGGGCTACTTTAAATTCTGGGAAAGCCTTGTC
This sequence comes from Penicillium simplicissimum, assembly GCA_024706585.1. Classification (NCBI taxonomy): domain Eukaryota; kingdom Fungi; phylum Ascomycota; class Eurotiomycetes; order Eurotiales; family Aspergillaceae; genus Penicillium; species Penicillium simplicissimum. Next base: position 1,579,787 of record JAMZTW010000129.1, on the reverse strand, counting down.
GCAGCATCCCATAACGACCTTGCGATTTTCGTCTTGACCTACACACTTGCACCACACGCACAATACCCGTTGCAGATCTCTCAAGCTGTTGAAGCACTTCGGTACATTGTGACAAAAGCACATAGGCCCCCTGGCCAAGTCATAGTTGGTGGGGACTCTGCCGGCGGGAATTTGGCAGTGGGAGTGCTTAGCCATCTGACTCATGGGCACCCGGCTATCGCAAAGCTTGAGATCACCGAGCCTTTGGGCGGACTCGCTCTCATTGCCCCCTGGACCTCACTGGACTATCAGCCCCGAGATCATTTGGTCTGCAGAGGCGATATTCTCACCCCATATGTTGCTGGCCCATGGTCTCGTGCATATTTGGGGCATTCAAAGCGGGATTATTACACCGATCCATCTACTGCGCCCTCTACCTGGTTTCGAGATTTTCCAGTAAAAAAGGCTTTAATTCTAGCTGGAGAAAACGAAATTATGCTTCCTGATATCAGTGATTTTATGGCAAAGTTTAAGGTATACTCCTATTTAACTGCCGTGACGATTTAGGGATGTCAAGGCTGACTAAACAGGCCGGTTACTCTCAAGCGGAGTTTTTCATAGGAAAACGGGAATGCCACGTCTCACCTATATATAATCTCTATGTTAGGGACAACAGGGAAACAGGGCAGGGTAAGAAACTCATCGAATGGCTCGAGGGGGCTTTATGAGAAGAGCCCATAGTTCTATCAGGAAAATTGTGAAGTGAATGCACTTGTTATACCACTTGGACCGAAATACAGGGGATCACTCCATTTTAACATCAATCTGACTGAGTTATGCGCGCGAGAGATATTGTTACGATTGGACTTTGGGACTTTGAGATTGGACCGTACCTAAATGCTTGAGATGACAGATTCAGGAAGGCGGTGTGGGAATTCTGCCCGCGGTACTTAAGCTACATCCCCCGGGCCACCACCTTCCTTTTTTTCCCTAGCTTTGGTTTCTTCGTTGAATGGTACAGTTAGATCTAATATCTTCCTCTTGCTTTATAGCAATTCAGACTGGTTACTATCCTTTTGGTGCGCCCGTATGGCTTATTCAGCTTTGTACGGACAATTAGTTAATTATTATCATTATTATTTAACGTTGTCGGCATACTGCTCAGTGGGTTATACCGATGCACTAATAGGATATCAATACGACCTGTTGTAATCAGTCTTCAGATGCGCTACCAAGGAGGAACGTTTCGTCGTCCGACAAGATCCTTAGGCCGCCACAGGGCCTAGACTCCAACATGAGAATAGCCTTGTGATAGAAATCTTATAACAGTTACGATAGTAGGTCTTAACGAGATCCGGCCTTTCATTCCACGTGCCGCAAACTCCATGAACGCCTTGAAGTTTTGAATATCCTGAGGATACATTGCCTTCGGGTGCAGTGAGAGGAATCTAAGGGAGGTGACTGGAGACCCGCAAAAGTCGCCGCACGAAGCTGAAGCATATTGTTGAGAGGCACTAATTTGTCATAGATGCTAAGTGCACACCGGTAGTCTTCCTTGGTTTTTGGTAGAACGGCACGTAAGATTTATGAGTTGCCATAGTCATCGAAATCCATGACGAAGGAAAACTTAGCGGTCTGATCCTTGCTCTTGGTCATTGTGAGCGTGAGTGTTGGGTATTAGACCAGCGGAGCGAGGCGAGGGGGAGGCTTAATGTGGACGCTCCCAGCGCGCACTTATAATTCATCCATTATCGCTCTCTATGCTAGCCGCTCGCAAATCCCTTCCCTGTGCCATAATGTGCGAATGCGCCTTTTGCCAGCGTGCCCTGCACCCTGGGCGGTTTTCGGGTGAACAATATTCTGATGGGTGAACTGCCGCCTGAAGCCGCTTGAAGGACGCCTGGATAAAGCGGCGAGTCGCCCAGCACCGAACGATGGGCGCTCCGGCCATACTTTGCGCTGTTGTATGTTTTTTGCCCTTGGATTTTATTTTGAGTACGACTTTTTTACGCTTCTTTGTTACCCAATTTTGATATCAGATATTGAAAGAATAAGATTTAATTTTATACCGTAGTCGTTTTCCAACGAAGGTCGTCGAGCGATTTCAAGCGGGTGCATTAGTCTGTCTTGCTACGCCTCGCCAAAAGAAGGTTATCGCTGAACTGTCAGCGGAAAGGGGCCGTTGAGCTAGAGAATGAGCGTCCGGATTGATGTAACATATGTAACGACCTCATATCACGGCGGTTTCGGTTTCCCGAGAAGTTCTAGAAGCCAACCGCGTCCATGAATGGGTAATGTAATGAAGCCAGAGTGAGTTATAGGCCCAAGTCGACCAACAAACGAGGAGAATGACACTACCCATAGGTTCTACTATCAACCTTGAGCTGACTGTTCGAATTCATGGAGAGGACTTTGTTGTTTCTAAGAGCCTACTGTGCCTGTCTTTCTCGCTACGCTGAGGTATCCTAATTGTTGGCAGCTTTGGTGTTGGTGGTCTTCTTTGCCTGCCATATCTCTCTCGTGCCTCGACCTGTCCGTGCTGACCGGACTGCCCTGAGCTTCCCCTCTTTACTACCTACCTACTGTAACATACCGGAGACTCGCTCACGCAAAATTGAAATCAAACATGCTTGCCGTGCACATGTAGAAGAAAGTGCCTGCGAGATCTCTTCGATGCAGTCTTCGTAGCCTTCTCGAACACGCTCAATGCCAAGCTGCCACCGCAAATCTGAGAGGTGTCACCCTCGCATTTCATATCGCATTCTTTTGCCGCGACCTTAGAGCTGCCTTCCATCTTGTCACCACAGAAGCATTGTCCAGCGTACTCTGTGCCTGCCAGGCTAAAGCCTGCATGTCCGCAATACTCCATACAGCTAGTTGAAGTCACATTGCCAATGCCCAGATCCGCAAATTGGATCCCAGTGAGCGCACGAGCAGACTCATTGTCGGAATAGCAACCAAGGTATGACCAGCCGATGTCACTGTTGTCTGTAGTATAGACTTGAGTACGTGGGGTAGACAAGGTCTGAGATGCAGACAGTATGCTGGTGATAGTCGAGGTACTTTCTGGATCGGATGAACTAGAGGATGCGCTCTCGCCTTGACCCCATCCAGTTGGGGAATTGTTGCCTGGCAGCCTCTCGAGAACACCGGAAATCTTCTCGGGGACTAGGTTGGCGATGTTGCAGCTGTCCGAAGAGTCGTTGATTGGGCCAGCGTCAGCGCACTTGTCCATGCCTGAATCGCCGGCATCACAGTTATCGATGATCTTTTGCAAGACGTCCACATCCCAGCCCGAGATCTAGTCAGACTTATTAGCTATAGTACCAAGGACTCATCAGGATTAAAAAACTAACAAAATCCCCATGAAGAGAGTACCCAGTGCGGTCTCCATTTGCCAAAATAAAGGGTTGCATGCCATTTCCTTGCTCCCACATGTCCACAAACAAAGGGGTGTTCCAGTAAACTTCGTAGAAGATATGAGGGAGATGAGTCCATCCTGTTGGACAATTCGCTTTGCCCCCTGTCGTTCCTTTGCTGCTTGGGAACACCGTATTTCTCTTGAAGTCATCGAGGCCAGCCTCGGGGTTATAACAAGAAGGAAAGTGAATATCAGCACGCAGGGGGGATGCATATCCGTCACAGTTCACATCCGGGAAGCCAGCCCCCGCCCCAGCATTGTTCGGGTCTTGAATCCCAACACCATGCAATCCATCGGAACCTGCAGGATACGAAGGAGGATCATAGGAAGTCCGTGGGCATGTCCACTGAACTGGTTGAATGTCGCCTTCATTCGTGTCTAGGACATTGGCAGCTCCGCCCGGTGGGGGAGTTCGAAGGCTAGAGTTCCCACTGACCATGCGGAGGCCGACAGGGAAGGCTTTGATATCATCATCGGTTGGTTCGAAACTGTTCTTTAGTAGTCGGCAACTTGATCTCTTAAAAGTGTGGAAATTAAAAGCTACGCACAAGTAGTAGACATTCATGTAAGACATGGGGACCGAGATGAAGCTTCCATTTGCCGGATCTTGGAAGTATAATGCCGGAGTCCAGTAATTGCTCTTGTCCGCCTCCACGAGGGAAGAAGTGCAACGCGAGTCTAACAGGACCTCGTTTCCCATAGTCAAATTGAAGTTACTACCCCCTTGGATCGCGTGCACATGACTGGAAGCAGTGCCGGGACTGATGATGGGATCCATACGGCCCATTGTTAGCGGACCCTGGCCATAGAAGTGGTTCACAGCGAATGTTCGAGAGTCCTTGGCAAATGCTGTCGCAGAAAGGGCAGCCAACTGAATAGCTGTAGCTTTGAAATGCATTTTCGTATATTTCAGGCCAAGTACACCGTGAAATCAATGAAAAGAAAGGGACCACCACAGCGGGTAGTAGTGTAAGGAATGTCAGCGAGAAAAATGAATGAACTCGTGAGTAACCAGACCCTTGAGAGAAGTGAATGAAAGGTTGCGGGGAACGAGTAAACGCAAAAGAAAGAGTGTAGGATGATTGTCCTGTTTTATATAGATTCACATATCCCCTATCGTGATTTCCGAATTTGTTGACGATACATGGGGCTCGCTCAACAGTTTCCTTCGATGAGGGAAGTTAGATGTCAATCTTAGTCTAGGCTTCAAGCTCGAAACTATGCGCTTGCTGTGAGTGGGTTATTTCATGCTCTTAAATCAGCGTGGGCCAATGGCGCCAGGGGTAACTCTACCAAGATTTCGAGTTAAACAGCTGTTTCTCAAGCGCCATTGCACATATTCTTTGACGCCAGTGGGCTTAATACTACGTAATGCTAAGTCGAGGTTATAAAGATGTTTCAGAAGCAATTAACTTGAAACAAGGGTCTCCTTTACTCATTTCGAGGAATTGCCCTTTTGAGTACCAAGCGAAACACGAACAGGGATCAGTCAGGTTCGTCAGAATCTACTGTCAACTGGTGTTCCCCGCAACAAGATGTCGAAGAATCATGAAATTATATTGTTCGATTCGAACAGATTCAACTGAGCGGCCCGTGCAGGGAACGCGCAGGTTGCCGCGTGATTTCTCGTTAAGTTTGAGTGTATAAGAGCATTTCCCTAAAATTCTGCTTTCTTTCACTTGAACCAATTATTTTTCGTGCTCTTAATCCAAAACGCGCTCTTGTTGTCTCCACAGGTGAAATTCGTGAGAAAAATGAACTGCAAGCATATTGGACAAGAAGCCGACCGCAGATCACTCACGGGATATGGTAAAAGAGCAGAATGCAGGTCGGGCCGACAATTCTGGGTGGATGTCAAGGTCACATATGTTCAGCTTACTCGGATCACTCTCTCTCCGAATGGCCAAGTATTATAATACGAAATATGCGGACACCATATATCAGTTGAGAAGGACGCCTTTGTGGCTCAAATCGGGCTTGAGGGAAGACAAAGGATAGAGGTTGCTGCGAGTACCGATGCTCGGTTGACGGTCTGTGAGCTTCTCCAAATCACTTAGCAAAACTCTTAGTTATTCTGGAGGGGATCATTTCTGTGAAGGTTCTCCAGGCTAAATTCGGGCGGGAAGCGGATTTACTGAGGCGCTAACTTGTCAAATATACAGAGCGCACGCTGTTAGTCTCCCTTAGTCCTCGGGAGGGCGGCACGTGGATCTCTGAGTTATCATACTCGTTAATTTCATGACAGGGGCAAAATTGGCAGCTTGATTCTTGCTTTCGGTCATTTTGAGGATGAACGTTAATTATTAGCCTAGGACGAGGTGAGCGGGGTGGCTGAATCGTTGAGAGGACGCCACGGGACGCTCCCAGGGCCTCTTTATAATTCATCCTTCGTCGCTCTCCACATTGGCCGCTCGAGAAATCTGCCCCTGTGCCAAAATGTGCAAATGCTCCTTTTGCCTGCGGGCCCTACACCTTCGGCGGTCGTTGGGTGAAGAATTCACGTTGAGTGAACTGCTGCCTGAAGCCGCCTGAATATAGCGGCGAGTCGCCCACGACCGAAAGGTCCCTGCCAGGTGAGGTCGACCATACGTCTGGCTGTTGTATGTTTTTGTGTTTTTTATAATTTTTGCTCGCTCCGAATCTGGCGAGGTAGCTAACGATGACGATGAACTTCTCTCCGATCCTCGAAATGGTAAGCTCTATTCCTATCCAAAGCTAGTCTTTGAACTAACAAGCCGTCCGACCTACCAGCGATATCCCTCCGCGATAACATCGAACGCCTACTTGACCAAGGCATCATTGTGATAGTACCATCGCCTGGAGACTTCACAACACCGACAACATGGGGATGTTTGCTACTTGACCGATCGATGGACAAAAATATAGTCTTTTACGCCTGTAAGGACTGTATCATAACGGCCAAGATCAGTCGTCTATATCCACCAAGCTCTACAAGCATACCCTCTAAGCCTTACAAGCTTCTTGCTTACATTCATTAGAACCTATATGGCCGTCCCCTTAGGTTCCTAAATAACAACCGGCCGCGACGCCGGTATCTTTACTTCCGATTCATCATTTCCTACCTAAACGCCAAAAGACGTGGGATGGGAAACGTGACCGTTCCCATGGAGACCCTCTGGCCATCTGGAGGTGCCTACCTCCATAGCTCGACTCTGAAGGTTTTTGCCCGACGTGTCTCTGGGTGTGAATTGCCTTCATAATAGATTTCATGTTCATAATAGATTTCATGTAAAGCCAACTAGGTAAACGGGAAGTAGAATGATACCATGTCCGGAATCATTAAACATATGAATTTGTGCTCTTGTGCCTCTGCCACTTTAGAACAGCACCTCATAAAATTATGTTGAATTCAAGCCCGCTGTAAGGAATTCTGAAGTCTATTCATGGCTTACAACAACAGCTTTTTGCGATAGAGCCTTACTTAAAATTGAGTCTCTAAATGGTCTCCTATTTAAGAAGCATATCCAAGCTCGCATAGCCTATAGCGTGATTTATTGGATAATGAGAAGTCTTCGAGCAATATAAAACAAATTAATTACAATATAAGCTAAATAATAACCTTTCCTATACAGAATAAATATCATGATAGGATAGAACCTTGACAGGAGGTACGAAACATTCAGGAGCACCACGCAGGTACACTCTTGAACGCGATAACAAGGTTGTTACTGGGCGTGCCGACTGGCTACTTTGCCACGATGAACCTCAAAATCATATTGAATCTACGCTGATTGCGATCGAGGCTAAGCGGAGTTGCGAGTTTTCATTTGCGGACCGTCAAATGGTCACATCAATACCTCGCAGCTGTGCAGGACTGTCGGGCCACAAAAGGCGCAGATACATGCCATTACATTTAGAATCACGACAGACAGCACCAAGTACTAATTCTGGTTTTTGGACTAAAAACGGCGACTTACCTCTTCCTGGATCTTTGATTGGCGTCTCGAAAAGGCCAAGATTATCCCGTGGGTTGACAAAATGCTCGCCGACACGATTAAGGCGTCCCCGCTCACAACGCCAATTTTGCAGCGGAATCGCTCTCTGCGTAACTACGAAAGGACCTTCCGACGACACCAGCTTTTGAGTTCAGACTCAGATAATTCAGTTATTACTGAAAAACTTCCACTATTGCATTGTTGTTCCAGACTCGAGCCAGGTTGTCCCGTCTAAGTGTGTTTTATAGTCTGACGCGGAAATTTCCCTCGGGCTCAATACTGAACTAGTCAATTGAAAAACAGAAGATCCGGTAGAAAATCATGATTATATATAAACGCTATTATTAAGGTAAACAAGATAGGCCCAGAAAGAGGCCCAGAAAGAGGCCCAGAAAGAGGCCCAGAAAGAGGCCCAGAAAGAGGCCCAGAAAGAGGTTCAGAAAAGAGGCCTAGAAAAGAGGACTAGAAAATTAATCAAAAGCAGAGTTAACAGTAGAATAGTTTATCTTGACCAGCAGCATTAAAATAGGTAGAATCGGCATGCGATATTCCAATCGCATGAAACTGGTTAAGGGCTTTGAAATTCTTAAACAAACACAAAGCTAGGAAGGCCCTATTCATACACGAAGTAATTGTTTTACTTGGATTATAGATAGATATAGGGAGCTAGGTCAAGCCTTATCGCTGCTAGAGTGTTCATTACTTATTAACATACGGATGTGATATACCTATTAATCGCTCTTGATTAGAGACTTTTTTGTCTGGGTTTTAGGCAATCCCGAAATCTGGCTATAGCATTAAGCTTGAAAAAGGAAGAGTACCGTTCATTTTCTTATTCGAAGTGGGATTAATAGTCCTTATATGCTCTTCCACTCTGGGCGTTCTTACAACTCAGAAGTAGCCGCCTCATAGTCTCAACATATCACAGACGAGATACACAACATATTTGCCGTTGACTGTAGGCAGGGCCTATTGTGATGTTAAATTCATAAGAGTTGTAGGTAGGCGGTAGCATCATGGGCGTCCACTGGCGTTATCAACAAATATACCAACCAACCTTACGCGTCTCCTGCTCTCTCACAGTCTCGGAACAGAAATCTTCTGCCTACACGCTTCAGTCTAATCACTCTCTCCTCCCATCTCATCCACACACACCAATCCGATATCTTGATATCGAGGATGAGTTCACGATTACCCAAGTCAAGCGGAAACGCTGCATGCGGGGTAAGCACTGTGCATGCTAATTTGAATAGTCCGGAAAATAATATTAACCAAAATGACAGAATGCCACCGTCCCAGAGACGTCGTCGCCGTCGGGTCCGGACCCTCCAAGTCATTTTGGACCTCGAGGTCGTCGTCGTCGCTGGGCTCGTCTGACCCGCTGGACGGGCTTGCCGTGGAGGCACCGTCCACACATGCCATCGATGCATGGCATGACCTTGCGGACCCAGCGTCCACCAGTCATTTTGCCCCCGGGCATGAACCCAGACTCGCCAATTTTGGGCTCAACCATCGTGGGCTCTGTGCCACCTCCCCTGACGCTGCCGGACGTGGAGCCTCCGAGTAAGTTCATGAGTATCAAAATGCTAGCCTGTCACTGGGAAGTTCGATACTAACATCGATGTCTGATTCTAGGCCCACCCACGGCACATCCCAGAAGGACCAGCTCACGTCAAGGGGACCAGTTGCTGAGAGAAGAGGAGGTGGATAGCGAGGCAGAGACCGAAATTGGTCCTTTCCTGGGTGACCCCGTCACTCCCCCCCGGGACTCGGGTCGAGCCTGGTTCCCAAGAAATCGGAGCAACCAGGACTTCCCCATCACGGAAGACCCAGTGGATGAGGAGTCCCCTCGTGGCCAAACGCCTGTCCCCAACGATAACCCGGACGAAGAGCGAGAGAACCTGTACGGCTCGGAGTACGAGGACGAAGAGCCCGAGGTCGAAGTTGAGCCAGTTCGTTCTCTCCGACTCATGCCAGCTCCTCCTCGCCGGCTCGTCGACTGGTCCATCCTGGAAGCTATTCCCGCTGATGGATTTGGTCGACCCTTTGACCGCATACAGCAATACGGCCTGGCTGGTCTCCCTATCCTGGACCCTTATTTCGAAGCCCCTGCCACCACTCGGCAAGTGCACTTGCTGCCTGCTCTAATGGCTGCGCGGCCCACAGTAGTGGAGGAGGGTGAGGGTGACGCAGTGGTCGAGGAATATCGGGATAACGAGTGGTCAGGCAGTCAGCCGGAGGAGGATCCGGATGACTGGTAACTTCCCTTGCGGGCAGTTCGCGTTCAGCTCGAGGCAAAGTCTCTCTTGGAGCGTTTCGTGTTACACCCTTGCTCCTCCTGTTCCTTTATCCTCGGCTCTATCCTCCCCTCCTCCTCTCTTGTCCAGAGTCCACCATTCCTCCTCTCCCACGATCCTCTCCTCGTCCGTTTCGCTCCTTAACCCCTCCTTCTTTTCTCCCTTTCTTCCCTTCTTGCACCAGCTTCGGAGCTTCTCCCCCTCCTGCCCCGATGGTGCGAGAATGATGGACTTGATCTGTTCGAGAGGATAAGAATGCGGTTGAGATTTACGCGTGATGTGCTCGGGAGCGAACTTGCGATATTCGTGTGGTAGGTATCGTTGATGATGCAATGTTAATAGGTACGTCGTCATGACTAATCACTAATGAATGTACGAATACCGACCTAATGGATTACGAACTTCATTCAAACTTCCATCATCGACCACATGTTCAAACGGTTTAATCATGGTCGTTTGTATAAGCAGCGTTGGATTGTGGGGACTCTCAACGACCTGCAATGCAAGAGCCAATCGGATTCCCGAACAAAGAAAATGATTCCCCACCTGTGCTGCAGTGTCCACCGCCCGTTGGTGACTGGCCACGTTCATGGCTGCGGAACGATATAATATCATATATGTAACTTGGTCGTTATGTACGGGATTCAAGAGCGGCATCCTTGCCAGTCAACTAGTCTGCTCAGACGTTCTCGTTGTTAGGTGGCTCCTGGGTTATCGCGGCTTCCACCTGGGTCTCCGGAATTCCAACGGCCTTGCTGAAAGCTTGCATATTCTCGGGCTCTTTCCCTGTCTTGATCTTGGAACCATTGTCAGGGATCTGTTCTCCTGACTGCACGTAGACCTCGTGGCCTGGGGGAAGCTTAGCACTGGCAATCAATGCCTTCAGGACATTCTGTACGATCGGGGGTTGTTTCGCAATATCCTCCTCGATCTTTGCAATCTGGTCTCGATATTTTTTGTATCTCCAAGGCATCGTGCGGACACGCGCAAGACTCTTTCCCCCTCGGCAGAGTCGAGAAGGTCCTGGCTCTCGAGGATATTTAGGCGCAAGGCATTTAGGGCTTGAATTTGGGTGCGTATATCCTCGAGGCCGTGCTGCTGTAGGAGAATGCCGCCAAGATCCCGAGAAAAAGCTGCTGCGGCAGCAGTATACCTTTTTCTTCTTTCGCCCGCCATGGTGTTGTTGTTGTTGTCTATGGATCTCATTGAGAACTCTGGGCTATGTTGGAGAATTCTTGGGGTCTCTTTGGTGAATATGAGAAATGGAGAAGATGCCAGACTGGAAAATTGTCATTCAAGCTTAATGAGTGGTACCTCGTGTGTGACTAGGTCAACCAGCCTCGAATCAACGCAGTCTCGATGACACCGAGTAATATGCGGAATTCGTGCTGGTAGATTAAGCAAAGGAGTAGACTTAGCTCATTTGAAGAAAAGTATTAACCACGGAGTCCACTTGGCACAATGTCAACTCACAGTCTTCTCGAATATTTGGCTGGCATTTAACTTCTTCTCCAACGTGTCCTAAGTGGCCATCACCCACTCACGAGCTGAAGGTATCTACCCCAGTCGTCGTCAGCTTAAATACTCGAGCTTGCATTCTTCTTCGACCTCTTTTTCTATGCTTCTTCTCTCTCTCTTCTTCACCCTTCGTCTAGCAACCCGATCGACTACATCTTCCACCAAACCATACGCTTGATCTTTTGAAATTGTGCCCTCTTTGCCTCTATCTCGATCTACTTTCCTGAGATATTCAACGTTCTTCGACCACACCATCTCTGATCCTCTTTCAATCACCGAGCTGATAACTCCATCATCGCCTCCTCTCTTGATCCTCTCCATTCTCCACCCCCATCTCGAGCTTCTTTTCCTTAAAAGTCTAACTCTTCCTACTCACTCACTACTCCTCGTTTCTCCTACTCATCTCCAACCTACCAAGTCCTTCCGTTTTACTTTTCATTTTGACCAGTTTCTCTTTCTACACCATCCGCCTCTATTCGATTCCCACTCTCCTCCCCTTGTCTCATATCTTCCCTGCTTCGGCGGCCTCATCGACTCTTCTACCTCTCTCTTCATCGACACAAAGCGTCCTACCTTCTCACTTCCAAGGGTTAAGTCATCTATTCCGGACACCCTCACCCCCGACTCTCAGTTCAGACTCGTTTCTGCCCACAGAGCCATATTTCTTGGCAAATCCTTGCTCCTCTTCCATTCCACATTCCCTCACATTGACCTTCACATTTCCCTCTTACGAAAGTTTGAGCTCCTGCTAGCTCTCCATTCTGACAACCCCATCTACCAGGTCTGGATTACTCAATTTTGCCCATCTCAGCCAGGAAGGTGTCCTAACACATCACAGAGAGTTTTCAATAAGCATCGCCACAATGAACGCTGATGCAGACGATGCAATGACTACTCCCCAGAGGGAGGAGGCTGAGCCCATGGCTCCTCTGAGATCGGAAAGCTCTGATTCCGCAGCCTTGAATGTAGATGCCGAAAAGGTCGCACCCTCGAAGGGGGATATCAACATTTCTACGGATATGGAAACAAATTTGAGCATCCCGACGGCCCTGCCAGAGAATGCGAGCACAGAGAACGATTCCGATCTGGTGCCGGAACCACCGAAGGGTGATACCAACCTTTCCACGGGCATTGTAACCAACTCGAGCATCCCGGGGCCCCTCGCAGAGAATGCGAATATATGCAATGACTCCAAAGTGGTACTGGAACCATCGAATGGCGATGGCAACTTTGCTTCGGGCGTGGAAACAGATTCTAGCCTCCAGGGACCTCTCGTAAAGAACGAGAACACGTGTACTAACTCCGATATGGCACCGGAACCATTGAAGAGTGACATCGACCTTTCCATGGACATGGACAGCAACTCGAGCCCCCATGGACTCCTCGTGGAGAATGCGAACACATGCTCCAACACCGATATGGTACTGCAACCGTCGAAGGGCGATAGCAACTTTACCTCCGGCACTGGAACCGATTCGAGCCACCCGGGCCCCCTCGCAGAGAGTACAAACACAGGCATTGACTCCGATATGGTTGTGGAACCACTGGACGGCGATATCAACCTTTCCACGGGCATCGGTACCGATTCGAGTCTCCCAGACCCCGTCGCAAAGAATGCGAACATATGCTCCAACCACAACACGGTGACCAAAACTGCCCTGGAAGTTGACCTTGAGCAAAACCCGCAGGACAATCCAGCCATGCCTCAGGAGTTAGATGAAGGGCCGCCAAGGCAGGGCAGAGAGGAGCTCCGACGTGCTTCTGAGGATTGGATGGCCACCGAAATGGAAGAAGCCGCTGACGAATCCTCTGAAAATGGGCAAATTTCAACAGACGAGGAGCACCTTGATCACGGACTTCCAAATTGGTCAGACAATGAAGACGACCTCGCGAACTCCAATCTGCGTGCCAGGGTTGACCGTGGTATGACCGACGAGGATACAGACGATGCTACCAAAGATGACTGGCAAATTGAAGACTACATCAGTCGCTCAGAGTGGAATGACAAGGTGTAAGTTCAATTTGCTTGTAATTTATGACATTGTACACTCATAATAAACGCACGCAGGTACCGGCAAGCGGAAGAACGGTTCAGGCTCTTGGAAAATCCATCTCCAGAGGAGGTCATTATTTTCACAAAGGCCAGGAGAGAGGAAGAGCTACGTCGAAAGGTTTTGAAGAGTCGACTTCAAAACAGCGAGAACTCCCCCGCAGACGACGATGAAGCGCTTTTCGTGGAACAAACAGACTTCCCTGAAGCGTCCTCCTCCATTCATCAAGAGGGCCATGATGCAGGGTCAACAAAGCCCGCGCCAACGAAAATGCAAAAGAAGAGAACGATGAAAACTTCCAGCAAAGAGAAAATGAGATCCATGGAGCTGGGTCTGAGGCGCATGGTCGGAAGGAACAAATATACATCCAAGCTCTACGGTCACAACCGAAGTGCGGATCCAAAGAAAGAAAAGAAAGGGCAGAGGAAATCTCGCAAAAAAACGACGAGACTCTCGGAGAAAGAGCTTGAAAGCCTTTGGAAGCCAGTAGATATCATCTCCAGCTCCAAGGAAAATGCGTTCTTGCCTGAAATCTCAACCTTCAAGGCCATGGACAAGTCCAAAGCTTTGACCGAGCTCATTGCCAGTATCCCAGCCTTGTCAGAAGAAGACCAAGCTGCAGCCAAGTCCGACAGGCTAAGGATTTTGGAGGCTACGAGGAAGTTTGACCACAAACCCTCAAGCGATGGGAAGGGCTTATGGAAGGTCAAAGGCCTGAAAACCAGTCTACTTCATCACCAGGTAAAGAATGATGTCAAGCTTCATAGGTTACGTTACATTGCGCTAACTCTAAAGCAGGTCTTGGCTGTTGGTTGGATGGTATGACTCTTTGCATGCTTTGAATTGATACGATACTGACCCATATTGTAGCGCGAGAGAGAACGTTCCACCACTCACCCACTCGGCGGGCTACTTTGTGACGTGATGGGGTTTGGGAAAACGGTGACAGCTCTCTCGAACATCTTGGATGGAAGGTCCAAAGACAAAAACGACAAGCAGGCGCCAACCCTAATTGTTGCTCCCACCGGACTGATCAGCCACTGGTACGTGTACTAAGAGTGTGACTATGATCGTCATCCCCGGTCAAGAGCTAATGAAAAAGCACAGGACGCGGCAGATTAACCAGTATTGCGACCCCGACGTGTTCGGTTATACGGAAGAATACCAGCGCTCGACAAAAATGGGGGTTGAGAATCAGATCAAAGGCCTCCTCCGCGCCGATGTGGTGTACGAGCTTGTTTTAGATTCTATATTCACTTACAGGAAGAAACTGACTGATATTTGTGGCAGGCTGGCATCCTATGAAGACGTGCGTATGTCGTACCCGACGCCAAATCCACCATTCGACCCGGACAAGGAGAACAAAGACGAAAAAGAGATAAGAGACGCGGAGATAGAAGCGTGGTGGTTGGAATTCTTCGAGCAGCGAGTAGGTGCTCTACATCTAATTAAATGGCATCGAATTGTTCTGGATGGTATGTGTGTTCATTTTCAATGGTGCATACACCTGGGCGGGTGACTGAACTTGGACTAGAGGGCCATGCGATCAAGAATCCGATATCTGCCACATCAATCGCGATTCGAGCTCTGCCTGCGACTCACAAATGGGTGTTGAGCGGAACTCCTCTGCATAAGTATGTCTTTTACCCAGAAACTTGAACTCTGCTGACTTCATTAGCTGCATCGAGGAGTTATATCCCTACTTCAACTTTATAGGGGTGCCCAACTGTGGTACACTTGATGGATTTGAGCAGGCTTTTGCCGATGTAAGTGAATGATTGTTTGATACCTAATTTAGTGTTCATTCCAAGCTCTGCGACGGGGTTGCTGACATTGTTTCTGCATACAGGAAACCAATCGCGCCAGGAAGCGTCTCATCAACATCCTGAGATCCATCCTGCACCGCAAGACACACGACAGCCGGCTGTTCTCCTTGCCTATCATCAAGTTGCCACGGATTACCCAGAGAGACGAGACTGTGGAGCTCTGTGCAGCAGAACAAATCTTGTATGACAAGATTGTGCAGATCTTCATTGAGAGTGTCAATAGTAGGTCAAGTATTCCATATTTGGAATTCCGATTCTTGATACTAAGATCAGTCACAGAACTCTCTACTCCGAGGCACAGCAAACGCCAATGGCAGTGCATTCTGACCATGTTCTTGAAGTTGCGCATGTTCACGAGCCATCTGCTGACGGCTCAGGACATGGTCCAGGAAGCGCTCAGCGATGATGTTTGGATCGACCTGAAGCGTCTGGATGGAGAAAATGATGATCCTGTCGATCCATCCGCTCAGATCTTGAGAATGCTTTTGATGGCGATGTCCGAATGCCCCATTCCTACCATTCCCGCCGCTCCACCAGAAGACGAGGTGACTTGGTCGCCACCCAAAGGAGACTGCGCAAAACTGACCAGAGAGTTCCGATTCTTTATGGAGAGCCTCCATGAACAGGAAGCATGGCAAGAGCGCCTTGACAGGCTTGAATGCCCTCTTTGTCGCCATGTCCCCCTGCGAGCCATCATCACGTCTTGCAAACATATGTACTGCGAAGAGTGTTTCCATCAACTGCCAGACGAGGAAGGCATGCTCGGAACAGAAAACAAACTGTGCCACAGCTGCGAGGAATCGATCACCGAAGCCGCTCAGTGTTGTGCTTTCGACAGTGTCCATCCAGAGGAATATGATTCTTCGACCTCAGCTAGCTCATCGAATCCAGCCAAAAGAAAACGAGCTAAGAAAACCAAATCCGCTAACAAGCTCAAGAAACGCCCAAGAAAATCGGGACCGGCCGCGATGTTTTCCAGATATCGTCATCAAACCGACGATAGCCACAACGAAAATGACTCTGAGGAATCCGATACAGAGGACTGGATTCCAATTATTGGAGAGATGACACCAGGAGCAAAGCTTACCAAGATCCGAGAGATAATGGCGGACTGGATTCAAAAAGATGAGAGCGTTAAGATCGTCCTTTTCACGCACTTTTTGGACACAATCAGGTTGCTTAAGTGTATGTGCGGCCTGAATGGATGGGGCTATACTGCGGTAAGTACTCAATTCTGTCGTCCATCATTACAAACGTGCTGACACTTCAGTTCAAGCTCTCTGGAAAGTTGGCGCCAGTTTCCCGGGATCAGAACATCGCCAAATTCCGAGATGACAAGGAGATCCAAGTCATGATCTCCTCGCTCAAAACCGGCGGTGTCGGACTAGACCTTTCAGTGGCCAACAAATGCATCCTCATAGACCTGTGGTGGAATGAAGCCATACAGGAACAGGTGAGTGCATTTCTAAAAAAGTACACCGACCAGCCAGCTGACAAGTCTCAGGCTTATTGTCGTCTGTTTCGAATCGGCCAGAAACGGGAGGTGGAGTTCATTAAGATTGTCGCCAAAGGAACCTTCGACGTCAAAATGCTCAACCTCCAGCAAGCCAAAACCGAGAACATCCAGAAGGTTCTCAGCAACAACGTGCTAGAGAGCCGAGACACTGTCAGGGACATTCTGGGATTCTTTGGTAAAGTCATTACGTTGCCTGGCGGTGGTTTGCGGGTTGAGCCGAACAGAAGCAAATGAACAACAGTCGTCAGTCATCATTCACGGAGGTTCACCGGAACGCAGAGATGGGAGATATGGGATGGGCGTGGGGACCATGGTGTCTCAGGGGAACGGAGAGAGGTGCGGGCTTGAGGTTGCGTTTTTTTCGCCTACTCACGGGGATGAGCATGGCACGATTCATAGCTAGCATGAGTTTCGTGTCGTTTCGTTTCGAAGGAAGGGATCAGGCATTGCGCTCTGCGAAACGCTAGTGAGGCCGTGAAATCTGGCTAGTAGGCCAAAGTTACATAGCGGAATCGACGGTGTTTTTCCGCAAAACTTTCCACATATCAAACATTGATTGTGAGTGCAAACTGCCATGCCGTAGAGTACAACACAAGATAACAAAAAACCATCCATTCCATTACAAAAAAAAAGAACTAACGCCATCAATGAAAAGACTTTCGGGTATCATGGTAATGCAGGACAAAGTACAAAGTTGGCCATCAAAAAAAACATCAAGCAGTGATGGCCGACGAGAAGCCCAGTTCCTCGGTGGAGGTGTGACTATCTCTGTCCACCTCATCCAAAGACTTGGAAACCGTAGAATCGGGATCAATATTATCCACAGGAAGGGTATTCTGGTCCGGGGTTGACACGCTCGTTGCTCGTGACGTGGCGGACTCGGCATCTGTTATCGTCGAGGTGGTTGACATGTCCTCAGACGCGGTGAAATTAGACAACGATTCCGAGGCCTCGGACTGAACTGATTCTGGTTTCGTAATTTCATCCGAGGAGGATAAGGTCTTCACGTCGACTGTCTCGTAGAAAAGCATGAAAGCGCCACCCTGGGACATGACATGGCCTTCACTGACCATTTGGACGTCGTCGTCACTAAGCCGATACCAGCGCTCGGGCTTCTCCTTGTCTCCTTCCGCCTGGAGGACCTCATCTGGAACCGGCGCAGGAAAGACCGATGTTGGATATTTGCGGTAACAGATGTAATGACCGTTCTCGTGGCGGCCATAATGCGTGATGATGGCACGAAGTTCGTATTGCCTGCTGGGCATGCGGATTGCCTCGCCGGGGCGAGGGAGCATTGATTCCGAAGGATCGGTAACCCATCTTTCGGATGTATCTTCAGACTGACCCGCAGCCTGAGTGCCAAGACACCAGTCGTTCATGTCCAGGGTCTTGGGGAATTTAACTGCCGCATAATTTTTCTTCAACATTCCGGTCATCTCATCAAACAGGCTGCGGTTGATGTGCACCACGAGGCATTGGGGTGCTCGAGCAATTACAGCCTGGCGAGACTTGGTGGTAGTCATTCGATTCTTGGAGGGAATGTGGCATTTGTTTGCCAGCGTCTTCTCGGCAAAGTCGTCCTCCTCAAGGGCGGTCTGTATTGCCTCGAGCCGTGCTTGAGCGGATGACTTCACTGCCTCCGAAAGGCCAGGTGACTGTAGCCTGTCGGCTTCACCTTCATCAGACATGCTCCCAAGGAGGTTCTTCAGCTGATTCTGTGCTCGTAGCAGAGTGCACTTGGCACATTCCACGCCCTCAATGGGCTCGAGTGTCATGTACTGATCCAAACATTCGCGAATATCGTATTCATATTTAGCGCCGAGAGGAACAGTCAGGCAGTTGAATGGAATGAGAGACAGCCCTTCTGTCCAGCCACACTTCATGCACCCGACCCGTTGGGCAAGCAGGCCTTCGAGGGGGTTGCGAAAGGAGGCTTTCCCGACTGTGGATACGACAGTCTGATCTGGCGAAGTTGTATCCAAGCAAACTTCTTTCAGAATGTTTTCTTCCGGCCCAGCCATTTTCAAGCCCAGGTTCCTTGTTTCTCTGCGCGATGCTTGTTGAATTTCGATATCGATCTGATCCACCAACTTGGAGAAATACTCCTGGGCATCTTGCTGTTGCCAGCTACTCATCGACTTTAAGTCGGATGGAATCCAAAGCTTGTGTCCATGATTTGATGCACTGTTCAAAAGGTCGATAATGCCTTTAAGCGCCTGATGTGTTGAGAACGAGCTCTTGTCTCCCAAAATCTCCACGTTCCGACCCAAGAATGCGGAGAGCGACTTCAACGACGCCAGTCCCTGAATGATACTATTTTGATAGCACGAATTATCCCAGTTGCCGAGTCCCGGAGGGATGGTGTCCTTATTGCTACCGAGGAGAGCGCTGCCGAGTCCGGAAAGGGATCGCGGTCGAGAGAAGAATGGGAAGGAGTTGTTGTCCAAGCCCAATATCCGTTGCATAGACTCGCTCTTTGCGTGGAAGGACAATCCCGAGGGGCTCGAGGGAGGTGAATCGGACGGCGACATGCGGGAATCTAGTGCGACGAGAATCCAGGACGGCGTAAGATAGACACAGACGTTCCAGAGCGACTGGATAAGCGAAATCGGAGCGAGACGAAAGTGGTCGAGGAGTAGGTAGATACCGACGAGGGCGACAAATGTATATACTAGTGGTTGGTTTCGCAGCGTCACAAAAGCTGTCTCATCATGGCTACTCTGGCATGCGTAATGATGAAAGGTTCCGTCGCGCGAGAAGCTGTCAGCTCGCTGTCTATGAGCATTCATGGCGAAAGGAAAGGTCAGGCGAGCTGCAGACAGCAGGAGAGGAGCCTGTGTAGCATGGGCCTCGTGGGTATGCCAGTGGAATCGCGAGGAGTGCGGCTCAGGAAAGGTGGAGATAGCGAAGAATAAGCCTTTGGTTGTATACAAGTCGCTGTGGACTTTCCAGCTTCCGGCGGAGCTGCGCTTTGGGCTCATCGCGCCCACCGCAAAGTTTTTTTTTATCGATAACAAGACAATCTCCACACACAACTAATCTCTATCACCTCTTCTCAAAACAAATCCCACCATGGCCAAGAACAAGCGTGAGTTCACGGGTATCATATACGTTTTGATAAGATTACCAGGAACTGATTCCTCTCAGCCAAGTCAAGTAACACCCGTGCCGCCCGGCGAGGCGCCTCGCCGAGTCTCGACTTGGACAAATCCTTGACCTCTTTGCCAAGAGCTGAGTCTCCCACTGTCCAGCGTCCCTCTCTCTTGGTCGACCGCGCGAGTGCCGGGGTCCAGAAGAAGAGAAATAATGGCAAGAAACTGTCACGAGCGCAGCGCTTGAGACAACAGAAGGGTATGGAAAGGGCCGAGGCAGTTATGGACCAATTGGAAATCAAGAAGGTCAAAAGTGTCAACCGGGCAAGGACCATAAAAGAACGAAGGGTATGTCTCTCAAGTTGGCTACGATGTGTACATTCGCTCGTGGTATAGGAAGTATGCTGACATTTACTCTCTTCCAGGCTGATTGGCAAGAAATGAACAAGAAATCATCAGCTTTCATTACTCTCCAACAAATCGAGGATGCCGAAGATGACGAGGAGGAGGAGGAGAACATCGATAATGCCATGGCGACTGAGAAGCTTGAACCCAGCGCGCCTTTGATGGCCAGTATTTTCGCCACCAAGGCCGCAAACGCGGAATCCAACCCCAGCGCAGTCCAACCCGCCCCCGCCGATGAATACGACGAAATCACCTGAACACACCCACCCGCACATCACAAAAATCAACCCATTTGGGATTACTATTTCTTCGGCTTGAGCTGGTTGATCATGCGCTCAATTTCAGTACTTGCAGGACCGGACGCTTTAGTCCGAAGGAGTTCGAGGGAGTTCACGTCCTTGGCCTTATGCGCCTCTTCTCCTGCCTTCACAATCATTCCGCACTTGACCCACATCTCCATCCGGTCGGCGACAGGAAGATGTGTGCATTTCGGGACGAAGGCCGAGGCAAGCTTTGTGTTTCCGGCGCCAAGGATTTCGTTATAGAAGGGCTATATCCATTCGCGTAAGCGCGCATTCAAAAAACAATGAGATCTTCTCAATCTTACCTCCCACCCAATCGGAGATTTCTTGACTTTGGCAGTCTCCTCCAGCTCGCCCCAGTCGCGTTTGGCCACCAGCGCGCGGAGCCTTAACCACCAAAATGTCTTTTCGGGCATCTTGAATTCGCTCTGTAGCTTCTGTGCCCTCTTACTGTAGCCAGCTCGAATCAGTCGGTACACAGTCTCGTTCAGACTGAGACCAAAATACTCCCCATGATCAGCGAGATCTTTATCCAGCGACTCTTGGACTTTGAGAAGCTGGGAAGCCTCAGAGACAAGTTTCTGCTGCAAAATCACGGATGGGTCTTTCGAATCTGACAGAAGTTGTGACGCCAGATGGAGTTTCTCGGCTTTGCGATGCTGGTCTGTCTCTCGTAGAGCTTCCGATAATAGAACGTTGGATCCTTCCATTGGCCGGTCGTCTTGGTAGTAAAGGTCTTTGAGTAACTCAGTGTCCTCTCCCCGCGCTGCAGTCTCAACCAGTGCTGACGCCATAGGGCGAGTGTTGATCATTCTGAAGAAGCTTGCGAGTGGGAGCTTGCCCTTGAGGTGAAGTAGAACATAGTTGACCAGATCATCATCACCACTCTCGATAGCCTTGTCCAGCGCGAGTTCATCCTCTTCCATATTCAACAGGAGGGGGACCTGTTTACCTGCCCGTGGCTCATGGTTCAGCAATTGCGTCGCCAAGTGTGATCGACCTTCATCATAGGCCGTCTGCGCAATGACCTCAAAGGAGATGCCTGGCTTCCCTTCCAGCCTTTGCACAATCAATTTGCACACGGCCTCATCATCGACCGTTGAAACCCGGACCTTCTGGCTAGCCCAGTGAACGTAAATTCGGTCTGCGGGGATCTGAAGGTACTCGGAAATTCGGATGGCAAGGAGATATTCGTGACGACTGGTCAGTCGTTCAATGAGTCCTTCAGGGGTCAAGCGGAGATATTGCTCATATGATATCGGGAGGCCGATCTGGTAATCTCTAGCGGCTGTGAGAACTCTCAACTTCTCAGTCATCTCAACAAATTCATCGCTGTTGTACAGCTCCAAGACGGATTTGCCGAAGGATGCAGCCTTCAAAAGCCGCTTCTGCCAGTAAACATCGAATTCATGACCTGCAGCTTTGATGCAGGCATCTACTGCAGCGGGGAGGCTGGAACGAATGCGCTGAATGTTTTCGTCAGCCTTGGGCGACTTCTTCTCCAGTTGATCAACGGAATCGAGAAGCACCGAGGCAGGCGATGAAGAGCCTAACCGAAAGATCTCCGCTGTGACGTCTATATCCAGTTAGTAGTGTTTCGTGAATGGAGAATGACGTTTCTCACCTGCAACCTTGTGCAAAAATTCGCATGTATCATTAGTGAGAAGGCGCACGCCGTCAAATTCAGGGATGACATGCACCCGGCCATCATAGTAATACCTATTGTCAACGATCATGGTTAGTGGTTGGCATCGCAATGTCGAGCGTGATACATACTTTGATGCCGCGCCGTTGGGCCCAACAAGATGGATCTCATCCTCCCATGCAAGTGCAACTGCATCATCACCGCACCAGTTCACACTGCTGGGGGCCACTCGGGATTTGGAATCATATTCGCTGAGCTTATTCTGGAAGTCGTTGCTGACAACCCACAGCTTTCCTTCCCCAGTAAACAATGCCACAAAGCGACCGGTGGGCGACACAGTGATATTCTTGAATGGGCCATCCTGCAAGATTTTGTCCTCTGCTTCAGTTGAATCAACCAAGTACACGGTTTTGTCGACTGCGAGCAGAACCTCCACAGATCGGGAAAGTGTATGCGCTGGAGGGATCAATGACCAAGAAGACACCTCGCCTTCGGGACATGGTGCCAGTAGCCTCGGCCGTGGCTCATCATACTTGGAAACAGCGATTAACTGATTATTAGACAGCAGCGCCACAAGCCCCGAGGCCCAAAACTGGCAAGCTCTCACGCCATATTCCTCTGCGCCCTGGATATTGTCAGATCAAAACAGCCACAGACACGCTATAGTCAAGGTTATCTTACATTTCCCAGGGAGAACGAGGTAAATTCGCCGTCTAGGCCAAAGTAACGGCGGACGGTTCCATCCTCAGACACCACTAGGAGCTCCTCTTTGTCGGACCAGCCGAGCCCACGAATGGTAGCTTGCTCCCACTAGCACGCAATTAGCTCGAATAATCACAAGTGCCTCTTCAAGAGGATTAACAAACATTAATGCGGTTTATTTGCTTCCCTGAGCAGGAATAAATGTCGATGCTGGACCGGGAAGCCTGACTGTCCCGCAACTGAAATGGTTTGCTCTCATCACGATAGAGCGCTGCGAAAAGCTTCAGCTAGGACTCCGCCTTGTGAGCAGATATGGACCATACCGATAGCTCCTCCATAGGGGGCACCCGCGACGATGTAGTTCTCTAGTTCAACGTCTTCATCAAAGACAGCGTCATACACGGGGACTTTGCGGTAAAAGCTGTCGCCGACCTTCACCCAGTTGGCGAGAGGATTGGAGGGCGCCATAATTGGGCAGGATGTATCACAAACGAAGGCCCTGGAACGATCATCAACCCATGCCCCGTGTTGTCCAGGTGGTTGGTGTTGGTTGGGCGAAGCTCCGCGGCTCCCACAGGGAAATACGCTAATCCAATTTGGGAAGACTTTTTGCCTTATCCTTCAGGCCCTCATTCTGTAACTTATGCCTGCGCCTCCCCTTCGACCCAAGTTCCAACAGCGACGCCATCAGACTTCACCGGAAGGAACTCGGTAGCGTCTCGATCGCCTATGGAGCTTCATAATGGATACGATGCGACTTGAGGAGTTTGTGCGAGGACTTTCTGACCTTGAAGTCGCGCTTTTCCTCTCTTCGGTCGCACAAGAACATTGTCTCGTCGAGACCACGGGTGACCTTATTGATGACCTTGCCAAAGAACTAGCCTTGGTATTGACGGCTCTTTCCACTGGAGCTTTGATTCTTTTTGGCTAAACCACATCTAGATTTGTTCTCAGACTTTTGATCTCTCCTATTCCATCCTTGAATGTTCCCAAGAGTCTACCATTGAGGACTTCTATGATGGGATCCTCACTGCGGATGCCCGCAGGGGACAAGAGCGACCGTCATATCTCAGACTGAAGACTGGATCTGTGGGTATTCATTGCTTTGCTAATGACTCCCATTTCATGGGCTAACCAACGAAGTCGAGCAATCTATCGACGTACATGACGCCACGGGAGCGCGACCAGAGCAGGTCCCCGGCTCCCAGGAGCACAGCCGATGAAATCAACGTGGTCAATATTGTCATCGCGAAGAACTTCAACCTTGTGGATGATGAGATTCAAGTCCAAGCTCTACAGGTTGGTTTTTCTATCTTACGAATGGAACCTTGCTCACAATGGTCGCAGTTAATGCGAACCCGAAGGGTGGCTACAGAGCCAGGAATGTTGAACGCACCCGCCAAATTCCTCTTTCTTCCACTGGTAGTACGGGAGACTGATCAGCTCGACCCGCCATTGAATAGTCATCTGGTAGGTGCTCCTCCCTATCTTGCCTTTCTGGTCTCTGCCGTTCTAACGTAATTTTGCAGAATGAGCATCTTCTCATCTCTCATTTCTACAACTGGGTGGATGGATTCGTGTATCTCGAAGAGGATGGTACCCTTTCTGACAGTCAAATGTCTGCTTCATCGGTAATTCATAAACCAAAGCATCCGCAGGAAAAATCCGTCAAAATTGGCGAGACGGTGAGCACGTGTTTCCCATTGCAATGTTTTGAGCCAATATTGAACCTCGTTTGGGGTCTACAGATGATGGAGAAGCTACGAGAAGCTAGCGAATCCGTAACTACAAGCGCAGAGGTAGTCCGGTACATCCAAGACATTGTTGTCTTCTTGCGTCTAAGCCGCGCCGTTGGTGGAGGGATATCTGCGAAGGCGAACTTTCAGTTCGCACGATTTGCCAAGTCAGTCGATTGTATTCTTCTCATTTTTCTGGGAGCGCCTGACTTACTAAAACCATCGAACAGATTCCTGGCACCATTACATGGCATCGAATACCTTACACCTTCGATCGTGGCTCTTGCCGCAAGAAAGGTGTTCCGACACCGTATCATCGTCACAGCTCCTGGTCATGATCGAAGTTTGCAGTATGGGAGTGACTTGGCCGCTGTTTCCCTTGTTCTGGCGGACGTTACTCCGGACACGATACTGGATGGTGTCTTGGAACTGGAACCTCCTATCTGATGGGCACCAGCTCTAGCTTCCATTCTATCACCACAGTGCAAGGAAGACATCCTTGTTGTTTTATGATTAGATTCTGTAATTAAAATACCCCTGTAAGCAATGGCATGCGCTTTCAACTGACAAATTGCGGGCATGGACTAGCTGATCATTGGGCTGTCTCCAAATATGCAAATATGACTTTGTATTTGCTAAACTTGAACTGCTTTGAACAATACTTTCAGAAAGGAAAAACTCCAGGGGCGCAAAAAGCAAAATATTCACATCATGCGTTATCTCTGGCTTCGTTATCGGCCGCTGTTCGCGGCCTCCTCTTCAAGAACAGATCCGGAGGCGTGTACTTCTCTTGGCCTGGCTTATCTCCATTGGCGCTCGCCTGAGGTGCCCCATCCAAGCATCGCTCCCCATGACCGCGATTCCCATCATTGCCATACCAGGCGCTTTCCATGGCCTTGGAGTATGCACGCCACTCTGCGAGAACAACGTCAATCTCGATCTTGGTATCGCCCACGAGTGCATCCATCTTGATGTCATTCCTGTCGTAGCCGAAAGGATCTTCCAGCTGGGAGCCGATCCCCTCAATGCCATACAGGGTGAATATCACCAGGCAGACGATCGGAATAGCCCACCAACCCATCTCGTCGACCATTGCAAACGGCAGGACGCAGCCGAAGAGGGCGAGTACCTGTTTCTGGTGGATGCTTTACGATATACTTCAGCAAGAGTTAGACATCCCGGACCAGCATTTCTCGACTTACAGATGAGCGACTGGCATTGGGGTCAGCTTGATAGTCTCCATTTTCCCATACGCATCCAAAAACGTATTCAATTGTGCCTGCATCTGACTTGCGCCAGGCGCATTGAACCAGCCACGAACCTCGCCGCGCTTAATGAAACCATCCACAAAGAACGTGAGTTGATACGGGAGCCCGAGCCCCTCATCTTCATGGCCCTCCAGTCCAGCTGGAAGCAGCCCCGCATAGTCAGAGTTATAGGCCGTGTTGCCCTGCTCGTTGACCTCGTTTCCAAGCGCACCACCAATAGCCCAGGCTGCGCCCCATTCAGCACGCAGGTGATTCTTGACCGCAAAAGGAATGGCCATGAGAATGCGGATAGTACGTTCGATATCTTCGCGCTCGGCCAGGGTGGGCGGGCCACGCGTCGCGCTGTAGCTGTTGGTGACAATGACGCGGGTCAGGTTTCGCAAGCAGGTGGTCATTGTGCTCATGGCATTGCGACCGTCCCAGAATCTATTGTACGAGGTCTGATTGCGGAAGACGAGCATCAAACCCACCACGATGGATAGTGAGGGGATCTAACGACATATCAATAAGTGCCATTTTCGCTCGTAGATTGGACGATTCTCGTACGATGCTGGTCGGAAGTCCGACCGTGTCAAAGACATAAGTATCGAGGTACACTACAAAGGCTGTGAACACAGCATGCAGGAAGACCGGCAACAGGATCTGCGCGTGAATCGCGCCCTTGATGAAGCGGAAGACGAGCGGCCATCTACACGAGCGATGAGACATGTTTCTTGGACTGAAAAGACTCGACGCCCTACCTTCTTGGCTTCTTGCGCGATGACAGTAAATGCGGATGTGTCAAGCGTCGCTGGTGGTGCCGCCCCTGCAGCGAGGTATTCTGGCGACTCAGCGTCGGGGTCGGCGGCTCGCTGAAGTTCAAGCGCATCGTGGCCCTGCGTGGATCAACCGATCAGCGGGAGGCAAGGGTATTACTGTGGAGACGGCAACGTGCATCAGCGCAGTCGCTCCTGTCACCAACTCCGTAGGTTGAGGTTAAAAGAGTCGACGCGTTGCAAGTTGCAACTGCTCGCGAGTTTCGAGGAGAGGAGGTTGCAAGCTTGGAGCTCCGTCACGTTGAGGTGGGGGAGACGCTAAGATCAACCCAAGTCTCATCGCGTGGTGGCTATGTTAATTAAACGCCCGTTGGCGGGCCGCTCAAGTTTCAACTAGTGAATCGTGATACACCGCTATTCTCTACCTGGATTTAATTGAAGGTATTCTTGTCAAAACACAGAAAGAAAGGCTCACTTAATGACTGCCTGCTCAGAAGTTTGACTGATTACGGTGCTTCAGAATGATTCCGTCTACCATGTGCCAACTGGAGCAAAATCGCGACGCGAGGCATGGCCCTAGGGGCGAGGATGCTAGCTAATGTGAAATAAGTGAAATCAATCCATTGAGATTATCGACAGCAGTCATTAGATGATCCAACTATCACCACATCCGCTCCCAGGCACGTCGAACCCAGTTCATCTGTGCCAGTTCGGCCTTTCGGCGCTCGTCCCATCCACCATCTTCCCAGTGTTTACACTCCTCGTCCACCTCCGCCTTGCCCGAGTACAAGTCTGCTTGAGCGGGATCCACAAACTTGGTCCGATGATACACCTTCCAGAATACGAACATCACAGCCCAAAAGGCAATTCCGAAATAGGACGTCACGAAGCCCTGCACGTCGAAGGGCGAGAACACCGAAAATCCGTTGAAGATGGCAGTCAGGGTTCCAATGACGATCGCAGAGATGGCAAAGTACGGCTGGCAAGGAGAGGCCCAGGGAACGAAGGACTTGCGATCGATGCCCTGTGCTTTCAAGGCGCGGTACCAACCCAGGAAGACAATGAGCATGCCCGTGTAGGTGAGCACGAAGGCGATGGTCGTCAGATCAACGAACCAGTAGAACACGGTCACGGAAGATGAACCGGCCACAAGAAAAGTAACGCACGAGAGAAGTGAAACGGTCAGGACGCAGTAAACTGGAATACCGGATGCCGTGCACTTGAGGAGGAATTTCGGGGCTTGACCGTCGCGAGCCAAGGAGTAAAGCGTTCGGCTGGAGCTATACACGTAGGCGTTTCCGCAGGACCAGCCGGAGAGCAGGATGAGGAAGTTGATCAGGTCAGGAAGACCGGTGATGCCTAGATTCTGGATACCGATCACCCAGGGTGAAGCGGCGGATCCAGCGGCACCAGACTTCTGGGCGGACATCAGACGAGGATCGTGTGGGTTGCAGATGATTCCAACGGCGAGCACGCCGACGACGTAGAATCCTACGATGCGCCAGAAGGTCGCCTTGACAACTCGAGGGATATTATATCGCGGGTTCTGAATCTCGCCGGCCGCTAATGCTGGCAGGTCAGGACCGGCCACGGAGAAAGCAGCATAGACCATCACGGAGAAGAAACCGAGGAAGCGACCGGTGGCGCCGTCCGTATAATACTCAAACATCGCGCCATCCTTCCAATTACGGAAACCGTATACATCATGCTTAGGGTTACCGCCGACCATCGTGATGAAGGTCAGGAGCACGAGGCCAATAAGGAGTAAGATCTTCGTCGATGCCATGATGAACTCGGCCTCTCCGTAATATTTGACGGCGACGAAGTTGAGTAGCGAACAGACCACGAGAGCCATAGCTACCCAAACTGCGGGATTGACACTCGTCGTCCAGTACTGCATGACGGTCGCGACAGCGGCGTATTCAGTACAGACTAGCATGACTCCGCCGTAAAAGTATACCCATCCCCTGCAATCGTTAGTATGAATCTTGACATAAGAGTGAACCCTCGCAAGAGTATGGACTTACATGGCAAATCCAAACGCAGGATCAACAAAACGAGCAGCCAATTCGAAAATGGATCCTCGAATAGGCAGATATGCACACATCTCTCCAACGCTCAGGTTGGTGGGCAAAATGAAAAGCAGTCCCCAGACCAGATATCCCAGGAACAGCGACAGTGGTCCAGCTTGCTGCAGATAGTTGCCGATACCAACAAAGAGTCCGGTTCCAATGGACCCTCCTATGGCCATCAGTTGCACATGACGCGGTGCAAGGCCGCGTTTGGTCTGGCCATACGTCTCAACGGTGCCTACACTGGCATCCTCGCTGGGAATAGGATGGTCTTCGGCGGAGATCTTCTTCCCCATGGTGATCAAGTGCTCAATTGCCGTGAGAGGGCATCCAGCATATGAGTGGGGAGCATGACTTCTTATAGACGTACCTCCGTTGGGGTCAGGGAGAGCAGGCTGGAGATACAACGCGGAGACAGTTGCCAAGCATGATGCTGCTGATAGTGACCCCGCGTCCGTATCAGGAGATGGAAGCGATGCAGCGGATCGGACAACTTCCACTGCGCACAGCACGTCTTGGCGCAAAGCTTAGATAGTATGGGTCGAAGATAAGAGTGATAGGGGCAGTCTTTGGCAGGTTAATGATGTTATCAACTCAAGACCTCAAAAGGGGAAGAGAAGGCGACGCTAAACAAGCCGCCCAGCGACGAGCTTATCGGCGATTGGGCAACGGTGTATTAACCCCAGTTGGCGGCATTTTGCCGGGCCCCGTGCGGCGTGCATATATATACCGGATAATGTCCGCCAACTCTTGGCGCTCTCCTTCCGTTCTAGTGCTCACCCCCTCGCCGCTTTTGCTCACTGAGTAGAATTGAGCACGCTCCTGATCGGCCTGAGCGGCTCAGTGATCATTATGTAATTAACCTGATTCACTCACTGAGCCTGACCTGAGTATCCTGATTTACTCACTGAGCCTGATCGGAGTATCCTGATCTAATCACTAAGCCTGACCTGAGCAATCTCTAAATTACTTACTAATCCCCTCTAAGGAGAACCGGCCTAAGTAAGTATGCTTAATAAAACGCGATACACTAGCCCGGCCCCTATATAGCTTTTCCCTTTCCGTTAAAGAGTAGGCTTCGTAAAATTTGCTACTTCTTTAGCGATCTTTCCTATTATAAGTAGGATATATTTAGTGAATATCGTTTAATTAGATAATTATACTTATCGTAGATTTAACGCTCCTAGGAGTATTCTCCGTTATCCCTAATATTTAGCTAGATTTACGGAACTACGAAGGTAATTATATACTTCCTAGTAGACTTCCTATATTCTTTTACTTTAGTTAGATACTTCTAGATCTCTTACTCTAAAAATTTCTAGATAGTTCTAATTCTATAGTTATCTACTACTTAGCTAAAGACTTATTATAGTTTTAATATTATACTATTCTCGCTAGATATAGAGGATATAAATAAGTAATAGTAAGATCTTCTACTATTACTCCTAGGATAGTTAGAGTATTCCTTAATTTATTCGAGCTATTAAACTAAATAGTCTATCTAGATAAGATATTCTTCTAGGTTCCTAGGAGCTTAGGTCTAACTAAGGCTACCTATTCTTAAGAGAGGTATAAACCTAAATAAAGCTCCCTACGCTAATACTATTTAAAAATTAACCTAATCTAGTAAACAAGGTAACGTTTTCGATTAAGCTAAAGTAAGTATAATACTAATATAATTATCTTTCTCTTACTAATCGTGCTTTAGATAGAAAATTATTAACTATTTAATAATAATAAATTTACCGCTTAAGTCGCTAAATCTACTCTATATAGCGTTTAACTACTTCTCGAATCCGTTAATAATATATAACTTAATACTAAACTCTTAATAGAATTAAGCGATCGATTATCCGCTATAGAAAATATTCTACGGAATTTTATATTATAATTAAATATCCTAATACTCTCCTCTATATATAGTTATAAGGTCTATTAATTTCTCCGCTTTACCCTTAGGAGTTATAGAGATATATATCTTAACCTAACTAGGACTTTATTAAGCTTTAAATAATATTTAGATAATTTTATATATAGATAGGATAAAAATAGCCCTAACCTTTTCGTTAAGTCGTAAGTAGGGTAAATAATTAAGTATTTATCTATAGAGATACCTATAATCTATAAAATAATTAAGAATAAAACTCTATAAGTAATATTTAATATACTTAAGATATACTTATACTAATTAGGTCTTAATATCTAATTAGATTTTATATATTATTTATAAATATAATAGAAAGCGTACTTTCTATATAAGAAAACGATATAGTAGTAGCTATTATTAAACTTAATAAGAAGAATTATATACTTAAGGACCGGCTATTAGTATTAAAGCTCCTTATCTACCGGATTAAAGAATAATATATTAGAATTTAATATACCCGAAATATTTTTAATAGACTCCTATCCGAAATTCGCTAGTAGAGAGATAAAAGATAGTAGTCGGCTTTTCTAAAGGTTTAGGAACTATTTCCCGAATAATAGATTAGGAATATATAATTAGAAATATTATCGTAAATAGACGACTAGATTATTAGGGGGAAGTAAATACGATAAAGGTATTATAACTAATTATAAGAGTAAAATATAGCTTACGGTTTTATACTAGGCTATATATACCCTAACTACTATTTTAGCCTATCGTATATAGATATAATAGGATATTACCGGCTATAGGATATTACCGGCTATAGGATATTACCGGCTATAGGATATTAACGGCTATAGGATATTAACGGCTATAGGATATTAACGGCTATTATTATATAATTTGCCACTTAATATCTTAACTATAAATACAGCCGATATCTCCTGCCAGAGGCCATCTGAATGATCATCTGAAAATATTCTTCAACATCGCCAACTACTACTATCAGTCATCAACATTAATCTTTATTAGTAATCATCCTGATTACTTATCTTTATCTCAACCTTATCAATATCTACTATCTTTTAAGATAGTCCTTCGAACCCTTATCTACTTCTTCAACCTTGCTTCCTATACGCCCTTATAGCCTGCTCACAGGTTATGAGCCCGAGTGCTTTATATTATATACTATATAGTATATTACTCTAGCACTAGCTATAGGAGGCTATCCTCTCTATTAATAACCTATCAATCTATTAATCGACTACCTTCCTAAATAGGAAGCCGACCTTACTACCTATTTCGGTACTATCGGATAAACCTTTTTCCGATACCGAGCTACCTCCGAATTATATCCGAATTACCTTTAGTACCTCCGAGTTATCTCCGATCTATCTCCGATCTATCTCCGATCTATCTCCGATCTATCTTCAATATATCTTTAATCTATCTTCTAGGATATATCTTAATATATATATCTATCCACTATGAGCAACTCAGTAGGAAAGATATATATCGAACCGCTTAAGGGTACTGTCAACTATATTGAATGGTCTCTTAAGATGAAAGCGCTATTTACCAAAGATGGTATAGTAGACGCTATTCAAAAGGCTACTAAGGATGATAACAATCGTCAGGCAGTAGCTAATATCAGACTATTCTGCGCTAAGGGCCCGCTACTATTTATTAAAAGCGAAGATATCGCTTATAAAGCCTGGAATACCCTTGAGCGATTATATAATCCTAAAGGATTTACTACTGAATACCTTACGCTTAAGGAGCTATTTAATACTAGCTCTAACGATTTCCCTACTATCGAAGAGTACCTTAATAAGGTTAAATTCCTAGTAGAGGATCTATCTTCAAAAGGTATCCTACTACCAGAACAAGTCGTTATAGCGTGGGTCCTTAATAGTCTGGATGATGGCTATAGATCTTTCATCCAAACTATCACTCAATCGCTTCGAAAGGATCCTACTAGCTATAATATTGATACCCTATTCGCTAGCTTAATTGATGAAGCTAGAGGGCATCAGGATACTAAGGAAGATATATATTCTACTAATATATATCAGAAGCGTGGCCTATCTAATAGGCTAGGGCCTAGTCAACCTAGACCTAGGCAGCTATCTAAACGCTATAGACCTACTAAGATAGCCAAGTCCTATAAGAGAAGACCGCTAGATGGACCGTTTTGCGGCCACTACCTAAGGGCTACTCATACTACAGCAGACTGCTGGTATCTCTATCCTGAGAAAAGGCCTTTGAATTGGCAACCAAGACCGAAGCCTACTAATAGGCCTATACCTGCTAGCGCCAATTATCCTAAATCAGAGCATTCTTTAGAGGCGCAGCACAAGCAAAAGGCAGTTATCGCTACAATACTAGAGTCTGATAGACCTAGTAACACTAGCGAATCAACTAGCTATAACGCTAGTAATAGCCTACCTGATAGCCTACCTGATAGCCTATTTGATAGCTATCCTACTAGCTATAACGCTAGTGAATCTATTAATAGCCCTACCTTCACTATGGGTATCGATGATAATATCGATATTAATACTGATATCAATTCGCCTAAGGTATATATTACCTATTTACCCCAAGAGCCAATACAAGCAGCTAGTGAATATACTGATGATATATACGGTATATTTAACCAAAACCATCAAAAACACCAGATTGAACTAAAGGAGATTGCTAAATTGCTATTGAATCAATCTATCCTATCTAATATTGAATTTATCGTTGATACTGCTGCTACTATCTCTGTTGTTAACAAATTGGAATATTTCTATAAGTATTGGCCTACAAATAAATCTGTTGTATGGGGAAAAGCAAAATCAGTTCAAATCAACTATCAAGGAGATATTATAGTTAGATTCAACACTAACTATATCTATATATTGAAGAACGTTTTATATATGCCTGAATTAGGCATTAATATCCTAAGCACGAACTGCCTAGAGGATATAATATCTACCTTTTATAAGGATAAGGCCTTTATATATACTAAAGATATATATAATAATAAGGATATATATACTATATTTAATAGGCCTATATCTAATAGGACTAGAGCATCCCATTCACATTATTTCATATTTCATATTATATCCCGCGGGATATTTTATGTGTTTTGTGTAAGAAAAAATTTCACACGGGATTTTTAGATGTGAATATGTTTAGTCCCTAAACACACGGGATTCACACGGGATTCACATTAGAATGTGTCACGTGATATTTTACTTATGCATAATTTTTCTGTAATTTTTCTGTAATTCTTAGGTATAAAATAATAATATTATAGTAATAGATTTATTAAAGTAACGAAGTTTAGAGTCTTAATTTTTTTAAAAAAAAATGCATTTAAATTTTTCACGAAATTACTTATACTAGATATATTAGGATATATCTTTTCGGGGTTGTTGCTCCTAGGCCGATTTCCTAGCTTTTAGTAGTTAAATTCCACTATTTTTGTCCTCTAATAGAATCGATAGGATACTCCTCCTACGCTTTCGACTAGAAGTAGAACTAGAAGTAGAAGTAAGAGGAGAAACCTAGATAACTATACTTATAATTAGATTCGGGCGGGAAAATAGCTATTCTCTCTTATCGTTACTAATTAAAGTAAGATCAAACTCCTTATTATTATACTTAATATTCTCTATATCCGTAAGATCGGATTTAGTAGTAAAAGACTCCTTATTAACCTCCGAAAGGAACTTTAATATAGATATATATATTATTAAGTACTTAATTATAGAAACCTTTAAAGACCCCTATCGATAATAGTAAAGATCGCGACTGTAATTAAAGATCCGTTTAACTCTAGTACTAGTTATAGGAATTATAAGATAATTACGGGTAATTTAAGATAGAATTAGGTACTCTTAGTAATACTCCTACTAAAAGTTAAGAGAGTTAATATTAATAGTACCTAAATAAAAATATAAGTAAAAGTAATTTAGTAACAAAAAGTAACTAACTTACTACTATTAAGATAGCGATTAAGCTCGTTTAACTCTATATATTATATTTAGCGGGAAGGGAGTATATTTCTTAAGACTTATAAGAGAGATAAAGAGGAAGTATTTTATACCTATTTTAGGGATATCTCGTTGCTCTATAGCCGTAACTAATAAATATCGAATTTTTCGCGGAGGCTCTAGCGATACTTCCTAGCCTAATCTCTATCTTCCTAGTCTTTACTAGAGAAAAACTAAAGCTTATAGCTTAGAGTAAGAATTATACTAATAGTATAAATATTACTATAGGGATCCTTTATATTAGAATAATATAATTAAAGCTTCGATTCGCTCTTATAAAGGGCCTAAAGTATATCCTTTTTCTACGGAGTATCTTTTACCTTAAGCTTAGTAACTATATTATTAATATATAAGAAAAGAGTATTATAGATCTCGAAAATATTATAAATCGTGATCCCTTTAGTCTCCGAGAGAACCTTTATAAAAACAAAAAAAGGTTTTATTAGATAAAGAATATAAGAGATATACTTCTATTTATTATCTAATAATTAAAACTTAGTCTCCTTATTATTAATATACTACCTTTAAATATTATTTTATAGCCTTTTCGCTCGTTTTAATATAATATATATAGAATTCTATCGTATCTTAATATCCTAAAGAAGAATAAGTAGTTAGAGTAAATTATATTAAATAGCGAAAAAGGAGTTTTTTCTCTATAAGCTTACGTTAACGTAAATAGTAAGAGCGCAGATCTATTTTTTTTTTTAGTTAGTTATAATCTTAGTCGAATTAAGGAGTTATTAGTACCTTTTTTAGTATATTTTAGATATCGCCTTAGTCTAATAAATTAATACTCGATATCTTATCCTTATATTTAGCCGACTAAACTAGGTCTATTATTTAATTCTATAGTTATACTTTAAGATCTAAAAGAAGATCTATAAGATAAATCTAAATTATATATACTAGATATAGGGTCTATATTAGGGCCTGATTCCCCCCTAAATCCTAGACGGATTAGAGTAGAGTATTATTATTTAATATATTATCGGTTATTATTATAAGAATCCGGTTAGAGATTTTATACTTTTCGAGAATCTTTATTAGTACTTTATTAAGGTTATAGCCTAAATAGGACCCTTCTAGGGGCTTAAACGTAAGTAAAACTTCTCGATATTTCTACTTAGTATTAATAAAGTAACTAGTAACTATAAGGAATACCTAGCGAAAAGGTAATATCTAGTAGTTAAGAGTAATCGAGAGTTTTCTAGTATCTAGTAGACTTTAAAGAAGATTATTTTCGGTAGTTCTATTTATTAACTTAAGGTATCTTCGGATTATTTAACTATTAGGAAAAGGGGGTAAAGAGGGGGCTAATTAGGTAACTCTAATTAGATCGCGGAAGTCTTCGTATTCTAGGATTTAAAAAGGTAATTTAGATCGCGTAATAAATATAAGAAGTATATTAAACTATATAGCTTTATCGAATAGCTTAGGTAGAGGGCCTCCTTAATTAGAGTACGAAAAGTTAGTATCTCGGTTATATTTCGATTATTATAACTTATATTAGGATAGAAGGCCTATATAATACTTCGCTAGCCTAGAGATACGATTCGCTAGCTTTTCCCTCGATACTTATATTACTTTATTACTCTAGTATCCTATAAAGGCTTCCCGTTAAGCCTAATATTTAGATATAAGTAGGATATTAAGTAAAAGTAATAGAGAACGTAGATTACGCTAGAAGTCTTATTTACTACCTTATAAAAAGTAGCCTAGGCTTTAGAGGTATATTTTCTACCCTATTCGATCTCTTTAAGCCCGCGCTCCTAGTATAAAATACTAGAAGTACTAGTTAACTACTAAGTAATAAATAAATCTTACTCTATAGGATTATTAGGAATAAGAACCTATTTCTTCGTAACCCTTTTTAGGGTCGAAGAGGTATAAATTCTAGGGGGAATCGAATAATTTTAAGAAAAATCATTAAAAATAGAGAAGTCTGAATTAATAGTAGAGGATAGTTAAGATATTATATAGCTTATAGTATTTAATTAGGCTCTAAGGAAAAGCTACTATTTAAGTATATATAAATCCTATATAATTTACGCGGGATTTATATTTAAAACGACCCTTACTTATTCCTAAATTTATAGAGACTATCTAAGACTTCCCGTTTTTTCCTATACTAAGCCTAGAAGTAAGATTACGACCTACTATTAAAGAATTTTATTAGTAAGAAGGTTAGCACTAGTTAAGGAGTAGATAGAATTTATAGGATTTATACGTAATTCACGCGTGATTTATATAGGATTTATATCCTAAAAGGCCCTTACTAATTCCTAAATTTATAGAGACTATCTAAGACTTCCCGTTTTTTCCTATACTAAGCCTAGAAGTAAGATTAGATAGATTTTACGGGATTTACGCGTAATTTACGTAGGATTCACGTAGGATTTATATTCGAAAGGCCCTAAAAATGCCTCTTACTTAAATATAAGTTTATCTTAGATTCCTTAGCAGAGATACTTAATAAAAGGATTTTTTTAAGTATATTTTCTTATATACTATACTATCCCCCCTTTTCGTAGATATCTAGAAGTATAATCCTATATATATTATTAATTATAATATATACTTTTTAAAGAGAAAATACTACTTTTCTACCTTAATACTATAGAATTTTAATATTTTATTCTTTTATAATTAATCTAAAAGGTTATACGATATCTAATTTATATATTTTAAAAAGGAAAGTAGAGAGTAGAGTATAAAATATATAGAATTTAATAGATAAGGAGTAAGATTATATATTATAAAGGTAAGATATATATCCTATACCGGTTCTATTTATATACCCTACTCCTATTAACTTTAAATAACCTACTTCTCTATCTCTATCAGTAGTATAAAGGGCTAAAGCAGAATTTATTTAATTATACTAGGCTAATATACTACTTATAATAATCTTTATAACGCTAGAAGAGGAAGGGAAACGGGCCCTTCTTAGGAGTAAAACGCTATATAAGTTATTAATCTATAAGCCTTTCTATTAAAGATAGTATACTAAGCTATTTAGGCCTTAAGATTCTAAGAGTAACGATAGTATAACTTACTATCTTTTAAATTTAAATTCTATTACTTAAGTTTAAACCTAGGATGATTTTTTTTTCTGCTATTTTTTTTAACTATAAAATAACTAAAATATAACTAAAATATAATATAAAAGCACTTAAATAGGATTCTAACTAAAAGTATTTTCATAAAAAGGAAAAAAAATAACCTAAAGTTAATACTAAAAAGAATAGTTAGAATAGTCCTATAAAATTAATAGGGTAGGGTCCG
Source organism: Penicillium simplicissimum (assembly GCA_024706585.1). Taxonomy (NCBI): domain Eukaryota; kingdom Fungi; phylum Ascomycota; class Eurotiomycetes; order Eurotiales; family Aspergillaceae; genus Penicillium; species Penicillium simplicissimum. The sequence continues at coordinate 1,542,039 of JAMZTW010000129.1, read as the reverse complement.
TAAGGATTATTAGTAAGTAGGCTATAGATATTAGGGAGAGGGTAATCTATCTTAAGAAGGTCTATAAAGACCTTCTTAAAGCTTCTTTTTACGCTTTCCTAGAGAGTATAACTACTATCCCCTATCTTAAGCTAAAGGAATAAGCGAATTTTATAGTCTTACTACTATTATAGAGTAATTATAATAGTAGGGGTAAGAGGGGTAGGAGGAGATATAAATCGGGCGCGCTTAGCTCGTCTCGATACGTAAAGCTATTAGTATTTAAGAGTGAATAGCTATAAAAATTATACGATTAGTATCCGAGAAGGACCTTTTTCGGGTTATAAACTTACTAGAAGATAAGCCTTAGGAGTACTAAGGGAAAATACTTTAATATAGGCCTTTAGATATATATTAAAAGAATTAACTAGATTAAGCTATAGACTTATAACTTCCCGTTAAAACTTAACGGAAAAACTAACGTAATCCTAGAAGAACCACGAAGTCTACTAAAGAATTTAATAAAGATCCTATATATCACTAAGTATAAGAGTAGGAATCTAGTAAACGAAAAATATTAGAAAAATACCCTATTTAGACCTTATTCGAAGACTTACCTAATCGTAAGATTCCTAGCTCCTATTATATTTATTATACCGAGATAACCTAATTTTATTAGTTATATATCGAATTTAGAAAGAATTACCCTATAGATCGTTAAATATAAATACCTTACTTCGGAGATAGTAAAGATACTATAAAAAAGTCGGGTTCGCACTAGCTTCCTAGTACCCTATCGGTTAAGGATTTCTAATAGTCTAGATAGCCCTAATAATCGTATCGATAAGTACGTTATAAGTAGCGGCGTTAGGTATTTTGAAAAGGGTCTTTAAGAAAGCAAAAGAGTTATAAAAAGGGCTTAGAATCTAGTAGACTCTTACTCTTATATCTTTAAGATAAAATTATATCTAAATTATAATTTTAGTTACTATTATATTAATTACTATTATATTATATTAATAAATAAACAAAAAGGGGGACTCTCTACTACAAAAAGCACTATAGATAGATAGATAGCCTTTATAAATACCCTTAAATCTAAAACGCTAAAGATCCTTTAGTCGCGTAAAGATTTTAATATTATAGAATTATTTTTAGAGCCTTATTCTAAAGATAGCGATAAAGATATCCGAAAAGGAGGACTCTCTGCTACGAAAAGCACTATAGATAGGTAGATAGCCTTTATAAATACCCTTAAATCTAAAACGCTAAAGAATCTTCGGTCGCGTAAAGATTTTAATATTATAGAATTATTTTTAGAGCCTTATTCTAAAGATAGCGATAAAGATATCCGAAAAGGAGGACTCTCCGCTACGAAAAGCACTATAGATAGGTAGATAGCCTTTATGAATACCCTTAAATCTGAAACGCTAAAGAATCTTCGGTCGCGTGAAGATTTTAATATCATAGAATTATTTTTAGAGCCTTATTCTAAAGATAGCGATAAAGATCCGAAAAGGGGGACTCTCCGCCACGAAAAGCACTATAGATAGGTAGATGGCCTTTGTGAATACCATACTTACTAAAACGATATAATTTACAAGATTTTTATGAATTATAGTTAGTAGCTTTATACAGACTAAATAGGGTTTAGCGTAAAGATTTATGCAAAATTATGCTTCGATGTAACACGCGGGATTCCCGTGTGTTTCACGCGGTTATCTTAGCACACCTTGGCATGTGTATGTGTTAATGGCCTTTACACGTGTGAATTCGGTGTGTTTAAAAAATTTTCACATGTGTACACAATGGGATGCTCTAAATAGGACTACCTTACTTACTGCTACTAAGCAGGCAGGCCTATATAAGACAAATATTGATATTCTCTGTCCTAAAGGACTAGAAAGATATAGAGCTATCCTAGCTATTCAAACTGATAAAGAAGCTAAGAAAATAGCTATTATTAAACGCTAGCATGAAAGATTAGCTCATATAGGGCTAATTCCACTACAGCAGATACTTAAACAGCTTAGTATTAATATATCTAAGCAAGATATATCTAGATATATTGAAGATATCTGCCAAACATGCCTACTAGCAAAATATAATAGGTCTATTAATAAAAGATCCTATGATACTACCGACTATAAGATCGGTGAAAGAATTCATAGTGATCTAGGTGGCCCTATAAGCCCTAAGACCTATAATGGTTATAGATATTATATAACCTTCCTAGATAAGAAATCTAGATATCTTGATATCAGATTAATGAAAACTAAGGATCAGGCACTTGATATGCTAAAGATCTATAAAATTCAATCTGAAAATCAGACTAATAACACTATTAAAGAGATATTTACCGATAATAGTAAAGAATACATTAACAATGAATTCGCTATATATATTAGGAGATATGGTATTATCCATAGAAATACTCCTATATATACTAAGGAACCTAACGGTCTAATTGAGCGAATTAATCTTACACTACTTAATAAGCTAAGAAGCTTATTAATACTATCTAAGGCTAATTATAGCCTATGGGGTAAAGCGCTATTAGTAGTAACCTATCTATATAATAGGACGCCTCATAGATCTCTTGACTATAAAACACCCTATGAGATATATAAGGGTAAGCCCCCGAATATCAATTATATTAAAATCTAGGGATCTATAACCTATTATCATACTAATAAGCATCTAGCTAAGCTAGAACCTAGGAAAAACCTAGCTATATTAGTAGGATATAGTGACTATATGCACTATAAGCTATATGATATTAAGCTACGGAAGATTATTTGGACCAGAGATGCAGTTATCTTAGAAGGTAAATTCTTAGATACGCATCAGACAAATATCTATGAAGATAAGGCTAAGCCTATTGAGATAGAACCTATAGAGCCTAGGGAGCCTATTAATCCTAATAAGGATAGGCCTACTAGAGCTACCACTAGGCTATCTCAAATAAAAATAGATACAAACCCTACACATAAGATTAAGGTTCAAATACCTAAGCTATATCATATAGATAAAGCCTATATCTATAGTATTAACTAAACTACTATATCAAATCAGCTAAAGAAGCTATATAATTACTAGATAGATTATATACTATCTGTATCTAATATATCAGAACCTAATAGCTTCGAAGAAGCTATGAATTCAAATGAAAAAGATCTATAGTACCAAGCGTGCCTAGACGAAAATAATGAGCTATTAGCTCAGCAAACCTATACAATTATTGATATACCACCTAATATTATACCTATAAAGGGTAGGTGGGTATTTAAAAAGAAGGCTATTAAGAACCCTACTACTATAAAGCCTAATTATGTTACTAATAGCGATAGATCTATTAGATATAAGGCTAGATGGGTTATTCAAGGATTCTACTAAAAGATTAGTATTAACTTCCTAGAAACCTTCTTAACCACTACTAGGACTGAGACCTGGCATCTACTACTTATTATAGCAGTTAATAAGGGCTGGCCTATTATACAATATGACGTTAAAACGCCTTTGTACACGCCGATATAGATACTAATATCTATACAATATTACCTAAAGGCCTATATAATAGCCCTATATATTCTAATAAATGTTGCTATCTAAAGAAGGCCTTATACGGTCTAAAACAGGCACCTAGGCTTTGGAACCAATATTTCAGAAAGATAGCTAATAGCCTAGGATTTACTATTTTACCTTATGATAAAGGGATATATATTAATAAGCTGACCAAAGCTATATTAATAGTCCACGTGGATGATATACTATTTATACATCACGATAGGACCTATATTAAAGAGACTGCTAAGAAGTTTAATATATATATTAAACTAGAGGAATTAGGTGATATATCAACCTTCCTCGGCAATAATATAAATATTAATTATAAAGATAAGCTAATATATATAGATCAGAAAGACTATATATATAAATTGCTTAAGAAATTTGATATATATCAATACCGCCCTATTAAAATACCGGGCGAACCAGGCATCAGATTAAAAAAGAATCCTAATCAATCTGATAGCCAAATCATTAGCTACTATCAGCAACAAATAGGTTCACTACTATATGCTAGCCTAAAGACTAGGCTAGATATAGCCTTCGCCGTTAATAATTGCGCGCGTTATATGTCAAATCCTGGCCAGGACCATATAAAAGCACTTGAAAAAATATGGCGATATCTATTATATAGACCTGATATAGGTCTACTATATAACTGCTACGGAGACAACCTATATATTAAAGGATACTCTGATGCTGACTGGGCAGGAGACCTTGATAGCCGAAGATCTACAACCGGCTATATATTTAGCCTCTACGGCGATATCGGGTTAAATAACCCTATCTCGTGGAACTCACAACTACAAAAGTCAGTTGCACTATCTAGCTGTGAAGCTGAATATATGGCTATAAAAGAAGCTATTAAAGAAGCTATCTATCTAGCTAATATATTTAACTATATTAATAATCAACTAGACCTAGGATATATATCAAATATCCCTAAGGTATTAGTTGATAATGAATCAGCTATTAAATTAGGGCAAAACCCTGAGTTCCATAAGAAATCTAAACATATTGATATTCAATATCATTATATCAGAGAAGCTATTCAAGATAATAAGGTCAAATTGACCTATATTACTACAAAACGTCAACTGGCAGACTTATTAACTAAAAATGTTAATAAAGTCCTATTTGAAGAATTTATTAAGCTAGCTAATCTAGTAGATATATCTACTATAGATAGCTAAGCAAATCTAGCCGAAATATATCTATAGTTATCATATACGACCTACTAATCTATATATTAGCTTATAGCTATATATAGATTACGGGGGGATATCGTATATAGATATAATAGGATATTACCGGCTATAGGATATTACCGGCTATAGGATATTACCGGCTATAGGATATTACCGGCTATAGGATATTACCGGCTATAGGATATTAACGGCTATAGCCTATTCACGGCTATTATTATATAATTTGCCACTTAATATCTTAACTATAAATACAGCCGATATCTCCTGCCAGAGGCCATCTGAATGATCATCTGAAAATATTCTTCAACATCGCCAACTACTACTATCAGTCATCAACATTAATCTTTATTAGTAATCATCCTGATTACTTATCTTTATCTCAACCTTATCAATATCTACTATTTTTTAAGATAGTCCTTCGAACCCTTATCTACTTCTTCAACCTTGCTTCCTATACGCCCTTATAGCCTGCTCACATAGCCTTATAGGAATAAGTCTTTACCTCTATTATAATTATCTAATATAATAAGCCTAATATATAGTACAGAAATTAACTATATCGAATATACGATAACTTTTCGGCTTCGCGTAAGTAAAGATAGATAGATTAATCGACTATTTAGATTTAGATAAACCCTTTTAAATTATTTCTCCTATACTACTATATTTATCTATAGCGTACGTATTTCTCCTTACTAGACGTAATATAATTACGTCTTTTATCTAAGCTTTAACTTAGCTATAATATATTAATTCTTAGCTACCCTTTTTTGTTCTCCTTATAATAATAGTAAATATAAGATATATATAATTCGGTAATAGGCGACTAAGATTTAGCTAGGTTAATCCGCCTATCGTTCGTTACGACTTTATATAGCGGTTTAACTACTAGGGACCAGATTTTTGAAGCTAGGATACACAATTAATAGGGGGTATATAATATAATAGGCTAATTTAGCTTATCTATGCTCCCTTAAACGCTAGGAAGCTTTATTCCTTTATATACGTAGATTTACGCATTATTCCTATAGAGCAACTAAGCCAGCTAAAGCTTAACTATAAGGCGAATATAACTCCCTAGGTAATTAATTTAGAGCCGTAAGTTCTACGATGCTTCTTTTCTCTTCTAAGGAACAAAGACTAAAGTAGTTAGTATAGATTTATCGATTATATCTATATATATTATAGATAACTACGATCTATCTCCAGAAAGAAAGAATTTATTATAGTTTAATATTAAGTAGAGATATTTGGAAAATTAATATAAATTACTATTAATAGTATAGATAAGAGCTAAGTTTAAGCCCTAACACCACGAGATCGTATATTAATCTCCCGCCCGCCTTACAGAAAACTAGATAATATAGCCTATATATAATCATAATATACCTATAAAGATACTTACGCTTAGAGTACCGCCGAAATAGCCTTATAGTCTACTAGATAAGATAGACCACTATCTAATAGTTAAACAGAGAAAAGCCAACGACAGTAAACGAGGCAAATTAGCAGAATATAGCTATATATCTATAAAACGTTAGTTAACTTTCTAGTATCCTTTATATCTATCGTTAAGACTAGTTTCCTTTAACCCTATAGTCGAGAGTAAGGTTTATAGTACAGCAGGCGGACGTCGCTAGTGATGTCTACTTTGATTAGTCCGCGTTTCGAGACGCTAGTTTAACTTCTAATTTACTAACCCGTTCTTCGAGATACTAAGAGGTTATTCCGCCGCTTAAAGGCAATAATTTTAGTATTATATCTAACCTTCGAGTGCTACTTATTTATCTATCCCTTTCTTTAATATACTGTTACGAGGCAGACCGTCAGAAACCCGCGGGGGATGACGACAGCCAACCAAACCCGCAAGAAAGACAACACCTGCAGGAGTCACGTGCGACCAATGAGGAGCATTACACACATGCTTCCCAGGAGCAAGATCACATAGAAAAGGTGCTCCTAGGAGCAAAGTGGGTCCGTGTAAAAGGGCATTTTACACACCTACGATCAGTGATCGATCAGGGTAATCAAGGACACCGTGTCCTTAGGGCGGATAATATCCTGTGTGTATAGCTATATATATCTTAGATATTATCTAGTATAACGAACTACCCGATCGGGCAGCTACGTGACTAGATCCTATCACTAATAGGATTACTAGCGCAGGAACTTATTAGCGATAAGTCCTAGCGTATTAGCGATAAGTCTCGACTTATCACCGATAGGAAGGACTAGATATATAAGGACACTTATTTAGCTATTATATATTTAGTTCTTCGCGATTAATTATATATTATTACTTAGTTACTACCTTTAGACTTTACACTCTACGGTTTACCTTTAAGATAACCTAACCTATAAGTAGGAGAGCTTACTTCGTGGTAATACTTAGTAACTAACTTACTTAGTGCGTACTCTAGTATATCCTGTAAGATACTTAAAAGGACCCGAGCCTATATAAGGCTTAGTATAGTAACGGTACGGTTATAAGATACTCTTAGGATTCGAAGTAGAACTAGGTAAGTATAACCTATTCGAGCTCTACTTATAGTAATATAGAGGCCGTACGTAATATATTAATCGCCCTATCTTTAAACCGTAAAGCAAAGTCATCATAGTAGGTAATAATAGTACTGTGATCCCGGACCCACTTTAGCGGTACGCTTACGGCTACTTTCTGCCGGTCTTTACCGCTATCCGCTCATTTAGTACTAGTTAGCCCCTAATATTACAAATCATGCCCTTTACACTCCTGAGATCACATATGGTAGCAAACCTCTAAAGGGCGGCCTTCCACGGTCGCCCACGGGAGGCTGCGCACCAGGAGTTGCGTGGACTCCCTTATAAGATCCGCTTGCGTAAGATCTTATGAGATTCCAGTGTAGTATAGGGCAAAACAAGACAATTCAACGCTTCCGCGCACGTCGACCAGCAACAGCGCAGAATTTTCACTAAGGCCGCAGAAAGACTCGCGAGTACGGCATAGGGACCTTCACACTCCTTATGGCGCGGAGTCCTCGCCCCTGAATGAAATTTTCCCCGGAGGGAAGCAAGTACGCCCAATCACACACGAATCTCCTGTGGGGCATCCTTCCGTGCTAGGCCGCACAATGCGAGATAGCGCGGAAGTAAAAGATTTGGAGGGGGAGAAAGGACTCGACTTTATTGCATAACCGCAAGATATCGACTAAACCTACGAACCCTCACAATAGCGACGTGAATCCAAAACGATCACCCCCTTACGCTTCAAAATGCACCAGAATCCCGACAACGCGGACCCTGCTATGCGCGACGGCGCACAGGATCCCACCCTCGCTGAGGCGATGGCTAGACCGCTGCCCCAAGATCCCCATGGGATCGAACCGGGCCAGTCGGTCAGCACGCCTTCGGCCGACGAAGCCCTCAACCAGGTGGTTAGAGAGCTTCTGCAAACGATTCCTCAGACTCTGGCGGCTCAGTATTGGGATTTGTGGGAGAATACGAATCCTAACACCCGCGTCGCATGCCTTCGGCTGATCTCGGACACTGCTGCTGCCCTGCGCGCGCAGCGAGTTCCCCCGGAGAGCACTGTAGCGCCGACCCCTACTGCTTCGCCAAACTCGAGGACCGAATCCCCTCGTCCGAACGCAGACGAGCGAGCCGATTCGGAAAAGCGCAGAGCCATCCTCAAGACCATCGGGAAGATTCGCGACTATAACGGCAAGATCCCTGATGAGGCCGCACGCGAATACCTCTACGATTGCGACAGATATTTCCGCCAGATCGGCGAGTTCTCCCACGCCCATCTGACAGACTGGGAGAAAATCATGCACGCCAGCAGCGCCCTGACGGGCCACGCTGCAAAGACCTGGCGCTATCGTGAACGACAGGTCGATGGAGGATTCGAGAAACGGCTGACGGACTGGGACGAGTACAAGAAGTGGATCATGAAGAACTTCTCGGAGCACCTGAGCGCCGCGAAGCGGTGGGATCGCTTCCGAAACACTCGTCAGGGCGATAAACAGTCGTTCATGGAATACGCCACCCAGCTCCGTCAGGCCGCGATGGAATGCGAACAGGCGATTCCGGACAATATCTTCTTCGAGTTCATGCGGGAAGGAGCCAAGAAGAAGCTCCAGGAGCGTTGGGCGGAGGAACGAAACCCCCCAACGGCCCTCGACGATATCATCGAGCGCTTCAGAAATTACGAGGAAGCGGCGACGATCGCGGGCTACTACCGCAGACAAGCTCCGGCTGCGGACGACGGCGGCGAGCCGATGGACCTCGGTGCCATGCCATCGTTCCCGAACAGGCGTGGAAATGGCGGGCGAGGTCGAGGCGGATACCAGGGACAGGGTCAGCGGAACAATAACCCTATCATCTGCCACGCCTGCGACCAACCGGGCCATATCTTAGCTAATTGTGAACTCCGCAAGAAGATCTTGGAAAATGAAAGGAAGCGAAACGGATCGAATCGGGGCTCGAAGCAGGGAAACTAGAGCGGGCTGACGAGATAGAAGCACTCGTTAGCCGCCTCAAAGAAGCTTCATATGTCCCCGATGTCATCCTAGAGGAACAGGATCTGCTGGATCCGAATCAGGCCGAGAAGCGGAAGAAAGTGAGACGCGGCAAGAAGAAGAAGCGTCAGGAGGCGTCCCTCAACACTATGGGCGACTCCCTTCTGTTCTATCGGGCCCGACTAGGCCCAGCAGATTCCAGCACCGAGGTGGACGCACTGTTAGATTGTGGAGCTTCCAAGACGTTCGTGGCTGAGGCCGTTGCCAAACGCCTCGCCCCGAACGCCCTCAGCAGGAGGAAGTACGAGCCGTTGCGTGTGAAGATGCCAGATGGTGGGCACTTATACACGAACGAATCGGTCCATATCCCAGTCGCCCTCGGTACGTGGAAAGGTTATGTGAAAGCGTGGATTCTCCCACTGCCGGAGTTCGACTTCATACTCGGCAGGGATTTCCTACGCTCACAGAACCCGGAGATCGACTGGATCACGTCAGTGATGAAGCTCAAGGATCAGGGCCGACGCAAAACGCACCGCATCGAGCCAATTACGTGCTCTGCGGGCAGCATCGGCCAGACTGAGCTGAATCTTATGAGTGCGAAACAGGTCCGCCGGGCCATGAAGAAGGCCAATACGGAGGGCTATCTCACGGTGATTCGAGAATCCAAGGAGGATGACGAATCCGAGGGCGTCAGTGTCCCGCAGCACGCGAATCCGCGCATCACGAAGATCTTGCAGAAATTCAAACGGATCTGGCGAGATGAGCTGCCGGCTAAACTACCGCCCGAACGCGCTATCTCCCACGAGATTCAAACGGGAGATGTTAAGCCGGTCAACCTGAATTCGTACCCGATGTCGGACGAGAAGCTCAGAGAGCAGGCGGCACAGGTCGAGATGTTGCTTAAGAAGGGGCTCATCCGCCCGTCCGCTAGCCCCTGGGGCTTCCCGGTCCTGTTCGTGAAGAAGCCGAATGGGAAATGGCGCATGTGCGTTGACTATCGGGCTCTCAATGAGCTAACGGTCAAGAATGGCTACCCTCTGCCGCGAATCCAGGAGCTATTGGACCGAGTCGGAAAGGCCAACGTCCTAAGCAAGATTGACCTCGCTTCTGGATACTGGCAGGTGCGTATGGCCGAGGAATCGATCGAAAAGACAGCATTCAACACGATCTGGGGTAAGTACGAGTGGCTCGCAATGCCATTCGGGCTATGCAACGCTCCCGCGACGTTTCAAACGATCATGAATGATGCGTTGCGCCCGTTCTTGGGAGATTTTGTGGTTGTCTACCTCGATGACATCCTCATCTATTCGGACACGATGGAAGACCACTACCGGCACCTCGAGCAAGTTCTCGGGACTTTGGAGAAGCACGAACTGATCGCTCAGCCGGGGAAGTGCGAGATTGCTCGCGACAGCCTGGAATTCTGTGGTCATATTGTTGGGGGAGGAAAGATTCGCCCCATGCCAGCAAAAATCGCGATCATTCGTGACTGGCCAACCCCACGGAACGTACACGACGTACGCCAGTTTGTCGGTCTCGCCACATATTACCGCCGCTTCATCAAGGACTTCGCGAAGATCTGTGCTCCCCTACACGAATTGTTCAAGGAGACAGATGAAAGCCTGAGGAAGCAGAAGTTCAGGCTGATTCGGTGGACGACAGCGTGCGAAAGTGCGTTCTCACGCCTCAAAGTGGCGCTTACCGACGAGCCAATTCTGGCCCAGCCAGACCTGACTAAGCCGTTCGTTATCGAAACGGATGCCTCAGAATGGGCGATTGGTATGGTCCTGTTGCAACTCGGCGAAGATGGCAAATTGCACCCGATTGCATACGATGGCCGCAAGCTTTCAGGTGCGGAATTGAACTATCCCACGCAAGAAAAGGAGTTGCTGGCTATCAAGGAGGCCTTACGCCTCTGGGACCGCTATATCGAAAATGGCACCCAAACCACGGTCGTCACCGACCACGAATCCCTGCAGTACATGAACACCACGAGGGTCTACAGCAAGCGATTGGCTCGCTGGGTGTCAGAATTTCAGGAGTATGACCTGAAGCTTCAGTATCGGAAGGGAAAGGACGCAGTTGTCCCCGATGCGCTGAGCCGTCGGCCCGACTTCATGGGCGACGGACCAGCCAACGTGTCAACGTCCCGGCCGATTTGGGACGTCACTCTCGCTGCAGGGAAGGCGGAATCGTTTACCGTCATGAAAGTCCCAGAAAACGAATGGTATGACGCTGTCGTGCACTACCTGGACACGCAGGAGTTGCCGGACGAGAAAATGCTCGCCCGCGCCGTCAAGAGATGGGCTCCGCACCTGCGCATGCAGATGCGCGAGGATCCCATAAGCGACGACGACCGTCAGCTCGTTTTCACCTACGAAGATGGACTCTGTGCCCCTTATTTGGAGCCGATCTTTCGTGGAGAATTATTGCGGAGGCTACACAACGAGTTCGGACACTTGAGCTGGCCAGGGCTCAGAGGAGTGGTCAAGCCACGCGCGTGGTGGCCACAGATGCGTCAAGATATGGAAGATCTTGCACAGTCGTGTCCGAACTGTCAGGTGTCGCAAGGTCTGCAGAAGAGTCTGGAACGGGAGACTGCTCAGCACATGGTGACGGCTGGCATCACGCCCTTCCAGAGATGGGGAATCGACCTGATTGGCCCATTGCCTACGACTCCGAACGGCAACAAGTGGATAGTCACTGCCATCGACTATGCCACCGGTTGGCCGGTCGCGAGGGCACTAAAGGAGGCCACCGAGGAGGAGATCGGACAGTTCTTGCACGATCAAATCTTCGCGAATTACGGTGCCCCGATGGAGCTGATATCTGACAACGGCCCCAACCTGCTCGCGGGCGCTGTCAGATACTATCTGAAGCTCATGCAGACAAAGCACAGAACCACTACGCCATATCATCCGCGAACGAATGGCAAAGTGGAGAATTTGAATGGACTGTTGGGCAAGATGCTTACGAAGTATCTCATGGGGAAGCCTACGAGAGCGTGGGATCTCTTCCTTACCCAAGCCCTGGTGGCCGCACGTGTACATGAACACGCCGTCACAGGTTACAGTCCATTCTTCCTGGTGTACGGAGTCCACCCAAAATTGCCCAGCGATTCGGCCGAAGATCCGCGCGTGAAGCCTATGTGTGAGCGACTAGACGAGATTGCGCACCTCGCCGACGCTCGCACTAAAGCCAACGAGATGCTACTCGCTCGCGCGATCCGACAGAAGCGCGTTCGTGACAGTGTAGTCACGAAGACGGGATTCTCGAAGGGCGATTGGGTACTTATTCGCAACGAGAGTGGGAAGAAGTTAGAGAGCAAATGGTTCGGACCGTATCGGGTCTTGGAGAGCCACCCACTCGGAACGTACGCTCTCGAAGAGCCGTCTGGCCGCGTGCTCAAAACTCTCATCAATGGTGCCAGGCTTATCGCCGCGAACGTTCAAGACCCTACCAAATTGTGGACGTCATCGGCCGCGAAAGCAGCACTGCGCCGGGAAAACCTTGATATAGGCCGGCCCGAGGAACTCGCACGTATCCTCGAGGATGAGAAGGATCCGCCATCATACTCGGAATTGTCTACATTCACCCGGGAAGAATGGAACGATTGGAGGCGAAATCGGGCTCGCCACGAGTTGGTGGAAGAGGAAGCGATCGCAGACCGCGTCATCGAGAAGGCTCGCCTTGCCAGGGCGAAAGCGGCGAAGACGCGGGGAAGAGATCCAGATGCGTGGGATTCAGGTGCTACCGATCCAGAAAGCGCGCTATCTGAAGGAGATCCGATGGATCTCGAGGGAGTAGAGTCGGCCGACGAAGAAGACGTTCTTCAACCAAGCTCCAGTGGGCCCCGGGACGCCGCCGCCCACGAGAGGATGCTTTTCGACGGACCACTGGCCGTGGTCATCCCCACTACGTCTACGAGGACTACGAATCTTACGGGTTCTACGCGAAAGTCCAGGAATAGAGTAATGGAAGGTAGCTTAATTCAGCAACACTAAGCTACAGGGGCGCAATTCGGCGCCGTCGTGGGCGATTCAGCAAGCAACCGCCACGACAGGACAACTCAGCAAGCAGTTATCCCAGACGATTCCAACACAGCAACGTTGAGATCGTCAGATCTGGCCATTTTTCATGGCCTGCGGAGGACAAGAGCGCACTCAAGCGTACTTGCCGTAGAAGGGATTTTCATCCTCTTCTTCCTCCGCCTGGAGCTGCTCCGGGAGCTGGCCGGCATCGCGCAAAAAGGCGTGGAGAGCGTGGTAATCTGCCGTTGCGCGAGCGACAGTCTCCGGAAGCAACTTAAGAGCCTCGCGTGCGACGTCCCATTCGACCTGTTTTCCGCGAAAGCGCGGATCGTCGAGCGGGGAGTCGTACCAGGCATTGTTGTAGGGGCCAACAGGCGCGTCGACGAGTGGAAGTTGGTGGAATTCGTCGGCGGCTGTGGCCGCCACAGCAGGGGCAGGCTCCTTGCCCTTGGCTTCCTTGTCCTTTAGGACGCTGGAACGAGTACGGGGGCGCGGCTTCTTCAGCCCACGCGTAAGCTCGTCCCCGGCGACTGAAGACGATGCCTCACTGGTGCGACGCTTTCCCTTGGCAGCGGCAACCTCAGTCGGTTGCCGAAGTGCAGGATGGTCGGGGTTCTGCGCGGACAGGATCGCGCGAACCCATCCCGGAAGGATGTCCTTCTCCGAACCTGGCGTACACGACCGTCAGCACTTACTCACGGTGGTCCGCTCTTAGGTGGGGGAGGGGGATTACTTACGGAATGAACAGCTCTTGCCATTACCGTTGAAGGAGCAGTTCGCACACGCACCGGCGAAGTGCGGCTGACCCCCGTGGACCAGCACAACACAGGTGGAAAAAGGGCCAAATCCAGACCCGCAGGCATGACATGAGCCGCCTAAGGGCGCGGCCGTCCCGACACGCTGCACTTGTGCAGCCCGGCGCTGGGAAGGGCCATTGCAATCCTTTGCTTTACCACCTCGCCAGTCAACATTGCGGACGGGAATTAAGCCAGCGAGCTTCCGCTCAGTCTCGGTCTGGAACAATGACAGATTAGGATTGCCGTATCCGTTAAGCCCATTCGCGAGCGGGGGAACGGTGCCTTCGTCGTCTTCCGAATCGAAACTGCTAGACGTCGTGGACGAAGTCAGAGATTCGGCCTTAATAGCGGCCTGGCGCAAGACTTCGACTAACAAAGATTCATCCTCACGAGGAGGAGCTACACAGCCGTTAGCATGCCCCATCGGAATCAAGGCGAATCGGGCACTTACCCATTTTACTGCGTGCGGGAGGCCGAGATAAGGCTGACAAGCCAGAAGATCTGACGCGGCTGGGGATAAGGAAGATGATGAGGAAAGAAAGGAAGGGGGCGGACGGGGGAAACCTGGAGGGTTATATCCTCCGCCATTCAGGCATCTTTATTGGCCTAATGGGAGTTTCCGTGAGCGTTTCTTTGTTCCCGTCGCCTTCTTTGCGTAGTTTGGTGGAATCTGCCGAGATGAAGTTGGCGGTTAGGAAGGTTGGTGCTGCCGGTTGATTTGAAGTTATTTAACTTCATGGAGTCAGGCTGTGGGTCACGTGCCGAATCGGGCCCGAATGTGCCCGCATCGATAACCTGACGCAGACGGGATAGGAAGTATTTCTTTTGTTGATTCATTATGTATGTAGATTGGATGAGATTCTACCCTTTCTGATGCTCCTGCGCGAGACCTCGAGTTAAAACACTCCGATGTCACGTGACGGCAAGATTCAGGATGAATTTCGTTCTTGGTGGGGGAGGATGTGATCCCGGACCCACTTTAGCGGTACGCTTACGGCTACTTTCTGCCGGTCTTTACCGCTATCCGCTCATTTAGTACTAGTTAGCCCCTAATATTACAAATCATGCCCTTTACACTCCTGAGATCACAGTACCGTAAGTAACGTTTCGAGTAGATCGAATCCTACTCTACCTACTAACACGTAACTTATAGAAATAATCTCCTAGTTATAGGAATAACTCGTGTAGGTATA
Source organism: Penicillium simplicissimum (assembly GCA_024706585.1). NCBI lineage: Eukaryota > Fungi > Ascomycota > Eurotiomycetes > Eurotiales > Aspergillaceae > Penicillium > Penicillium simplicissimum. Next base: position 1,526,768 of record JAMZTW010000129.1, on the reverse strand, counting down.
GAGCTAGCGAGCTACTACTATTAAACTACCTAAGCCTAAATTCTACTATAGCGAACAAACTAAGCTTCGCGCCTTCTTAACTTAGATAGATATATAACTCCGTATTATTAGATATAATAGGGAAGCTAATAAGGTTATCTACGCTTCTACCTACCTACGCGGACAAGTATTTAAATAGTTTAAACTATATATCAGAGAATTTAATAAGAAACCGCGCGACGACTAGAGAGATATTACTAAGGCTATATTCGCGTCCTACACGACCTTTAAGAAGAAACTTAAATAAACCTTTAGTAATATTAACGCCGCTAGAACCGCAGAACGATAACTCGATTAACTATAATAAACCGGATCGGCTAGTGTATACGCCGCTAAATTCTAGTAAATTATCTTATATCTCGATTTCGACGACGATACCTATATCTAGATCTTTAAGTAAGGACTTAAGGAAGATATAAAGGACGAACTTATAAGGTTTAATAGACTATAGGAACTATATAAAATAATTAAACTCGCGGTTAAGCTCGATAATCGACTTTATAAACGTAAGCTCTAATAATAAGAGTAGCGATAAGGGAACGGCTAAGGATTAGCGACCTACTGATACTACCGCTATAAGAGTAGGCGAGGATAATAGTAATAATAACCGAGAGAGTATAGTAACCCCTACAGACTAAGACTAATAGAGCTCGACGTAGTAAGGCTCCCTATCGAAGAATAGAAAAGAAGAAAAGATAATAATCTATATTTTAATTATAGAGAACTAAGACACTAGGCGCGTACGTATAAGAAGCTACGTAACGACGCGAAACCAGTAAGATAGGTAGATAAGCTAAGATTATAATAGTTACGGGCGATCTAAAGTAATAAGGTCTAGCCCTAGTAGCTTCGAGCTACTTAGGATAAGCGGGAAGACTTCCTAGAGATAGATTAGGAAGGTATCGAGAGTTAAGGATAGATCTAGTACAGTCCCTAGAATACTATCGACTCCTAGGAATTATTATACGATTCCTAGGATATAGGCGAAACAGTCCTAGGAACGCCTACCGCGTTCCTAGATACTAAAGAGGTCCTAGAAACTCCGCCTACGCTCCTAGGAACGGATAAACCTAAATAGCCTTATAAAGACCCTAAGGTAGTTAAGAGTTAACACCTTAGTAATAAACTCTAGGAAATTATAAACGGGACTTAAGTAACGCGCGAAAAGATCGCACGAGCCTATAATATTATTAACTAACTATTCGAGCTATATATAGAGAACCCTACTATCGAAGGGAACGTCCCTAAGGAGATTTAGTAAACCTAATAGCGACTTTAACGGTTACTACTTAATAAAGAAGCACTACTAGACGAAGAAGAGTAATATCTCCTTAAGTAACTTTACGACGTCTACTATAAAGGGATAAAACTATAATAATAATAGGATAATAAGTAGTACTTATATAAGAATATACGATACTTATATTAGGGATATATACGATATCCCGATCATAACCTTAGGGCTATAATCGGATACTATAATAACGACTATATAATCTACTACTAAGAAAAGCTTAACTATAGCCTAGAGCTAAAGCCGTTACGCTAGGAAAAGAAACCTAACTAGAAACTAGAATATATAGGACTCTAGTACAGAAATAACTAGAGGATAAATACGGAAAAGTAATACCTTATAGCGATAGCGTAAGGACGATATTTAAGGATCACTACTAATATTATACTTTAACTAACTTTAGTAATAATCGACTTAGGAGCGGTAGAAAACTTTATAAGCCTATATTATCGGATACGCTACTTAATTATAGGTATAGAGAAGCTATAACTATAGCTAATTATCGGTCTTAACGGAGAGAGACTTAGACTAGGAATTATATACGAGAGCGGACCCTTACTAATAGTTATCGGAGACTACTTTAAGATTATTAACTTTAATATTATAAATCTCGGAGAGTATAACGTAGTACTAGGAGTACTATAGCTATATAAGTATAACGTAAGTATCGACTAGTAAGTAGGAAATATAGTCTTCGATAGATACTTATATCGATAGATAAGTAAGAGGTAGACCGGAAAAAGCGAGCCTAATATACTAAAGAGACCTAGCCTAGGGGAAGTAAGTACTTATAGAAACCCTTACGAAGGCGAACTTAAGAGGAGTTTTCGGCCGGGAGGTAGGCTTAATAGAAGAGATATAGTTAATATTAGCGTTATCGCTACCTCGGAGTAGCGATCGGATATAATAGATAACGAATTATAAGATTATATCCTTATCGACTATAACAAAAAGACCCTCTACGTAATAGGAATACTAGAGGAAAAATATAAGATCCCTAAGGAATATATAGAATTCTAGGATATATTTACGCTACTACCGGATAGTAAGCTACTAGAGTATAGTCCGTTCGACTATAAGATTAAGATTAAGGAAGAGGAAGAACCGAAGTTTATACCTATTTACCTACTATCGTAAAAAGAGTTAGCGATACTATAGGAGTATATTAAGGAAAACCTTAAGAAAGGATATATTAGAAAATCGATATTACTAGTAGGATACCCGATCCTATTTATACCTAAGAAGGGAGAAGAACTTCGAATATATATAGACTATTAATAGCTTAACGGTATTACTATTAAAGATAGATATCCGTTACTATTAATTAACGAAATTTAGGATATTATTTAAGGAGCGAAGTTCTTTACTAAATATAATATCACTAATATATATAACCGACTTAGAATTAAGGAAGGAGATAAATAGAAAATAGTATTCCGAACTAAGTATAGATACTTCGAATATTTAGTTATACTATTTAGACTTTCTAATATACCGGTATCGTTTTAACGATTTATTTTTACCGTTTTAGAAGAATACCTCGATATCTTCGTTATCGCGTACCTTAATAATATACTCGTATTCTCTAAAACTAAAGCCGAATATATCGAGTATAATAAGAAGGTATTACGGAAGCTAAGAGACGCTAAGGTTATACTTAAGCTTAAGAAGTATAAGTTCTATATTTAAGAAATAAGCTTCCTTAGATATACTATTAGCCTAGATAGGTTAGGAATAGAAGACGATAAGGTTAAGACTATTCTCGACTAGCTAACGCCGACCTATATTAAGGATATTTAGAGTTACCTTAGATTAGCTAACTACTATTATAAACTTATACTATAGTTCTCGAAGTACGTATTAGGACTCTATCGATTCACTAAGAAAGGAGTACTATTTAAATAGGATAATAAAGCGGAAAAGTCGTTTTAAGGACTTAAGGACCTATATCGATAATAATTAGGAAAGGTAATTATCGCGATCTTTAACTATAACGTACCTATTATTATAGAAACTAATATATTAGATTTTACGCTCGGAGCGTAACTTATATAACTAGGGGAAGATAGTAAGCTTAGACCTATCGCCTTTTAGTCTCGGAAAATAATCCCGGTAGAGCTTAATTACGATATTCACGATAAGGAACTACTAGCTATAGTATTAGTATTCTAAGTCTAGCGAGCTTACCTAGAAGGAGTAAAATATACTATAATCGTTAGGATAGATCACTATAACCTTATCTACTTTACTATAACAAAGAAACTTACTTAATAGTAAGCTAGATAGGCAGAAACCCTAGCCTAATACGACTTTAAGATTATCTACTATAAAGGGATAGAGAATATAGTTATAGACGTACTTAGCAAACGACTAGATTACGAAATCGGAACTAAGGAAGCAGTACCTACTATCCTTATAATAAATAACGACGGAGATATCGTCTATAATCACTAGATCCTTATAGTAACTAGCGAACTATAGGATAATAGATAGCTTAAACGAATTAAGGAAGCTATAACGAGCGACGAAGTAATCTAACGGATCCTATAAAGTAGATTATAAGAGGGATATATAACCTAGAACGATACTAGCTTAGTCCTAGTCTATAGGTTAATATATATTCCTAGAAGTCTTTAAAACGAAATTATTAAAGTATATTATAACGAACCGATATAAGGATACTTTAGGATCGAAAAGATAATAGAGAAAGTATCACGAAACTACTATATCCTAAGTATACATAGAAAAGTTAAAAACTATATCCGATAATACGACTCATACTAACGAAATAAACTAGTACGATATATACTATATAGGGAGATAAGGATATCGGAAACGCTAACATAACTATAGGAATAGATCACGATAGACTTTATTACTAAATTACCTATTTCGGAAGGTAATAATATAATTATAGTAGTCGTAGACCGACTTACTAAATACGCGTATATAATCCCGATAATAGAGAAGATCGATACTAGGACTATAGTAAACCTATTACTTAGATATATATTCGCTAACTATAGAATACCGAGTAAGATTACCTCGGATAGGGATAATCTATTTATATCTAATATATAGTAGTTATTCGCGGACCTAATAAGTATTAAGTATAGACTCTCTACGGCTTATAACCCGTAAACTAATAGATAAATAGAATAAGTTAACTAGACTCTTAAATAATACCTATAATACTATATAAACTTCTAGTAAGACGACTAAATAGGACTATTACTAATCGTATAGTTCGTATATAATAATATAATATACGCGATAACTAAAGAAACGCTATTCTTCGCGAATTATAGGCTAAATCCTATAATCGTTAGAGAGCCGATTAGCGAATACTTAGTAGTAGAATCTTCTAGACTACTAGCTAACAGACTAAAATAGCTACACCTTTAGCTATTAAGAGATATCGAGTTTCTAAATATATATATAAAGTTCTACTACGATTAATCGCGCTAGGAGGCGCCGGACTTTAAAAGGGGAGAGAAAGTTTATCTTTTACGACGTAATATTTATACTAGACGACCTAGCGTAAAGCTCGATTATCTTAAACTTAGACTATTCGAAATCGATAAAAAATTAGGACTAGTTAATTATCGCTTAAAGCTACTAGATAGTATATAATATATCTATATAATATTCTATATCTCGTTATTAGAAAAAGTACCCTAAAACGCCGAAATCGCTACTAATATCGCAATTAAAGAAGAAATAGAAAATAAATATAAGGTCGAGGAAATCCTAGTAACGGAAAGGATTAGCAGACAACCTTACTATCTCGTGAAATAGAAAGGATATAATACCTTAGAAAATACGTAGGAACCTATTAGGAATCTAATAGGCTACTAGTAGCTAGTTTAATAGTTCTATTAGTAGGAGAGCTAGAGGCCTCGCCTAGTAAGATAGCGTCTAGGTTAACCTAGGAGAACGACGGATTATTTAATAACTAAGTTAGAGTAGGATCCTCTAACGTTACCGCGAAGAAACGACTATTAGTTAGAATAATAGATCGAGGAACCCTAGTAACGGCCTAGGCACTCTTTACCTTACGCTCCTTTTACTTAGACTTAATATACTCTTTTTTAAGACGCTCGCGCTCTTTAACCTCGCGACGTTTAAGCTCTTCTAACTTAGTAACTTCCTTAAAGTCCTAAGTAATAAAATCACTAGCACGCTTTTATAATAAGCGCTTTTACTTTTAAAGACGGAGAAGCTTAGTAAGGATAGCCTCCTCCTCTTCCTTAATTTAATTCTAAGACTTTACTAACCGCTATTATTCTATATTAGTGAAAGTAGGAGTTAATATAGCGCACTTTATACTACTACTAGCGCGAATATAGTCACTATAACGATCGGAATAATCAGTACGGATATATACTCTTTTTAAACGAATATAACGTTTATAAGAGATCACGGACTAAAACCCTTCGTCCTCGATCCGACGAGTTAAGGCGTTCTTACGAATAGAAGCCTTAGAAGATATAGTTAGTACAGTAGGACGATATTATAAAGAAAAACAAGAAAACAGAAATATATATATAAGTAAACTAAGGGCTACGCTACTTATAGCTACTAAGGATACTAGCTTAAGAAGAGGGGGGATAATATTACGAGGTAGACCGTTAGAAACCTATAGGGGATAACGATAGCTAACTAAACCCGTAAGAAAGATAATACCTATAGGAGTTATATATAACTAATAAGGAGTATTATATATATACTTCCTAGGAGTAAGATTATATAGAAAAGGTACTCCTAGGAGTAAAGTAGGTCTATATAAAAGGGTATTTTATATACCTACGATTAGTAATCGATTAGGGTGATTAAGGACACCGTATCCTTAGGGCGGATAATATCCTATATATATAGCTATATATATCTTAGATATTATCTAGCATAACGAACTACCCGATTAGGTAGCCACGTGACTAGATCCTATTACCGATAGGATTACTAGCGTAGGAACTTATTAGCGATAAGTCCTAGCGTATTAGCGATAAGTCTCGACTTATTACCGATAGGAAGGACTAGATATATAAGGACACTCATTTAGCTATTATATATTTAGTTCTTCGCGATTAATCATATATTATTACTTAGTTACTACCTTTAGACTTTACACTCTACAGTTCACCTTTAAGATAACCTAACCTATAAGTAGGGGAGCTCACTTCATAGCAATACTTAGTGACTGACTTACTTAGCGCGCACTCTGGCACATCCTATAAGATACTCAAAAGGACCTAAGCCTGTGTAAGGCTTAGCATAGCAACGGTACGGTTACGAGATACTCTTAGGATTCGAAGTAGAACTAGGCAAGTATAACCCATTCGAGCTCTACTCATAGTGACGCAGAGGCCGTGCGTAACAATATAGCGTTTTACTCCTAAGAAGGGCCTATTTCCCTTCCTCTTCTAGCGTTATAAAGATTATTATAAGTAGTATATTAGCCTAGTATAATTAAATAAATTCTACTTTAGCCCTTTATACTACTAATAGAGATAGAGAAGTAGGTTATTTAAAGTTAATAGGAGTAGAGTATATAAATAGAACCGGTATAGGATATATATCTTACCTTTATAATATATAATCTTACTCCTTATCTATTAAATTCTATACGTTTTATACTCTACTCTCTACTTTCCTTTTTAAAATATATAAATTAGATATTATATAACCTTTTAGATTAATTATAAAAGAATAAAATATTAAAATTCTATAGTATTAAGGTAGAAAAGTAGTATTTTCTCTTTAAAAAGTATATATTATAATTAATAATATATATAGGATTATACTTCTAGATACCTACAAAAAGGGGGGATAGTATAGTATATAAGAAAATATACTTAAAAAAATCCTTTTATTAAGTATCTCTACTAAGGAATCTAAGATAAACTTATATTTAAGTAAGAGGCATTTTTAGGGCCTTTCGAATATAAATCCTACGTGAATCCTACGTAAATTATATATAAATCCCGTAAAATCTATCTAATCTTACTTCTAGGCTTAGTATAGGAAAAAATAGGAAGTCTTAGATAGTCTCTATAAATTTAGGAATCGGTAAGGGCCTTTTAGGATATAAATCCTATATAAATCATACGTAAATTATATATAAATCCTATAAATTCTATCTACTCCTTAACTAGTATTAACCTTCTTACTAATAAAATTCTTTAATAGTAGATCGTAATCTTACTTCTAGGCTTAGTATAGGAAAAAATAGGAAGTCTCGGATAGTCTCTATAAATTTAGGAATAAGTAAGGGTCATTTTAAATATAAATCCTACGTAAATTATATAGGATTTATATATACTTAAATAGTAGCTTTTCCTTAGAGCCTAATTAAATACTATAAGCTATATAATATCTTAACTATCCTTTACTATTAATTTAGACTTCTCTATTTTTAATAATTTTTCTTAAAATTATTTAATTCCCCCCGGAATTTATACTCCTTCGACCCTAAAAAGGGTTATAAAGAAATAGGTTCTTATTCCTAACGATCCTATAGAGCGAGATTTATTTATTACTTAGTAGTTAACTAGTACTTCTAGTATTTTATACTAAGAGCGCGGGCTTAAAGAGATTAAATAGGGTAGAAAATATATCTCTAAAGCCTAGGCTACTTTTTATAAGGTAGCGAATAAGACTTCTAGCGTAATCTATATTCTCTATTACTTTTACTTAATATCCTATCTATACCTAAATATTAGGCTTAATAGGAAGCCTTTATAGGGTACTAGAGTAATAAAGCGATATAAGTATCGAGGGAAAAGCTAATAAATTATATCTCTAGGCTAGCGAAGTATTATATAGGCCTTCTATCCTAATATAAGTTATAATAATTAAAATATAACTAAGATACTAACTTTTCGTACTCTAATTAGGAAGGCCCTCTACCTAAGCTATTCGATAAAGCTATATAGTTCGATATACTTCTTATATTTATTACGTGATCTAAATTATCTTTTTAAATCCTAGAATACGAAGACTTCCGCGATCTAATTAGAGTTACCCGATTAGCCCTCTCTTTACCCTCTTTTCTTAATAGTTAAATAATCCGAAGATACCTTAAGTTAATAAATAGAACTACCGAAAATAATCTTCTTTAAAGTCTACTAGATACTAGAAAACTCTCGATTACTCTTAACTACTAGATATTACCTTTTCGCTAGGTATTCCTTATAGTTACTAGTTACTTTATTAATACTAAGTAGAAATATCGAGAAGTTTTACTTACGTTTAAGCCCCTAGAAGGGTCCTATTTAGGCTATAACCTTAATAAAGTACTAATAAAGATTCTCGAAAAGTATAAAATCTCTAACCGGATTCTTATAATAATAACCGATAATATATTAAATAATAATACTCTACTCTAATCCGTCTAGGATTTAGGGGGGAATCAGGCCCTAATATAGACCCTATATCTAGTATATATAATTTAGATTTATCTTATAGATCTTCTTTTAGATCTTAAAGTATAACTATAGAATTAAATAATAGACCTAGTTTAGTCGGCTAAATATAAGGATAAGATATCGAGTATTAATTTATTAGACTAAGGCGATATCTAAAATATACTAAAAAAGGTACTAATAACTCCTTAATTCGACTAAGATTATAACTAACTAAAAAAAAAAATAGATCTGCGCTCTTACTATTTACGTTAACGTAAGCTTATAGAGAAAAAACTCCTTTTTCGCTATTTAATATAATTTACTCTAACTACTTATTCTTCTTTAGGATATTAAGATACGATAGAATTCTATATATATTATATTAAAACGAGCGAAAAGGCTATAAAATAATATTTAAAGGTAGTATATTAATAATAAGGAGACTAAGTTTTAATTATTAGATAATAAATAGAAGTATATCTCTTATATTCTTTATCTAATAAAACCTTTTTTTGTTTTTATAAAGGTTCTCTCGGAGACTAAAGGGATCACGATTTATAATATTTTCGAGATCTATAATACTCTTTTCTTATATATTAATAATATAGTTACTAAGCTTAAGGTAAAAGATACTCCGTAGAAAAAGGATATACTTTAGGCCCTTTATAAGAGCGAATCGAAGCTTTAATTATATTATTCTAATATAAAGGATCCCTATAGTAATATTTATACTATTAGTATAATTCTTACTCTAAGCTATAAGCTTTAGTTTTTCTCTAGTAAAGACTAGGAAGATAGAGATTAGGCTAGGAAGTATCGCTAGAGCCTCCGCGAAAAATTTAATATTTACTAGTCGCGGCTATAGAGAAATAAGATATCCCTAAAATAAGTATAAAATACTTCCTCTTTATCTCTCTTATAAGTTTTAAGAAATATACTCCTTTCCCGCTAAATATAATATATAGAGTTAAACGAGCTTAATTACTACCTTAATAGTAGTAAGTTAGTTACTTTTCGTTACTAAATTACTTTTATTTATATTTTTATTAGGTACTATTAATATTAACTCTCTTAACTCTTAGTAGGAGTATTACTAAGAGTACCTAATTCTATCTTAAATCGCCTATAATTACCTTATAATTCCTATAACTAGTACTAGAGTTAAATAGATCTTTAATTATAGTCGTGATCTTTACTATTATCGATAGGGGTCTTTAAAGGTTTCTATAATTAAGTACTTAATAATATATATATCTATATTAAAGTTCCTTTCGGAGATTAATAGGGAGTCTTTTACTACTAAATCTAATCTTATAGATATAGAGAATATTAAGTATAGCGATAAGGAGTTCGATCTTACTTTAATTAGTAGCGATAAGGGAGAATAGCTATTTTCCCGCCCGAATCCGATTATAAGTATAGTTATCTAGGTTTCTCCTACTTCTACTTCTAGTTCTACTTCTAGTCGAAAGCATAGGAAGAGTATCCTATCGATTCTATTAGAGAATAAAAATAGTAGAATTTAACTACTAAAAGCTAGGAAATCGGCCCAGGAGTAATAACCCCGAAAAGATATATCCTAATATATCTAGTATAAGTAATTTCGTGAAAAATTTAAATACATTTTTTTTTAAAAAATTAAGACTCTAAACTTCGTTACTTTAATAAATCTATTACTATAATGTTATTATTTTATACCTAAGAATTACAGAAAAATTACAGAAAAATTATACATAAGTAAAATATCACGTAACACATTCTAATATGAATCCCGTGTGAATCCCGTGTGTTTAGGGACTAAACACATTCACATCTAAAAATCCCGTGTGAAAATTTTTCTTACATAAAACACATAAAATATCCCGCGGGATGTGATATGAAATGTGAAATAATGTGAATGGGATGCTCTAATTATATCGATACTAATCGATCCTAACTTTAGCCTTACTTCGAGTAAGCTTCCTAGTCTTCGTAGTAAACCGCTATTTAGGCTTTTTATATAGTATTTAACCTCGAAGATTAATCCGCCGAACACCCCTAGTAAGCTCCCACTTAGTACGTAGCTTAGGCTCGAGATTAGTATTCTAAGTTTAAATCAAAGCCTCAGAATTCTGACGCTCAGTAGCAGTCTTAGGAAGCTAGCAGTAGTAAGGGCCTTTTTTATTATAAGAAAAGCTACCCTAGAACATAAATTCAGAGCTTCCTTTCTAACACTCTCGAATATAGCTTCGAAGAAAAGCCTTATCCTTTATACGCTAGATTCGATAGCCTCCGCGGCGATAGAGTAAGATCACAGAGATTTCATCGGTCCAGATCACATTTTTAAAATCCTCAAGCGTCTAGTGTTAATACTCAAGACACTAATTCAATCGATCCGTACGCATTCGATCTATTAAGCTAGGCTTTCGGGTAGGTTTAGTCTTCTTTAGACCAGCACCTCGTAGCACACGCCCTACAGTCGTAGCTAAAATATCAAGTAGCTCGCTAGCGATATCAGTGCAGGTTTTTTCGCGTCTATATCGATCACGTCGAACCTTAGCTAACACGGCAGTCTGAAGCTCAGGTGTCTGCTTCCTTGGGCGGCCAGAACGCGAGGCATCAGCGACGTAGGCATCAATCAAGGTAAAAGGTCGTTTTGAAGGATCAAATCCACGCTCGATAGCTCGATTGTATATTGCCTTAACGGTTTCGGTAGGTATACCAGTCCTGCAAAGATAATGCCTCTGATAGACACGCTACTAGCTGAGAAGAGGGTGTGAATGAGTCTGAGTCTGGTGTCCGCGCTTCGATAATAAGGTATCCATAGCTCGTACGGCAAAGGTAACGTGACCAGAAAGGAGATCATGAAGCTGGCGAGCAATCTTTCTAAGCTGCTCATGAGCCTGATAACCATGAAGATCAACCGCCTGATGGATATCCTTCTGGAGGACACTAAGACGGTCGGCAATAATAGGAAGCGTCTGTCGGAGCTGAATTCCAGAGCTTAGAAAATGATCGATTCTCTCGTCCATCGCGAATTGGTGGATGTGATCCATGAGCTGCAAAAATAATAAGTCTTGAACCAAAGAAAAAGGAAAGATCTTCTCATACCACATGACGATGTTTTGGCGGACGGTAGGTCTTGACTTTTGATGTCATCCGGCGCAACCTGAGGAATGTCATGGAGCCATTGTCTAACATTTCTGCAAGTGATTGAATCATGGCTTAGAAGATTGCATCGTGCGGTACTGATCGCTCTCAGACGTCGGGATTTTCTCCGGTCCTTTGATGTCGTCGCCCGCCGCGACGGCCTGACACGACCCAGGCGACGTTTTCGTAGGATATGGTATTTCCTCCCTCGTAACGATTCAAGAGAACGTTTCACCCCAACTTGCTCCAAATAGGCATCAGAGCGAGCGATCCATAGCAGTTCGCTGTTCTTCTAACAGGAAAGAAGGTTATCTTCTTCCTTTTTAGACCAGGGTGTTGCACTACGCGAGTACATGGTGATAAACTTGATCCTGACAGTTAGAGGCTGACTAGTTTATAGCAACAAACAGAGAATCGGTATATAGACTTTGTTGAGCTTTAATTCTCTGGTTTCACATTATCTAATATCCGCTCCCTTTTGCAACGGATCGCTACCTAATTAATATAGTAAACTAAATTGATTGACAAAACCCGTTTCGACGTTGATGACAGTTCTCAACCACGCAATTCTCAACGTTGGCTGAAAAGAACCGGGGGAACACACCCCATACGCATTTGCCCCAGAGGTGGAGAATGTAACGTTATGTAAACTTTTGACGTTGAACCATGGGAGTGAGAATTAATCATTTGTCATATTGATAATTGAATTTTTCAACAGTGAAACTGTTGGGATATATCCTTCTCGAGGAACATCATCCCTTGCTTAGTGTACGCATTTTTGCGCCAGGCTGCGGCTCTATATTGTGACCGCCGAGGGCCACCGTGCAGGATATAGGGGCATTTTGCAACTAGACTGATAATCTACATCTATCTACATGAATCAATTGACTTTCGCTTTACAAGCATACATGCTGTCCACTTAACTCTGTACACAGTACCTAGATGGTGATACCAACAGAAACAAAGAGTTTCAAGTTGGTGACATTAGACTTCACTCATACATGGCTGTCCAATAGGGCGAGGTGGACGTTGAATTTGTGGGACCATCAACGATTATTATTATTAATCAAGTTTATTGTCCGTATCCAGCCCTAGAGCTATGACAGACCGCGAGTCTGAGGCAGGGTGTGCGGCTGCTGCCAAATCTCTTATGATGTGGCTCCGTCTCTTCAAATCCATCCAATTTGAACCTGACCACCCGGTGAAGCCTCAATGTGATAATTCGCAGACCATTAGCCTACTCACCAAGGAATCTCCTCAATTGAGGACGAAGCTTCGTCATGTGGACATTCACCACCATTGGCTGCGCCAGGAGGTCCAGGCTGCCTGGCTGCCAGTTGAATGGACCAAAACGTCCGATATGGTAGCCGATGGGCTTACCAAGTTGCTGCCCCGCTTGAAGCACATGGAATTCATGCACATGCTAGGCATGGAGGATATTTCGCATCTCATCCAGCCAAGTTCCGATGGACCAGAGCTGAGGGGTTGTGTCGAGGAAAGTGGAGATGAGAGAAACCGCTAGAGTCGATGTGAACTAGCGGACGTCGTGATTTGAAGTACTGGTACGCTGATTTACGACACTTCTCAAGTCACGAGGACTTTGGCCAATTTCTCCACGTGATATAAACAAGACACCTCAACGTGTCCTTGCTACCCCTTTGGTCTCTCCTTCTTTCCTTCAATCAATTCAGTCATCTCAATTAGATTGGTTCCCCTTGCTTCTCTAGGCTTCATCAATGCGTACAAGCCTATACTGTAATTGCATAGCTTCACAGTTACCTATCAGCGTGGTCTATACGGCCATAGCACATGGTTTGCTACCGGGTTCTGGCCCGTTACACTTATAGATCAATAATGCTACAAATCTTGAACACGGTATTTTACCCTGAGTATTATGTATTATCTTACCCTGTTCGTCCTACGATTCACTCATGTAGTAAAAGAGACGCGCTACTGGGTTCTCTATCATACCTGGTAGAAGGCAAGAGCCGCAAGATCGTTAGCTTAGGAATGCAACCTGGCTCAGCCGCCTTTCAATCTCACAACGAGTGTGATGAAAACGGCCTCCTAACTACCACCCTAACTACCGCCCGGTTCCATTGATCTCCGATGTTTGGCAGCCATGGTGCCTAGTAAGCTTGACCCTTCGCTTATCGTCGCCTCGGAGGGGAGTAATTCCGACCCTCTCTCATCGAATAGTTATCAGAAAGCTCTCTCTTCATTCGTCTACCAGAAAATGATTCGATTCGCTGGGAGCGTCGGACCAGGGAGGTTTTTGTAGACCTTGTGAAAAGAGTGCCTCCAAAACTTGACTATGGGGAAAGGGCATGAATGAGGTAGGCTTGTTCCAGGATTTTTTTCGGAGACGGATTGGCGAACGATGAAACGGGAAGGTCCTCTCCATCCCCGCGATAAGAAAAATCGTCGCGGAAGCCGGTTTGTGAAGTGTAATTTGTGTGGGCCAAATTCCACCAGCATCTGCGTCACTGCAGCCAAGCTTTTCGCGAAGCAAAAGCTTATGGGCCATGGCTGCCCACGTGCCCGGGCACGCCGAACAGAGTTTCAGGGCCACGCATGCCCTCGTGCCACGTGGGCCAATCTTTGGACTATCAATTGTACCGAAATCCTCAGTACGGAGTACCAGGACCGACTCTACCGAAATGCCCACCCTTCTTCTAGAGTGGATCATCCATCTTGCCATCCGGACCACGATGGGATTCGATCGAGCTTGTTCAAGCGGTGCGGGGAGTCCGGGATGCAAGTGAGACCGCGGTGGCTTGAGGGGGATCAGTCGATGTAACCCACCAATCCTGGAAGATTTCGATACACGTGCTAGAGGACCTCAGACATGGATGGCAGGGACAGTCCTAACCCTCCAGCGAATCGCTTGGTCGGGTCGGTATGAGGCTTTTCAGCTTCCCGACTGTGGAAAAAAAATGGGACAGCCCGACGGCACCCGGAGGACGCTGGTCGGAGGAAGAGACTCGAGAGAGCGCAACACACGCACACACACAAAAAAAAGCCATCCCCTTTTGTGGTTTCAGCAACTGCGCTAATAGACTTTGGGGCGCTCCCCAACTCCATCGCGATTGCTGTTTTGGGGCAAGATCGGTGTCGGTCACGAGTGTTGGCCCGTTGGATACACTACACTCAGACATTCAGCATGGAATAATGTGCCACCCAGGTAGATTCTAAATACTGCCCTGGTCGCCGCGGGCCAGGGACACTCAGGACTCAGGACTTTGCTATCTTCGCCAAGGGGGCTTCGACCAGTGCTGAAACTCGCGACATGGCTACTCCCGATGCCAACAGGACTGAGAAGGTCGCCAACCCAGCACTTGAGGAGTTGCAAGTGGCGCCCAAGAGCCGCTGGGACCGTAGCTGGCCAGTCATTGCTTGTGGTGCTGGTCTCTTTTCCGATGGCTACCTCAACGGCGTACGTTGCTCCTACAGACTGTTCGCAATGCGCGTGGTCATGATCAAACTCGTCTAACGACTGTGTCCCCACAGGTGATTGGATCTGTCGATACCATGTTGTCTCGCATTTACCCCGACAGCTACAAGAACTCGCCTGCCCTGCGTAATGTCTCCTCGCTCGTCTTCGTGGGCGAGGTGGTCGGCATGTTGATCTTCGGTATCACCAGTGACTATTGGTCCCGCAAGTGGTCTCTAATGACATCCACCGTCCTGGTCATTCTCTTCGCGGCCCTCAGCGCCGGCTCATACGGCGCTAACGGGAGTCCAACCGGTCTTTTCGCCGCCTTGACGGCCTATCGCTTCTTGATGGGCATTGGTATCGGTGGTGAATATCCTGCAGGCTCCGTTGCCGCGGCAGAGAGCACCAACGAGTTGAAGGAGGGCCACCGGAACCGTTGGTTCATCTTCTTCACCGATTTTATCATCGACGTTGGCTTTGTGGTCGCTGCCCTCGTGCCCATGGTTCTCGTTCTGATCTTCGGAGAGGACCGTCTCGAGGCACCCTGGCGTATCGCCCTGGGTCTGGGTGTGCTTCCGCCCCTTTCTCTGGTCTATCTTCGTCTGAAACTCCAAGAGCCTGAAGAATTCAACCAAGAGCGCATGCACCGTTTCCCCTACGGTCTGATCATCAAGTAAGTCACCTTGGCACAGCTCCTCGTCGGGAACCAACCCCTCTAACTGTATGTCCCTATAGGTATCACTGGAAGAATCTAGTAGGCGATTATCATTCCCATTGCAGTCTGTCGCGGTCCTTGACTCTAACATCTTACAGCTCGTGGTGTCACTGGTCTGGTTCATCTACGACTTCTCGGTATTTGCCTTTGGAACCTACTCCTCGGTCTGGTTGGAAACTATTCTCGGAAAGCACGCTCCCCTGTGGCACACTTTCGGCTGGAATGTGGTCGTGAACCTCTTCTACCTGCCTGGCTCGTTGATGGGCGCATTCGTCAGTGATTGGATTGGCCCACGAATGTGCTTGATTGTCGGAATGACTGCTCAGGCCCTCGTTGGTTTCATCATGTCTGGTTGTTATAAATTCTTGTCGCTTCCTCAAAATGTCGCCGGATTCGTTGTCGTCTACGGGTAAGCTCATGATCAGCGACCTCTTACTCTCCGGACCGATCTGACTGACCAATAAAGTATCTTCCTCTCCCTGGGCGAACTCGGCCCCGGTGATAACATCGGTCTTCTGGCATCGAAGACCAGCGCGACTGCTGTCCGTGGCCAGTATTACGCCATTGCTGCCGCCGTCGGCAAGATTGGTGCTTTTGTCGGCACCTATGTGTTCCCTATCCTCCAGGCCAACCCCAACCCTGTCGCCGCTGGCCAAAATCCCTTCTTTGTCGCCAGTTCCCTTTGCGTTTTCGCCTCGGTGATTGTCTACTTTGGCTTGCCCCACATTGGACAGGTAAGATTCAAGTTGACCCACTTCGTCCATGAATTTCGCGTAGTGAGTAACCGGCTTTGATGGCTAACTTTGGCGCTAGGATACCATCAGCAAGCACGATCGCGAATTCCGCGAGTATCTCGAAGCCCATGGATACGATACTTCTACTCTTGGACAACGTGCCGACTAACTCACCAGTCATTCGGTGTCATGGCGTGGCCTGACAAGTTGCGATACTGTATAAATTGGGTCCTGGATCATATCCGCTGATAGCGGATTGTCAGAGTACGGTTACTCAGCAAGGGAGGAAGTGGCTGATCAGGTAGAGATACGGTGAACAGTAGGAACTAAGATAGGAGGGAATGTAACTGAGTCAGATTGTCTCATGAAAGCACAAGTCTGAGTCTTGAGGATTCCGACTACAGAGTTGCGACTGCAGCTTTTATCCTGTGCCTGATTACCCCGCGCCAAGACGCTACGGCCTTGGACCCGATCCGACCCCGCTTCGGTGGAGTCACGCCAGGGCAGCAAGGTCTGCCCGACCGATCCAAGTCACGTTCTGTCCTTTCTTTCACCCGGATATATGGTCTTTTTGGCCTACGTTGGTTGTCATGTGACGCAAGGTGACTTCGTAACACTCGGGTTGGCTACGAATTTTTGGTCCTGTACGGAGGTGCATCTCAAAGGTTCCCGGCACACTAAATTTCACGCTAACCCTATATTAACTAGCCGTCATAAACCATTAATCTCCCTAAACCTGCCATGTTTTGTTTTATCCTGTTTTCTGCCTTCCTTGAAACTCATTCCCCCCTTCTAATTCAATGATTTGCTGTATATGGTATGGGATACGCTCAATCCATCTCTGCATAGCTTCCTGCGGCAATTCCTCCCATGCTTTTTCCCAGGCTGCAATTGCATCAGCCCTATTCTTCGGCGCGCCTTTTTTAGTTACAGTACAGTACCACGCACCAACAAGAGGCTGCGAGGGCCCCTGGCCAACCATTCCCTCCCCGTGCTCGGGCTAACTAGAGAAATCGGAATGGTAAGCCTTTTAGCGCGGGGTCCACTACGCCACGAAAGGCGCACGAGGGCCCACACGTGGAGCGTCGGCGACCCGGCAGGGACCGAGTGGAGTCTTGTTTCGCGAAAGCGACCTGTTTCTGGTCAGCAAGTATCCGTAGGCCGTTAGCACAATAAACAAGTCCACACTCAGCGGGTTCTCGATGCACGTGGGCGCTACTCGTGGACCTTAAATATCATGGTACGGAGTATGTACTATGGGTTTGTCCGTTTAATCCGGCAGGGCTCTACCTAACACTTTGGTTGCATGACGAAGATAGGAGCGGAGTCGAAGAGATTGCGCGTGCAGTTCACAAAAGTATTTAATTAATGACAGCTCCCGGCCCTGGGTCATCTGCAAGGCTTCAATTCACGAGCAGCGGATCCCAATTGAGTCAATTGACCTCTTTTGCACTCACGAAGATGAAATTCTCGAGCTCGATTCTCCTCGCCGGTCTGTCTCTGGCGGCAGCGATGCCGGTGGAGCAGTCCGCTGACAGCGTCGCTTATGCCAAACCCAGCAAGGGAAGATGGTTTGAGCGTGAGTCAACATTTACGCGTATCCGAGGGAGGGAACATGATGAAAAAAACATCCTGACAGCAGAGGAATAGGCTTCGTGGTCATCGTTCTGGAGAACACCAACAAGGGTGTCACGATGGGAAATCCGTATTTCCTTAATCTCACCCACTGGGGCATGGTTTTGGACAACTATCATGGTAAGATGAATCTCTTCCACCGCAATAAATATATGATACTTATGGTATTGGGATGGCTTCTAGGCACCACTCATCCTTCGCAGGTAAGCCATCAATTTATTCCGGCCCTGGGTAGTTATTGAAATCAAGCTTACGGTAGACGATAGCCCAATTACATCACAATGATCACTCACTCCGACTCTGCTGGCGTTTATGATGATAGTGATCACAACACGACGGCACCGAATCTGATTGACTTGTTCGAGCCCGCGGGTAGGTTTGCTCTTCCAATTTCACCCTCTAGACTCTGGAGATCCTGACACGTAATACTAGGAATCACCTGGAAGGCCTACATGGAAGGCTACAAGCCGCTTGCCAACGGTGAATGCAACCCTTACTCTGTCGACAAGGAGACTTTCTATGTCCGGTGAGTGTCACACCCTGGCCTCTCGACAACATGGAAGCGTCGCTCACCAGAGAGTAGCAAGCACAACCCCTTCATGTCCTTCGACAACATCCGCAACAACACTGCTCGGTGCCAGAACATTGTGAACGCCGAGGAGAACTTCGCCAAGGATGTCGCTAAGGGTGCCAAGGCGCCTATGTATATGTACTACTCGCCGAACCTCAAGAATGACGCGCACGACACCAACATCTCCTATGCCGCCAAGGACGTGCAGTACCTCGTCGATACCATGCTCCTCAACAAGGAATTCATGAAGGAGACGGCAATTCTCATCACCTTCGATGAGGACAGTGAGTGACCCGATCATGTTTATGCCAAAAGTTCGCCTGATATTACGAATATACTCAAACGCTCCTAGACGTCTACACCAATGACAACTTCGGTGACCCCAACTCGATCTACTCCCTCCTCCTCGGCAATGACACCGTCAAGTGCTACGACTGTGTTGACCAGAACTACTACAACCGTGAGTATCCCCAGAGAGTCCAAATTCTCCTCCACGCACTGAATGTGTCTCTTTCTTCTCCCATCTAGACTTCTCCCAACTTGTCACTCTCGAGAGAAACTGGAACCTGAGCACTCTCCCTGGAGAAGGCTGGGACCAATGGACCCGTCCTTTCGGCTCGCTTCGCACTCACTCGGACGATATTTGCGCCTTCGCTCCCTGCAGCGAGTACTATGACGGCAAGAGCCCCGCCCGTGCTGACGCCAACTGGAACGACCAGGGGTTGTAAGGGGCAAGCAGGCGAGGTCGTCCTCGCTTGTGTGACCCAGCTGGTAACATCCGCCCGTGTCGAGTCGGTGAATATGTTTTTGAATAGAGTGTAGCTTATGTTCTTAAATACTATCAGCTCCATACCTATGGACTCCCAGAGTGCTCTCCAGTCATTCCGATAAATCGGATCCAATAGTTGAATTTGCAGTATGAAACCCAATCTGCCATTCATCGCGAAGCTCAATAAATACGGACATACTTGGGAAGCTAAACGCTGTGTCTACAGCCTCGTGTATGACGGAGCCTCCTTAACTAGATCTGGGCAAGTGCATCAGCGCTGAGGATTTCTAAAAACATACCCATCCAAGTTCACATTCCAGTACCCAGACAGCCATCGCCCGTGTGCGTGAATGTTGAAACTGGTGAACAACGGTAAGAATCGGCGTGGTCAAAGTGGAACCAACTCATAAGATGTGAGGATAAACCACGTCCCCTCAAGAGCTTAATTTTGAATGGCACTGGTCGTCTCCATATCGCCGGTGGATTGCATGCATCGGGCTAATGGCGATGTTGCGAAAAATTTGCATCCGAGCGCAAGATTGTACCCGTATCGTGAACATCTTCCTCAACACTCAGATATGAAGCGTGTGCCTGCTATGAGGCTCCTGCACCTAGAGTGCCAGTATTCGAGTACCATTGCCACCGTCAGATTCAGTTGAACTATTTGAGAACTCCGAGACGATTCCTTGACTGGTCGCTTAGAATGCTCAAGTAACAACGGCCCTCCCTTACGGATGCAGCTACGACACGTGGGTAGAGTCGAAAGCGACGTGCAGGTGGGACGGAAACGATGGAAAGGGGTTTTTGTGGCGTCCAGATGCATCTTATGGAAACCTGCCAAGCATAAACGAGAGTAATATAGCTAGTTATAGGCTGCGCTAAGGAGCAGAAAACGCCACGATTTAATTAAGCCCAGTCTATTATGGGTGGTCATTCCAGGGAACGTGCTGCAGTCGATTTGGGTTGTTGTGCATGGCGCTTGGCTTCGGCCCGCTTAGTCTGCTTCTCAGTTAGTACTAGTTGACAGCTTTCATAACTACGAAGCTAGTATAACTAATGGGCCGAGGTGAAGTCATTATCATGATTCTGTTTCCCAATTTTATCATTTACTTGAAGCTGTGTATTTCTATAGCAACCAACAACCCTACCTTAGAAATATAGAAAATGCCTAGAGCCCTACTTCCCTCCTTAGTAATTACGTTTGCGCCACGATCTGCCCCTAAAGTAGGAAATATATCTACTCTTAGCGGCATCCTATTTCTGTATATTGTAACGTTATAGTATAGCGTAAGATTAAGATTGCTCTTAACTTCCTCCTTTTGTCACTTATACGTATAGAGTTTATTGTTTGAAAAAAATTCTCTTATCGGAATCCCTAGATCATAGTAGAGCCCTTCGGGAAGTTAGCCTAAGACTCTGAGTAAATCGATAGAGGAGAGATATATACTATACTCTTTTAACCGCTTCTAGACCTTAACGTATTCGCCTAAGTTAAGTTCCTTAAAAGCCCCTCTAAAGTATCCTTCGAGCATACTTATATAGAGTACCTTCTTCTCTTTAGGTTATATATTCCTACGAGGGTAATAACCGAATAAATCTAGGAGTCGTAACGCGTCGGTAACGTCGTAGTTAGTCTCCGATAGTCCTTCGTCTTTAGATACTTCAACAAATAGATATATTATCTAGATAGGTAGTTCCTAGTATTTTGTTAACTTAGATCTAGCTAGAGGTTAAATACGTTGCCTAGGCCTAATAGGATTAATATATAAGACCTTGGGAATTCTCTGAACGGTGGGAATAATCGGTATAAAGCACGGAGACAGAATATTAATAGTTATAGTGTTTAAAGTAGCTAGGCTAAAATAAGAAATTAGTAACTATAATTATAGGCGCTTAGAGCCGTGACGGGTATAGAAAGAAAAGATATAGCTCTCGGTTTAAAAGTTTATAAAACTGTAGAGATTATATACCACTAGTGGACTTATAGGGGGTAATCTTACTATAGTCCCTTTTCTATGTTTTAGTAATATTTAGATTAGCTATAGATTATAGCTTATAAATAACTAGTAACGCGCGCTGTTGTACGCTATAGCTCTAAAACGAAATAAGCACGAAAAGTGAATCATATACTAAGTGATAATATAGAAGTTATAAAGTAAAGTATACTGTAGGTTGTGATAGTTAGATAAGTATAGATACAAAAATATTTAGAAAAAAAAAGAGAGTTGAAAATCGTCGTTATATAATTATGAGGGGTATCTATTATAAAGACGAAGCCACACTAGCCCTACGCTTAAAATACTAATACTCTTTTTTTTTACCCTCTAAAAAGGTAAGGAAAAATATATAATAGCTAGGATATATATGGTTACCTACTATACTACTAACTAGCCGGCGTGTGGCTTATCCGCGGTTAATAGTCAGGTAGCTGCCGCCCGGGTAAATTTAGGGTAAGCGCCGCTTTAGCGTCGCGCGACTAGGGTAAGATAGGGTAAATACGTAATAGATAGGGTAAGAAGCTAGGTGAGAGCGGGTGATTCTTACCCTCTATCGCGCGACTGCTATACTAACCCTCTTAGGTAGGCTAAGAAATAGTGTTAGGCTTACCTTGGCCTGGCTAAAACCGCGGTCTCTTAGTACTTATATATACTATCGAATTCTAATCTATAGTATTTACTAAATTAAAGGTAAGGCTAACTTAAATGTCGCCTTCGGCTAAAATAGTTGTATATTATCTAGATAATAATAAAATGGATCCCTAGCGGTAGGATATTCTACTATATATCCGATGAGATTAATTAATTTCCCCTAGCGGCTCCCTCCTGTCCTCTGTTATGACCTCGAAGAGCGAGTCTTACTTAACCTTTAGAAATAATGTCGTCCTTTTTCGTAATCGCCGCGATAGCTAAAGAATCTTATTATATTTACGCGCACGGTTCTCGCTCGTTAAAACTTTTATCCGACCCCGTATTGCTAGTATCTGACTTAGCTTTAATCCTTGTTTCTTCTATAAGAGTTACCTCTAATATTACCTTTACTTTTTGACTGTGGATGCCTAGGAGCTGTGTATATACCTACCTTCCCGACTATTAACGCGTTAAAGGAAGAAATCGCCTCTTCGCTCGCTACGCGACTTTTAAATGGACTTTTAATATTTACTATCGAGGCACTTTCGAAAATGAACTGCGTGTCCTGCTTCGGTTTGTGATCGTTGGACTAATTATCGCTCGAGTAGAGGCTAAAGTCGAGGGCGCTATATAGAAATATGGTTATGTAGAGACGACTGGGCTTTGCGGCTAAGGAATCGAGCTCTTCCGCCTCTCGAGGAATAATAATCACAAGGCTTTATTCACGTACACCTATACTTAGTTATAGTATACTATCTAAGAGCGAGCAGCGCTCGTAGTAGATAAACACATTCTTTCACATAAACTTATCCGGTATACTACGTATACTCCGTATAATCCGGTGACGGTAAATTACGCGAAAGGGTTTAGTGTACCGTTTTAGGTTTAGCGCGTCCCTGCGCGTTACTATCGCCGTGCGTGTTTCTATAAAGTCCCCTTTATCGCCTCTTTAATTTCTAGCTATTTTTTTGCCCTTCTACCCTTCCTTCCTCTCCGTTCCTCGTATACGCCTTGCGAGTAAGGCATTTTTTGCTATTAATCCGGATCACCGAGCTCCGCCCCCCTAGTTACCGCTAGCGCGAACCGGCCGGCCCTTTATAGCCCTTTAAGCCCGCCACCGCAGTCTGCGCTAGTTTTTCCTAGCCCTAGCCTCGTTTCCGCTTAGCTCACTATTACGCTCAAGATAAGGCATTTTTGCCCTTAGTCCGCTACGCCGACCTACAGTTCCGGCCCCTAACCTTCACATATCAATAGGTCTGTCAAACTGCAGCGCATTCGGGCGCGTTCACCCCCCACTCTTTTTAGATAATACTCCGTTCGCAGCGGGGCTTCAAATCTACCCTAGGGCCGCAAATCGAGTGCGAGGGTAATGTCGGCCTTAGGTTAATAGCGTCCGTATCTTTCGTAATCGAGGAAGACCGCGATCGAACTAGTCAGTTATATAAACGACTAGATCGTCTTAGGTACTATACGCATTAGCTAATAGTCGCTAAGTTTATAAGAGTTAATAAGATATAATAGTCACTCCCTATCCTTTCACGATAATCGTAAGACTTCATAGCAGCCGGGACGATACTCTAGAACAATATCTAAAGGCGTACTAGGCGACCTTGTCCTGCTATATACAAAAACGTCAATTTCCGTCGAGCTATACAGTTCCTCCTACCGTCGTCCGTATTCCGGATCCTACCCTAGCCCCTATCACCGAGTATGCCTTATCGCCGAAGCCCCGTTAAATTCATAATCGATTAGCGGAGATAATAGGACCGGAGGGGATAGGAAAATAAGGGTTTAGTTCTATAGGACGAGCGTTATACAGACTAGAGACGATAATAAAGCTATTTTCTCCCTATGGGCGCGTCTAGCGTGTTTTGTCTTCGGGTCTATACTATAGAATAACTAGTATATAGAGCTTAATCGTTCTAGCGGTGGCAGCCAGATATAGGCGATACCGGTTCCCTAGAATAGCAACAGCGCTATATAATATAGCTATTAGATTAATTCGATAAGCTAGCGAGTTATTCGCGCGGTAGTGCCCTACACAGTATATTAGTTAAAGAATCGATTAGCGCAGATAGTTCTCGTCTAGATACTATCCTACCGGAGCATTTTACTCTCTAAGCTTAAAACCGATCCTAGTATACCTACCTTATAGGCTAGAACAGGCGTAGATCGGTCCGACGAGAGGTATAAAGCTATATATTTCGCCCGCCGACTTAGTGAAAGTCTAGTCAAGAGTCTAACTTAGCCTTTCTATTTTATCTAAGTACTTAGTTTTCTCTATATTATTTAATACCTATTAGAGTTAGTCTCTTGTACTAATCGCAGATAATATAACCTTTTTTACAGAGAATAAACACGAAATATTTAGTAAGGGGTCTTCTACAATCATAATTAATTTCACTAATTTAATAACCCGAAGCTTTAACGCTGACTTAGCTATATAAACAGCTAGAAGTGGTCGTGGGTAACTCTACGGTTATCCTAGAGTTAGGTATATACGCTAATCCTATAGTTATCGGAGATAATCTTACTCCGTTAGGCTCGGCTTCTAATCCTATCGTAATCTAGGTTAACGAGGGTTAGTGCCGCGAAGAACTAGACTAACTTAGCTCCGATACCGACACTAAGATTATCGCTATACCGGAATTTTAGGAGACGTTAACCGGTATAAACTTCGCTATTCCGGTAAAGGATAATATTACTATCGATTCCGCTATTAGTGTACTAATCGGATCTCTAGTCTATAAGGATCTAGAAGCCCTTTAGCTATTCGAGTAGTTAGCTCTTAATAGTTTTTAGTCGGATAATAAAGTATTAAAGGTTACGGAGAATTCACTTAATTCGTCGCGAGAAAGCCCGCGTTTTAGGGCTATAAGGAGGGAGAGCGTTATAAGTGACTATAGAGGTACGCTAGCTAATAGCTATTAAGAATATTATACTAAATATTACTAGAAGGCGAGTAAAGTATAGAGTATAGTAAAGCTTCTAAAACTAAGGAACCTAAGAAGGATCGTAGTATACCTTATACTTCTTTAATAACCTCTAGTACTATACTATAAGAAATATTAATTTAAACCGATACTTCCTTTAGGAAAGGCCTCTTATATACCTCCTTTAATATAGGATCTACGAAGCGTAGACTATTATATAAAATAGTAGATAATATTAATCGAATTACCTAAGTACTTAGGTAAGTCTACCTCGACTTAGAGTTCTTCCGTATCTACTACTATTAACGATAAACTAGCGGCTATCTATAATTATATAGAGTACTATCGGAGTACCGATAATCTATAAGCGAAAGCCTTTTTTAATAGAATTTAGTCCCCTCGTAAGTAATTCTACGTTATATACGATTAATTCTAGTCGCTAAGACTTTGATTTTAAAGAAAAATCGCTATTAAATAACTTAAATAAGTCTAAAGCGCTATAAGGATAAAGCGAAGAGGGCTATATAACTATACGATTCTATATCCTAGATTTCTAGAAGGGGGCTATATAGCTAATAGAATTTTTAGTCGACTAAGTAATTATTCGAACCGCCGTCTTTTCGCTAGATATACCTTATAGCCTAGAGACTTTTAAGTACGACTATATTCTCTTTAGATAAGGTACTATAATCGTTTCTTTAGATAGAGAAGATATAAAATCCTTCCTTACCTTCTCTCCTATAGCTCTCCTAGATAACTATAGTACTAATATCTATAGATTTCGAAAACGGTTAGATAGGATTATAATATTTAAATCAGTTATACTAGAATAGAAAAAGGAAGCTAATTAGCGATATAACTTTACTAGCCGAATTTCTATTAAACTTTATAAAAGGTAGCCCTCTTTAGCCTTAGATTATAAGGAATAAGAAGACTACTTTAGAAGTATTATTCTAAGTATCTACCTAAATAGGGTAGACCTAAAATACTTCCTTACCTTCTCTTCTAGACTATCTTTAGCCGATCACGATCCTTATTTGTGATAGTATCTACTTGCAGGGTAGAAGGCCTGTCAATCAGGTAGGAGAGAAAGCACCAAGTCAAATTGAGTCAAAGACTGTTTCTTGAGGATCCCCTCAAGGAGCTCACTCTCTGGAGCTATTTAACATACATTCGTCCCTATGGCCAAAGACACACACAATACAGTCCGATTCAGCTAAAGGAGGGGTAATACGAGATCGTGCATTCGGGCCGGCTTCCCCGCCGAATCCCTGTCGAGAGACCACCAATCTCTGATCGATTCGTCGTCGACAGAATAAGATATGGGGAGATCGTGTAACGCGCATGTAGCGCTTCCTTCCAGCTGTGCTGCCGAACGGCCTTCGACTCACCGCCGAAGGACCGCCGTTTCGGCAGAATCAAATTAGGCCCCACGGCCTAAGGCATAAACCTGAGTATAGCCTCAAGAGGAGATAACGTAACAGTTTCTAGGAAGTCAATACCAATCTTTTGGTAGAATCCTTAAATAACCCATCTAGCCTTATATCTAATAGATCTATCGCTATTAGTAATAAATTTAGGCTTTATAGTAGTAGGGTTCTTAATAGCCTTCTTTTTAAATATCCACCTACCCTTTATAGGTGTAATATTAGGTGGTATATCAATAATTGTATAGGTTTACTAAGCTAATAGCTCATTATTTTCGTCTAGGCACGCTTGGTACCATAGATCTTTTTCATTTAAATTCATAGCTTCTTCGAAGCTATTAGGTTCTGATATATCAGATGCAGATATTATATAATCTATCTGGTAATTATATAGCTTCTTTAGCTGATTTGATATAGTAGTTTGGTCAATACTATAGATATAGTCTTTATCTATATGATATAGCTTAGGTATTTGAACCTCAATCTTATACGTAGGGTTTGCATCTATTTTTATTTGAGATAGCCTAGTAGTAGCTCTAGTAGGCCTATCCTTATTAGGATTAATAGGCTCCCTAGGCTCTATAGGTTCTATCTCAATAGCCTTAGCCTTATCTTCATAGATATTTATCTGATGCGTATCTAAGAATTTACCTTCTAAGATAACTGCATCTCTGGTCCAAATAGTCTTCCGTAGCTTAATATCATATAGCTTATAGTGTATATAGTCACTATATCCTACTAATATAGCCAGGTTTTTCCTAGGTTCTAGCTTAGCTAGATGCTTATTAGTGTGATAATAGGCTATAGATCCCCAGATTTTAATATGATTGATATTCGGGGGCTTACCCTTATATATCTCATAGGGTGTTTTATAGTCAAGAGGTCTATGAGGCGTCCTATTATATAGATAGGTTGCTGCTAATAGCGCTTCGCCCCATAGGCTATAATTAACCTTAGATAGTATTAATAAGCTTCTTAGCTTATTAAGTAGTGTAAGATTAATTCGCTCAATTAGACCGTTAGGTTCCTTAGTATATATAGGAGTATTTCTATGGATAATACCATATCTCCTAATATATATAGCGAATTCATTGTTAATGTATTCTTTACCATTATCGGTAAATATCTCTTTAATAGTGTTATTAGTCTGATTTTCAGATTGAATTTTATAGATCTTTAGCATATTAAGTGCCTAATCCTTAGTTTTCATTAATCTGATATCAAGATATCTAGATTTCTTATCTAGGAAGGTTATATAATATCTATAACCATTATAGGTCTTAGGGCTTATAGGGCCACCTAGATCACTATAAATTCTTTCACCGATCTTATAGTCGGTAGTATTATAGGATCTTTTATTAATAGACCTATTATATTTTGCTAGTAGGTATATTTAGCAGATATCTTCAATATATCTAGATATATCTTGCTTAGATATATTAATACTAAGCTATTTAAGTATCTGCTATAGTGGAATTAGCCCTATATGAGCTAATCTTTCATGCCAGCGTTTAATAATAGCTATTTTCTTAGCTACTTTATCAGTTTGAATAGCTAGGATAGCTCTATATCTTTCTAGTCCTTTAGGACAGAGAATATCAATATTTATCTTATATAGGCCTATTAAATATAGTATATATATCCTTATTATTATATATATCTTTAGTATATATAAAGGCCTTATCCTTATAAAAGGTAGATATTATATCCTCTAGACAGTTCGTGCTTAGGATATTAATGCCTAATTTAGGCATATATAAAACGTTCTTCAATATATAGATATAGTTAGTGTTGAATCTAACTATAATATCTCCTTGATAGTTAATTTGAACTGATTTTGCTTTTCCCTATACAACAGATTTATTTGTAGGCCAATACTTATAGAAATATTCCAATTTGTTAACAACAGAGATAGTAGCAGCAGTATTAACGATAAATTCAATATCAGATAGGATAGATTAATTCAATAGCAATTTAGCAATCTCCTTTGGTTTAATCTGGTGTTTTTGATGGTTTTGGTTAAATATACCGTATATATTATCAGTATATTCACTAGCTGCTTATATTAGCTCTTGGGGTAAATAGGTAATATATACCTTAGGCGAATTAATATCAGTATTAATATCGATATTATCATCGATATCCATAGAGAAGGTAGGGCTATTAAGAGATTCACTAGCGTTATAGCTAGTAGGATAGCTATCAGATAGGCTATCAGGTAGGCTATTAAGTAGGCTATTACTAGCGTTATAGCTAGTTGATTCGCTAGTGTTACTAGGTCTATCAGACTCTAGTATCGTAGCGATAACTGCCTTTTGCTTGCGCTGCACCTCTAAAGAATGCTCTGATTTAGGATAATTAGCGCTAGTAGGTATAGGCCTATTAGTAGGCTTCAGTCTTAGTTACCAATTTAAAGGCCTTTTCTCAGGATAGAGATACCAGCAGTCTGCTGTAATATAAGTAGCCCTTAGGCAGTAGCCGCAAAACGGTCCATCTAGCGGTCTTCTCTTATAGGACTTAGCTATCTTAGTAGGTCTATAGCGTTTAGATAGCTGCCTAGGTCTAGGTTGACTAGGCCCTAGCCTATTAGATAGGCCACGCTTCTGATATATATTAGTAGAATATATATCTTCCTTAGTATCCTAATGCCCTCTAGCTTCATCAATTAAGCTAGCGAATAGGGTATCAATATTATAGCTAGTAGGATCCTTTCGAAGCGATTGAGTGATAGTTTGGATAAAAGATCTATAGCCATCATCCAGACTATTAAGGACCCACGCTATAACGACTTATTCTGGTAGTAGGATACCTTTTGAAGATAGATCCTCTACTAGGAATTTAACCTTATTAAGGTACTCTTCGATAGTAGGGAAATCGTTAGAGCTAGTATTAAATAGCTCCTTAAGCGTAAGGTTGTTACGACCATCGCCTGCCAGTACATTGAGAGTACAACGCAGGAGGTCTCCACAAGTCCATGAGAGGATCCCTTGAGGCTCACAGGAGGATTCCCTGAGGCCAACGGGAGGATCCCATGAGATCCGCAGGAGAACTCCAGGAGGTCCCGTGACCTACCCGGAGTCACCTGACCCATAGCAGGACTTAGGCAAATCCCTTCAAGATGGACTTAGAGCTCTTCAGCGATTAGTCTAAATACAACAGTACCCTACTGGATTCCTTCACTCTAGTTCTAATACTCACCGGACCTCTCTGGGTCCTAACAAAGGTATTCAGTAGTAAATCCATTAGGATTATATAATCGCTCAAGGGTATTCCAGGCTTTATAAGCGATATCTTCGCTTTTAATAAATAGTAGCGGGCCCTTAGCGCAGAATAGTCTGATATTAGCTACTGCCTGACGATTATTATCATCCTTAGTAGCTTTTTGAATAGCGTCTACTATACCATCTTTGGTAAATAGCGCTTTCATCTTAAGAGACCATTCAATATAGTTAACAGTACCCTTAAGCGGTTCGATATATATCTTTCCTACTGAGTTGCTTATAGTGGATAGATATATATATTAAGATATATCCTAGAAGATAGATTAAAGATATATTGAAGATATATCCTAGAAGATAGATTAAAGATATATTGAAGATAGATCGGAGATAGATCGGAGATAGATCGGAGGTACTAAAGGTAATTCAGATATAATTCGGAGGTAGCTCGGTATCGGAAAAAGGTTTATCCGATAGTACCGAAATAGGTAGTAAGGTCGGCTTCCTATTTAGGAAGGTAGTCGATTGATAGATTGATAGGTTATTAATAGAGAGGATAGCCTCCTATAGCTAGTGCTAGAGTAATATACTATATAGTATATAATATAAAGCACTCGGGCTCATAACCTGTGAGCAGGCTATAAGGGCGTATAGGAAGCAAGGTTGAAGAAGTAGATAAGGGTTCGAAGGACTATCTTAAAAGATAGTAGATATTGATAAGGTTGAGATAAAGATAAGTAATCAGGATGATTACTAATAAAGATTAATGTTGATGACTGATAATAATAGTTGGTGATGTTGAAGAATATTTTCAGATGATCATTCAGATGGCCTCTGGCAGGAGATATCGGCTGTATTTATAGTTAAGATATTAAGTAGCAAATTATATAATAATAGCCGTGAATAGGCTATAGCCGTTAATATCCTATAGCCGGTAATATCCTATAGCCGGTAATATCCTATAGCCGGTAATATCCTATAGCCGGTAATATCCTATAGTATCTATATACGATAATATCCTAGTTATCCTCGGTATATAGAAAGGTTATATAAAAGTATAGATTCTTCTACTACTAGAGTTCGACTTTATACTTAGTAGGGACTTCCTACGCTTATAGAACCCGGAGATCGACTAGATTACGTTAGTTATAAAGCTTAAGGATTAGGGCTAACGTAAAACGCACTATATTAAGCTAATTATATACTCTACGGGTAGTATTAGCTAGACTAAGCTAAATCTTATAAGTACAAAATAGGTCTACCGGGCTATAAAGAAGGCTAATATAGAGGGCTATATCATAGTGATTTAAGAATCTAAGGAGGATAACGAATCTAAGGGCGTTAGTATCCTATAGCACGCGAGTCCGTGTATTATAAAGATCTTATAGAAATTTAAGTGGATCTAGCGAGATAAGCTACTAGCTAAACTACCGCCTAAACGTACTATCTCCTACGAGATTTAAACGGGAGATATTAAGCCGGTTAATCTAAATTCGTACCCGATATCGGACGAGAAGCTTAGAGAATAAACGGTATAGGTTAAGATATTACTTAAGAAGGGGCTTATCCGCCTATCCGCTAGTCTCTAGGGCTTCCTAGTCCTATTTATAAAGAAGCCGAATAGGAAGTAGCGTATATATATTAACTATTAGGCTCTTAATAAGCTAACAGTTAAGAATAGCTACTCTCTACTGTGAATCTAGGAGCTATTAGACTAAGTCGGAAAGGCTAATATCCTAAGTAAGATTAACCTCGCTTCTAGATACTAGTAGGTACGTATAGCCGAGGAATCGATCGAAAAGATAGTATTTAATATAATCTAGGGTAAGTACGAGTAGCTCGTAATACTATTTAGACTATATAACGCTCCCGCGACGTTTTAAATAATTATAAATAATACGTTACGCCTATTCTTAGGAGATTTCGTAGTTATCTACCTTAATAATATCCTTATCTATTCGGATACGATAGAAGACTACTACCGGTACCTTAAATAAGTTCTCGGGACTTTAGAGAAGCACGAACTAATCGCTTAGCTAGGGAAGTATAAGATTACTCCCGATAGCCTAGAATTCTATAGTTATATTATTAGGGGAGGAAAGATTCGCCCTATACTAGCAAAAATCGCGATTATTCGTGACTAGCTAACCCTATAGAATATATATAATATACGCTAGTTTATCGGTCTTACTATATATTAACGCTACTTTATTAAGGACTTCGTGAAGATCTATACTCCCCTACACGAAATATTTAAGGAGATAGATAAAAGCCTAAGCAAGCAGAAGTTTAGGCTAATTTAGTAGATAATAGCGTATAAAAGTACGTTCTTACGCCTTAAAGTAGCGCTTACTAACGAGCTAATTCTAGCCTAGCTAGACCTAACTAAGCCGTTCGTTATCGAAACGGATATATTAGAATAGGTAATTAGTATAGTCCTACTATAACTCGGCGAAGATAGTAAATTATACCCGGTTATATATAATAGCTATAAGCTTTTAGGCGCGGAATTAAACTATCCTACGTAAGAAAAGGAGTTATTAGCTATTAAGGAGGCCTTACGCCTTTAGGACCGCTATATCGAAAATAGTACCTAAACTATAGTCGTTACCGACCACGAATCCCTATAGTATATAAATACTACAAGGGTCTATAGTAAGCGATTAGCTTACTAGGTATTAGAATTTTAGGAGTATAACCTAAAGCTTTAGTATCGGAAGAGAAAGGACGTAGTTATCCCTAATACGCTAAGCCGTCGGCCCGACTTTATAGGCTATAGACTAGCTAACGTATTAACGTCCTAACCGATTTAGGACGTTACTCTCGCTATAGGGAAGGCAGAATCGTTTACTATTATAAAAGTCCTAGAAAATAAATAGTATAACGCTATTATATACTACCTAGATACGTAGGAGTTACCGGACGAGAAAATACTTACCCGCGCTATTAAGAGATAGGCTCTATACCTATATATATAGATACACGAGGACCCTATAAGCGACGACGACCGTTAGCTCGTTTTCACCTATAAAGATAGACTCTATACCCCTTATTTAGAGCCGATCTTCCGTAGAGAATTATTATAGAGGCTATATAACGAGTTCGGACACTTAAGCTAGCTAAGGCTTAGAGGAGTAGTTAAGCTACGCGCGTAGTAGCTATAGATACGTTAAGATATAGAAGATCTTACGTAGTCGTGTCCGAACTATTAGGTATTATAAGGTCTATAGAAGAGTCTAGAACGGGAGAATACTTAGTATATAGTAATAGCTAGTATCGCGCCCTTCTAGAGATAGGGAATTAACCTAATTAGCTTATTACCTATAACTCCGAATAGTAATAAGTAGATAGTCACTACTATTAACTATATAACTAGTTAGCTAGTCGCGAGGGCACTAAAGGAGGCTACCGAGGAGGAGATCGGATAGTTCTTATACGATTAAATCTTTACGAATTACGGTGCCCTAATAGAGCTAATATCTAATAACGGCCCTAATCTACTCGCGGGCGCTATTAGATACTATCTAAAGCTTATATAGATAAAGTATAGAACTACTACGCTATATTATCCGCGAACGAATAGTAAAGTAGAGAATTTAAATAGATTATTAGGTAAGATACTTACGAAGTATCTTATAGGGAAGCCTATAAGAGCGTAGGATCTCTTCCTTACCTAAGCCCTAGTAGCCGTATATATATATAAATACGCCGCTATAGGTTATAGTCTCTTCTTCCTAGTATATAGAGTATATATAAGATATAAGATTAAGAAGAGATGCAAAGAACTATAACATAAGAACCATGTGGCCCAGTGGAATGCGGACGGATTTCTTCTGCAGAATAAATCAGGATGCCTGAAAAATCAGGCAGCAACGGCCATTGAAGAATATCAAAATACTAGCTACATGCAAAAGCCGATTGTAGGAAGAATAAGATACTACTGCTACCGGATACAGTAATACTACTATAAAATACTACCATCAGATACAACGAATTACTACCGCATGCAGTATATAAGAAATAAACCGAATATAGCTAATAACTACTACCGTATACAGACTATACAGAAAGAAGAGATCAAAAAGATAAATACTATTAAGATATCCTAGCTAAGTAAAGATAACAATTCATATATCTCATCTTCTACTATCCAGTAGGACTTCGTCTTTCCTATTACTCCTACGAGCCACTTCCTATTCGTAACCCTTAGCTTACTAAGAGGTTATAAGCCCGAGTCTTATTCGGCTCGCCCTTATTCTTTCTTTTTAGCCTATCTTACCTAGGCTCCCTACTCTCATCAGTCAACATATCTCTATCAAAGATCCATATTAAGCCACTTTCTAGCCCTGAGAATTATGTTAATTAGTCTATTCGCCTAAAAGATCTTCTTATTAAGGACGATCTTATCGAACCGATTAAAGCCGATTTCACGAAAAAATCAATTTTATCTAATATATCACCTCTTTCATCTAATACGGTACCCCTTCTATCCGATCTACCAGAATCCACCAAACTCTCGAAGAACCGCAAGACTTTATTAATCATTCGCCTACTTTATACCAAGAATACCCTTCTCTACATTAGAGATAAGACCTCGGCATACCTTACCTAGAAGAAGCTCGAAGAGATCTATTATCCGAAGGGTTTTACTACTAAGTACCTTACTCTAAAGGAACTCTTTAATACTAAGATAATAGACTTTAACGATATAGGTTAATACCTTAATAAGGTTAAGATA
The DNA here is from genome assembly GCA_024706585.1 of Penicillium simplicissimum. Taxonomy (NCBI): domain Eukaryota; kingdom Fungi; phylum Ascomycota; class Eurotiomycetes; order Eurotiales; family Aspergillaceae; genus Penicillium; species Penicillium simplicissimum. The sequence goes on along the minus strand of JAMZTW010000129.1, from coordinate 1,492,097 downwards.
CTAGTTGATGACCTAAAGGCAAAAGATATCAATCTACCTAGCCAGGTAGTAATTACCTAGGTGTTAAATAGCCTAGATAATTCATACCAACCTTTCGTCTAAAATATTACGTAGAGCCTACGTAAGGATCCTACGGCCTATACGCCTGATTCGCTATTTACTAGCCTTATTAATAAGGCCAGGGGCCATCAGCCTAGCCAACAGCAGGCTAACTAGCTACTATATAATAGCTAGGGCTAGGGCCAGGGTCAACGCTAGCGTCAAGGACGCCAGCTACCTAAGAACCAATTTAGGAACCTACTATATCAAGATACTTTTTGCAGAAATTACAAGAAGAGTGGCTACTATATCGGCGACTGCTAGTGGCTACACGAAGATAAGCGCCCTACTAGCTAGATTCAACATAGCCGAGTTAAAAAGAATACCACTAAGTTAAACGCTCTTAAGAAACCACCCTCTGCTGCTAAAAGAGACGCGATACGCTAAGAAAAGCTAATTACTGCTATTATACAGTAAGCTAATAAATTAGCCGCTAGTGGTAGCCAAAATAACAGCGAAGAAAAGATTAACATTAATTCGCTTGATATTAGCTATAATAAAGACCTTAATCTTATCGATTAGGATACAGAAGTAAGATATCAAGATAACTAGCAAGATAGCCAGCAAGATAGCCGGCAAAATACCCATCAAGATATATATACTAATAATATACTCTCTATAGATCGTGTAGAGACGAAACGCAAAAAGATAGGATCAAAAGCCAAAAGATTTGATATTACAAACGTTGATTTTATAATTAATACTAGAGCTACTATTTGTGCTATTAATGATTTAAAATACTTTAATAACTACTATAGTACTAATAAAACTGTTATTTGGGGAAAAGCCAAAAAGCTTTATATAAAATACGCTAGCGATCTAATATTTAGATCTAATACAAATTATCTTCATAAACTATATAATGTTCCTTATATACCAGAACTAGGAATCAATATCCTTAGCATAAATCAGCTAAAAAATGCTATATTTATTTTCAAAGATAACAAAGCTATTATATATAATAAGGATAACATTAAGATATTGCAAGGAGATAAGCAAGGCAATCTATATAAAAGCACGCTTAAAATCATATATCCTATATTAGATACTATAAATTCTATAGATACTAGGAATACTATAAAGAATTAGCATAATAGACTAGGTTATATAGGCTTATTACTATTAAAGAAGATACTAGATCAGGCCAAGATTAAGATATCCTTATTAGAACTTCAAGAATATCTTAACTACACCTACGAGATATATATTAAATCTAAATATCATAGATATATTAATAAAAAATCTACATTAGATATATTATATAGCATAGGTGAAAGGATATATAGTGATATAGGAGGACCTATCTCACCACGGACCTATAATAGCTATAGATACTATATCACATTCTTAGATAAGACCTTAAGATATCTTAATATATCCTTATTAAAGACTAAGGATAAAGTATATAATAAATTTATTAGATATAAGAATATATTAGAGAACTAAACTAGCAATAAAATAAAAGAATTTTTTACTGATAATAGCACTGAATATATCAATAATAACTTCTATATATTAATACGAAGGTGTGGTATATTATATAAGACTACACCAGTATATACTAAAGAGCTAAATAGCCTAATTAAAAGAATTAATCTTACATTAATAAATAAGACTAGATGCTTACTAGCCTAATTAGGTCTAAATAACTCTATATAGGGTGAAGCATTACTAGTAGCTACATTCTTATACAATAGAACCCCACATATAGCGCTAGGATTCAAAACACCTTATAAAATATTCTTTAGCAAAATACCTAATATTAGCTATATTAAGACCTAGGGATCAATTACATATTATCACCTAAATACTAAATATAAGAATAAGTTATAACTAAGGAAAAATAAGGCTATATTAATAGGATATAGTTAACATAATCAATATAAACTATATAATATCGAATCAAAGAAGACTATCTAGTCTAGAGACACCACTATTTTAGAAGGTTAATATCTATACAGATCTATAAGATCTGAATTATCTAATATATCAACATCTAATATACTATATAAACAAAAACGTGATAAATATTATATCAAAACAAGAATAGGTAAGTAAGAAGAAATAGATACTAATCCCTTATATAAGATAGAAATTCAGATACCTTCTCAGGCAGATAATTATATATACTCTATAAAAGATACTACACTAGCAGATAAGCTTACTACTTATAATAAGCTATCTAGTAACTATATATTATCTGCTACTACTAATAAAGAACCATCTTTATATTAGTAAGCTATAAAGTTAGATAAAAAGAATGAATGGTATCAAGCATATATTGATGAGAATCAAAGCCTATTAGATCAAAACACATTCAAGATAATAGATATACTACCTAATATAAAGCTATTAAAAGGCCGATAGGTATTTAAATTAAAGACTATAAAAGATCCAAACTCAATTCAAAGCAACTATATAACGAATAAAGACAAAACTATTAGATATAAAGCTAGATGGGTTATCCAAGGATTCAACCAAAAACTAGGGGTTGACTTCTTAGAAACCTTCTCTACTACAGCCAGAACTAAGGTTTAGCATATAATAATAATAATAGCCGTTAATAAAGGATGGCTTATTAGACAATATAATATAAAGAATACATTCGTACTTACTAATATAGACGCTGAAATATATACTATACTACCAGTTAGACTATATCAAGATAAAAGATATAAAAATAAGTGCTATAAGCTAAATAAAGTACTATATAGGCTAAAACAGTCACCTAGATTATAGAATGAATATTTTTCAGAAGCTATATAAAGATATAAATTCTACAGACTACTATATAATAAAGGTATATATATAAATGAACAGGATCAGGCTATAATAATAACATATATTAATAATATATTAATAATTCATAAAAATATTAACTATTTCAAAGATCTAGCTAATAAAGCTAGGAAATATATCAAAATAGAAGAAATAGGTGAAGTTACTACCTTCCTAGGAAATAATATAAATATAGATTATAATAAGAAGATAGTCACTATAGATCAAAGAGATTATATCAAGAAGATACTAACTAAGTTTAATATATATCAATATACACCTAAAAAATTACCCGGAGAACCAGGTATTCATCTGAAAAAGAACTAATATAAAACATCCGATGAAATAATAAATCTATATCAAAAAGAGATAGGATCTTTACTATATACTAGCCTAAAGACTAGGCTAGATATAATATATAGCGTATCATACTGCGCTAGATATATAAGTAATCCTGCGAAAGAATATATAGCCGAGCTTAAAAAGATATAGAAATATCTACTATATATACCTAATCTAGGGCTTATATACGATTACTCTAGCAAAGATCTATATATCAAAGGATACTCCGATATAGATTAGGCAGGTGATACAGATAGTAGAAAGTCGACTACTAGCTATCTATTCAGCCTATCTAGTGATATAGCCAGAAATAATCCTATAACATAGAATTCAAAACTACAAAAATCTGTTACCTTAAGTACCTATAAGGCCGAATATATAGCACTTAAAGAAGCTACTACAGAAGGAATATATCTAGCCAACATATTCAACTATATTAATAAGAGGCTAGGTCTAGGCTATATATTTAGTATACCACTTATATTAATAGATAACTAATCTGCTATAGATCTTACTAAAAACCCTAAATATCATAAAAGAACAAAGTATATCGATATAATATATTACTATACTAGAGACTAAATAAGACAAAAGAAAATAAATATACAATTCGTCCTAACTAAAAAAAAATTAGCTAATATATTAACGAAGAACCTAAGACTACCAATATATGATAACCTAAAAGAACTAGCAAATATAAAACAAATACCATAACATAAAGATATAAGATAACATAATATAAAGATATAAGATTAAGATATATAACCTAATCTTTACACTATATGTAGTATAAAGATTACGGGGGGCTATAAGATATAAGATTAAGAAGAGATGCAAAGAACTATAACATAAGAACCATATGGCCCAGTGGAATACGGACGGATTTCTTCTGCAGAATAAATCAGGATACCTGAAAAATCAGGCAGCAACGGCCATTAAAGAATATCAAAATACTAGCTACATACAAAAGCCGATTGTAGGAAGAATAAGATACTACTGCTACCGGATACAGTAATACTACTATGAAATACTACCATCAGATACAACGAATTACTACCGTATATAGTATACAAGAAATAAACCGAATGTAGCTAATAACTACTACCGCATACAGACTATACAGAAAGAAGAGATCAAAAAGATAAATACCATTAAGATATCCTAGCTAAGTGAAGATAACAATTCATGCATCTCATCTTCTACTATCCAGTAGGACTTCGTCTTTCCCATTACTCCTGCGAGCCACTTCCTATTCGTAACCCTTAGCTTACTAAGAGTATACCTAAAGCTACCTAGCGATTCTACTAAAGATCCGCGCGTAAGGCTAATATATAAGCGATTAGACGAGATCGTAAACCTCGCCGACGCCTATATAAAAGCTAATAAGATACTTCTCGCCTACGCGATCCGATAAAAGCGCGTTCGTAATAGCGTAGTTACGAAGATAGGATTCTCGAAGAGCGATTAGATACTTATTTATAACGAGAGTAGGAAGAAGTTAGAGAGTAAATAGTTCGGACTATATTAGGTCTTAGAGAGCTATCTACTCGGAACGTACGCTCTTAAAGAGCTATCTAGCCGTATACTTAAAACTCTTATTAATAGTACTAGGCTTATCGCCGTGAATATTTAAGACCCTACTAAATTATAGATATTATCGGCCGCGAAAGTAGTACTACGCTAGGAAAACCTTAATATAGGCCGGCCTAAGAAACTCGTATATATCCTTAAGGATAAGAAGGATCTACTATTATACTCGGAATTATCTATATTTACCCGGGAAGAATAGAACGATTAGAGGCGAAATCGGGCTTACTATAAGTTAGTAGAAGAGGAAGCGATTATAGACTGCGTTATTAAGAAGGCTTACCTTACTAGGGCAAAAGCGGCGAAGACGCGGGGAAGAGATCTAGATATATAGGATTTAGATACTACTAATCTAGAAAGCGCGCTATCTAAAGGAGATCCGATAAATCTTAAGGAAGTAGAGTTAGCCGACGAAGAAGACGTTCTTTAACTAAGCTCTAGTAGGCCCTAGGACGCCGCCGCCTATAAGAGGATACTTTTCGACGGACTACTAGCTATAGTTATCCCTACTACGTCTACGAGGACTATAAATCTTATAGGTTCTACGCGAAAGTCTAGGAATAGAGTAATAGAAGATAGCTTAATTTAGTAATACTAAGCTATAGGGACGTAATTTAGCGCTATTATAGGCGATTTAGTAAGTAACTACTATAATAGGATAACTTAGTAAGTAGTTATCCTAGATAATTCTAATATAGTAACATTAAGATTATTAGATTTAGCTATTTTTTATAGCCTATAGAGAATAAAAGTGTACTTAGGCATACTTACTATAGAAGGGATTTTTATCCTCTTCTTTCTCTACCTAGAGCTACTCTAGGAGCTAGCTAGTATCGCGTAAAAAGGCGTAGAGAGTATAGTAATCTACTATTATATAAGCGATAGTCTCCGGAAGTAACTTAAGAGCCTTATATATAATATCCTATTCGACCTATTTTCCGCGAAAGCGCGGATCGTTAAGTAGAGAGTCGTACTAGATATTATTATAGGGGCTAATAGGCGCGTTAACGAGTAGAAGTTAGTAGAATTTATTAGCGGCTATAGCCGCTATAGTAAAGATAGGCTCCTTACCCTTAGCTTCCTTCTCCTTTAGGATATTAGAATAAGTATAGGGGTATAGCTTCTTTAGCCTACGCGTAAGCTTATCCCTAGCGACTAAAGATAATACCTTACTAGTACGATACTTTCCCTTAGTAGCGGTAACCTTAGTTAGTTACCGAAGTATAGGATAGTTAGGGTTCTATACGGATAGGATCGCGCGAATCTATCCTAGAAGGATATCCTTCTCTAAACCTAGCGTATATAACCGTTAATACTTACTTATAGTAGTCCGCTCTTAGATAGAGAAGGGGGATTACTTACGGAATAAATAGCTCTTACTATTACTATTAAAGGAGTAGTTCGTATATATACTAGCGAAGTATAGCTAACCCCTATAGACTAGTATAATATAGGTAGAAAAAGGGCTAAATCTAGACTTATAGGTATAATATAAGCCGCCTAAGGGCGCGGCTATCCTAATACGCTATACTTATATAGCCTAGCGCTAGGAAGGGCTATTATAATCCTTTATCTTACTACCTCGCTAGTTAATATTACGGACGGGAATTAAGCTAGCGAGCTTCCGCTTAGTCTCGGTCTAGAATAATAATAGATTAGGATTACTATATCCGTTAAGCCTATTCGCGAGTAGGGGAACGGTGCCTTCGTTATCTTCCGAATTAAAACTACTAGACGGTATAGACGAAGTTAGAGATTTAGCCTTAATAGTAGCCTAGCGTAAGACTTCGACTAATAAAGATTTACCCTTACGAGGAGGAGCTATACGGCTATTAGTATACCTAATCGGAATTAAGGCGAATCGGGCACTTACCTATTTTACTATATATAGGAGGCCGAGATAAGCCTAATAAGCTAGAAGATCTAACGCGGCTAGAGATAAGGAAGATAATAAGGAAGGATAGGAAGGGGGTAGATAGGGGAAACCTAGAGGGTTATATCCTCCGCTATTTAGGTATCTTTATTAGCCTAATAGGAGTTTCCGTAAGCGTTTCTTTATTCCCGTCGCCTTCTTTATATAGTTTAATAGAATCTGCCGAGATAAAGTTAGCGGTTAGGAAGGTTAGTGCTACTAGTTAATTTGAAGTTATTTAACTTTATAGAGTTAGGCTATAGGTCACGTGCCGAATATACCCGTATCGACAACCTAACGTAGACGGGATAGGAAGTATTTCTTTTGTCAATTCATTATATATATAGATTAGATAAGATTCTACCCTTTCTGATGCTCCTACGCGAGATCTCGAGTTAAAACACTCCGATTTCTCGTGATAGCAAGATTCAGGATAAATTTCGTTCTTAGTGGGGGAGGATATGATCCCGGACCCACTTTAGCGGTACGCTTACGGCTACTTTCTGCCGGTCTTTACCGCTATCCGCTCATTTAGTACTAGTTAGCCCCTAATATTACAAAACATGCCTTTTACACTCCTAAGATCACACTACCTTTAGACTTTGCACTCTACGGTTCACCTTCAAGACAACCTAACCTATAAGTAGGGGAGCTCACTTTGTGGCAACGCTTAGTGACTAACTTACTTAGCGCGCACTCTGGTATATCCTGTAAGATACTTAAAAGGACCCGAGCCCGTGTAAGGCTTAGTATAGCAACGGTACGGTTGCGAGATACTCTTGGGATTCGAAGTAGAACTAGGCAAGTATAACCTATTCGAGTTCTACTTATAGTGACGCAGAGGCCGTGCGTAACATAATCGCTAGGTAGGTTTGATTCAAACTAGCTAGCGATATAGACCTTACCTACGAATATCACGTATAGCGGTAGCGAGTAGCTATTAGCGCAGATAGCTTCGATAGCAGTAACCTATTCGCGGTTTCCTAGCTATAAGATAGAGCGGCGACTGTAGTATTCAGCTCGAGTAACCACCTTTTGTGACGATATAAGGCCTATCGTAAAGCCGGTCTCATTAAAGTTGTAGATATCCTCCGCTAGGATATCATTCTCCTCCACCATACGCTTCACGCTATTAAACCACGCTCGAATCGACCGAGGATCTTCGTTTTAGGCACGTTAGTAATCGTAGCGCTTCGCATAGCGCGATTAGAGCTTAACGCGGCGTTTCACGAAGTTTGATACCCAATTCACGCCTACCGTAGGCAGAGGCGATTCGCCACGCGAAGCAAGAAGGATATCAGCTATTTCTCGGATAGTTAACTGCCTAGGCGCTGCTCCACGCGAATCAAGCGAAAGAATCTATTAGACTAGCGAATCCTCTTCTAATTCGCTTAATTTATAGCGTTGGTGGTATGAATCGGCGCGTGGGATTACGCCGGTAGCGCGGCGCTGAAGTGTAGAGAACGGAACATCGTATAGCCTAGCTGCAGCGCGTAGAGATTCAATTCGGCCTTTTTTTATATCAGCAAGGGCTAATTGAATCCTGCCCTCCTGTTCGGCCAGTTTTTGACTGGACTCAGAGCGTTTTGGTGGCATGGCTGGTAGTTGAATTGGTGTAGTGAATGGAGAGAGCCGCGTCTTTGGGGGGGTGACCCACTGACCGTGTGACCCGTTGAGTTGTGGATTACGTTATCTAATATAGCCAGCTTCGTTTACACCGCCGACCGCTACATAAAGGATATCGTCCGCCTACGAAGCTATAGCCTCTCTCATAAGCTAAATATTAACGCGACGATATACTAAGCCGCTCTCGCGACGTCTGCCGCCACAACCTTTTTTGAACCCGTTAGCATCGGAGAACGCTTATTTGCTAATAGCGGACTAGGCGCGAACAATCTAGTAGACGAGGTAGAGGGTAAAGCGTCAAATATATAGTACTCTGAAATAGGAGACCTAAAGCCGCTAGTTAAGTACTTTATCTCGATCGGAACGGGAAATCCAGGCAAGAAGCCGTTCGAGGATAGTATACTGAAGTTTCTCGGGCAGACGTTAGTACAAATTACAACCGAGACAGAGAATACGGAGAGGAAGTTCATAGCGAGATAGGTAAGGCATTTCGACGAGAAGCGGTACTTCCGGTTTAATGTCGAGTAAGGACTACAGGAGATTAAGCTTGACGAGTACAAGAAGAAGGGAGTGATAAAGTGTCAGCCTGTGTGTGTTATGGCCTGAGCCGTCAGGCCAATACCGTTGTGTGTGTGGATGCCTGAATCGTCAGGCATAACCATTCTGTCAGCAGCCGTTGCTGCCTGATTCCTCAGGCATCCTATTTTATTCTGCAGAAAAGATCCATCACTTTTCTTCGGCAGAAGTTGCCCCTTCTTCATGTCAATCTTCAACAGATTGGTTTTTGCTTCTTCTAATAACACATCAGATGCAATATCCGTCTCCCCCGTCGTATTCATCTGATGTATCTGCTTGCCCCGGACTACTCTGGTCCGAACCTTTCTACACAATCATGTTAGCTATAAATATAGCTATCTCATTGCATGTATCTACATCAGTCAGTCGAATCTATCTTAGTTGAATCTCAGTCAACCTTTCAAGATTACTACTCATTTGAGTCCTTCTTATCTTAAGTCTTACCTTGTTGGCTGCCAGACCGCCTGGAGCCATTCATCTCATCTTCTATCTTTGGGTGAAATCTTCACGCCTTAGAACCCTGTATGCTGACTGCCAGCACGTATCTACGTCACGTGGCACTGGCAACTCAGCGGACTTCAGCGCTTCAGCGACCCTGTTTGAGGCAATATCACGAAGTCTGATAGTATTAGTATTTTATATAAGCTAAAAGCTATACGATATAATAAGGTAATACTATTTATCTCCTCTAGGTCCTATACTATCTATAAAAAGGTACTAATCTAAGAAGTATATATAGCTAGTAATTTACTATCTAGAATATATTTAGCGCGTATTTTATAATATAGTAGATAGATAGGTAGATCTTCTATTCTAAATCGATATAGTAATAGTTTGCTTATTATAGTTCTAGGTACCTAAGGGCTCTAAGTAGGATTTAAGCTTTCTCCGCTAGAAATAAAATAGTCTCTTTAAATATATTAATTACTAATAGGAATACGATATAATCTAGTATAGAGTAGAACGGATCTAGCTCCCTATCCTAATACTAAAGACCTTCTTCTAAGATATTCTCTTTCTCGATATTAGGTAGAGCGTAATACGCTAACTCTACTATAGTGTTACGCACGGCCTCTGCGTCACTATGAGTTTGTACCGAAAGGGGTAATAGTTACCTTAGTCGTTGTTGTTATAGGGGACAACAACGATATGTGCTTAGACGGCTGATTCCGGCCCTGTCGGCACAGACTTCAATCCCAAGAGTATCTCGTAACCGTACCGTCGCTGTGCTAAGCCTTACACGGGCTCGGGTCCTTTTGAGTATCTTGCAGGATGTGCCAGAGTGCGCGCCAAGTAAGTCAGTCACTAAGTGTTGCCACGAAGTGAGCTCCCCTACTTATAGGTTAGGTTATCTTAAAGGTGAACCGTAGAGTGCAAAGTCCAAAGGTAGTAACTAAGTAACAATATGCAATTAATCGCGAAGAACTAAATATATGATAGCTAAATAAGTGTCCTTATATATCTAGTCCTTCTATAGTAGTATTTGTGGTAGATAGTATAATAGTAGATGATCCTTAGTATAGTCTACCTTAATACCGATCTACCTATCTACTAGTCTAGTCTTATGCGATTCTTCCCGTTACTTACCTTATAGGCGTAATCCTAGTATCGGTAGATTAGTAGCCGATTCCCGCGTTCCGCTAACCTGTTACGAGGCAGACCGTCAGAAACCCGCGGGGGATAACGACAGCCAACCAAACCCGCAAGAAAGATAACACCTGCAGGAGTCACGTGCGACCAATAAGGAGTATTACACATATGCTTCCCAGGAGCAAGATCACATAGAAAAGGTGCTCCCAGGAGCAAAGTGGGTCTGTATAAAAGGGCATTTTACACACCTACGATCAGTGATCGATCAGGGTAATCAAGGACACCGTGTCCTTAGAGCGGACAATATCCTATGTGTATAGCTATATATATCTCGGATGTTGTCTGGCACAACGAACTACCCGATCAGGCAGCCACATAACGTCTCATCGAGTGATAAGCCCAGACTCATCAAGTAATGAGCCCCGACTTATCGCCTGATAGGAAGGACTAGATATATAAGGACACTCTTTTACTAATATATATTTAGTTCTTCGCGATTAATTATATATTATTACTTAGTTACTACCTTTATGTTACGCACGGCCTCTGCGTCACTGTGAGTAGAGCTCGAATGGGTTATACTTGCCTAGTTCTACTTCGAATCCTAAGAGTATCTCGCAACCGTACCGTTGCTGTGCTAAGCCTTACACGGGCTCGGGTCCTTTTGAGTATCTTGCAGGATGTGCCAGAGTGCGCGCCAAGTAAGTCAGTCACCAAGTGTTGCCACGAAGTGAGCTCCCCTACTTATAGGTTAGGTTATCTTGAAGGTGAACCGTAGAGTGCAAAGTCCAAAGGTAGTAACTAAGTAATAATATATAATTGATCGCGAAGAACTAAATATATGATAGCTAAATAAGTGTCCTTATATATCCAGTCCTTCCTATCGGTGATAAGTCGAGACTCATCGCTGATACGCCAGGGCTTATCGCTAATGAGTTCCCGCGCTAGTAATCCTATCGGTGATAGGATCTAGTCACGTGGTTGCTCGATCGGGTAGTTCGTTGTGCTAGATAATATCCTAGATATATATAGCTATATATATAGGATATTGTCTGCCCTAAGGACACGGTGTCCTTAATCACCCTGATTGATTACTGATCGTGGGTATGTAAAATGCCCTTTTATATAGGCCTACTTTGCACCTAGGAGCACCTTTTCTATGTAATCTTATTCCTAGGAAGCATATATATAATACTCCTTATTAGTCGCACGTGACTCCTATAGGTGTTATCTTTCTTGCGGGTTTAGTTAGCTATCGTTATCCCCTATAGGTTTCTAACGGTCTACCTCGTAATATCATCCCCTCTCTTCTTAAGCCGGTGTCCTTAGCGGCTATAAGTAGCGTAGCCCCTAGTTTACTTATACGTATATTTCTGTTTTCTTATTTTTCTTTATAATATCGTCCTACCGTACTAACTATATCTTCTAAGGCTTCTATTCGTAAGAACGCCTTAACTCGTCGGATCGAGGACGAAGGGTTTTAGTCCGTAATCTCTTATAAACGTTATATCTGTTTAAAAAGAGTATATATCCGTACCGATTATTCCGATCGTTATAGCGACTACGTTCGCACTAGTAGTAGTATAAAGTACGCTATACTAACTCCTACTTTCACTAATACGGAATAGCGGCGGTTAGTAAAGTCTTAAAATTAAATTAAGGAAGAGGAAGAGGCTATCCTTACTAAGCTTCTCCGTCTTCGAAAGTAAAAGCGCTTATTATAAAAGCGTACTAGTGATTTTATTACTCGGGACTTTAAGGAAGTTACCGAGTTAGAAGAACTTAAGCGTCGTAAGGTTAAAGAGCGCGAGCGTCTCGAAAAAGAGCGTATTAAGTCTAAGTAAAGAGAGCGTGAGGTAGAGAGTACCTAGGCCGCTACCGGGGTTCCTTAATCTACTATTCCGACCGATAGTCGTTTCTTTACGGTAACGTTAGAGGATCCTACTCTAACTTAGTTATTAAATAATCCGTCGTTCTCCTAGGTCGACCTAGACGCCGCCTTACTAGATAAGGCCCCTAGCTCTCCTACTAATAGAACTATTAAACTAGCTAGTAGTAGCCTATTAGGTTCCTAATAGGTTCCTACGTATTTTCCGAGGTATTATATCCTTTCTATTTCATAAGGTAGTAAGGTTATCCGCTAATCCTTTCTATTACTAAGATTTCCTTAACCTTATATTTATTTTCCGTTTCTTCTTCGATTTCGATATTAGTAGCGATTTCGGCGTTTTAGGGTACTTTTTCTAATAACGAGATATAGAATATTATATAGATACGTCGTATACTATCTAGTAGTTTTAAGCGATAATTAACTAGTCCTAATTTTTTATCGATTTCGAATAGTCTAAGTTTAAGGTGATCGAGTTTTACGCTAGGTCGTCTGGTACGAATATTACGTCGTAAAAGGTAAACTTTCTCCCCCCTTTTAAAGTCCGGCGCCTTCTAGCGTAATTAGTCGTAGTAGAACTTTATATATATATTTAGGAACTCGATGTCTCTTAATAGTTAAAGATATAGCTATTTTAGTCCGTTAGCTAGTAGTCTAGATAACTCTACTACTAAGTATTCGTCGATCGGTTCTCCGACGATTATAGGATTTAGCCTATAATTCGCGAAGAATAGCGTTTCCTTAGTTATCGCGTGTATTACGTTATTATATATAAACTATACGATTAGTAATAGCCCTATCTAGTTATCTTACTAGAAGTTTATATAGTATCGTAGGTACTATTCTAGAGTCTAGTTAACTCGTTCTGTCTATCCGTTAGTCTATAGGTAGTAGGCCGTAGAGAGTCTATACTTAATACCTATCAGATCCGCGAATAGCTACTATATATTAGATATAAATAGCTTATCCCTATCCGAGGTAATCTTACTCGGTGTTCTGTGGTTAGCGAATATATATCTAAGTAATAGGTTTACTATGGTTCTGGTATCGATTCTTTCTATTATCGGAATTATATACGCGTATTTAGTAAGTCGGTCTATAACTACTATGATTATATCGTTACCCTCTAAGATAGATAATTTAGTAATAAAGTCTATCGTAATCTATTCCTATAGTTGTGTTAGTGTTTCCGATGTCCTTATTTCTCTATATAGTATATATCGTACTAGCTTATTCCGTTGATACGAGTTGTATTATCGGATATAGTTTTTAACTTTTCTATATATACTTAGGATATAGTAGTTCTATAATATTTTCTCTATTATCTTTTCGATTCTAAAGTATCCTTATATCGGTTCGTCGTAATATACTTTAATAATTTCGTTTTAAAGGCTCCTAGGAATATATACTAACCTATAGACTAGGACTAGGCTGGTGTCGTTCTAGGTTATATATCCCTCTTATAATCTACTTTGTAGGATCCGTTAGATCGCTTCGTCGCTCGTTATAGCTTCCTTAATTCGTTTAAGCTATCTATTGTCCTATAGTTCGCTAGTTACTATAAGGATCTAGTGATTATAGACGATATCTCCGTCGCTATTCGTTATAAGGATAGTAGGTACTACTTCCTTAGTTCCGATTTCGTAGTCTAGTCGTCTGCTAAGTACGTCTGTGACTATATTCTCTGTCTCTTTATAGTAGATAATCTTAAAGTCGTATTAGGCTAGGGTTTCTGCCTATCTAGCTTACCGTTAGGTGAGTTTCTTCGTCGTAGTAAAGTAGGTAAGGTTATAGTAATCTATCCTAACGATTACGGTGTGCTTTGCTCCTTCTAGGTAAGCTCGCTAGACTTAGAATACTAATACTATAGCTAGTAGTTCCTTATCGTGAATATCGTAATTAAGCTCTACCGGGATCATTTTCCGAGACTAGAAGGCGATAGGTCTAAGCTTACTATCTTTCCCTAGTTATATAAGTTACGCTCCGAGCGCAAAATCCGATACGTCGGTTTCTATAATAATAGGTACGTTATAGTTAAAGATCGCGATAATTACCTTTCCTGATTATTTTCGATATAGGTCCTTAAGTCCTTAAAACGACTTTTCCGCTTTATTATCTTATTTAAACGGTACTCCTTTCTTAGTAAATCGATAGAGTCCTAATACATACTTTAAGAACTATAGTATAAGTTTACGATAGTAGTTAGCTAATCTAAGGTAACTCTAAACGTCCTTAATATAGGTTAGCGTTAGCTAGTCGAGGATAGCCTTAACCTTATTATTCTCTATTCCTAACCTATCCGGGCTAATAGTATATCCGAGGAAGCTCGTCTCCTAAATATAAAATTCATACTTTTTAAGCTTAAGTGTGACCTTAGCTTCCCTTAGCTTCTGTAATACCTTCTTGTTATGCTTAATATATTCGGTTTCGGTTTTAGAGAATATAAGTATATTATTAAGGTATACGATAATAAAGATATTAAGGTATTCTTCTTAAACGGTGAAGATAAATCGTTAAAACGATACCGGTATATTAGTAAGTCTAAATAGTATAACTAAATATTCGAAGTATCTATACTTAGTTCGGAATGCCGTCTTCTATTCGTCTCCTCCCTTAATTCTAAGTCGGTTATATACGTTAGTAATATCGTACTTAGTGAAGAACTTCGCTCCTTAAATAATATCCTAAATTTCGTTAATTAGCGGTAACGGATATCGATCTTTAATAGTGATACCGTTAAGCTATCGGTAGTCTATATATATTCGGAGTTCTCCTTCCTTCTTAGGCACGAATAGGATCGGGTATCCTACTAGCGATATCGATTTTCTAATATATCCTTTCTTAAGGTTTTCCTTAATATATTCTTATAGTATCGCTAACTCTTTCTACGATAGTAGGTAAATAGGTATAAACTTCGGTTCTTCCCCTTCCTTAATCTTAATCTCGTGGTTAAACGGACTATATTCTAGTAGCTTACCGTCCGGTGGTAGCGTAAATATATCCTAGAATTCCGCGTATTCCTTAGGGATCTTATATTCTTCCTCTAGTATCCTTATTACGTAGAGGGTCTTTTCGTCGTAGTCGATAAGGACGTAATCTCGTAATTCGTCGTCCGTTATATCCGATCGCTATTCCGAAGTAGTAATAACGCTAATATTAACTATATCTCTTCTGTTAGGCCTACCTCTTAGCCGAAAACTCCTCTTAAGTTCGCCTTCGTAAGGGTTTCTATAAGTACCTACTTCCCCTAGGCTAGGTCTCTTTAGTGTATTAGGCTCGCTTTTTCCGGTCTACCTCTCGCTTATCTATCGATATAAGTATCTATCGAAGACTATATTTCCTACTTACTAGTCGATACTTACGTTATACTTTCGTAACTATAGTACTCCTAGTACTACGTTATACTCCCCGAGATTCGTGATATTAAAGTTGATAATCTCGAAGTAGTCTCTGATAACTATTAGTAAGGGTCCGCTCTTATATATAATTCCTAGTCTAAGTCTCTCTCCGTTAAGACCGATAATTAGCTATAGTCGTGGCTTCTCTACGCCTATAATCGAGTAGCGTATCTAATAACGTAGGCTTATAAAGTTTCCTGCCGCTCCTAAGTCGATTATTACTAAGGTTAGTCGAAGTATAATATTAGTAGTGATCCTTAAATATCGTCCCTACGCTATCGCTATAAGGTATTACTTTTCTATGTTTATCCTCTAGTTTCCGTGCTAGAGTCCCGCGTATTCTGGTTTCTAGTTAGGTTTCTTTTCCTAGCGTAGCGGCTTTAGCTCTAGGCTATAGTTAAGCTTCCCTTAGTAGTAGGTTATATAGTCGCTATCGTAGTATCCGACTATAGCTCTAAGGCTATAGTCGGGGTATTGTATATACCCCTAATATAAGTATCGTGTATTCTTATATAGACAATGCTTATCGTCCTATTATTATTATAGTCTTATCCCTTTATGGTGAACGTCGTAAAGTTATTAGAGGAGATATTACTCTTCTTCGTCTAGTAGTACTTCTTCGTTAAGTAGTAACCGTTAAAGTTACTATTAGGTTTACTAAATTTCCTTAGGAACGTTCCCCTCGATAGTAGGATTCTTAATATATAGTTCGAATAGTTAGTTAATAATATTATAGGCTCTTACGATCTTTTCTTATATCGCTTAAGTTCCGTTTATGATTTCCTAGAGTTTATTACTAAGGCGTTGACTCTTAACTATCTTAGGGTCTTTGTAAGGCTATTCAGGTTTATCTGTTCCTAGGAGTGTAGGCGGAGTTTCTAGGATCTCTTTAGTATCTAGGAACGCGGTAGGCGTTCCTAGGACCGTTTCGCCTACGTCCTAGGAATCGTATGATAATTCCTAGGAGTCGATAGTGTTCTAGGGACTATACTAGGTCTATCCTTGACTCTCGATTCTTTCCTAATCTATCTCTAGGAAGTCTTCTCGCTTATCCTAAGTAGCTCGAAGCTACTAGGGCCGGACCTTATTACTTTAGGTTGCCTATAGTTATTATGATTTTAGCTTATCTACCTATCTTACTTATTTCGCGTTATTACGTGGCTTCTTGTACGTACGCGCCTAGTGTCCTAGTTCTCTATAATTAAAATATAGGTTATTATCTTTTCTTCTTTTCTGTTCTTCGATAGGGAGCCTCGCTACGTCGAGCTCTATTAGTCTTAGTCCGTAGGGGTTACTATACTCCCTCGGTTATTATTACTATTATCCTCGTCTGCCTTCGTAGCGGCGGTATCGGTAGGTTACTAATCCTTAGCTATTCCTCTATCGCTACTCTTATTATTAGAGCTTACGTTCATAAAGTCGATTATCGAGCTTAACCGCGAGCTCGATTATCTTATGAAGCTCCTATAGTCTATCGAACCTTATAAGTTCGTCCTTTATATCTTCCTTAAGTCCTCGCTTAAAGATCTAGATATAGGTATTATCGTCGAAATCGAGATACGAGATAATTTACTAGAATTTAGCGGCGTATATACTAGCCGATCCGGTTTATCGTAGTCGATCGAGTTATCGTTCCGCGGTTCTAGCGGCGTCGATATCGCTAAAGGTTTATTTAAGTTTCTTCTTAAAGGTCGCGTAAGACGCGAATATAGCCTTAGTAATATCTCCCTAGTCGTCGCGCGGTTTCTCGTTAAATTCTCTAATATATAGTTTAAACTATTCGAATACTTATCCGCGTAGGTAGGTAGAAGCGTAGATAACCTTATTAGCTTCCCTATTATATCTAATAATACGGAGTTATATATCTATCTAAGTTAGGAAGGCGCGAAGCTTAGTTCGTTCGCTATAGTAGAACTTAGGCTTAGGTAGTTTAACGGTAGTAGCTCGCTAGCTCTATACCTATACGAGTTATTCTTATAACTAGGAGATTATCTCTATAAGTTACGCGTTAGTAGGTAGAGTAGGGTTCGATCTGCTCGAAACGTTACTTATAGTACTATCGTTGCCTACTATAATAACTTTGCTTCACGGTTTAAAGATAAGGCGATTAATATATTACGCACGGCCTCTACGTTACTATAAGTAGAGCTCGAATAGGTTATACTTACCTAGTTCTACTTCGAACCCTAAGAGTATCTCGTAACCGTACCGTTACTATACTAAGCCTTACACGGGCTCGGGTCCTTTTAAGTATCTTATAGGATATGCTAGAGTACGCGCTAAGTAAGTTAGTCACTAAGTGTTACCACGAAGTGAGCTCTCCTACTTATAGGTTAGGTTATCTTAAAGGTAAACCGTAGAGTGTAAAGTCTAAAGGTAGTAACTAAGTAACAATATATAATTAATCGCGAAGAACTAAATATATAATAGCTAAATAAGTGTCCTTATATATCTAGTCCTTCCTATCGGTAATAAGTCGAGACTTATCGCTAATACGCTAGGGCTCATCGCTGATGAGTTCCCGCGCTAGTAATCCTATCGGTAATAGGATCTAGTCACGTGGTTACTCGATTAGGTAGTTCGTTGTGCTAGACAATATCCGAGATATATATAGCTATATATATAGGATATTATCCGCCCTAAGGACACGGTATCCTTGATTACCCTGATTGATCACTGATCGTGGGTGTGTAAAATGCCCTTTTACACGGGCCCACTTTACTCCTGGGAGCACCTTTTCTATGTGATCTTGTTCCTAGGAAGCATATGTGTAATGCTCCTCATTGGTCGCACGTGACTCCTGCAGGTATTGTCTTTCTTGCGGGTTTGGTTGGCTGTCGTCATCCCCCGCGGGTTTCTGACGGTCTGCCTCGTAACACTTTAGACTTTGCACTCTATAGTTCACCTTTAAGATAACCTAACCTATAAGTAGGGGAGCTTACTTTGTGGTAATACTTAGTGACTAACTTACTTAGCGCGCACTCTAGTATATCCTACAAGATACTTAAAAGGACCCGAGCCTATATAAGGCTTAGTATAGTAATAGTACGGTTACGAGATACTCTTAGGATTCGAAGTAGAACTAGGTAAGTATAACCTATTCGAGCTCTACTTATAGTAACGTAGAGGCCGTATATAATATATTAATCGCCTTATCTTTAAACCGTGAAGCAAAGTTATTATAGTAGGTAATAATAGCACCGTAAGCAACGTTTCGAGCAGATCGAATCCTACTCTACCTACTAACGCGTAACTTATAGAGATAATCTCCTAGTTATAGGAATAACTTATGTAGGCCTAGAGCTAGCGAGCTACTACTATTAAACTACCTAAGCCTAAGTTCTACTATAGCGAACGAACTAAGCTTCGCGCCTTCCTAACTTAGATAGATATATAACTCCGTATTATTAGATATAATAGGGAAGCTAATAAGGTTATCTACGCCTCTACCTACCTACGCGGATAAGTATTCGAGTAGTTTAAACTATATATTAGAGAATTTAACGAGAAACCGCGCGACGACTAGGGAGATATTACTAAGGCTATATTCGTGTCCTACGCGACCTTTAAGAAGAAACTTAAATAAACCTTTAGCGATATTAACGCTACTAGAACTATAGAGCGATACCTCGATCGATTACGATAAACCGGATCGGCTAGCGTATACGCTACCGAGTTCTAGTAAATTATCTTATATCTCGATTTCGACGACGATACCTATATCTAGATCTTTAAGCGAGGACTTAAGGAAGATATAAAGGATAAACTTATAAGGTTTAATAGACTATAGGAGCTTTATAAGATAATCGAGCTTACGGTTAAGCTCGATAATTAACTTTATAAATATAAGCTCTAACGATAAGAGTAACGATAGGGGAATAGCTAAGGATTAGTAACTTACCGATACCGCTACTATAAGGGTAGGTAAAAATAATAGCGATAATAACTAAGGGAGTATAGTAACCTCTATAGACTAAGACTAATAGAGCTTAATATAGTAAGGCTTCCTACTAAAGAATAGAAAAGAAGAAAAGATAATAACCTATATTTTAATTATAGAGAACTAGGATACTAGGCGTATATATATAAGAAGCTATATAATAACGCGAAATAAGTAAGATAGGTAGATAAGCTAAGATTATAATAGTTACGGGTAACCTAAAGTAATAAGGTCCGGCCCTAGTAGCTTTAAGCTACTTAGGATAAGCGGGAAGACTTCCTAGAGATAGATTAGGAAGGAATCGAGAGTTAAGGATAGACTTAGTATAGTCCCTAGAATACTATCGACTCCTAGGAATTATTATATAATGCCTAGGATATAGACGAAACGGCCCTAGGAACGCCTACTATATTCCCGGATACTAAAGAGATCCTAGAAACTCTACCTACGCTTCTAGGAATAGATAAACCTAAATAGCCTTACAAAAACCCTAAGGTAGTTAAGAGTTAACGTCTTAGTAATAAACTCTAGGAAATCATAAACGGGACTTAAGCAACGCGCGAAAAGATCGTACGAGTCTATAATATTATTAACTAACTATTCGAGCTATATATCGGGAATCCTACTATTAAGGGGAACGTTCCTAAGGAAATTTAGTAAACCTAATAGTAACTTTAATAGTTACTACTTAACGAAGAAGTACTACTAGATAAAGAAGAGTAATATCTCCTTAAGTAACTTTACGACGTCTATTATAAAGGAATAAAGTTATAATAATAATAGGATAATAAGTAGTACCTATATAAGAATATATAATACTTATATTAGGGATATATATAATACCCTAATTATAGCCTTAGAGCTATAGTCGGATACTACGATAATAATTATATAATCTACTACTAAGGAAAACTTAACTATAGCCTAGAGCTAAAGCCGCTATATTACGAAAAGAAACCTAACTAGAAACTAGAATATATAGGACTCTAGTACGGAAACCGGAGGATAAATATAGAAAAGTAATATATCGTAGTAATAGCGTAGGGATAATATTTAAGGATTACTACTAATATTATACTTCGACTAACCTTAGTAATAATTAACTTAGGAGTAGTAGGTAACTTTATAAGCCTACGTTATTAGATACGCTACTTAATTATAGGTATAGAGAAGCTACGACTATAGCTAATTATCGGTCTTAATAGAGAGAGACTTAGACTAGGAATTATATACGAGAGCGGACCCTTACTAATAGTTATCGGAGACTACTTTAAGATTATTAACTTTAATATTATAAATCTTAGGGAGTATAACGTAGTACTAGGAGTACTATAGTTATAGAAGTATAATATAAGTATTAACTAGTAAGTAAGAAATATAGTCTTCGATAGATACTTATATTAATAGATAAGTAAGAGATAGACCGGAAAAAGCGAGCCTAATATACTAAAGAGACCTAGTCTAGGGGAAATAGATACTTATAGAAACCCTTACGAAGGCGAACTTAAGAGGAGTTTTTGGCTAGGAGATAGGCCTAATAGAAAAGATATAGTCGATATTAGCGTTATCGCTACTATAGAATAGCGATCGGATATAATAGATAATAAATTAAGAGATTGTATCCTTATTAACTATAATAAAAAGACCCTTTATATAATAGGAATACTAGAGAAAGAATATAAGATCCCTAAGGAATATATAGAATTCTAGGATATATTTACGCTACTACTAGATAATAAGCTACTAGAATATAGTCCGTTTAACTATAAGATTAAGATTAAGGAAGAGAAAGAACCGAAGTTTATACCTATTTACCTACTATCGTAAAAAGAGTTAGTAATACTATAGGAGTATATTAAGGAAAACCTTAGGAAAGGATATATTAGAAAATCGATATTACTAGTAGGATACCCGATCCTATTTATACCTAAGAAGGAAGGGGAACTTCGAATATATATAGACTATCGATAGCTTAATAGTATTACTATTAAAGATCGATATCCGTTACTATTAATTAACGAAATTTAGGATATTATTTAAGGAGCGAAGTTCTTTACTAAATATAATATTACTAATATATATAACCGACTTAGGATTAAGGAAGGAGATAAATAGAAAATAGTATTCCGAACTAAGTATAGATACTTCGAATATTTAGTTATACTATTCGGATTTACTAATATATTAGTATCGTTTTAATAATTTATTTTTACCGTTTTAGAAGAATACCTCGATATCTTTATTATTATATACCTCGACGATATACTTATATTCTCTAAAACTAAAGCTAAATATATCGAATATAATAAGAAGGTATTATAGAAGCTAAAGGAAGCTAAGATTATACTTAAGCTTAAGAAGTATAAATTCTATATATAGGAGATAAGTTTCCTCGGATATACTATTAGCCTAGATAGGTTAGGAATAGAAGATAATAAGATTAAGGCTATTCTTAACTAGCTAATACTAACCTATATTAAGGATATTTAGAGTTACCTTAGATTAGCTAACTACTATCGTAAACTTATACTATAGTTCTTAAAGTATATATTAGAACTCTATTAATTTACTAAGAAAGGAGTACTATTTAAATAAGATAATAAAGCGGAAAAAGCGTTTTAAGGACTTAAGGACCTATATCGATAATAATTAGGAAAGGTAATTATCGCGATCTTTAACTATAATATACCTATTATTATAGAAACCGACGTATCGGATTTTACGCTCGGAGCGTAACTTATATAACTAGGGGAAGATAGTAAGCTTAGATCTATCGCCTTCTAGTCTTAGAAAATAATCCTAGTAGAGCTTAATTATAATATTCACGATAAGGAACTACTAGCTATAGTATTAGTATTCTAAGTCTAGCGAGCTTACCTAGAAGGAGTAAAATATACTATAATTATTAGGACGGATTACTATAACCTTACCTACTTTACTATAACGAAGAAACTTACTTAATAATAAGCTAGATAGATAGAGATACTAGCCTAATACGACTTTAAGATTATCTACTATAAAGAGATAGAGAATATAGTTATAGATATACTTAGTAGATAACTAGATTACGAAATCGGAACTAAGGAAGTAGTACCTACTATCTTTATAATAAATAATAACAGAGATATTATCTATAATTACTAGATCCTTATAGTAACTAGCGAACTATAGGATAATAGATAGCTTAAATAAATTAAGGAAGCTATAATAAGTAACGAAGTAATCTAACGGATCCTATAAAATAGATTATAAGAGAGATATATAACCTAGAACGATACTAGCTTAGTCCTAGTCTATAGGTTAGTATATATTCCTAGGAGTCTTTAAAACGAAATTATTAAAGTATATTACGACGAACCGGTATAAGGATACTTTAGGATCGAAAAGATAATAGAAAAAATATTACGGAACTACTATATCCTAAGTATATACAGAAAAGTTAAAAACTATATCCGATAATACGACTTATATTAACGAAATAAGCTAGTATAATACGTACTATATAGAGAAATAAGGATATCGGGAACGCTAATATAACTATAGGAATAGATTATAATAGACTTTATTACTAAATTACCTATTTCGGAAGGTAACGATATAATTATAGTAGTCGTAGACCGACTTACTAAATATATATATATAATCCTAATAATAGAAAAGATCGATACTAGAACTATAGTAAATCTATTACTTAGATATATCTTCGCTAATCACAGAATACTAAGTAAGATTACCTCGGATAGAGATAAGCTATTTATATCTAATATATAGTAGTTATTTACGGATCTAATAGGTATTAAGTATAGACTCTCTATAGCCTACTACCCATAAACTAACGGATAAATAGAACGAGTTAACTAGACTCTCGAATAATATCTATAATACTATATAAACTTCTAGTAAGACGATTAGATAGGATTATTACTAATTATATAGTTTATATATAATAACGTAATATATATAATAACTAAGGAAACGCTATTTTTCGTAAATTATAGGCTAAATCCTATAATCGTCGGAGAGCCGATCGGTAAATACTTAGTAGTAGAATCTTCTAGACTACTAGCTAACGGACTAAAATAGCTATATCTTTAGCTATTAAGAGATATCGAGTTTCTAAATATATATATAAAGTTCTACTACGATTAATCGCGCTAGGAGGCGCCGGACTTTAAAAGAGGGGAGAAAGTTTACCTTTTACGACGTAATATTCGCACTAGACGACCTAGTATAAAACTTAACTACCTTAAACTTAGACTATTCGAAATCGATAAAAAATTAGGACTAGTTAATTATCGCTTAAAATTACTAGATAGTATATAATATATCTATATAATATTTTATATCTCGTTATTAGAAAAGGTACCTTAAAACGCCGAAATTACTACTAATATCGAAATCGAAGAAGAAATAGAGAATAAGTATAAGGTTAAGGAAATCCTAGTAACGTAATCCACGGCCATCTCGGCCACACGGCCAACTCGGCCACCTCCCCCCATTAAGAATTTTCAAATCAAGATAATTCAACCAAAACAATATTAATTCGTCTCAAATTAGCGCTTATTACATCGGTTAATCTTATGACCTATCTGCCCACACCCGCTACATGTTGGCGGAGCCCTTTTGCGTGGTAAATCTGCCTGATTCGCTGATTCGCCTGCCTCATGCGATACCACCTGGCTATCTTCGACTGGCTGCTCTGGCTGCTGAGCTAGCTGTAGGCCCTCTGCGATAGTTAGGCCTCCTTCGTGAGCTATCTGCCGATTCGAGCGTGTACGTTTCTGGCGTTTCTTCTTATTCGCGCGGCGAAGGCTAGCGTTCTCCTGGGATAGTAATGCAGCGCTATGCATCGCGAGATAGGCACTCTTGATAATTTGATCTATAGCAGTTTTTGAGGGCGACGGGGGGCTATTTGACCGCTGTTTCAATAGATCTTTGAGTCGTTTAGCCTGCCTTTGTAGCTGAATCACTGTCTTAGGCGTCTTTGGTGTGAACTGGCTAGATCTGCTGCTTGGCCGGCTACCTGGTGGCGTTGGCGTGTTGAGCGATATATTTAGCTTAGCTAGCACACGCTCTGGATCAAACGGTGTGATACTAGTAGTAGCGAAGCTAGTCTGGATAGTCTGCGGCTTAAAGGCCTCGATACGCGCCCGAGGATATTCTGCGAGGAAGTCGAGCTTATCGATGTGGTTGTAGCTATTGCGGGCTAGATCGCTAACGAAGCGACCGTAAGCACGCTTTAGCGGCGCGAAGCAGCTAATATCTAGCGGTTGGAGTAGATGCGAAGAATGCGCTGGCATACAAAGCGATATAATATTATTATCCGCGCAGATCTTATCGAACTATGGTGTAAGATGGCTACCGTGGCCATCAAGAATCAGTAGCCGATATCGACCTCGTACGCGCGAATTTGTGTGTGGGATAAAGTGCTTTTGTAGCTAGCGAAGGCCTATCTCATCGGTAGTCTAGCTATTATTCGAGACCTCGATTCGCCAATCGCTAGGTAGGTTTGATTCAAACCAGCCAGAGATATAGACCTTCCCTGCGAATATCACGTATGGCGGTAGCGAGTAGCTATTAGCACAGACAGCTTCGATAGCAGTAACCTATTCGCGGTTTCCTGGCTGTAGGATAGAGCGGCGACCGTAGTATTCAGCTCGAGTAACTACCTTTTGCGCAGAGATAAGGCCCATCGCGAATCCAGTCTCATCGAAGTTATAGATATCCTCCGCTAGGATACCATTCTCCTCTACCACACGCTTAACGCTATCAAACCAGGCGCGAATCGACCGAGGGTCTTCGTTTTGGGCACGTTGGTAATCGTAGCGTCTCGAATAGCGCGATTGGAGCTCGTCGCGGCGTTTCACGAAGGATGATACCCAATTCACGCCTACTGTAGGCGCTGGCGATTCACCGCGTGTAGCGAGTAGTATATCAGCTATCTCTCGAATAGCAGAAGCCCTAGGTGCTGCACCACGCGAATCCATAGAGAGTATCCACTTAGAAAGTGAATCTTCTTCTAACTGTGTCAATTTATGGCTATGCCAGCGCTTCTCGACGCGTGAAGCCATCCCGGTGGCGCGGTCCTGTAGAGTAGTCTTCGGTACATCGTATAGCTGCGCTGCGGCGCGTAGCGATTTGACTTGGCCCTTTTCATAGGCCTGGAGGGCTAGTAGGATCCTGCCCTCCTGCTCGGTAGCTTTCTGACGAGATTCAGAGCGGTTGGGTGGCATAGTGGATAGTTGAATTAGGTGGGTTGGTGGAGACGCGTGATTTCTGGTGGGGTGGCCGAGTTGGCCGTGTGGCCGAGATGGCCGTGGATTACGTTAATAGAAAGGATTAGCGGATAACCTTACTACCTTATAAAATAGAAAGGATATAATACCTTAGAAAATATATAGGAACCTATTAGGAACCTAATAGACTACTACTAGCTAGTTTAATAGTTCTACTAGTAGGGGAACTAGGGGCCTTACCTAGTAAGGTAGTATCTAGATCGACCTAGGAGAACGATAGATTATTTAATAACTAAGTTAGAGTAGGATCCTCTAATATTACTATAAAGAAACGACTATCAGTCGAAATAGTAGATTAAGGAACCCTAGTAGCGGCCTAGGCACTCTCTACCTTACGCTCCTTTTACTTAGACTTAATACGCTCTTTTTTAAGACGCTCGCGCTCTTTAACCTCGCGACGCTTAAGTTCTTCTAACTTAGTAACTTCCTTAAAGTCCTAAGTAATAAAATCACTAGTACGCTTTTATAATAAGCGCTTTTACTTCCGAAGATAGGCTAACTTAGCTAATATTATTTATTACTAAAGGAGGATAGCCTCTTCCTCCTCCTCTAAGGAATTTTAAGATTTTACTAACCGCCTCTATTTAGTATTAGTAAAAGTAGGATTCGATATTATATACTTTACTCCTTTACTACTATAGATATAATTACTATAGTAGTTAGAGTAGTCGGCACGGATATATACTCTTTTTAGATAAACGTAGCGTTTATAGGGAATAGCGGATCGAAAACCTTTATCCTCGATCCGATAAGTTAAGGTATTCTTACGGATAGAAGCCTTAGAAGATATAGTTAGTATAGTAGGACGATATTATAAAGAAAAACAAGAAAACAGAAATATACGCACGAGTAAACTAGGAGCTACGCTACTTATAGCTATTAAGGACACCGGCTTAAGAAGAGGGGGGATAATATTATAAGGCAGACCGTTAGAAACCTATAGGGGATAACGATAGCTAACTAAACCCGTAAGAAAGATAATACTTATAGGAGTTACGTATAACTAATAAGGAGTATTATATATATACTTCCTAGGAGTAAGATTATATAGAAAAGGTACTCCTAGGAGTAAAGTAGGTCTATATAAAAGGGCATTTTATATACCTATAATTAGTAATCGATTAGGGTAATCAAGGACACTATATCCTTAGAGCGGACAATATCCTATATATATAGCTATATATATCTCGGATATTATCTAGCATAACGAACTACCCGATCAGGCAGCCACGTAACAACTCATCGAGTGATAAGCCCAGACTTATTAAGTAATAAGCCCCGACTCATCGCCTAATAGGAAGGACTAGATATATAAGGACACTCTTTTACCAACATATATTTAGTTCTTCGCGATCAATCACATATTATTACTTAGTTACTACCTTTAGACTTTGCACTCTACGGTTTACCTTCAAGACAACCCAACCTACAAGTAGGGGAGCTCACTTCGTGGCAACACTTAGTGACTGACTTACTTAGCGCGCACTCTAGCACATCCTACAAGATACTCAAAAGGACCCGAGCCCGTGTAAGGCTTAGCACAGCAACGGTACGGTTGCGAGATACTCTTAGGATTCGAAGTAGAACTAGGCAAGTATAACCCATTCGAGCTCTACTCACCGTGACGCAGAGGCCGTGCGTAACATAACCATCGGATCTACTAATAGAGTATAGGTTAGGATAGTTAGGCGTAGGCCGAATCTAGCCTCTCTTCCCGTAATACTTTTCTCTTAGGGCCCTAGGGGCCTAGCTAAGTATACCGAAATGTATATAACTCCGCTAGCGTAGTTCTGCCTAAGGAATAGTTAGCTCTTAGTAGCCCCTCCGCCCGCTACGGCCCTTAGGTACTTAAGGTCCGTAATATTATTCTCCCCTTCCCTAGCTTTCGTCCTCGAAAGTACTTTAACCGCCGTTCCCCCCTTAGGTAAGTATAGTCCTCTTATTTTTCTAATTTTCCTCCTACGATACTTCCCTATTATACCTAAACGTAAGGCTAACTTAATTCTCGAAGGTATCCCGAAGCTCCCTACTCCCTGTAACTAGATCGCTAGTCGTATTTATTAAGCCGAGTATATCGTAGCTAATAGTTTCGTGACCTCCGTTCCTTATAATTATTATCGTAAGTCCGGCAAGGACTATCTAATAGATCGAAGTCGCGAATATTTAAAATATACGTCCTATACCCGCGCCGGCCGTATATATAAATAAGAGTTTCACACTAGTCGCGAATAGGACTTATTACGTTATACTAAGGATAAATTATCCTCCGATATTCAAAAGAATAAAGATAAACTCGATTTATTAGAACCCGAGTTAAGTGAATTATAGGCTTATCTTGCTAAGCTATATTAAAAGTTATTAAATAAGCAAAAATAATACTAGGAGGCTATATCCTAGTAGCGGCGGCTATAGAAGTAAATAGCCTTCCTTAAATAGAAAGGTTTTAAGATATCGGAGTATAATACTAAGTTATTATAAATTTTAGATAAGAAGACGTTGTCCTCGGGATAGGCTCTTTCTTCTACCCTAGGTCTTTAGTAATTAGCGTTTACTACTAAGAATCCGAATTTTAATTAGATATTTTAGGAGATTATCTAGCTCTCTTAGTCCTTCTAGGATATCCCGGGCGATGTCTTAGCTAGGAGCTTAGCCTTTACTATTAATAGAACTATCGAACTAGCTAGGAGTAGCCTATTAGGTTCCCGATAAGTTCCTATATATTTTCTAAGGTATTATACCCTTTCTATTTCACGAGGTAATAAGGTTATCCGCTAATTCTTTCTATTTTTAGAATTACTTCGATCTCGTACTTATTTTCTATTTCTTCTTCGAGTTTAATATTAGTAGCGAATTCGGCGTTTTAGGGTACTTTTTCTAGTAATAAGATATAAAATATTATATAGATACGTTATATACTATCTAGTAGTTTTAAGCGATAATTAACTAGTCCTAATTTTTTATCGATTTTAAATGGTCTAAGTTTAAGATAATCGAGTTTTACGCTAGGTCGTCTAGTATAAATATTACGTCGTAAAAGGTAAACTTTCTCCCCCCTTTTAAAGTCCGGCGTCTCCTAGCGCGATTAATCGTAGTAGTACTTTATACGTAAATTAAGGAACTCGATATCTCTTAATAGCTAGAGATATAGCTACTTTAGTCCGCTAACTAGTAATCTAGATAATTCTACTATTAGTTTCTCTCCGATTAGCTCTCCGATAATTATAGGATTAAGCCTATAATTAGCGAAGAATAGTGTTTCTCTAGTTATTACGTATATTATATTATTATATACGAACTATACGATAGGTAATAGTCCTATCTAGTTATCTTACTAGAAATTTATATAGTATTATAGGTACTACTCTAGAGTCTAGTTAACTCGTTCTATCTATCTATTAGTCTACGGGTAGTAGGCTATAGAGAGTCTATACTTAATACCTATTAGATCCGCGAATGATTACTATATATTAGATATAAATAACTTATCTCTATCCGAGGTAATCTTGCTTAGTATTCCGTGATTAGCGAATACGTACCTAAGTAATAGGGTTACTATAGTTCTAGCGTCGATTCTTTCTATTATCGGGATTATATATACGTATTTAGTGAGTCGGTCTACGACTACTATAATTATATCGTTGCCTTCTAAGACTAGTAGTTTTGTGATAAAGTCTATTATGATCTATTCCTACGGTTATATTAGAGTTTCCGGTAACCTTATCTCCCTATATAATATATAGCGAGATAATTTGTTTCGTTAGCACGAGTCATATCGTTAGATATAATTCCTAACCTTCTAGTAGAGTAATAGAATATAGTAATTTCTAGTGATTTTCTCGATTATCTTTTCTATTCCTAAATATCTATATATTAGTTTATCGTAGTATAGTCGAATAATATTATTTTAGAGCTTCTTAGGAGCGTATACTAGGCTATAGATATAGACTAAGCTATCCTTAGTTAGTATAGTGTTATTACCTAGAATATTCTAGATTAACTTATCGATACTAGTGGCTTCTCTAATTTTCTCTATCTATTCGTCGTTTTATAATTCGCTAGTTACTACGAGGATTTAGTAGTTATAAACGATGTCTCCTTCGCTATTTATAGTTAGGATAATAGGTACTACTTCCTTAGTCCTAATTTTATAATCTAGTCGTCTACTAAGTACGTCCGTAACTACGTTCTCTATTCTCTTATAGTAGACGATCTTAAAGTCGTATTATACTAGGGTCTCTACCTATCTAGCTTATCGTCGAGTAAGTTTCTTTATTATAGTAAAGTAAGTAAGGTTATAGTAATCCGTCCGAACGGTTATAGTATATTTTACTCCTTCTAGGTAGGCTCGCTAGACTTAGAACGCTAATACTATAGCTAGTAGTTCCTTATTATAGATATTATAGTTAAGCTCTGCTAGGATTATTTTTCGAGACTAGAAGGCAATAGGTCTAAGCTTACTATCTTCTCCGGGTTATATAAGTTATACTCCGAGCGTAAAGTCCGATACGTTGGTTTCTATAATAATAGGTATATCGTAGTTAAAGATCGCGATAATTACCTTCCTTAACTATTATTAGTATAGATCTTTAAGTCCTTAAAACGCTTTTTCCGCTTCGTTATCCTATTTAAACGGTATTCCTTTTTTAGTGAATCGGTAGAGTCTTAACGCGTATTTTAAAAACTATAGTACTAGTTTACGATAGTAGTTAGCTAATCCGAGATAGCTTTAGATATCCTTAATATAGGTTAGCGTTAGCTAGTTAAGAATAGCCTTAACCTTATTATCCTCTATCCCTAATCTATCTAGGCTAATAGTATATCCGAGGACACTAGTTTCCTATATATAGAACTTATACTTCTTAAGCTTAAGTATGACCTTAGCTTCCCTTAACTTTTATAATACTTTCTTATTATACTCGATATATGTTACGCACGGCCTCTGCGTCACGGTGAGTAGAGCTCGAATGGGTTATACTTGCCTAGTTCTACTTCGAATCCCAAGAGTATCTCGCAACCGTACCGTTGCTATGCTAAGCCTTATACGGGCTCGGGTCCTTTTGAGTATCTTGCAGGATGTGCCAGAGTACGCGCCAAGTAAGTCAGTCACTAAGTATTGCCACGAAGTGAGCTCCCCTACTTATAGGTTAGGTTATCTTAAAGGTGAACCGTAGAGTACAAAGTCTAAAGGTAGTAACTAAGTAATAATATGTAATTGATCGCGAAGAACTAAATATATGTTGGTAAAAGAGTGTCCTTATATATCTAGTCCTTCCTATTAGGCGATAAGTCGGGACTTATTGCTCGATATTATCCGGGCTTATCGCTAGGTGAGTCTAGGCTTATTACTTAATAAGTCGTTACGTGGCTACCTAATCGGGTAGTTCGTTATGCTAGATAATATCCGAGATATATATAGCTATATATATAGGATATTGTCCGCTCTAAGGATACGGTGTCCTTAATTACCCTGATTGATTACTAATTGTGGGTATATAAAATACCCTTTTTACACGGACCTACTTTACTCCTAGGAGTACCTTTTCTATATAATCTTACTCCTAGGAAGTATATATATAATACTCCTTATTAGTCGCACGTAACTCCTATAGGTATTATCTTTCTTATAGATTTAGTTAGCTATCGTTATCCCCTATAGGTTTCTAACGGTCTATCTTGTAATATTATCCCCTCTCTTCTTAAGCTAGTATCCTTAGCGGCTATAAGTAGCGTAGCCCCTAGTTTACTTATACGTATATTTCTGTTTTCTTATTTTTCTTTATAATATCGTCCTACCGTACTAACTATATCTTCTAAGGCTTCTATCTATAAGAATACCTTAACTCGTCGGATCGAGGACGAAGGTTTTCGATCCGCTATTCCCTATAAACGCTACGTTCGTCTAAAAAGAGTGTATATCTGTGCTAACTACTCCGACTACTATAGTGATTATATCTATAGTAGTAGAGGAGTAAAGTGTATAATATCGAATCCTACTTTTACTAATACCGAATAGAGGCGGTTAGTAAAATCTTAAAATTCCTTAGAGAAGGAGGAAGAGGCTATCCTTCTTTAGTAATAAATAATATTAGCTAAGTTAGCCTATCTTCGGAAGTAAAAGCGCTTATTATAAAAGCGTACTAGTGATTTTATTACTCAGGACTTTAAGGAAGTTACTAAGTTAGAAGAGCTTAAGCGTCGCGAGGTTAAAGAGCGTAAGCGCCTTAAAAAAGAGCGTGTCGAGTCTAAGTAAAGAGAGTGTAAGGTAGAGAGTGCCTAGGCCGCTACTAGGGTTCCTTGATCTACTATTTCGACCGATAGTCGTTTCTTTATAGTAACGTTAGAGGATCCTACTCTAACTTAGTTATTAAATAATCCGTCGTTCTTCTAGGTCGACCTAGATACTACCTTACTAGGCGAGGCCCCTGGTTCCCCTACTAGTAGAACTATTAAACTAGCTAGTAGTAGCCTATTAGATTCCTGATAGGTTCCTATATATTTTCCGAGGTATTATATCCTTTCTATTTCACGAGGTAATAAGGTTATCCGCTAATCCTTTCTGTTACTAGGATTTCCTTAACCTTATATTCGTTTTCCGTTTCTTCTTTGATTTCGATATTAGTAGCGATTTCGGCGTTTTAGGGTACCTTTTCTAGTAACGAGATATAGAATATTATATAGATACGTCGTATACTATCTAGTAGTTTTAAGCGATAATTAACTAGTCCTAATTTTTTATCGATTTCGAATAATCTAAGTTTAAGATAATCGAGCTTTACGCTAGGTCGTCTAGTATAAATATTACGTCGTAAAAGGTAAACTTTCTCCCCCCTTTTAAAGTCCGGCGCCTCCTAGCGCGATTAGTCGTAGTAGAACTTTATACGTATATTTAGAAACTCGATGTCTCTTAATAGCTAAAGATATAGCTATTTTAGTCCGTTAGCTAGTAGTCTAGAAGATTCTACTACTAAGTATTTACTAATCGGTTCTCCGATAATTATAGGATTTAGCCTATAATTCGCGAAGAATAGCGTTTCCTTAGTTATCGCGTATATTACGTTATTATATACGAACTATACGATTAGTAATAATCCTGTCTAATCGTCTTACTAGAAGTTTATATAGTATCGTAGGTACTACTTAAGGGTCTAGTTAACTTATTCTATTTATCCGTTAGTTTACGGGTAGTAGGCCGTGGAGAGTCTATACTTAATACCTATTAGATCCGCGAATAACTACTATATATTAGATATAAATAGCTTATCTCTATCCGAGGTAATCTTACTCGGTGTTCTGTGGTTAGCGAATATATATCTAAGTAATAGGTTTACTATAGCTTTAGCGTCGATCTTCTCTGTTATCGGGATCATATATACGTATTTAGTGAGTTAGTCCACGACTACTATAATTATATCGTTACCTTCCGAAATAGGTAATTTAGTAATAAAGTCTATCGTGATCTATTCCTATAGTCGCGTTAGCGTTTCCGATATCCTTATTTCTCTATATAGTATATATCGTGCTAGCTTATTCCGTTAGTATAAGTCGTATTATTGGATATAGTTTTTGACTTTTCTGTATATACTTAGGATATAGTAGTTTCGTGATATTTTTTCTATTATTTTTTCGATTCCGAAGTATCCTTATATCGGCTTATCGTAGTGTGCTTTAATAATTTCTTCCTAAAGGCTTTTAGGAATATATACTAACCCGTAGACTAGGACTAAGCCGGTATCGTTCTAGGTTATATATCCTTCCTATAGGCCGCTTCGTAGGATTCGTTAAATAGCTTCGTCGCTTATTATAGCTTCCTTAATTCGTTTAAGCTATCCGTTGTCCTATAGTTCGCTAGTTACTACGAGGATCTAGTGATTATAGACGATATCTCTATTATTATTTATTATAAGGATAGTAGGTACTACTTCCTTAGTTCCGATTTCGTAATCTAGTCGTCTGCTAAGTACGTCTATAACTATATTCTCTATCCCTTTATAGTAGATAATCTTAAAGTCGTATTAGGCTAGGGTTTCTACCTATCTAGCTTACCGTCGAGTGAGTTTCTTTATCGTAGTAAAGTAAGTAAGGTTATAGTAATCTATCCTAACGATCACGGTATATTTTGCTCCTTCTAGGTAAGCTCTCTAGACTTAGAACGCTAATACTATAGCTAGTAGTTCCTTATCGTAAATATCGTAATTAAGCTCTACTAGGATTATTTTCCGAGACTAGAAGGCGATAGGTCTAAGCTTACCGTCTTCCCCTAGTTATATAAGTTATACTCCGAGCGCGAAATCCGATACGTCGGTTTCTATAATAATAGATACGTTATAGTTAAAGATCGCGATAATTACCTTTCCTAATTATTATCGATATAGGTCCTTAAGTCCTTAAAACGACTTTTCTGCTTTATTATCCTATTTAAACGGTACTCCTTTCTTAGTAAATCGATAGAGTCCTAATACATACTTTAAAAACTATAGTACTAGTTTACGGTAGTAGTTAGCTAATCCGAGATAGCTCTAAACGTCCTTAATATAGGTCGGTGTTAGCTAATCGAGAATAGCCTTAACCTTATTATCCTCTATTCCTAACCTATCTAGGCTAATAGTATATCCGAGGAAGCTTATTTCTTAAATATAGAACTTATACTTCTTAAGCTTAAGTATAACCTTAGCTTCCCTTAGTTTCCGTAGTACTTTCTTATTATATTCGATGTGTTCGGTTTCGGTCTTAGGGAATACGAGAATATCGTCGAGGTATATAATAACGAAGATATCGAGGTATTCTTCTAAAATAGTAAAGATAAATCGTTAAAACGATACTGGTGTATTAGTAAGTCCGAATAGTATAACTAGATATTCGAAGTATCTATACTTAGTTCTAAATACCGTTTTCTATTCGTCTCCTTCCTTAATTCTAAGTCGGTTATATACGTCGGTGATATTATATTTAGTGAAGAACTTCGCTTCTTAAACGATATCCTAAATCTCGTTAATTAATAGTAATAGGTATCGATCCTTAATAGTAATACCGTTAAGCTATCGATAGTCTATATATATCCGAAGGTCTCCCCCCTTCTTAGGTATAAATAGGATTAGGTATCCTACCGGTAATATCGATTTTCTGATATATCCTTTCTTAAGATTTATCTTAATATACTCCTATAGTATCGCTAACTCTTTCTACGATAGTAGGTAAATAGGTATAAACTTTAGTTCTTCCCCTTCCTTAATCCTAATCTTATAGTTAAACGGACTATACTCTAGTAGCTTACTATCTAGTAGTAGCGTAAATATATCCTAGAATTCCGCGTATTCCTTAGGAATCTTATATTCTTTCTCTCGCGTTCCTATTATATAGAGGGTCTTTTCGTTATAGTCGATAAGGACGTAATCTCGTAATTCGTCGTCTATTATATCTAATCGCTATTCCGAGGTAGCGATAACGCTAATATCGACCGTGTCTTTTCTAGTAGGCCTACCTCCTAGCCGAAAACTCCTCTTAAGTTCGCCTTTATAAGGGTTTCTATAAGTACCTACTTCCCTAGAGCTAGGTCTCTTTAGCGTATTAGGCTCGTTTTTTCCGGTCTACCTCTTACTTATCTATTAATATAAGTATCTATCGAAGACTATATTTCCTACTTACTAGTCGATACTTACGTTATACTTATATAGTTATAGTACTCCTAGTACTACGTCGTACTCTCTAAGATTCGTTATATCGAAGTTAATAATCTCGAAGTAGTCCCCGATAACTATTAGTAAGGGTCCGCTCTCGTATATGATTCCTAGTCTGAGTCTCTCCTCGTTAAGACTAATAATCGGCTATAGTCGTTCCTTTACTACGCCCGTGATTAAGTAGCGGTATCGATAACATAGGCTTATAAAGTTCCCTACCGCTCCTAAATCGATTATTACTAAGGTTAGTTAAAGTATAATATTAGTAGTGATCCTTAAGTATCGTCCCTACGCTATTACTACAAGGTATTATATCTCTATATTTATTCTCCGGTTTCCGTACTAGAGTCCTGCGTATCCTAGGCTCTAATTAGGTTTCTTCTCCTATTATAGCGGCTTAGGTTCTAAGCTTCTTTCGATTTTTCCTACTATATAGGTCGTATAGCTATTATTATAATAGGCTAATATAGTTCTAAGATCGTGCTTTAGGTATCGTGCGTATCCTTAATACGTATACCTTAGGCTATTATACGGATATTAATCCTTATTTACGTGTTATAGGGGTTTCTCTTAAGGCTAATTAGGTATATCTATTCTTAGGAGCTAAGGTAGAGTTTCTAGGATCTCTAGGGTTCCTAGGATTTCGATAGGTATTCTTAGGATCCCTATGCCCTAGTCCTAGGAATTATCGGATAGTTCCTAGGAGTCGATAGTGTTCTAGGGACCGTACTAGGTCTATCCTTAACTCTCGATGTTTTCCTAATCGATTTCTAGGAAGTTTTCCGTCGTATACTCTACGCTATTTAGGCCGCGGTTTTCGTCGTTATTAGTCCGCTACTCTTCTAGTGCGGCTATATATTGATATAGTTCCTAAACTTCGTTTGTGAAGGTGCCTTCGCTATTTCCCTTCTTATTTCCTAGTTTATTTTTCTATATTACTATCTACTTAGTATCGTTAGTGGCCTCTAGCTTTTTAGTCTTAGGTTCTGCCCTAACTAGTAGCTATCCTACTACCTATTTATTATTAGTGGTATATAGCTACTAGACCTTGTTGTTTTGGGTCGCTCGTAACTATTATAGCTTTACGTTATTACGTCTGTTATTTCGCTCGCGCGTCTATGGCTTTACGTTATTACGCTAGTTATAGCACTTACGCGCCCGATGTCCTACTTTTCTATATTTAAAGTATAAGTTATTATCTTTTCTTCTTTTTTCTTCTTTAGCTAGGAGTCTCGCCGCGTTAAGCTCTATCGGTTTCGGTCCGTAGGGGTTACTATACTCCCTTAGCTATTATCGCTATTGTCCTCGCCTGCCCTTATGGCGGCGGTATTAGTAAGGTATACTTCTGCTACTACCTCCCTATCGCTACTCTCGTCGTTAGAGCTTCTGTTCGTAGAGTCGGTTATTAATCTTAACCGCGAGTTTAACTATTTTATAGAACTCCTCTAGTCGGTCGACCCTTATAAGTTCATCCTTAATATCCTCCTTAAGTCCTTACTTAAAGATCTAGATATAGGTATCGTCGTCGAAGTCGAGGTACGAGATAATCTACTAGAACTTAGCGGCGTATACGCTAGCTAATCTAGTTTATCGCAGTCGATCGAGACGTCGTTTAGCTATTCTAGCGGCGTTAATATCTCTAAAGGTTTATTTAAGCTTCTTCTTAAATATCCTATAGGATATAAAGATTTCCTTAGTAATATCCCCCTAGTCCTTCTAAGGTTTATCGTTGAATTCTCTAATATAGGGTTTAAACTATTTAAATGCCTATCCGCGTAGGTAGATAGAGACGTAGATAACTCTATCGGCCTCTTCTATATAGTTAATTAAGCGGAGCTATATATCTATCTAAGTTAAGAAGGAACGAAGCTTAGTTCGTTCGCTATAATAGAACTTAGGCTTAGGTAGTTTAACGGTAGTCTATGTGCGAGCGCTACTTACTTACACGAGCTATTCCTATAACTAGGAGATCATCTCTATAAGTTACGCGTTAGTAGGTAGAGTAGAGCTAGATCTACTCGAGACGTTACTTACGGTGCTATCGTTACCTACTATAATAACTTTGCTTTACGGTTCAAAGATAGGGCGATTAATATATTATATATAGCCTCTACGTCACGGTAAGTAGAGCTCGAATAGGTTATATTTACCTAGTTCTACTTCGAATCCTAAGAGTATCTCGTAACCGTACCGTTACTATGCTAAGCCTTACACGGGCTCGGGTCCTTTTAAGTATCTTATAGGATATGCTAGAGTACGCGCTAAGTAAGTTAGTCACTAAGTATTACCACGAAGTAAGCTCCCCTACTTATAGGTTAGGTTATCTTAAAGGTGAACCGTAGAGTGTAAAGTCTAAAGGTAGTAACTAAGTAATAATGTATAATTAATCGCGAAGAACTAAATATATATTAGTAAAAGAGTGTCCTTATATATCCAGTCCTTCCTATTAGGCGATAAGTCGGGACTTATCGCTCGATATTATCCGGGCTCATCGCTAGGTAAGTCTAGGCTCATCACTTAATGAGTCGTCACGTGGCTGCCTAATCGGGTAGTTCGTTGTGCCAGACAACATCCGAGATATATACAGCTATACACACGGGATATTGTCCGCTCCAAGGACACGGTATCCTTGATCACCCTAATTGATCACTGATCGTGGGTGTGTAAAATGCCCTTTTTACACGGACCCACATTGCTCCTAGGAGCACCTTTTCTATATGATCTTGCTCCTGGGAAGCACATGTGTAATGCTCCTCATTAGTCGCACGTGACTCCTGTAGGTATTGTCTTTCTTGCGGGTTTGGTTGGCTGTCGTCATCCCCCGCGGGTTTCTGACGGTCTGCCTCGTAACAATATATTCGGCCTTAGTTTTAGAGAATATAAGTATATCGTCGAGGTAGGCGATAACGAAAACGTCGAGGTATTCTTCTAAAACGGTAAAGATAAAGCGTTAAAACGATACAGGTATATTTACAAGTCCGAATAGTATAACTAGATATTCGAAGTATATATACTTAGTTCTAAATACCGTTTTCTATTTATCTCTCTCCCTAATCTAGAGTCGGTTATATATATCGGTGATATCGTATCTAGTAAAGAATTTTGCTCCTTAGATAATATCCTAAATTTCGTTAATTAACGGTAGCGGATATTAATCCTTAATAGTAATACTATTAAGCTATTAATAATCTATATATATCCGAAGGTCTTCTCCCTTCTTAGGTATAAATAGGATCGGATATCCTACTAGTGATATCGATTTTCTAATATATCCTTTCTTAAGATTTATCTTAATATATTCCTATAGTATCGCTAACTCTTTCTATAATAGTAGATAAATAGGTATAAACTTTAGTTCTTCCCCTTCCTTAATCTTAATCTTATAATTAAATAGACTATACTTTAGTAGCTTACTATCCGGTAGTAACGTAAATATATCCTAGAATTCTATATATTCCTTAGGGATCTTATATTCTTTCTCTAGTATTCCTATTATATAGAGGGTCTTCTTATTATAGTCGATAAGGATATAATCTCGTAATTCGTTATCTATTATATCCGATCGCTATTCCGTTATAGTAATAACGCTAATATCGACTATATCTTTTCGGTTATTAGGCCTATCTCCTAGCCGAAAACTCCTCTTAAGTTCTCCTTCGTAAGGGTTTCTATAAGTACCTACTTCCCTAGGGCTAGGTCTCTTTAGCGT
Organism: Penicillium simplicissimum; assembly: GCA_024706585.1. NCBI lineage: Eukaryota > Fungi > Ascomycota > Eurotiomycetes > Eurotiales > Aspergillaceae > Penicillium > Penicillium simplicissimum. Next base: position 1,452,682 of record JAMZTW010000129.1, on the reverse strand, counting down.
ATTAGGCTTATCTTTTCTAGTCTACCTCTCGCTCGTCTATTAATACGAGTATCTATCGAAGACTATATTTCCTACTTACTAGTCGATACTTACGTTATACTTTTATAGCTATAGTACTCCTAGTACTACGTCGTATTCTCCGAGATTTATAATATCGAAGTTAATAATCTCGAAGTAGTCTCCGATAACTATTAGTAAGGGTCCGCTCTCGTATATGATTCCTAGTCTGAGTCTCTCCTCGTTAAGACTAATAATCGGCTATAGTCGTTCCTTTACTACGCCTATAATTAAGTAGCGGTTTCGATAGCGTAGGCTTATAAAGTTTCCTACCGCTCCTAAATCGATTATTACTAAGGTTAGTCGAAGTATAATATTAGTAGTAATCCTTAGATATCGGCCCTACGCTATCGCTACGAGGTACTATATCTCTATATTTATTCTCCGGTTTCCGTACTAGAGTCCCGCGTATTCTAGGCTCTAATTAGGTTTTTTCTCCTATCGTAGCGGCTTACGTTCTAGACTCCTTTCGACCTTTCCTACTATATAGGTTATATAGCTATCGTCGTAATAGGCTAATACAGTTCTAAGATCGTGTTTTAGGTATCGTACGTATCCTTAATATATATACCTTAGGCTATTATACGGATATTAATCTTTTATAGTATTACTAGTTAATACCGTTATAGTTAAATCTTATAATTCCTTAATTTACTCGTAGGTTTCCTTCGGTAGTAGGTACTAGTGTATCTCGTATAGTTTGTTATTAAGTTTATATAGTCGAGCTATTTTTTCTGCGGAATTCTACTAGAGTATATCTTAAATCTCGTTCTTAATATCGTCGAAGTTAGTTATAGTCTATTCGTAAAGCTACTTATCCTTATTTACGTATTATAGGGGTTTCTCTTAAGGCTATTTAGGTATATCCGCTCCTAGGAGTTAAGGCGGAGTTTCTAGGATCTCCGGGGTTCCTAGGATTTTAATAGGTATTCTTAGGATCCCTATACCCTAGTCCTAGGAATCGTCGGATAATTCCTAGGAGTCGATAGTGTTCTAGGGACTGTACTAGGTCTATCCTTAACTCTCGATATTTTCCTAATCGATTTCTAGGAAGTTTTCCGTCGCGTACTATTATCCCTAGAACCTTCCGGTTATAAGGGTATATTTCTTTCCTAGGCCTTTCGGCTACGGTCACGTACGGCCTTCCGGCTATATCCTTTCTTTTAGTATTTAGCCTCTATCTCTTCTAAATATTAATAGACATGCCTCATCTCCCTTTTAGATTATATCTAGTAGTAAACCCTTAGAGGTTAGCCTTTTACGGCCGCTCTTAGGCAGGTACTTACTCTCGTTACGGGATATAAGTGTTAGCACGGCCTCTACGTCACTGTGAGTTTATACCTATCGTATATAGATACTATAGGATATTACCGGCTATAGGATATTACCGGCTATAGGATATTACCGGCTATAGGATATTAACGGCTATAGCCTATTCACGGCTATTATTATATAATTTGCCACTTAATATCTTAACTATAAATATAGCCGATATCTCCTGCCAGAGGCTATCTGAATAATCATCCTGAAATATTCTTTAATATCACCAACTATTATTATCAGTCATCAACATTAATCTTTATTAGTAATCATCCTGATTACTTATCTTTATCTCAACCTTATCAATATCTACTATCTTTTAAGATAGTCCTTCGAACCCTTATCTACTTCTTCAACCTTGCTTCCTATACGCCCTTATAGCCTGCTCACAGTACCGAAAGGGACAATAGTTACCTTAGTCGTTGTTGTTATGAGGTACAACAACGATGTGTACTGAGACGGCTGATTCCGGCCCTGTCGGCACAGACTTCAATCCTAAGAGTATCTCGCAACCGTACCGTCGCTATGCTAAGCCTTACACGGGCTCGGGTCCTTTTGAGTATCTTACAGGATATGCCAGAGTGCGCGCTAAGTAAGTCAGTTACTAAGTGTTGCCACGAAGTGAGCTCCCCTACTTATAGGTTAGGTTATCTTGAAGGTGAACCGTAGAGTGTAAAGTCTAAAGGTAGTAACTAAGTAACAATATATAATTAATCGCGAAGAACTAAATAAGTAATAGTAAAAGAGTGTCCTTATATATCTAGTCCTTCCTATCGGTAATAAGTCTCGACTTATCGCTAATACGCTAGGGCTTATCGCTAATAAGTTCCCGCGCCGGTAATCCTATCGGTGATAGGATCTAGTCACGTGGCTACCCGATCGGGTAGTTCGTTATACTAGATAA